>LR990114.1:11294000-12578000 GCA_905147225.2 Euproctis similis | reverse complement strand
TCTTCTATAAAATATAACATCCATTTAGTTCATAAGTATGTTAAATGAATAGGTAAATATCAAATAAATAATTAAAAGGAAACTCTTCATTAAAATACCACAAAAACCCCATTGTGTTTTGGCTTATAGCGTGTTTAGCAACCCGCCCCTACTTAGCACGACTTCACATTAAAAATCTCAAACATAACAGTATTTTTCCACCATTTAATGGATGTTATTATATCCGTTGCGTAGTTTTAAAGAGCTTAAGCTTACATAAGGGTATACATACATACATAAGCTCATGCCTGTATCCCATGGGGGTAGGCAGAGACTTTGGCTTTCCAGAAGCTACGATCCTGACACACATCTTTCGCCTCATCTACAGTCATACATCTCGTCATGCATTCACGTCGGTTTCGGGTGCTATTTTATTTGGTCGTGGTAGCTCCGTGTTGGTCTCCCGATGCCGACCCTGCCACTCACATTTGCTTCGTATAACCTTTCAGTCAGTCGGCTTTCATTCATAAGGGTATAGGGACAGAGAAAGCGCTGCACTGCACTACATTATACAATGTATTGTTCAATATCAGCAAACGACCATACGAGTAGTCAAGGGAGATATAGATGAGTAACCCTTCATAAAAGTATAGGCCTTGGCTGACTGGTTCCCACTTCTTACCTGATCACCCTTAAGTCTGTCCAGAAGCGTGACACAAACGACGGCTGCCTTGATGCCGGCGTGATGGGTCAATGCCGCGAATGCAAGTGACTCCATCTCAATGTTCACCACACCTGACTTGTGGATGCTCTCCAAATACTCCATCTTGTCAGTCTCGGTGAAGTCACAGAATGCACCGTCCAAACGACCTTGCCCTGTATAGTATAGACGATATTTACATAAGTACTCCAAATTGAAGAGCCCAATGGATATTGAAAGGGACAAAATCCATCTAGAGCCAAAACTGAGTTCAAACTAGTTCTTTGACTTCAACAGTGGTAAAGCCAAGCAGTTCGCTGCATGAAAAGCGCCGGCTCTATCGGTGAAATACCACGACCTCTCAGAAGATCGACGTAAAGTGGCTCATGCCGCGTTTCATTCGGTGAGAGAGGTACCCGGAGGCTCACCTCCCTTCCCCATCCTTTCCCATCTTACTCCCTTAGAGGTCGGCAAGACTGTAACACTATATGCGTCGCAGGTGTCCATGGGCGGCGCTGGTCACTTACCATCAAAAAAGCATTTTGGACAAGATCGATTCACAGATTTACAATTTAAATACATGTTTCCAAGTGAATTTCTCTTTCTTTTTGATGATGTCGTTAAAAAAATCATAATTTGGTTCTTTAGGTATCTTATTTTCTTTTTGTTTTAGTTTTGGTGAACGCGGAGTTACAAACGTTGCGTTATTTTAAAAGTTAAATTAACTCTTGTATTACCTACTATCACTTCAGAAAAGGTTATTTTCAAAATTGTATGGCACAATTTATTGATTACAATGGTGTCTGCTAAATAATCTCGGAGGTCTTAGTGGTCCACTGCTCTCACTTTTGATTTAGAAGTCATGGGATTGATTCCGTGCTCACTCAATGATTTCTCTGAATTATTTTCGGAATTACACATAACTATGATAAATGTCGATGACTAACATCTTTGTGCCCAGTGTAGGTATGGCAGTAGATTGTGCCACCTATTCCATTTCGTACGATAACATAACGATTCGTCATGTCGAGGCTTTTAACAGCCGCTGCCTAAACCTTCGGGTAGAAAAATGCGTGAAGTTATGTGTAAGTAATTATATCTGCCGCATTCAACAAACTAACAAAGTAAATACTCAATCGACAATGACCTTCATAGAAGTCGTATGTGCACATGGTTTTGCCGATGATCGTGTCATAAGGGTCCTCAGGATCGGCAAGCCCCTTCAGCTCGCGCGCCAATCGCCGGTCCAACTTGGCAGGCCTCTGAATATTTTTTCCTAGAACCGTCTGCAATAATATAGAACAAATTTAGGACAAAATATTGTACATTATATTTCCGAGAACAAGATAAGTAAGTACAATGTCATACTTGTGGATAATGTGTCTGTATGTACACAGTCATGACGCCGATTTTCAAGAACTTGTGAAATACGTTTACTTAGAATGAATACAAAAAACATCAGTAGTTTCCTTACATCGAAATCCAGGGCTAACGGCTACGTAATTAGCGTTAGTAGATGGTGCTGTGGTCCCTTGTATAAGTAATTCCCTAGGCAATATTTATTACATAACTTCACGCCAAATCCCTTGCGGGGTAGGCAGAGAGAACGGAGCGCCATAAGGCATGACTCTTACACACCTCACTCGCTTCGTTGATTTTCATAACTCTTTTCATGCACGCGCGTCGATTTTTGAGGCTCCTAACAAATATTTATTACTGTCACAGTATAGGCTAAAAACGTACCAATTCCAGGGCATTCTTCAAGCTACCATCGACAGCCTCATCAGATATGACGACAGTCCCACCTTCGTAGCCAATACCACCGCACGTACCGATCCTGAAGAAAACTGGGTCTCGAACCTTGGCGTGATACATCAGTTTGATCACTTCGTGAAGCAGAATACCCACTGATGGTATACCCATACCATGCTGCAAATAAAAATTATAATGTAAACAAAATAACTAATTATTAGTACTGCTGGCATGTTATGAACTCTTAATTCCAGCCATCTTACTCTCTGCCTTACAAATTCGTATTTTCAACGACCAATTCCAGTCCGTCATCAGTAATAATAATAATATAATATAATATCGTGGACACAAATCACACAGCGCCCTCTAGTTCAAAGCTAAGCAACTAAATGCTTGTGTTATGGATACTAGACAACGGATAATAATACATATATACTTTTCTTTTGTAAATACATACTTATAATACATAGAAAAACACCCAGACGCCACACAAATATTCATGTTTGTCACAAATATTTGTGCTCGGGTGGGAATCGAACCCCCGACCTCGTTGCTGCAGCCAGTAGTTTTTTACCAATGTGCCACGAGGCTCGTCAGACTAGCTGAAATTAGTTGTTGGATATACGAATTCGCTAGGCAGCAAGCAAACTGGCTGGAATTAAGAGCTCATAATAGGCCCCCTGGTTTCTATAGTCTGGTAGCTAAGCACCCTTGACGCGCAAAGTCACAAAGCAAAACAATAGCAAACTCGGGTATTTCCCGAATTTAATTGAGAAAGTTGCAAGTTGCGTATTTTTTCAACTCTACAATAGTTGACAGCATGTAGGTTCTTTTCTCATGAACCAACTAAGAAAGGGGGATTCCTGCAAAATACTATTTATTTATCTACAGATATGCGAGCATTACGAAATTTGATAAAGAAGAGTTAAGATATGATGACATTGACATGACAGCCACGCAGTTGGCTGCATGAATGGGCCGGCTCGACCGGTGAAATACCACGACCTCTCAGAATATCGTCGTAAAGTAGCTCTTTCCGCGTTTGGCTCGTTGAGAAACGTATCCGGAGGTCCAACTCCTTTCCCTATTTGTTGCTCACCATCAGGTGACACGCCTGCTCATTTGCCTCCCAATACCATAAAAAAAATTAAGATAAAGTCCTGAAGATACGGAACATGTGGAAATCTCTTTCTATAAAAATATGAATGAATAAAAAATGAATTGAAAAAATGAGTGAAAAAAGAGTGGATAAGACGGCGTTAGAACAGAGAAAGAATTACAATTTTAATATAGCTACGTTATACTACGTGTGGATATTTGCAAGTACATTAGTCGCCTACAGACTTGTAATGAAGATGGAAATTACGATGTAATTATTACTCTTACGACTCCAGCTCTATTTAATGAGTACCTAATTTTATGCGTGTAATAAAGTTTAAGAGGTAGGCAAACGAGCAGGCGTGTCACCCGATGGTAAGCAACTACCGCCCATGGACACCTGCAACACAGATAGTGTTACAGTAGCGTTGTCGGCTATTAAAATGGGATATGGAAGAGATTGGAAGTGGGATGGGGTGGGGAAAGGGGAAGGATTCGGATTTGAGTGGTCATGGTATTTCACCGGTCGAGCCGGCGCATTGAGGCAGCGAGCTTCGTGATTTTTACTTTTTTTAACACATTTGAGATTTATGTATTATCTAAACTTATTCGAAATGGTGGTTTTCATTAAATCATATGTATAGAAAAATGAAAAATATTAAAATATATGTCTATGAGGTCGATCACAAGAAATTTATTTTTCCTTTTAGGAAGGTATCTATTTATCTTCTATATATATATAAGAGATTTCCACCTATATATTGACTCATCACGATATCTCTGGAACCATAAGGCGTAGCGACTTGAAATTTGGTAGGATTATTCCTTTCGCCGAGTAGAGGTCAGCTAAGAACGGATTTTACGAAATTCCACCCACAAGGGGGGTTGCGGGGGTGTTAACAATGGAAAATTCCCATTTTTAACCTATAGCTGCTATCGACTTCAAATTTGTCGAAGATATTGCAGTATTAACATAGCGGGGCAGCAGTTATTACTTTTGATGCGAAACAGAGTTCGCCGGGTCAGCTAGTACTGTATAAAAGATAATAGCTTATTTCATAACATACACAAAATTGATAAGCTGTATGAACATTTAAAATACCTACTTAAATTTATTAATTTTAATGTGATTGCAAAATTTAATTAGTTTCAAAATTATGTCTCGAGTCATTAATCATTCTACAAATAATAAAATAGAAGTCATTGATTAGCATAACATTTGGAGAATTAAAAAAAATCATTGCTCAAATAAAAGAAAAAAAACACGGTGGGTGTGTTTCAACTGACGCAATGATGTCGTCATTTATGTACAAATATTTGCGCGGGAAAGAAACGCGATAACACATCATAATAGGTTAGGGAAAAAGTATTTTCGTATTTTTGTATGAAAAGTCAAGACATTTTTTTCAAAGTTTATTTACAATTATTTACAATATTTATGTACCGTTTTGTTGAATAACTTTCTGCCATTTTGTGGGCAGAGACATTATCCCGTTACTGTAGAAACTTTGGGACTTCTGATCAAAAAAACAGGACAAATAGTTTTGGCAGTCCTCTCTTGAGGTCAACCTTACAGAACCTAAAGAATTCTGAAGAGACCGAAACAGGTGAAAATCTGAAGGCGCAAGGTCAGGGCTATATGGTGGATGCACTAGGACCTCCCAGTCGAACTCTCTTAATTTTTGCTGAGTGGCTAAAGATGTGTGTGGTCTAGCGTTATCGTGATGAAAGACCACACCCTTCCTGTTGATCAATTCCGGCCGTTTTCTCTCGACTGCTTCCTTTAATCTCATCAGTTGCTGGCAGTAAAGATCAGAATCGATGGTTTTGCCGGACGGTAAAAGCTCATAATGAACAATGCCCTTCCAATCCCACCATACACACAGCATCACCTTATTTCGTGTTAGGCCAGGTTTGGCCACAGTCTGTGAAGCCTGGCCAACTTTCGACCACGACCTTTTTCGCACGTTCTTGTCGTACGTGATCCACTTTTCATCGCCAGTTATCAATCTCTTCAAAAACGGCTCGGTTTCATTACGTCTCAATAATGAATCGCAAATGAGTACACGGTTCATTAAGTTTCTTTGAGTGAGCTCGTGTGGCACCCAAATATCGAGCTTTTTTGTATAACCAGCTTTCTTCAAATGGGTCAAAACTGTTTTGTGGTCAATTCCCAGTTCTTCAGCTACATCGTAACTACTAATATGCCGATCTTGCTCCACTCTTTCAAAAATGGCGTCGTTTTATTCGTAACAGGGCGACCAGAGCGAGGTGCATCTTTAACATCAAAATTTCAGGACTGAAAACGTTTGAACCAAATTTGTGCTACTCTTACTGACACTGCATCAGGTCCATAAACATCACAAATTTTTTTCACTGCTTGAGTTGCATTTTTGCCTTTTTTATAATAAAATTTTAAAATGTATCGAATTTCTTCATTAGATTCACTCATTTTTACGGAGAGAAAAACAAATGAAAAATAGCGGGAAACCACTTTTTTTTATTTTTTTCTTTTCTTTATAATGTAACCTTTTTATAAGCTTTTATTTACCTTGCACTGTATGTATGTATGTATGTATGTATGTATGTAAGTATGTATGTTCGGTGGAATCTTGTAACTCAATTTTGAAGTAGATACCTTCAACCGATTGAGCTGAAATTTTGTATACACGTTTACTTTGGATGACAATGCATGATATAATGTATGACATCATTCTATATCCAATATGGCGGACGACCCAAGATGGCGGAATGGATATTTTGAATGCATTTCTGCAATATGGGTATCAAATGAAAGGGTTTATTGAGTGTAACTCAAAATATAATATGACGTCATTCTAAATCCAATATGGTGGAATATCCAAAATAAAGGAAAATATATTTTAAGCTTTCGTACAATATGGGTATCAAATGAAAGGGCTCATTGGGACCAACTAAAAAAATAATGTGACGTCATTCTAAATCCAATATGGCGGATCATCCAAGATAGAGGAACAGTTTTTTTTAATGCATTTCTACAATATGGGTATCAAATGAAAGGGCTTGTTGATAGTAGCTCGAAAAATAGTGTGACGTCATTCTAAAACCAATATGGTGGAATAAATATTTGTGTTTCTACTATATGGGTATCAAATGGCCCTTTCATTAAAGAGTTATATGAGAACTTCAAAAACTATGTCTCGGTGGTTCAGTAAACTAGTCCGCTTCTGAATCAGGAAGTCTTGGGTGCGAATTTGGCCTCACACCAATGTCTTTCAAAATTCCTCTCGAAAGTCATGTGTGATAAATATTTTTGACTGACCACTTTGTGCTCGCTGTATGGCAACAGTGGTAGAGCCCAGCAATTCACTGTATGAATGGGCTGGCTCGATCGCTGAAATACCACAACCAGCTCACGCCGGGTTTCTTTGGGTGAGAGAGGTACCCGGAGGCCCACTCCCCTTCCCCATCCCTTCCTACTCTCATATCCTACATCCTACTCCCTTAAAGATCGTTGAGACGTAAACATAGTGGCGAGTTGAGGCTTGACAGATGCTGCCTACACCTTCGGGTAGCAAAAGGAGTCGAGCTATGTTATGTTATTAATTAATGTTATAAACAAATTAGAATATGTATAATATATTATATATATCATAAGGTTTTCAATATGAACGGCTAGATGTTAGTGGCCTGCTTGTTTGGCCGGTGTCAGTCAATCTGTTGTTTACTATTCAGTCACTGATGCCAAATCACCATGTCAAGATACAGGGTTAAGCGGCGCGTCCAAATTTATAATCAAAATGAGTTAGTGCTAACATTGAGAACCTTACGACCACTTTACGGCTGAGGCGGTAGTCCATCACAGTCGACGGCTTTCCGTTGACCTATGTTTTAATAATAATAATATATATCTTGGACACAATACACACAGCGCCCTCTAGTTCCAAGCTAAGCAACTAAATGCTTGTATTATGGATACTAGACAACGGATAATAATACATATATACTTTTCTTTTGTAAATACATACTTATAATACATAGAAAAACACCCAGACGCCACACAAATATATAAGCTTTTATTTACCTTGCACTGTATGTATGTATGTATGTATGTATGTATGTAAGTATGTATGTTCGGTGGAATCTTGTAACTCAATTTTGAAGTAGATACCTTCAACCGATTGAGCTGAAATTTTGTATACACGTTTACTTTGGATGACAATGCATGATATAATGTATGACATCATTCTATATCCAATATGGCGGACGACCCAAGATGGCGGAATGGATATTTTGAATGCATTTCTGCAATATGGGTATCAAATGAAAGGGTTTATTGAGTGTAACTCAAAATATAATATGACGTCATTCTAAATCCAATATGGTGGAATATCCAAAATAAAGGAAAATATATTTTAAGCTTTCGTACAATATGGGTATCAAATGAAAGGGCTCATTGGGACCAACTAAAAAAATAATGTGACGTCATTCTAAATCCAATATGGCGGATCATCCAAGATAGAGGAACAGTTTTTTTTAATGCATTTCTACAATATGGGTATCAAATGAAAGGGCTTGTTGATAGTAGCTCGAAAAATAGTGTGACGTCATTCTAAAACCAATATGGTGGAATAAATATTTGTGTTTCTACTATATGGGTATCAAATGGCCCTTTCATTAAAGAGTTATATGAGAACTTCAAAAACTATGTCTCGGTGGTTCAGTAAACTAGTCCGCTTCTGAATCAGGAAGTCTTGGGTGCGAATTTGGCCTCACACCAATGTCTTTCAAAATTCCTCTCGAAAGTCATGTGTGATAAATATTTTTGACTGACCACTTTGTGCTCGCTGTATGGCAACAGTGGTAGAGCCCAGCAATTCACTGTATGAATGGGCTGGCTCGATCGCTGAAATACCACAACCAGCTCACGCCGGGTTTCTTTGGGTGAGAGAGGTACCCGGAGGCCCACTCCCCTTCCCCATCCCTTCCTACTCTCATATCCTACATCCTACTCCCTTAAAGATCGTTGAGACGTAAACATAGTGGCGAGTTGAGGCTTGACAGATGCTGCCTACACCTTCGGGTAGCAAAAGGAGTCGAGCTATGTTATGTTATTAATTAATGTTATAAACAAATTAGAATATGTATAATATATTATATATATCATAAGGTTTTCAATATGAACGGCTAGATGTTAGTGGCCTGCTTGTTTGGCCGGTGTCAGTCAATCTGTTGTTTACTATTCAGTCACTGATGCCAAATCACCATGTCAAGATACAGGGTTAAGCGGCGCGTCCAAATTTATAATCAAAATGAGTTAGTGCTAACATTGAGAACCTTACGACCACTTTACGGCTGAGGCGGTAGTCCATCACAGTCGACGGCTTTCCGTTGACCTATGTTTTAATAATAATAATATATATCTTGGACACAATACACACAGCGCCCTCTAGTTCCAAGCTAAGCAACTAAATGCTTGTATTATGGATACTAGACAACGGATAATAATACATATATACTTTTCTTTTGTAAATACATACTTATAATACATAGAAAAACACCCAGACGCCACACAAATATTCATGTTTGTCACAAATATTTGTGCTCGGGTGGGAATCGAACCCCCGACCTCGTTGCTGCAGCCGGTAGTTTTTTACCAATGCGCCACGAGGCTCGTCAAATAGTTAACAGTGTTTTAATTGTGGTCAGCCACGCAATCTGCTGCATGAATGGGCCGGTTCGACCGGTGTAATGCCATGCCCTTTCAGGATACCGACGTAAATTGGACAAGATTTAATAACTTTAACATGATTGCTACACTAACGGATTTTAATGGTGTTATAGGTATTATTAGAATTAAACACAGTGGATGGTGGGAACGAACTATAACTTTTATTACAACTCACTCCTATGTTACACTCAGGCCAGCAAGTATAAAGTACTGATTAAAACAACAGATGGCGTTACACATCACAAGTAGTTAAACATATTTTGTTATTAAACAACAGTCCCACATAACAAAATTAAGTTGCAAAATCAACAAATAAGTAACAAAAAAATTTGTTTACTTAGGCTCGAAACTCTTTGCTGCTGGTCAAGCATACGCGGCCTTAAGTAGAGAAAAGACTTTAGGAGGTCTCCTCATTGAAGAGTTGGACTGTTCGAAATTAACTGGCAAATGACCTTGTAACAATGATGCTTTGAATGAGATGAAGAGACTGAGAAACTTACCCATCGATAACTAAAAACTTGAAAATAATTTAAAGAAAAAAACTTTTTTAAAGAAGCTTTTATTTAAACGCTCTAAAAAGAATAAAATAATTTTAACCTTATACATTTTAACTATCAACTTATAACCTTATTATATACAATTTATGTGATAATAAAAGCTTGTCGCTATGTTCAACCCAACCCTTCCCCACTCCTCTTCCCATCCCAATTCCGACCCCTTCAATTTCCCATGGAAAGGCCCGGCAACGGAACTGTACCACTATATGTGTTCGGGTGTCCATATATATGTTATAAACCAAAAAAATATATTTGGATAATGCGATCCGTCACAGTAATCATTAAATCTAAAAAAAATATTTCTAGATGGTTATGGATAGCCAATGATAGGTAATTAAACATAGCGACAAGCTTTTATTATCACATAAATTGTATATAATAAGGTTATAAGTTGATAGTTAAAATGTATAAGGTTAAAATTATTTTATTCTTTTTAGAGCGTTTAAATAAAAGCTTCTTTAAAAAAGTTTTTTTCTTTAAATTATTAATGTTACCAAAACCAGCCAGACACAAATAGTACAGTCAAAGAAATTTTATAATAAGTTTATACCTACGTTATGCGAAAAGACTTTTTCCCCGACCTAATAATCAGCCGTTTGATGCTCACGCTAACAAGTCCAAGTACGTATTTTTTTGCAATTAAATACTACTATACTACTGCAGTTAATTAATTATTTTACCTATACTCCTATACTTCTCCGAAACTAATGTATAAATAGTGTTATTGAGAATTAAACATGAGAAATAAAATTGAATGACAATTTTCTATGGCAAATTATTAATGTAGGTCTTGAGAGACACATAGAAGTTAATCAAAGAATAACAACAAACAAACAAGCAAACACGAATGCCATCGCCGCGAGCGGGAAGCGCACGAAATATTCCGACAGTACAATATCATGAGAAGAATCCGGTTCTTCTTATGATATTGTGTACCAGATACTCTTACCAATGTTACAATCTACTATTATTCAAGTGATCTCAATCCAATTGATATAACAACTATTAACTAATACATAACATAACATAACTTCACGCCTTTTTCTACCCGAAGGTGTAGGTAGTGGGTGTTAAGCCTTGACTCGCTGTTATGTTTACGTCCCAAATGGAATAGGTGGAAAACCTATTGCCATACCGGGCACAAAGTTTTCAGTCGTCGATATTTTCGAAAACAATTTTGAAAAGTCATTGGTGTGAGCCAGAATTCGAATCCGCGACCTCTTTATTCAGAAGCGGGGTGCTCGACCACTGGACCACCGAGGCTGGACTAACGAATACCTCGTCAATTAACCAGTGTCGCCTTCAAAATTTAAAAGGAATTAAAACCGACTTACAGAATGTTAACACGCGAACTTGGAATAATTTATCAAGTTGATCGATCTTTCTTTACAATAAAAATGTTGACCTTCACAAAGCTAGATTTTATTACTAAATATATATATATATATATATATATAACAAGCAAATATAGAACAATAGGTTGGGGAAAAAGTATTTTCGTATTTTTGTATGAAAAGTCAAGACATTTTTTTCAAAGTTTATTTACATTTATTTACAATATATATGTACCGTTTTGTTGAATAACTTTTTGCCATTTTGTGGGCAGAGACATTATCCCGTTACTGTAGAAACTTTGGGACTTCTGATCAAAAAAACGGGACAAATAGTTTTGGCAGTCCTCTCTTGAGGTCAACCTTACAGAACCTAAAGAATTCTGAAGAGACCGAAACAGGTGAAAATCTGAAGGCGCAAGGTCAGGGCTATATGGTGGATGCACTAGGACCTCCCAGTCGAACTCTCTTAATTTTTGCTGAGTGGCTAAAGATGTGTGTGGTCTAGCGTTATCGTGAAGAAAGACCACACCCTTCCTGTTGATCAATTCCGGCCGTTTTCTCTCGACTGCTTCCTTTAATCTCATCAGTTGCTGGCAGTAAATATCAGAATCGATGGTTTTGCCGGACGGTAAAAGCTCATAATGAACAATGCCCTTCCAATCCCACCATAAACACAGCATCACCTTATTTCGTGTTAGGCCAGGTTTGGCCACAGTCTGTGAAGCCTGGCCAACTTTCGACCACGACCTTTTTCGCACGTTCTTGTCGTACGTGATCCACTTTTCATCGCCAGTTATCAATCTCTTCAAAAACGGCTCGGTTTCATTACGTCTCAATAATGAATCGCAAATGAGTACACGGTTCATTAAGTTTCTTTGAGTGAGCTCGTGTGGCACCCAAATATCGAGCTTTTTTGTATAACCAGCTTTCTTCAAATGGGTCAAAACTGTTTTGTGGTCAATTCCCAGTTTTTCAGCTACATCGTAACTACTAATATGCCGATCTTGCTCCACTCTTTCAAAAATGGCGTCCATTTTATTCGTAACAGGGCGACCAGAGCGAGGTGCATCTTTAACATCAAAATTTCCGGACTGAAAACGTTTGAACCAAATTTGTGCTACTCTTACTGACACTGCATCAGGTCCATAAACATCACAAATTTTTTTCACTGCTTGAGTTGCATTTTTGCCTTTTTTATAATAAAATTTTAAAATGTATCGAATTTCTTCATTAGATTCACTCATTTTTACGGAGAGAAAAACAAATGAAAAATAGCGGGAAACAACTTTTTTTTATTTTTTTCTTTTCTTTATAATGTAACCTTTTTAATGTTACCTAAACCAGCCAGACACAAATAGTACAGTCAAAGAAATTTTATAATAAGTTTATACGTTATGCGAAAAGACTTTTTCCCCGACCTAATACATAACTAAAATAAGACGAGGGCACTATACAAACTGATTGACTTTCAGTAAAAGTAAAAAAGGGCATGCTTCGATGGTTCGGACCTGTAGAAAGAATGGACGACGCAAGATTGACCAGGCAGATATACAATATAAAAGCGAATGGATGTAGGAGTCGAGGACAGCCACGACACAGCTTCTTTAACCAAATAGAACGTGTTCTGGAGGAAGGTGATGTTAAGAGCCTCAAAAATCGACGCGCGTGCATGAAAAGAGTCAACGATGCGAGTGAGGCGTGTAAGAATCGTGCCTTATGGCGCTCCGTTCTCTCTGCCTACCCCGCAATTAATTACACTTAATAATATCAGCCTCTGATGACGGAAGTGCTAATCTACTTGCGCGGGAGAAATATTTCTAATGAAATATTAAATTAGTGCTTTAATACACTTGTTAGAGTTGTTCGAGGCTTATAGTCACAGACTTCTATTTCAAAGGTCCCGTATTTGAATCCTAACACACTCATATCAATGAATTTTGTGAAGTTATGTATAATATTTCTGTATGTATGTACTATTTTTATTTTATTTTTATTTATGTATAATATTTCATTAAATTATATTTCATACGACGACTTGATGCATATCTGCGTACCTCTCCGCGTAAGAAATGCTTGAAGCTATTATAATAGATAATGATAAAAGTACGCAGTTCTAGGTCTCTACAAAACCTCAGAGGTTACCTTGAAAAATAACTATTGATATAACTTATTAAGATAATAAATACTATTAATTAATAATCAAAACAATGATATTATTTAAATCAACAAACAGAAATGATTTAGTAAAATATTAATTGCATCATTATTGACATGTCGGAAATACGTCGGAAATATAGACTATTTATATATTTTTTATGGGATCGGGGTAAAAAAACGGGCAAGCCCGTCACGTCACAGTGATGGTAAGGGATAAACGCTGCCCGTGGACACTTGCAACACATATAGTGTTACGAGGGATCGGAATACGCCTCTCTCTCTTAAATTTAAGGAATATTAAACATCTAAAATATATCTAACTTAAATTGGCCTCGTAGTGCACCACGCATTGGTAAAACAAGCATCTGCGGAATCTAGGTGGTGGGGGTATTCGATCCTCACCCGTGAACAAATATTTATGACAAGCATAAATGTTTGTATGGCGCCTGGGTGTTTTTCTATGTATTATAAGTATGTATTTACAATAGAAAAGTATACATATTAATATCCGATATTTAGTTTCCATAAAACAAGCATTTAGTTGTTTGGCTTGTAGCTAGAGGGCGCTGTGTCCAAGTTTATATAATAATTAAATTACACATCTATAGATATCAACTATATAGGTAAAATTGACCACTGTGGTCATTAATAAAACTGCGTATAAATCCATGAAAGATACCTAAATATTTATCAAAAATACAACACAAACTTATAAACTGTAATTTCAAAATTACCTAAACTGAAAGTCATTTGTGTTATCGAATTTTATTATTTGGCCTTGGATGCAGGAGTTAAGTAAACATGATACAGTTGTGCGCACACTGCAGGCCAAGACACAGAAGCAAAAATAAAGCTGAAATGCTTAATATGTATAATAAAATCGTAGAAAAGTAAAAAAAATTTTTGGGACATGATCTACAATCGATACTCAACACAATTTTTATCTGTTTGTCTGTATTATATAGGCTAAATAATATCACGCTATCAGTAATTGGTGACGAGCAATGAATTTTTATATATGTATATGAATGCATAACATTGAAACAACTTTTTATAAATTATATCGCGTTTATTTAGAACTTATTTTCTATTTATTTCCCGACGTTTCGAACTCTTTACAGAGACGATTTTCACGAGTAAAATAAATAGGAGCAAAATAAGTTCTAAATAAACGCGATATAATTCATAAAAAGCTGTTTCAATATAGTACATAATTGCTAGCCCGGTTCTTCTCATGATATAATCCGATATGCTCCTATAATCAGAGTAGGTCTGTCATCTGTATTTTCTTGACTTCCTATTTTTTT
The DNA here is from genome assembly GCA_905147225.2 of Euproctis similis. Lineage (NCBI taxonomy): Eukaryota > Metazoa > Arthropoda > Insecta > Lepidoptera > Erebidae > Euproctis > Euproctis similis. The sequence goes on along the minus strand of LR990114.1, from coordinate 12,563,406 downwards.
TTAAATTATTTTATTGATTTTATATTTTCAAATAGACATGCAAGAGTCTAACATTGCGGTGTAATATGTATGCCACTTATGTTTTACGTTTATGCAACTTAATCCAACTAACATTTTTTTATAAGTAAATTACGACGATCTCATAGAAAGTCAACATAAACTGTATCATGCCACATTTAGTCCAGTGAAAAGTATACCTTCCTATCTTATTTTAAAGGCCGGCAACGCAACTGTAACACTGTGTTGCTGGTGTCTATGAGCTACGCTAGTCACTTACCACCAGGTGACCTGCTCGTTTGTCCCCCCTTCTGCCATTAAAAACAGCTTCGAATATAAAGATAGCCCTTAGTGTATGGCCGAAGTATACTTACACTTATACAAAGCACCGGTCCAACTTTATACATGGAGTATCTGTATGAGAATTGGCTGATATCCTGCAGAGTTGTGCCGCAGGGCAACTTATGCCCTATCTCGGCCATGATCGTGTACGCGAATTGCTCCATCCGTTTCGGAGTACCGCCCATACAAACGAACTGCGAACACAATTAATGAACACACATGTTATCAAATGATCACGTTTGCTATACATTAAACCAATTGACATCAATTAGATCAAGACAGGACTTATATTTCACTAGTTGACTCGGCGGACTTTGTTCGGCATCAAAAGTAATTCAGAATTAAATTTTAGATTTATCTTTTCTTTACTACATCATTCATGAATTATAGATAAAAACCACCCCCTTTGACCTCCCCCCCCTATCTATTGAAAAAACCGCATCAAAATCCGTTGCTTAGTTACTATGTAACTAGCTGACCCGGCGAACTTTGTTCCGCATCAAAAGTAATAACTGCTGTCCCGTTATGTTAATACTGCAATATCTTCAAAAATATTCGTTCAAATTGCATGCTGTAAACGGCCAGGATCATCTATATTACATGCACAATCTATTTAAGACACAATTGGATGAAAACTAATGCTGTAATGTTTGAAATCGTAAATAGGCCATTATTTCTCGTAAATAGTAAAAAAATAAAAATGGACATTGTGGGTTATCCCTAAGAGATAGACATATGTCCTCGCGGACTTTTTTGTTGACCTTTTAAAGGTGTTTAATAATGTAGTACGTTGTTTTGATTTATCACTTACGATTTGCGATAAAGTTCTAAATCTTGAAAATACATAAATTATAGATCAAAACAACCCCGTTGACAACCTCTAACTATTAAAAAAAACCGCATCAAAATCCGTTGCATAGTTTTAAAGATATGCGCATATAAGGGGACAGACAGCGGAAAACCACTTTGTTTTATACTATGTAATGTTAACAAATGATTTTATTATTCAGTATTATTCATTAACTTAATATACGTGTGGAATTCGGTTATCTAAATTACTATAAGTTATTCACTAAACAAATTATTCTCTAAAACAATATTTACATCATTCATTTTCCTGCCCTTACCCCACTCTAAGTGCGGTTGGCAAAATATGTCGTCCTTTCGAACTATTCATGTTGTCAAAAGATATGGCTGTGGTTTTATGACCGGCCGCTTGCCCGACGTCAACCCTCCTTGGGACTGGATTCGTGTCATAACATGTCATCCTTTCAGACAGAAATTAATTACAGAAAATAGTTAAATGGAATTTGTTGAGTAATTTCGAAAATCTCGACTCAACTGTGGGAGTAAATAATATTACTAAGTTTAATTTGACTAATAATATCCATGTCGGATATATCATGTGGTTTGGAAGGCGTAATTATACGCCGCTTCTGAATGAGCATGTACTTCTTTTCGGAAGTTATTTGTAAATATGTCTCGGTGGTCCAGTGGTCAAGCACTGCGCTTCGCGGTCGCGGGTTCGAATCCTTGCTGACACCAATGACTATTCAAAATTAATTTCGAAAGTTATGTGTGATACATATTGATGACTGAATAACATTGTGCCCGGTATGACAATAGTTTCGCCACCTATTCCATTTGCGACGTAAACATAACAGCGAGTCGAGGCTTAACAGTCACGGGTAGAAAAAGGCGTAAAGTATTGATATGTGTGACAAATATCTACGACTGCCAATATTGTGCCCGATGTACCAGTATATTTTTGCCACCTATCCCATTTGGTACGAAAAATTCAGCGAATAGGAGCTTAACAGCTGCTGTCTACGCCGCAATCTTCTGGTAGACAAAGGTGTGAATAACTTTGAAGAAAATTAAAGATTCTTTATTGATTAAATGTCTATGAAAAATTTTAACACGTAAACGTGAAACTTGTGAACACTTTTTTAAAAATTACAAAACAAATTTGTGAATTCGTGTTGGAACGCTATTAAGGAAACTTGTTTTGTATATAAATTAGTCGAAAAGCAAAAAACGTTGTAAAAGTTATATTCATTATTATTATTTCAATGCATTATTGTTTCAAATATATGTATATATAGTATAATAAAATTTTAGAAAAATTATAACTGTACACCGAATACCTTTTTTGGAATACATGGGACATGATCTACAATCGATACCAAACCCAATAATATGGTTTTTAGATTTTTTGTCTGTTTATCCGTTTGTGTGTATGTTTGTTACGGACAAACTCAAAAAGTACTGCATGCTTTTGTGTCCAATTTTGCATAAATATAGCCAAGAGGTCAACACATAAGCTAAATACTATCACGCTATCACTAATTAGGGGTTATCAATGAACCCTTATGGCATAGGCATATAGTAATAGTATTTTTCAGATCCCCGCCAGAGTATAAATATTTATGATAAACATAAATGTTTGTAAGGCGTCTCAATGTTTTTCTATGTATTATAAGTATGGATTTACAAAAAAAAATATATGTATTAATATCCGTTAACTAGTTTCCATAACACAAGCATTTAGGTGTTTAGCCTGGAACTAGAGGGCGCTGTGTGTTTTGTGTTAAAGATATTATATTATTATCATAATTATTGACGCCGGAACTGGCACTTAAGTTCGCTTTCACATTCAAGATAGTGTGATGAAAGGGAAACTAAGCTCCGCGTATTTTAGCTTGTAGTTTTGTATGACATTCTAAGCACTTTGTAAAGTCTAAGGAATAACGATATTTTGAATTTGAATTTGAATATTATTTATTTACAATATCATACAATATATATATATTAATTTATTAATGTTCTTCATGTGACATAATGCGGGGTCGACACAGAACGCAGATGGTCCTCACAAACGGAATTATTAGAAATTTATCGATGATTCAATAAATTGAGCTTTAGGTCAACCATCTAATTAACTAGAGTTCCATTAGTAGAACAGCGACACGAGTAAAATTCTGGCCACATCTTTGAGTAAAATTCGCCTGAATTTATGAATGAAAACAGAACAGCTTTACCAAAACTAATAGATTTTCTCTACGAAAAATCTACAACAATTTAGCATCTAACAGCTTTAGGATTTTTTCACCCTTCAGAGAAAGAGAAATAAAAAAACATCATAAACCTGACCCCTATTCATATCACCCCTTAAAAAACATACCTTCACATCACCGAACATTTCGACGAGGTCATGGGAACCGCTGCCAAGAGCCAGGTGATATAAAATATCTTGATCCATGAGCTCGATATTAGGGTTCCGTAGCCGTACAGTGCCATCAGGATACCTGCCACATAAAACACACATATTGATTAGCCACAAACAATCTAAAATTTTGTATGCAGCTAGAAATGTTTATTGCATTTCATGGACATTTGAAGAACCAGTCCATCAACTGTTATGTATATCATTTGAGGAACCGGTTCCTCAAGGGCATCATGTTATTCAATTTCGAATGCATACAACATGATGTAAGGGTCCGTCCATTAAACACGTGAACTTTTTTAAGAATTTTAACTCCCATCTCCCCTTGGTGTTACGCGGTCAGATTTAAAACTACTCCCCCTCCCCCCCCACATCACGTGTACTTTATTTAATCATTGTATAACCATTGATCCATCATCAGTTTTGGTGGCACACTAATTACTTCGAAAGTTACATGTGATAAATATCGATGACAGACATCATTGTGAGCGATGTTCCTATTCCATTTGGGACGGGAAATTCGACGAGTCTAAACTAATCAGCCGATACAAAATGGCGTAAAGTTATATTTTAATATTATTATATATTATCTTTATAATCTTATTTTATTCTGAAATTACGGAACAATAAGTACACGTGATACAACCTCCCTTGTGATATTTCGTGATCTTTGTCCCCCCTTTCAAACCTCGCGTAATTAATGGACAACCCATAAGTAAAATAATTTCCGTGGTACGTTACACGATAAATTATTAAAGGATATTTGAAATAAAGTTACATTTATTTATTGTCATTTTGTGGACGCAGCTGTTGTTTTTCCTGATTTTCTCTTCGTAATAATGACTTCGTAAAATATTTAATAGGAGTAATATTCCTTCCTTATAACGTTATGACGATAATGACAACTGGTAAAACCATAAAGTTCGGATTCCCGCCTATAATGGTTCCATGTTTAAAAAAGTTATCATTTAAAAAAAATTGGTAGGTACACAGATTAATAATATTTACAACTTTTACAAGTATTAATTCTTGCTTATACCTAAACGTACATTTATAAATAAAAACGCTCCATTTGCCATTTCACAAGAAATTAAATATCTAATTCTACGCTCCGGTAATTTTAATTAAAACGCCATATGTATTCATGTCGTTATCATAGCAGAGATGTTGCGGTTTTGCCTCCAGTAATTTGGTAATTTCCGTACTAAGATCAAAGCAAAAAAAATGTAAACTTTTTATTTTGATCTAAAATTAATTCATAGTCATTTCTATTTAAATAAATATTATTATGATTATCTAATTATTTATTGATATATCAACCTAACATCCGGATCTTCGTGAGCGCTGTCGTTTTTTTTTTCTTTCAATCCGTTAGTGTCTTGTGACCTTGAATGTTGGTTTTTGCCATTTTCTGATGGATAACGATGATTTGTATTTTCACATCCATTCTGGTGATTCGAAGAAGGATCTAATTCACCCGCTTCACAGTTACACGGCATTGTTTCTTCTTTATAAATATATCCCAGGAAAATTTAGAGTTGCTTTCTGTGAAGTAGATGGAGAATTATTTGTATATATGAAATGGTAAACAGTTACAACTATTCAGAAATAAGATCTTTTTATTAAATTACAATATAATACAAATAACTTATACAAATAATTAAATATGTAGATAAAATAATAATAGTAGCTAGTTACTATATATAATTTCGTAATTAATATTGACGCATTTTTTATAAATTTAAGAACACATTATTTTTGTAAGGTTATCGATTACTGTTATTGCTGTTAGGAACAAATGTTTTATAATAATCTACATAATGATTACGTACTTATAATAACAAACACAATTTATGTGCAAAGTTTATGTATTTAAATAAATAAAAAACATTATTATATACATACATTGATGATATATTTATAGAAAAATAATTACTATTATTAAAACATACTAATAACTGTTAAACTTGAATTAAAAATTAACTATCGTGGATAATTCTACGTAAATTTTAAATTTATTATAGAAAATATTTACACGGAAGATTAAATATATATACATACATCAAATGAATTATCATGAAATAAAACTTACCATAAATCGAATATGATTAAAAATCACTTTTCACTGATCACAAATTTATTTTGCGGTAACAAAACACTTGAGCAATAATTGCGTACTATAACATCAGCTCTCCATTCGCGAATATGACATGACTCTGACTGAAACCGCAAGTCCACACCGTTCACTCACTCAATGTGCAATGTGGTTCAGTAAGTACTACTAGGTACTCATTAACGACGGACTATGATGATACTGTGCAATACTCATAAATGTTACGTTCCAATACCCATTAACAACGACAACATAACGCTTGTGTACGACGATAACATTCGATGTATAATGTAACTATAATTTATTCCGACGTACAATATTCATGTTGTCGTAGCAATACAAGGCATTAGCAGGATTCCAGTTTAAAAAGAATGCAACGCCGCCCTTTGAGTATTTTCCGGAAGCACGTTTGCATTTTTGCAAAATAACCTTGATTATTTTAATTCGTGTGTATTTGTGGACAGCTTCTATGACGAGCCTCGTGGTGTATTGTTAAACAGCAGAATCTAGGTTAGCGGGTTCGATTCCCACCCGGGTACAAATATGTGTGGCAAGCACGAATGTTTGTATGGCGTCTGAGTGTTTTTCTATATATTATAAGTATGTATTTAGTTTCATATAATAAATAAAAAATATGGCTATATTTTTTATTTGTTACAGTACCTACACATTTGGGATAGTAGTTTCGTCCGTCGAGTCAAATATCGCCTTTTTTATGAACTGTCGTAAAAACATTTTTATAGCTTATACTGCATTGCCACAATTTTGTCAAAGGAAATATATTCGGAAAAATAAATTATTTTTTAAATTTATAGTAGTTTTTACAGGTATAATATACTGAATAGTCGGCTGACCTTGATATTACTCTAACTGATTATTCCAAATATAAATGTATGTGTGTTAAATAGAAAGTATGCATAAATGTGTTCTGTATTAATGATAATAATAATAATATCTTAGACACAATACACACAGTGCCCTCTAGTTCCAGCTAAGCAACTAAATGTTTGTGTTGTGAAAAGTAGATTACGGATATTAATACATATATATACTTCTCCTTTGTAAATACATATTTATTATACATATAAAACACCCAGACGCCACACAAACATTCATGCTTGTCATAAATATTTGTACTCGGGTGGGACTCAAACCCGCCAACCTCGATTCTACAGTCGGTAGTTTTACCAATGCGCCTCGAGGTCCGTCGTGATTATAATAATATTTTTATAATGTATCGATTAAATAAGATGTACAAGAGTACATACAAACAATAATATAGGAACATTTAATCATACTCGAAATTCTTAAAATTTCAAAATTGATTATTAATACAATTTCTGACTTGATGGTTCTACTTTGCTGCCTACTTCTTAATAGGTAGTAATATCCGAATGTTGTTCTGACGTATTCACACTTATCAATTGCGTAACAAACAAATAAAGACGATTCCATGAGATCATTCACCTTATCTTCATCCATACGATGCTTAAATATTTATGAAGAAGATACGAACTAGCATTTTAAAGAAAAAAAAAAGTCATTATCTTTACTGGCTAGATGAAACTAAAACTGGCTGACGCATTTGCTGTTGTCATATAATTTAAAAATCGAATACAAAACATATACATATTATGATTCATTCATTTTAATCAGTATCTTTAAACACCTACGATGCTAAGTTTACGCGTTAAGTTCGGGTTCCATTTCCATTCATGAAATACATGAATAAATGTGAATGACTGGTTAAGTGGTTATACATTCATGAAGTATTTTATAAATTTGTAAACCCGAATTTATAATGTGTCTCGTTAATCATATATTAGAAATTATGGATCACAATATTCAACAAAGTAGATTTTCAAAATGTTTTTTATAATTAAAATTCCATCTATTTTGCAATAACTAAATTCAGAGCTCGCGCTTTCTTCCGTATCGCGGATATAAAGACTGTTAAGGTGGATTGTAAGAATAGAGACCTTGTCCAATCGCATAACTAAACGCCTGAGGTATTATGCCATCAACTTAGACATTTCATAGACATTCACTACCTACGCCTACAACATATCATTTATGTCTTATTTGTGAAGGTTCAGCCGCAATTGTGACTAATATTTTTACACACAGAGCCATCTAGTTTTTAATCTAAGCAACTAGTGCTTGCGTTTTCAAACTAGAGACTTTACAAATATCTATGGTTAATGCTCACTAGTGATGTGCCAACTCGAATAAATCCCAACTCGTGTTGACTCGAGTTAAAATACACGTAACTCGAGTTCCAACTCAAGTTAGGGCAACTAAAAATTATGCAGGTAACCAAAAAAAAACGTCGACAGAGGAACGCCAATCATGACAAGGAAAGGATAGATAGAGATACCCGAGCACATGGGTCACTTGATGGTAAGCAACTACTCATCGTCCATGAACAGCGTGTTGCGTTGCAGTCCCTTAAGGGAATAGGAGCTAGGGGATCGGGCCTCCGGATACCTTTCTCAGCGAACGAAAAGCTGCACAAGCCACTTCACGCCGATTTTCCGAGAGCTTGTGGTATTTCACCGGACGAGCCGGCCCATTCATGCCTCGAACTGCAAGACTTCCCATGGGGGGGATATAGTTCAGTTTTTCGTTACTGCGACTATAAACCAACTACATATGTGGTCACTTTTGGCCATATTATGATAAAACTAAAAGTGTAACATTTGTGTTGTAATTTTAAAAATTAACCTTTAACTGTCGTGTTTCTGCCAAATATCAGCTTTCATCTCCAATTTGTATCTTATAACAAAATACAACTGTAAATTTTAGTACGGCTCATCTTGTCTTCATCTCACTTCGTTTCATGATAATATAATCAAGTATTTGTACTCGAGTTGGAGGCGGCCAACTCAAGCTGACTCGAGTCAAGCCCAACTCGAGTTAGCAACTCGAGTTGACCATCAATGATTGCTCATTTTAAACGGTTGTACCTGGGTATGAATCCCGTCAATTTGATCATTTGTTGGTGGATAACCAATAACCAGACTAAATCTATTTATTAAAGATATTATTCAAGCACCAATCATGTATCGTAATGTCCAATGTGTGTCAGAAACTAATCTGGTGAATAGATAGCCGCGATGTAACCAAACTTCAAACATTTATTTGTTACTATTTATTCAAACAATTGCTTTAGATATTTGATTAACTATTGGAAATTTGTTTCTCTTTGTGATTGTCTTGCTATTAAGTGGTAAACCACGTTCATCATAATTTAAACAAATAAAGTGGTGAAAACCTCAAATTTTACGTTTAATAAAGTTAAAACACACTCCATGATACTTACATAGTTGCGAAATGCAAAAGAAACTCACTGCCAACCAGTTATTAGCTTCAAGTTCCGTACTAATTTCAAGGTATCGACTTAATTACAGTCAAAATAATAAAGACACTTAATTTCTATTGTAGTCAGGATACTTGGGCGCGCATAAGAAAATCCACAAATTATGGAAAATTGGAATCCTTAAAATGTTATAATTTTCTTCATGTTGTGTATGCATCCGACATATTTCAGTCACAGAAAAGGACACATACCTAACCCTTTGTCCCAAAATTTTTGGGACCACTAAAATTTGAACAACTTTTGAACCCCTTACTAAATTGTGTCAAACACGCTACAAACGGCCGTAGACATTTTGTTAGTTCATAAATTCGTGATTTAGTTTGGGATAAAAAAAAATCCATCTTGAACTCTGGGGATTTAATATTTTGGACAAATAGATGTCTACATATTGTCTGGTATATATATACAGCACTATATAACACTAAATAACTAAACATTCCTTCAGACGACTACACACCTCTCCAAGATTACTTTCCTACAAACCTGACAAAGTAGATTTTGTTTTGGCCACAGTTCATGATTAAACGAATAATAAAGATACTACAAGAAAACCCAAGATAAGTGACTTTTAAAACAGGGATCATCCATTAATCACGTGATTTTCTTTTAATCATTTTTGTCATCGTCTCTCATTGGTGGTGTCGGCAGCGGCTGTTAAGCCTGGTGGCGAAACCCTAGGCACAATGTTATCAGTCATCTATATTTATCACATGTTATGTAACTTCCGTAAAGTCATTGGTGTCATCCCAGAATCGATCCCAAGATTTCTTGATTCAGAAGCGGGTAGCTCGACCACTAGACCACCGAGACTGATTATTGATTATGAATTTAAGATACTAAGAAAGTTTCAAGATTCTTTGAAGGTAAAAAGAATCACAAATTTAACAAAGATCACGTGATTAATGGACGGCCCCCTAAGTAGAAGCAGTGCATACCTAATACTAATTTATAGTTAAATGCATTAAGTAATATTCATTTCAAATACAACTAACACCTGCAACACAAATAGTGTTACAGTTCTGTTGTCGGCCTTTATAGAGAAAGAATCGGAAGTGGGACGACGAGGGATGAGGGGAAGGAGTTAGTCCAGATACCTCTGTCACTGAGCTAATCTACTTAGAGAGGTCGTGGTATTTCACCAAACTGCGAACCGAACCACTGTTAACTCATTTTTATTTAATTTATTTACTCTGTTGTGGTCGTTTAAAATCTTAGCACGTACCTATTAGCAAAAGGGAGGAGGGGTTAAAATACTTAGGGTGAGTAGGGGGAAATGGAAAACGGGGTAAGACAAAAAAACATGAATAAAGACAAATATAAGCCCATGGTAACAATTCCCCTACTTTTTTTGTTAAACATTGCGTAATCCGCCTGACGAAAGTTTAGTTACTTAAGATATGTATCTGCAAATATAGTTTAGTAATCCAGTGTTACGGAAAAGGTTATCAGCAGACAAATTAATAACACAATGATTTACAATAAAAAATCTAAAGAAGAGGTGTGATCGCGCGTCTAATAGGTAGGTACAAACATCAATCACAAACATGGACTTCCACATATGGAGCTCAAGCCTAGTACAGAGTCAGACGTGATGGTTATCACGTAGGTACTTGAACAACGCTATGGTTTCAACATACGTTTTACCTCCTAAAATTACGTTTGGACTGAATTCTGTAACGTAACTTTACTTCCGTATCCGATACAGCAGATATTTTCCTCAATTGTAGGTATGTACTTTAACTTCGTTTCTGTATCGAATATTTTATTGCGAAGTTTTATCGGACATACGTATTAATATGAAAACAGCAAACAAATTAAGATTAAATATTTTTTCCACTGTCACTTTCACAACCACTTCCGTCTCTACATCCGATAAGGAGAACCCCGTTATACTCATCCCTAGTTTGTATAGTGTTGTACCAAAAGTAATATTAACATCCTCTTCCTATATAGAAATGTACTATGGGGAAACAATTTGATCCATAGCTGCTATAAATACTCAAAACTAGGATCTCACATATTTCGGAATGAATATAAGGGAAACATTTGAAAGGTAAGTAATTAACTTATAGTAATTAGTTTAACGTGATTATGTATGAAATTACATTTAAGTAATTCAAATCTTGGATCATTTGACATATATGTAGGTATATATTTCATCATTTATGAGACATACTTGTAAATATATCTATCTCTTATCAAAATAAAGATGCGATTAAGACATTGTTTTCGCAACAAAATGAATAACTTTATACCTACTACATATAAACTCCATCGTAAATCGACTGGATTTGGCCAATTTTTTTTTTATATAAATAATGATGACATGGATTTATGGTCGTATTTAAATTTAGAATGACAAAAATATCTACAATTGTAAATATTAAATACGTAAGCACATATATTGGCGTGTACATTTTGCTTAAATAATTATATATTTTATTACGTTTTGAAAATAAAACCTTTAATATACTCAATCAAAACACGTCAATTAAATAGTATTTGTATGTTCACATCATCCGTGAACACAAAAAGTCGTTTATAATAATGGAAAATATCCATCGATTCACCTAGTTAACGCTGTCTTGAATGACAGCGTGGTATTACAAAGAGGCTAAATCAAATAAATATATATACTCACTCATCGCGAAGTTCATCTTTGTCGAAAGACATATTTGTATAAATAGTATTCACAAAAACTACACTGTATTCTACTTATATATTATAAATAGCGCGTTTAGAGAATAAATTGCTATCAGTAAATGTATGGATCGATGAGTGTAACGATGTTAGTGGATGATGCGCGACTGTCGGTATCAACCACGGAGGGTTTTTCCGCCCAACGTGTGGCGATAGGGCGCGAGCTGGAAAGGACCTGCGCGACGGCATTGCGCCTTGTCAACCTCTCACTCTACTCTATATATTCTCCTTCTTAAATACGCATTTCATTTGATATGTTTTTAACTATATAGAATTTTTTTATACTTCGCATTCGCATTTTTGTTAATATAGATACTTCATCAAGAGATCTATCAATCTCGAAAAAAAAAAACCCTACTAAACATTTGAAGTCTTATAAAAAATAGCAACGACGAATAGTTTCGGAGATTAGTGGTATGATAGTCAGAAGCTTAGAATATTTGTGAAAAACGTCGATGACTGAGAATACTACGTTTCGTCGCTTGTTATATTCATGTTACCAAAACATAACCGCATTTGGGGCCTTGGGGCCATAATTTATAGCTGCCTCTACCATCACGCCGCTATCCTATTTTATAGATATACATATTACGTGTTGCAGTATCGGTGGTCCAGTGATCGAGCACACGGCTCCTAAATCCAGAGGTCCGGGTTCGAATCCTGACACACACTGATGACTTTGCGAGCGAGTCGAGGCTTATCAGCCACTGCCTACACCATCGGGTAGAAAAGGGCGCCGCGTGAAGTTATGTTATGTTATCACGTGATATATTTGCGTCAATATTTTGATAAGTTACCTTCCTATACATGATGTGTAATATATAACTTCACGACTATCTTACCCGAACGTGTAGGCAGCGGCTTTTAAGCCTCGGCTCAGCGAATGTTACGTCCCAAATGGAACAGGCGGCGCATCTATTGTCATACACCGGGCACAAAGTAGTAGTTACAAGAACACAAAACGTCTCTTGATGTAATACCCATCATACATATACCTGTATATCATATCTACTTCTACTTGGTATTTGAAGTAGAAAAATAAGACCCAAATAAAATTTACTTTTAATTAATTGTTAAGGGATAGACAATAAATAAATTCAAGTTTGCTTGCACACTTTTATTACATGATACATTAGATTCATGATATTGTAATACATAATGATAATAACTTCATAAGACATTAATTCCATAACATAATTCATCGGACAATAAATCAAGAATATATAGTTATATATAGAAGTTCTACTTAAATTCACATACATATACCAATTTCAAAATATGTAACTGATAAATGTACCTTTAATTTTATCTACAAACAGACGTACAGACAGACAAAAATTGTAAATACTTCAATATTACCAACAGGTACTTCAATTTTAGTTATATCTACTGATTATAATAAAAAAAACGACTTTAAATTAAAGTAGTTTTTTTTTTATTATAATCAATAGATGTCTGTTTGTTCCGATAAATCTCTGAAATAGCTGGACCTAATTTGACAGGACTTTTATTGATAGATGACTGGTGTCATAAGGAGTAACTTAGGCCTGTTTAGAAAATAGTATTTTATTTATTACTTGCGAGGCTAAACAAAGTTCGCCGGGGCAGCAAGTCTTTACTAAAACTCTAATGCTAAAAATGCTATTATTTTCTTTTCAAGCTGCACTAAATTTTGTCTACTCTGATATTTTAACAAAACCTGATTTTGTTAATAATCCCATTTTAAAAATAAAATATCGCTTAAAAGGACTACACATCAGATATACATTCAGAAACGAGAGTATACTTTTGCAACTGATATTATAGAAAAACTACTATTACTAACACAAATCTATATAATAAATGTATAAATATTATTATAATAAAAAGTAATATTTGTCCAAATTATATGTAAAAACTGGTTAATATATGGCCCTAAAATGTTACATTTTGGGTATTAATTGGAGCCAAAAAAAAACTATGAAATAAAAGCTTAATGGAGTGAAATCACAGCTAAATATTGAAATAGTATCGAGAAAAGATGAACGAGAATCTCACTCGAATTTTTTTATTTATTGACTATTGAAATTTGATATGAATTTTAACACCAGATTTATTTTGCTTTAGGCTTTTTTACACTTTCAATCATATTATATATCAAACATTGCCTGATCTGTGGCAATAGGTGGGTGGCTATTGGATTTGGAGATGGAAAATTATCAGCGCGTAGAGTCTATTGCCTACACTTTTGGGCATGATACTTCTACAAGTACAATTATGTACTTCAGAATTATCAACACCTTTCTGCGTTGCCAAAAAGCGAAGAAATCCTTACCAAGCGTTACCAAATTAAAACTTAAATGACCTAAACCTAACGCACATACATCTTCTAGTATTTAAGTCTAATATGTATGTAGAAAATGGTATATAAAATGCTTACTATGGTGATAATTTTGAGCCCTTCAGATACAATATTTCGACGAGTGTCCATAACTCTGATACAATAAAAAAAAAGAGTGAAATAAATTAAATTCCATCGCGACAATGATAATAAATTAATTAGCTAAAATTATATTAGACTACTGACTAGTAGACAAAATGGTGACGCTCCAGACTGACTGAACCAAGTGACACTGGAAGGTTTTGACTTTGTTCATAAAACTTCCAAATAAATCATATATTATGTAAGAGAAAAGAAATTGTACTAAATTATTCAGCTACATTATATTATTGGTATAAAATAAATAAATTAAGCTCAAAACAGTTTATACGTTGTGTTCTTTTTTGCTTTTTTTTATTATCAATAATTTAAGGCTGTCAAAAAATTATAACAAATTTCACAGAGTATAGATACACAGGAGCCTGAATGTAATGTTAAACGAATGGCCTCGCTTCAGGGGAAAGAAGAAGAAGAAGGGCGTCATCCTTCGAGAAGCACTCGACTCAACGCGTGTTTACATGTATTAATAATAATTATATTGGTTCTAGCGCCGTCAGTGGCAGAAAAAGGAACTAATATGACAGTTACATTATTATAATGGAAAATCCTATACCGTTTGGATTTAAGTGTATCTATAATTCGTGTCGGCTAAAGTTCGTGCTAAAGATGAAATCAAATATGATTCAGTCGTGTCTATGGTCACAGCATAATGTACTAAGTAAATTATATCATTAAATTCCTGTACTTAACTTACTGCTATGGCATTGGTTACGCAGAAACAAATACGCTACAATAGCCTCTGATTTTTTTTAATACATACATATGTTCAATACATAGTTATATGCATTTTAAAATCTGGAAGTCCCATTTTTTTTTTTATTTCAGAACACTTAGTACGAATATTGTGATTAATGTTCCCAAGGGAATAGAATAGCAGTCAACAAATATCTAACGATACTTTCCAAGATAAATACTATAACATCAAGCCATTTAGGCAGCTGACAGAGGATATACATACAGAAGATTTTCTTCCCCTGGGTCAGACAAGTAGGAAAAAATTATCTAAAATATGATAAAAATTAAAGCATTCATAAACACTAAAGTTATAAAAAGTAAATGTCTAGGAAAACTAATGGCAAATATATAAAAAAAAAATGCTATCAAAATTGTTCTAAAAGTCGTTTACGGACTAACGAAAATATTGAAAAACTTCAGACTACTTTGGGTTCTTTCAAGTATTACGTAAGCACTATAGGTACTTGCTTTGCTTATTTTGGATGACATTGAGGTTTAGATGACGAATGCGTCATCAGTAGTTATTTACTTTTTTTAAACAAATGGTAATAAGCATGTTTCAATAAAAAAACATACCTATTAGTTGAAAAATGTTTACGTAATTGGAGGGGGTCAGGGCTATGCTTTGCTGGCATGGGGGATGGGCGGGTAAGTAATTGTAATGAATCTGCTTACGCAATACTTGAATGAAGGGTTAAGTGTCAAGAAAAGATGGAGGAAATGATTAGATTACGTAACGCAATTCTTGAAGAGTTTTTGGAAGCGTAGCGAAGCTGCATACAGAAGTAGAAGTTGCGAAAAAAATCCAGTTAAGCACTCCTTAAGTATCTGTACAGTTATCGTAATTTTTACAAGATACCAAATTGCGTTACGTAATACTTGTACGAGCGTACTTATTATATACTAGTTATGAGCAATTCTGGCCCATTATAGACCAAACATTTAAATAAAAATATTTTTATCGATATCTTAGTATGATTAAATAAAAGACTTACTCAAACAAATGAGGGATTTAACGATATAATTACTCCACCAGTTGGCGCCACTTTATCGAAACGTCTCCAATGGCAAAAATGAGCCATAAACAAATTTAATTTCTGCTCATTTTCATCACTCTTTGCTTTTAAAATCTACCTGATTAGTGATATTTAATAATGGATGATTCTATAATACAAAATACAATTAAATGTTCTGTTAAAAATACAAAAAAGTAAGACGCGACAAAAGAAAATATAGACGGTCGGACATTTTAGACAGATATCTATACCCGATGTCTCAGTGCTGCTGCCTAGTGGCGTTTTCAGAAAACCCTCATTGCTGAGCTGTGTCATATATGTTTAATGAAGTCTTACACTATACATAATATATTGGAAACTATACAAATTTAAATAATTCGAAAGCAAGAGTATTGTCAATCTGTAACAAATATAAAATACTAGTACCAATTCGAGACTGGGCATATAAATTGAGCTAATTCCTTAAAAATAACCCATTAAAAATTGTACATGTATCATGATAATATAGTTTTTTTTTTAATATCCATAGAATATATACATAACATGGATATTTCGAATGGATGACATGTTGTACTAATCCCAGCTGGCGTATTATGAACTCTTAATTCCAGCTAGCTTAAGCGCTGCCTTGCAAATTCGATTTATCAACGACTAATTCCATTTAGTCAGTCATGGGTAGTCTAAACTAGCTGAAATTAGTCGTTTGAAGTACGAATTCGCTAGACAGCGCTTAAGGTGGCTAGAATTAAGGGCTCATAATAGGCCCCCTGGTGGGGGATAAAACACAAAACGAACACATTCCCACGGAGGGGGTTGACGTTAGATAGGCGGCCGGACATAAAACCACAGCCAAATCTTTTGACAGCGTGGATAGTTTGAAATGATGACACGTTGTGCCGACCCCACTTTATGAGGGATAAGGGCAGGAATATGATAATGATGATATCGAATACATATACAGTTATTTTCCAAATAAATTTTTAAACTTTTTTTGGATTCCAGTAAGTCGGTCTTGTTCTTTTAACTATATTTACCAATGTTGTTGAATATACTTTAATAATAGCTATATAACATTTTAAATTAATTGATTAAATGGGTAACAATTGATACAGACGAAGAGAACTATTTTGCAATTAATTAGATACTGTAAACAGAATTCAGCATAACATCATGACCTGACAAATATGATCATGTACATTGCTAAATATATATAACTAAATCAATATTAACACTGGTAGAAGTCAGATAATTCATAGTCAAGTCACACTGTCAAGTGCCGACTATTCTAAAAAAAGAAATAGTCAAGTCCGCAAGAACACAAAGTATTAATTTTAATTAACACCTAATAAAGATAATTTTTCCTAGGGAATATAGCGTGGGGTTCTTTGTAGTTAGGGTCCGGCTGGTTGCGATAGCGGCGCGCGAGCCACACAGCAAACAGCTGGAAAAAAGAAAATAAAGTTCTAAAAAATTCATTCTCAATTCACATTAAACCCGTGGTTACAAGATTTCGAAAGCAATTAAAAAAAAAAGCAAATAGAATTACCCATTTCGCATTTATCAGATTGCCTTAAATGGATTTGACAGTAATTTTTAATGAATACATAGTTTTTTTAGCCAGTTGTCTAAAAGGATATTTTCCTATATAATATTATTTCAAGCTCTTATAGCTATAAATTGAAATGAAAGATTAATAAGACAAGCGAAATAAATAAAAAATACGACGTAAAAAGAAAACACTTATTTCTTGTTCCGTTATGAACGTCGCAAAATAATTAAGCTAAAAAAAATTAAACACATTGCTCAAGCTGGAAGGCCAAACAATAACCCTATACATTATACTCGACAGTTGTGGCGCAGTCGGGCAAATAAAAAAGAAAATTTAACGGCTTCTCTGTTCTCTCACATTTTTTATCTAAATCGACTATGCAGATATAACAACTGAGTTCCAGTTATCTGTTCACGTAATGATAAGATGGCCCACGTCACTGAATTATTATATTTAGATATAATTTAGATATTATTCTTATTTATACGATGAAAATCAAACAAAAGAAAATACGTAACTTATACTTATCATTATTATTATTTTCTATTTAATTAATATATTATTATCTAATTTTACAAGCGCATGCATAAGTGCAAAGCATGCAGTATATATTAATGATTTTTTTTTATATAACGTTTTGCGACGCAATTCACAGAGTGCCACTCAGTATCCAAGCTAACCGACTGACTTTAATAAGGAAATAGACAACAGTTAATAATACATTTATAATTTTTTCTCTGACAATATTTAAACTTGCATGGTATGCAGCCAGACGAAACAGAAACCGGCATTCAAAACATCCATCACATTCGTCATACAAATATTTACACTCACAGGACACCGAACATAACACAATATGATTTGCTATATTTAGTGAGTAGTTTAAAAAAGTCTCGGTGGTCCAGTGGTCAAGCACCCCGCTTCTGAATCCAGAGGTCACGGATTCGAATTCTGTCCGAATGTCCTGAATTCTCACACCAATGACTTTTCGAAATTAATTTCGAAAGTTATGTGTGATAAATAACGATGACTGAAAACTTTGAGCCCGGTATGGCAATAGGTTCGCCAACTATTCCATTTGGGACGTAAACATAACGGCGAGTCGAGGCTTATCAGCCACAGAAGTTATGTGCTATGTTATTTAGTGAGTAAACAGCTATTTTTAATACGTGCTGCATGCTCGTAGAATTGACAAAGCGTGCTGCATGGCATATGCATTTGCAGTAATAATATGCATGCAATCAAAGCGATACCAATCCACCTCATGTTTATGACAAGATTGTCCAGTTCGTTGGATCATTCACAGAAATGCACTGGGGTTAGCGCGCGGATCCTTCTGATTACGATACCTTACTGTCAACCATACACCCAGAAACTGCAAATGAATCGTCCCAATGTTAGTCACAAATGCCACAATTTTTACGTTGGCCAAATTCGATCGAAAATTAAAAATAATTGACCAGCAATTATTCATGAGCCAAATTCGATTTGAAATTAAAATGATAAAATAGTCAGCACAACCGATTATTTATGATATTACGTCAACATAACTACCCCAAGACTTCACGGCACGCTACACATTAAGGTTATTAAAAAACAACTAAAAATGTAAAAAAAATTATAACCTTGTCTACAAAAGAAATTAGACAACCGTTTTTTATCGATCCTTTTTAACTCTTAATTCCTGCTATCTAACAACGCTGTCTTAAAAATTCGTAATTCCAAGGAATAATTCCAGCTAGTCTAGACTAATTGTCACTGACTAGCTGGAATTAGTCGAATACGAATTTGCAAAGTCACTGGCTTAAGCTAGCTGGAATTAAGAGTTCACAATAAGCCCCTAGCTGGCGTAGTCACTGTCAAATTCACTACAAATTCGATTTATCAACGCCTAATTCCAGCCACTCGGTGAGTTAAATAGTCTTCTCAACTAGCTGGAATTAGTCGTTGGAAATACGAATCTGGAATGCTGGAATTAATTAATATGCCAGCTAGCGAGCTAGCTAGCAAGCGAACACATCGTGCTTAAAATTGAATTTTTTAAATGATTAAGTACAATTAATCGAATTTAGCCAAAGTAAAGATATATAATGTTAGTTACAATTATCATTAGTTCAGAAGAAAAACAACACACAAATATCAGAAAAAATCAAATACAGGTAAATTAGCTTGGAGAAATTTTTGCATATGTAGTAGTGTATGGTCACGTGGCACCTGCGGACAGCGTAAACTGGTTTATTCTGCTTTGTGCGTGTTTCCACTTTCCACTATCAAGTGACGATTTATTTGTTTGTTTTGTTTCGTAATTATTATGGTCAAAACTTTTTACCTATAGCTAAACTACTATCATCTAAAGAACGACACGATATTTTATTGTTTCACGGTAGTCGCCTTGTCGTTTGCTCAAGGACGTGAAATAGAAGGAATTTTTTTTTTTATAATGTCAAAACCTTTTTCTTTAAAATAAAAACTTGTTTTTATTGAAAACAAAAATCAGTGTTGCTAGGGATAAGTATAAAATTAAATAGTAATGTAAGGATATCGAAACATTTTTGTATAGGCCAGAACGATATAGTGGAAACGCGCTCTAAGATTTAAGTAATATACACACCACTACATATGCAAAAATTTCTCGAGACTAATTTACCTGTACAAATGCTTTAAAAAATAATCAGGAGTTATTCCAATCAACTACACCACTAAAATACATTCAAACTATTTGGTGATTAATTTTCACATATCAATACCGTAACTACACAACGGTTACAATAATATCAGCAATATAAAAGTCTATAATAAATAATGTTATTAAAATTATCAACATAAGCAATTGATTTAAAATTTAAATAATAGTATTTTATTTAACCAAGAATTTAACATACAAATATAAATTAAATTTACCATTTTAACTAACACAATAAAATCAAACGAGATTTACGAGTGCATTTACCAAATAAAATAAAAAAGTACCTACAGGACTACCTACTCTTTATTATTATTCTTGATTATTCTAAAAAAGATTTAAAAAAAAAAAGATTATTCGAAAAATTCTCTCTCTTTATTATTCTTTTTTAATGCAGTATTTCTAACCCCCTGTGTGTATGTTATGATTAAATTAATAGTTAATTATTGTCATGATGAAACAAGATGCATAACTATTGACATTTTAACTTCAAGGAGTGTTTATTTACATCAAGGAATGAGCTGTATAACACAAGACAAGGATAAATCATCAGTGTTTTTAAAGTCAATATGGTTTATGACGTACATACATACATACAGACGTACATATACATACCTCTGTGAAACTGAAAAACATTCCGATACCGCCGCACAGTTTGAAAGCATAGTCAATAGTCTCTTTCAACCTCTCCATACAAGGGTCACATTTGCAATTAGGATCCAATGAATTCTGACAGCAAATTTTCTGAAACAATAAAACAGCTTTAAGAAACATATATTATATCTATTCATTTAAATAAAATTCCAGTGTCTGTTTGTAATATTGAGTTAATCACTTTTAATTACATGCATATTAATATATATACGGCACATACAACAAAATATTTTTTTTTACAATATTTGTCTTTCCGCTGAAATGGCTGGGCCGAATTTGCACTGACTGAAACTTGGCTACATTTATTTCATAAAAATCTTGTTTATTTATTTATTGCTTCTGAGGCGAAACATAGTTCGCCGGATCAGCTAGTTGTAAAATATATCTTGATTGTAAATTTTACATTAAGAATTAAAGTGAAAAAAAAAAACAATCTTTTTTTTTAAAAAAAACTAACAAGTGTCTAATATATGCCACACACACTTGTTAGTTTCTAATAAAATAAATATGAAATTAAAAAAAAAGAGTTTGTAATATTTTTTTTCAACATATCTTGCATCTAAATGAAACATATTTACATATATAAAATTTCGTCATGCGAAAGTTACTTAATACGAGGGCGAAGCGAAGCGAAGTAAACATTACAAGTGTTACTGCCCCAACTTGCAATATAACTTACAAGGTCACAAGCAGGATGATCAGCAGTTCCGTTGCTAGTATTGTTTTGGAAGCCGCAGCACTGGAATCTCTCCTGTATCTGTTCTCGCACATCTGGTGTCAGGTTCCAACCCTAGTCATGAAAAAAAAAATGTCAGCATTAAAGTGTTGATAAACAATATATAAATCAAAAAAGTTAATAAGACAAGTAAAATATTAAATAAATATGATAAAAAAGCACGTTAATTTATCGGTTATTTGCAGATTGATTTTCTCGAAATTTTATGTGGATTATGTTTTTGTTCCGTTTTGAGTTTAGACTCTAGTGTCTAGAGTCTATAGTCTAGACCTTAGGGAAATGGTCGAGGTTCGAGTTCTCGTTCATTTTGTAAAGATTTCGCAAAGACACCGATCGAGACCGGAGGTCGCAAGGGCCGGAGAGAGAGACCAGAGGTCGCAAGACCCGGAGAAAGAGGTCGGAGGTCGCAAGATATTAGGAAAATAAAAATGTCGAAGTGGAGGCCGCGAGCACTACTAATATTTAATAACGTGCTAATATTTAAATTTATTTATTACAGATCATTAGTCCACATTGTCAATTTATATTGATAGCTTGACTTAATTTGAGAATCTGTGTCAAAGATAAAATTGGTCTCGTATATTGAAATGCATTTGCGTTAATCGATTTTAGATACATAGATATATGTGGTTGTCTAAAAAATATTTTGATACTGTCAACAACAATTTTTATCTGACCGGGCCTGCGTATGTTACACTTATCTTATCAATTGGGTTTAGTTGAACTTATTTATATAGTAAATATTTAAGTTTATTATACCAAATATAAATGTCAGTACCTTAAAATAAATTCAAGAGGATTCATAATGATATAATATTGAAATACTTTTAAAATGTTGTAATGTATGTTTTTTCATTTTGGCTAGCCACCTATACGTCCGATCCACAGACTTACATAATAAATGATATTGTCTTGATCATTGGAACGTTTTACTAAATTTTAGGCGAGTATTCTGCGGAAGGCGAAAACGTTTTTATATCGAAAACTATAATCTACATGGCAAATAAAAAAAAACCTGTATAAATTATCTACACATCTGACTTTATTAAATCTTTTGTAGAGCATAGAAATTTACCGATGAAAACTAAAATGTTCAAACATATATAATTAATTTGACAAGAACATAAAAATAGTACACTTCCCCAATGTGTTTGGTTTTAAAACTTATTCAATATAGATGTCACTAAAACAAAAAACAGACACATAACAATCCATAAATATTTTATATATAAAAAGTTTTGGCGCCTGGAGGCCAAACTTCCCGAAACATACATCGTTACATGCAATTTGGGAACTACACTTCCCGAAAAGTTCAAGTTGCTAATAAATTTGCATTAAGACATTCCTGTACCTGTCTGGCCAACATCTCCTGTTGGTCGGAATTAACTGCGAGGCAAGCACAGGCGACTGAGAATTGTACCAAAAATAGCAGGAACAAAATCACCATATACTGTTAATAGAGTTAAGATATTTTTTGTATGCACTATTATTTCATAGACTAGTGGTATAAGAGAAAGGATTTAAATTTTAATATAGCAGAAAACCACTAATGACATTAAAAGTTTAAACTTCTTTTGCACTTGAGCAAAATAATTTATTATTAGTGTACTAGCTGACCCAGCAAACATTTTGGGTTCTTTTGAGCAGAACAGTTTCTGCCCTGTCTATTACTATTACTAATAACATATAGAATAGCAAGATCTAAACTTTAATTACTACTAAAAACTTTCAGGTTTTTCATGAAACATCTACAAGAAGCATCTGTCACACATATTTAATTAAATAAGCCTGTGAATAAATATGTTGGCACTCCTTAGCTATAATCATGTTATTATCTAAAATATTGCAATTACAGTGTTTAAAGAAAAATATATAATACATATAATAAACCTATATTGTATCTGTAGCAGATGGTATTGAACAATAATAAAAAAAGTGTATTGTTCACATCTGTCACTTGCTACCACAGGTGTAAAATAATCTATGTTCTTTTTTAAAAAAACATTTCCATTGTTCTTTAAACTATAAATAATTTAGTTTACAAAAGACCTTTGTACACACAATTTATTGGTCAAAATTATGATCTTGTATTTTTTATTGCATATGTAGAAAAGAAAGGAAATGGCAGACCTTGAGATATTTAACTAATATTATCAAATACATTTAGTTTATATGGAATTAACTCTTAAAGTACACAAATTTAAAATATATTAGTGACTCATATTATATAAATTGTACTTATTAATGTCACAGATTAAATAAATTTTTCAAAAGGATACAAAAAACAACATAACTTGATGGTGTTTCATAGCTCCAAGAAGACCCAGAAGGGAAATCAGAATTAAAAAAACGCCACATGCTAATATGCCTCCAAGAATTGGTAGATTACCAACAAGTGAAGACGCTTGACCATATACTGCTACTGAAATCAAGATGCTGGCAACCACCTGAAAGAATAATGTAATTTGGGCTTTCTCCATAATATTAACTTTACCAACATAAAGCTTACTGGATTAAGAGTGGTAGTCAATTTCAATACCAGGGCCTCTCAATAAATACTGCCTTAACCAACTAACACACAAATCTTTTAAAATTAGTGGAATTAGCAGAACAAAATAAAAATAAAAACTTACCACATACAAAATATTTAATGAAACAAGAGCATTTTTAGAGCAAGTGAATCCTCCACACATTTTGTATGATTTTTTTATTCCCTTCACAATATTTACGTTCCTAGAATCGCATTACGCAGTAGTATAAAGAAAGTTCAAGAAATTTTCGCCTACGGATCCTTTTGTTAAATGTATCCGGAAGAGGAAGAAATGTTTTTGGTATTATAAATTTACAAAGATGGCTTTATGATGGATTTCGCAAATAGATTCTGCGCAGTTAATTTTATTAGTTATTTCATAAACATAGCGAGAACTTAGAAATAATCCTCAAAACGAACACCAAGTTTATACTTCATCTATGATCTAAATTCATATAGTCATTTCTTAGAATATTACACAGACTAATGTATACAGTAGGGGTGCTCGATATATATCGATATTTCGTAAAATATGTACGCGATAAATCGTTTCAACTCGATATTATCGAATTATCTAGTATCGATACGTACAATCGATATATCTCATAAGTTAATTAAATATCGAAAGAAATTAAAAACACAGCCCATTTCTTTTTTTTATAAAATATTTAAATCTCTCTGCGAATAACTTATTCGCAATCTGTAATTCTGTACTTTAAAGTTAATTAATCTGTGATTTGTGATTACTCGCTGGTTCTCTCTCAGTACAAATTATCCTATAAATAAAAGTTGTGCGTTTAGTATTTTGTTTATTACAGTTTTTAGACAGTGGTAGAGCCAAGCAGTTCGCTGCATGAATGGGCCGGCTCTACCGGTGAAATACCACGACCTCTCAGAAGATCAACGTAAAGTGGCTCATGCCGCGTTTCGTTCGGTGAGAGGGGTACCCGGAGGCCCACCCCCCTTTCCCCATCCTTTCCTTTCCCCTATCCCTTAAAGGTCGGGAACGCAACAGTAACATTATATGTGTTGCTGGTGTCCATGGGTGGCGTTGGTTGCTTACCATCAGGTGACACGCCTGCTTGTTTGCCCTCCTATCCCATAAAAAAAAAAAAATACAGTTTACAACATGTGTAAATAAAGTTAGTGTGCATAAAGATATATCAAACAGCCACTATTCAGTTGTCCAAAGAAGCAAGCTGTGACAATTATTATCTGTTTCGTTTACTACAGTTTACGTTCCACACAGTAAGTCAAACATGATTTAAAGTGCTATCAAAGATTATAAAACAGATGAAAGTGTTTCTGATGACTTATCGCTTTATATGAGACCCACTAGAAGTGTGGGTAGA
The DNA here is from genome assembly GCA_905147225.2 of Euproctis similis. NCBI lineage: Eukaryota > Metazoa > Arthropoda > Insecta > Lepidoptera > Erebidae > Euproctis > Euproctis similis. The sequence continues at coordinate 12,537,915 of LR990114.1, read as the reverse complement.
CTACAAAGTACAGTTTCCAAAATTATATAATGTAGCATTGAAATATCTAACTGTTCTATCTGAGGGACTTTTGTCAAAAATCGCACAGGTTTTAACTCAACAGAGAAGCAGACTGCAAGCCGAAACAGTAAATAAAATTTTGTTTTTGCAAGATCTAGAAAAAAGTATTGGGATTTATAAACAAATAAAGTTGATTTGTTTCTTCACTCTGCTTTACTCATATTAACCTGAAGCTTATCTAATATTCAATATTAAAGATTAGTTGAATACAAATCGCTTACAATATAACGAAAATATCGATATATTTATACGATACATCGCAAAGTATTACACTAGATTATATCGACAAAAATATCGATATTTTTTTATATGACCATCCCTAGTATACAGGTCACAGACTAGTGCAATACTACTTGGTTACCAATCTACTCACAGATTATATGTGTCAGTGTCCATTGACTTGTGTAATATGGACGAGACATACAATAATGTTACACATGCTCTTTATTAGCACGAGAGCATGCTAGTATCAAGCAAGTGCTCGATACTAGCGTATAAGTGCCTATAAGTGTTCGTATATACTCATATACGCTCACTCATATCGTTTACGTGCACTCGCGAATGTGAGAAATGGTGTATATATCGTGTTTAGTATGCTCTCCTACACTGTCGTCAAAACTCCCTCGGGACATCATGCATAAAGTGAAACGACTTTATGTATGATTAGGTTAGGTTAAGTTAGTAATAAGTTTCATCATCATAACCATTTCTTAAAAAAAAACATCAGACAAGGCAGTATGGCTTAAAAGCTTCAGCCTGTCCAATAATGGACAAATTTAAAAATAAACATAACTCCACGCCTTTCGTTACCCGACCGAAGGTGTAGGCAGCGGCTGTTAACCCTCGTCTCGCCGTTATATTTGCGTCTCAAATGGAATAGGTGGCGAACCTATTGCCCTACCGGGCACAAAGTTTTCTTTATGTAAAATTATCTTTATTAATATCATGGCAGTAGACAGACTTACACCAAACGACAGTTTGGCACGAAACCATTTTCTCCACCAGCATGTACAATAATCCATCTAGGCCCTGCCGAAATACTTTTAGATGGGCCTGCAACATCTTTATTTTGCCAGCATTTGTTCACTGAACATGAACCGTGTATGTAGGTATCATCTAAATAAATCACAGCTAGCTTAGCATTCTAGCTCATCATCAGATTCTCGATTATTTTGCATACGCTCCAAATACTAGAACCTGTTTATCTCTATCATGTCGCTCCAATAAAATAGTCCTTTTTGAGGCACTTCACGAATTTGAATCCGATGTCTTTCAGAATAAATCTGTAGACAAAATAGGATAGTTATTTTTAGATTATATTCAAGCTAAGAGAAAATAATATTCATTTTTGTTACCATAATGATTCTCTTCCTCCATTGAAACTGATTTCCTCCCGAAGAATTGCAATTTCATGACAGTGGGTATTTTTTTTCGTACAGTGTAAAACTCATTTAACTTGTTTCTGATCAATTCTAAATCTCAATTATCCAAGTTTTTTTGCCACTTTTCCTTGTAATTTGTTGCAGGAGACACAACATCAAAACAGAACAGAACAGAAATATGGAATCTCCTTGTCTGTAATCTATAAAAGTAGTAGTAGATTTATATCTTTTTTTTTATGGGATAAGAGGGCAAACGAGCAGGCGTGTCACCTGATGGTAAGCAACCAACGCCGCCTATAGACACCAGCAACAGATATAGTGTTACTGTTGCGTTGCCGACCTTTAAGGGGATAAGATAGGAAAGGATAGGGAAGGGGGGTGGGCCTCTGGGTACCTCTCTCATCGAACGAAACGCGGCATGAGCCACTTTACGTCGGTCTTCTGAGTGGTCTGGTATTTCATTGGTCGAGTCGGCCGATTAATGCAGCGAACTGCTTGGCACTACCAGTGTAAATATATGCACACAATTTGTGCATTTATAATAAAATATAGCATGATTAATATGGAACTTGTTTATTTTAGAATATGACGTAAAAATCCATAATTTTTCTTGCCTATAATCATTTATTCATGATTATTTTCTATAAATAAGTTACCTTATATATACATAAAATGTATTTAACACTGTACTCCAAGATATATATAACAGTTATATACTTGTATTATTCTGGTCTTCAGCTTCTGCACCCTTTGCCTCATTTAATGACTGTTCAAAAAAAAGTTTCCTATGTACTAAAGCGATTCTGGGTTGCCTTATAAAAAAATTTTCATTGCCCAATTTACTATATTTTTGTTTTCCTTCACGACCCATCAATTCATAAAGCGCTTGATTTCTGTTTAATAGTTTTTCATAAAATATTTTACCGCTTTCAATATAATCAATGCCAAGTTCACATAACTTCTTATCAGTTTCCACTTCATAATGTACCTGTGTCATGTCTTTCATAAGGAAATATAATCCTGATCCAAACATACCCAATATTGTATATAGAAAAACTCTCATCATAACTGGTTTATTGTAAAAGTTAAATTTCATATTCAAAGCTTGCGCAAAACTATATACAAAAAATATCGAAAGAAACGGATATGATGAGTCAAACATAAATTTATAATTTTGTGTCATAATTATTTCTCTACATATTGCAAACTCTTGAACTTTTTCAGGCAATATTAAGGCATCTGCTAATTTCTTTCCTGTTTCCGATGTCCAATCTACACTTTTCTGGTTTACCTGAAAGTTCAATAATTAAAAATAAAAAAGTTAAGATTACAAATTAATTAGATTTTAAGTAGAATTAAGTTAATATAAGATTAATCTCTTTGTAGATATTTAAGGGGGTGACATAGACTTCAACATGTGACTAAACTCTTTTTCTAAAAATAAAGATTTAAAAAAAAATTAAAAAGGAGCAATATCAAGTAATACTACTGATGGTTGATAGTTGTACTGATGAATGAAATAACATTAGCAGTATATCTATACTTAATTTTGCACATCCAGCTATACAACTCACAAATCAAACTTAAAACAACAACGGGGAATCAACCATCATCATGTTGAAAGTAAAAAGATAATCTATCCAGATGTAAGTCCTAATACGTGGGTGAAAGAAGCTATTTTATGAATTGTCAAGTCTACTCATGTGGCACTCAGATTTTCCTATTGTTCATAGTTACTTTAAGTGAAATAGTGTATGAAGTTGTTTTATGTAGTATTCTTTAATAGTATACCTTAATGTCCTCCTTAACTAGATCATCCATACTTTTATAGCTGAAATTCACTGGTATACCTATTGCCACACCAAATTTTGAATTGATACTGCCTGAAATTGTTGAAACAAATAATTTTAATGACTCCAATATCTATTACAATAATCTTTAACTAATCAGTAAATGTATAACTCACCAGCATTAAACAAATCATAACCAAAAACACTAAAAGGTGCAATTAATTTTCGGTGTTGATCAGGTATATTCAGAGTGTCAAGGCATTTAGAAAATCTGTCTTGGAGCTCTTTCTTTAATTCAGCCGGCTTACCATTGCTGGAAATCATAATTACATCCAGTCATATACCGGGTCGAAAATTATAAAGGAGAGTTGAAGTTTTAAATTTGTGTGCACTCACACATAATTGTGGACAAAGTCTTTGTATTTATCTAAAAAAAATGTATTTGGTGCAAATCTTGCAAATGAACATGCAATTCCAGTGCCTCCAATAACAACCATGGAAAACCGACGGCCAGACTCGGTTAAAAACCAGGACACTGGCTTTCGACTAGTCATATTAGAACTATTAGAAGCAAATCAGTACAAATTTGCAAAGATATGAAATAACCTGAAAAAAAATAATTAATTGTTAGATAGGTTATTTTTTGACTCTTGACAGTGACTTTTTTTTTTTTTTTTTTTTTTTTTTTTTTTTTTTTTTTTTTTTTTTTAATGGCTAGTCGCGATTTGCGCATTGCCAACAACAAATTAAGGTAGGGAAATAGTAGTTATTTAGGAAAAAGAGTACACGGATTTACGGAAATTTGGAATAAATCGGAAAGGATAGGGTTTACTTCAGATAACAGATATATATATACAATAAATAAATTTACACATATTATAAACGAATATTATTAAGAGACATAAATAATAAGATAAAACTATATACATTGGAATCGTCAGAAGATAACAGAACAGGAATAGATGTAGGCAAGGGAATACTATGATTGATTAAAGAGTGTAGAAATTGATTGCGATTGTATCGAGGACAGGAAAAGAAAATATGGTTAAGATCCCCAACATCTTCACCACATTCACATATATTAGAGTTAATAATTTTGATTCGAGCCAGATGAGCCGGAAAACTGGCATGGCCCAGTCTCATCCGGATTAATGAACTTATGAAACGTTTGGAAAAATTAAACTTAGAAAAGATAGGTTTGGACGGAATAAAGGGTTGAATGCTTCTATAAAATGTTCCTGTAACTGATCTACTACCCGTCCAGGATAACAACCAGGCATCCTGGAGGGATTTCGTAGCCCATCCGATAAGATCATAAGAAAAATTGTGGTAAGGAAATACATCCCCAGAGTCAATGGCTTCACCAGCAAGAGCATCAGCTCTGGTGTTACCAGTGATGCCACTGTGCCCTGGAATCCATGCGAAATGAATTTCCAAGTTGAACTGAACACATTCAAAGAGAAGCTTTCTTATTAATATTATAATAGGATGAATGGGTTTGCTGCGAAAAGGAAAACCTTCAATAGCTTGTAAGGAACTTTTAGAGTCTGTAAAAACTACGGTTTGCCTCAATTTTAGTAATTTAATGTATTCGATGGCTTTAAAAATTGCAAAACATTCCCCAGTAAACACTGAGGATTCTGGAGGTAATTTAACTTTCTGAACAATATTGTACTGTTGGTGGTATATACCGACACCTACATTCCCCAGGGGAGACTTTTTGGAAGCATCCGCATAAATATAATGCCAATTATCCCAATGGATATCGACAATATTGCGAAATGAAAAATTAGCAAGACTGTCATTTTTAATGTTTAAATTTAAATAGACATTTGGAGTATACGTTAATGATTCATAGCTATTGCAAAAAAGAGGAAAAGAAACTGTTTGGTAGGTTGAACCTTTGAAAGAATGATATTTATTAAAACTATGGATCAGACAAGGTGTTGTTAAATCGGACGAGTAACCATGAACATTGATTTGATTACGAAGGACTGAAAGTTTAATATGTAATGGATGTTTAGAATATTGTAAAGCCCTGAATAAAAAACGGTCACAAATATATTGCCTACGCAGAGTGAGCGGAGGTTCGACACATTCTACCTGTAACGCATTGATAGGACTTGACTTCATAGCTCCAGCAATAATTCTCAGAGCCTTGGATTGAACATAATCTAATTTTTTAAACGCAGTCTTATTGCCTGGTATTAATAAAAAAGTTCCATAATCAAAGATGCTACGAATCAATGCATTATATAATAGTTTCAGGCAAAAGGGGTGCGCACCCCACCATACACCCGCTAGACACCTTAAAATATTTAATCGTTTTTCACATTTATGTACAAGATAATTACAATGAGCATCACCTCTTAACTTACAATCTAATACTACTCCTAAAAATTTAACTGATGAGTTAACCGGAATTTGTTTCTTATCATAATATACGAAAACAGGTGGAGGAAAGCGCATTTTTGAAAACAATACAATTTTACTTTTAGAAGGAGATAAATCGAGGCCATTATCGTCAAGCCATGTCTTCAAAAGATTAAGCGAAGACGATAAGGTAGAACAGGCAGTAGGAACAGATAAATCAGAAGAGTATAAAAGTAAGTCATCAGCATATTGGAGTATTTTAATATCAGTACCTAAAAATATTTCCAGATCATATGTGTAAACGTTATATAATATAGGACTGAGTACTGAACCTTGAGGTAAACCTTTCCAAACTAGCCTGGATTCACCGCTGTCCATATGGATAGATCGTTCTGATAATACATTAATTATAAAATTAGTTAAAATTGGGGGGACATCCAAGCGATCAAGTTTGTTTTTAAGAATTGGTATGACCACATTATCGTAGGCAGATGTTATATCTAAAAACGCTGCAACTACAGATTTGTTTCCCGAAAACGCTAGTCTTATATCCGTTGTGAATATGCTGAGACTATCGAGAGTGCTTTTACCACGCCTGAAACCGAATTGACTGTCACTTAATAATCTGTTATTTTCTAAAAACCATTCGAGACGGTTTTTCACTAGACTTTCCGCAGTCTTTAGGAGAACTGAGGAAAGAGCTATAGGGCGATAGGAATTAGAATCGGAAGAATCTTTATTTGGCTTTAAAATTGGAATGACTATTTGAGATTTCCATGAAGATGGAATATTACCACTTAACATAATACAATTTATCAGATCTAGAAAGTATGAAAGGTACTGCTCACTCAAATTAGCAATAAAAGAGTAGGGAATACCATCTGCGCCAGGAGCTGAATCTTTATGATGACTTAAGATGCCTGTAAGTTCAGATAGGGTGAAAGGGCCATTAAGACCAGAAAGATTACCAGATTGGGATAGGGATCGTGGAATATGATCCTCAGGAACGTAGGCTGGTGCTAGTTTATCCAGGAATTGGTTTTTTAACGATGGAGGAATATAAGATGTTGGCGTATCACTAAATGCCGATCTAAATCTTCTAATGTTGCGCCAGACTTCTGATAGTGGAACATCAGGAGACACAGACGAACAAAAAGATCGCCAACTTTCAAATTTTTTTCGCTTCAGTAGTTTCCTGGTTTCAGTAATAACAATAGATAAGCGGTCAAAATTTTCTACGGTAGAATTTTGACGATATAACGTTTCTAACTGTTTTCTTTTTTTTATTGCAGCTGTACATTCTTGATCCCACCATGGTGGAGACAAAGTTCTGTTGTGATTAACTTTTTTGACAGGAAAACTTTTACTTGCAATGTCTGTAATAGTCCTAACAAAAGCATCTGTACAGGCATTCTCATTGTCAATTTTCACATCTGGTAATTCGGATATAATTTGGTTTAGTTGGCGTTTATATAATGACCAATCAACTTTATCTAGTTTGTATTTATGGCGAGGAGTGCGTCTGGGCAGAGTTGTGTTATTATATGGGAAGGTAAATAACAATGGAAAGTGATCACTCCCATATGTAGAAGACATCACTTGCCATGGACTGTCCGGTAAGTGTCTATGGTGAACACATGTGGACGACTTTTCCCTCGATTTTTTTAGGAATTCGGTCATTTTCGTATCGATTTTGGTGCTAAATTTGGTAGCCTGTGTTTGTTGTGATTGTTTATGTTATTGTAATTATCTTTTTTTGTGTATAGTGTTTATTTAAAGTGTGTGTCTAACCTAGTGGTGAGTATTTAGGTTATGTTTATGTGGGCCGATCATGGAGACTGATGATCGGTCCCCTGGTCGACCCCCTGATCCCAATAAATCTATTGAAAATGCGAATCCACCATCCCCCAATAGTATAAACCTCCCGTATTCGCCGATCTTGACTGCCCCTTTATCTAGCTTTGAGGCTATGGAAACTAACCAACGACGTAAACGCCTTTTAGAAAAGGAACATGACACAGAAATCTCTGCTTCAAAGCAACAACGTCACTTAGCTCCACCACGATATAGTCGAACACGTTACACTGCTAGAGATGTAGCCCCATTTATAGTCCATGTTTCTCGTACAGAAACCGACCCCTCATCAGGTACCACACTGCACCCAGTTAAGTTTGGCCAGTTAATGGTTAAACTTAACATCAAAAATGTACTTCCTGATGGTATAAAAAAATTGGGTCGAAATAGAATTGCTGTTCAGTTTAGAGGCCCAGAAGATGCTAATATCTTCTTAGGAAACACTGAGTTGTACAAGAATGGTTACTCTACAGATATTCCCACATTCAACATCACTAGGATGGGTATAGTCAGGGGCGTCCCAGTTGAGTGGACAGATGTGGAGATTATGAATAACATAAAAACTCCCACAGGTTGTGGAGAAATTTTAAAAATTCGTAGAATCAACCGCAGACTTATAAATGATGGAATTACAGAATGGAAACCAACTTCTTCTGTAGTTCTAACTTTTGATGGCCAAACACTTCCCAAACGTATATTCTGTTGTTATAATTCTTTACCTGTTGATCTCTATTACTTTCCCACAATCCAGTGTTTTGCCTGCTCCAAATATGGCCATACAAAATCACAGTGCCGCTCTAAACCCCGCTGTTATAACTGTGGAGGTGAACATTTAGGAAACAGCTGTACTATTGAGGAACCAAACTGCTTCTATTGTTTGGGTGCTCACTGTGCGACCAGTAAACAATGCCCTGAGTTCATGAGACAAAAAAACCTTAAAGTACTTATGGCAGAGAACAATATATCCTATGTGGAAGCGTCTAAAATGATCCCTCCAGTCTCTAAATCGTATGCAGATGTATCAGCGTCTACCCCTACCTTGCCTCAATCCCATTCATCTACATCAACCCCCTATAGTTCTCAACGTGCCTCTGCACCCGCTTCCTACAGGAAAACAATAATTAATAAACCTAAATCTCATAATCCTCTCCCTGGAGGTTATGATAAAAGGGCTCACAATGAAATAATTAACAACTACTCTTTCTCTCCAACCTCTAATGGATGTGCATTAAACCCTTCTTCTTCTCATCCTGTTGATCCTCCTTCAGACCCCCAAACTCTGATTACTGTACTAACAACTCTTCTAACCAAAATTAATATCCCAGACCACGTTGCCAGTAGCATAGTTCAGTTAATTTTAACACACTATAATGGCCATCAAAATTCTACAATGGAATGCCAGGAGTGTTCTTCCCAAAAAGCATGAGGTTATACACCTCATTAATTCTATTAACCCGGCAATATTTGCCATTTATGAGACATGGCTTAGACCTCACAGCCGGTTTAACATCTCCAGATACAGCTCATACCAGAATAACCGTCATGACGGCTATGGTGGCGCTGTAATCCTGGTGAATAATGTCTTTCCTTCTTCTCCTCTTTGTTTACCCCCTCACGGTGATGAAATTAATGTTGTAGGAGTTAAAATCCTGGGCATTAATTTCATTTCCCTTTACATTCCTTCTCCTGACCTATACTGTGTTCAGTATATAAAAAGACTATGTGATTTATTTTCTCCAATAATGCTCTTAGGAGACTTCAACTGTCATCACGTTTTGTGGGGTTCTGACTCATGTGATAGGTGGGGTTCTGAACTAGCTGATCTGATAGATGAGGAGTCACTGTGTGTCCTAAACGATGGATCCCCTACTAGACTTGCTAGGCCCGGTCAAAATAAGAGCTGTGTTGATTTAACTTTATGTTCCTCTTCTCTCATTTCTTCTCTGGACTGGAAATGTCTTGAATCAACCCATGGTAGTGACCATTTCCCTATCTGCTCCACATTAATCAATAAGTCACTTCCCAACCATAATCAAATCCCTCTCTTAAAATACCGCACATCAAGTGCCAAGTGGAACACTTATCAAGAGGAACTAGAAACTAAAGCCCTTTTCCTGCCCCTAGTATCTCCTGACAATATTGACACATGCCTATCTCAATTTTCTGAGGCTATATCTAATGCTGCTGACAAGAGCATACCCATAAAAAACTCTGCGTCGGGAAAGATATCCTCTCCTCCCTGGTGGGACAGGGAATGTACAGATGCAATTCAGTCACGAAAGAGAGCTGAGAGGATATACATCTCTGACATGTCTCTCAGCAACCTTCTTAGCTATAGGCGAATTGTAGCCCAATCCAGACGTCTTTTTAAGAAAAAAAAGATTGCAGCCTGGAAACAATTTTGTTCTTCCCTCTGCCCTTCCACCCCATCCTCCATAGTATGGCAAAATATAAAAAGATTTAGACGAGGATGCTCCCCTCAAAATTCTCCTAATATCCCACGACAATGTGCTCTCCAATTCTTGAATAAGTTGGCCCCTCCTTTTGTACCTTTACTAGATGAGTGTACCTCCCCTCCTAATAACAGTAGTTGCTCTGATCACCCTTTAGATATCCCTTTCTCAATTTCTGAATTAAATGCAGTCCTCAGCCATGTCCGAGACTCAGCTCCTGGCTTAGATGGCTTCCCATATTCCTTTTACAAAAAGTTAGGCTCACTCAGCTGTCAATACCTTTTGGACATAATGAATATGTGCTTTAACCTATCATACATCCCTGATCACTGGAAGTCCCAAATAATTATTCCTTTACTAAAACCTGGTAAATCCCCAGACCTCCCAGATCACTACCGTCCCATTGCCCTCTCCCCAGTAATTTGCAAAATCCTAGAACACCTCATTAAAAACAGATTAGAATGGTATCTTGAAAATAATGATATTTTAGATAAGTCTCAGTTTGGGTTCCGTAAAGGACTTGGTACGGTTGACGCTTTGAGTGTATTTTTTACTGATGCAAGAATCGCTTTTAGCCAAGAACAGTGCATTTTAGCTTGCTTCCTGGACATATCAGCGGCATATGATAGTGTACTTCTTTCAGCACTCAAAAGTAAGCTATGTCAGTTAAATGTACCTGCCAAGATGATGCACTGTATTTGCAACCTTCTAACTGATCGCATTATTCATTTGCGCCTACCTGGGGATGATCTAAGTACTTCCAGAAAGGTTTGGAGAGGACTCCCTCAGGGATCTGTACTAAGCCCTTTGCTTTACAACATTTACACATCCGACCTACATAGATCCCTTAATACAGACTGTAAAATTCTTCAGTATGCTGATGATGTATGTTTATATATAGGCCATGTTTCTGCTGTAGTGGCCAGTGAATCTATGCAAATATCCCTTAACTCCTTGAACAATTGGCTTACCTCCCGAGGTCTTCATTTATCTGCCTCTAAAAGTGCTGCTGTAGTCTTCTCACGTAAAAGAAATATTCCCAACCTCAACCTGGAAATTGATGGATCCCCAGTTGAAATGAAAGAAAGTGTAAAATTCCTTGGCATCCATTTAGACTCCAAACTTTCTGGTGTCCCCCATATTGATTCTATCAATAGTAAATGTGAGAAGAACCTCAACATACTGCGGGCTCTTGCGGGTGTTTGGTGGGGTGCTCATCCATTTACACTAAAAATAGTATACAATGCTATTATAAGGAGTGTTCTAGATTATGGGTCGTTTTTACTGGAACCATGCAACAAAACAGCAATGGCTAGGCTAGATATAATCCAAGCAAAATCTCTCCGCTGCATATTGGGATGCATGAGGTCCACTCCAAAAAATGCTCTGCAGGTTGAGAGTGCTGATCCTCCTCTTGCCCTCCGTAGACAGTATCTGGCGGATAGGTTTATATACAAAACATATTTCCTCAAAAACCATCTATTACTGCCAAAACTCCACCAACTCAATCAACTCTGCAGACCTATCGATTACTGGAAACACAAGAACCCCCCTTTGATATTAAATTCTTTCAGGAAAATACAAGTGGTCGAACAAAATTCCCCTATCCCTCAATGTAATAAATTACCAATGTATAACCTACCATATGAAGTTTTAACTTTCCGTCCCAATTTCATCTCTCACATTGGCATAAATAAAGATACTTCCCATGCTAATGCCCAATTCTTACATATTATTGATAGTAAATGGCGAGAATACCACAAGTTTTTCACAGATGCTTCGAAATTAGACCCAAACAATAAAATTGGTATCTCGGTCTATTATTTTAACTCCCAAATTATCTTACAATTCCAATGCCCCCCTGAGAGCTCTGTGTTCACAGGGGAATGCATCGCTATTTTAGAAGCCCTTTTATTTATTATATCTCATGCTAACATTAGACAGGCTATTATTTTCTCAGATTCCAAAAGTGCCTTGGAGGCTATTGTAAAAAATCCTTTCAGTGACAATCTTCGTAGCCTGATTATATCTGAAATTAGAAAGTGTTTACATTCTTGCTCACAAAATCACATAGAAGTGGTGTTGGTATGGATCCCTGGCCACGCCGGTATAGTTGGAAATGAATGTGCTGACTCATTGGCCAAAGATGCTTCTTCAAGTAGTTTTGCTGACCGTAAGCACTATGCAGTTCAAACCCAGGATCTTCTACATAATGCAAAATCTGACCTGAACAAAACTTGGCAGTCTACTTGGTCAGAGTCCAGTAAGATCAAGGGTAGATTGTATGCATCCATCCAACAGAATATCCCACCCAAACCATGGTTTTACAAATTCAAGAAAGTACCTAAAGAGGTAATAAGTACTCTCTGCAGGATTCGAATTGGTCATTGCTGTTCACCTGTATTCCTCCATAAGATAAGGATTCGGGACAGCTCCCTTTGTGAGTGTGGACTTGATGATGGGTCTTTAGACCATATATTTCTAAATTGTCAACTAAATAGCTCATTTTCTCTTAGCTATACTATTGATAAACTGAATATTCCTAGGCCAGTCAATGTCCGATACCTCCTTTCCCTGTTCTCTAATCATGAAATTATAACCGCTTTTATAAAATTTATCTATTCTAACAAGTTAAAATTATAATCCATACATTACTGAATAATTATATATATAAATATGTAGTATATCCAATAACAATCATATTTTTTGTTTGTGTTTGTTACAGGCTTATCAAGGTTACCACAACCTAAATCTAAATTAATAAAATAAGCTTTATATAGGCATATTAATGCACCCCATGAGTAGCCATTACACGACACTGGCAGTAATTGCTGTAAAATATCAGCAGATTGCCATAACCAAAGAAATAATAATAATAATCACTTGCCATGTCAATGATGAGGCTAACTTTGAAGAACATAGGGTTATGTCTGGGGCACTCACCCCTTCGTTTGGAGAAGTAAGTCTAGTTGGGTGACCGGTATTAAGAATACATAAATCAAATGTGTCCACAAGATCCAGAATAGCTGACCCAAAAACATTAGATGAACTACCCCAGGAAGGATGTTGTGAATTAAAGTCTCCTAATATTATAAATGGTTTAGGTAGAGTGGAGAAAATATTTACAATTTCTTTAAAAATAATTTTAGAAGGATGAGGAATATATACAGAAACAAAACAAATGTTATTTATAAGAACTGCTATGATAGAAAAATCATTGTTGTGAGAAGGAAGAGGAAAGTAGGAATAGGAATGAGGGTGTTGTACCAGAAAGGCAACACCACCATACCCATCTGAGCGGTCTTCTCTGAGACAGGCATAACCAGGAACTTTGAACAAAGATTCTGGTTTTAGCCATGTCTCTTGGAAGGCAAAAATGAATGGTTTATATTTATTAACAATATAAAAAATATCAGATTTCTTAGGAGCTATACTCCTGCAGTTCCATTGAACTATTTTGGCTGCTTTGTCCATTATTTAATTTATTAATATTATTATCTGTATCTGTTACAGGGGCAGCGTTGGACAGTGAGATATTATTTGTTTGAGACAAATATTGAATTAATGTAATAATTAAGTCTTTTACTGACAGAGTGGACGAATCTTCTTTATCAATAAAAGCACATCCATCTTTTAAATTAGAAATATTGTAACCCTTTGTCGCGAATGTTGTCGCGAATACAAAGATATCTGTAAATGTATATTTATTTATTATTTATAACATTTAAATGTACATTTATGAATCATATTTATTTATTATGTCCGTCACCATGCATAAGAAAGTATTTATGTTGACTACCGCCGATAATGGACTTTCCCGTTTTTGGCGGGTGTACAATAAGCATGATGGCGGCGGGAGCGAAGCGTCCTGGAGAGGTGCGTCGGAGTGTTAATTAAGATTACAGTTAGTGCAGCGTCAGTGAGTGAATTTATAATTTGTATACATTAATGTCAGAACAGATTTATGCAGAGTTATTTGCTGTGATATATTAATATGTGTCTAATATGTGTCATTCAGATGCCGGGGACATGATGCCCTGGTATATCAGTAGGTTGCAGTGGTTTTAGTAATCAATGGTAACATCGCCACAGGGTGATGTCTCAGTGATATCAAGTGGTTCTAGGAACCAATAGTAACATCGCCACAGGGTGATGTCTCAGTGATATCAAGTGGTTCTAGGAACCAATGGTAACATCGCCACAGGGTGATGTCTCAGTGATATCAAGTGGTTCTAGGAACCAATGGTAACATCGCCACAGGGTGATGTCTCAGTGATATCAGGTGGTTCTAGGAACCAATAGTAACATCGCCAAAGGGTGATGTCTCAGTGATATCAGTAAATCAACATCGTTAGTAGACGATGACTAGTTTAAAGGTATCAGGCTCAGTTGCGAGGCATGGGGTGACTGTGAGGGGAGGTTGGAGGTCACCGGGGGAAACCCCAATTTGTATTAGTAGTATGATAATACAGTTCATGAAAAACAGACTAGAAATCTTATGAGATCAGTATCATTTAGCATATGAGACTGTGAGAAGTCTCATATACCTAATCATCATGTGCATGTTTGTAACGATAATATGTATGTAAGTATAATCAATAATATAAAACAGCCCAGATATTCGGTCAAGTACTTGGAAATAGGTACTTGCCGACATGGTGGAGATGCTGGGATGTGAACTTAAAGTAATAGCTATATTGAAGTACTCTTGCTTGGAAATAGGTACTTGCCGACACCCTTAATAAGATCTTTATGGGCTTGTTGATCATAGCCTGTAGAGGTTTTAGCCTTTGTTTTAGGGTTAATAAACACAGTTTTTACATATGAACTTCTTTTGTTAATATTGGGTGAAGTGAACTGGGGTTCTACAGTATAATTATTGGGTAATTTTGGAGATGAAAGTAAAGTTTGGGCATATGAACGTCTTGAAATTGGAGGATGTTTTTTACAAGCTTCTGAATAGGAAATACAGCTTTTGGCCATAGATTCTTTGATAGATTTTTGTCTATCATATTCTAGACATTTTTTACTCACAGCCTCATGGGAGCCCTTGCACAAACAGCAAAACAATGATTCCTCAGAAACATTGCAGCTGTCTCCAGTATGCTCTTGTCCACACTTGTAACAGCGTGGCTTTGACCTACATAAATTTTTGACATGCCCATATCTACAACAATTATAACAAATAATTGTTGGGTAGATATAAAGCTCTACAGGTAGAGATGTGTAACACATAAATATGCGTTTAGGCAGAATTTGTCCATCAAATGTAATTATCACGGTTTGTGTATTGTTATAAGTTACATTGCCGTCTAGTGTGGTCTTTCTCTTGATTCTCCTAATTTTCAATACAGGACCGCAACCTGTGGGAACAGTGATGTTTTCAATAATTTCGTCATCAGACCATTCTGTTGGGATACCTTTTACGACACCCATCCGGGTGACAGAGAATGTAGGTATAAAGGCTTTGTATTTTTCTTTAAGTAATTGTTCACTGTTTAAAAAAGAGTTAGCATCCTCATGGTTTGCGAATTCCAATGACAATTTGTTGCGGCCAATTTTTTTTAAGCTACCATTAACAATGTTTTTGAAAGCATTCCTTTTCAATAAGCGACCAAAGGTGATCGAATTAACGTACGCGCCATCATTTGCTGAGTGCTCTCTTTGAACGTGCACAGTAAAAGGGGCAGCATCAGACGAAACATATAATAATCTGGCTACTGATGACGTAGACGGCAGTAAAATGTTACGATGAGAAGGATTATTTAATGTGTTAGTATGTGTAGTAGTAGTATTCTGGGGATCAGAATACACAGCATTAACAGAAGTATCCATTTCCAGCATACAAGCGCAATCAGATTCTTTTTTACCGCCATGCTTACGGCGTCTTTTATTACAATGCCTACATATAGAAGGCTTAGCAGATAAACGTTTTCTTTTGGATGTGTTAGTTAGGCTTACAATAGAACCGTCTGTATCTACACTGTCGTTTGCCGATATCGTAACATAATGCCCTACCGTATTATTCGTCCCACCCGGGTCTATTGGGGGATCCATTTTAGTACATATATAAGAATTAAAAACTTACCGAATATAGAAGAAACTAATTACTTATAAACTACACACTAATATTTTGAATAAAAAGTTAAATAAACTACAAAAAACCAAATCCTTTCCCTATATAAATTATTATTTTTTAAATATCTCCAAAAAACACGACCGCCCAATTTAAGGTTTCCCGCGCTTCCTCGACAGTGACTTTGATTGATTAATGCATTGCAATTATGGCCGCGTTCCACATAAAGCCAACAACGACCGTAACGCCCACAGTAGCGCTCCACATAAAGCCCGCGGTCGTTGCGAGCGGTCGCTCGACGTCATAGATGACGTCACTGTTCGCGACCGCATCGCGCCCACTTCGCCCGCAAAATATTGGTAGGGCTTGGTGGGCTTTCAATAAAAAATGACATATGTCATCAGAACTTGATGAATTTTCCGAGCCGCCATATTGCGCTCTTTGTGAGTTTTAAGTGGAACGCACTCTATGAGTGCGTTCCACTTATAGCCCACAAAGACCGCGACTGCGACCGCGGAAATTGCCGTTCCACTAACCTAAAAGTGAGTTGAGCGTGCTTTACAGCTCCGGAACCAGCTGGATACTGGTAGCCGGCTGATCTCCACGTATTGAAGTATCAGCTAGCTCAGTCAGCAGGCCTTTTCAGGGCGTTGGGTCGTTACTATAAACAATTTTCCGTTAGGACAGGGAACTATTTACCGCTAGGACAGGGAACTATGTCGCTCCACAGGTGGTAGCTGCCATGCTGGCCGAAGGTGCGGCCGCGGTAAGTTCGCCTCCTTATGCGATGAGGTGATTGCAAAGAAGGAGGCGGCTGAGCGGGTGAGGGAGGACGATCCTCTCACGGCGCCGCTCCGTAGGAGAAGAAGGAGGCAACATTTCGATCGCCGACAACAACTCCTGCCCGGGGTCGGGCTGTTGACTGGCGCGGGGCGCCCTCACCCGCACTGCATTTACAGACTCCGTCGCTGGAGAGCTATGGCCGGCGATCCCCGGCCGGTTGAGGGGCGCGCGGAGCCTGCCGTAAGGGCGGACCGGCTGAAAGCGGTGTTCCATTTTTCTCTAACATGACGAAGCGGGGATGGCGTGGGTTGTTTAGTGGGTACACCGAAATACCATCTCCCGGGAGCCGCACATAACCCTTCTACCTCCCGTGGGAGGCGTATGACCACAGCATTTTTTCCCAGCGTACCAAAAAAAAGGATGGTAGAAGACAGTTGGCAAATCTTGCAGCACGCACAAAGAGTTTTTCTCTTGGAAAATATATGCCAAGATTTTCTAACCGTTTTGCTAATAGCCCACAACCCGTACCCTATAGACGATGTACTTCTACTGTCATTTATTCTGTATGTCAAAGTTAAGTAATTTTATAGTACTTTTGCCGCCCCCTGAACTTGCCGCCCCTAGATCCGGGGCTGCTCCAACGTGATGAATAAGCGTACATGAAGATAGCTAGTTGCACAAGAATTGGAGCCACACAGCTCACTATTTATATCGGAAGATTTTCCCTCATCTTCAACCGTGCAAATTCACCTCGTTTCTAGCTATATTTTAATGAGAGCTTCGTCATTACCACCGTCATTGGCTTAGTTGTGTTTTAAGACACCTTGTTCAAATAACCAAAAAAAAGAAATACTGCTAAACCTAAGGACTGTTACACATGCTCTTTTTAGCACGAAACCATGCCAGTATCGAGCAAGTGCTTGATAGTAGCATGTGTGTACATACATTGCTAATAATGAGCATACTCAAAAATCGACAGCCGTGCGATTAATGAGCATGCTTTCTGCAGCGCGGGTGGAAGCAGGGTGCTTTTAGCGCGTGTGAACAGGTTTTCCTAGTGAGAATGTTAATGATATGTTTGAAACTAGCGTGCTTATTGGTTGCAATTGGAAATAGTTCATAAGCATGTTTTTAAAGAACATGTGTAACAGCACCTTAAGAATAAATACAGCCTATGATAAATCTATGGTGCTGAGTAAGACCTAGTTATATAAGTTTATGTTTGCAACATCAAAACAATATGGCTCGTACTCACTCTACTTAAACTTAAAGGTCTTTGTTACCAGATCATAAAATTTAAGAAAAAAGAACTTTTTTTTTTATTTTTTTATTTATGGCAATCTGCCGAACTTCTTCAGCAATTACTGCCAGCATCATGTAATGTCATGTAATGGCTACACTCTCTGGGCTACACATGTTAACGCGACTTAAAGTTATTTGTTTTTATGATTTAAAATATCTATTACATATAAAATTTTGTTAGTTATGTCCAATTGTAATGGTATTTGAATGGAATGCATGTAAATTACATGCATTAAATTGAAATAAACACTAATACTACATATAAATTAAGACTGTGAATAAACTAATATGATACATACAAAATACAGAAAAAATTCTTGGCCATTGAATCTGCACATTCGTTTCCATCATCCCGGTCATCACGATACGCGTTATAGCCAGGTATACTAAACTGATGACGTGGCAGTAGCCATGTCTCAGATATAGCGAAAATAGCGGGAGTATAAGAGTTTATGAGGTATATAACCTCATGTTTTTTGGGGAGAGCACTCCTAGCATTCTATTGTAGAAATTGGATGTCCATTATGGTGAGTTAAAATTAAGTCAATAATATTATCAGCAACGTGGTCAGGTATATTAATTTTAGTGAGAAGATTAGTTAATAAAACAACTAAAGTCTGGGTGTCTGTAGGTGGGTCATCACAGTGGGAGTCAGATGTATTCAATGCACAGCCATTGGCAGACGGGGAATGTGAATAGCTATTAATTATTTCATTATGAGTTTTTTTATCATAGCCAAAGGAATGAGAGGTTCTGGTTTTCTGCTTGTTAATTATTGTTTTTTTGTAAGATGTTGAGGGGCCTGTGAGTTTTGATTGTGACAATTGAGTTTTTTGTGAGATAGTAGCGTAAGGATTGGATTGAGAGTGAGAAGGGTGAGAAAAAGACACATCAGCATAAGATTTTGAAACTGGGGGAGCCGTTTTTGACGCTTCTGCATACGAGATATTTTTTTCTGCCATTATAACTTTAATGTTTTTCTGTCTAACAAATTCTGGACATAGTTTGCTAATTGCACTGTGGGGTCCTGAACAATAGAAACAATTCAGATCTTCAATCGTGCAACCGTCTCCCAGATGTTCATCTCCACAACGGTAACAGCGGGGTTTCGAGCGGCATTGTGTCTTTGTATGTCCATACTTTGAACATGCAAAACACTGTATTGTTGGATAATAATATAAATTGACAGGTAAAGAATTGTAACAACAGAACACACGATTCGGAAGGGTCTGGCCATCAAAGGTAATTACTACAGAAGAGGTAGCCTTCCATTCTGATACGCCATCGTTTGTGACTTTATGATCAATTCTACGAACCTTTAATATATCTCCGCAACCTGCTGGGGATTTTAAATTCTCAATAACTTCCAGATCTGTCCACTCCGCTGGGATGCCTTTAACGATTCCCATACGGGTAACATTATATGTTGGAATAGATGTAATATATCCCTTATTAATCAAATCTGAGTTTTTTAAGAAAGCATTAGCATCTTCGGGGGATTTGAACTGCACACTTATTCTATTACGTCCTATTTTTTTTATACCATCAAGAAGGACACTCTTTATGTTTAATTTTAGGATTAATTGGCCAAATTTTATAGGGTGAATGTAGTACCTGATGACAAATCTGATTCTGACCGTGATACATGAACCACAAATGGGGCCACATCCCTTGTAGAATATCGTGAGCGACTATAACGCGACGGAGCTATGTAGCGTTGTTGTTTTGCAGTTGCAATCTCCGTGTTATGTTCATTTTCTAGAGCGCGCTTTCGACGTTGGGCAGATTCAAAGGACTCGAAACTGGATAACGGCGCAGTCAAAACTGGGGAATATAAAGAGCATGAACTACCATGTAATGATGGGTTTGCCTTTTCTTTACCTATACTGGGATCTGGGGGGCGGCCGCGAGGTCGATCATCAACCTCCATGGTCGTCCCGCATAAAAATGATGTCAAAGAAAACTTACTTCTGCGTTAAACACAAATACATATATAACACGAAATATAAGATATTTACAATAACATACACAACAGCAAAATATATAGCCAAACAAATACAACACCAAAATCGACTTAAAACGCTTAAATTTTCAAGAAAATAGAGCAGCAAATTATCCACATGTGTTCACCATAGATGATGATGATGATATAATAATTCACTCAATGTGAGTAGGCAAAGGTCGTTGACCATACAGCCATTTCTTATGTTATTTTTTTCCTTATCTTATCTTGTAAAGCTGAGCTCACTAGACTCTAAAAAAAATGAACGATTTCCGAAGTACGCGTGGCTTATCTTTCAGACGCCATCTTTTGTGTTCACCATAGACACTTACCGGACAGTCCTCCAAAAAAAGAACTTACAACTATCTTTCAATCCAATCTTCAAATGTGTCATTGTTTGTCAAAGCGAAAAAAGTTTGTAAACAAGATTAATCAGATTATATTTTCTAGTTCCCTTTTATTATTAATAGTTATAGATGAAGACATAATATAAATATTACTTAGCAATGTCTCAAGTTGTGAACCATTTAAATAATCTAGGCTTAGAAAGCCTTGACGATCAGTGGGTAAAGGCCGCTCATGAATCCGAGTTTTTAGTGTTTGAGGATTTACCACCCGAATATGAAAATTATGTTGAGGCATGCAATTTGCGTTCTATATTTAGGGATATTATGAAAGCAATCGATGTTTGGCTTCGCCCAGAAACACATTGTGATGAAGAAAAATCATGGGCCTCACTCTCTCGTCAAATAGATCATGAGAAAATATTGGCTCTATTAGCCTATTACATTGATAATGGATGTAAAAATATACAAAACACTGAACACAGAACGAATGCTTTGTTTGCATCTAGAGTTTATTACAAGTTATTAACGGTACCTGGATACAAAGCATATCATATTTATCATTCACAATTGTTTGTGCTCACTTTATCATGCCTTGCTTTCCCAAAGGCTATGTGTGAGAATGAAAATAATTATTTTAACAGTAGAGAGTTGACTTCTGAAGTGAATGCTGTTATTAAAGAACTGAGCCGATTTGTAGTGGATTTAAGATTGGTCATAATAAACTTACAACTTAAACCAGGTGATATGAATTATGAAGATATTTTGAGTAATTTGTTGGATATAACAGGTTGTGCAATTGTAAACAAATTAAATGTTGGTAAGTTGCAAATAATTATATTTCCATAGTTATTACCTTACTAAACTGTATTGTATTGCTATATGTAGCCAATTTTATGATCTCAATTTTTCTAATTTCATGTTGTGTAATATGATTGTGTAGTATGACTATTTTATATGATTTAGTAAAAATAATATTATACGAGTGTGCAGTAATAAAGCAAAATATTAAATTTTTAAAGCTCTTTGTCTTTTCTAGAAAAAATAGCAACTGTTTTTTATAATCTTGCTTGTAACAACTGATGATGAATGCAGTATTTTTAAGTGAATGCTATAAGAATCCAGAATGTTACTAATATTTACAAAATCTATTACAACATACTTAATGAAATTTTATTTTATTACAAATCACAATACATACTTGTGGATATTTTAACTAACACACAAGTGTAAATCATTATCATTGAGTCAAATAAAGTATTTTAATTAACCACATTAAAATGATTAAATTGATTGTGATGAATTTATTGCTCTGTCAGGTCTGCTTTGTTGACATTTACATTATTTAATCAAACTACTTTTTAAAGGAACTATTTATTTATATATCATTACATAGTATGTATAAAACAAAGTCACTTTCCGCTGTCTGTCCCCTTATATGCGCATATCTTTAAAACTACACTATGGATTTTAATGCGGATTTTTTTAATAGTTAGAGGGTGTCAACGGGGTGGTTTTAATTTATAATTCATGTAGAATGTAGTAAAAAAAGTAATAATTTTCAAGATTTAGAACTTCAATCGCAAACACTGCCTGAACCCTAAGTGATAGTTCAAAACAATATTCTACGTTATTAAACACCTTCAGAAGGTCTACAAAAAAGTCCGCGAGGGCATATGTCTATCTCTTAGGGATAAGCCACACTAACCATTTTTATTCTTTTACTTTGTACAAGAAGCAATCGCTTAGTTACGAAGCGATTTTCAACATCACAGCATTAATTCTCCTCCAATTAAGTTTCTTAAATAGATTGTGTATGTAATATATAAACGATAAAAAAGTTTGGAATTGAACTGCTCCTTTTGTGTTGTGTTGATTGTAATTATTATAATTTGTTAAACTGGAAATTGAAAACAGTCGGCCTTGCGTTTCTTGCCAGTTCTTCTCAAGAAGCCTTGATGCCGGAACTGGCACTTAGATTCGCTTTCACATTCAAGATAGTGTGATGAAAGGGAATCTAAGCTCCGCGTATTTAAGCTTGTAGTTTTGTATGACGATTCTAAGCATTTTGTAAAGTCTAAGGAATAAAGATATTTTGAATAGAATTTTGAAATAGATGATCCTGGCCCTTTAGAGCATGTAATTTAAACGAATATTTACTAAGATATTACAGTATTAACAAAGCGGGACATAGCAGTTGCGTTTGGCGCCAAAACGCAACATAGCACAAATTGAACTTTATAAAATCCAAATTTTACTTATTTATTACTTTTCATGCGGAACAAAGTTCACCGGGTCAGCTAGTACACTATAAACTGATTAAAAATGTTATTCTTTTTAACTTATCTCAGGTTATCATTGAGTTAAATAAACTATTTTAATTAACCACATAAAAATGTGTATCTTGAAATCTGTGAGATAATTATGTACTTGTAATAGCTATGACAGCTATTGAAAATATTTCAAGCAGCAGATGAACATAGATATTAAAGCAGTTGAACATATTTCAAGCTAATACAGATAGACCTTGAAAGCTAAGATTTGTTATATATATTCTTTATTTTTTTCATTAAATATTTTAAATATTTAATTTATTTCATTATGTTTTTGATGTGTAAAAGATAACAAAGCAAAGATTTTTGGAAAATAATCAAGCATATAATATACTTGATATATGACTATGACTATATGACAACATGATATCATGTCATCATATAATAGCAGCTCTAGTGCCAGGGCAGCTGTGTATTTTGTCATATGGATTTACACTACTATTTTCCATTGTCTTTACACTGTAATAAAATAAATTATTTATTCCTGCCATTTTCAGATAAGATTGAACTAACAAATTTGTCCGGGATGATTTATGAAATAATAGATCTACTTATAAATGTCAACAATGAGCCTGATCAATTGGCTCTTATATTAATATTCAAATGTCTTCTTCCCAAGTTGGTTGCATCTTCGTTAGATACAAGGAATGCTCACGTAAGTAAATGCATAATGGGCCATTCAGGTATTACGTAAGCACTATAGGGGAGTGAGGGGGCTGTGCTTTGCTCATTTTGAATAACATAGGGGGTAGTGGGGTCCAGATGATGATTACGTCATCAGTAGTTATCAATTTTACACTAAAAATCCTTAGACCATTCTTGTAGATGGTCTAGGGAGTTATTTTTTAAAATGTTTACGTGAATATGGGGGAGCTTTGCTATGCTGACAAGGAGGGTGGGTGGGGTAAATAATTGTCATAAATTTGCTTACGTAATACTTGAATGGGTTCCAATACTTGCTTATTTAAGTATTTAGTATTAAATATTCTTTAGCAAAGTATTTACATTATGTAGGTATGTACTATGTATGTAACTTTTTTACAATTTCAGAACATTGTAAGAGCATCATATGTTACATATTCAGGATTATTACTGACTAAATATGGCAAAGCAGCTTTAAATGGTTACATGTTGCTTCTGCAACATCTCTGCTATTCCCAGGATGGATTTGTAAGTATCATTACTTAAGCATAACTTCAGGTCTTTTTCTTTCCGATAGTGTAGGCAGTGGCCGTTAAGTCTCGACTCGCCGTTATACCGAGTACAAAGTTTTCAATCATCAGTATTTATTACACATAACTTTTGAAAATTGGTTTCACCGCTTTGTGGATATGACATAGGTAAACAATAAGTACCGTTTGCAACGTCGACATGCGCCTACGTCTTACTGTTATTGTTGAATTGTTTATAATTTTGATGTGTTATATACTCTTTCATTCTTAAGCATCAGACTTACTTGAAACAACCACTTACAACTGAAACTAGTTCTGATTCAGATGATATTATTAGCATCGAAGAATCAGACGACAATGATTAGTTTATTATGTGTATAATTATATTGGTAAACATAGACATTTAAACGCTCCCCATTATTTATTACTTATGGTATCACAACTAAAATTGTTAACCAATATTTAATAATTCAATATGCGAATTAATTAATGTTTCTACTGTCTGTATTTTTTTGAAGCGAATGATGTCACGCAGCTTTTAATGACAAGGTCCCATCGCTATATCAACGCGCGCGAGTTATATTTCAGAACATTTGTGTTAGTATGTATTTATTTATTTTATTTTACAGGAGCGGCTGGAAGTACGAAATGCAAGAGTAGCTCTTGTCACCGGTCTGATGAGTATGTTGCCGCGTAAATCTTATGGGAAAATTATTAAATGGGTGTTAAAGTTGTCGACAACATCAAAAATAAGCCATCGACAAATTGCCATGGTATATATTATTAATACTTTTTCTTCTCAAACTATTTTGTAGACTTCTCAGTTCGACGTGATCTCGGATTGATTGCTTTGTGTTATGCTATATTTAGAACTATACCTACTAGAATGTGGCTGAATTACATACATAATTGAAAATGTAACAGGAGCTGTTAGCTAAACTACTTAGTAATGAACCAGAGGAGGTGAATCCTGTACCAGAAAACAGCAACGAAGCTAATGACTCAGGTACGTAACTTCACGCCTGTTTCTATCCGAAGGTGTAGGCAGCTGCTGTTAAAGCCTCGACTCACATTTGGGACGTGGGCAATAGTTTTATTGCCATACACCGTGTACAAAGTTGTCAGTCATCGATATTTATCACACATAACTTCTGAAAATAATTCGGAGAAGTCATTGGTGCGCAATCGAACCCACGACTACTGGTCCACCGAGACTAATAATATTCAGGTTGCTTGTAACTTATCTTGTGCATAAATATTTAACTATACATCACCAATAGGGTTATTATTATAATATAACTTCACGCCAACTGCCTTGCAGTAGGTATAGGTAGGAGGGAACAAAAGACATGAATACTAAATGATTTATTTGTTTTTATTACTATTACCATGCCCCCGTCGGTTTTTAAAGCTTTTGACCTCACCTTATGATATCGATCAGATAGATACCGCCCGATAGATTAGAATTTGGAGTCTTTTAATTTAATCTTGTAAACTTGCGTGCGTGGTATAAAAAGTAAGGTAGTAGTGAGTAACCAATTACGTCGCAAATAGAAACGGGGCCTATTATGAGCTCTTAATACCAGCCGCCTTACGCGCTGCCTTGCAAATTAGCTGGAATTAGTCGTTGACAATACGAATTTGCTGCTGTGCTGTGTGGGGCCGGCTTAGAATACCGCCACCCCATCTCTTCCCGTGGGTGTCGTAAAAGGCGACTAAGGGAAAAGCTAGAAGAATGGGCAGCAGCATTCTCTCTTAAGACAATACAGCCTACTGCGATCGCCAACCCGCCTGCCAAGCGTGGTGATTATGGCAAAAACCCCCCATGATTGAGCGGACCGGCAGTTGTGGCGCTCTATGGGGGAGGCCTATGTCCAGCAGTGGACCTCAAAAGGGCTAATGATTGATGATTGAATACGAATTTGTAACGCGAAAGCCGGCTGGTATTAAGAGTTCTTAATATGCCAGCAGATGGCGACATCTATTGATATAGATCGAGCACAATTTTCTCAGTTTTAATATACACACATAATTTCCGAAAAGTCATGGGATTGAGCCGGCATTCGATCTGATGACTTCTCGATTCAGAAGCTGGGTGCCTGTCTTCAAGATCACCGCGGCTACATGTTATGCACGTAAATATGAAATTGGCAATAACATTTAACATAACTTCACGCATTTCTCTACCCGAAGGTGTAGGCCGTGGCTGTTAATTGATAAGTGATAAGCCAAGGCTCGCCGTTATGTTTACGTCCCAAATGGAATAGGTGGCGAACCTATTGCCATACCGGGCACAAAGTTTTCAGTCATCGATATTTATCACACATAACTTTCGAAATTAATTTCGAAAAGGCATTGGTGTGAGACAAGATTCGAACCCGCCACCTCTGGATTCAGAAACGAGGTGCTCGACCATTGGACCACCGAGACTATAACACTTAAAGCTTAGTCAATAAAAATGGCCATGTTCTAATTTTTCTTTTTGATTATTAAGTGTCTTGTATGTTTTAATCAGTAGCTTATAATTTGTCATATTAATGCACCCAATATATTGTCATTCAGGAATATTTAACGAGTCAAACGCTGAAAACGGCGGAGCACCCCAAGCGGAAGATGATGGCAATAAAAATTCTGATTGTAATATGTCTGCGGACGAAAGCAGTCAAGATAGTCAGATGTCACCTTTAAATCCGGAAAAAGACGTTAGTACCCTTACAATATTGAATATATATTTTTTTATTAAACATGTCAGAGCATAAACACAGTGGCGCCATCTCTAGAGTTTTGAAGAACTAGTTTTGGTTCCATAACGCATTATAATATGGTGGTATTGGTAGAATGCAGGCATGCCGATCACCCGAAGATTAGAAAAGGGGAGATTCTCTGTGGGGTAGAGACAGACTTCTGAAGACTGCGGCAAGGTGGATGGACAGCAACTCAAGCAGCTAGAAGTTCCTCTCTTTGGTCCTGCATTGGCAGTAGTGTTGTTATTGAAACGCGACAGTAACTACCGGTGCCGCAATAGTGCACACTGCCATACTTTTCAACCATAATTCTGCTGAGAGATACAGATTTGTCACATTATTTATAAGCTATACTTGAGTCATCCACCAGCGCTCGGGCCAGTTGTGGCACACTGGAGCTCTATTTTCAACATATATATATATGAGCGTTATAGAAATCATTGTATATTAGTGCTTATTTTTAGTAAAGTAACCGGTACCATATTTTTTTAAGGGCTAACTTTAAGTAAGGTCTAACTTCATAAAGTTATATGTCCCTTTTTTAGGATAATGAAATAATGGAGGACATAATGGCGGGGCTTCACCGTCAGCGGCCCCACACCGCCCCGCACGGGGAGATTCTTCTCGCACTGTACGACCGCGTGCACGACGTGTCTAGTACGCTGAGGGCGCGCGCAATAGCTATACTCACCGAATGTCTCGACAACACCAGACCAGCTATAGTACAAGCTATTAAGGTAAGTGTAGCTTAAACATTTATCATTTATTAAATGTGCTGTGATTCCTTTGGTTGAATAGCAAAAATAACGTAATTGTCTAATGTGTTATTTACACTAAAACTTACAGTATACACACACTTAGTTTGAATTGTCCATGTTATTTGAAGTATCATTCACTAGCCCTGTATTTTCTTGTTTGAACTACGCAGGGTGTATTTCATCTCCTCCCTCAAAATGTAATGGGGAATTTTTTCAAATTTATTCAAAAACCACTAGGCGAGTCTGGAATTAAACGTTGGTTGAGAGAAAATGCATTTTCCGTTTCGTATATAATATACCGATCGTTACAAAATGCTCATATTTCCCACCTGTTTACACCCTGACAGTTTGGACTGGAAAAAAAAATGGGCAATCTATCATTTCTAATTGATACTTTCGATTGGTATAAAATTGGTCCATTAAACTTTGAATCGTACGTTTTATGAACTATACAGGGTGTATTTCATCTCCTCCCTCAAAATGAAATGGGATATATGTTAACAATTCGAAAAGAAAAGAACACCACAAAATTGTTTTTAAATACACTTTATTTTGTAGTTTTATTATTTATATGCCAGTCTGGAATTAAACGTTGATTGATATAGAATACCTATTGCTAAAAATAATAATAATAATATCTTGGACACAATACACACAGCGCTCTCTAGTTCCAAGCTAAGCAACTAAATGCTTGTGTTATGGATACTAGTTAACGGATATTAATACATATATACTTTTCTTTTGTTAATAAATACTTATAATACATAGAAAAACACCCATAATGGTGGTGGAGTTGTGTTATACATAAACACATTTGAATGTGATATCCAAGAGCTGGTCGTGTATGTAGGAACTGAACGGCGACAGTGAAGTGTCCCGGTTGTTTGCGGTGGGCGCACGCAGCGTGTGCGACGAGCGCGCCGCCGTGCGCCGGGCGGGCGCCACGCTGGTGCAGCGCCTGCTGGCCGCGCCGCACTACGAGCCGCAGCACAACGACCTGGCTGTGAGTACCACAGGGGCAGGCAGACACCCTGACACACTGACTTTTTTTAAATTATGGCGAACGGGGCTTGCGTATTAGTCACAGATAAAACACTATGTCTTATTGCTTCCTCCACACTCATTGTGGACACCCTTGACCTGACCCCTCTCTATCAGATTGTTGATTTAAGACAAATCTTACACGCTCTTTACTTGTTCTCTATTTTGTTCAACTACTAGTCGAGTCTTTCTCGATAATTGAGATTAGCCCGTTCAAACAAATAAAAAAAACTCTTAAATTTTGTAGTATAGTGTAGATAGATGTCGCTCCAGCACGTTACCCAGTTTGACGCCAGATGGCGCTAATAAAAATCAATCGTCCATTGCCAGATATTGGTGGGTCAGTGCCGTGACGCGAGTCTTATAGTGCGCGTGTCAGCCATTACTGCGCTGGGTGAATTGATTGATAAACGTCCCAGCGATGTAGTGGTCGACGCTTTCCTCAATGGACCCATGCATCAACTGTCAGACCCCGAAAACAAGGTAAGTGATGATTGCGTGGTTAGAAGATAGGTACATTAATACAAAACTTATTAAAAAAAGAACACTTTTTAATATACACTTTGCATTGAGAAGTAACACATGGGTGTCCATGCGTGACCACCGAAGTGTTTGATTTAACATTTTGGACTATTCAACAATTCACGGTTTCCCTACTTCCGTAAAACAGTGAAAGTCCCTCCAAATCAGTCCAGTTGTTTCAAAGATAACTCTGAACATGTAACCTGGTGAATGGTGTTTTATAATGGCATTATATAATTTCCCTTCACTTCCGAAATGTCATTGGCGGGGCTCGGAATCAATCCCACGACTCCTTGATTCAAGGGAGCACGACCAATGGACCGCCGATACCTTAAACCAACGGACCACCAAGACTAGTAGAGGCAGTCCTCGTACTTACAGCATGTTAGGTTCTCCAAATGAACGACGTAAATCTTAAACGACGTAAGTCGAGGACAACCTGTATATTTTATACAGTTCTTGGTATATTGTAGATATATTATTGTTGTAAATACATATTTTATTCACTTTAGGTCCAATACCAAGTAATAGGGCTGGTGAAACAGCTCCTCATAGAACGGTTTAAAGTATTTGTGGATCGAGACAGTGAAGACCCTTTGCCATGGTTGTTCCTCGCCGGTGTCACGCGTCGCAATATGAAGAAACATTTACAGAAAGCGTGCACTTTGATAGCTAAAGATGGAACTCATTTGAAGTAAGATAAATGCATAACGCCAAGTCCTTTGCGGGGTAGGCAGAGAGAACAGAGCATAGATAAGGCACGATTCTTACACGCCTCACTGGCTTCTTTGACTTTCATAGCTGTTTTCATACACGTTCGTCGATTTTTTAGTTTTAATCGTTGTTTAGATTTAATCCTTCCTCAAGGATTCTTTCTATTTTAGTCATAGAAAGTGTGTCTGGCCGTCCGCGAAATCTTATTTCAATTGAAATATATATTGTATGCTACTACGCACTACTAGGCTCCATAAAATCTCTAACTCGTTCCCAGGTCAATGTATACGCTTTTACAATAAACTCCCAAACGACGCGATTGAATTATCCATGGGAAAATTTAAAAATTATATTAAAAGTAGATTATATCAAAGGGCTTATTATTGTATCGCAGACTATATAAACGATAAAAAAGTTTGGAATTGAACTGCTCCTTTTGTGTTGTATTGATTGTACTTATCACTATTTGTTAAACTGGATATTTGAAAAGAGTCGGCCTTGAGTTTCTTGTCAGTTCTTCTCAAGAACCCTTGACGCCGGAACTGGCACTTAGATTCGCTTTCACATTCAAGACAGTGTGATGAAAGGGAATCTAAGCTCCGTGTTTTTTTATGTGACGATTCTAAGTACTTTGTAAAGTCTATGGAATAAAGATATTTTGAATTTGAATTTGAATATGTATATTTAACATGATAGTAATACAAATTCCCTTAAACAGACCATTTTGATACAAAATGCATCAAAAAATTTGCATTTTTTAGAGGAAGTAATTTTATTTTTGGGACAAGTAGGGGGAGGGGGGGACAACCCAATAGAGGCACAACACCAAGTTTGCGGGATGCCACCCTTGTTCCCCGACCGCCATCTTAGAAAAATTGCAGATGGTCTTTTGAGTAAAATTATTGTAACCGCTCTCTTACTGAACAAAACCCATAAGCCACTTTACTTCGATATTCTGAGATGCCGTGGTATTTCACCGGTCGAGCCGGCCCATTCATGCAGCGAACTGTGTCGCTCTACCACTGTTTATCGTGTTGTGTGAAAGCTTAATATGAATTTGTTGCAGTCATCGTTTAGTGGATATACTGAGCAGTCACCTGGGCGTGCTGGATGATGATCGCGACCTGTACTGCCTGTTGATGCTAGTGTGTGTCGCGAGGCACGTGCAGTACTCCAATGTTGGCTTCCTGTTCGACTACTACTACAAAATTGCTGAGTGTCAAGAGGTCTGTCAGACTGTTCTTACACAATATAAAAATATATTCAGCATCATATTTCGCATTGGTCATACTGATTCACAGAAAAAAACAACAATGATTTTCTTTTGATAGAAAACAAAACAAACTACTAGCGCCGCCCTTGGACACTACCAACACATATTGTGTTATAGTTGCTTTGCCTACTTTTATAATAGGACAAGGACGAAATCAGAAGTGGGATGAGGAGAGAAGTAGGGAAGAAGTTGGGCTTCCGCACGCCTCTCTCACATTCTCTGTTCTCTCATTTTCTGTTCGATCATGTTATTTCACCAGTCAAGTCTGCCTGTTCTTGCAGCGAATTGCATGGCTCTTCTACTGAACATAAATGACAATAGAAAATAATTTTCAGGGTCGTGACTCCAGACTGATGCCGCTCACTCTTGAGCTGATGATATCTTGGTGTCGTTTCGCTCACCCAGCTGAGCGGTCTACGCTGCGCGATCATCTGGTACGACGGTTGGCCAACGCAAAAGATGACGGTATCCAAATTAATTATATATTCACTATACTGTATTTTATAGGGTGGAAAATAAGACATGCTTTGATTTTTCTGTCCACTCTTATAGTATACATCTTAGGTATACATTGTATGATGGTAAGTAATTTCTCACCGCCCATGATCACCGTAGTATGCCGCACTGCCGCCCTTTAAGCCTTGAGGCCTTTGCCGGCCTCCGGATACCTCTCTCACTCAATGAAACGCGGCACAAGCCACTTTACGTCGATATTCTGAGAGGTCGTGGTATTTCACCAGTCGAGTTGGCACATTCATGCAGTGAAGTGAACTGCAAGACTACCACTGTTTATCATAATTAATAAAAAGTAATGTAATATTACGTCTTTATAGGTAATAATATTACATTACTTTAAATATGTTTCAGGGTGTCGCATAGCCACTGCTACACTGGCGGCCTGCCTCGATCCTGAAAATCTCACATGGGCCACCGAGCTTATGCAGCAATGTAAGTAGTCTTGAAATTTATCTAAATTAGAAAAAAATCTATAGATATGTTTATTTAAATACTTGGCTGTATAGAATAATATGTTGTAGCAGAACGTAGCGCGCTGGTATCGCGCGACATAGAGGAGGCCGTCCGTGCTGCGGACCTGTCGCTGATAGCTCCGGAGCCACCCTCGCCCCAGCTGCTGCAGCTGTTCCTCAGCACGCTGGCGTGTCCACCCAAAGGTGAGTGATCAGTTCGGGTAACGTTGTTTGCGCGTCTACCATAGACATATAAGACTAATAGATTGGCAATAGTCACCCGAAAACGTGTTCATGTGGAAATGACTTGTCTATATGTGCGTTGAAAAGTGCGTCCAAGTGTCGATGAAAATAATAATTGTCGATATCGATCAAAAATGACTGTGAATGGTCTTTAAAATTAAACTGGCATTGCACTTTTCATACAGTGGTTTCAAATTCCACTTTCGGATATTAAAGACTACTCATAAAATATTTATTACAATATTATATGTTATAGATAGTATGAAGTTGGACTTTAATTTCGGTTAGCCACATCTTACTCAATAAAAATATTTTCCTTTATGAAAATATTTTTATTGAGTAAGATGTTTAAACCGATCGAAAGAGAGAGCCAGAATATGCGCAGTGAGTCTATAATGCTTTGGCTACATTAGCGGACGAATATTCGTGTCGAGTTAGCGCGATGTATCCTGCCGGATAGGGTTCTTCAGTTTATTGAGATGGGTTCTGTAGTACGCCATTAATGACTCTTTTTTTCTTCTTATATTTTTGTACTGTGGTAGCGCAATCTTTGTTGTTATTTATAAAACATTTAATGAATTGATAATGAAATTGAAATGTGTTTATAATTTGTTTAAAATAAAAAAATAATGTCTTTAAAATCAAATAAGAAAATATGGAAAGTGAATAATAACCTCATGCATACAATGTATCTTGTAACTAATAAAATAAATAATCTGTTGCCCACGATGCGTGGATTCGAATTAAAAATATGCTCAGTTAAAAATATGCTATCTTTAATTCGAATGCACGCATCGTGTACAAAGTGTATCTTTTTATGGTCGAGGTCACTAGGATTCCATATAATACTGTTAGTTTTATAAAATTTAATGCATTCTAACTCGTTTTTCGTTACTCCATTCCATAGTGTAAAAAAATATAAGCACGTTCGTCTCGCTTCAAAGTCTGGACGATACTGAATTGCCGCAGTTGTAGGCACCTAAGTGAATATTAGCGCGATAAATCCCTTTGATGCGTGCAAGTTTACCGACAGCTCCCCGATAATACATCGTCTTCGCCCGAATACTACACGATAACACGATAAACCCGGCCACATCTATCGCGCTAACACGAATATTCGCCGAAGCCCGCTAATGTAGCCAAAGCATTATAGAACTGTACAAACGACTTATGTACTTTGTGAAGACGATGACACGGTAACACAAGTTTATGCTTGCCTCTGGTATAAAAAATATGTACATCACTATGTTTAGTATATCTTTTTAAGTTTTTCCTAACAAACATTATATTGGCTATATATAAATTAAGAAACAACTGTTAATATTCCAATTTTCTTAAACCGTTTTCTAAGGGAGACTTTGGTCCCCAGATTATAAATTGCCCGAATAGCTCGTTTCTGAATCACAAAAATGACTGAATTTCAGCTGCTCTACCCCATAGCAAAATGCCATAAGAAATTTGGTTGGAACATCAGTAAGCTGTCGAACTTTTCGAACCGCGTAGGCAGCAGAGCTAAGTTTTCCCGCTAAACATTTTACTTGAGGACCCCACTGGAGCGTATTATCTAGAGTCTTTTACTTTCTGTCGTCTCTTAATTTACTGGGTCTAGAATTCTGTTATTTAGAGATATATTTATAACCGGACCTGTAACATTGGGCATAGTAAACTTTATAATTTTGGTTTTATTCGAATTGAGAACTAAATTATTAGCTGTAAACCATTCATGGACCTGTGTAAGAGAGCAATTTACATCATCAAAACTGTTTTTTACGGTCTACCTTAAAGAGGAGTGAAGTGTCATCAGCAATGTCACAAAATTTCTGTGCGAAAAAGGGTAAATCCTTAATATGGATAATAAGTAATAGTGAACCGAGAACGGAACCCTGGGGAACGCCCATAGACACTGGTGATCCAGACGATCTCACTCCGTTACATCTACAAACTGAAACCTGTTACTTAAGTATGATGCAACAAGACTGATTGCAGTATTCTTAATACCGTAATGACTCGGCTTACGTAAAAGTGTGTTGTTCCACGCAGTCAAAAGCTTTAGAGAGACAAAATATTCCAATTGTGTCCTGCGAGTTCTCCCAAGCCTCGAAAATATGTTTTAATAAGAGTAGCGCCAGCATCAGTAGTAGAACGACCTTTTGTAAAACCGTAGTGCTCTTCGTGAAAAATTAGTAAGTGATTTAAAGTATTTTTTTTAAAAAATTTGCTGAATGCAGGTAAATTGGAAATAGGACGATAGTTGGTTGGATCATCCTTACATCCATTTTTAAATAATGGTATCAATTTGCTGTGCTTCATTAAATACGGAAATACACCCGCATCTACAAATTCATTAAAAAGCACAGCTAAGCTTGGAGCTATAAGAGCAATGATAGAATTTAATAGTTTAACGGAAATACCCCATGAATCAGCCATTTTTTTGGAATTTAATTGTTTAAACACTTTTATAACATCGTATGGGTTCAAATTTAAAAGAAACGTTGCACTAGCCTACACCATCCCTAAATAGATCTTCAGCTTTGATGGGGCACGAATATAACATATTAGTAGTAGAAATGGGAGTTTTGGCAAAAAAGTCATTAAAAGTCTCGACAACAGCATAATTATCGTCGATAATTTTGTTATTAACTAATAGTTTAATATTATCATCGCGGCTCCTAGTACGATCAGTCTCATTGTTGATGATATTCCAAGTTGCTTTAATCTTGTTCTGAGCTTCTTGTATCCGCCTGCTTTTATAAAACTAATAACCTAACTTTATAATCTAACAATTTTTTTGTATGGCGCATTGTTTCTGAGATATCGCGAAAAAGTTATTTCATCCCTTTTTTGAAGATGGTGGCCGGATAACTAGGGTGGCGACTCACACAAACTTCCAGTTAAGCTTCTATTGACCCCCCCCCCCCCTCACATTTCTTTCAATGGAGTAATAATGTATGTGCGGTGTGTCCAGAGTGGTGTGGGCGGGCGCGCGGCGTATGCGTGGCGGGGGCGGGGCGGCTGTGCATACGCGCGCGCGGCGCGGCGGAGCGCGTGGCGCCGGCGCTGGCCGCGCTGCTGCCGGACAGAGCGCAGCCGCTGCAGCCGCGCGTCAACGCGCTGCTCGCGCTCACAGACATCTGCGTCAGGTCGCGACCTTTTACCACTCTATCTATCTATATACAACATACTATTAGGTATCAGTGGTAGTCTTGCAGTTCGCTGCATGAGCGGGCCGAAACGACCGGTGAAATACCACGACCTCTCGGAATATGTGAAGTATTCCCGGCGTGAAGTCCGGAGGCCAGATCTGCCCTCCTACTCCCATATAGGACGGTAACGCACCATGGTGCGACCGGTACTCACCGACCATGGGCGGTGAGTAGTAGCTTAATAACAGGTGACCCACTTACTCGTTTGCCCTACTATCCTATAAAAAAAAATCCGTGGAACCCACTAGAATGGCCAATGGTAGATTTACTCTTTACTTACCCTTTCTAGCATCTTAGGGGCCGTCCTTAAATTATGTGAGAGGTTTTTAGGGGTGGGGGAGGGGGGTTGAGTCAAACCTCATTTAATCTTGCGTTGGAGAAGAAATTTGGGGGTTAAATAAAATCTCACGACATTTCACCAAGGGGGGAGGGACTGACACGATATTAAAAAAACACCACATAATTTATGGATTATGCCCCCTTATAGATTTCAAGAGTTGGTATGATTCTCGTTTAAGTAAAGATACTTATGAGTTAATTAACAAAAGAAACGTTATATATATAGGTACGCGTCTATTGTGGAGCCGCTGTTGGGGCTCGTGTGTGGGTGTCTTTCACTGGAGTCTCCACCAGAGTTGCGCAGGGCGACTGTGCGCGCACTCACAAGGCTGCTGCTGGGCGGATTCTTGCGGCTCCGAGCGCCACTTTATTACCAGTAAATAATGATTAACCCTCACCCACCCATACACAAATGAAATAACGTATTAATACTTATAAGCCCGGCACGTTGATATTGCGATGGGACCTTGTCATAATTACCGCTGCGTCGCTGTCATAATTCACCTCAAAAACTACAGATAGCAGAAACATTCATGGATTTCGCTTATTGAATTACTTAATGTTGAATTTTTTTTCGATAAGTATTAAATAAATAATTTCGATAAGTAGTAAATATAATAGCGAGTATTTAAAAATATGTCTATAATAAAAATATACCCATATTTAGTCATTCTCGCCCGATTCTTCGATGCTGATATTATCAACTGAACCAGGACTAGTTTCAGTTGTAAGTTGTCGTGTCGAGTAAGTGTGATATCTTACAATAAAACAATATAACAAAGCAAAATTATAAAATTTTGAACAATAACAATTATAACTCAATCGTAAGATGTATATGAAATATGCATGTCAATGTTGCGAATGGTACTTACTGTTTACCTACGTCATCATCACCAAGATGGCGGTGAAAGCGATCGCAATTTTATTTGATTTGCCTATTGCCTTACCGTTTTATTAAATTATAGCTTGAGATGTCAATCTTTTAAAATGTTTTACTGTCGTAGATATTGCGCATTACTCGCTGATGAAGACCACGACGTGAGAGAGCCAGCAGAGTATTACGTGACATCATGTCTCGGCGTGGAGATTATATACAACAATTTTGTGGAGTGCATTAAATATTACAACAGGGCTGACTCGGGTATGTATAAATTATCAATAACTACACCAAAAGTCTGTATGGCAAAGATCTTTGAGTGTAATATAGCACTTGTTAAAATTATTAACCACAACGTCAATTTTTATGGGGTTGGGGGAAAGGAGTCAGTGGGTCCTTTTATGCCGCCCATAGACACCTGTAACATGGATAGTATTACAGTGGCCGGCCTTTAAGATAGGATAGGGATAAGTATGACCAGGGATGGGGGTCCTCCGGAAATGTAGCATGATCCATTTGACGACGATATTTTTATAGGTCGGTCGATAATGGTAGGCAAATAACTCCGCCCAATGAGACCTGCAACACAGGTAGTGTTAAAGCGGCGTTGCCTGCCTTTAAAATGGGATATTCAGATACAGTCAATAAATAAATGAATGTGAATATGATAGGTCGTTAGTATGACAGGGAGGGGAGAGTGGAATAGGTCGTGCCTCTGGTTACCTCTCTCACCGAGTGAAACGCGGCATCAGCCGATCACATTTTACATTTTATTTTTATTTTTATGGGATAGGAGGGCAAACGAGCAGGCGTGTCACCTGATTGTAAGCAACCAACGCCGCCCATGGACATCAGCAACACATATAGTGTTACTGTTGCGTTGCCGACCTTTAAGGGATAGGGGATAGGAAAGGACGGGGAAGGGGGGTGGGCCTCCGGGTACCTTTCTCACCGAACGAAACGCGGCATGAGCCACTTTACGACGGTCTTCTGAGAGGTCGTGGTATTTCACCGGTCGAGCCGGCCCATTCATGCAGCGAACTGCTTGGCACTACCACTGTCAAAACATTACATCGATATTCTGAGATGTCGTGGTATTTCACCGGTCAAGCTGGCCGTCTCGACCTATATGAACGTTTCCAGGCGACATATCGTTCGACTCGAGGCAGCTGATCTACGACGTGATGCTACAGCGCCTGTCCACGGTGCAGCGCCTCAATGTGCAGTGCCGCCTTGCACGCGAAGTGCTGCAGCACGCCGCAGACATCGCCGACGAGAGCGACGACGACCTGCCCACTGAGCTGCACGACACGCTGCTCGATACCATCACGCTGCTGTGCGGGCCCAGGATGAAACTGCCAAGTACTTATTTTTATTATATAACTAGCTCACCCGGCCAACTTTGTTTCGCTTCAGAAGCAATAAATGAGCAAGATATATATAAGACACTGGGTCACACCAATGACTTTTCGAAATTGTTTTCGGAAGTTAAGTGTGATAAATATCGATGACTGAAAATTTGTGCCCGTTATGGCAATAGGTTCGCCACCTGTTTCATTTGGGACGTAAACATAACAGCGAGACGAGGCTTAACAGCCGCTGCCTACACCTTCGGGTAACAAAAGGCGTGAAGTTATGTTATGTTATGTATATAAGATTTTTTATAAAAAATAAGTAACCTAAATTACTTCTTATTACACCAGCTACCTGCCAATAAAAGTCCCGTCACAAGATCAAGATCAAACAGACAGACGAATGTTAAAAAACAGTTATTTCAGTATTACAAAATTTTATTTATATGTAGGTATAGATAATTCATTTAAAATTAGGAGCTCTACAAATCGTACAACTAACGGATATTATTTAAATTTTACATGTATGTACAGATGGAAGAGGTATGATTATATAAATACTATGAAGGATAAATCAGCTTGTCTATGGATTATAATTGATCACACGATTGGTTGGTCTTAATATCTAACCTTTAGTAAGAATAGAAATGGTCTATATTTAAAGTCTTATAACCAATGTAAAAAAATTGACGATTTATTATAAGAAACGATTTTATTCCTAAATTCGCAATTTCGATCTATTATTGAGTTAATCCTTATGAAATCGTGTAAAAATGTAATTTGTCATAATATTCCACATTTTATTCAATAGAGAAACAAAATACCGGCGACGCAGCCGACATTGAAGAATTACAAGAACGTGTCACCACCAATATTGTATCTCATGTAAGTATTATAAATGGGAATAAATACCATATGTAGATACATAAATATAAAATCAAAATCAAAACTCATTTATTCAGTTTAGGTCTTGTCAGACACTTATGAAGGTCACTTTTTTTTTTTTTTTACTTCCGCCAATTCGATTACTCTCGCACTGAGAAGAATTGGCAAGAAACTCAGGGAGGTGTATA
This sequence comes from Euproctis similis, assembly GCA_905147225.2. Classification (NCBI taxonomy): domain Eukaryota; kingdom Metazoa; phylum Arthropoda; class Insecta; order Lepidoptera; family Erebidae; genus Euproctis; species Euproctis similis. The sequence goes on along the minus strand of LR990114.1, from coordinate 12,498,884 downwards.
TACAGGGTGTCCTCGATCTCACCGTCAAGTCCAAACGGGGTGACAGGAGTTTATATAGTCTCGGGGGCCCAGTAGTCGATCACACGGCTTCTGATCCAGAGGTCCGGGTTCTAATCCTGATCTGGCTCACACCAATCCCTTTTCGAAATTGTTTTCGGAAGTTAAGTGTAATAAATATCGATGACTGAAAATTGTTTTGTAAAGTATGGCAATATGCTCGCCACCTATTCCATTTGGGACGTAAACATAACAGCGAGACGAGGCTTAACAGCCGCTGCCTACACCTTCGGGTAGCAAAGGCGTGAAGTTATGTTATGTTGTATGTATGTGTGAAACTGCGTGGAATAGGTTTTTTTTTTATTTTTCTCATGATGGTTACGATCAACCCTGTCACCCAGTTTCTACTTGACTTTGAGTTCTGGAACACGCTGTATAATTAATAGCTTAGTGTTTGTTACTTAGTGTTCAGAAACGTTTATGCAGAGTATCTGATACATTATAAGTGGCGAATACCTACTAGAAAATGTTTAACGATTATTTTAAGTCCTGTCCGGTCTTCCATCATCATCTGGGTATGGCAGAGTGTGCATGAGAGCAAGATAAGAGCGGTTGAAATAAGGGAACTGCGTAAAATGTGCGAAGTGACTCTCGCTGACCGCGTCGTAAACAAGTGGTTGCTTGTTTGAAGATGGATTGAAAAAGAGTGTCGATATTAAAAAAAGAAAGGCATGCTGCGATGGTTTAGACAGGTAGAAAGAATGCGTGAAGCATGATTTACAGATATACAGTATAAAAGTGTATAGTTAGTGATGTAGGAGTCGAAGACGTCCACGATATACATACCGATATACATAACCAAATTGAACGAACCTCCAAACAGGACAGCACATGAGTTTTTAAAACCAATGGGCGTGTATGATAGTCAAAGAAGCGTGAGATGAGCGGGAACCAAACTGATACAAAATGTTTTGTCAAATTTGTTAGGTTACGTAGGATTTACAAGAATAATATAGTAGCACGGGTCCGGTGACCAGGCTCAGTGAGAAAGGCCGGGCCCGATGGGGGTCTGTCTAAACGAGCACTTTAATAGATACAAGGAGTCCAAACATAATGTTAAACTTATGGCATTTTCTAAACTTAATTTTTCAACTTTTCAACGCGTGTTTATGTGTACTAATACGCAGCCCCCCTCCCCCCTTTTCAGAAAATGAAGCGCACCGTGGCGGAGGTGGTGGTGCCGGGCGTGCTGCGGCTGTACGGGCGGCTGCGGGCGCGCGGGGGGCAGCTGCCCGCCTACCTCGTGCGCATCGCCACCGCGCTGCTCAGCGACTACCGCCAAGAGGTACCACTTAGGGACCGGCCATTAATCACGTCATCTTTACTCTCACTACTCGAGCCTTAGTAGCCACTGCCCACACATTCTGGTAGAAAAAAGAGTGAAGTTACATTATTATTTATAAACTTTAAATACAGGTTATCTTATTTTATTCCGAAAATAAGGAAAATATAAATACACGTGATATCTTACTACACCCCCCTCCTTCATCTGATATTTCGTGATTTCTGTCATCAACATTTCAAAGCTCATGTGATTAATAGACGGCTCCTTACTTCCCTATTCCATACGGAAAACTACGGCACTAGCACTTTATTTAATAGTATTTAGTCAAGTGCCGAAAATTTATATGGCTCGTAGACTACTATATTGACAGCAGCAATAAACAATATACGAAGTTCACTAAGGTAATAATAAAATTGTAATAAGTATTTTTTTTTTCAAGCAGAATAAATATCCGAATGACGAACAGAAAATCTTCTTCCTAATTTTTCCGTTCTTACATTGACGTCGACTTCGTTAGAAGCCACTTGCCATTACAACATGGCTAACTCATTATCAATAATGTAGTTATGTCATGTGTAGTTGTAACGAGAGCAAAGACAAAACTCACCTCTTCTTCTGCCTATTGAACATAATATCAATAACTCTTATGAGTAAAGTTCACCTTATTCTAACTATACTCTGTCCACGATAAGAATGTTTTTTTTTTTATGGGATAGGAGGGTAAACGAGCAGGCGTGTCACCTGATGGTAAGCAACCAACGCCACCCATGGACACCAGCAACACATATAGTGTTACTGTTGCGTTGCCGAACCTTAAGGGATAGGGGAAAGGAAAGGATGGGGAAAGGGGGGTGGGCCTCCGGGTACCTCTCTCACCGAACGAAACGCGGCATGAACCACTTTACGTCGGTCTTCTGAGAGGTCGTGGTATTTCACCGGTCGAGCCGGCCCATTCATGCAGCGAACTGCTTGGCTCTACCACTGTTAAACTTTTGGTTTGACAACTCATGCCCTTAAACGCGTCGTTGAGTGTTATCCTTGAAACAAATACGTTATAGGTGAACAACAGAAAAAAGTGCGTAATCGAATATGTATTAAGATTTTATAATATCGATTGATTTATACGATCGGTCATACTTTCGGACATTACCAACTATGTCAGTTGGCGACCTGTAAAAAACCATTCTTATCGTGGACAGAGTATAATATTTGATACCGAATTACCTACATATAAAAGCTAAGAAACTAGGATTTTAAAATATAATTGTAATATTTCAGATCGAGGAGCTGATCGAAACTGATGAAGACTTAGTGGAAAGAATTCAGCAGTTTCAAGAGAATATCGGACAAACTCCGACATTTGGGAATGCGCGTAATCTGGTGACATCTACTGCGCCCCCCGAGCCCGAGACCCCGCGAGGACCCCGCCGGCGCCCACGTACCTCCCACGCCCCCACACCGCGCAAGCGAGCACTAAGAATATGATCCAGAACGAACCACTAAAACTATCAGTTGACTTGATAAATAAAAAGAATTTTAAATCAATAAATCTATGTTATCTTATATGTATCACTTATTTATACCCACTACAAGATATGTTAGGAAGCATAAGGGTCGCCATATTCATGCATTCCATGACTTACTTACTTGACTTGACTTAAAGTCCTATATCCCCTAGGTGGGGCAGAGGGCGTCCACAGTACGTCGCCATCCCGAACGGTCTTGAGCTTCGCGTTTTATTTCGCTCCAAGTCAACCCCACCGCCTTCGCTTCTGCAGTGATAGTCCGTCGCCAAGTCTGCTTGGGGCGGCCGCGTTTCCGTTTTCCTTGGGGATTCCATTCTAGGGCTTGCCTCGGTATGTGATCTGGATCCCTTCGGAGCGTGTGGCCGATCCATTGCCACTTGCGACTTTTAATCTGCTGGTCGATCGGAGTCTCACCGCAGCGTTCCCAGAGGTCCAAATTTGTGATTTTTTCGGGCCAGTAGACTTCGAGAATTCGGCGAAGGCAGCGGTTTATGAAGACCTGCAGCCGACGCGAGATGTCCTTAGTAACCTTCCACGTCTCACATCCGTACATGCATTCCATAAAAAAACATAAAAAGCTGAAGAAAATATTTTATAACCGAAGTACAGATAAAGAATAAGAAAATCACGTTTATTAAATTTCTTAAAGCATAACATTTATGGCTCTGGGTCTATTAACCAAGTGAAGTATGTACCTATGTGAAATAAATCATCTTGTTTGTTTAGACGGCGGCGACGTTACTTGTATCTATAACATATCCTTTTTATGGGATATGGTGCAAACGGGCAAGCGGGCCATCTGATGGTAAGCGACTAGCGCCGCCCATAAACACCTGCAACACTGAGTTAAAGTTGCATTGCCGGCCTTTAGGGGAAAACCGAACCGCACCGAACGAAACGCGTTATCAGCCTCTTTAGGTCAATGTTCTGAGAGGTCGTGGTATTTTTTCGGTCATTAGTGCGGTTCGGTTCTCCCCTAAAGGCCGACAATGCAACTTTAATTCAGTGTTGCAGGTGTTTATGGGCGGCGCTAGTCACGCCAAATGCCGTGAATTGCGCGGCTATAGAGCTTTAGGGTAAGCGTGACGGCTTGACGGCTACTGATCTTGATGAGGTCACTGATGGCTTCCCTAATAGATTTGGATGTAGGATTCCAGGTCTTCGTCAATAAAACGCACGTGCTGTTCTATGATGTCGGATATGGAGTGTATTTATTACAAAAATAGTGCGGCTTTATATACAAAATTATCAACATATGGTATGGCGTCAGAGGGGGAAGAATGTGAGGTGAGGCGCGCGGGGAGAGGTGCTCGCGCGTACGCGGCGCTGTGGCGTGAATGACTGCGTCAGCGAAGTTATACATATATACAAGTGGCATTTTGCATACGTTTTATTTCAGCGTGCGGCGTGCTACGGAGCGGGTGTCTTCTCTTCGCTGCGTGTTTGGGCTTCGTAAATAATTAACAGCTCTTTTGAGAGCTACCACTCTTGCCTCCTCGCGCACTGAGCGAGACAGTTCTTTTGAGAACTATTTAATCTAGTCTATACAGTTCTTCTCAGAGCTATTTATTACTGTTTCTATTGTATCTCGCTATTTCTATTGCATAGAGAGTCATAGGTAATCTGAGGTAACTGGTTCTTGATGGTAAAGGTAATTTGGTAATGGTTGTTGGTATTAAAAGTAATACGCAAGTAAGTATAGTGCTAGTTTTTTTTTTTTATGGGATAGGAGGGCAAACGAGCAGGCGTGTCACCTGATGTTAAGTGACCAACGCCGCCCATGGACAACACATATAGTGTTATAGTTGCGTTGCCAACCTTTAAAGGAGTAGGATAGGAAGGGATGGGGAAGGGGGATGGGCCTCCGGGTACCTCTCTCCAAACGAAACGCGGCATGAGCCACTTTACGTCGATCTTCTGAGAGGTGGTGGTATTTCACCGGTCGAGCCGGCCCATTCATGCAGCGAACTGCTTGGCTCTACCACACTCAGAAGCTAGTGTAGCTACAGAGCTGTAAAATCCTAAACTACGAGCAAAATTAATGATGTACTTAATGTAAAGGAAATAAGCCTAGGCCTTGATCTAATCAGGTCCAGACCTAAACAAACATCTGGAAACATACGAAATAGATATACGGAGTAAACTAAGAAAACTTGTATGTTTTGTCTCTGTTTTTATCGATTACAATTTCAAATGTACACTGGTTTTTTTTGGATTATCTAATATATAAAATTCTCATGTCAGTGTTACTTATCATACTCCTCTGAAACCGCTTGACCAATGCTCATGACATTTTGTGTCCATATCTGGTAGGGTCTGAGAATAGGACATATATTTTTCATCCCTAAAAATGCTAACTTGCTAAGGGTTCCTCCTATTTTTTTAATGAATATTTTTTAATTTATTAAAGTGCAACTTCTAATCTCTCTTGCAACCGTTTAACGCTTTTAAAGTGGCCCTTGCGGCACTAAAGGTATAAAAGATAAACCGGTCAATACTACAATTAATTATTAAAACTCAATTTTAAGTAGATATCATCAACCGGTTGAGCTGAAATTTTGTATACACACTAAGTTTGGATGATAATATTAATAATTAGTTTTGATAGTAACACGAACACGAAAAATGATATGACGTCACTCTAAATCCAATATGGCGGAATGTTTATTTTTAATAAATTTTTAGAATGTGGGTATCAAGGGAAACTATTTCGATTTTACCCCACCACCCTTTCATTTTACTCCTTGATTTTTTAGCTCCATAATGACTTTGAATTTTTTTTAGTTATCATATGGGGTTCAAACCCGCCAATCTTGATTCCACGGTCGGTAATGGTAAATTACCGACCGTGGAATCAAGATTGGCGGGTTTGAACCCCACGACGCCCGTCGTAATGTAAGTAAGATATGTTAATTTAACATTTACTGTGTTATAAATGTATGTTGTTACGAAGTTTCGCTTCTTTAGCGCGGAGGGACTCCGCAAACTATTTTTTTTTATGAAACAGCTTATAATAATACTTACAACCCTAAATTTTTACCTCTCTACGATCAACACCTATTTTTCATAAGTTGATCAAAAATTTTATTGTTTTTGGCAAGACGATGTTTGCTGGGTCAGTTAGTTATATGCATAAGGACTTACGGATTCAAAGTAAATTAGGTGCTTCAGTAACAGGGAATGAAAAGTTTCGTAAAAAAAAATCCTATTTAAAATAGAACATTACAAATTAATAACTTTATTAGTTAAGGACAAATATTAAAACTTTCCATATCATTTAATTAATTATTCTGTGTACATAAAATAACAATCTGCTTAATATAAGGCATAGGGCTTAATAAATAAATTATGCAACACTCAAATTCAACTTAGTATCTAAATCACCTTCATTTTCTATTTTAAGTTCTTTACCAAATGTTTTCTTTAATAACAAATCAATGGCTGCTTTTTCTGGAACAACAAAAAAACGTAGGTATTAAGCTTTGGCGTAATGATTCCACTGATAATATTTTAATTCCTCAAAATAATGTAGACTTGACACAAGACCTAACAAAATTAATGCCTATTCCAATTTCATGTCATAATAACGCCTTTATCTAGCCAAAGGTGTGGTCAGCAGCTGTTAAGCTGAGGCTTAACAGCTGCTTAACATGTAGAATACTCGAATGGGTGGCGGAACCTATTGCCATACACCGGGTCCAATGTTTGTCAATCATCGATATCACTACATAACTTCCGAAAAGTCAATGGTTTGAGGCCGGAGCGATCCCTTATCTTCTTTCAAAAGCTCGACATACTTGGAAATTATATCTGATGTTACAAATTATGTAGGGCTTATAAATGTCTAGACTATAAGATATTATTTAAATAATAAATAAGATGTTGAAACGAACTACTTAATAAGGTCAGGAATATAGAAAACAAAAACCACTGGAAAAGTAAAAAAAATAAGTGGCAAATCTAAAGACGCAGTCGAGTTAGGATTGTCACTTACCTGTAACTTGTATAGCTAATAATTGGTGAACAATATGTCTAGCTGTAGTTTTGAACAACTCTCTGCTACTAATCTTCTTTTTCTTGTAGTAAGGCATGAGTAACTTAACCACCATGCTAGCAAGATCAACTTTTTCAGACTTCTTTTTTACGACCTCCTCACCTTTTCCTTCTTTATGACTTTTGTGTTTACTTTCTTTCTCACTTTTTCCTCCATCTCCTTTTTTATCATGTTTTGTTGGTTGATGTTTTTTATTAGAATCGCTTACTTTTAAATTTTTATTTGAGCTATTATCTAATCTTTGCTTTTTACTAGCTTGTTTAGGTTGCTTATGCAACTCACTTCCTTTATCCTTTTTATTTAAACTAAGATTTTTAGGCTTGGATAATTCTGTCACTTGAGGTTGCACTTTATTTCTAATTCTAGGTGAAGGAGAATCAGGTATAAAATCTGGTGGAGTAATTTCGACATCTAAATCAAGAACATCAGATTTAAGAGGCGCGGTATGAAAAGTTTTAAGTTTTTGCATAATTTCATCAGCTTCTAGTTGAAGACGGTCGAGTGAGGCATTTTTAGATTCCATTGACATATCTGACGATGAATGCGACTGGTCAGAATTAGTAGATTTGTTTGATTTATTATTTTGTGATTTACAATCATTACTTATTATTATTGTTTCATCTGCTCTATTACTGACATTAATATCGCAACCATCATCAATTACTAATTCCGTTTCAGACTCACTGTCACTATCATTACCAAATAATGAGTTTGGCATGACAGAAACAGAACCCTGCTTTATAGATTTCTCTAAAGTCTGAACATTTTTAGCTTCAACTTTTTGACTATGCTTCTTTGTCTCCGTTTGTAGATATGCTTTCGATTTTTCTTCTACATTTATATTATTTCTGGTGATCTCTTTCTCTCGGCTCGGTTTAGTTATTTCTACATCAGAATTAATTTTATTTTTCTCTATTCCTCTAAATATATTAGCAATGTCATTTTTCCGATTCTTTTTATATATCTCTGCTTCATGGTTATTTTTGGTTTTGTGTGTTTCTTTTTTAAATTTGTCTACTCGCTTATAGCTTTTAATGTTATCTCCTTCCTTGTCATGAGATTTCCTTCTTTCTTTATTTACCATTTTTCTATCTTCATTTTTGTGCCTACTTAATTTTGAAGTTTTAATTTTTTTTGACTCGTGAGATTCTTCATCACTCTCAGATGATTCACCGAAAAGAGCCTGTATTTTCCGTTTAGAAGGAATTTTGTCTGTATCACGTGTTTTTGATTCAGTCAGGTTTTTAAGTTTGTCATTACAACTATCATTAGTTTTGTTATTACTTTCGTGTTTTTCTGTCTTGTTTATAACATTTTGTTTATTTTTTGTGGGTACACCTTTCAATGTTATATTTATCACAAGGGTCTCAACATCTTCATCTTCATCATCATTTTTATATTTCTTTCTTTCACCATGAAGATCATCATCAGACTCATTTATTTCCTTTATTTTAAGTGTAGTGTCATTAAAGTTGCAGTTATTTTTATCTTCATTCATTGGTTCATCATCCTGAGTGTCGTCCATAACCAGACTATCAGTGTCGCTTTCATGCGGAGTAGACGCAGGAGATTTAGTTGACGCTGTTTTAAAAAAACTTCCAAGCTTTGTTTGCGTCAAAGGATCGCGCTTAAAAGAGTTAGCTTTCCTTTTTGTTTCTTTGTCTGCTTTAGATAATTGTTCAGGGTGTTTTTTACTTTCTATTTCTTCTGTGAAGGAAAAAAGAATGCATATTACGCTTTAGCTTTAATAAATTACATAACTTATTTAAAACACAATTTTTACGTAGTTATTTCAAGAAATTCATGCTTAATCTTTATCACAACTTATTTAGTCGTGTTTTAGTCGTCTAACTAAATACAGAATAATCTGTAAAACAAGAGAGAGTTTATTTTGTTTACCTAATTGTGATGCAGTAATGAAATTGTGACAATTTTTTGATTTCTCTTTCTGTTGCTGTCCATTATCTTTGATAAATTTATTGGCAGTATTAGGTTTCTGAGGCTCAAATGTTTCAAGCCGGGAATAAACACGATCTTTACATCCTTTTATTTCTGATATCTGAAAATAAATATAATAGACAATTATAGAGTAATTCAAATTTATATTCCCCACAAAAATGCTAGAATCTAGGTTACATATAAATGAATAAATTACCAGTTTTGACATTGCCCTCCTATATAAACTTATAACAGTAGTACTTGTGAACGCTTCATACTCTAACTCCACAGCGCATTGTTCTAGATCATGTCTAGAAAATTTCTTGTCCAAACTAACAGTGTCTTTAACGCTATGATAGTTGGTACTTAAAGCATCTGTTAGCAATGTGAGATAGCCTTCTCTGCTTGATACCGTTAATCCATTCACCTGTAATGTAATTTAAAAATAGAAATTAATGGTAAAAATAAAATTTATTCCTTTCATTTTTATTTTATTTTTTTAACCTGAATCTACCTTAATTCCTGTGCTTTCAGCGGCTTTGCATTTAGAGTATTTGGCAGATTCCGCATCACTGTTCTTCTTTTTATCATCGGAGTTCTTTTTCCTGTTAGCAAATTCCTGCAGAATGAGAGACTTAGTTTCCTGCGCGATGCGGCGACGGCTGCTTTCACCGTCTGATTCTTCACTGTCGCCGCCTGCACCATAATAGGATTCCGCTTCCCTGTAATTTAAAAGGGTTTATTTAACACCGGTTTGTTCTTAATAATCAATTCCCAGTATGCATGGAATTTCTGTTACAAAAATTATTCATTATAACATAATTATCCATACGGGATCCTGGGAACTTGAAACAGACAAAGTTTTTATCCACAAATTAGGGGCCGTTCAAGTATTACGTAAGCAGATTTATTACAATTATTTATCCCCTTATCAGCAAATCAATTGTAATCAAAGCTCTTACCCCCGTAATTACGTAATCCGTTTAAAAAAAAAAATTCTAGAGACCATCTACACCATTGGTTATTTGTAAAATTGAATACATATAGTCTAATAGATATTTTTATTTTGGCTGGAGTAACAAGGACTGGAGTAACTTAGGCTACTTTTTTTTAGAAAAATACTAGCTGATCCCGCAAACGTTGTCTTGCCGAAAAATAAAATTTAAAAAATAGGGGTTGATCGTAGGGGGTTGAAAATTTAGGGTTGTATGTATTTTTGTATCCCGTTTTATAAAAAAAATAAGAAACAGAAATATGTCGAAAAATTAAAAAAAAATATTGAGGGGTGGGCTACCCTTGTGATTTAGGGGGATGAAAGATAGATGTTGTCCTATTCTCAGACCTACCCGATATGCACACAAAATTTCATGAGAATCGGTCAAGCCGTTTCGGAGGAGTTCAATTACGCACCCCGTGACACGAGAATTTTATATATTAGATTTTACTTGCCGCTTCCGAGGCGAAACAAAGTTCGCCGGGTCAGCTAGGATGCAATAAAAGTAGATGGGTAGCTGATAGTTTGTTTGTTACCTCTTCTGCCCCAGCCTCCCCTCGCCGTACAGGTCGGCGGCGTCCTGCGTGACGACCAGCCCGCCCGAGCGCAGCTGGGCCGAGCCGGCGCGGCGCTGGTGCTGGTCGAGCGCGCGGCGCACGCTGCGCTCGTCGGCGCACACGTCGCAGCGGTCCACGCAGCGGGGCGGCTCCTCGCCGAAGTACTCCGCGAATGTCTTGTGGCGACATCTAGAGGCGTATATTTCCTCAAATATGTGTTTACAGTAGTGGCAGAGCCATGCAGTTAGCTGCATGAATGGGCGGGCTCGACCGGTGAAATACCACGACCTAATGTAACAGCTTCTTAAACGCTTAAGTAGCGTTTATATATTTGAGTGGCGGTTTAGTATTCGGGCTATAGGTACTTACTATTGTTGTTTAGTTTAAAAAGTTAAATACTTACTTGACCTCTTCGCAATATCTGACCATGATTTCGAAACTCTTGTATGCAACCTTGTTACGATTCTTCTGTTCCGGAGTTTTGGCACGTCCTATTTCGGTTTTTAACAAAAAGTCCACAGCATTACGTTCACTACGGCAATAGTAAATTCGACAAAATGCGGGCTTTCCGTCACGACCAGCTCTACCAGATTCCTGTTATTTTAACATATATAATTAATATGCTCACAATATGTAAAAAATGCTCAAGAATTTTCTATTCCCGGAGGAGTTGTTTTCCTGATATATCTACTTCTATCACTTCGTCCATATAGAAACAAACAAAAATTGCAAAAAAAGTAAACTTTCATTATGGACATTTAAACTTTAGAATATAAAATAAATCAACATCTCAGAAAACAAATGAAATACAATACTGCAGCGAGCTTCATTCACAATCGCATCCAGATACTTCAATTATGATAGTTTAACTATAAACAAGCTACAGCAAATGTTTTCAACAGCAGTTTTTAACATCGTATTAAGATGTTCGAAATATGGTGCAGAAGGTTTAACGGGATGATGTTATTTCTATATTTAATACATTCTGTTATACATACCTGATAATAGGCAGCTACGTTCTGTGCGATCCCCCAGTGCGCGACTGCACGGACACTTGCCTTATCTACTCCCATACCAAATGAAACTGTAGCACATACACAGGGGCATTCACCACGGGACCACTTTTCTTGTACAGAAATGCGATCCGCTGACTTCAACCCTGAGAAGGATTAAAAAATATAAAGTAAGGATTAAAAAGCATAATCTTTGAATAGGATTTATAACAAAAATCACAGATGGTATTGAATAAAGATGTGTATACCTCCATGGTAAGCTAAGGACATAAGTCCTCTCTTAGTTAACATATTAGCCAAATCTTCTGTAGCTTCTCTTGTCCGACAGTAAACTATAACAGCATTCTTATCCTTCTGAAATTTAAAACGAAATACAATTACCTTATAAACCCACTAGCTGACCAGGCGAACTTTGTTCCGCATCAACAGTAATAAATGAGTAAATTTTAGATATTGTGAGGTTCAATTTGTGCTATTTATCGGCACGTGTCTTGGTCGGTACTACTGCGCCACGTAACTGCTGTCGCGGTATGTTAATACCGCAATATCTTTGAAAATATTAGTTTAAATTACATGCTGTAAAGGGCCATGTTGATCTGATGCAAATTCAATTTAAGACACTTAATTGGATGAAAATTAATGCTGTAAAGTTTAAAATCGCTTCGTAAATAAGCCACTAATTGTAGTAAATGATAAAAAAAACATGGTCATTGTGGGTTATTCCTAAGAGATAGACATATGCCACTGCAGACTTTTTTTAGATTCTGCAGGTGTATAATAATATACAACATTGTTTTTATCTATCACTTAGGTTTCAGCCAGCGTTGACACCCTCTATAAAAAAGACAGCATCTAAATCCATTGCATAATTTCAAAGATTTACCGCATATAAGGGGACAGACACCGGAAATGTGTGAGTGTACTGAAAGTATGTGAATAGTTTACTTACAGGTTTAACAGTTTCATCTTCATTTAAACTCTTTTTTAAAAACGCCATCAAATGGCCAATTTCATCGTCTATACAATTTTGGTATGCTACATCATAAAACAAATTTCTTCTGAAACTTGGAGTTTTGTATTGAGCTACGGGTAGCAATAGTTTCAAATTTGATAGTATGTCTTTCGCCACTTCTGCACTTGCTGTCGCAGTTAAAGCAACCCACGGAATCGTTTTATACAATTCTCTCAAATCACCAAGCTTTAAATAGTCAGGCCGAAAGTCGTGTCCCCATTCGCTGACACAGTGAGCTTCATCTACAACTATATATGAAACCTTTCTATATTTGACTAGATGCTCTAAAAGTGATTTAAATGTGTTGGTAGCAGCCTGCTCCGGAGTAACATACAAAAACCTTGTATTCGGTTTCATACTTTTTAAATCATTAAGTACTCTTTCTCTATCTTTTGTTGTCATTTTAGAATTAATAGATTCGGCTGTAATTTTAATTTTGGCTAGGTGGTCAATTTGATCTTTGATGAGTGCCAACAGAGGAGAGAATACAATAGCCACTTTGTTATCCTGTAAAACTGCTGGTAATTGGAAGCATAAGGACTTCCCAGAGCCAGTGGGCATCGATATATATACATCATGTACACCTGAAATATGGATAGGTTTTACATAAACTATAATTGAGGCAAATACATTTAACATTATCATTATTACTGAAAAGGAAAAGTTCTATGAATGATAAATATAATCTACTTCTATTAATGTCACTGTAGAGGGAAACTTAAGAAGCACCAAGAAGAAAGTGTTATGCCAAATACTCTTACAAACTAGTATATATATTGACACTTAAAAATTAAAATTTAATAAAATGTTTACTGTTACTTCAGATGCATACATGTTTTGGCTCGTGGTTATTATCAGTTGGCGGCAATAAAAAAATAAAATAATTTGAAATTTTAGCCAGTATCTACGTCATTAATGTGGCGCTGTTCTTACAATATTACGATATACGACTAATATACGTATATTGTACTTTAGTATGAATTGATTAAGATGTGGGCATTAGAGAAATCATTACCTCGGGCTATAGCTCTGGTAGCTCGTTCTTGAAGTTCACTTTTGAACTTTCGATGTCCAAAACATTGCACTAATTTCTCCGTTACGTTATCCATGACGAAAGATTCATAACAACTCTAATTTAAGTATTATGTTACGGTACATATATTGAAAATACTTTAAACAATGTCGGGATAAAGGTCATATTTACGAAAAAAACTATAGAAATATCACTAAAAATTGTAAATAAATAGACAACCTCAAATTTATTTTGGAATCGTATTTTTTTTTGTTTTTTATAGCATGTAATTCTAGTCTTTACACTGACTTGGGATCACAATTGCAGTGTTTCCAATGTTGGAATTTATTTACATCTTTATTTATTTACTCTCATTATTAATCACTTTTTAAACTGTCGGAGTGCATTAAAAATAGGACTTTAGACTGTAGCCATTTTCAGATTTTTAATTGTAGCTATACAGTATTTTGGGAATATTCGCAGTTTTTTATACATAAAAACCATTTAATTATGTAAGATCAAGTTTAGATAGTAAATTCGTCTGATTTTCAATAGTAAAAATGGTTTTTCAAAGCTTGTTGGCAATTTTTGTTTAAAATAAGATTAGTTGTAATGGGAAGTAAACATAAAAGGCTTAAGGACTCTTGCATCTACTCACTACTGGCGTTAAAAAAGAACAAAAACAAATTATGTTACGATTTGTTTGTTTTTAATTCCTGAAAGGAAAGCTGTTTGTTTTGCTTTATTCTAAAAATCAGCATAACTAAAAAATAAGACCGATAAGACTTTTAAATTCAGGTGGTATGATGATAAAGCATTTGAAGTGATTTTATGTAGACTTTGTTTTCTTTATTTCTTTAATCGCCACGATTGGTACACCGATGTGATATCCTCATAGAATTTTAGTTTTACAATTGATGAATTTTCAACGCCTTCTTTATTTAAAATAAAATCGTTATAAAACGAAAAATATACTGATTTAAAGGTTCTTGAAAATTTAAATAAATTTAGTTATACCTATTTTTTCTTACTATTTGTATTTTTTTTGTTTCCCCTGCCTATACCTGCGTTTCGAAGATGTCACAAGCTGTCTTAAAAAAATGGGATTAGATTTTGTCAAAATCTTCAGGATAATAACTAACTCTAAGACTCTAATCTGATCACTGTATCTATTTAGACTGGGATGAGGCGTACTAGTAAATGCTACTTCTAGATAATATTGATACTATATCTAGGATGTTATTTACTATTTGTTACTGACACTTGCTTAAGTTTAAATAATCTCAAATCTGAAACTAAAAGTTAACAAATGAAGTATTTCATTACCACATTAAATTTAACTCTGCCTATTTTAGTTCTATATATAGAGATTAGAAACAAGTAGGTTTCAATTTATCAATGTTTGCTATGCTGCCTAAGGAAAGATACTAAAGCCATTGTAACTATTAAATAAATAGACAAAAAGTCTTTTGTCTCTGTTCATCCAAAGATTTTTTTTTTAATTTTTATTTCAATTACAATCTCAGTCCAGCTGTAGAGCTTTATCCTAAGACTTATGATTATTGCTATGATCAGCTCTTCTACAATACATGAAAAAAAAATTAATTAATTTCACCACTGAAAATATAATGTGAAATTGAATTAATAATTTAAAGAAATGCATAAAAAACCTGTATTGAGTTAGGCAGTGCAGTTTTTTATGCATTTCGTCAAAGTCTCTTAGAGTTATTTTTTAAACTTTAAAACAATATGTACGATTCAATTGTGCAGCAATATCATAGTTTATTATCTTACTAGCTATCTACATGCCAATGACAACTGATAGGGAAGTCATGTGCAGCTGTGAATAAAAGATTTAAAAAAATGAATAAAATGTGAAACAATGATGAAAATGTGGTTAAAAGAATAAAGGATTAATAATCCCAACTTGAAATAGCTATAAATACAATAAAAAAGCCTTGCAAATTTTCAGTAACACAATAAGTGATGTTTTAACTTAGACAAAAATATTCTCTTTGTACATGTTATATTCTGTTAGACTCATAAATAATTTATTATAAGATTTTCACTTTTCCATTGTTTTCCATTGTTTCTATTGACCCCTTTGCTGATTTCAGATTTTGCTATTGTTGGGATTATTAATATGAGTAAATTAACATTGCCTTCAGATGATAAGAATTTGAATGTGGATTTTTGCAAATGGCTGTTAGATTTAGCGGAGTACGAAAGAAACATAAGTCGCAATGTTCATAAATATAATGCATACAAAAAGGCAGCTTCAGTTTTGGCTTCTCACAATAAGAGAATAGAATCTGGTGAAGAAGCGAGAAAATTGAATGGCATCGGTGATAAAATATCTAAGAAAATCGATGAGTTTCTCCAAACGGGGAACTTGACGAAACTGGAAAACATCAACCAGGATGAAAATGTGATAGCTATTAATTTGTTGTCACGGATTTCCGGTATAGGACCTGTGAAAGCTGCTGAATTGGTTAAAAGCGGTATAAAAACAATAAAAGATCTGAAGAACAATGTAGATAAATTAAACCATCATCAACAAATTGGTTTGAAGTAAGCATGTCCTAAGACAGTTTGACACTTTTATTAGAGAGATAGATTAAATCCGAATTGGGTGCAAATCCTAGCTCACACCAATGACTTTTTGAAATTGTTTTCTGTGTGATAGATAACGTTGACTAAAAAACTTTGTACCCGGTATGGGAATAGGTTCGCCACCTATTCAATTTGGGACGTAAACATTGGGCGTAACAACCGCTGCCTACACCCTCGGGTAAGGCGAGAAGTTATGTTAAGTTATGTCATAGATTTAATCTTTCGCAAGATATCAATTGGCTCTCATGTACCTACAATTTAATCATAATGTAACTAACAGCTTTACAATGAATTCTAGGAAACGTCGCGGTCGTTATAAATTACTCGTAAGAAATAAAAAAACGGTTACAAAATCAGTCAACTTGTATATATCAATTGCCATAAATCAGGCAAAATTTTGTTTGTCATCATTAATATTTATCAGACTTGACTTTCGGAAAGTGATTATTGTGAGAGATCATCAAATGGGCCTAATGGCCCATTGTCTAAAATAGCCGCTAGGCCTATAGGCCACCTATAGACTTTTAATACGAGAAGTAGATTAAATCGTGAATGATATACGAATGAATGATTCTCCTAGTCTGAAACATATAATTTACAAGTTTCATAGATTAGGTATATTTAAAAGTGGTAGAGCCAAGCAGTGCGCTGCATGAATGGGCCGGCTCGACCGGTGAAATACCACGATCAAAGTAAAGACTAAAAGGTCGGCAACGCAACAGTAACACTGGTGTTGCTGGTGTCCATGGGCGGCGTTGGTTGCTTACCATCAGGTGACACGCCTGCTCGTTTGCCCTCCTATCCCATAAAAAAAATAGAAGTATTAGGATCGAATCCAAAGATTCCGACAAAATATTGGGGCCTAAGGTTTTTCGGAAGCTTTGTGAACATCCTATAATTGTTGTTACATTTTATTGAAGTACTTTTAATTGTTTTAGATATTTTGAAGAGTTGCAGAAGAGAATACCTAGATCTGAAATTGAAGAGATTGAAGTTGATCTCAAAACTCGAATACATAATATAAGCAAAGATTTTTACGTTACCATTTGTGGCAGTTACAGGTGAGTGAAATGCATTGGTTTAATCATAAGAAGATACCTATGGATCTGGAGGTGGCCCGGGCCATGGGACCTCTGTGATGAAAGGGCGCAACTCCGCCGAGTTTTGACCAGTACATTCCCCCTAAAGTAAACGGCAACCAGTTTGAAATTGAAGGTAGACGGTGACCAGGATCCCAACAATATATCAACGCAAATGCTTCTGGTTTGGTTTCAATTTCAAGTCCATGAAAAAATAAATTACGAACAATTTCAACAGTCAGGGGTTCGAACCAGGGAATTTGTAAACGAAAATTTCAGTGCCCTTATGTTATTGTGACCCGAGCGAACTTGTCGTGGCTACCTTCACAACTTTATTATTCTGAAATGTAGCTAGCGCTACTTAGCATGACTTTGACCAATAGATTTATTTTTAAGCGACTGTACAAGTCACAACATTTTTGTTATTTCAGGCGCGGCAACAAAGATTCTGGGGATATTGACTGTCTGATAACTAATCCCGAAGTAACACTGACAAAGAAAAAAAATAAAAATGAAAAGTATGCCTTGGAAAAAATAGTGGACGCGCTTGGCGACCTGGTCATTGATACCATTTCAGTAGGCCAGACCAAATTTATGGTGAGCAACCTTTCCATAGCGCTTATGTGCTCACAACTTTTGTAACATTCATAACATAACTTCACGCCTTTTGTTACCCGAAGCTGTAGGCAGCGGCTTTAAGTCTCGTCTCGACGTTATGTTTACGTCCCAAATGGAATAGGTGGCGAACCTATTGCCATACCGGGCACAAAGTTTTCAGTCATCGATATTTATCACACTTAACTTCCAAAAACAATTTCGAAAAGTCATTGGTGTGAGCCAGTGTCAGGATTCGAACCCGGACCTCTGGATCAGCCGTGTGCTCTCCCACTGGATCAACGAGACTTTTGTAAATGGTCCGAATAACAGCACCTCATATTTGCTTCTGTTTTGATATTGAAAAGTTAGTAAAGTAATTTAATATTTAATCAATTAAGTTAATTTAAAACGTCATTGCTGTCTATAATATTTATTAGTATGAGTCTTGCGTGTCTCTACAGGGTGTTTGCCGACTTGGAAAAGATTCATTGCCACGCCGGTTGGACATAAGGCTGATACCTCACGAGCAGTTTTATTGCGCGGTCCTTTACTTCACCGGAAGTGACGTTTTTAACAAACGTATGAGGGCTCACGCATTGGAAAAAGGATTCATGTTAAATGAATATTCGCTGCGACATATTGGCATAACTGGTACGTGTTTTTTTTGTAACATAACATAAATTCACGCCTTTTTCTACCCGGTAGTGGCTGTTAAGCATCGGCTCGCCGTTATGTTTACGTCCCAAATGGAATGGGTGGTGGCGAAGCTATTGCCATATCTGGCACAAAGTTTTCATTCAGTCATCGGTATTTATCACACATAACTTGCCCCCAAGACAAGAAAGGGGGGATCCGACGGCTTCAGCAGGCGAACTGAGGGCCCAAAACCAGTAAAGCAAAGTGAATGTTTATAAAACGTTCCTTCACTTCACTCATTTTGTGAATAGTGGTGTAACTAAATTTTGTTACTGATTTTAGGTGTTCCTGGAGAACCAATTCCTGTTACTAATGAGGAAGATATATTTTTATATTTGGACTATCCATACAAAAGACCGGATGAACGGAACTATTGAAGATATCAAGATATTGGACTTCTGGATCTGTTATTACATTCACATACTAAGAAATGTACCTAGGTGATAGTTTTTTGATGATGGAAAAAAAATAAAAACCAAACGAATATTATTTATATTATTTTAATATAAAATTAACCACTAGGAACTATTTCTCAATAAAATTGACATGGATTCTACATTTTGCTGATATTAATATAAATAAATAACATATATAAATAAATAACATAATAATAATATATAATTATAAATAACATATTTAGATAGTGAATAACGTTGGGAAGCACCACTTACATAAGGAATAATGTACAATTAATAGGGGCGATAGATTAATTATTTAAATAATATACAGCCATCAAAATGGTCGATTTCAATAATATTTTACTGCTTAAAGTACCCAATAATAGTTAAAAATAGTTGTAAATAGAAATCAAGTAAATGTTCTAATACAAATACATACATATTTTAGATAATTAAATCACTATATGATTAAAACATCTGCAAATCTTTCGCTTCCAGTTTTTTTAAAGGTGACGGAATACAGAATTTGTGTATATCTAGACAGTACAAATTTTAAGGATTCCTTGAGCGATTACAATATAAAGTTATGTTCTGCGTTGTAAAGAAAATTTAGCAGGTAATTTCAAAACTTTCGGTCTGGAAAAATCCAAATCGCTTCTCTGAATGGTTGATTGCGAAAACATATATAATTTGATAACTTCAGAAAATTGATTTATTTTTTCGTGTATAATAATAATCTCAAGCTCTTATTCTCTTGTTTTGTACACGCCAATGGTTTTGATTGTGCCGGTAGGTGAGTTCAACGCATACGCTTGTCGTTGGGTGATGCGGGCACCCTGACTAAGCAGATACGGCGTCGTGCCGCGTAGAGCGCCGCGGCCACAGCGGCCAGTACTAGAGCCGCCGCCCCGCAGCCCCCCGCCACCCCGCGCAGCCGTGAGTACTCTGGCACCTGGAGACCTGTCGCCCCCCACGCGCCGCTGCTGCATCTCACACGAGCATTATATCGCCCGCCTTCGTCAGTACCACTCACTGCAAGAAACATCACATTGCTTTGTAGATCAACTTACAAATAACTTCAATAGCGTAACGTCATAAAAACATACAAAAAACTAGTGTCAATCAGTGAAATAGAAGGTAATTAAATCTGACTTGGGTCGTCTTAAAAAAATATGGAAACGGCTTTTATTAAATACTTTCATTTTAAAGGAAAAGAGGTTTTATTAACAAAAAAACGTAAACGCTACCAATAGATTATCTTAAGCTGGTGCACTATGCTTTACTGGAAACGGTATTGTGCGCCGATTCACCGTTCATGATCGTATTAGAGACCTTACTAAAATTAAAATAGCCATATGCGTATATTATTGTTATTACCTAACATGTAGTCATGGTGCGTGTGTCCAGTAGCGAGCAGGGTTTCCCCCTCCTCCGTGGCTTCGTACCAGCGTACTGTACACCGCGACGTGTCTGTAGTCTCACGACGCCAGCGCACGAGAGCCCCCTCGTCGATGAGCCGCACTGTCACCTCCAGCTCATCACCACCTGCTTCATCTGTCCCCTCTGCTGTCGTCATTTCTGTGGTGAAAGCGGCGAACGGCACTTGTTCCCCGGTGATCGCCGTCTCCTCTTCAGCAATACCTTTTATGAGAATAGTGTGTTTTACTATACATATTGAAAGATTATAGAGCAAATATCAGTAGCTCAACATCTAGCCTGGTGGTTCATCGCTCTGCTTTTGATTCTCTTGATTTCGAATCTACCACTGACCGCCAATAACTTTCCCGAAACTCTGTGTGTTATTATATCAATGACTGGCAATCCTCCGCCATCTACTTCATGAGACCAATGGGTTTAATTACCACTGTCTATAATTTATATTATAATTACCTAGCGTTCTAGCAAATACCGCCTTGCTGAAGAGTCCGTCGCCGATCAGATCCTGTGACAGTACGCGAAGTTCGTACTCCGTGGCGGGTCGTAACCCTATCAGAGTTGCTTCTGTCACACCTCTGGATAAAATTTTCATGGTGCGCCACTCTTTGACATTCTTCTCACGGTACCACACGTTGTAGTCTACTTCGAGTCCATTGTGACCTGCAAAATTTATAATATGGTCCTCAGTTTTCCTTAACATCTTTGCAAACGTGCAGTGGTAGAGCCAAGCAGTTCGCTGTATGAATGGGCCGGCTCGACCGGTGAAATACCACGACCTCTCAGAAGACCGACGTAAAGTGGCTCATGCCGCGTTTCGTTCGGTGAGAGAGGTATCCGGAGGCCTACCACCCTTCCCGATCCTTTCCTATCCCCTATCCCTTAAAGGTTGGCAACGCAACAGTAACACTATGTGTTGCTGGTGTCCATGGGCGGCGTTGGTTGCTTACCATCAGGTGACACGCTCGTTTGCCCTCCTATCCCATAAAATAAAAAAAAATAAACGTGTATATGGGATCCATCTGGTGGTTATAGAGAAAAATTGAAGTTCCGGATATATACGAGCTGGGATACGTTGGTTGCTGCTTAAGAAGTGGTACTCTGACTCTAACAAACGGTAAATTAAAATTTAGTAGTTTACATACTAGGTACTTCGGTCTTTTAAGTTCATATCCAAAATCATCATCATTCATCATCATTAGCCTTTTAAGGTCCACTACTGGACGTAGGCCTCCCCCATAGAGCACCATAACTGCCGGTACTGTGCAATCATGGGGGGTTTTTGCCATAATCGCCAGGCTTGGCAGGCGGGTTGGCGATCGCAGTAGGCTGTATTTTGTTTAGAAAGAATGCTGCTGCCCATTCTTCCAGCTTTTCTCTTAGTCGCCTTTTAGACACCCACGGGAAGAGATCCAAAGGTTTTCATGTAATATTTTCTCTATAGAACTAATTACTATGTTTATATTTTTCTTTTAGTTTGCTGGGAGTTACATATTTATTTACCCAAGTAAATCCAAAGTGGCTTAGATACAAAAAGCTTGAAGGTCTTACCTGGTACCCATGATAGATGCAGGGAATCTGTATGAGCTTTCACGGTGACATTGTATGGCGCACGGGGTGGCATGTTCTCGATAAGCAGCTCTGTCTCCACATCGACTGTGGCGGCCTCATTGCTGACAGTGCACACATAAACACCGCGGTCTTCCTCTGCCACTTCAATAATGGTGAGGTTACCGTTGTCCAGAGTATACCGGCCTGAAGGTAGTTCACTTCCATCTTTCTGGAATAAAGTATATTTTAAATGCTCCGTTGATAGTTTAATTTTGCCAAGGGATTACTTAGAGGCCCTAAGTAATCGCTTGAAAAAATTAAACTATCAACTTTCGACAACTGCGCTAGAAAGAAGATTGTTTGTTCACTAGACAGAAATATATGATTTTCGAGTTTGAATGTGCTTTCTCTGGGTGACAATATAATATTTGGCTATTTTATCTACTCTTTAGGTTTTAATTTAGACATATGTATATACAAAGATACTTTGAACGGAAACTCGAAAGAGTTTGGCAGCTGTAGAGCCACGCAGTACGCTGCATGAATGGGCTAGCACGACCGGTGAAATACCACCTCTTAGACGTAAAGTGGATCATGCCGCGTTTCACTCGGTGAGACGGGTATCCGTAGGCCCAAACTCTTCTCCTCTTCCTTTCTCTTTCACTGCGGACCGCTTTCATATCCCGTTGTAAAGGCCGGCAACGCAACTATAACACTATCAGTGTTCAGGTGTCCATGGGTAGAGTTTGTTGTTTGCCATCGAGTGACACGCCTACTCGTTTGCCCCCTTATCCCATAAAAAAAGAACTGCCTTCGTTCAAATCGTATGAATTCGTATAGGTTGCTGGGCCTTGTCTACGTCATATTTACCCGGGTCCATTGTACGACGGGCTCGTCATAATGTGAACGTGCTGAAGCTGCACATGGCAGTGTGAGTGTGGCGCCGAGTCGCGCCACGTACAGCGGTTGTGGACGAGCGATGAGGGCTGGAGGACGTTGCACACGTACCCGCATACCCGACGATGGACCCTCTGAACCCAACAAGTTATATGGAATGCACGAGTACTCGCCCTCATGAGACTCGTCCACCTGAATATAAATAATTATCTCTATGTAAAACAATTATTTGTTATAACTTGTAATCAATTGCCATTTAAATAGTGCAAGCTAACCCAACATTACGGTTTTATGTGGCTACTTCGAATCCACTCCGTAAATACACGTGATTGGCCATTCCAATTAGGAAACTAGAACATTCAAACAGTCGTGTGGTATCCAATAGTTTTAGATAGAACTTGGGTAAGTACTAACAGTATACCAATAAATAGTACCTAATTCACAAATTCATGGGGGCCATATATACTGGGATAATTAGAATCACACAATGCTGATTGCATTTGAAAGTAGTTCAAACTAATGAACTATCTAGTTTCTAGATACTACTGTTAGACGTTATCCTTTTATAGTATCTTTATACTAATAGACAGACCACCGACATCAAGTTTATAAAATGTTCTTTTTTTATGATATGAAAAGTTTCTACCTTGTTGAAAATCAAACTGCCATTTCTACTGTAGAACACTCCGGGAACATTATATGGATCGAAGAGGAAGCCATCCTTCTCCCAACGCAGATTGGTCAGGGGTGGGTTGGCACTGAAGTGACAGTCCAGGCTTGCAGCTTTACCATATGGCAAGTAGCGCTCTTTTGGTGCGTATACAACTTTTGCCTTGTCTGTAATAAGAAGATAAAGTGCAATGATTTGAATTGTGCAGATAACCCTCGCTATTAGGCAGGTCCAATTCTCACGTACTAATTATAAACATACATACATAAACATAACCTCACGCCTTTTTTCTACCCGAAGGTGTAGGCAGCGGCTGTTAAGCCTCGTCTCGTCGTTATGTTTACGTCCCAAATGGAAAAGGTGGCGAACCTATTATATACTAATACAACCTATATTATATATAGGTTGTATTTAAACTACTTATGTGAATTAAGTAAATGAATGAAAATTTCATATCAACCTAGTTCTCGTAGCAAGCGATACTTGTGTGCATGTTATAAATTTAATCAGAAGTAGGCACTAAAAATAATAGCGTCTATGACATATTTATTACGGTGAATCAGATACTTACACTGAACGTTTAAGAACGCAGCAGCGCTCAGTTTGTTATCATCTGGCGAACGTACATGGCACTCGTATTGTCCATAATCCGAAGACGTGGCCCGCTGAAGTATCAAGCTGCCATTGGGGGCTTGTTCAGAACGCAACGCTAACTCAGGTAATTCACTCAACGGTATACCATCCTTGAACCACGCCACCACCGATTCAGGACTCTTCGGAAGACATTCCAGTTCTGCACGCTCACCCTCCATTACAGTCACATTCATCGGCGGAGTCACAATTAAATTACTGCCTGGAAAAGAAAACAAACGCATATCTTGCCATCATACCTTTTAAGCTCTCACTGCTAAGCATTCAACATAAATACTTTTAAAAGATAGACTTTTTATAGTGGAAGAAATACCGAGATTTTTTTTTGGGGTTTAGGAACGCAAAAGAGTGTATCACATGATGGTAAGCAACGAGCACCGCCTAACACACCTACAACACATAGTGTTATCATTGCTTTACCGAACTTCGGATACCTCTCACAGCGAAAGCAACGCGGCATGATCCACTTTTACGTTGATCTTCTGATAGGTCGTGATATTTCACCGGTCGAGCCGGAACATTCACGCAGCGAATTGTCTGGCTCTACCACTGTTAAAATTGAGGAATAAAATATTTCCGTTTGGTACTTTCTCTTCAAAGACGAACACAGTGGCGAATTTGAGTTCGTCATTCCATATGAACTTAAAAACAGACATTCTATTAAGTAATGTATGTAAATAAAAATATTTAACTCCCCGACCTTTGGGCAGGTGTAAGACTACTGTTTACTAAGTCTACTGTCTATTACAATAAATGGCCTGATAATGATCAATGAATTAAATGACTAATATACGTCATGGTACTTACCATCCACATCAAGATAGTAAAACGTGCCGTTGTTCCTAGCTGGTGGTGTACGATTGGGGAAGGTGACTCTACAGCGGTAGAGTCCAGCGTCAGTCTCTCTCACTGCAGTCAAGTTAATGGACCCATGGCCCAATCCAAGTCGACCGTCGCTAAGATGCTGCACGCGACCACCCCACCGATCTCCTAGACGTATTTGACCCTCACCAGTGTAATAGAAAAATGTTTCGCCCTGCAAATGTCAGAAGTAAGAAGTCCTGTATTATTACTTTAGGTGAACCGGCAGACTCTGTTTCGTTTCAGAAACAATAAAATAAAAATAGCTTAAGTTACTTATTACATCAGCTATCTGCCAATAAAAGTCCCGTCAAAATCGGCCCAACCATTTCAGATTTTAGTCGATACAAACAGATAGACAGACGAAAATTGGAAAAAATAATAATTTTGGAATGTAATAAAAAGCATTTATTTGTAGCTGTTGCCTGCAACTTCATCTGCGTGGAAAGCAAAATTACTATGCCTGTGCCATTATAAGGGTTCATTGCTCACCCCCAATTAGTGATAAATATTTAGGAGTGGAATACCCTTGACATTTAGGGGGATAAAAACTTTTGTCCTATTCTCAGAGCCACCCGATATGCACACAAAATTTCAAGAGAATCAGTCAAGCCGTTTCGGATGAGTAAGGTAACAAACACTGTTAAAGAATTTTATCTATTAGATAGCATAGCGGGCGACCGCAGCTCCGCCCGCGTGGATATTGGTTACTGCTGCAAGAAGCCTACCCAGGAAAGACACGGTCAGAAAAATGATTCCCAGGTCAATTCACAGCCACTGACACTAACATCGACGATGTAGTCATTATTGGCAGGCTGTATAGATTGCCTTTATGTGGATCTTAAAGTTGTTAATGATGAAAATATTTAAATGTAATCAATACTAAGTTTTCACTTCTGCCGACAGTCCCGAAGTGCAACCAATTGTTTTAGAATACTGTAGAGATTCTCTATAAACAATATTTGACGTTAAATTATTTCCAAGTAACAAAATATAGTCATGTTTGGGAGCCCCTAGTGCCCCTACCCGTGATAGGGCAATGTAAAGTTGTCCATATGTAAAACATTCTTTTCGTAAATCAATTCCTACTAATTTGAATGTTTGGCCCTGGGATTTGTTTATCGTTAGCGCGAAAGAATTTTTTACTGGAAATTGGAGCCTTTTGAAGGCAAATCAGTAGGGATCATGAGTATTCTTGGTATATGAGCTAATTCACCAGCTGCAGGGCCGGTGATAATCTTAGCTACTATTAAATTATCTTGTTACACATGTACCTTACTCATAGATGTAAGCTCCCCTCCCGCACTCGCACCCCCGCCCTGCTAACGCCGACTTTGCAACGGGCCGTGCAGCAGAAATCGTTCATAACTTCAAAACCAACCGTCCAATTTTAATCATTGAAAGACCAAATATTATCTAAATAAACAGCACTTAGCGATGAAACAATTTATTTGGTTAAGGATAAATAGCATGAGTAAAATAATTGTATTTAAATGTAATAAAAAAAATAAATAAGATAAAACAGGGTTGTTGTTCCTGACTTGACATAGATAGGTATAGTATGTCGCGGACTTTTTCGTAGATATTTATAAAATCTTAAATTAATTAGAACATTTTATGATTCTATCTTGTATAGTTTAGGCAGCATACGCAAAATAAGTAACTTTTCTGGTTGATTTTTTATACCTTGTGTCCGAAAAACCCAAATATCTTACGGAACCCTATTATTTTTCAAAATAAAATTTATCCTATGTTATTCAGTAATAATGTAGCTTTCTAATGAAAAAAGAATTATTAAAATCGGTCGAGTACTTTTTGAGTTTATACGTTACATATAAAAATACAAATCTTGCCTCTTTATAATATTATTATTATATAATGTAGACAAACAGACACTTCAATTTTATTTATATGTGTTGGTAGATAAGGACCTCCTTGTCTTAATAAACTATATCAAACCGATGTTTACCCGATCTCCAAACGGAGGAAGTTATACGGATATTTGTTTATTGTGAATTTTCAGATTTGCTTTATTTTTGGCAGTTATGGCGCTCTATGGGGGAGGCCTACGTCCAGCAGTGGACCTCAAAAGGTTAGTAATCAAACTTTATTTTTATTGTAAAGATGTTCTCCTAGTCTCATTTAAACTTCGTCAGTATTGAAGACAGTATTTTTTCCTCAATCTAGGTATTACCATAGATCTATACTCCATGTATTATGAGTAAGATCGATTTTTTTTTCAAATGTATCATCATTCATCTGTTATCCTGTACTTCATTGGTACTACAATGTAACCTCTTGTAGATACGCAGAAGTATATTTAAAACTTAAATTACTTATTGACTAATTAAAAATTGTCATGAATGCTAAGAGAAAATAATTTTACACATAACCAGAGAGTCAGCACCATGTTTACAAATAAACATATATAATAGATAAATAGCAATATTGCTAAACGTTATATTTAGCACCCCTATCGCGTTGATTGGATTATAAAACTCAGCAATGCTGCGAAAACACTTGTCTAGTCCACGTGTGTCGGTTACTGCGAGGGGCGAGACGTGTAAGTACCTCTGCTGAGTGGTTGAGCGTGGCTGACTAATGTAATGTATACTAGTGCCAGCAAGGAGACAATTACAGCTCCCACGCGCATCTGTCACATCACCTACATTCCATAAGTACCGATAAGAACGCGGGACCTCCCACGCTCAGCTGCATTCACTTTTTTCACGCCACTCAAGAGACTAACTTCCTCTGGATCAAGCTGCGTTATGCTCAGATATAACATGGCCCTTACACACTCGGTCAATTCTACTTCCTTGATCCTTGAGCTCAACTTACTTCCATGACTCTTAGCGTGTCAATTGACAAGTCTTCCGACATTACATCAGATAATATTTGGTCGTGTAAAGTGCATTATTTCTTTTATCCAAACGTAAAGAGGTTCAAGCTGAGTGAAAGAGCTATATACTAAGCTTAGCTATAGGCATACCTATACACCTATGGAACATACTCCAGTGTCTGGTTATTCGATTCCTAGCTGAGGTAACGTTTAAGACTTTCAAAATTTTATTAATACTTTCATAATTAAAGAACAGTCTTTAAACAGTAACGTGGATTATTTGTATTTAAATTAGGGTTGCGCACTGAAATAAAATCCTTGAATCCTTGAAATCGTGTACCTATACTTAGCCAATCTAATGATATTGCAATAACAGAGTTAAATATAGTTCGTAGTTCATTAGATAATAACATTGAGTTAATTAAGTGATAGCGGTAAAACCGTCCATTATGCCGCTTTAATGGGCCAGCTAGACCAGTGAAATTTCACGACCTCTCAGAATGTCGATGTAAATCTACAGACTTCCGATGCCGGCGACGCAACTGCGACACAATTGAATTGTAGATAAGTCGTATTAAAAACAAACGTTACCTTCTGTGAGTTAAATTATCGAACAAACGTACACACATATATGTATTTTATGTATGTATGTATGTCCACTCTAAAGTATCACTAATACAAACCTAATGCTCTATGTGATCACTGGTCAGTAGCCAGTGTTAACTAAGTACACCTACTTATATGACTATTAAAGATTAAGTGGTGCGGCCGACATCGTAGACACGACTCGTGGTTATATCCTTAAAGATAGTTCTCATTTCCAGCTGTATTGTCGTGAATATGTAGATAGGATCATTAAGCTAGTTAACGATGGAACATAGGACATATTCCGTCTTATATCGCGACAATAAAGATACGTATCAAAACTTTTTCTTAAGACTTTTTTTTAATAGATAATAGCATCCATACTAATATTATAAATGCGAAAGTAACTCTGTCTGTCTGTCTGTTACTCTTTCACGCCTAAACGGCTGAACGGATTTTGATGAAATTTGGTATGGTTATAGATGATTACCTAGAAATGGTCATAGGCTATAAATAATCACGCCATCGTTCTTAGGGGGTAGGCAATAGGCAGATAACTAAATTGAGTTAGTGATTTTTAGTCGTTTTTGTTGGGAGTTTTGCTCTTTCTTGCGATAGTGGGACATTGTTGCAGGGGGACTTACAGCCGGGAGAAAACAAAAAAACTTATGCGGACGAAGTCGCGGGTAAAAGCAAGTAGTACATAATCCTAGGTACTTAGCATAATTAAGTACTTAATCGTCAAAATTTGATCAAGATTTGGTGGTTAAACATTTTTTTGTATGTAGTAGAAGGGCAAACGAGGAAGCGGGTCACCTGGTGTTAAGCAAAGATCGCTATTCATGGACACTTGCAACATAGACAGTGTTGTTCTAGTTACGTTGTCATCCTTTAAGGCTTTTAGGATGGGAAAGGAGGGGGATTGGGCCTCTCTAGCCGAACGAAACATGACATGAGCCACTTTAAGTCGATCTTCTGAGAGGCGGTACAATTTCACGGTGAAAACCAGCGTTTCTGCATTTTATTACTTTACATACTACCAAAGTAAGTTTAGAGTAAACGTTACCGAAATATATGTGTAGACAAACAGATTTACTAAAAATAATGCAATAATATGCATAGTTTCCGAGATATCGCAGAAATGGAGTTATCAACCCTTTTTTAAGATGGCGGCCGGGGTGAGAAGGAGACAACTTGGGGTTAGGCTTCCATTGGTCCCCTCCAGACGTCCCAAGAATTAAATTGCGTTCTCTAATGCAATATTCCTTTAAATTGTAACATTTCTATAGACTAATATGTAATTAGACGAACGCTTTTTATGATATAGTCACAAAAGTAAACATTATTTGGTGGTTGCCGCGTCGCTAATATTATAAAATTGAGCGTGGAGAAATTGTAATTAATGGCTGCCAGTATACATTTAATAAAATTTAACACCTTAATTAGCTTATATTAAGTTATGTTACATATTGTGCAAATACAGCGTTTTTGAGCTATTCAATCTTGGGAGTATCTAACCATAAACAAAGTAGAAAAAATGTGTCGTCCTCCACACAATACCAGATCAGTACTTAATCCTATCAATACAGTTTGTTCAAACGCACTTGTTACAAGGTCCATTAATATTATTGGAAATTGAGGTTGGGCCGCGCTGGTTATTCCATTGTGTTCACTTGACTATTGGGACATACTATAGCTGTGCATACCTATAGCTGTAGGTACCTAGTTGTTAATTAACTCAGATACCTAGAGTACCTACATACATAACTTCACACCTTTTTCTACCTGAAGGTGCAGGCAGTGGCTGTTAAGCCTCGACTCGCCGTTATGTTTACGTCCCAAATGGAATAGGTGGCGAACCTATTGCCATACCGGGCACAAAGTTTTTAGTCATCGATATTTATCACACATAACTTCCGAAATTAATTAATTTCGAAAAGTCATTGGTGTGTGCCAGGATTCGAACGTGTGCTCCACCACTGGACGACCGAGACTATTTACCTACATACAATATCTAGAAAAGGTTAGTTACCTACAAAAGGAGCGGCAAGCTATAGGATTTTACTGGTGTAAATAATGAACTGCTGAAGTCAGAACTGATCATGGGTGAACTAAGTATTGTTATTATTGGTGTGTAACCTCTACCTACATACTTACAATGGATAATCGCGACTCCTGCTCATTGTAAATATTCATATAATGAGTGCTAGGTACTAACATTTCGGTTCGGACATATAGAAAGAATGGATGATCCAAATTCAGTCGAGTGCCTGAGAAAGGCGATGTCGGGAGCGGGTTTGTATGACATCATCATCAGCCTATTGCAGTACACTGCTAGACGTAGGCCCCTCCCAATGTGCGCCACAACATCCTATTCTCTGCCTTCCGCATCCAATCTTTTCCAGCAGCCTTTCTGAGGTCGTCTAACCATTGGGCTGGTGGGCGTCCTACGCTACGTTTACCAAGACGCGGTCTCCACTCTATGACCTTCTTACTCCATCTACCGTCGGTCCTTCGGCAGATATGACCACCCCATTGCCACTTCAGCGAGCTCATTCTACGAGCTATGTCGGTTACTCCAGTTCTCTGGCGATATACTCATTCCTGAGTTTATATTTCAGAGATATCCCGAGCATAGCCCGCTCCATAGCTCGCTGAGCGACTTTAAATTTGTGGACTAGCCCCACCGTGAGAGTCCACGTTTCGGCACCGTAGGTCATCACCGGTAAGATGCACTGGTCAAAGACTTTAGTCTTCAGACATTGCGGTATAGGCGAGCTGAAGACTCGGCCGCAGTTTGCCGAATGCAGCCCAACCCAGCTGAATCCTCCTTTCGGCCTCCTTCTCGAAGTTTCGTCAACCAAACTGGATAATTTGGCCTAGGTTGACGTATTTGTTTACGACTTCGAGAACTGACCCTTCGACGCTTATCGGTCCGGGCACGACATGTTCATTGAACATGACCTTGGTCTTGTCCAAGTTCATGCCCAAACCGACACGCCGGGAGGACTCGTCTAGGCTGCGCAGCTTTCCGCTTAACTGTGCCAGCGCCACTGCCATTACAACGATGTCGTCAGCAAACCGAAGATGTGAGATGTACTCACCATTCACGTTGATACCCTGTCCAGTCCAATCCAGGTCTTGAAGACGTCCTCCAGAGCGTTGGTGAAGAGTTTGGGAGATATGACATCTCCCTGTCTTACACCTCGATTCAGCTCGTTAGAGTTCGTCACCTGGTCCTGTATCTGGACAGCCATCGTGGCGATGTCATACAAGCATGTCAACACCTCGATATAACGCCAGGCAATCCGAAATTGCTGCAATGCATCCAGAACTGCCCAAGTTTCGATGGAGTCGATGGCTTTTTCGTAGTCCACGAATGCCATACACAGCGGCTGATTGTACTCTTCGGTCTTCTGTACAACAGTATGGTATTCTGCCGAACAGTATGGATGTGGTCCACGGTACTTAAGCCTTTTCGAAATCCGGCCTGCTCCGGAGGCTGGAATTCGTAGACTCCTGCAGCGAGACGATTCGTGACGACCCTCGAGAACAACTTGTAGATATGGCTCAGGAGTGAGATGGGTCTGTAATTCTTCAGTAAGGTTTTATCACCTTTTTTGAAGAACAGCACCACCGCACTCCTGCTCCAAGCCTGTGGTGTTATGCCCTGGTGTATGACGGAATTAAAAAGACTTGCTAATTCCTTTAGGATAGGACTCCCGCCGGCTTTTAGAAGCTCTGTAGTAATTCCATCATCACCGGGTGCCTTGTTGTTCTGGAGTTGCCCGAGAGCCGCACTTATCTCGCTTTTTTGCAAAGTCGGGGATATCCTCACTGTAGTGACGCGTTAGCGGGGCTCTATGGTCATCACCGCTGTGTCCCGTCGGCTTGGTCATCCGTGTGGAATAAAGGAGCCCATAAAAGATTCTATCTCTGCGAAAATCTCAGGCTTAGAGGTGACGACACGTCCATCCGCAGTTTTCAGCTTCGTCAGATGGGGCCTTCCAAGCTGCTGAGCGAACACTTTCGACCCTTTGTTGCGGTGGATCGCGTCCTCGATGGCTCGAGTATTCGATCGACGGAGGTCGCGCCGCATCAGCTTTCTAATACGCTAGTTTAGGCTTTTCCATTCTGAAGAAGACAGCTGATCGGATTGAGTATCTCGGCTTTGCCTCGTTTCGCCGCGTTCTTGTACTCCCACTTTGGCATTGAAGTCCCCCATTACCCCCATAACAACGTTGTAGTGAGCCTTGGCGGTACCATGTATTGCTTTTGCAATATCCTCGTACATCGCCTCGGCCAGAGATGTGACTTATTTGAAATACTTCTATTTAAAATACAAATACAAAATGCAAAATACCTATTGTGTATTTTGTATTTAAATACCTTTTTGTTGAAAGCATTTTGTATTTTATTTGAAATACCTCTCGAGAGGTATTTTGTATTTTTAAAAGTCATTTCAAAATACAAAATACTTTGTGATTAATTTTAGCCAAACTCATTCATAACATACAATTTCTTTTTGTAAGTACAGTTTTAGGATAATTTGGAATTTAGGTGGTCCAGTGATCGAGCACTCCGCTTTTGAATCAAGAAGTTATTGTGGGTTCAAATCCTGGCTCACACTAATGACTTCGAAATGATTTTTGAAAGTTATACATACATAACTTCACGCCAAATCCCTTGCGAAGTAGGCAGAGAGAACAGAGCACATAAGGCACGAGTCTTGTACGCCTTACTCGCTTATTTGATTTTAATAGTTTTTTTAATGATATAAGGAGGCAAACGAGCTTGCGGGTCACCTGATGGAAAGCGACTGCAACACCAGGGGTATCACATCAGCGTTGCCGGCCTTTAAGTTGGGAATATACTCGTTTCTTGAAGGTGCCTAGGTCGTAGCGGTCCGGAAATACCGTTGCCGGCAACTCGTTCCACAACGGAACAGTGCGTGGCAAGAAGTGTTAAGGGGCTAAGCCGATCTGACAGAGCTTGGTTGTCGGCAAGCCGAACTGCGAGTCGTTGGATGCGTTCAAATAGAGTAAGCTGGTACTCATCTTTGGGCAGAGGCACCCCGCCCAAAGATGAGAACAGTAATCGACGCGAGGTCGGAAATGCGCTTTATATAGCTGCAAGCGATTACCTGACGTGAAAAACCGTCCTTTTTCGAAGCAAATTTGGCCTTGCCCTCCAGATAACCGCGAAACTGGACGTCACTTGACAAGTCGACCCCAAGAATTCCGATATCGGTTGAGGCAGGTAGCCGAGTGCCCTCAAAAAAGGGAGCTACAACAAAGGGTGCCATTTCAGCTGCAAACGCGCAGACCTGTGTCTTCTTAGGGTTGAATTAGACTACGTTGAGTCGGCCTCAGTCCGAAATCTGACTAGGCAGAGTTTCGATTGTAGTCACAGTTTATTCCGGTACGAATCGACGTTCTCCCAAGAAATCCGCGGGTGGCCGGTATATATGGCATCCGCCGTACCGCATAGCCCCGTACCGTATCCGCATAAAAATCAAGATTGTTGTAATGCAGCATGTCATTGATATGCAGAAGAAACAGCGTAGGGGATAGCACAGAGCCCTGGGGGACTCCAGCAATCACGGATTTTAAGTCGGAGCATGACCCGTCGACAACGATCTTAATGCGCCGAGCCGCGAGAAAACTGGAGACCCAATCGCATAATTTCAAATCCGCTTCTCGATCTACTGGCAGAGTCCCCAGAAGACCGGCCGCATTGCCACGTCAAATGGCAATGCTAATCCCCTGTGCGAAGAATAGACCAGCCCCCTGGTCGAGAGAGCCCTCGATCAGTTTCTTTGCAAGATCTTTATAGAGTGCACGAGCACTCGGACCCCAAGTTCCTAGAGTCTCAACACCATACGCTCAACCACTGGACCACTGAGACTTATTGAAGATTTCATAAAAAAGTATTTTATTTTGAAAAAAGTATTTTGAAAATACCTATTTTGCATTTGAAATACAAAACGAAAAACTATTTAGTATTTTGCATTTGAAATAGTAAATCTGAAAAGTATTTTGTATTTAAATGCTTTTTTAAAACCATTTTGTTCTCTGACGAGATAGCCGAGGACAGAGATTCCTCGGCTATCTCGTCAGAGTATGTCGAGGTCGGCGCATATACCTGTATTACCTTCAGGGTGTACCTGTTGGTGAGTTTCGGTACAAGATATGCTACCCTGGTCGACACACTACTAATCTCCACAACGCTGCTAACGAGTTCCTTGAGAACGAGAAAACCGACACCCTCCTGGGAGAGCTGGTCACCTTCCCGAAGGTAGAGTAACTTGCCTGACTGTAGGGTTATCGTGTCCTCCCCCTCTCGCCGGACTTCAGATAGCCCTAGAATATGCCAGTTCAAGCAACCCAGCACTACCTCGAATTCGGTGAGGTGTTGGTCCAGCCAAAGACTGCGTCCATTATATTATTGGGTTTGTATGACAAGAGATATGAATTTCTAAGAAGTGAGTGAGGCGTATAAGAACCGTGCTCTTTTCTCTCTGCCTACTCCGCATGGGACTTGACGTGAAGTTATTATGTATGTACTAATATTGAATGTAATGTTTTAAAACTGAAAGTTTATATGTCCTATGACGGATGTAGAAGTATGGAAGTGAAGAATACTTATATACTATTATACTTATTATTACATTAACTATATATACGATATTTAATTGTAATCAAAGGAAGACAAACCGATCAGCTTAAGCAAGCGGTTACCCTGACATCGAAAGCACTTTGCAGGCTTTGCAAATTGCACCTCTCTCAAAGTGGCTTCTTGGAAATGGGTTGCGTTTTTGGTTTTCACGATTCCGACTGGTTTCCACAAAATTGCATCTGTGATATTCACGGCCGATTTATCGAATGCGTTTTTAAAATTCTCGTGTCGCAATGTTTGTTGCTAAATTTCTCCGAAACGGATTGACCGATTGCTATATTTTTTTCATATTTAATAGATCTAAGAATCGGTCATTAACTATTTTGAAAACTCCTGAGTTATAGGGTCATCTATTCTCTACTTCGCCATGCCAACAAGTCTCCTATATTTTTGCCACGTTTTATTCCATTTTTAACTCATAAATTTCAAAACTTACTTTAAGGAATAAAAATCAGAGATATTATAACTATGCCATTTGCTTTGGCTTTAAAAATGGAAGGAAATCATAAGAATATGATAACCTTTGAAATTCGAAAGGTCAGTCAGAAGTTATGTGCTATAGTAGTCACTTCGCAACATTCCAAATACTGAAAGGCATGCAATTCAATTCGATACAAAACAATAGCTACATAATACTCGATTAAGTAATTATCGGTCCATATTACTCCATATTCTAAGAAATATTAATATTTCTCTTGTGAAAGTTATCAAGTTCCTTGGAATAAAGTATCTATTTGACAATACTGTATTTATAATGTATGTAAACATTACAAGTGTCTTATTGGCGATATTTAACAATAAATAAGAATATACCAGGACGTCGGCAAATTCCAACTTACATCTTTATCCCACTGCAAATGGTATGGTATTATATTACCAAATGGGAAGTCGAGATTGCAGTTCATGACGGCGAAACCACCGACGCTGGCGTGGAGACGCTCTGCATCTAGAGGAAGCAATGAGGCCAGCGTCTTTCCGCCCAAGATGAGCGCCCACGCACCAAGCCACACTGACACCATCGTATCGCGCGTTAAAGAACTTTAAACCGAGTGGGACAGTTCGCGTGTGAGTTGTCCTGGATCGCGTTAACAATTGACCGCTCCTCGGCGATAATGGACGTTGGGCTCAGCGGCGAGGTAGTGAGTGACGTCTGCCCGAGGTCGCCCCGCACTGCACCTGCTGGATGAGCGCGAACAAAGGCGCTCCACAAGCAGGAAACGTTGTTAATTCCCGCTCCACTACGTTTAACTTCTTCAACTATGTACCTAGCTTGTTATTGTTCATAAATTACTCTTAAAACGTTGTCTAAATTCTGGATCTAACTACACATATAAGCAGGGACCTATATAGTACATACTCATTCAATTGCGTATCGTATTTCTTGATTTGGCAACAAGTTAGATGTCAATCGTCAAAGTTGGTTTACCAGTCAATGTATAAATATTGAAAATATATCTTATAATATTTAATTTACTTGGTCTTGGAATTGGTCTCGGTGGTCCAGTGGTCGAGCGCCCCGCTTCTGAATCTAGAGGTCGCGGGTTCGATTCCTGGCTTCACAACTTTTCGAAGTTGTTTAAGGAAGTTATGTGTGATAAATATCGATGTCCGAAATCTTTGTGCCCGGTATGGCAATAGGTTCGTCACCTATTTATTCCATTTGGGACGTAAACATAACGGCGAGACGAGGCTTAACAGCTGCAGCCACACCTTCGGGTAGAAAAGGCGTGAAGTTATGTTATTTAATTTATATTTTGGTCGCAATTTCCACCTATACTTATATTGACTCATCACGATATCTCTGGAACCATAAGGCGTAGCGACTTGAAATTTGGTAGGATTATTCCTTTCGCCGAGTAGAGGTCAGCTAAGAACGGATTTTACGAAATTCCACCCACAAGGGGGGTTGCGGGGGTGTTAACAATGGAAAATTCCCATTTTTAACCTATAGCTGCTATCGACTTCAAATTTGTCGAAGATATTGCAGTATTAACATAGCGGGGCAGCAGTTATTACTTTTGATGCGAAACAGAGTTCGCCGGGTCAGCTAGTTTAATTTATATTTTGGTCGCAATTAATTTTAACTACCCAATGTCGTTCTTAAAAGATTTTTACTCAGTAGGTACCTACCTACTGAGTAAAAACGAGTCTTCGAAATACATATTAAATTGACACGATAGCCTAGTGTTTTAAGCAGTAGTATTTGTACTGATAATGTCAGGTTCGAATCTGGAAATTTAGGAACTGGGTGACAGTTATCCATAGATTAGTGTTTGATGACGTCTGACTCTAGACTTAAAATCACGCAGCTCGCTCCATGAATGGATGGATGGATGGTCTTCACCAGTACAATTTCACGATCTCTCAGAAAATTGACTTCAATCAGTGTTGCAGCTATCTATGGGCGGCTCTAGTCCCTTACCACCAGGTGCCCGGCTTGTTTCTTTACCCCCAATCCCATAAAGAAAAAAATATTCGCCTACTATTCTTTGTGTCGTAAATTCATGCCAAATGTTGTGACATCGATATTTATCACGCAGTCATGAACAGTAACTTCCGAAGTCATTTGTATGAATCAGGATTAGAGCCGACGACTTTCGAGACGGATTTTCGAGCTCCAGATGTGTCCGTCCGAAGGTCTATTTTTGGGCGAAGCCGAAGCCGAACTATTCGTAATTTAATAATTTTCTTCAATATTATCCACAGCTAAGGAAGAATATCGGCGTAAAGTAGCTCTTGCCGCTTTTTTCTCGGTGATAGAGGTATCCGTACTGAAGTAAGTGCAGTCCGGTCCGTCAGTCACTCACTCTTTCGTAACAGTTCGTTTAATTTCGACTGTTTTCGGACCTTCGGCTTCGGCCCAGAATTAGGCCGAAGCCGAAGTTCTCGCCGAAGATGGATTTTTGGCCGAAGATGGCCGAAGCCGAAGCTTCGGTCGGACACTAGCTCCAGACTACTGAGGTGATGTTTGCGACATAGGTGTCATTATTTATGACAGACAGCAGTGAAACTTCATTGACCCATGATCAGTGCATTAATTTTAGTCGCCAATGAATACGATAATTTATTTGTGGCGGAATTAATTATAATAATTCAAGTTTGTTTATTATATACTAGTTGATTCAACAAACTTTGTTGCGCTTCAGAAGAAATAAAAATGGTTATTGTTCGTTATCCTTAAGAGACAGATGCATCATCGCAGACTTTTTTGTAGACTTTCTGAAGGTCTACGATAATGTAGTGCATTGTTTTGATTTATCACTTAGGGTTCAGCCAGCGTTTGCAATAGCGTTAAATCTCAAAAGTTGTCACTTCTTTTTACTACATTATACCCAAAAACCACCCCGTTGACACGCTTCACACGTTCACCCTCTATTAAATAAAATCGCATCAAATTCCATCGCGTAGTTTCAAAGATATAAGCATAAAAGGAGACAGACTTCGGAAAGCGACTTTATTTTATACTATGTAATGATACATCAGTATCTTATGTAATATTAAGTACTATTAAGTAGACACAAAGCTTCTGCCAAAAAGGGCAAGGCCGTTGTGCATCGACTTCTTGAATCTTTGTCTCAAATGAAATAGGTGGCAGAGCCTATTGCCATACACCGGTAACAATATTGTCAGTCAGCGATATATAATAACAAGTAACTTTTGAAAAGAATTCTGTAGTCACGTTGTTCGCTTCATGAATGGGTCGGCTCGACCGGTGGAATACCACAGCCTATGAGAATATCGACGTAAACTGGTACATTCCGCGTTTCGCTCGGTGAGAGAGGTATCCAAAGGACTAATATTTTTCAAATAAGATGATTATAACACAAAACAAACTATGTTTATTATCCTGCTAATAATATATTCAGGTATTCAAAATATAAGGAAAAAGATAAATTTATAATTACAAATGCTTTATTAACTTAAGAATTAGGTATAAAATAAAAGTTTGGAATACAATTAATGGGAATACAAATATGGAATCAATACCGTTAACAGTCTACAAGAATTTGCGAGCAAACAAATGCACAATAAATGCACTACTGATGCTAACATAATTATGACATCACACTTTGTCTTATATAACGATATATATATTTTTTTTATAGATGAATAGAACTATTTTTATAAGTTATGGGTGTCAAGGCCTTTCAGCCCTGCATGATGAGGTGAACAAAATTCTCGTAATTGATGTTACCCTGCGAATCTTCCTGTCCTTGCAGTAACTGCTCAACCTGTAAAGGTGAATGTATGTATGTCAGTAGGTTTTAAATTACTCTTTTCTTTATACAGATCTAGTCACAGAAGTATTGCAATATTATATCAGCAGATTTATAGTTTAGAATACCAAGTGTACCAAAAGAAGCAGGGCAAAATTATACTTTCAAGACAATTTCTTGCCTTTACTGTATGAGCATTGGGATTTTTAGAAAAAGGTTTTTGTCAAAATTATCTTTCCGATCAAGTTCTATAAAAAATCAGAGTCAGCAAATTTAAGTCAGTCTACTTTTGAAGTTTGGCTTTTTAGGTAGAAGAGTAATGGCAGTAAGAATTTTGCTGAATCAGCTAGTATATAGCTATACTATAAAAAAATTACCTCATCATCACTAAGTTTTTCTCCTAGGGTAGAAAGCAAATGACGGAGCTCCGCAGAAGAGATGAAACCATTGCCATCTTTATCAAAGTGTCTCAAACCTTCAATGAAGTCATTGGCTGTGTCGCCGCTGCGAGCCTTTGAGATAGCCTGTGTGTAAAGTTTAAATTAACCACAATTACGAAAATTATATAATCAGATACTAATCCAAGAAGAATATTAATGTGACAGAAAAACATTAATATGGTGAATCAAAGGTATTGTACAATCTTAACAAGTTAATTCTTGGTGTTAATTTTCTTTATGAAAAAAAAATCTTCTCTGTTTTTTCATAAGTAAATAGTGTGTTTCAAGTCTTGTAAGAATCTCGCAAGGATGAATCTGTATGTATGTAGGGTCAATATAAGATCCGTTCAAAGTATCAACTTGTCTACATATACAAACATGAATTAACAAAATTTGCCTCTAGGAGAATAGTTGCACAGAAGTTTTTGATTTTTTACACACACAAATTTTGATCATAACAGTTTAAAAGGCAACTCATTTAAAATATTTTTGTACAGAAGATGTCAAATTAATGATATAAATACCTGGTAAATAGGCAAAAATACTTCAAATGATATCCTTTCATCTGGCTTTAAGTGAAGTGTGCATTTCTTGACATCAGACTCGGTGGGATTTTGTCCCAGAGCACGGAGGGCATCACCAATTTGTGCGACATGAATCTTGCCATCTCCACGGGAGTCAAATAACTGGAATGCCTCCTGGAATTCTGAAAATACAATCTTATTAGTCTGACTGTGTATCACTAGCAAATTTTCTGGTTTAAAGTGTATTTCAATACCATCAACAGAAGTCAGTTTGAGTTTTGTAGGCGGCTCGTACATAAACATGTTGGTCTTAAAGCATATAAAGATGTACTGTCACATATTGCATGAGAAAAGCGCGAGGTCAACCCCCAGACGCAACACCTGGATCGCTTAAAACACGCACCATAAATGGAAACTAGGGCGTTGTAGCAGCCACCACTTTCGGTTAAGCGTTGATTGACATTGAGTCATGAAATAAGCGAATAGGTGACACATCGTTCCACGACGACTGGTATTATTTATTTATTTTAAAATAAGTGTTCATATATATCATTAAAATGAAGTTAAGTTCGTTGTTAATTTTTTTATTGGAGGTAATTAATTCTGTTTAAATAGAGATATAGTAGGATGAAAACGATAATAAAAATTAATGATCACATACCTGCCAACTGATCTTCAGAATAACCAGCCTAAAAACATAATTAAATATTTAATTAATATTTCGTTAAAAATCATATTATTAAACATAAAATCGAATGTGGTAATTACCATTTTTGTAAAATCGAAAGGCACTTGTTTTTTTATAAGTAGCAAAATAAGAAAATTGACAATGACAATGACTCACTGTAAATGACACTTCTGATTTCACCAAAGCATCGACCGTTTGAAACGACTGACATAAGGATAG
The DNA here is from genome assembly GCA_905147225.2 of Euproctis similis. Taxonomy (NCBI): domain Eukaryota; kingdom Metazoa; phylum Arthropoda; class Insecta; order Lepidoptera; family Erebidae; genus Euproctis; species Euproctis similis. The sequence goes on along the minus strand of LR990114.1, from coordinate 12,457,796 downwards.
GATAAGTACCAAGCGGCGATAGATGAATTTAAGTAACTGGAATGAATTTTAAATTTATTTTTCAAAAGTCCTTAGATTCATTCATATTCTTCAACAAATACATGTAAGTTCACAAATCAAGCATTAGATAACACGAGCGTTTGAAGAAAATATCTCCGTGGAATATACACATGGAAAAAGATTCAAATAATTTTTCAACCCGTCACAAAATTTATCATCTTAAATCCTGTATGTAAATATGTTTCACGTAAATATATCTTCCAGAGATAAGTGGATAACAAATAGTACTAATTTATAAATAGGATTGGAAATGAAAAAGCGATTAAACCTGTAGAATAGATTGTAAACCAAAACTAAAAAGTAACATTTGATAACATAAGAAAAAATACTGGACAAAAACTGATGAATGCTAATTATTACACATAATACACATACGTCTCATAATACCTTTTAATACCAAGTTTCTCATTCGTGTTTTTTGGGGTACTACAGTGGCTATATTTCAAGTTAGCCGAAAGACTAGAATGCGCTGCATTTAAAAAAAAACCGACTTGTCTTTGTGTGAATGAAGTGAATGCAAATAGCGAGCGATGAGCGATGGCGATTGGTGAACCCCGGCTAAAACGGAAAACGGGTGTTGAAGAAATGAAAATGGCAAAATGGTGTGATGACTGTGATCCATTGATCTTCATCGGAAGGTTAGTGAGTGCTCTTATTGATTTTATTTAAAGTATGCCAATTTATGAAGTTTTGCAGCAATTTTATTGCAATGTAGTGTTAATTTTTGGGACAGTGATACCGTTATCGCATTGTGTGGCGAATTATGCAGTCGATACAGACGACGTCTTTCGCTTTGTTCGCTCATCTCCACGTGCCTTCCGCCATTTAGATCATTTTATGGGCAGTTTAACTATAATCAGACGCGATGTTGTCTTTCAATTTTATTAAAATTAGAGATACAGGCTCTGAAGTGAATATTTTACTGTATTTGCATCAAACTCATTGAAAAAGTTATGCCGGCGGGCGGCGTGGTCGTGGTCCGAATCCGACATTGATGCATATGCTCTAGTGCTAGTAAATATGGTGTTATTTTTCGCTGTATTAGGAAATATGCCTTATAGCGGCGGCATGTGCCTGCAAATTTTACAGTGCGTTGCTGTTGCAGGTGACTTAGGCGGGGCGATGGCGGCTGCTGGTGGAGAGTTCGTCGAGGGATGGTTGGTCGCTCAAGTCTTAGGAGAAGGAGCGTATGGAGAGTAAGTAACATACCTATTTAAATAAGAAACAGGTACTTTACTTTACTATCCTTATAAATATGAAATTTTATGGAAATATATATCGGTCACAAGGTTCTCATATTAACTAGCAGTTATCCACTATGCAGATTTTTTTTTTGTTGTTGATAAAAGATATTTCCTTTAAACTGCAGCTCTATTTATTTGCTGTATCATCCTATTCCTGGACTTATCCTTTTAAGTCTGAAAGTCTCTTGTTAAGATCATATAGTTATTGTTCTCTCTTCAGACATTTCCTTAAAAAGGGATCTACTATTTTGTGTTGTCTAACTGTCCCCATAAAAAATTAGAAATTTCATAGATGACCATGTCAATTAAATGTTAACTTCATACAGGTAATAAAGACATAAGCCTGGTCATTTAAGTTAAATGTATTTAAATGGTTTCTATCCTTTTAGTTGAAGTCTTACAATAAATTTTAATATTTAAACAGCAGCTTGACACCTAGTCAATGATAGTCTTGAAATAACAAATTTCTAACAAGCTTAGACATTATATTGAAAGAATTTTTAAATTATTAAATTGTGGAGGGTAGGCACAAAATACTGGATGTGTTTTGCGCATGGTGACCAGATATGTTCTGTGCATTGTGACCAGTTTTCAATAGAAACATTGGATTTTATCCTATGTTTCTAAAGAAAAGACTATTTTTAATAACAGTTAGCTTCAGTTAACCTGTTTTTTTTTTTCTCGTTCTGAAGATTTGAGCTTATTATGAATCAACAAAATGCACAACATCATTATTAACATTAACAGAGTATTTTTTTAAATTCATACCTATATGAATTTTTCAAATTGAAAAATTGACATTTTATAAATTAAATATCGTAACTATTAAACTATTAGCTCCTTAATCTGTACTCCATAGTTAGTTTGTTTATACGCGCCAATAACTCGGTATTATCATTATTCTGATTGCTATTTGTTTGCTCAAGATAGCCTGTTATAACTTTTAAAGCCTATCTTTCATCATGCTACTATGTAACACACTGTGATAATAAAAAAAAATACAGTGAAGAAATTTATTAATTCCACCTTCACAATTTAATTCATTGATTTGCAAAAAAGCTTTCAAAATGAAACAAAAGTTAGAATGTGGTAGGTTAAAATATAGATCATAAAATCAATTTCATCATGATATTGTCACTAACATGTAAGCTGCAGTTTTGGGGGGGGGGAGCCTGGTAATGTGTATGACAGGGAATCCTAGTTCAGATGCCAGTCCCCCACAAAGAATTAATTATAGATAAAAAATATCTAAAAGAAATTTTGGGGTATAGGACACTTATGATAACTCTCTTCTACCTGAAACTATTGTTACATAGGCTCATTATTAGCATGAGAGCATGCTAGTATCGAGCATGCTCTCGATATTAGCATGTGTGTACAGAACGTGAGCATGCTAGTTTTGAGCATGCTCGAAAATTGACAGCCATGCTAATATATTCATCATTCATCAATAATATCCACATATATTCAGGAGCATGGTATGGTTGAAAATAGAATGCTTATTGACTGCAAATGACATAAGCATGCTCATAATGAGCATGCTCTTTATTAGCATGTGTAACAGTACCCTGACAGTTTCTTTGAGAATATTTTTTATTTATATTATATTGTGATTGCACTAAAAATACATAGAACTCTAAATGTTCACCTGTTGGGTCGGATTGTAAGATTATAAACTTGAGTCCATCAACAGATAGTGTTAATAATTCTCATTGGGGTTTGATATGATTCAAATTATCAAACAAAATGCATGTAAAGACGAAATTCGTCTCATTCAAAGAGCTAAGTGCCTATTTGCTGTAATTGCTTTTCTGACATTACAATTTTATATATTTGACAAGGTAATATAATTTTGCTTATTATACCTTTTGAAGGTGTTATTCAGATCCTTTCATAATCAGCCTAATATTGAGTGAAGTAAGTATCAGTCTTGAAGTCTCACGCCTCATTATTTCTTGGGATTTCCCCGAGAACAATATTTTTTTATCATTGCATAGTATAAAATTAAGTAGCATTCCGGAATCCAAGCTTAATTTGCTTAGATCTTTGGAATAACCCAACGAAATTTGATGAGGTTTTTTTTTTTAATAGAGGGTGTCGAGGGTGGTAAAAGTGATAATTTTCGAGATTTTGCACTTTAATTGTAATCGCTGTAAAAATACTTTCGATGCGGAACAATGTTCGCTGGGTCTGGCTAGTATTTTATAAAAAATCTACTAATAACGGATTCCCATAACCGTTGAAATACTGCAAACCCAAAACTTTTAACATCTGTATTAAATATTTTTAGTATATTCATTTAATGATATCTTTATATTACCATCTTATAAAGTGGTTATTTATTATCACAGGTGTGCACATTACAATGCTAGTGTGTGGAAAGTATGTTTTTCGTACTCGTAACTAAAATTACCTGAAACACGCTCTTGCTGTGTAAATATTTAATTACTCGTATTTGAAAAAAGTCATCATCATCAGCCTATTGCAGTCCACTGCTGGACATAGGCCTCTCCCAATGTGCGCCACAACATCCAATTCTCTGGCTTCTGCATCCAGTCTTTTCCAGCAGCCTTTCTGAGGTCGTCTGACTATCGGGCTGGTGGGCGTCCTACGCTATGTTTACCAAGACGCGGTCTCCACTGTATGACCTTCTTACTCCATCTACCGGTCGGTCCTTCGGCAGATATGATCATCCCATTGCCACTTCAGCGAGCTTATTCTACGAGCTATATCGGTTATCCCAGTTCTTGGCGGATATACTCATTCCTGAGTTTATCCTTCAGAGATACCCCGAGCATAGCCCGCTCCATAGCTCGCTGAGCGACTTTAAATTTGTGGACTAGCACCACCGTGAGTGTCCACGTTTCGGCACCGTAGGTCATTACCGGTAAGACGCACTGGTCAAAGACTTTGGTCCTTAATAGTTGAGCCAGCGAACTTTATTTTAAAATCTCTTCGTAATTAACCAGTTGTCGTAAATAGTAACATAACATGATAATAATAAAAATGGTCATTGTGGGTTATCCCTAAGAGGAAGACATAAAACATTTGGACTTTTTTGTAGATCACCTTATGGTGTTTAATAACCCTATATTATTACATAATGTACCCTACATTATTTTGTTCTATGACTTAGGGTTCAGCCAGCTTGCAATTAAATATCCAAACCTCGAAATTTATCACTTTTTCTCTACTAAATTATGCATGGATTATAACATGGAACATAGAAACCGTCCTGTTGGAACCCTCTATCTATTAAAAAAAAAAACATTGAAATCATTGTTGAATAATTTCAAATATCTACGCATATACCTTATATATCGGGAATTTGTCAATAAAACAAAAAATACAAATTATTCATCTAAATTTATTTTATCGCCTTCAAAGTAGGCCCCATCGCTTGCAATACAACATCTCCACCGCTTCACCCAGTCTTCCATACATTTTTCATAGGCTATTTGCGGTATGGCCTTTAGTTCATTCAGCGAATTTTCTTTTATGGCTTCTATTGACTCAAAACGTTTTCCTCGAAGTGGTAATTTTAACTTGGGAAATAAAAAAAAGTCAGACGGAGCCATATCAGGTGAATAGGGTGCTTGGTCGAGAACGTTTGTTGAATTTTTCGCTAAAAACTCTTTCACTATAATGGCTGTGTGTGATGGTGCATTATCATGGTGCAGCATCCATGAGTTGTGTCGCCACAAATCTGGACGTTTTCGGCGGATACTCTCTCGCAAACGCTTCATGACGCCTAAATAATATTCTTTATTCACTGTTTCTCCCTCTGGAAGGAATTCGGAGTGAACCACACCACGGTAGTCAAAACAAAACTGTCAGCATCACCTTGATTTTGGTGCGACTTTGCCGCGGTTTTTTGGGTTTCGGCTCGTTTTCGAGACGCCATTCTGAAGACTGTTGGATTGTTTGCATGTCATACTCATAAACCCATGTCTCGTCGCCAGTTGTTATACGTTTCATAAAGGTCGGATCCGTAGAAGCTCGGGAAACCATGTCTTCAGCGACATGCTTTCGCTGCCCTTTTTGAACAAAATTGAGCTCTTTTGGAACTAGTCGAGCGGCGACGCGTTTCATGCCTAAAATGTCAATGAGAATATTGTGGACGGACTTAAAAGATATGTTCACCTCACTAGCCAACTCTCTCAGACTCATACGTCGATTTTCGAGCACTAGCTTCTTGATTCTGTCGATGTTTTCTTTGGTCGTAGCGGTTGAAGGTCTACCAGAACGAGGCAAGTCTACTACTACTTCTCGGCCTTCTTTAAAAGCCTCATACCATTCATAAGCCCTTGTTTTCGATATACATGATTCGCCGTAGGTATTTCGCAACATTTTTAGTGATTCACCACATGAAATATCATTCGAAAAACAAAATTTAAAGCACACTCTTTGTTCAACAATATTTTCCATTGTAAAAATCGCCGAGGACTCTAAAACTATGACCAACAAAAAGTTTAGTTTAAAACAAATTAAATGACAGATCCCGTTCAAATTTTGCGCGCTAAATCAGTACAGTGCTACCAACATGCAGTAAAAAAATTAGAACGACCTCTTTTACGCGGGCCTCTTTATTGACATATACCCGATACTTTTTACACAGAGTAGTAAGTTAGTAAGCGGAAAGCCATTTTGTTCTATACTATTTATGTGAGGATTATGAATACATGTAATGAAGCAACAGAAGTGAAGTTTGTTAGTTAATACAGAAAGTCCAGAGACAGTGACAAAAACTCTCTAACTTACAATTCCGGTCGGAATTAAATAGAAATCTACAGAGCATATTGATTAGTTATATTTACAGGACCAATAGAACATTTTTTTAAGTGATTACTAGTATATAAATAATTTACCTGACATATTGTCCTACAAATCGCGGGGTACATTATCCCGGACTTACGGTCAAAAATTGTTTAAACCTCTAGACTTTTTTTTATTATTAACCGTAGGACAAAACTATTACATAAAAGGTTAGTGTGTTCTCAGAGCAAATCAAACAATGTCCTACAATAAAACAGGTATATATCACTAGTCCGACTAAAATTATAAGTGTAAATGTCTGCCTCAACTGTATTATGACTATTAAAAAAATCAGCTGGTTAGTAATAATTTTTCATGGCCTCGTGTTCCACACTAGTTGAAAGAAGGGGACCTCTTTAATCAAATCTTGCATTTTATAGCACAAATATAATTTCCAATAATTTAGATAATTATCTCGAATATCACACTAGGATACTCGGTTAGTAATGAGTTTTTGAGAATCACCAAATAAACATATTTGGTCGTGACTACCTCTGTTGGCTACCATAATCTAAAATTTCATAATTTAAAAAAAAAATGTTCTAGGGATCCTGTACTATTATAAAGGTAGATATGAAAAATATCTTACAAATATATTTATTTGGTGATTCTCAAAAACTATAATACTAAAAATATCTTCTCGATATCAATCCGCCATTGGTCAATGTTTTATCACCATAGTCTAATGTTAAATTCAAATTATATGTCTAAATAGCATTAAAGAAAATGCTACAACGGTGTGGTTATATATCCGTGATGATTATGGGTGTTTAAATCGTGACTTAAATAAAAAATGTGGTAAACGAAAGGGATTTTTTTTATTATTTAACAATAAGAGCACTAGTCAAAAAGGAAAGGCTTAAAATTGAAACGTACCGAGCACAGTGCGCGATGAGCTGTTTCCCGCGCAGAGCGCTCAGTGGCCAACGACAATCCACGGTTTTTCTGTAGTGCCTCAAATTTTTCTAATCACGAGTAAAGACTTGGGTGGGAAAACTGAGAAGGTACTCGCTGCAGCGTCTAGTTATTCCTTTACCTGTCGCTATTTCCACACAGCAACCCAAAAATGGTCTAGCTATCTTCTACGCCTGTCTATAAACAATCAGGTATTTCAAATAACTCTCGGTCCAATAATCTCGGTATGAAAATGTCATAAGTGCGCATAGTGACTGCGAAAAGATTTTTTATGCGTTTGTCTAGAATCACAATGGGTTTGTATGAATTATGGAAGGAAAATTATATTACAGTCACTCACGTATACATCTATTGTCTATGTTTTAATGACTTGGGTTCGGTAAGTTTTGATGGTATATTTGATGATTATTTTTTTAAAACTAAAAAAAAAAAAACAATTAAATGTTAAGAAGCAATAGTTTCGGCCGTGATAGACAAATGCGGAACTGTTGACACTGCATTTGTACAGTAAAAAAACTGTAAGCGAGCGAGTGACGGCGGCGGCGGCGCATCCTTGAAAGTTTATCCACCCCGCAACGCGCGGTCAGCGCCGCCTCCGCCGCGTCTCAACATCACACCTCGTGTATCAGTCGCGCGCGCACCCGCCACCCAGCTCTGAGCTGAGATTATGATTGTGCAGGGTCCGGTTACTGGTGCACGCGCGCTCGGGGGCTGCCGTGGCACTGAAGGTGGTACGTGGCACGGACGACAGCGATGGTGCTGCAGCTGCACGCGAGGCCGCCTTGCACCGCGCCCTCAAACATGCCAACGTGCTGCGCTGCCTGGGCGAGCGCGTGCACGCCGGCCAGCATTACATGTTCCTGGAGTACGCCCAGGGTGGCGAGCTGTTCGACCGTATCGAGCCTGATGTCGGCATGCGGCCGGCTGCCGCGCGAAGATACTGGCGCCAATTACTCGCCGGCATACAGTATCTACACGCTCGCGGCGTGGCACATCGCGATATAAAACCTGAAAACTTACTACTCGATCATCACAATAACATCAAGATATCAGACTTCGGCATGGCCACGCTCTTCAGGTGAGGTACGTTTCTCTCTCATGGCATGATACTCGGAACACACGTGCTACACTAAGCAAACTCACAATTTTAGACAACAAAATTTTATCGTAATAATATAACAATTAACAGCAATTTTAAATTATGAAGCCTAAAAGCAACATTTTAAAATAGAGATAATAATATTTACGGTAACTGTAATTAATTTTAACTAATCTTCATAATTTTTTTGGTGTAATCGCCCAAAATGAAATAATGTACGTTTATATGAAAATTTAATGTTTTTAAACGTATTTAGCTCTAGAGAAATCATCAAAATTCGCATAATTTGTACTAATTTGATACCTCATTACTTATAATAAGAACCGAATAACGTCGTAGAAATAACAAACTAAACAGCAAACTATTAAAGTTCGTTCAAGTTTTTGTAGATATGGATTTTAAGTATTAATTAAATAGTTGTAATACATAACATTACACCCTTGCTACCTGAAGATGTAGGCACTAACAATCATACTTCAGGCCAAGCACGCTGTATCCTATGTAGTGGGTAGTGGAGCCTATTGCAACAGCGTTTATTTAATAAACGGCGTATGTATATATATATTTTGTTTTGTGCTAAATACACTTCAATACGGATAACCTTGATTTTAAAATTCTTAAGTTTAAATAAATGGATGATTGAAAAAAGTTTTAGAATAAAAATATCTGAAAATGTATGCATTTTTCGGAATCTCTTATACTGAATACAGATGGGATTTTAGTTTAGATGGGTAGTTAGTATTTTAATATATTATTATACCGCAGCGCACGCCACGGAAGACCTATAAACAAACACTTATATTCAACACAATTTTATTTTTAATATATTTTTCTCTACACTTGGTTTTTTTACTTTCGGCGTCACGATATAAAGCCTATAATAGCCTCCCTGGATAAATGGTCTATTTGACACTGAAAGTATTACGGGGCAGTACTTCCTGAGATAAACCTGTACTAGAAGTCTAGAATAAAACCAACATACTAACTCTTCAGCTTTTAAGATTATACAATGGTACAGAATACTTAGTAGTTGTAAGGTATAAAGATTGTGTTATCAACATGTTTACAAATTAAATATAATAACCCAATAGGTACCCAATAATGCGCTGGTATTGATAGTATTTCCCAGCAACCCCAATGACACAAGACTGAACTCATTAATTAATTTCGTTAGGTCCTATGTATGAGACAGAGGGCGCTTCACTCCATGTAACCTCATATTCAGTTGTAAATTGATTTATGACCTTAAAGAAGAGAACAGTGGTAGAGCCAAGCAGTTCGCTGCATGATTGGGCCGGCTCGACCGGTGAAATACCATGAACTCTCAGAAGAATCGACGTAAAGTGGCTCATGCCGCGTTTCGTTCGGTGAGAGAGGTACCCGGAGGCCCACCCCCCTTCCGCATCCTTTCCTATCCCCTATCCCTTAAAGGTCGGCAACGCAACAGTAACACTATATGTGTTGCTGGTGTCCATGGGCGGCGTTGGTTGCTTACCATCAGGTAACACGCCTGCTCGTTTGCCCTCCTATCCCATAAAAAAAAAAATTTTTTTTTTTTCTCCTTTTCATAGTCATATTGTAAAACTTGCACATGAATTATACTACGGTTGATCGTATCTTGATCATTGTAAAGTGAATGTCCTCCAAAGAATTAAATAAACTGGTAATAGGCTTAATAAATTACTACTAAAGTTTATATTACAACGGTATTTTTTCTGTACGAAATACCTGTAAATAACAAAAACCAAGAGTATATTTTTGGTATCATAATATTTCTGTTTACTATAGTTTTCAGAAATAAAGACAAGATTGATAGAATATAATAAGTCATTATTAGTGTTGCAGTAACAATTAATATTTGGTGAATTAAAGTAGTTGAGTTTTAACAATGTTTACAGACATGGAAGTCGCGAGAGGCTGTTGTCCCGTGTTTGTGGCACGGTGCCATACGCCGCTCCCGAAGTGCTGACAGCGTCCGAACGTCCATACCGCGCCCAGCCAGCAGACTTGTGGGCCGCTGGGATGGTACTTCTAGCTATGCTCGCCGGTGGTAAGTCATCACTTCAAATACTTGAAAACTACTTAAAATACATCCTGCCTTTTACTATAGATGTATTTTAAATATTATTTAAACTAATCTAAATCGTGGAGTTAAAGAAGGCTCTGGTTGGACGTCGGTTTCACCTGGGGGTGCTAGAATATGGCCTGCGTTGTGGCATGATCGTGATGGTCATTCCTATATATTTAGTAGCTATTACTCAACCATCGACTACGTCAAGAGTCTGAGAAGCGTTTGTAACTTGGAGCCCATCGAACAAATTGGTGATCGGCATACGTTCCTATTTTGTAGCGCCGCTCTTTTCTTTGGTATCCTAGCTGTAGGCGTATTTTGAAAACCCTAAAGTTATGGTACCGAAGTTAAGAGTATCGCCATACGCTGCGCCTCAGTCGACGGCCTGTCTTTTGGTAAGAACTGTTGCACCATCAATTTATGTCTTTAGAAACTTTTACAGCTTGTACAGGATTCTTAGATTTGCTTGGCCATAATTTTAATAATTACATAAAACCTACTTGACATTCAAAATAGAAACTTCAATATTATTTGTATATCGCACCTTTAGAATTGTAGGGACCTAATTAAAAAAATCATGATTTGAATGCTATATCAAAATCGATTAATTTATTTTCTCATAATACATGTAGACAACTAAGTTAAGAAACAAATTCAACTATTATTTGTATAAGATATGAAATTTCATTCTAATAACCTTCATTTAAAAAAAAACTTACGTGTCTAAAACTTTATTTAACGTTTCCCAAAAATTTTCATTTTCGGAATAGGTCACTATAATTCTAAGGGTGCGATATGTGTAAAAACATTTCAAAAACAGATACTCATTAATAATATCTTGGACACAATTCAGATACCTATACTTCTAAGGATCTCTTGCATGCTCTTAAGAGCTATCTAGATGAATTTTGACCATTTCCTGAAATATCATACATGTTAATCTGCTACATTGTTTAATTTACAAAAAGAGTTGCCGTGGGAGCGTGCCAATGAGAGTGACGAACGTTACACCGAATGGAGAACTTGGGCGGGAGAAGGTGGGGGCGAAGTGCCGGCCCGGGGCCCCTGGCGCAAATTGAATGTCACTGCACTGGCGTTGCTGCGCCGAGCGCTGGCGCCAGATGCTAAGAGGCGCGCCACACTCACCACACTGCTTGAACATGGCTGGCTGCGTGATGACAGCGGTAAGAAATTCACAACACCAACAGGTGTCAATCATAAGATTCTTTAAGTGACACAGCCTGTTTACGCTTAGGCTTGGTTATTGCAATTAATTAGTGAGAAGTATTGACTTTGATTGGCTGATTGTTTATGATATCCACAGATAAATCATTAGAAAGAGAAATGCCATGTGTTTGTGACATTTGACTTCGCCAAAATTAGAATATCTATAAAATGTTTAGTATACATTGTCAAGTAAATATTTTGTGCTGTTGAATATAATGGAACACTTACTTAATTGAAGGTAGCATTATATACTAATGTAATGTGCTATTTGATAGCAACCTATAGCTAATTACCAGTCCTCACTGATAGCTTATAAATTGATTTTAAACGTGGACAGGTTTAAAATCAACAGAATTATTACAATAATCACAATCTACAAATGAGCTATGTACCACCATCTTAGTTGAATCACGTAGAGACAAGAGCAACTCTTACTGTTTTTTTAAAGGATTATAAACTACCCCAAGTGTTCCTGTAATTAATTACTTTATTATTAAACATGTGTATTACGAAGTTCCTCCCAAGTTCTAGTGTGGTGGCCTGCCAGTAAGGACTGCTGTGTACGTAGATGCCTGCAGTGCGGCGGCGAGCTACGCGATCGTGTCAGGTACTAGGTGACTCTGAGTGGTGTTGTCTCGGAGCCGCCTCGTGCCTCAGCACGACGCAGCGGGCGCACGCCCGCGCCACGTGACACGCGCCTCGCCCGCGGGCAGCGCGCGACGCGACGCTTTGGCAATTTAGCTCCATGACGTGTTCAGTGATCATAAAGCTAGATTACCAAAGCATTGCGTCGTCGCGTTCTCATCACCGCGGGTCTCACCTACGTCTTCGATGTCATTATGCCGTTTAGAACAAATTATTATGTGTATACATTCCAATCTATGTACACGTTCGTCACGGAAAACCTAGCTGACCTTTTTGTATAACTGGCCAATCAGTTTGGTAACAGTTATTAATAGAAGGTTTGCGTGGTACGTCTTCTTGTTTTAATTTGCGTCTCATATGACACCGTTGAACATCGTATGCAACAGAGTGTAGTGCAGCACGCACGTGGCGCTCTCAACCCGTCGTCGCGGACGTGACGGACGACCTGGGCGAGCCGGCCGAGGCGCTGTCGGCGGCCGACATGGACGCGCTCATCAGCTACTCGCAGCCCGCCGCGGCCGACGACCTGCTGCTCAACACGCCCGGCGCACACCCGCGGGCGCCGCTGGTGCGCCGCATGACGCGCCTGTGGCTGCGCGTGGACGAGGGGGCCGCGCTGCGGGCGCTGGGGGAGGCGCTGCACCAGCGGGGCTACGCGTGGCGCCGCCTGCAGCCGCGACTGGTGAGTGTCGCTCCATTCCCTGTCTGTCTAAAAGGTTTTAAACTGCTGCGATCACCTTGACTCGGAGAACTTTACCTTTCAACTGGAGTGGGTAGCGGTACCTATTGCCATACATCAGAGTAAGAAGATATTTTTACATATAACTTTTGAAAAGTCATTGCTCTGAGCTAAGATTCGAACCTCCCACTTCTTGCTTCAAAAGTGAGATGATATTATAAGATTTATTTACTTATTATATGTATAGTTGTGTCATGTGATAAAACTCAAACCCCCAAGTTCTGAGTGGAAGTTATGTATTAGCTAATGCAATAGATAATAATATACACTCTTGTCGACAGCTGGCAATAGAGTGTGGTGCCGAACTGAAAATCCGCGCGTGGGCTACTCGCTGTGGTACGTCGGGATCTATGCTCGAATTCCGTCGGTCACGTGGCTGCGGACTTCAATTCAAGCGGCGCTACCTAGAGTTAAGAGAAGCACTCCGCCATTTGGAGGCACCGCCCCCTGACTCTCACCACGATTATCAAGCGGAAGATGTTGATATGGATACCTGATCTGACTGACAAATCTCTTACTCAAATCATGACGAGTCAGTATTTAGCAAACTGTCATGAATGTGGTGATATTACATTATTTTTTCAAGAATATGAATCTTTTATCTTCTATTGTGGTTAAAAGATCTGAAGAATTTGCTTAGGGTACTGTAGAAACAATAACTTAAGTCAGTATGAATGAAGGATTTGTCTGATCTGTAAATGTAGAGGAACGAGACTGATAAATTTTCAATTGTTTTGGTTGCTTTTTTTGTAAGTGTGTGTGTAGTTATACCTTGGAAGATCTACTTTTATAAGATATGCATGTTTGAATGACTTAAGACTTGATAGTTAAGACTAGGAGATAGTAATTGTACTTATCTTTAATGTTAAATTATTTGTTTTATTTTTAAGAATACCTAATAAATGTTTGTTATACATTACAGGCTGTTTTTAATTCCTGCCACAATACCACCAAGTTTCCACATTTCGACACAGGCAAATTTATCGAAAGTCATTCAGATCCCACTAAAAAGTTGAAAATGACGATAATTAATTTTACAAGTATCATTCAAGCAGCCTTATTGATCTCATTAAAATGTTACTATTAATTAGTGTCCGACCGAGGCTTCGGCCAAAATCCATCTTCGGCTTCGGCCGGACTCTGGGCCGAAGCCGAAGGTCGGAATTAAACAAACTGTTACGAAAGAGTCAGTAACTGACGGACCGGGCTCCACTTAGATCAGTGCGGATACCTCTACCACCGTGAGAAAAGCGGCATGAGCCACTTTACGCCGATATTCTTCTTTAGCTGTGGATAATATTGAAGAAAATTATTAAATTACTAAGAGTTTATAAAGTTGTGGAGATTGCCGATTAATTGGCTTCGGCCGAAAATAGACCTTCGGTCGGACACTCCTTTAATTAACCTTTTCTAAACTATGATAAATTACAAACTGAAAATCTTATACAAAATTTAGATTTTTCTGGAAGGGAATGACATTAATTTGTATACACTCTTGTATGACGTAAAAATAGATTTACATTGACAAAACTATCGTTTCTTCCCCTTTAAAGGCTCCCACATTTTTTTTCATTTTTATTAAGAGTTCAGAAGTGGTAAGTTTTATTCATTTATTTAGATAGACAACTGAATGTATCCTAGGCAGTTAGAAGACAACAAGTTGTTAATGTAGGAAAGAAATGAAAGCAAAATGTTTAGTAAAATTATTTATTACAAAGTGCTTCGATCTATAGACTATGAACTCACATGAGACAATGCAAAAAAATAAAGGCCTTTTTCCATGTGTTGACGTGCTGCAAAGAACAGAAAATAAACTAGAGCCCAGGTAGGGCTCTAGTTAGTGTAGGTACTACTATACTAGGTAAATATTACTTTTAGTTCCCAAGGTAATTGAATTTATTTCGTTGTTTATATCTTTTCAGGAGCAATATATGTAATTAAAAGGATTAAGGCTACTGTTACACATGCTAATACAGAGCATGCTCATTATGAGCATGCTTATGTCATTTGTTGTCAATAAGCATTCTATTTTCAACCATGCTCCTGAATATAAATGGTCGATATTAGCATGGCTGTCGATTTTCGAGCATGCTGAATGCATGAAAGAAGGCCTGTACATGCTAGTATCGAGAGCATGCTCGATACTAGCATGCTCTCATGCTATTAATGAGCCTGTGTAACAGTGCTCTTATAGTACTACTGTCAGACGTATCAGTTTTAGATGAAGACAGTTATGGTCTTTAATATCAGATCAATTGACACATGGAATAGCGGCCACAGTTTCGTTGCAGTACAGTCTGTTCACAATCTATCCTAGATTTACATACAACACATCAAATAACATTGCATTGATGATAGCACGAACTAGCACAACCCAGCTCGCTTTATTAGCAAGTTGTATGAGGCGACTACGTATACAATACAATAAACATCTATGTCGCAATATCGTACAGTCTCACTTAAATGTAAACATTACAAAATTGGACGTACAATAGGTACATCATAATCTAAGAGTCGGTAAACGACTATTAACTTACGCAATATGTTTTTTTTTTCTTTTAGTGCTCTCAAAAATGTTACCCCGAATTTTATTGACATGTAGTTAAACCTTTATGGAGGGTTTAAAAGTCCTCGGCGGAGAAGACTTGTGTAGGGTTGTGCTTAAATATTAATATTAGTGCACAGTCTGATTTTGAGAATTGATGTATGACTCCGCCATGTCAGCAAACGGCAATAAATTTGCGGTATTGACTGAATCATCAATACTACATTATGTACATTCAGAAGCTTACTTTTTTTTATAATAAATTGAAGCTATAAAATTCCACTCGACTAATACATATAATAACTAGATATTAATTATAGGTATGTAATTACTGCAGGATGAATGATGATTTAGCTACTGAGTTAGTGCCCTTAGGAACACAACCTCAAATGAACTTATAAAGAAATTTATGTTACCTACGTACAGTATAAATAAACCAAATATTTTTAATTAGTACATATTAATAATATGTTATGCACATAAATTTATAGTTACTACGAGCATTACTGACACACTGCTAATGTTTACGAAACAAATATATCGCTATCAGAATCACTAACGCCCTACAATGTATTAGAATTAACCAGAGAAAAAGGTATTTAAGAGTATGTAACAGTAATAGTTATATATAAATTGAATGTTTTTTTAATCGATTAGAAGCTGACAGGAGTACGAAATACATTCACAGACCATTAGGTAACTTAATACTATCAATTAAATAATAATATGTGAATGGTGAATTAAAAAAGTCAGTAAAAATTCATTGCTGGTACACAGTCCCTAATAGTCAGTTTTAGGTTTTATTTTTTAAAGTGACCAAACATGTACCTTACTTCTAAACCAGTTAAAATGTTGAAACCTTTGAATTCCACCTGCGATGGGTTTATGATATGTGTGGTGTTATTTACTTATCTAGGACGGCTCGATGCGAGTCGCTAGCATACGCAGTATCACAAAAGTACAGTTGTATATAATACTGATGGCTGAACAACCAGTCACCCACACCACTCACAACACTGAACTACCAGCTAAGGACATGATTATTATTTTATAACTAATAGGAGTGGCGCGCTGGGGCTGCGGCTGCGGCTGCGACTTCTCGCCCTCGATCCATGAGATTTGGTTCCATAGCCTACAAGGTTTTCGCTTTCTCTAGCAAATCATTTATGAATTTCTGAAACAAAATATTAATCGGTATTCATACAGAGTCATTCATTCGTTCGTGTCGTGGAGTTAAATGGACTAAGTAGGCGCGGGAATCTGCTACGTTTGCTATTAGCTATGTGAGTTTATGTTACAACACTCGAAGGGTAGCGTCAGTAAAAAAAGGAACGATACTGGTATTTATTTTATATTATGTTGTTCACTTGTTCTTATATAACTTATTCCGAAAATGATTTGGAAATAAGCTAAAAATCATCGCTATCACCATATTGCGTACATCACCTCTGAAAGTTATGTCTTTACCCATAGATTAAACACAGTTAAAAACTAGCTAAAGCCAAAATTTTTTATGCCATCGATACTGAGAGGGCGATTTACCGGCGCGGTAGGTGGAAATGGAAAAAAATGGAATGGGACGTGCATTCCACGTACCGGCAAACTTAGCGAACGGGTAGTATTTCTGTTTGTCAAGTTTTAGTTTTGAATCAAAGCTTATTATATTACATAAATATAGAATTATTAAAATGAATCTGAGAGGATAATATACTCACATGTACATCTTTTTGTGGTTTTTTGGCATCCGCTAATAAAGTCTGCAATGAAAAAACATATTATTATATTATCTTTTTATTTAGATACGCCTGTGCCCAAAGAAACTGACTATCGGGGTCTCTCGTAGAGGTAACGTCTGTTGAATTGGTTTTATCATTGGGTTGGTGGGTGCTGTCTGCATAGAATTTGTGTTACTTTTCAGTCGAGTTTAGCGGTCTGGTTTATTTTGTAAAAACTTACTAACTATATTGGTGGTTGGTTTGATGAATAATGGGTTAAATAATTCTCTTCTAGCACACACAAATCTGATAAAATTTTAAATTTCGCATCGCCGATGGTGCCAGATCAAAAAACATACCAATAAGTTAGTATGTTAGAGGTACCTATATCATCTTTTAATTCTTGATTCATTCATTTTAATAAAATAATAAGGTAATTACCGCGAGGTGTCCACGACGGTGTTCGTCACTGTCCATATCCAGCAACTCGTCTATGTCCACTTCTACTTCTTGCGTATTGCTCGCTGCACCTGCAACGTCCTTCTGTAAAATTTAAAAAAAAAAGATTACGTAACCATTTGATAAATCATTAAAATAATATAATATTACGTAAGAAGTTAAGAATGAGCAAAGCGATCTTATAATTAAGATTGATTAGGATAATAAGATTAAAAGAAAGGAATTGTTCTCTTTAAACTCCAAAACAATTGATAAGATTTTTGCCGCCTTTCAGTATCCGCCGGGTAAGTAATAGGTAGTGTCCAACCGAAGGTCTATTTTTGCCCGAAGCCGATTATTCGGCAATCTCCACAACGTTCGGCGGAAGCCGAAGGTTTATAAACTATTAGTAATTTAATAATTTTCTACAATAAATATCCACGGCTAAAGAGGAAATCGGCGTAAAGTGGCTCCTGACGTTTTTCTTTCAGTGACAGAGGAATCCGCACTGAACTAAGTGCTGGCCGGTCCGTCAGTCCTAGTCTACAATCCGGCCGAAGCCGAAGATCTCGCCGAAGATGGATTTTTGGCCGAAGGTGGCCGTAGCCGAAACCAGGCCGAAGCTTCGTCGGACACTAGTAATAGGCGATTTGAGCATGTAATCGGTATCAGTACATACATATCGTACATCGTCGGATATTCAGACTAAACAGCATGTTACTACTAAGTCTTTAATTATCAGTACATAGTATAAAATAAAGTCATTAAGCGATGTCTGTTCCCTTATATCTTAGAAACTAGTAATGAGTAAATTTCGGATATATCACTTTTCCTATATCTATTATAAAAAACCACATTAACATTAAAGCGTTTTTTTTTAATAGATAGAGGGTGGCAACGGCGTGGTTTGATATATGATAAGAAAGAGGGGATATATGAGGGGATGTATGATAAGAAAAGAGTGATAAATCTGAAATCAATTCAAATCTGAAAAAAATGTACTCATTTATTTATTACTTTTGATGCGGAACAAAGTTCGCCGGGTCAGCTAGTATGTAATAAATGTTAATAATTTAGCAAGTGGCTGCTCACATTTGCATGTGTAAGGTTTTTGGAAAAATATGTTTTGCTAGAGATCCGACAATATTATTGTGTACATATATTTATAGATCTTCCTACAAATAGCCTAATTTATGAATAATTAGGCTTTCCTGACACTATCGACCGTTCCCATTATGAAATAGGTCTGTTATAAATAGGCACTATAAAGTAAAATTAAATAATAAAATGCAAATTTATCATTCAATTTAAGAATATAGGTATCAATTATATAGCTATGGAGTATCTTAGTTATCTTAGATACGCTGAATACGAAATATGTAATATCTGAGATTAATTATTGTACAATTAAGTTTTTAATGTTGTTGACGATAAAAGAAGATACGATGAGTTTTAAATAAAAAGTTTTATTACAATAAATATCGGTGTAAAAGTAAGAACGGATATGCTCCGATCGTTCGGACTTGTAGAAATATTGGATGATTCCAGACTGACTAAAGAGATATATAATGCAAAAGATGGATGTAGGAATCGAGGACGGCCACGACATACTTCTCATAACCAAATTGAACAAGTCGTCGAGTAAGGTGACGTCTGGTAATGGCAGTAGGTACTGCGACCGTATATGACAAGAGTTATGAAAGACAAAGACAAACCCGGGAGGTGTGTAAGAATCGTGCCTTAATGCGCTCTGGTCTCTCTGCTCACCCCGCAGGGACTGGACGTCAAGTTATGTATATATTACAATATTTTTTAAATAATACTTACCGGTGTTTCGTATAACTTCTGTAATTCATCGTACAGCCACATCTCGACGGCGAGTCGTTTCCTTATCAACGCCATCTGGTGGCTGCCATATTTGGCCGTGAGAAATTTTTCACGCCTTTCCTTTACCTAGAAGTATGCGAGCGTATTAGACACACACACGTGCTGAAGATTAAGATAACACGAAGCAAGTGGGACATCGTTCAAGAGAATGAGAAAGATTTTCGTCAGGATAATTTGTAGTAAGTTATAATAATAACAACGGTAAAGCAACGCAATTCGTGTGGTGGAATACCACGACCTCTCAGAATATCGACGTAACGGGGCACACTCCACTTCCTTAAAGACCGGCCGGAGACCGGAGACCTCTCTCACCAAGCGAAAAGCGGCATGAACCACTTTACGCCGATATTCTTCTTTAGTTTTAGATAATATTAAAGAAAATTATTAAATTACTAAGAGTTTATATATAAACCTTCGGCTTCGGCCGAAGGTTGTGGACACTGCCGATTAATCGGCTTCGGCTTCGGGCAAAAATAGACCTTCAGTCGGCACACCGGCAACACAACTGTGACACTATTCGTGGTGTTGTAAATGTCCATAGACGGCGTTACTTGCTTACCATCAGATGATACACCTGTTCGTTCGCCTCCTATCCCATAAAAATTAGTTTGGTTAAGACTTCAATATATAAAAAACGTATATGTACCTCTCCTTTGTCGCTGAAATTGACATGTAACCCTGACTTTGCTGGTGATCGTTCAGTCGGTGAGAGGGCAGGGTGAGGTGGGTGTGCGTGAGCGGGGGGCGCGGGGTACCCGCTCGCCGGCGCCGCCACGCCGCACTCCATGCCGCAAGCCGCTGCACCAGCACTGCCGCGGCTCTGGAATACCAAATATATACAATAAGTCTAGCTTACAAGCAGCTGTATCTTTATAGATGAAATCACGAAGAATAGATACATTGCAGTCGGAATGGTAAAGGCTTTTACATAGTATTAATATGCATAATAATAAACACAGATCTTAGTTCTCTTTTCTTCCAGTCACTGCGCTAGAATTTAGGGCGTACCGATTATTACGGCGATTATTATTATTAACATAACTTCACGCCTTTGTTACCCGAAGGTGTAGGCAGTGGCTGTTAAGCCTCGTCTCGCCGTTATGTTTACGTCCCAAATGGAATAGGTGGCGAACCCATTGCCTTCCCGGGCACAAAGTTTTCGGTCATAGATATTTATCACACATAACTTCCGAAAACAAGTTCGAAAGTAATTGGTGTAAGCCAGTGTCAGGATTCGACCCCCAACCTCTAGATCAGAAGCAGTGTGCTCGACCACTGGACCACCGAGACTATTAATATTATTGAATCTAAAAAAATCTTTCTAGATTTAAAGTTACTAAACTTCGTAAGGAATGAAACGATTGTTTCTTGAAAAATGGTGCCTCCTACCGCCGAAAATTATTTTCCCTTAACTCCTGTGTTTTTATACATCGCGAATGAAACACCTAAAAGTTACGTCTGGCGTGGGAGATCATGTCTAAACGTTACGACAGCCACGTGGTGAAGAATAAGAATTTCGTTGTTATAGCCAGGACTAATTCAAACGTAATCTAACCACAATGACTGTAACACTATCTGTGTTGCAGGTGTCCATGGGCGGCGGTAGTTGCTTAACATCAGGTGAACCACTTGCTTACTTGCCCCTACTACACCAAGAAAAAACATCTTTATTAGATTTACAAGCCGGTTATTTATTATCCTATCCAATATTCATTAAATTTTTACTTTTATCCTTTGCTAGAACGAAGTCTATCTGGGTTCCTAAAGCATTATTAATACCAGAAGTTTTTTTTTAAATCACGTTCACTAACCAGTAATTACTGGTTATTTAGGTACTATGTAAAAACAAAATAATTATCATGTCTATGTCGCCCACATTTCGCGGAATACATTAGCCACAATACACAAGTAACCAATATCAATATGGCGTCGGTTGTTGTGATTGACGAAATTTTTAAATTAGCAGCTGTGACAATTCTATATAAACAGTTTGTTGATATAGCTAACGGTAAATTGATGTAGTTCTAACCAATTAGACAGTTTCTAGGAGAACGAGCTATATGCGAACGTTTTGTATACATATTTTTAAAATGTTTATATTATTTTATAATATTTCAAACCCAACTATTAAATTTGGTGCAAAAACTAAATCGCACAGAGTAACTGGGTCACCCACGACACTCATTGGCTTCCAACAAAGAAAATGTTCAGTAAGATGATACAAGGTTTATGACATGTTTTATTAAAACATCCGGTTCTGTTGTGAGTGAGATCCACCTTGCATGAAGCTGCCGTTATATTTAATGTAATAATAATTTGTGATCTGTCGTCTGACTCGTTTGGAATTTACCCACTATGAATATAACTGTTTACTTTCTTTTGCGTCCAATATAACACTTTTCTGTTACTTTTTATGTTTTAGTTAGTTAGTAGTTAGGGGCGTCCGATCGTTACAGGCTTTTCCGTAGTATTAATTTACACAGTAATAAACTGAGCCCTTAGTTCTCTTTTCTGCCACTGGCTGTACTAGAATTCCGGTCATACCGATGATTACGTACGTACGATTGTTAATATGCATGTAAGCATGCGTTGGAATGCCGAGTCCTTCCCGAAGGATGGCGCCCTCTATCGGCGAGGGTTCTTTCCCCTAAATGGCGAACATTCAACATTACATTCGGACTCCTGTGTATCTTGAGTAAAACAACAGGGTTGTCGATGGTTATGACTTCCTGGAATTTCCGTACCTTTCCAACTAACTATTAAATATACTACGTTCCATTATGTTGTCCCTAACAACCATGGGCGGTGGGGGCGTGGTATGTATTTTGTAACCCCAGGATAATATGCCGAAGTGCATACCCCTAATATCACATTACCTTATAAAAGAATTAGAATCTCATGTAATTGATAAACGAATTGAATTGTAAAAAATACGAGGGTATGTACCTTGTTTGGAAAGAATAGTTAAAAAAAAGTACCAAATAGTTTTATTTAAATCCTACTAAAATATTTTAAACTCTTAAAGCGTAAACGTCAGCATATTAGATACACACAATCTACGATCATTGTGAATTTGAAATGTATTATAGAAAAAAAAAACAAAACCATTAGAGCCGCATCTCATTCTCTCACAGTTCATTTACAATTCATTGGAAGTATGTTAATGTTATAATATATTGTTTTGTGTAACCTCGAAGATGTATATTAAAACTGTTAATGTAAGGTCACTAAAGCTCGTTAGATGGCGCAACTAATTCGTGATGTTTGAGATTTAA
Organism: Euproctis similis; assembly: GCA_905147225.2. Lineage (NCBI taxonomy): Eukaryota > Metazoa > Arthropoda > Insecta > Lepidoptera > Erebidae > Euproctis > Euproctis similis. The sequence continues at coordinate 12,435,121 of LR990114.1, read as the reverse complement.
TCTAGCGTAACATACGGGCTGGTGGTGAACCAGCGAAGCGTCTTATTAGCATTCTTATTTAGCAGTTGTAGTACTGACCTACCGGATAAGTATATGTACTACAGTACTAGCAATAGTTTTATGACACAATAGTTGCACTAGGGTTGCAACGATGTATCGGAAATACGATAAATATCGAAATCGATTTTTTTTAGATATGTAGCATCCTTAAGTTGCACAGAGTAGTTATATAATACATATTAAGGCATAGATTTAGCATAGACTATAATAGATGGCACATGTCAGTAAAAATACAATAATATTCATCACTGACAGCGCAACGGCGTATATTAGATTTTCAGGATATTTACATTTCAACACATGAACAATAACTATGTTAAAGTTGACACTTTGAAGTGCTTATTACGCACACATTGATAAGTCACTCACATATCAACAACCCATTTTTGGTCTCGTTGTTTGGGTGACTATTGCCGATCTATTATTCTTATATCTATGTATTAAGTCGTATTTCCAAATACAATACTGACCTGGCGAAATTCGTATCATTGTACCTACTCGTATTTTTTACCAATATATTGATACACAATATTCTGAGTAGGGTAGATGGTTTTAAATAGTCGAGTATAGATAAGTTGAGTGAAGTAACATAGTATTATCATGGATAAAATTTTTAAAAAATATTATAAATAGGTACATTGTAAAAAATTGTTCTAAACTTCTTGTCCTCTTTATCTGCTCTTAATTAGTATAGAAAGATAGATTATTAGATATTTTCTTCTACATATTTATCTTAAATATTAAAAAGTTTTCTAAACGAACCGAGTACGTCTTATTAACTTGATGAACCTTTTGTAAAAATTGATAACACAGGTGAGTTTTAAAACCACCAGACGACTTACAATTGTTGTTGTACGCTCTACTTATCACTGTGCTATTGTTAACCAAAATTCTCGCATTTGGTCGTAAGCTTTTTTTAAGATATTATTATGTACAAGACATTCTATGATCAAGGATGCACAGAGGTCATAATAGTGTACTCGTATAGCTGAATCAATTAGAATCGATTCCTTTTCTTTGTCTATTACATTGATATCGAATTATATGTCAAGGTCGTTGTGTCTATTAATGTCTATGTAAAGTACAGTGACCCCGATGAGATGAGAGACCGTTGTTGTCTCCGGCCTGTGGTGTAGGGAGGCGTCCCCGGGCTGGGAGCTGGCTCTGTAGGAGGCGACGCGACGGCGCACTGCGATCGATCCACAGCCGGCGTCGAGACTACGCTCAGCAGGATGGTGTTAAACACAAAACTTGTGTTGCCATCAGACCAAAAAGGGTTTTAATAACAACGAACAGCTAACAAGACTTGTAGAGAGGATAAGTTACTCTACGTTAATAATATCACTATTTATCACCTGACTACATATTAGTAGTTGAATATTGTTAAGCGTTAGCAAATTGTATTGCACTATGCAATGGAGAATTAGATGATTGATTGAATGAATGATTGATTTGAATGAATGATTTGGTTGACAAATGTGATAATAGACAGGAGGTTTCGCCACTTGGTAGCAAGGTTAGGGGTTAAAAAAGGTGTGAATAAAAAAAACAATCTTGGACTTGCCACATATTGCGGTCGAGACTCGCAAATAATGCCTTTAAATTAAGTCTATTTTAGTATTTTACATACCTACAACTGCATCTGAGAAACAAAGTATCCTTAGCATATATCGTCGAAATGAACTTTGTAGACTACAAAGGGTTTAGTCTGAACCCTATCTCTCTCGTCTGCAACCTTAAAATCTTCAAATACTGGTAGATTAAATTTAAATTGAATACATATCAATATTGTGACGGGCCTCGTGGTGCATTGGTATAACTACCGGCTGCGGAATCAAGGTTGGCGGGTTCGAACCCCACCCGAGTTAAATATTTATGACAAACATGAATGTATTATACGGCGCCTGGGTGTTTTTCTATATATTATATATTAAAAGTATGTATTTACAAAAGAAAAGTATATAAGTATAAGGGCTGATATAAATTGACATTGTTTTTTTATATTTAGTGCACACCGTACTTCATTATGAATAGACGCACGGAGATTAACTTTAACAAATACAAATTTCCTATCATTGTTCACATAACATAACATAACTTCACGCCTTTGTTACACGAAAGTGTAGACAGCGGCTGTTAAGCTTCGTGTCGCCGTTAAGTTTATATCCTAAATGGAATAGGTGGCGAACCTATTGGCATACCGGACACAAAGTTTTCAGTCATCGATATTTATCATACTTAACTTCGGAAAAAAAATTCGAAATGTCATTGATCAGCCAGTTTCAGGATTCGAACCCGGACCTCTGGATCAGAAACCGTGTGCTCGACCACTGGACCACCGAGACTATCATTGTTCATATTCACAGACATAATAACATTTATGTAATATATTAGCAATATGTCCCTCTTGTATTTAATTTTAACTAATACGTATTAGTTATTATATATAATTTTTTATGTTTGAAAATACTGTTTACAACACTTGTTTCTGTTCACAATCTATAAGAAGAAGAAATTTACATCAACAGCGTCTGCATTTTCTGCAAGTGAAATACTAAAAGTAACTAAATGTCCCAGCTTTCCTAATTGAATACGAGTTTAATAAAGAGAGCAAAAGAGTTATTTTGTTTTAACGCATTAATCTCAGGAACTACTTGATTGGAATTTTAAAAAATCTTTTTGTTTATGATAGTCTATTTATCGTGGAAGATTTCAAGCTTTATAACATCACGCTGCCACCAATAGAAGCGGAGCACAGAGATTTTTAGTGTCAACAGTATATAAAATAGCGGTACGATGTACGCGAAGTCAGCTAGCTGACAATATAATTGCTATGCCTAATCTAAGTACCAGCGCAATGCCTAGGAAATTGCGAAATTAAATTGATAGTCGGGTGTATGTCATAAATACACATGTATATCCGTTTGTGGAAGGATAGAACCTTGTCAATTTTATCAGAACAATGAACGTGTTATTTACATAGTTTCCTATGGCTGGGCTATTCATCACTACAAAGGATATGACACGTGCATTTTATCATCTATCTCATTTTTAATATTTTTTTTTTAACTACGACTAATCTATATAAATAAGTCAAATAAAAGCGAGCTCTCTGTAAAAGTCTATTTAACAATTAAATGACGTTGATCCAAGGTTATGTACACGAAGAATCTCCGCGTTTTGTACGGCTAGGGTATCTAACTACCCGGATGGACTGAATGCACCATTATGAGCGTGACAGAACTGACAGATCTCACTATGCCTGACGTCTCAAATATCTATCTATTGTCGTGTTTGAAACGTCACGATATGAGGTAACGTTTCGCACAGTCCAGTCCATTTCACTTGCTATGACTTGCTATGTAACGCGTAACGTAACGCGCCACAGAACACGAACTCATCACGACTTTGTGTCTTTATAGACTTAAAATAAATTCAATATTATATTATTAGCTGACCCAATTTTTATAGTGTTTACAATTAAAGTGCTAAATTTCGAAAATTGACACTTTTTATTTAGTATATTATAAACCACCCCGTTGACACCCTCTATCTATTGAAAAAACCGCACCAAAATTCGTTGCGTAACTACAAACATCTAAGCATTAAGGGGACAGACAACGGAAAGTGACTTTGTTTTATACTTATGTACTGAAGAGAGAGAAATCAAGCCGCAGAAGAAGCAATCATCAAAAAAGAATAATATTGTGTGAAAAGATCTGTTATAATAAATTTAATACTAAGCACTACAGTCTGTTCTGTTCCTTATTTATATGTCTTGAAATTACATAGTTACGCGTGACAACCCTATTTAGCAGAATAGTCGCCGGGTTCATCAAAAGGCTTTAAATGTTCATGTACTGCAATTATTTAAATCATTGCCAGTTAAGATATACTGTTCATCATTTATTTAAATTCTTAATATGATGTTAATTGCCCTCCACAAACGACTTATTACAATAACATGTATTGACTAGCTATTGTAAAAAGTTAAAAAAGTATTTAATACTTTAGTACGTTCGAAATGTTATAAAAACAAAAGAAGTTCCTCGTCTGCGGAGGCTTCACTTGAAGTCTTGTAATGACCAAAGGTTGTCGACCTTGGCTCGGGGTCATCGCAGAAAAAAGGTGCGGTGAATATGTTAATGAGTGAGATGTGCCGAGGAGAGGTGAGATGGGAAATAACGTCTGCACAAACACACATAGACAGTCTATTCTCGCAAAACTCTATAGTTTACTTTATGGTCTACAGAAATAGACTGGTGATACCTACTACTAACGTCATCGTATCGGTGGAGTAAATAAAATATTGATACAAAAAAATCACACGGTAACGCTGTACCGTGTAAAGGTATATATAGCAATATCGGGATCAGTAAAAGGCTTATTCTCTTTTAGTCTCTTTATTTAATATGTATTAATTCGACGACTTATTTATGTTAATTACAAAACATTTAAAATCCTATCGATGCTCCTTATAATTAAGGCTATAGTAAGTAAATATTAACTGTATTGACTATCATTACATCTCATGAGCAAGTTAGGGGGACAAGCCGCAACGCAGTGCGTAACGGTAAAACTGATTTCTGATTTATAACAATAAGACTCTAAACGTCGCAGATGTTATTAGAAAACCCACCGATTAGAAAGTAACAATATTTAAGTCAGCGTAATATACCCCGATTAACACTTACCACCGCTTTCGCAAAATAGAGAAAGGATATTATCGATGAGAGAGAAAAAACATCTGCGTAGATTTAATTAATTTGATATTCAATTTTAGATTTGGCGTCTTAAGTAGCATACATTTAAGATTAAACTTTGCTAAACAAATTCATTTCCAAGAATAATGAATCACGAACACTGACAGCTTAAATATACAGATATAAATATGTACAGGTATTCAGAAAAATACGATTCTAAGAAGTTTAGACTGCAGACACAAGCTTTGCTCTATTTATTTTAAGAATAGATTAAATGATCATGATTAATGTTCAACTAGAAACAAAAATATATTATGTATATAGTTTTTTGTTCCACAAACGTAATTATATCGTAAATGGCTTAGTAATAATTGCGATATGGACACAGCACACCACCAACAAGTCTAGCGAAGCGTGACAAAATAACTACATAACAACACATGATATTAAGTTATTTTAACAAAGAACATTTTAGAATACATACTAACAAAATTTTTTAACCACACAAATTTTTTTTCATCCACGCAATTTGGACAGGCAAAAGCTTAGAACCCATACTGCCTTACACATGTAAAAATATCAATCTCAGAATATGTAGTAGTATAATACATTTATGTATGTAGTTAATTTCACTTTTTTTAAATTAATATTGGATGCGTTCACGGACATGATTCGTAAAAAAATACAACTCAAGTAAGGCTTGAAATAATGTCAGCGTGGCCGCCAAATTATATCTTAGTCAGTAGGGGCTACAAAAATCCAGCATACAGGCCAGCATTATGTCACCGGAACTTCAAGTGTTGGAGGGTACTGTTGTTGTTTGATTGCAATCGCAGTAAATTAGTGGCACCGGAAAATCTAAATTTAAAGAACACATTAATTCATGCTAAATAATTAATTCATATACTTAGTACATAATATTCAAAGCAAATAAATATACCTGTCTCATGCGACAGTGCCCTCTTTACGGTTTTTTATACTACTTTGTACGTGATAATTTTATGCGTTCTCCGACATGACTCATGTAAGAGGAGAGTGTACTAAGTGTTTGTTGAACCCATTTGTAAGCTAGAGGTTCTGAGTCAGTAGCCCCAAGCCGTATCTGACCTGAACTATCAGGTTCTGGTAGTATGAGCGTGGGAAATTGTTAATGCAAATTAAATAGAACATTTCGTTATGCGATTTGGATACCTTTATTACTACTTTACAATTATTATAATAGTATTTTTTATTCATTTTATGATGTTAGATGCTCATAAGTACGTTTTACATTACGATATAGAATATAGAACAACGGAAACATTTCAGCAAATCAACACAACGCGCATTTATAGTAGATATTCTGTTTTAATTATTATGACTATAAATTAAACATAGCCAGCATGGGGTGGTTGGTTTCACTATTAAAACCTTATTACAATGATTATTTATTTAAAAAAAAGAACATTCAAAACAAGTGACATAGGTACTTTTTTAAAATGTTACCGCGTTTATGGCGTTCTTCCCGCCATTTCATTTTACGCATTACGTTTTTAGTTTTTTCATCCTTCATTCTAATTTCGAATAATGAATAAATAAACAGCGACCGCGTGGACGAAATAGAAAATTTAGTTATAAATAAATACTAAAGTAGCGTGAAATAGACATGTAGGTAAGCAAGCGTATCACTTTCATCCGAACGTCTCTGAGCGTGATGATGTCGGCTAAAGTTTCGCCAGGCGCGCCTCCACTTTAAGAGATCTTTGAAAACAATCTTATAAATTGAATAAACGATTAAAAAATGCATGTCTTTATCAGCCTAAAAGCATATCTTGTTATGTATGATAAAGACAAACCTATCATCAATAAGCTAACTGTTCAGTATACCCGAATAATAATACATTTCTATGTACGCCATTTTTTTCTATGTACTTAACAGGTATCAGAAATGATTATTCCACATCGGGCCCGGTTCCCATGTTAATCATAGAGTCGTAGCATAGATATAAAGATACGTCGAGGCCTTAATCAGAAGCGAAATGCTGAAACACTCAGCCATAGTAACGAAAAGTTAAATTAAGTACTTTAATTTAACTTTTCGTTAAAAAATACAAAATAAAGACGATGATAAAATCTACGTGATCATTCAGATCAAATCAGCAACTATCAATTGGATCACTTTTTATTAAATTTCATCGAACATTGTGTAAAATATTAGTTTTAAATTTAAATTGTGTTCTCGACAAATGTCTTGCATTATTATCGGAATACGTTTGTATAATTAAGATTCAATACATATCTCCAAAGCATCGTCACATTGTCTGCAAATACAATCAGCTGATCTGATATTATGTATGTCTATTATGTCTAGCACGCGAATACTCTTATTTTCAATTCTTAATATATTATATTGCTGTTTGAATTTGTTCAAATTATTAACATTAAAAAAAACCATTTTGATATAGTGTTACCAAAAGGCCTTTGTCGTAGTAAAACAAATAATTGGACTAACAAAGAAAACCCCAATCCTTTTTGAAGACTCAAGAAGCCTGACTAAAAATACAACCATAGATTTATCATAGACTGTAGTTTAATCTTATTATTATATCTATGAATCCAACAGAATTTCAGTATCATAGAGTAGTTTCAGTGTAACTCCATACTATTATATCTCTAAACTATAAAAGATAATGCAGTATATTTGCGATATTATTACACAAAACTTATCGCAAATCAAATTAATATTTTGTTTTATGTATGTATGTTTTTGGATATTATCTACGTGCTACGTAATTTTTATTGAATACCCTACGCAATACTTACGCAGTTATCACTATTTACAATGCGGTGCCTTCTATTGCTTACCTACTGAGAGTATATGTATATTTTTATTTTACTAGCCATATTATTGTACTATTACTTTTTATTATACTGGCATTTAAAGGTTTTCTGCCAACATTTCCAAAAAGTCAGAAACATAAGTCTTATACGTTATAGGTAAGTTTCGTGGTTATAAGTATTTTTATCAAAAATTATCACAACTTTTATTGACAATATTTGAGAACAGGTGGCTTCTATAAGCCACCATTTTGATTACTACTAGTTGACTAATATTTTATTTTGTAATAAAATAAATTTGTTGTAGGTAAATCTATAGATCAAAAAAGTTAATTGAATAAATAATAAACTTTTTAAAATGTTTGACCTGATGTTGTAATCTAGGTCTAGTGGTTCACCATTCCAGTTTTAGTTAAGGGCTCTCGACCTGGAATTCCGGGCTACAGCAATTAGTTTTCAAAAGGTAAATATGTAATAGGTTTTTGCCACTATTTATATTTGAAACTAGAAAAATAATCTAGCACATTCTTTGTCCATGAATTGCACAATTGCCGCCATAGTCGGGTATTGAGGGCGTGATATTACAATCAATATTTTAATATCGAGTATTTCCATTCTCAACGTTTACTTTCTTCGAATTTTTATTGATGGCAAAGGGCACTTCAAGCTTATCTTATCATAGTTATTTACAAGCTTCATAAGATAACTTTTAAATTACGGAAAACATTAACATTTTATAGCTTTTCACGTAAGTGATGTCGAAAATTAATATTTCTTTCTTTACTATAATCTTGGTGGTCCAGTGGTCGAGCACCCTGCTCCTGAATCCAGAGGTCGCGGGTTCGAATCCTGGCTCACACCAATGAATTTTCGAAATCAATTTCGCAATTTACGTGTGATAAAAATCGATGACTGAAAAACTTCGTGCTCGGTATGGCAATAGGTTCGCCACCTATTCCATTTGGGACGTAAAGATAACGGCGAGACGAGGCTTAACAGCCGCTGCCTACACCTTGGGGTAACAAAGGCGTGAAGTTATGTTATGTTAATAAAATATTATAATAGCTACCGTAGCGTTCGAAACGTCGCGTCGGGAGTAGTCGGGACTAAACAATGAAATAATTAATTCAAATCATTTTTATATCTTTTATATAAATTATTATGCTATTTGATGATTTTTTTTAATAATATCCACATTAGTAGTGTCAATTTTGCCAATTTCATCATAGATGAACAATTTCGCCATTACATGCCAATTTCAACATTTCATATAGGTAGTGTACATCATTTAAAAGAGAAAGTTTTTTTTTCAGCAGATTTAAACTTTTAAACGCTTTCAACTGAAAATTGTGCTCCACTTATCTTTATATTTTATAACTGTATTCATATTTTTCCGTCGAGTATTTGAACTTGTTTATTTATTTGACTAAAGAAAATAGGTAAAATTCCTTCATTAATATATTATCAAAATTCTTGTAAGTTTTCATACACAATCAGTGCAATAATTGATGTTACAAGCTTATCTAATCTTATCCTATAAATATATTGAGACCACAATCATGGCGCTCTCTGAGAATTTGGGTACATATTTCATTTTTATCTTTATATATATATTTCCTTTAGATTTCAAGTTTCAAGGTGAAATTGGAAATGTGAAACTGAAAGATGTATATACGGCACTTTTGACCTTCGCATTTAATCTGTTAAGCCTTGATGAAACCTTAGAGGTTAGGTTTTAGGGTGCCGTAACTAAAATAGCGAAAGTGTAAAACAGTTTTTTGGCCGCGTCGTCTGTAACAGATGTTTTTTTTAATACGAAATTGAAGTAGACGTTTTCAGAGATTATTTTTACCAGCATTGGAACATGAATGCATGTTTGATAAACAATATTATCACAATCAATTATAACATTTATCACTGTCGAGCAAATGATATGATGACCTCGATGATGAGCCGCGATGACAACGACATTGGGGCATAATTATTCGATAAAACTATTTTGTAAATTCGAACTCGAAGCGGCGGATTTAGAGATCTTGACATGACAAATTTTATTTGGATCACATGCAATAGGTGTCCGAAAGTCATTGACGTACCACCCAAAATTTTTGATTCATAAGTTCATTGCTGAACTACTAGGCGACAAAGACGAAGTTTTCTTTTCAATATTTCAGCTCAATTAATCTATGATAGCGTTGGACTTTCGCAAACAACGCCATTTAATAAGATTACTATTAGTACAAAAGATACCAGCTACTCGTAATTGGTTTACTGGAGACTATTAAGTGCGGAACATGGCTTTTTGTTCAGACATGTAGATAGAATGGATAATGCAAGATTGACTAAGCAGATATACAATGTAAAAGCGGAATGTAAGTCGTGAGTCGAGGGTTTCATAAGTTTTTACATACACGTGCGTCGAGTTTTTAGGCTCCTGACATCACCTTCCTCCAGAACTTGTCGATTTGGTCATGGTCCTCGGCTGCGAATGAGGCTTGTAAGAATCGTGCCTTTTGACGCTCTGTTCTTTCTGTCTACCCAGCAAGGGACTTGGCGCGAAGTTATGTATGTATATTAATTTCTTACTCGTCACTTATCTAGGCATATGTTGATATAGAAATGATTATTTATAATAACTTTACGATGAATCATCACGTGGACTAGTTTATAATAGGTACAAGTGTCACATTTCTACACCTACACGTGAAATTATTGAAAGTATCTCTGCTTATACTCGTACTTATAAATGAGACCGATGTTTGTTATCGCTTCGGGTTTAAAACGCTGAATCGGATAAGATGAAATTTGATAAAAAAAATATATAAAACACAACAACTTGTGACCCGTGAAAAGACTAAAGATAGAGTAAAGTAGACTAAAGGTACTTTTGCCATAGGATATTAATGATATCAGCTCTTATTAATCCACCCCTTATTTGTTCTCTCTTTGTATGGGAAATCAATTATTTCTTAGCGAATATAGAACATACGGTTTTTAATCGACTATTGTTTTAGATATATAGCTTTATATAAATTTAAAATCTAAATAAATCACGAATGGTGAATAGCGAGTAGAGAATAATCACGTGGAAGCTGCGTTGTAGGTACATCATTTACATTTGCAGCCAATGGTCTAGTAGTTACACAGTAAAGATCGTTTCCACGAATCAAAAAGTAGTTACTGAACATTGTCTGAACATTTATTAACGACGGCTTAATTTTGCATTCAATTAGATACTGTTATTTAAAAGCAAACGTTGACAGGATGCTATCATGGCTGTAAATAATTAATTAATTATATAAACAACAAAACGGTACTGGGTAGTCGAATCTTACGCGGACACCGAAAATAGTGATGTTTATTTTTAAACGAATTAATATGTACACATTTGCTTTTCCTTGCCGTTTTATTGAGGAAAAATACCTATGTTGAACAATTTTACCTCTTCAATACAAGCGTTAGTTGTACAATGTAAAATTATGAAGGAAACATGGACACACATGTGATTGTTATGTTTATATTATCATGAAATATCATCACAGAACTCGTACCGAGATCGTTGTGGCGGTCACTGCCCCTGACTTGGAGACGGTGTCCTAGCTTGTTGCACGCTTAGACAAATGAACACTAGCAGGATGAACGGCTACAGCTCAAGTCACAGGCACTAATGCTTGTTCATTCACATCTACACAACACTTCACTGCGTGCACGTAAAGGGGAGATACGAGCGCACGTTGACCCGCGCTAACTTCAACTGCGCTGCTTGTGCGCTGCGAGCGAGCGCGGTCGTTTGGCGCGCGCTAAGCGAATAGCTGTGTGCGGGCTATATAGGGGGTGAAGAAGGTGGAGAGACGCTATACCGTGGACTGCGACTTGCTGAGCTGATAGCCAGCAGCTTCGGGCGACCAATACGCTATTAATATGTAATCTAAATTATTATCGACTATATTCAATTTGAAATGCATGGTTTATTTGTTAAAATAAAAGTAACGTAAGGAGCAGAAACTTGCTATAAACACACACACAGACGAGCCAATGAATTATGAATGTACGACGTATTTTCTTTGTCAATAACCAGTTCAGTTATTCTATTCTCAATTAATATAGATTTACAAACTTATTTATTACAAGGGATATTTATCGAGGAATAAGGTACCTAGTATTTTTATACTCCTATAAGAATTGACCAGTAGGTATGTTGGTTTAGCGTATTCAAATATTTATTTGACAAAGATATAAAAGTGATATCATGTAACGGGATTTCAACAAGTGACTCAATTTCATGGCGAACGTTGTCACGACCTAAATTTATAAATTTAGTTGTGTGTTTTCTACACGACCGTGTCAGTACCTACATTGGTTTTTTTTTTGTTATGCTCATTTCCTCGTGGCATAAGACGCTGCCACAATTTTCCGTTGAAATAACTAGGATTCTATTTTTGAATGCAATTCATACAGCGCAGTCGCAATTGCACTGTTCCAAGCTAAGTAACAAAAGCTTGCTATGTGATTATATAATATATTCGTATATAGGATTTATTAAAGTATCCTTTTATATATTATTCCTTTAGATAACACTTTAGAAAAAAATATCACTACGAGTATTCAGCAACCACTTCAACCAAACATCACGAGGCCAATTTTATTCTTTCGAAATATTTTCCAAAAATTTTCGCGTTGGGAGTTTCCTACGGTTTTAAATGCCTTATTAGCGGTTGCAAGCGATTCTCCTCGTTGAGTGCAGTGCAGTGCAGTGAGTGTCTCCTATAAAAGGGTTTAGCCCTTTGGACTGTACCAAATGGTGTAAGTAATAGCTCATTATGTAGAATATAAGTTAAGGTTTCTGGTTAAAACGAAACAAATGGTTAATGACTCGAAATAGGCTTATAAATTAAATCATTTGTTTCAATTCAAAATTGGTTAAGTTTTGCACGCCAAGTTGTATGAAAATTCATACCACAAAATTGTGTACCTACTATCTAACTAACTAATAATCTTAAACATTTACTGAATGAAGCGTACGTTGAAGTTTTGGGCATTATTTTTAAATTATCAAGCATTAGGTATAGCATTAGGTTGGTTTTGAAAAACAATGAATACATTATAGGTAAAGAAATTTATATCTCAAACCGTAAAGAATAATAAAAAGGTAAGTTTGGTTGAATTATTATGTGAAATTCGTACTTACACTTAAGAATTTGCATGAGGCAAGTATTCAAACGAGATAAAAGTTATCGCAACAACATAACATAACAACATACATAACCTCGCTCGTTTTTCTAGCTTAAGCCTCCACTCTCCGAATCATTACATCCCAAATGGAATGATGGCGGAACATATTGCCATACACCGGGGGCATAATCGGTATTTATTTTACCTATCACAAACAAATTTCCGTAAGAATTCTGACAAATCATTAGTTTAAGCTCAGAATCGATCCCATGACTTCTGAATCAGAAGTGGGGAGCACAACCACTGGACCACCGTCACTAATACGACTAGTGATGATCAATTCGAGTTGCTAACTCGAGTTAACTCGAGTGGGCTTGACTTGAGTCAACTTGAGTTGACCACCTCCAACTCGAGTTCAAATCATTATCATCATTACATAGTAGAGGGTGTCAACGGGGTGGTATTGATTTATAATTCATATATGATGTTGTGAAGAAAAATGATAATTTTGAGATTTAGCACTTTAATTGCAAACGCTGCCTGAACCCGAAGTGATATATCAAAACAATGTTCTACATTATTAAACACCCCTAGAAGGTTTACAAAAAAGTCTGCGATGTCTATCTCTTAGGGATAACTCACAATGACCATTTTTATTTTTTTACTTTTTACGAGAAATAATGGCCTATTTACGAAGCGATTTTAAACATTACAGCATTAATTTTCATCCAATTAACTGTCTTAAATAAATTGTGCACGTAATAAAGATGATACTGGCCCTTTACACCATGCAATTAAAACGAATATTTTCGAAGATATTGCAGTATTAACATAGCGGGACAACAGTTAAAGGCGATAAATAGCACAAATTGAGCCTCATGATATCCAAAATTTACTCATTTATTCCTTTTGATGCGGAACAAAGTTCGCCGGGTCAGCTAGTACTTGAATAAATCGACATGGAAGAAGTGAGATGAACACAAGATGAGCCGTTTTATGACTATATTCGTACAAAACAATCAAAGTGTCACATTTGTGTTGTAAATTTGAAATTAACCTATTTACTGTTCTGTTTCTGTGAAATATCTTTCATCTATTTATTTCTTAGATTTTTGCGAATCACATTCACAACATTAAAATAACTTTTAGGGTTATATCGTGTTTATTTATTAAAATTATTATTAAAATAGCTTTTGAACAACTACCATGTTTTTGTTCATCACTCGTGAAAATGATCTCTGTAAAGAGTTCGAAACGTCGGGAAATAAATAAAAATAAGTAATAAATAAAAGCGATATAATCCTAAAAGTTGTTTTAATATCTTTCATCTATCTTGTTACAAAATAAAATTGTAAATTTTAGTACCTGTTTATTACATACATGTTGTTTTTAGCTATAAACGTGTCTCGTTTTCAATATGTTGTAGAGAGATTATCATATTATGGCCAAAAGTGACCACATAGCTATGTTATAGTCGCAGTAACGGAAAACTGAACTTAACTGAAAATAACTCTATTGGACCCTTATGACAAGCGTGGGAAGTCAACAGTGGCAGTAGAGTTTTGCAGTTCGCTGCATGAATGGGCCGGCTCGACCGGTGAAATACCACAATCTCTCGAAATATCGGCATGAACTGTTTTGTTCGGTGAGGGAGGTATCCCGAGGTCCGATCCCCTTTCCTCTTCTTTTCCCTCCTATTCCCTTAAAGGACGGCAACGCACCAAGATGTTCAAGGGTGGTGAGTTGTTGCTTACCATCAGGTGACCCACTTGCACGTTGCTATCCCATTAAAAAAAAGAATATTATAATGACCCCTCAAAACTTTGCGATAAATAACAAAGGCAATCTCTATGTATCCTTTCCTTGTCGACGTTTTTTTTTTTAGTGACCAGTTACCAGACCAGAACCAGACCAGTGACCAGAACTCGAGTTACGTGTATTTTAACTCGAGTCAACTTGAGTTGGGATTATTCCGAGTTGGCACACCTCTAAGTTATACAATCATAAATGTAATGTTTTTGAGAGTTCGAACAAGTCAATCACTTAATAAAATTTTGTTATCACCGATGAGTTAGAAAGAGCGCTAATTCTTAACCCATAGAGAGAAGAGAGGAGCAACAGCTATAAAATTATCTCTGGAACGTATTGTACATCTGTCTACATTGTCTATGGAGAGCGATCCGTATCCATTACAAAAACAACGACATACCTACTGAAAATAAATATTTTTCCATAACAAACAAAAACCTATTTGAATTTCTGAACGAATACTAGTTTGATAATAAAACATAAATATTTTTGTATATAACCTAACATAATCACTGATTTTATTGTTATTTTGGTTTACATAAATATTTTCAAACCAAGTCCTTGTTAGGTAGCAGAACAACTTGTTTGCTTTATTTCAATACAGACAGACTGGCTGGAATTGTGACATCTTAATTGATAAAATTATTCATTATTTTGTTGATTTCGATACCTATGTAACTTATTAATTGTATTTTTTAGTTTGAAATAATACCAATAACTGTGAGATTTGTGAATTAAATAAATGAATAATCGTAGCACAAAAAAAATGTAATCTTAATAGGTAATTTCCGCCTCCCTTTTGCATTGATACTCTTTCATTTTGGAAGAATTTGGGATTATAGTTTTCATAATCAGTTACTCATATTTTGGGATACACGTTGGGTCAAGTGTTATAGGTAATCCGGGCTGATCCTACCTGCGCGAGATACCGCGCCCTTTGCGCTCCAACTCCATAACATTCCACCTTCTACGACGAGATATCTCCTAATTAACAATCAGGAGAAATAGAGCATAAAGATACAACGTAAATAATTACGTGTTTAGTAAAACAATTTCACTAAAATAACAGACATTCTGTTATCAAATATGCTATAAGCCTTCATAAGTAGGAAAAGATCTAATTGGAAATAATTGAACAAAATTATATTAATAATATATAAATTATATGTTGATTAATTATGAAAAATCTTGATAAAGGCACTGGGTCGAATAGAAACGGTCACTCTCCGGGTCACGCGAAATATAAATAAATGTATTTCTGATGATGAACGTTTGTTAGTCGAGGACAGTATGAGATGGTTTGGTATAGTAGTCATGCAGTTCATGCAGTTCAAAGGGAGGGTACTCACGCTGCTCCTAAACTTGAAGAACAGTGACATGAGGGATGAGTGACAAGGCCCGAAGTAGCGGCTAGCGACAGTGGGATATCACCGCGACACTACCGTGCTCACACCTCGCACCTCGTGCCTCAGAACAATCGCGCAAGCGTACTGCGATCACCCCGCCACCTGCCGTAGCTGGAGAAACACATATAATCTGTTAAGCAAACTACTGTATATCGACTGGAATACAGTGGAATTCAGAGCTTAATTTTAAAACAGCGGTAGACCGACACAGTTCGCTGTATAAATAGACTGTCTCGACCTGGTGAAATATAGATACGTATATCATGACCTCATGACAAGCAACACAGCTATGAGCCATGGGTTCCTTGGACGGCGCTAGTCGCTTTCCACCAGGTGACCAGCTTGCCTATGTGCCCTTTTTCCCATATAAAAAAATATTACCTACTTGCTGACGAGACTAGCAAACTTGAACCTTCGGCGTAATCATAAATTGTCATTATTTTTTCAATTTAATTAAATTAAGAAAAAGAGAATTTAAGAAAATTCGGTAGATATGGCAGTAAGTCATGAATTACCGATTTAATTACGTATTTAATTACTTACGATTTATACTAAACTACTTGACCCGGCGAAAAGTTACTTTTTTACTATATCATACCTACATGAATTATAGATAAAACCACCCATTGACACCCTCGATCTATTAAAAAAACCGCATCCAAATCCGTAGCGTAGTTTCACAGATATAAGCATATACGGACATCGAAAAGCGACTTTATTTTATACCATGTAACGGATACGGTGAAAATAAATAAAACGCCTAAGAAACCACTAAATAAATAAAATGAACTGAAAATGCCTTTAAACTGTTTTACATTTGTAGTAGGACTGGTGTCGACAATGTTACTTTATTAAGTCAACCTTATTATGATCGAATTTAGAAAGGGTAAGTTATAAACACTATTATTATTTTAACAGAAATCCTTGTAAAGGTTAGTATTTTTACATGCTGTCCTAAAAAATGAATCCTTAACATTAAAGGGTATTAAAAATAGACGTTGACCTATTCTCGAAGCTACCCTATATATTGTACAAAAACTAATGAAAGTCGGTAAAACCATTTCTGAAGACTGCGCCACGTGTAGTTATTCTATAAAACATTTAACAAACTAATAAAAGTCTCGGTGGCGCAGTGGACGAGCACACGGCTTCTGATCCAGAGGTCCGCGTTCGATTCCAGACACTGGCTCACACCAATGACTTTTCGAAATTATTTTCGGAAGTTATGTGTGATAAATATCGATGACTGAAAACTTTGTGCCCGGTATGGCAATAGGTTCGCCACCTATTCCATTTGGGACGTAAACATAACGGCGAGACGAGGCTTAACAGCCGCTGCCTACACCTTCGGATAACAAAAGGCGTGAAGTTATGTTATGTTATGTAATAATTTTCGGAGTAAATTAAAAATGAAAATATTTAGTTTTTTTTTAGAGGTCTCGGTGGTCCAGTGGTCGAGCACTCCGCTTCTGATTTGAGAGGTCGCGTGTTCGTATCCTGGCTCACACCAATGACTTTTCGAAATTAATTTGGAAAGTTATGTGTGATACATATCGATGACTGAAAACTTTGTGCCCGGTATGACAATAGGTTCGCCACCCATTCCATTTAAACGGGACGTAAACATAACGGCGAGTCGAGGCTTAACAGCCACTGCCTACACGCCCTACACCTTCGGTTAGAAAAAGGCGTGAAGTTATGTTTGTGTACGTTTATGTAATTATTTAGTTCATGAGGAAATTGCTTTCCCAATCTAGGAGTAAGTCTATTGCAGATTTCTGTACCTATTTTATGTGTGTGTGTTCCCAAGCAGATATAGAGAAAATACCTATGGCTTCATATAATTCAGATGTGAAGACACAAAAAGAAAAAGACTTTACTAGCAAGTACTCTAGGAGACTATTCAGATAATAGCGCCGGAGATCGAAACATGAATGGGTTGGCTCGACCGGTGAATGAACTCTCACCTTTACTCAACCTTTACTTTAAAGGCAATCTTATTTAACAGACGGTCTAGTTCCATCTAATTATATATCCCACCAAAGACATAAATATAAAAAAGAGAGCCAAGTTCTATGTAAAATCCAAATCTTATATCTTTAAACTAGCAATTATTGTATATATATAATTAATAGGTATATCTCGGAATCGGCTCCAACGATTTTCATGAAATTTAGTATACAGGGGGTTCCGGGAGCGATTAATATGTCATTTTATCGTGTTTTATCGATAATCAACTTAAACATAAACTTACTTTTTTTTATTGGAAGAAAAATATCAAAAAAGGTGGCGTTTGAGTAGTCCCAATTTAAATTGAAAAATATGACTCTGTAATATATTTACTCTATATAATTTCCAAAAAACACAATTTATAAAAATAAAAACCGAGCAAAGCTCGGTCATCCTGGTATTTATAACAACAAAATAACATTATGAACAAGCATTAAACACTTGTCTTTGCTTTATTGGAGATCTATAGCAATTGTAACGGTTCCAACGTGCTCTACAATAAAAAGAAAATAGTTTGAGAACCCCCTAATTTTCATTTGTAGATTATTTGCGACGCTTACACAAAATTACGGAGCTAGATTCCAAATTTCATCCTTTTAAATTAATTTTATCATGTAGTTTTAAGTTTACGTTAAAGAGACTTTGAGTTATAGAAGGGTCAAAAGTTGCACTAACTGGTTCGTGTAGGTAATATTACACTCATCGGTGCGTTAGTTCGACCGTTTATTTGCAGGAACTTGACTTGACACGCTGATGCTTGTCTGGTTTCAAGCCCACGCTGGTTGGGTTCATTTGTCACCAGTGTCACATCCACTGATAAGAAACTTGTAAAGGCGGGCATTGACCGGAGTGATCACAAGTACGAAGCGTAATGTAACCTCTTATACTTCACATGTTGGGTTGAGTTCGGAACGATCGTTGAAATACTCTGTCTCAGAAAAACGACGTAAAGTGGCTCAAGTTTAGTTCGGTAATAGAGGTATCCAGAGAGTCCGATCAAAACTAACTTTAATCCGAAATTTTGGACAAATTTATCGACGCGCGTGCATTAAAAGAGTTATGAAAGTCACGAAGCGAGCGAGGTGTGTAAGTATCGTGCCTTGTGGCGCTCTGTTCTCTCTGCCAACCCCGCAAGGGATTAGGCGTGAAGTTATGTGTATAGACAAATTTCATCACACAAACAACTTGATGAAGTTATTTGTGACGATGGTCTAAGATATATGACTACGAGTTGTGGACGAAGAACACGGTGTAACATATCATGTTCGGCCGCGAATGTTACATTACGCCGCGTAACATAGGGTAAGCCACCTGTCATAATGTAAAACACATTGCGCAAGTGTACATATTATCGATCGAACTTGTACCGCATCAGCGCAGCGACCCGTTCCAACCGCTGCGCCGTATTTCATTTGTATCTACAAGTATATTTTTGTTGAATCCTGTCTAAATTGCTACTAACAATTCACGGAAGTTGAAGAATACAATCAAATTTTGCACAAACATTGCCGTATTTCGTGTTCGTAGTTTAAAAATATGGGTGCCCGTGTCTGGGCGTGGTGGGTGGCATTGTTCGCCGGAGTGGTAGGTGCTCGTGAATTGGACCCAGCTGCGTGTGCTGCACGTTTCGATGTCCAGCACGACAAGATTATCCGAACTGAGGAGTCAAGGGAGATGGGTGCCCGCTACCTGTCAGAGCTGGACGTTGGCGCCAGAGATGAATGCCTACGGCTCTGCTGCGAGACTGACACCTGCGATGTCTTCGTGTACGAGGAGAAAGTAAGTATAGATTTATTTGGAAATGAATTTAGCAGATGTTAAAAACCTGTAAAACTCTAAATTGATGAAATAAAAATGGTGGATTGTTTCGTGAACATTTAATTGATATATTTATTACACAAATATATACGTTTGTAATTGAATTATGTACATTTCCCAGTCTACCTGCGTGCAACGCCTGGATTTTGTTATTGCGCAGTGAATCAAGCAATCGATAACTCTAGTTCTTAACTATTATTTGCACTGATTCACAAGAAAATAACACCAAAATGTCTAACCCAAATTGACTTAACAACATTTATGAACACGCTACTTTATAGGTATTATTACTACATATAATGAACGGATTATTACTTTATCCCAGACAATTCTGTAGTATATTTCATTTTTTTATCAAGTTAAAGTCCATCTAGCTGAGGTTGCAGAGCGCGCCAAAATAGTAGGTAAATAGTAGGCACTAGATAAATTGCACACTTCTAGCTACTGGCAAGTCGGGTAAAAAGCAGACGAATCATGTGTTGCGTATAACTGTACTAGTGTAACAACTAGTAATGACTCGATAAGTGTAGACTTAACGGTATTTTTTGTGACTGTTGGTACCCACAATGAACTAAATAATGATCAGTGATCAATATCCATCCCACATAACTATTGTACATATCAACATTTATAAAGATTTGAGAGAGAAAAAAGTTAATTTTATTTACTACAAGTTTTCTAAGCAAATACGAATTTATAAGATTTTGATACTTATGATCAATTAATAATCAGGGTTATGTGTGATAATTTCAAATATTATATGAACAACTATAAATAACAATGTGCAACTTGTTGACCCGGCGAACTTTGTTCCGCATCAAAAGTAATAAATATTATTTTTTTACTAGATTGTATATACATAAATTATAGATACAAACCACGCCATTGACACCCACTCTCTTTTAAAGAAACTTCATCAAAATCCGTTGCGCAGTTTCAAAGATATAAGCATATAAGGGGACAGACAGCGGAAAGCTACTTTGTTTTATACAATGTACCTAATGATACACTAAGAAAACATTTTTTTATTTGTTCCGGCTAATCTAGGAATAGCCGGATCGATTTTGACGCGTTACGAGGTTACTTTTTTTGGAAAAAAATCTTTTATTTATTGCTTCCGAGGCAAAACAAAGTTCGCCGCGTCAACTAGTACTTATTATAAATGTAACGTGAAATACCATAACAATTCAATATTCATTCTATAAAATAGATTATCTAGTGAATTGGCAAGCAGAAATAATAAATTCGTATCATTCAAGAAATTAATTGATATTTGATTACATATTTATTGTAAGACGTTGTATAGAGGTGCATTGATTTCTCCGTGGCAGGGTCCAGGCAGCTGCTACCTTTTCAATTGCGGCCCACCAGAAGACTTCAGATGCAAGTTCACTGCGCACAGCAACTTCAGCAGTGGAGTGCTAGCGATCAGCAGGAGGCTGGCTGAACTACAAGACCAAGAACGTCTCGCTCACCATGAACAGGAACTTGCTAATCTCCGGTAAGATAGAAGGCATAAAATTATATAATAATAACAATTAATCGGTTATGCCCATCGGTTAATTGTAATCATCAATTTAAATAGCTTTTAAATAGTCAATTGACTTTTTAAACGTATAAAAAGATAGGTATTATACCTTGTTATTTATGTAAGGATTTAATGTAAGGACATTTTCACATAACATAACTTCACGCCTTTTTCTACCCGAAGCGGCTGTTAAGCCTCGTCTTACCGTTATGTTTACGTCCCAAATGGAATACGTGGCAACCACCTTGATCTATTTCTGTGGTGGCAACCCTATTGCTATACCGGGCACCAACTTTTAAGTCATCGATATTTATCAAACATAACTTTCGAAATTAATTTCGATAAGTCATTAGTGTGAGCCTGATGTCTATCAAAATAAAATGTATTATGTATTAAAATTCATCGAGAAATATTACTTCACTTATTAATGCAAGTATTCCCTTTTTTTCTTATTGCATATTAGAACGGTGACAAGTAGTACTGCAAGCACCACAGCAGCCACAACTCCTGCGCCAGCACCTCCCCCGCGGCCCACACAACCACTAGTAGTGGACCGCTTACAAAGTAGGTTCAATTTAGTTTTAACAACAGAAGTAAGAGATGAATCCAATTGAAAGGTTATTTATTTTAAGCAACAAAATGCCTGTGGTATGGAAACCAGTTACCTACTGGTTATTAAGACATATTTAAACTTTTTTTGTAAATACATATACATGAGACATAGAAACACACCCAGACGATGAGAACCAGAACCTGCCGATCTCTACTTCGCAGTCGGTTATTGTAGCATTGCACCACGAGGGCGCCCGGTAAATAATCTTTTAAACACTGGAGCACATTTACAAACATTTTACGTTGCAAACAGATATTTCAATTTTATTTGTTTTATAGATAAGTTACGCTTTATGTTGTTAAATTGAAAATTGTCATTAATTTGTAACAGCTGGTCGCTGCAATAGGAATCAGTTCGAGTGTCGTCACGGAGGGGAATGTATCGCAGTGTATAACGCGTGTGACGGAGTGGCTCAGTGTGCAGACGGTAGCGATGAAGCTCCCGAGCTAGGTTGTCCCGCGGCACCTGCACCACAGCCTCAACCACAGGCACCCTTACCAGCTGTAGTGCCAGTGCCATATCGACGTACCACCACATCACCTCCTCCGTTACTGAAACCATTGCAGGTGATTCTGATTAACATATTTGATATTTTTGCTAATTGAAAATATCTCGGTGGTCCAGTGGTCGAGCATCCCGCTTCTGAATCTAGAGGTCGCGGGTTCGAATGCTCACACTGGCTCACACCAATGACTTTACGAAGTTCTTTTCGGAGGTAATGTGTGAAAAATATCAATGACTGAAAACTTTGTGCCCGGTATGGCAATAGGCAAATCGCCACCCATTTGGGACGTAAACATAACGGCGAGACGAGGCTTAACAGCCGCTGCCTACACCTTCGGGTAGAAAACGTGAAGTAATATATATAACAAATAATATATATATATATATATATATAACTGATTGAAATTTTAACTTATGTAGACTTTTATGTTTAGTTACATTTTGATGAAATATTACGACAGTGCACGTATCAATTGTTTTTAATAAGATTGTGGCTTGTATAGGAGAGCATGGAGACAGGCGCTGGTAGTGTGGACACCCTTGTGATGGGCGACAACGGCCCAATATCTGATCGATGGCCACATCGCCTAGCACAGGCTCAGCCGCAGTTACATCGATACAGTGGTACTAAATAATGCATTCCTACATCAATGTAGAATACAAAAAATGTAAACTTCACACGTTATTTACTGTTCTATTTACGAATTTTTAGACGGGGCAAGTTCACACATTTTCAGCCATAAGGGGGGCTTGCTACAGGATCAGGATGGAGGTGCTCAGTTCCCGCCATTCGAAGCACCTTGGCCCCGACGTACCTGGTCCGCGCAGCAACCGCCGCCTGGTAACGTACGATGTCCTTGTGCAATGGCTTTGTTACAGCAAACTAGTGCTCTGTTTCAATTAGCTGAACGCCCAAAGTCTCTTTGGATATGCCTTGGCATATTACTTAATAGAGCTAGAGCGCAGAGGATTGTGTAATGAATGATGATTTCAGGTATGGACGGAATGTCCGGGGAGAGACCTTGGTCGGGAGGCTCATATTCACATGTGGACTGGCCTGAACCCGATCCACGCCGTGCCTGGCCGGTTCCACCGGCAAGAACTGAACAGGTACCTAGATAGTAATATTTTTCTTTCCAACAAATCTAAAGCTTGAATTAAACCGTGCAGAGACATCTAGTGGCTAATGTATATTAGATAAACGCTTTTATATTTAATTTCAATGTTTATGTTGTCTAGGAAATGCCGGTCTACATGCCTCAAAAGACTATGCCTGAAATCCCAGTAGTATACTCTAGTCAACAACAGACTCTTCGAGACAGCCCCAAGAAAGGTTTTGATCTTCTAAAGGCAAATACTGAACCACCTCCTCGTGTTCAGAACAATGATATTGATCAACGAGAAGAGGTTAAACCTGCGCCGGTCGAGAATACCACCAAGAAAAAAGAACTAAAAGACAACGTGAGGAGCTTTTTTTTAAGAAATTTTAATTATGCAAAGCCATACTAATATAACTAATATTAGGTATACCTATAGCTAAGAGTTTATTTGGTTGAACGCGCTCAGGTTTCGACTGGTTCGAATTAAAAAATATTTCTGTGTTTGATAGTTTGTGCTGGAAGTCCATTTATCAAGGTAGGCTTCGGGCTATGTACGATCAAGCTATGATAATTGGAGCGGAGCTTAAATCTTTTTAGTGGTAAAATAATATAGCGGTATAAAGTTTGCCTTAGATTCTTGGTATATCAGAATTAAAATTCTTAGAAGCTAAAGCAAGTACAAGCAAAGCTGAAGTACTTATGTCTATCTAAAATAAGCGGAGCTAAAACGCTTTCATTGAATATTAAAAATTCGCAAATTAAATCAACGCTCCATGTTTTCCAGTCGGTGGCAAAAACCAAATCATCTAGCAGCGTTGAGAAGAAGACGGCCCAGATGGCAACAGCCCACCAGCACTATTCACCAGAGTCTATAGATGACCACGAAGGGCTCAGCGATCATCCACCAGCCACACTGATGCTACTTGTTATAGGTAACTTTTTGTAAAATACTTTATTATCTTCCTACCATTATACTTTTCTAGATAGGAAAGGATAGGATATTGCTATCTCTAATCCTTAACAGAATTTAGTTAGTCAAGTAAAAAGTGTAGGATGAATTGCAAGTCAAATAGGTACTACTGGCAACTAGTTCGAAAGTCTAGGATTATAAATTGGCTTGCAAATGAGTGAAATCACCGGGTACTTTTACAGGTATGGGACTATCCATATTATTGATGGGCGTGCTGGTTTGTCGAGAGCGTCAGTCACGTCGGCGTCTAAGGCGCGGGAAGTCTCCATTTGCCCATGATGCCGATTATCTTGTCAACGGCATGTACCTTTGAGAAGAACTTACCACAGAACGCACATAATTTGTTGTTTAAGAATAATCTATCGTCGGAAAGGCGAGGGACAACTGGGTCGATTTTGTTAAAAAAAAAACATTGCTTGGAAAAAGCAAAAGTAGGTATGGATAGACACATCCACAGAGAGCAAGGAAAAAAATATGTACCATAAAATACGTGTATTATATCTGGAGGATGTGTAGAATCAGCTAAATGCTGACCTAAGCGCGAAAGATATCAAGAGGATGAAAACTATTTAATTTCAAGGACTGGAAAAAAAATTATATGATGTTAGTTTTAGTAAATAATATTTTATTCCAATTGGAAATTAAAAGCTATAAAAATTTGGTAAGCTATAAAATTTGTTAATTGAGATATAATTTGTCACTGCTGGAAAAGACTGGATGCGGTAGGATGAGAAAGAGAGTCGAGCAGTGGACTGCGATAGGCTGATTGATTGATTGAAGTCATAATTATTATTTAACGTGTTTATAAAAAACGTTAACTGTTTCTTCATTCTTAATAGCAACTGATAAAATGTGTGTGTTCGTGTGGAAGAATATTTCTTGAATATGAAAGAGGATAGAATAGGTAATTATCATTAAATATATTTAGTGACTACAAATCATTTTCGTTTTGACGATGTTAAATTATTAAAATTTGTATCATTATTAATGGCTATGACACACGTTTTTCTAATGGATATTTATATAATTTGAGATAGATATATTTCCAATAGCATTGTATGAAATAATTTTTTGTTTAGCTATGAGCTATGATTATAGTATCTAATTTAGCATTAGATTTTGTAATTAAAGTAAAATATTAATGGCGTGAAAAAGATTTGTTAACTACAAAAAAATACCCACTGAGATACTGTTTGGGGTATCAATTACTATCTATTATTATTATCAATTTGTTAATATAAAAGAGGTCTTAAATATGATATGGTTGTAATTCCATTGAACTGTAATCAAGACAAATATTTATGGACAAGGAACTTTTTTGTGATCATCTCCTGCGCCACCTATGTATTATTTATGTCCAGTCCGTTATTATTTGAATGGATCAACTAAAACCCTAAAAATCGATCTGCAATACATGCAATGGTTCAGTGATAAAAGCCTTTTTGAAAGTTTCCTGTGTGTTTATTTTGTATAACTCTTTAAAAATAAATCTCTGAATTACATTACCGCTCCAATCGTGAGTTTTGTTGAGAGTTTATTTGTTTTAAAAGTGAATTAAATTAGTTTTAACCGAGTTAATTGTTTTGTCCAGCAGAATAACAATAAAATTTATACAGATGCCAAGTTGTTTCAATTAATTGTCTGCAATAATTTTAAAACATACCTAATGACATTTTTCGACATGCGACACAGCGCCATCTAGTGACCAAGCCAATCAACTAATGCTCGTGTTGTAGAACACACCTGGATTGAGGTAATAAACTTTTTATTTTTAAATAAAACGACGCAAATATGTGTTTTTCATCATAGCAAATATGTCTAATCGGGTCGGGGTCAAACCTTCATTCAGAAGTCGTGTTTTTACCGATGGAGCTAGTAGCAGTTATGCCATGTGTCAAAAATACCTAGGTATATTTAAATAATTTTTACTAGGTACAATTAAAAAATATTTATACAGCAATTAAAGAAACTAGGCATTATACAACTATTAAGTTTTGTTTCTAAGCTGTATTGCATAAATATAGACTAGATGTATTGTTCCACATCATATTCAACTCGATAACGTGTCCAAAACACTGATAGCATCATCGTGGTGCTTGGCAATGCAAATTATCTATGAGAAGTGTAACCCAGCACGGTGGCCACGAGAGACCTTGATTAGTTGCGTTTAACCCATTTATTCACAGACATACATAACTTTACGCCAAGTCACGAGACAGGGTAGGCAGAGAGAACAGAACGTCACAAGTAACGATTCTTACACGCCTAACTCCTTCTGACTTTCATAACTCTTGTCACACACGCTCGGATCCTGGCATCACCTCGTTCTATTTCGTCATTGATAGTGTGCCGTGGCCGTCTTCGACTCCTACATCCATCCGGTTTGCATTGTTTATCTGCTTAGTCACAGCTTGCATCATCAATTCTTTCCGTGTCCGAACCAAATCTTATTTACATCTCTTAAAAATTTATACATTAAATTTTCTTCTCTTCTCCCTCTCTTTAATTTAAAGAGAGAGGGTGAAGCAAGTCCTTGGTGGTATGATAAAAATAAAACTCTCCATTTGATCAACACTTTAATAATCATATGTATTTATTTGTTTATTAGACAATTGAATGAAACACAAATCAACAGTTGAATTTTAACGTGAACTTGAGGAATTTTAACAATTTAACTTGATTAAATATTAGATACGTACAGCCATCTCGGGTGGATATTTGTAAAATACGAAAAAGATTTATTTTTTGTCTTTAAAGCATGAATAAATATAATTGAAATATTAAAAAATCACTCTGGCATTAGGTATACAGCAAATTAAAAAAAAAAAAACAAAATGTCTTTTTATTAAGCAGCATCTTAAATTTTCAGTCTTGATATATTTTAAGTGTATATTGACAAATAACCTAATATCCAAATTAATTAATTTACATAAAGTTAGTGCCCGACAGATGCTTCTGCTTAGGTCACCTTCGGCCAAATTAGCCGATGGCCGAGGTTAACAAATTGTTAAATTTTGTAAGATACAAAACATACATGCATGCATATATGTTGGGCTAAATCTCTTAAGCTCTCAGAATATGTAGTAAGTATATTCTGAGATTATAATAACTATCACATATCACGATCTTGGTAAAAATCGATTAATCGGTTTCGGCCAGAATTGCACATTTGGTCGAACACTATAATATGTAGTCGATTATCGATTTTATTTAATATCAATCTAATATGAAAATTCGTTGCACTGCGACGTAATATATTCGTACATAATTATATGACTCATGATACACACATGAAGACAATATTCATTTCCTAGGCATTAAAAATTAAATTCTAACATGTTTTATATTTATAAAAATAAACCTAACAAATTAAACACAATTTTAGGCACTGTTACTTATATTCACATAAAAACAATTTATGTCAAAGGAATTGGGGCTAGAAAAATAATGGAATGATTTACCTACATAATATTTATTTCCAATTAATATCTTTTACTAGTCTTAAAATAGGTAGATATTTGCTATTTTGACAGGCATTGCTGGAATAGACGCGGGAAAAGCCGCAACTTGCGGAGCAGGAGACGCCTACAGACTGTTCTGAAAAGTGTGATAGGTGTAATTCGAGCGCGATAACCTGAGACTTGGGGGCGGTGACGTCACAAACGCATTGTCGTACTGGGCACAAAAAAATATCTCAACAAAACTCCACCCGCGGCTTTGTCGCTGTTTTTTTTTTTTGAGCGATTGTTGTACTCTGTCTCGGTGGTCTGGTGGTCGAGAACACGGTTTCTGAATGCAGAGGTCGTGGTTCGAATCCTGACACTGGCTCACACCAATGACTTTTCGAAATTGTTTTCGGAAAGTTATGTGTGATAAATATCGATGACTGAAAACTTTGTGCCCGGTATGGCAATAGGTTCGCCCCATATTCCATTTGGGACGTAAACATAACGGCGAGACGAGGCTTAACAGCCGCTGCCTAGACCTTCGGGTAACAATGGCGTGAAGTTATGTTTTTTATGTTTTGTTGTACTCGAAACAAGCCGCCATAGATATATCATGAAAATTTACTATGCTATTACAAACGTGCGAACTGAGTCATAAATATTTTAAAACCAAGAATATTATAATTTTTATTTCGTAAGCCAGTAAGATGTCAAAAAATCGTGTTGCCTAAATTACAACATAGGAGTTTGATGGGAATTTACAGGGGTAGCGGACAGGTTGCATTCCAGCACATGTCTCAAGCTATCGCGCTCGATTATTAGGTAACTTTCTTCTCCTAGGTCCTAGTCAGGGTTAGTCACGAAAAGTCATTGTGAAGTCCAGTCTAAACGCAGTAATTCAACAGTAATTTTATAAAATGTAGTTCCAACATGATATGTGTATGTACCTATTTATAATAGATTAATTTAACACAAAGAGTACCTAACTTCATCCCCGCATTCGTACATGTATGCTAAGTTGTATACTTTTTTTACAGTACAATACCTCAATTTACAGCAAATATGATAATTAAACTTCGTAAAATTACCCCAGTTTATTGTTTTTTTATATGTTTATTTTTAGCCTGAAACCTTTATTAATTGAATATAAATTAGAGATTAAAAATAGAGAGAGAGATTGTAGTAGAATGATGTTACACACAGTAAATATAAATTACATAATTTTTAACAGAGTTAAATGATGTTGTTTTAAATGTCTTTACTACCTATATACTTAAAATTAAACTTTCAATAAAATTAGTACAGTACAGGGAACGTTACTGGTATACACAACAAGTAATTCTGTAGCATGTATTCTGGTCTTTATTTACTGCTCATAATCCTTCAAATTAAGTTCAGATGCACACACTTCAGTTTGGGAGGTTTCTGACGTCACCTTATGATAAGACTGGTGACGGAAACTGTGTTCATATTCCTGGATTTCTTCATTCTTCAGCTTTTAAACTGTATATCTGCTTAGTCATACTTTAATCTTCTATTACTTTCTTGTATCCATGACCTTGGCGCAGACCTTTCTTTACTTTAACACTGACAGTCAATCAGTCAACACTGGGTCACTCCGGAGATTTTGCCTAAGAACTAGGCATCTAGACCGCATCTACTGTATTGTCATACCCATTATGATGCTGGCTTCCAAAATTAGCATTGGTATAAGCACTGCGTCATGTATAGCATGCAGGTCTATCTTTTTATTCAAATTTCTTTTTTTTATAGTAAATAAAGACTATACAATATTTTTCTACATACATTGATTTTTTAATGAAGACCAGTTAAACATGCCATCTACACACTCAATGATAATGTCTTGATGGCCGAAAACTAGTGTCCGACCGAAGGTCTATTTTTGGCCAAAGCTGAAGCCGATTAATCGGCAATCTCCACAACCTTTATAAACTATTAGTAATCTAACAATTTTCTTCAATATCATCCAAGAATATCGGCGTAAAGTGGCTCATGCCGCTTTTCTCTCGGTGTTAGAGGTATCCGCACTGAACTAAGTTGAACTAATTGCAGTCCGGTCCGTCAGTTCTTTCGTAACAGTTCGTTTAATTCCGACTGTTTTCGGACCTTCTCGGACGATCTCGCCAAAGATGGATTTTTGGCCGAAGGTTGCCGAAGCCGAAGCTTCGGTCGGACACTACCGAAAACACACCTAAATAATAGAGAAATAAAGTATTTTTACTTTTATCTGATTGTATTTACCCTGGATATTTAAATCATGAACATAAGATGTCCTTTAAGTAAATTAGGCTTTCACACAGTAGCTACATTTAAATAATATTCGATTATTATAGACTTAATTTAAAATTAATCACCCTTGTATAATTATGGGGGTTAGTATTATTTAATTTCTTTTAAAAGTTCGGTAATAAACAATACAATTTAGCAACTATTTTCTTCTGTATTTATTAGTATTAAAGAAGTGACCTGTTTATTTAGGTTTACAACTAAACAAAGTGTATTTATTTAGTCAGTAGGTGACCAAGATATCAACAAATTTAAATGTATAAGAATAAAAAAATGTTTACTAGTAGCTTTTCTGTATCCATATTCAATTGGTTCTGCTTCCAGGATTTAAGAGTTTCACATTTCACCTAATTACCTAAACTGTAATTCCATAGTACAGTTCATAATCATAGTGTTACCACAGGAAAATTTACAAAACATGGTCTTGGTTAAAAGGACACACAATACAACAACAGTGAGGAAGTAAATAAATATTAACCTCAGAGTAAAAATGGTGCATGGATTTGTTTATTATGCTCAGGTTTAACTTATTAGAATTTTATAAGTAGATTGTTATATGATTTTCTAAATAAAAATAACACCAGGAATATAATAAATTGATCACAATAATATATTTGGTAAATAGATTAATTTATCTATGCATAACAAAATCAATATAGAGAGAATGTTCGATTATCATATTAGTAATAATTTAGTCGGTTGACATAGGAGAGATCAAATGTATTTAAAAAACGCTTTAACACATCAAAGTATTCGCGAAAATCTTCATATTATATTTACAATAAACATTTATGTTTTTCCAAGATAAAAATGATATCATTACATATGTAACTTATTATTTCCAGATGCAAAATGGTACATCCGATCTTAAATATCACTGGTTTGAGCCACCCAAACTTTTCTCACATTACATTTAATCACTATTCATGTGTCTGCATTATAACAATATATAATGATAATGAAAGCAACTGACACTGTCGACAGGAAATATATATAAATGTATATATAAACATCGAAATATATTGATCGGTTTACCAAAATAGTAAAGGCAAGGCAAAATTGAATGTCGAAGGCACTTCGTGTCATAAAAATGATGAGTAAATCAGTTCACATACATAACACAATAGACACGGTTCATTGGTTAGGTACAACCGTGGACTCACGTGTGCAGGTGGAGGGGATGGTGACGTCACAGGGCCCTGCGCTGCGCCAGCTGGCAGTTCTCCACGTACAGCTCCTTGACGAGGACGTCTGCAGCGGCGAGGCGCGCATGCAGGCGCCGCACGGCCGCCTCGGCTCGGGCGCAGCGGGTTCGCAGTTCGCGGACCTCCATCACGTGCACTTTCTGCAAAATCACGCACCACTCATTGCGCACCACTGCTCTACCCGCCACCATATGTCAAAATTGATCAATATCTTTCTAACATGCTCACTAATACTGTATTGTCAGCTTTAACACGGCTAGGCGTTAGGGTGGTAACCGTGTGTGACGTTTTCGTCGGCGGCGAACACTCACCGTGGGCTCGCGAGGCACACCCGGCGGGTCGCTAGAGTGCGCGCAATACGCGGGGTTCTGGTAGTCACGCGGGCGACGCCGCGGGCCAGGCGAGGCGGTTCGCTCTGCTTCGGCCGCGGCCAGGCGGCGTTCTAGCGTTTCTGATCGCTCTGCGAGGCGAGCACATTCAGCAGCACTAGCCTGCAGTTCGGCCTCTTTATCGCGACGATAGTGCGCGAATTCATCTTCTAGATCGGTGAACTGCGCTTCTAGACTATAGCGCTCGTCGATTGTCGGTAAATTATTTGACGCTGCAGCAAATTGCTTTTCATACTCGCCGATTTTGGCGATTAGTTCTGAGAGGCGTTCGTCACCTAGACGCTGTTCTTCATTATAAGCATTACGCTCCTCATCTAGCTTATTTCTCCAATACTCGTCGCACTTGTCATACTCTAGCTTCATTTGCTCCAAGCTTGTATCCAGTTCACTGAAAATATAAAATAACATTTTGTTTAACTACCGCCACCTTTTTCTTTTTACTTTCAAGACTTAATACCCTCATTTAGTAGGAAAACCTCACAAATATATAAAATTCTCATTCTAATTTGTTGCCAAAGAATTAGTTAGAACTTCTTGTTACGATTTTACAATCTCTATAGGCTTATGAGATAGTTTTTTTTTAATTTTGATAAAATTTTGGATATAAATATACCTCTATATTATACTTTTACGGTGAAGTATCTAGTCTAGGAAGTATCTAGTTCAATAAACTTTAGTTTAGATTTGCTTATTAACTCTATGTTATAGTGTAATATTATAGAAAAACTAACTTAATGAGACTAGTGAGTTTTCGTTTTTCGTCATCATGTCTCCTATTCTGGTCAAGTAGGTCACGTTGCAACGCTTCCGTATTGTCTATTCCTTCAGTCTGAGATGTTGCGTCTTTATGTGGTAGACAGGGGACATGCAGTGTCTCGTTAATGTCACATGCACGTTCTTGGAGTTGTCTTATTATGCTGATAATAGTACTGCATGAGGCACATGCATTTGTATCATTTAAATTAATAGTCCTAATGCTGTCACAAATTTGTCTAAGTTTTGTTATGGCTTCCATATGTCCCATTATTCTTTGGTCTAAACTCACAGGTGCAGAATCACATTCCTGCAAATAAGTATAAAATAACAAGGATAAGGTTAGAGCTTAACTTTAGCATCTGTATAAGATTGGAGTATGTATAATTGTGGTCAAATAAAGATACCACAACAATCCTATTTCATTGTATGTCTCATTAACCTTTAACTAGTGACGTGTAGTCTCACAAGCATCGCGGGTTTTCCGAATTCTCAAAATTGACCACTTCCCTCCATTTGCCGCGACCCCGCCTCTCAGTAGCTTTTACTTTAGGGCTCAAACGCCCTCGGAAGGAAGCAGAGGTGTCGTCCGTTATTTAAAAGGTAAGCAATACTGCCGTAGCCTGTGAGGCTACATGTCCCTAGATGTCATACAAATATTTTTTCGAAAGATTTTTTCATTTTTGTGCAAAATGGCTGCAAACGCTAAGTCAACACCAGCTTATGAGTTCATCAAAGAGAAAAATATTACAAGTATCATTTGAAGAGGAATTTAATGCCCTGTTGCTAGCTAGTTTCAGACCAATCTGCCAGTGAAAATGATATTGACGACTTGTTCGTTTCCGATCGTGAACTAATACAGTTTCGTGGCTAAGATAAAGATTTAGAGGGGGATATTAAAGCAGAACGGGATGGCAGCAATGATTGACATTTTTAATGTCATTAGCCCGTTCACTAGTGGTACCCCAAATGCAAAGTCATCCACTGAACGTGGAGCTCGCATTCCTTGAGGAATGCAGTCAATTACAAAACGTGATAAAGCGAGTACTGGGTCAAAGTCTTGAAACTAGTAAGGGCAAGCAAAGGGCATGCAGTATTTGTCCATCCAAACTGCAGAGAATGAGAATGTACACATGTGTCAGGTGTTTGAATCCCATATGTCTGCAATGTTCTCGCCCCTTATGCAAAAAATGACAATTATTTATGCCAAATTGAGTAGGTGTCAGATTTTTTATTTCAAAAGTAGTATTTATGTTTTTTATGTTATTTTTTTTTATTAGATTTTAAGTAAAAATGTTAAACTTGTCATATTATTTTTTATATAATATAGGTCTAATAAAATGTTAAACAAGGCTTTATGTCAACTAAGACTAAAAAATACCCCAACTTGTTAATTCTTATATTTCAAAAATAATAATGAATAAATACCTATTAAATTCATATAATTTGTTTTAATACATTCCAATAGTTAAATATCAACTCGATTTTAAATCACAAATTTTACTTTGAAAGTAAAGACTGTGAGATGTCATGTCCCTTAGTGTTATAAATTTTTCACATCACTGGTTAAAGGTTAATATGTGTTAAACAAAAGTATATAGACATATTTTTATTTTTATAAAGATTTAAATTAGTGAAATTATAACTTGACTAAACTCTACTGTAGATGATGAATAAAATCTGAAAATATAACTCACCTCAGAACGTTCTTCTATTAAAATTGAATTGAGTTCAGTAGAAAGATCACCACCTCTTACAATATTGCATGGCTGAAGTGATGTACTACGCGCAGTTGCTTCAAGTGCAGCACACAACTCATCATTTCGATCACGCAGCTGCTTATTCTCAGCACTCAAATCCTGCAAGCGGGCTGACAGCTCTTTTGTTTCTGTTTGCTCTGCAGCAGCTACTGTATTATGCTCAAGTGCTGCACAGAGTTCTGCTGCTAAACGTGAACATTCCCGTTCACTTTCAATTGCTTTTTCGTCTGCCGCATTTACCAAGCATTCTAACTCATCTGTTCGTTTCTGTAAAGTGTTTAATTCGCCACGTAAGCGCATTTCTATGTCAGCACGGCGTTTTATCTCTGCTTCCATTCGAGAACGGGTTACAGCAGCATGTTCACGCTCTGCTGCTTGCTCGGCAGCATATTGTCGTGCTGATTCTGTCTGCCGCGCTTCAACCCGTCGCACGGTCGCTTTTAGTTCAGCCTCAATGCGCGCCTGGCTTTCATCAACTTCTTGAGCGAGGAGACTCGCACGTTTATTAGCTTCAGCGACATCACCACGAAGTTTATCACGTTCGGCAGTTATCAACTCAGCTCGGCGACGCGCTAACTCTAAACGTAAACGACTAAGAGCAAGTGCAGCCGCTAATAAAACGCTACGTGGGTCTCGGTTCTCAGGCAATGGTTCAGGTAAGGAGTGCAACTCAGTGTCAAGCGCTCTCTCGAGTTCTGGTGGATACAGCTTGGTCCCCGTAAATCCAAGTTCCATCATCAAGCGACGAGGCTGTTGTACGCCAGCACGTTGCCACATCTCTAGCACCAACTCACTTGCTACTCCCGCATTGGAGTCTTCATTAGCAAACTCGATTAAACTGTCATTGCACATCACAGGCATTTGCTCCTCACGTGTTGTTTCCTCTATTGTGGTGCTTAAAGACGCATTTAGACGGTCAAAGAACTCACCGACCGTAGTATCTGCGGTACCTGTATCTTCAAATATACGCTCAACCAAACTGTGATCAATGGCATTCATGTTCAGACCCCGACACAACTCTAACGCTTGGTTTCTGTCAATACGCCTGCCATGTTCAAATGATTCCGATGCAATATTTTCGTCGCCAGCATCCAAAGGTCCAGCCTCGTTGCGGGTTTCCATCGCAGAAGCGCTTCGTCGACACCTCATCCGTTGTCTCTCTTTTTTATCATCAGTATCTAAACGTGATGCAGAAGAAGAACGTGGAATAGGTAAATCCGTTGTTGCTACTGTAACACGAGGAGGTCTGGATCGGCGCCCGTACTTCTTGGCTCCGAACACGAATTTGGGGGCAACTTCGCGTCCCGAGGAGTCATCATCACTATGTTGGGGCGGAAGGTCAGCCTGCGACAGTGCAGGTTGCTGTGGCGATGTAGGCGTAGCAGAGGTGGTACATGTCGTCTCAACACCAGTACCATTGAGAACAGCGAGAAGACCGTTCCGGAACTGTGAGAAGGTGACTCGATCCGATGGTCGCTCGAATAATGTGTCTATGAGGACAGCACCACGATCCTCCAGCTGCAATGCGTCACAAAGTTCATGTACTGCTGATTTGTCTAGGGCTTCCTCGTTATCGACGTCGAACGATTTAAACACTGTATACAGCTGACTTTCGTAATGATTCATGGAATCGTTAGCCATATCCAGGATTTATAGTTTATTATATGAACTCATGTGTGAGTTATTTAATGCATTGTATCAGAGCAAGTCTATAAATTACATGCTCCTTTTCGCTCGAATCTCACTTCAAGTAAATTTAAAAATTTGTTTTTTAGGTGAATATGCTGTCACATTGCAGTTTAGTAAAGTTGCTGTCACTTGTCAACTCTTGTCATAAATTCACAGTAAGGGTGCATTCAAAAGTATGTGCGACCACCATAACTATTTTAGTAAGACTGTTCCTGATAATTGCTAACTTAGCCTTGGGGTATCGCATAATAAGATCATCTAATGTGTTTCACTTTTGTATATCATTTGATTCCTATACCCTACGTGCCTACATTTTATAGTAGATAGGTATTGTATTAATAAAATGTACATAATAAAAAATAAGTCTCTCGCTTCACACATATCTATCCCACGGTTGCCTGGAAGAAATCGCTATCAGTGATAAGGCCGCTCATTGTACAGTATTTCTATTTACCTACATAAATAGTATTTAACCATAGTTTTAAGTCGAAAATGTGTACAATAAAGTGTAAATAAAATAAATAAATAAGCAAATATACAAACTATTTTTTATTACATACTTACATAACTGCGCGCCGAATCCCTTGCAGGGTAGGCAGGGTAGTAGGTAGGTCTATTTTTTATTTCGGACTAAATTTTAAAATATCTATTCAGTTTGAAACATTTTCTAATGTGTATGAAATAATAATTAATTATTAAGT
Source organism: Euproctis similis (assembly GCA_905147225.2). NCBI lineage: Eukaryota > Metazoa > Arthropoda > Insecta > Lepidoptera > Erebidae > Euproctis > Euproctis similis. Next base: position 12,398,361 of record LR990114.1, on the reverse strand, counting down.
TTATTGGTTAAACTAGTAACAACATGGATAGTTTGAAAGAATGACATATTGCGCCGACCCCAATTAAAGTGGGATAAGGGCAGGAAAAGGATCATCTAATAGTACTTTCCGGAATTGTGTGATAAATAACACTAATCAGTAAAACCATTCGATTTATGGCAATATAATTTGCCTCATTTAGAATTAGAAAATTAATTCGGATAATAAGGAAGACATTGTTCTGACAGTGCAGTGGGAATAATCCTTGGGAATAATGTCTGCACACGCACAATCACAGATTTAGCATAGACTGTAATTATTCAATCTATTCGCCAATTCTTATAATTTTAATTATTTTATTTAAACCGTTTTATGTGGTTTGATGACACAGTAATCGACGTCCGCTTCAGTCATCTTGAGTTCCAAACTTCAAAACACATTTGACATTAATTATGTTTTAACTTAGAAATCTTTTGAGATGTAGGCTAAAAATCGATTACATTTCAAACACACAACAAACAACTACGACAAATATTTAAATTAAGTTCAAAGTCAGGGTAATCTTAATGAAATCATGATCATCATCACCTAGAATCGAGAGTAATATTTTTGTAAAATACCCTATGCAAACTAATGCCAAATATTTAAATCCAGTGAGTTTAAATAGAAAAAAAAACTAAGTAAACAAAAAATTTTGCAAGCACTTCGTTTATCGTGTAGATCAAGTAAATTCTGGTAAATTCATGCAACCTTGGAAATATGTACTTGGATTAAAATTATTTACGATAAGTACTTACATACAACAAAGAAACATGTGAATTGTGATAGTTATTCATTCTGTAATAGTATTTGTAACATTGCTTACTTCTTAGATTTCATTAGGAATTGCATTTATTTAGAATTATTTTAAAACAAATAATAAATACTCTTTAATAACTGTGTTCAAACGTACCAAACATTAAAAAAGCTAAATACCCATAGTACAAATACGTGCTACATCTTATTTTTCCGTATATTTTATTGCCTGCCCATCTCATAACAAAGGTATCAACATTATTTGTAAATATTTTTTTTACTATGGTTTCATATTAATGCACAGTAGAACGTACAAATAATTGTTATTTACTTTACTCCGACGCCAATACAGAGGCAAAAAGAATTGGCACCATAATACACCATAGCACTTACATTGTTAATCATGCTATGAAATGGCACGCCATGACTATTCTAAACTGAAAAGTGATTCTTTATAAAAATTATATAATGTGAATAGTGCAAATGTTATTGTTGAACAAATGTCGTAGTATGCTAAATTGTAATTTAGACTCTCTATTTACAGATGTGGCTAAAACCAAAAAGAAATAATGATGATATATTTCTGCATTTAAACAAAAATGACCAGTTTATACTTCTAAATAACAATGAGAAAAATTTTAAGCACAAAATAAACAAGGCAGGAAGACCATCATTATGGTGTTATGGATTAGGGAGTGTATGCCTAATAATTATTCTGTATTTAACTGTATTTATGGGTGATGTGAAAAGAATTCCTTGGTACTCTATCTCAGAGATAGCCAAAGAAATTAAGTCTTATGCCTACATTGGAGACTCTGACTCGACATCTCGTCTGGGTTATGTCAAGTCTGATGTGGAAATGAATACTGATAAAGTGTTTTCTTGTTACTATAATTTACCTGGACCGACTGATCTTAATCAGTTGATGCCTAATGATATACACCCAAGTCTGTGTACCCACATTAATATTGCTTTTGCTCGTATAGTAAATAAAGAGATTGAATTGGACAATGAGCAAATTGAAAGTTTAAAACTTGTAGTAAATTTAAAGAAAAATAACCCAAATCTTAAAATCTTACTTTCCATCGGTGGATCTGGTAACGATAAGGGCTTTTCAGATATGGTAGTTGACCATGCTTCAAGAAAAATGTTTATCAAATCTATCAAGTCAATATTGAGGAATTATAGTTTAGATGGAGTGGATCTTGATTGGGAATTCCCAGCTCTACAGAGATATAAGAAAAATGTAAAGGGTAAACGTGAAAGGCAGCATTTTTCTCAATTACTTCGCGAGATCAGAATGGAGTATTACAGAGAAAAAAAAAATTATATACTGACAATAGCAGCTGCTGCTCCAGAGACTATAGTTAGTATCTCATATGACATAGATCAAGTTAATCAGTATGTAGATTTTGTTAATGTGATGACATATGACTATCATTTTTATTCTAAGTACACTCCTTTTACTGGCTTAAACGCACCACTATATTCAAGATCTAAGGAAGAAATGTATATGGCTACTCTAAACATTAATTATACAGTGCATATGTATATAGACAAGGGCCTTGATCGTAGCAAGATAGTTGTGGGTATACCCACTTATGGACACACTTTTACATTGGTCAATGCCCACAACACTCGTGTAGGTGCACCAGCTTCTGGATATGGATCCCTAGGAAGTGCAGGTTTTGTAAATTACCCAGACATATGTAGATATTTGGAAAAATTTGATGATATACATTTGAATCAAGACAGAGATGCTAAGGTGCCCTATTTGTACAGGAATAGCGAGTGGATTTCATATGATACACCCCAAAGTGTTGCAGAGAAAGCACAGTTTATTAAGGATCATAATCTACGAGGTGCAATGATTTACTCATTGAATGCTGATGATTACACCGGAATATGTAACACAAATTTGACGAGTAATTTAAAATTTCCACTGGCAGAGACAATAAAAAATACACTTATTACCAATGGATCAAGAAAAAATAAAAACCAGTGGCATATATGGGTGAAATGAATACTTAAACTACTAACAATTAATTTAGAAAGTTACCTGTTTTTTCCTGGTGGTATAAGTGATTTTGTACATGGTGCAGTTTTTCATAGTAATTTGTGTATGTGTGAAGCGCTAGGCACTGTCGTATCGGTATGTGTGCTGGTGGATGCAGAGCGCACGCTGCGCTGGGTGCGCGGCCGTGGAGTCGCCCACGCCGCGCCTGACGTTGTTTCCCGCTGCGCCCGCGAAGCGACTGGCCGTCCCAGGTCTGCTGTGCTCATCCACTTAGAACCGCACGCGTCGCATATATTATACTTTTAATTAACTTTTACAGTTCGAAGAAAAAAAAATATAGAATCTTTCCTTACCGTTCGCGGCTAGGTTTTCCACTTCACTGGGCTCACCTAGTAGTTTTACGAGTGCAATAACAAAGTTTCAAGAAACCAACAGTATATCAGTTTGATAAACTAAAAACACAAGTAAAAGTAAAATATCTTAAATTTTACTGCTCGTCCAGGTCGGACGAGCAGTAAAATTTAAGATATTTTACTTTTGATTTTAAAAACAATTTTGTACCTAAACCCTGTCTTCTAAATTAAAAATTACAAATAGCAAAATGTAAACAATATCATTCACGTAATAAAATAACTAATTAAAAATTTAAAAGATGCAGTGTGTGAGGTATGAAAACAATATTACGTAAATTTTAAAAATAAACATTACGTAATTTAGGTATTTATTTAAGTACCTACTTAAGTGCAAGTGCATTTTGTAATTTAATTTCTAAATTTGAATCCTTTTACGTGCTGTTTCTGTTTACATCAGCATAATAACCCTCCTGCGGCAATCGGGTAAAAATGAGATGAGATCTTTGGTGTGGCAAATACCATCTATAACTGTGATATAATTAGTCAAGTATTATTATTACAATAAATAATAATAATTTTAATTCAATATACAGTTAAATAAAAGAAATAGCGTCCAAAGAAACCTACCGTCAAGGGTAGGATTAGTACGATCGTGCCCCTAATCAGCCTCTAGGTACTTGGGAATTTCTGGATAATATTGAAATAACATTCAGCAGTGTTATTTTGCAATAAATGATTAACTAATATATACACTTAAGTGGATGACATTGAATACTTGTATTGGTAAAATCAAAGTGGGTGTAGATGCCCAATATTAACTATTAATCAAGGTTACAGAACTAATTTACATCAAGTAATAGTACATCTGTTACTATTTATTTATATATGCACTGGCTAGTAGGTATCAGTCACAACTACTCTGATGTTCATTTTAGTAATAACATGACAATCTCAAGTGTGTGGGTGGTCTATCTCTACCTCAATATTGATTTCCTACAAAATTATATTAGCAAAATTTTTGGAAGGTCTCGGTGGTTCAGTAGTCGAGCACCCCGCTTCTGAATCAAAAAGTCGCGGGTTCGAATCCTGGCTCACATCAATGACTTTTCGAAAGTTATGTGCGAGGACTGAATAAATATCGATGACTAAAAACCTTGTGCACAGTATGGCAATATGTTCGCCACCTATACCATTTGGGACGTAAACATAATGGCAAGTTAAGGCTTAACAGCCTACATCTTCGGGTAGGAAAAGGCGTGAATTTATGATAAGTTATTTTATGAAAATGTCACGAATATAAACTTTCAAGTTTAAAATATATATCAATGGTAAAGTACTAATATATTAATAGATAAGCCAAATAATAATTAAATGAGTTTGTAGTCCCGGTGGTTCAGTGGTCGAGCTTTCCGCTTCTGATTTAAAAGTCGTGGGATCGTTTCCCGGGTCGCATCCCAATGATTTCGTCAGGGAATTCTTTTCGGAAGTAACGTGTTTTTACTGCTTATCAAAAACTAGCATTTTGCAGCCAAATATATTTTTCAATAACGTTGGCTCCGATAGATGTCAGGATTAGTTGTTGAAAGTGTAAATTGTATACCACAATTGACACTTTCAACAAGCCGTGCCATTTTATAGTGAGTGTTAAGTGAATTGCATGCAGATTTTAATATTAATTAATCAACAGATAACTTTCCGTGGATAATTTTTTTATGTTTTGCATATTAAATTTATTTATGGCTTTTATGTCACCTACGTAATATGTAAGCGGATGTGAGCATTTGATATTAGTTACATAACAAAAGAAAGTTAATAATTTATTTGTGGTGCGTAACATATTGTAACGTTCGTTTTTTTTTTAATATTTATCTAATTTACATATTATAATATAATTAAATTATCTACATTGTTAGGCATATTGCATTTAATTATATTTTTATTGAGATAGCAAATTTGAATATTTTGTAAGTGCAATCTTATCCGGAAAAGATATAGGATTATTAAAACCATATTCAGCTGTGTCGCCTCGGTGGCCTTGGTGTACGAGTACGATGATTAAGAATCACCAAGTATCGGGTTCGTACCTTGGCTCACACTACTGATTCTTTGGGAGTTATGTGATATCTTCAAGTATTGATATAATTGTATTTAGGTGATAGTGTAATAAGAGTAATTTCAAGTATTTAACAATATATCTCGAGTTTATTAGTTGAATATATATGTTACAAAATAAATGAATAAATACTCTATTCATTTATATTGTAACGTATATTAAATTTATTTTATTTTCTATATTTTGTAACTTGCTGACAGAAAATACGTTTGTATTTCATGACTTTTTTGTCATCCATTTTATTATATCTTGTAATGTTAGTCATGTAATTGTTAATTTAATATTATTAATAGGTTTATTTATGTTAAAATGAAATAAATAAAAGATGTTTTTTAAAAAATAGACAGGAAGCTCTTTTAATATGGCACTACCTTACAATATGTACATTCAAAGTTATCGCCTGACACGGACAATTTACTGACAAGCGAATGGCACTATAGGACTGTATTAAATACACAATTTTATTAGAAATTAACTAAAAGACAAATTATAATTTGATCCAGATTATTTATGAAAACTCCGACAGTATTTCATTATGTTGACATGGCGCTACAACAGATGGCGCACTACAGTTGTAACTGGGGCTACATATAAAAATCAATTCAAGTAATGCGCATTAATTAATTATATGGTTATAAACCGCAACTTTTGCGTCGTAGTAAGGCCTCGCAGTTAAAATTAATAGTCCGCAACTCTGCGTTCGGTTAAATTATATGTAGGCGTCTACTTGTTACTGGACTGGAACGAGTTGAACGAATACAAGTTTCGGTTTTCAGGTATTGTAATCAGTCATTTTTGCAGACTTGAAGGAAAACTCACGCGAATAAATATTTAAATCTGTGATTGCAATCTAGTAATTCTACAGACAAACCTTTTCAACAAAAAATTAATAAAAATATATTACACGATATGTGTGTTAATACATATTATGATACGAAAAGAGTTACCAATTTACTATTTTTATACATCTTGTAAATTGTTATTTCTAGAAATTCTGACAAAAAAATCTGAAGCTGAAATTTATCAAACTTAGTCAAGGTGTGCCAAGGAAATATACATGGATACATGCACTCAAAATACATCACTGGTTTTCCGACGCTGTCGGATACAAAACCAATAGCAACACTACATCACAAGCTAAAGAATAGATTATTTAAAAAATGAAAATTACAACTAAATGTGACCAGTGCAAACACTTTAGTTGTTCATTAATTAAGCACTAACATACCCATGTACTAATTATGTAAACATATCATAAAAATAATAATATAAATGAGAGAGCATAGAAATAAAATTTCTAAAAAGTTTTAATCATAAATGCAGAGGCAGGCATCAAAGTCCAAGTAATAATTTCTATTGTCATTACAGTAGGTACAGATCAGCACCTTTTATTGGTCATGGTGAGAGTAAAATATCACCACCCAATTCGTTTTTAAGCATATTATATTATAGTTTACTGAGATGGACCAGAAAATTCTACTATTAGTCCAGAAGCAATGTCTAATAAAACAAATAGTTTTTTCTTCTTCCATAAACTCCGACACTCACTTCATACACCTTTTTTAATCCAAAATATTACACCAATCCCTTCTCTTCCTATCTGCTTATTTGGCAAACTAGAATTAAATGATAGGATCATTTAGTGTTTCCAGTATTTTTCTTATAGAAACTTCAATACTAGCTATTATTTTTAGCTAGCTATATTTATATGTTCTTTTCATGATTGTTCACTCAATTAAGCAAATTAAGGAAAACATGATATACTAAATAAATTTATGCTAGTGCAAAATCATAGCATTATTATAACAATTGATATGGACAATACATTTTCTTTAATAACTTTCAATAACACAAATATCCTTATTCTATGGCTGATGTATTAGTACAGACTCAAAAACCAACAAATGTTTTCAGTTTGTAATTGAATCAAATGGTAACTTTATATCTAATATCTGTACTAAAATGTAACTGCATTTTACTGAGCTCAAATTTTGTTGAATTTTCTGGAATGAACTTCAAATATAAAGATTTTAAAATTACAATTCTGCACTAGTATGGCATTTACTCTTACACTTAACATTATTATAAGGAGAGTTCACACAAAATATAAATTCACTTGTATCACAAACTATAGGTATGTATATGTAGTATAATACTCTTTAATCCTAAGTGTAATGCAATAAAATGTATAATTGAGTATCTAACAATAGGGTATGGCAACTTAATAACAACTTATTGTCTATTGGAATATACTATCAACTAGATTTTAGAGTATAGCTTAATCATATTGAACTTATGTGACCACCACCGTGATTAGGTAATAAGGAATTAATATTAGAATGTTTTTTTTCTAAAGAAATATTATACAATCCTTTAGGAAAATGCAATGAATAGACAAGCTAAAAAAATTAAAATTATATATATCTGGTGCAGCTTGTATAAAGGTCTTCTGCTTTTTCAACCAATTATTAATATATCTATTTATATTGTTTGATATACTGCTGCATTGTATACAAAGAGACAGCCATGTGATTGATATATACACAAATAGATATGCTATATTAAAGCTGCACCTTTTTTTCAGGAGAACAATAACAATATTGTCATTTTGTTAGCAACTTTATCAAAATTGGTTAATGCCATTTTATAATACACCATTGAGTATCTCATCTTAAGGAATGATTTAATCATTTATTATACCTAATTAAATGGCAACCTTTTATTGTACAGTGACTTTTTATATAACCAATTGGTAAGGGGGATTATATTAATCAATTAGTCTATCACAAGCCATTGCCAGACATAAGCCTTGTACAAATTTATACCACAACAAGTATTTTCCAAATGCCATATTCAGTCTTCAAACCTAGAGCTTGTATGTACAGCTAAACAACATATCTCTAGGACATTATTAAAAATTTAATCAATTTATAAGCAGATAAGGCCAACCCATCACCACTTTAAGTTGCTCATATTATTAATAGACTAATGATAGTACTACTACTATTGAAGCTTCTTACAATATGTTACATAGTTTTTTAAACCACCCTGAACTTTAATTATTTATAACTACAATCTTATTACATCAACTACTACAACTAATTATTCAGTAAATTATATCAGGACGGTTTTGTTGACAAAATGATCAATTTCATCATAATATAAACAGTAACATATTGATATGTGCAAAACTACTACATTCATTCATATCAAATAATCTAATCATTACCAGATTCCAATGTGTTTACTCTCGCTGTTTGCTTGTTAATGCCAGTTTCTTATCATTTAAACTCATATTTGCAATTTTATAAATACAATATCTGAAATTTTGAAGCAGTAAACTGTGTAAGCCAATAACAAAAGAACTGTACTGAGTGGCATTATGTTACGTTTGTAACCAGTGGAACATCAGACTGTGAACAGTAGGATAGTCTAGTTCTGCATTAGGGGAGCTAAGAAATTCCTTCAGACTGATTTGGAAGTCGCCAGATAGTGTGTTCTCTTTCAACTCAGCAGCGGAGTGTGCAGAGTTGTCATCAGAAGCACAATCAGATGAGGCTGTTGGTTCCCGCCATTTGTCGTCGTACGTGAGATCACAAAGTGTAGGTGGCTCATCGCCATCACTGAACTCTTCTTCGAGTATTAACGTATGAGGTTTTGACCGCAGAACGTCGCTATCGGTACTCTCGCGACCGTTGCCGCCAGTTTCATGTTGCCGACGAGCATTCTTTAGTGCACGATATCTGCGGGACCTTTCTCGTTGAAGTCTTCGTTTTCTTTCATCAGCCCTTTCTAATTCTTCAGGTGTTTTCTTCATAGAATTCTTACCGAAAAAATATCTCATGAATGACTCGTCACAGTTTCTTTTTGACAAGTAGCTTGCCATTAACTTATAATAATATTTATTATCCATCTTAGTGATATGTTCCAACGACAATCTTATGTCTTTCAGACAAACAAAACATTTAGTTAGGGACTCATAAATTGTGAATAAATATTAATTCAGCTAGAAAGACAGAAGCTGTGAGTTGTGACGTCACCTTGTCAAAGTGACATGAGTACAAGACTCAGACTGACATTGACAAGATTGGCATTGTCATTTTTTTAATTTGTCCATTACTGGACAGGCTAAGGATTTTAAGCCATACTGCCTTCTCTGACGTTATTTTTTTAAGAAGTAATGATGATGATGAAACTTAAAACTAACCTAAACTAACTTATCCTAACCTAACCCAATCATACATAAAGTCATGGCACTTTATGAATGATGTTCCGAGGGAGCTTTGACGACACTGTGTGACACACACTAAACACGATATTTACACAAGGCATTGACATTACTTACTTGACAAAAGGGATGGATATATTTTTAAAATTACTTGGGACTGGCCACTCATTTTGTCTAGTCTTTATTATAATCAGTTAACTTAGTGAACATTAGATGGCTTAGTTATTATAATTACTTATCTATTTATACAAATAGATAGATGTCTGTTTTTGCAAGTTTGTTCCGGCTAATCTTTCATTTTTCTCTTTCTTCTTTTCATCTATATGTCTATTACTCCGGGCTAATCTTTGAAATGGCTGGACTTATTTTGACGGGACTCTTATTGACAGGTATCAGAAAACAGATTTATTTATTTTAGATGACTTTTAAAAATATTAATTAAACTGATATGTGCTATACCTACAGTATTCTAATAAAACACAAACTAGAAATTTTAAAAATATTTATTAGAACCAGATCAGAAAACGGGGATCTCGGTACGCTTAACTGCGGATAGACCATCATCCCATGTAAGCAAGGCGTTAAAGGAGAAATAAAGTGCAATAGCAGATAGCATGTGCCACAGGTCGTGGGAGTCATAGAACTCCAGCAGACGGCACTCGTGATTCCTGTGACGAGACAGCGCTGGAGTCGTCGACCAATTTGAACTGCCTGATTGGAAAAAATATAGTGCCGGTACCCAGGCTATAGCTCCTGCTGCTAGGTAAAGCCAAGCATACCAACGCGGTCTTTCACCATGAAGTAGTTTCATTGTGAGGTAGAACATCATATGCATTAGCGTATTACACAGTAGCACGCTCAGTAGATGACTGGCGAAGTCAGCGCTCTGAGAGAACAGCCCGTAGAGTGCGAACGCCCAGTTAACAGCATTGGCAATGACCAGCATAACTAATCTTGCTGTGTACAGAGGACGCAAACCACGCTGCGGTAGGGAGCGAATTCCACGTGCTGCCACCTGCAGACTCTCTTTCTCTGTACAAACAGTCATAAATTAACGATATTGTATGATTATAATAAACCGTCTCTATTCTATAGGAAATACCTAGTAATTAATAGGTTATAGATTACAGACAGACAAAATACAGTGCGTGGGTCGCTGTTCTACATAAACCTGAAGTTCTACATTCTGTACATATTGATAGTAGTTCCTACTCAATGAAATACAGACGAGACAAAAAAAACTAGTGACATATAGGATACAAAACTGATTTGAAATGTTTACTCAAATACTACTTCTAATAGATGTACGCGTGTTATTACAAAAAACTATGAGCGAAATCAACCAAGCGAGATATAAATTTGGTTTGTGAAACACATAATACAACATATCTTCACGCCTTTTTCTCCTGAAGGTGTTGGCAGTGGCTGTTAATCCTCGACTCGCCGTTATATTTACGTCCCAAATGGAATAATAGGTGGCGAACCTATTGCCATACAATAAAAAAAAAATACCGGGTACAAAGTTTTTAGTCATCGATATAGTTTGTGAGATTTATGTAAAAAAGTTTAATTACCAAGTCTGAATTGTCCAACGTAGTATATTCGCAGAGAGAGCAGTAGGAATGTGAAAATGTGTATGACGGTGAATATGCTCCAGAACAGTGGACCGCCGCCCAAAACACCCCACACCACTGTAACAATTTAAAAGCTACATGTAATTAAAATGAAAAGAAGCTTTGTACTGGGTATTATTAACTAGCTGACCCGGCGAACTCTGTTTCGCCTGAAAAGCATTATATGAGTTTTTTTTATGGGATAGAAGGGCAAACGAGCAGGCGTTTCACCTGATGGTATGCAACCAACGCCGCCCATGGACACCCATAACACACACAGTGTCACAGTTGTGTTGCCGACTCTTAGAGGAGTAGGATGGGGAAGGGAGGTGGGCCGGGTACCTCTCTCACCGAACGAAAGGCTGCATGAGCCACTTTACGTCGATCTTATGAGAGGTCGTGGTATATCACCGGTCGAGCCGGCCCATTCATGCAGCGACAATATTTTTTTCTAAAGTAAAAGTTATCTAAGTTACTTCTTATTAAATCAGCTAACTGCCAAGAAAAGCCCCGTCCAAATAGGTCCAATCACTATAGTGATTAGCCGGAACTAACAGACAGACAAAATCAAACTGTAACATATTTATCCATAGAAGGTGTTTATAGTTACCATCACGTGACACGCCCGCTTGTTTCGCCCTATCCCATTTAAAAAAATCTCTCTGTTTTTACTGTGAAAATAATATTATCTTCCTTATTAGTCGAGTCTTAATAGTATTAATAGAGTATATTGAACGTACCGAGAAGGATGAGCACAGCCAGCAAACCGAAAGTAGCATGTGCGCGAGCGTTGATATCAGGATGACGTGATTGATAGATATTGATCATGCTCAAAACTGCCAGCACGTACATAAACGCCGTATCTGTTGATCAAAAAAGGATAGTTAAAAACAAATATATTGATTAATTTCTTCCGTTTCATAAAGATATAGTGGCTATATAAGTTGATCATTATGGTACCTACAGCAGTTTTAGTCTTCGGTTTTCAGAAAATATTGACATGTCCATCAATAAAATAGAATATAGGCCGAACAGAATAGTGAGATAGCCAAATAGTAGTACTTCTAAGTTTGTAAATCATCTTCGATTGTCGTTTTAACTGCCTACATGAGCGTTCCGGACATCCAGCAATTTCACGAACAATTTACCAAAATTGTGTGGGGCTGTACTAACAGTGTGATCAGAATCTACTTATTGAGGTAAATAACACATCTCTAACAGTAGTAGAGTCATACAGTTCGCTGCATGAATGGGGCGGCTCGACCGGTGAAATACCACGATCTCTCGGAATATCGGCATGAAGTGGCTCGTGCCGCGTTTCGTTCATTGAGAGAGGTATTCAGAGGCCCCATCCTCTTTCCCCTTCATTTCCCCTCCTACTCCCTTAAAGGACAGCAACGCACCATGGTGTTCATGGGCGGTGAGTGACCCATTAGGTGACCCTCTTGCTGGTTTGCCCTCCTATCCCATAAAAAAAAATTATTTGTAATTTAGTAGTTTAAAAGATGAATTAAAATTAAAAGTGACAGTGGCATCATATGCTTTACCAAACTGAAAGTTAAGGGCGTTCGGACAAACGTGGTACGTTGCAGACAGCAGCGCTACCATCATCATGGCGGCACCGAGCGACGACAGCAAGCCGTAGTGAGCCGGAATGCCATACTCCTGTCAATCACATCACTAGCTGTAGAATATACATACCTACATAAGTCATTCGTTTCTGTTTCATAAAGATCTAACAAATTAAATTCTCATAATTATAGTAAATTAATTTCTCGCGGTATTTGTTATTAAATTCCTCCGAAACGGTTTGACTGATCCTCATGAAATTTTGTAGGCATATCGGGTAGGTCTGAGAATGGGAAAACGTATATTTTTTATCCCCCTAAATGTTAAATCCCCCAAATTCCATATATTTCTTTTAAGAAACTACATACTAAATTACACACCACTGTTTATGATTTACTCCTACCTATGATTTCCTATGAACTCCTATTTTGAATTTGTTTTTGACGAAAACCATTTTTTTGGCAAGACAAGTTAGGGACCAGGTCAGTAACTAGCTGACCCAGTTAACGTTTAGGTAATGTTTTAAGTTTTTAACCCAGCTAGTTTGCTTAAGCCAAAGCTTGTAATGTATGTTGGAAGACGTAATAGAAACATGAATGACTAACCAACTTTTTGTACTAAGGTGAGGACCTAACTCACTGATCTCTGTACAACAGTCGGTAATTCTTCCCGGCAACTGTACCACAAGGCATTCAAATATTAGTTAGGTATAGGCAAAAGAAAAGCTACATACAATTATAAAATAACAAAATAAATACATGGAATATAAGCAACACAGGTTTGTTCTGGTCGGGATATAATGTTTTTGTAACCATGAGGTAAATTGTCATTTACCTACCTCATGTCTAGGTCTGCGTTTTCTCCTCATCTTTCTACGACGCACTTGCAGCATGAAAAGCGCACCCAATAACAAATATCTGTGAAAATAATATTTTTAAGTCGAGTACAAAATAATCTTATAGCTTTGGATAGTACCCTTATATCTCAATGCGATAAAAGAACGCTACAATTGTTTAAATGTCTACTCACTTTTAAACGGATTTAGCTAAACAATAAAAAAATATTTACCTAAATATGAAACATCGTAATGAAAGGGAGTGTTGGTAGTTTTATGATTTATAGCCTACCCCACATTACTGAAGATATGGTTAAAATCAGAGATGGATCCAACAGGATGTGCGCACAAGAAGTTGTAGTAGCAGATGTCCAACGAACCGAACCAGTTGAGCGTCTGCACAAGAAATCAATTGTACATAAAATAAATAAGCAATAATTGTGTATGTTTGTTTGTCATAAAATTTGGATAACTGTTGACATCCTGATGTTTTTGTTTAACACCAATTTATAAGAAGCTTAACACATAACTATATTTTGGTAACATGAATCAGCATAACACATTAAATTCCGAATGCGTCATATAATTTCCATACTCTTGTGATTAAGGAGGTAATTCTGGATTTATATACTCGATAACATTTATCCGGTAGGTACTAGGAACGATCTACGATAAATCCAATTCCACAGTTCCCATTCATTTTATGGGAGTAACCTGAAAAGTATCTGTGCGAAATTTCCCAAGGAAGACACAGATAAATGGATCCTTACAATCCAGTTTTTTTATTTATGGTATAGGGGGGCAAACGAGCAGGCCTGTCACCTGATGGTGAGCAACAAACAGATGGACACCTGAACATATATAGTGTTACAGTTGTGTTGCCGGCCCTTACAATGGGATATGGAAGGGGTCGGAAATGGGATGGGAAGGGCAAGGGAAAGGGGTTGGGCCCTGCGGGGTTGGGGAAATGCGGCATGAACCAGTTCATGTTGTTATTCTGAGAGGTCGTAGTAATTCACCAGTCGAATCGGCCCATTTATGCAGCGAGCTGTGTGGCTCCACCACTGTTAAATCTTCTCTACCACGGTAAAATACTTACCAGCTGGAAAGCGAGAACGAATTGCACTACAGGTAGTGCGTAGAACAGTCCGACGGTGTAGAGCGTGGAGAGGTAGCGGTCGGAGCGCGCGTGTAGGATGTGGGCGCGTCGTCGCGCCAGTGCCGCCACGTGCAAGCGCGCCGGGAGACCGAAGGGACGCGACACCACCCCGCCGTCCGCCTCCGTGCTGGGGGACGTGGGGTTGGGGGGAGACTGGGCTGGCTCTGTTTGATCCTGATAATACATAACATAACTTCACGCCTTTTCTACCCGAAGGTGTAGGCAGTGGCTGTTAAGCCTCGACTCGTCGTTAAGTTTACGGCCCAAATGGAAAAGGTGGCAAACCTATTGTCATACTTATTCGAATAAATTTCGAAAAAGTATGATTATTTTGCCATTTGCTTTCGAAATAATTTCGATAAGTAATTTGTGTGTGCCAGGATTTGAACCCGCGAGCTCTGGATTCATAAGCCGTGTGCTCGACCACCAAGACCATAACATTTATAATATTGAGTAGATGATGACAACATGATCTAGCCATGAAACCAACATTAGCCATTTGTGCTATGGAAACCAAAACTCAAATAGTATAGCATCTATATAATATCAAGTTTGACGGGCTTCATAAAGCGTTGGTAAAGCTGCCGACTGTGGAATTGAGATGACAGATAGACAGATGAATGATAGCTTGAAACTAGAGAACACTGTGTGTAATATAAAAAAAAGTAATTTGTAAAGGCATACTGATCTAAATGAATAGGAAAAATCAATAATATTAGAGATCAACGTCTTTTAACATAAATAACTGATGCGAGCAAAAATGATAAAATTGAATGTTACAAGAAATAAAAGAAGAGGAAGATCTAAGAGAATATAGATGAATTGTGTGAAAGATGACATGATTAAGAAGGATGTTAGTGTGAAAGATGCGAGTGATAGGGAAGTGTAGAAAAGGAAACCCTGTTGACCCAACCCCAAATAATGGGAACATGGCAGGAAGATTAGATCAGATGTAAAGAGTGTACCTCTCGAATTGCTGCGTCAACGACATAGATTCCGTTAACTTCTGCTGTAGGACCTCTTCTGTCAGTACCGTTGACTCCAGCTCTGGTAGTGATAGGAGTGGCAGTGACAGCAGTAACTGTTGTACTGATTACTGGTGGTTCCAAATCGTCTTCATCATCAGTGTCACTATTGTCACTGCTGTCGAATGTCGCAGCTGAAAATAAATACCTATTTAAGAAATGAATCCGGACTTTGGCAAAATTTAAGCTAACGCGCCTCTGCAGCCATAAACCTATCTAATCTATCTGGGTATACCTTTCAAATTTGGAACTAGTTACTAGTTAGCGGTTCTACTACTGTTAGTTGTTTCGTAAATTTGAAAATACTTTTTCTAGAATGCAACGTTACGATGTTTGTAGTTTACACGAGTTATTAGTCTTAAACATCTACGACCACAATAAAACTATTCTTTAATCATTAATGTCTTTGGAAGATCATGATACGGTTTAACAAGTTAATTTTCAGATTTATTACTTTCGATTTAACAACTAATTGTTATAAGAACTATACTGTTAACATGTAGATCCGATGTGAAGAATAAGATAAAAATAATTACATATCTTAATTACCAGAGTCGCGTCTGCGTCTTGCCGGTGTCGTTGACATAGTACTTTCTATCTCTGACCGAGTAACCTCCTCAGGTTCTGTAGACATTGAAGAACAGTTTAATAATGAAATACCTAATCAAGCCGTAGACACTCTTCAAATAAATTTGTCTTTTACTAAAAGGACTCAGTGAAAAGAAATGGAAGGAAAAATAACACTGGATCTCAATATGTCATAGCCACAGGAGATTATTATACCTGTAAAGATGAAGACAATTAGAAATAGAAAAGACAAACATAATACTCATTATTTTTTATAGATTAGGGGGGGAAACGAGCAGGCGTGTCACCTGATGGTAAGGCAATTAACGCCGCCCATGGACATGTGTAACATAGATAGTTACAGAAGCGTTGCCGGCCTTTAAAATGGGATAGGTAAGGTGTCAGAAGTGGGATGGGGAGGGGAGAGTGGAAGTGGAGAGCGAAACGCGACATCAGCCGCATGACGTCGACATTCTGAGTGGCCGTGTTATTTCACCGGTCCAGCCGGCCCATTCATGCCGCGAACTACTTTAACACTGTTATATTACCACTGAATAAAAATGTCCTATCAATCACATTGAGCCTATTAAAGTTGGAGAAAAATATTTTATTACGTATCTATTCAATCGACGTTGTGAACGTTATTAAAATTATATTTAATTTTACTACTGTTAGTTGGTGTGATAGCTGTTTAGCAAGTGTTTGACTTAATACATAACTTCACGCCAAATCCCTTGCGGGGTAGGCAGAGAGAACAGAGCACCATAAGGCACGTTCTATTTGGTCATGGAATGTGTGTCTTGGCCGTCCTCGACTCCTACATCCATCCGCTTTTGCATTTTATGTCTGCTTAGTCAATCTTGCATCATCTATTCTTTCTACATGTCCGAATCATCGGATCATGCCCTTTCTTACTTTTACACCGACACTCTCTTTCAATGCAGCTTACATCCTTACAATCTTGTTTTCGACGCGGTCAGCGAGAGTCACTCCGCAGATTTTGGCAGTGCCCTCATTTTGACCGCGTTTATCCTACTTTCATGCACACTCTGCCATGCCCAGCTCTCGCTTTCATATGTTGACCTGTTAAAAAGTTTCATATTTGACAGTGCTTACGCCAATGTAAAAGTAATTCTAATAAAAATTGCAGACTAAGTAAAGGTACTGAAGTAATTTACTGACTAGGAGCAAGTACAGCTCGTGGCCCCACCAGACGTTTCCATCGAGGTAACCTCTGAGCCAGCACCAGAGCACCGAACACCACGTAGAATAACAAAAACACTGCGAGTATCACTCCGGCACCCAGGAAGTACTGCGAGCGTGTTAGAGCAGCCTGGAATTGAATCAGTTATTTTACAACACATTAATTTACAACCTACAAATGGTGCAAAGTTTTTAACATAGTCGTATTAGTACAGTGGTAGAGCCAAGCAGTTCGCTGCATGAATGCGCCGGCTCGAGCGGTTAAATACCAAGACCTCTCAGAAGATCGACGTAAAGTGGCTCATGCTGCGTTTCGCTCGGCGAGAGAGGTATCCCGAGACCCATCCCTTCCATGGGGAAGGGAGTAGGATGGGAAAAATGGCTTTTCCCATCCTACTCCCTTAAAGGTCGGCAACGCAACTGTAACACTATGTGTTGCAGGTAGTCATGGGCATCGCTGGTCACTTGCCATCAGGTAATACGTGTCACCTGATGGTAATTGACCATCGCCGCCGCGCCGCCACTCGTTTGCCTTATTCTCCCATAAAAAGAGATTGTAATGATAGCTGGTATTTACAGTTACTCTTTAATTGAGAAGAAGAAAGTTGGATTGACATAGAATGTCGATGTTAAGAGTAAATTTGACCAAGCAGAAATACAATGCAAAAGCGGTTGGATTTTGGTCGAGGACGGCCACTTCACGATTTCCATGTACAAATAGAACGAGTCCTTGAGGAAGGTGATGTCGGGAGCTTATAAATCAACGAGCGTCTATGACAAGAGTTATGAAAGTCAAATAAGCGTTAAGTTACCCAACTTACGTTACAGAATTCTTTTAAATAAATTTTGAAACGCAATATAATACCTTTATATGTATTGTTACAGTTTTCTCCCGAATCGATGGTGCGTGGACGCGGCTCGCGTTCTGGCTGGTTGCAAGTACTGCTGCCTCCCATAGCCAATCATCTGACTCCTCGGAGGTCTCAATGCACTCGTCATCATTGTTATGCACCATAGATATCACATAGAACCCTCGTGGATAATTTCTTGCCTGAAACAAATAAATAAGACAGTGGTAAAGCCATAGTCAGCCAGTCGTAAAAGGCGACTAAGGGAAAGGCTAGAAGAATGGGCAGCAGCATTCACTCTCATGAAAATACAGCTTACTGCGATCGCCAACCCGCCTGCCAAGCGTGGCGATTATGGCAAAATCCCCCCATGATTGAGCGGACCGGCAGCTGTAGCGCTCTATGCCCCCATATCGTTGCCCCCATCCCCAGGCCTATGTCCAGCAGTGGACCTCAAAAGGCTAATGATGAATGAAAGCCATACAGTTCGCTGCATGAATTTATTTATTTATAGAATCCCCCTTCCTCTTCCTTTCGCATCCTACTCTCTTAAAGGCAGGAAACGAAACTGTAACAATATCTGCGTTGCAGATGTCTATAGGCAGCGGTGATTCCTTGCCATCAGGTAACCCGCTTGGTTGTTTGCCCCTTATCCCATAAAAAAATAACACTTGGTTATTTAGCTATGTAACATAAATTAGTAAGTATGTATAGAACTCTCCGTGGCTCAGCACAGAACCAGTCTATTTTTTTATAGGACAAAAGAGCAAACGAGCATTCGGGTCACTAGATGGAAAGCGACTAGCCACCCGTAGACAAGACAAGACAAGAAAAAGATCAGAAAATATAAAATATAGGGTTCAGATCCGGTTGAAATTATCAAAATGAATTAGAGTATGCCTAATTTTTTTAATATTATTTATATCATAGAAAGCTATATATTTTTCCGCCAAGTTTTAAAAGAGAAATGTTAACCACATGGATAACAAAGCCAACAGAATAATTACCGAAACTTGTGCTCCGCCAGAATTCAATACTGTCATTCTAAGAGTGGCTGCTTCTATCAGGTTCCTGGTGTCTGCTATCGGGCACTAAAATGATTGCAAATGTAGATTATTAGCAATGTGACTTCTCTCTAATATAGTTGTTAAGGCTGAATTCAGAATTCTAGTACTACCCTCAGATAGAGCTAAATATTTAAAGTTATAATTAGACTGAAATATTTTAAATTATTAGTAGTATTTACTTTGACAAGAGTCATGGGCAGATTATCTATGTGTTTGTTATGTAGCTGTACATACCGTGTAGTCCTGTACAGCAACAGTGGCGCACACAAAGTCTTTAGATTCAACAACCAGTCGCACCCTGGTCTGCCCCGGTTGAAACTGATAGTACTGGACTCCTGGTGCACCCTGATCATATTTATAAAAAAAATTAAGATTGGTCATAAGAATATGTCAGCATGTGACAAATTATAGTATGGTAATCACGAAGCTTAGAAACACAGGAGTCCGAACGTAATGTTAAACGAATAGTCTCTCTTTAGGGGAAAAAACTTTCGCCGGTAGAGGGCGCCATTATTCGAGAAGCACTCGTCCAAATCTTTAGGCAGGAAGTTTTGTGGCTGTTGCCAGCTCTGTATAATACTAAACGCGACTACCACTGCCACTGACTGCGCTGAAATTTGATGATTATGTACAACAATTAGTGTGCGACCGAAGGTCTATTTTTGGCCGAAGCCGAAGCCGATTAATCGGCAATCTCCACAACCTTCGGGCGAAGCCGAAGCCGAAGGTTATAAACTAATAGTAATTTAATAATTTTCTTCAATATTATCCACAGCTACCGAAGAATATCGACGTAAAGTGGCTCTTGCCGCTTTTTTCTTGGTGATAGAGGTATCCGCACTGAACTAAGGGCAGTCCGGTCCGTCAGTCACTCACTCTTTCGTAACAGTTCGTTTAATTCCGACTGTTTTCGGACCTTCGGCCCAGAATTTGGCCGAAGCCGAAACTCTCGCCGACGATGGATTTTTGGCCGAAGGTGGCCGAAGCCGAAGCTTCAGTCGGACACTAACAATAATCAAATTTTAGCGCCCCAGTGGCAGAAAAGAGAACTAAAATCTCAGTTTATTATTGTGCACCTACATTAATACTATGGAAAAGCCTAGACCGTTTGGAGTGATTGGACTCCTGCGTTTCTAAACTTCATGATCGTAAATATAATAATTCATTATTCATTGATCATAATCATCGGGAAACTATTAAGTAAACAAATAAACGGTTAAATAATCTAATTTTGTTCATTCCTGTATGAAAAGCGTTCGAAGTGACTCGTATTTTCGGTTCCCGCATTTGGTTGTTTTTTCTTGTTATTAATCCGTTACTGTTTTAGTTCTCTTCTTATTTTTTGCTGTTATTGTTACTAATTAGTTGTTGCTTTTAGCAATGGAAAAGGGATGTGAAATGTTTTGAACCTCTGAAACTTTGTTAACATTTTTTATCTCGTCTCGTTGGCCTTATTATAGATATTACCCTGGTGCTATTGTAAAGGCAAACAGTATAAAGTAACTTCACGCCTTTTCCGACTCGAAAGTTTAGGCAACGACTGTTAAAGAAGCTATAATAGTGGTTGCCTAAACTCGCCGAATCGTTATGTTACGTCCCAAATTGATTAAGTGGCGAACCTGTTACCATTACCCAGGGCATAATGTTGCACAGTTTTTACACATAATTTACGAAAAGAATTCCGAGGAATCATCGGTGTGAGTCCGGAATAGACCCCAAGACTTCTGCATCAGTGCCACTGGACCACCGAGGTTTAAACAGTGTATATGGACATAAATACTTTCCTGCACTGTACGCACTGATACAGGCGCATCGAAAGGGAGTTGCCAGTCTCGAACAGGAGATATCCGAACAGAAAATGTAGCTGAGGCGACACATGATGCAGCCACATGCAGGGACAAGGAACCAGTCTCCTGGGGCTCTGGACTATCTGTAATTCAAAGTCAAAGCAACTTTAATTTCATAGGTCTTCACAGACACTTAAAAATAGTCAACAAATACAAAGATTAAACTTGTTTTTGTAATTGAAATTTTTAAACACGTGTACTTGAGGATAGTACCTCCGTGGAATAAAAATGAGCGGCCCGATTTTGAGTGTAAGGGCTATCATGAGAAGAACCGGGCAAAAAACTCATGTAATTAGGTAAAGAGCTGTACAATTATATTTCCAAAAAATGTCAAACATCTTAAGAACTCCCAAAAGTGATACAGTTGAGAGATGAACGTTCCTTTTAATTAGTTCTAAGTAGTCTTAGGATAAATCAACTATACTGGAAGCCATGTACGAAGTTTGTGTTTAAAAGGGCACGAATACATGTGGTATTAATAATCTACAAAATGTGTACATTACTAACTATTGAAGAAGAGGTACATTCATGTTCGTTTTGCTGGACTATTGTCTTAAGAAATTACCACAAAATAACTTCATCTAGCTTCATCCAGTAAAAAATAAAATGATGTAAGTCACATACAACAATTTCATGAAAAAAAACATCTGGGATCTAACGCGCAACTGCAATAAATACATACTCGTAGGTACTAAGGTACAAAGTCAGTCACTTCCTTTAGTAAGTAAGTTATGATGTGCTGTTTATTATAATAATACTAGCTGTCCTGGCGAACTTTCTTCCGCATACAAAGTATTTTTACAGCGTTTAAAATTAAACCACTTTTTCTTACTGCATTATACATAAATTATACATAAAAACCACCCGTTGATACCCTCTATCTATGAAAAAAAAACCGCATCAAATTCCGTTGCGTGGTACCGTGCTAAGCATTTTATGGGTATTAGTAACCAAAGTTCAAATTTTTATTAAATAAAATATACTAAACACAATATACACATATACCAACCACAGTCATCTCGTAATGCTTCTACGTTGACCGTATCTTCAGGGCATAGAGTACGCTCTTGTTCATACAACAGCTTGTCCCCCAGATAGTACGGCAACTGCCATATTGTTGCCCCTGGACATATAATATTCTTCATTAATTAATAATTTTGGCATCTCCAAGTTGTTCCTAATGCTCAGCTCAAAAACAAAAAACAAACTGAAGCGTGATTACGTATCAGCAATAGGAACTCGATAGCATTTGAGATTTCATTTTGTGTCACTATTCTACGATACTATGTGTTCATTTGTTTACAATCGCGATGATTATCTATCCGCCCGCTAATTGATGATTGCTAATAAATATGTAATAGCCCTGCTAGTTATGTTTTACTGCTTCAATTAAACCTCGGCGTTTAATAAAATATTATTACATTTATGTGTTTAAAAAAAACTAACTGAAGGTGTACTCGTCGTTCTGTTATCTTCCAAATGGAATAGGTGGCGAACCTATTGCCAAACACCGGCGATTTCTACCGCTATCTATCTCTCTCTATAGTCTTATTAAACCTCGGCGTTTAATAAAGTCTAGTCATTTATTTGATTATTCATAATAATAGTCTGCCCCTTATAAATGGATCCTCTAAAACGTAGCAGTAAGGGTAATTAATGTTAAGGAGATGCCTTGCCTATTCGCCGTCGTACTGTTACGAGCACAGGATGTGCGGTGTCACCACCATCAGTCCGCAACCATACTCGACTGGGCCATGTGCCTTGATCACCTGTCTGAGGAAAGAAACGTACAAGTATTGTTATAGGATATATAATAATAATATCTTGGACTATATCCATAGTCCAAGTCCATAGCACAAGCATCCGCTTGTGCTATGGATACTAGATAACGGATAGGTACTAATACATATACTTTTCCTTTGTAAACATAAACATAACATAACTTCACGCCTTTTGTTACCCGAAGGTGTAGGCAGCGGCTGTTAAGCCTCGTCTCGCCGTTATGTTTACGTCCCAAATGGAATAGGTGGCGAACCTATTGCCATACCGGGTACAAAGTTTTTCAGTCATCGATATTTATCACACATAACTTCCGAAAACAATTTCAAAAAGTCATTGGTGTGAGCCAGTGTCTGGAATCGAACACGGACCTCAGGATCAGAAGCCATGTGCTCGAACACTGCGCCACCGAGACCACCGCCACTTTTTCTTTGTAAATACATACTTATAATACATTATAGAAAAACACCAAGCTTGTCATAAATATTTGTACTCGGGTGGGAATCGAACAAGCCAATCTCGATTCTGCAGTGGCTTTACCAATGCGCCACGAGGCTCGTCAAGCATATCACTAGCAGTTTTCTCCTGAAAGTAATAAATAGGGCCACCGTGGTAGAGCCAAGCAGTATGTTGCATGAATGTGCTCGATCGGTGTAATTCCACGAGCTCTCAGAATATAGGGGTAAAATGGCGTCGTGTCCCTCGGTGAGAGAGGTATCCGGACTCTGACCGCGTGGAAAACAAGGTCGTAAGGAAGCAAGTTGGATTGAAAGACAGTGTAAGTAAGTAAACGTAATAAAGGACTAGCTTCGATAGTTCAGACATGTCCAAAGAATGGATGATGCAAGATTGGCAAGTCGACGGACATGTATGACATGAGTTATGAAAGTCAAAGAAGCTAGTGAGGCGTGTAAGAATCGTGCCTTATAGCGCTCAGTTCTCTCTGCCTACGAAAGAGACTTGGCGTGGTATATACACTTTCCTCGAGCGCTGGTGTTTAAGTATTTGATTTTAAACATTAAGTCATTTCTTTTGTATTTATTGACTATTTTTAAGTGTCCTATGAAAATAAAGCTTCTTTGAGTTACTACTACTTACCGGCACAAAATCCAGTATATATTCGACAGAAGCGTCCACCGATAACACGTGGGTGTCATCAAACGTCAACCTGTTGATGTAGTCATCTATATTAGTCATTTTAGTCCTAAATAGTCAAGTTCACGAAACAGCATTATCTCGTTTACATAAGAAGTATGTTTATCTATTATACGTTATATTATTAAATGTGTAGGTATTTAAGATAGCAGAATTTGTTCGAACACTTAAATCCGAATAATTCAAAAAACATTATGCAGGTATGTACCTGTATTCTTCTTATTCAGATAAACTTTTAATAATTATTATATTTATTTTGTATAATCACGCTTTTTGCTACTCGAAATTATAGGCCGTGCCTATAAATCGCCGAATTTTATTTCTTATTGCCAATATTCTCCATCCGACAATTGTGAATTATGAAATTACAGAAAATCAGCGAGCCGAGCCGAGAATCATTCGAACCCGAGCGAGTAACTCTTGATTCGAAACAGTCACTGAGATTAATTTTGTATAATCTGCATTTATATCAGTTCGTCAGAAGCAAAAGATGTCTGATTCCGAACTGAGTGAAATAGATTTGATAAATACATTAGGAAGGATAAGAAAGTATTTTCTTGGAATTAAGTTTTTTCTAAGAAATCCTAAGAGTTTTAAAACATTCTATATTACATACGCATTAATTATAAAGAAGAATAGAAGTATTCATTTTAAGTAGCTTAAAATTACTATAAATACTTTTACTAAATAACAACAAGTTATTTTTTAACTTTATTTCTTATCACTAAACTAACGGCCATACTGAGTGCGTTTTCTTATATATTACAACATTATCTACAAGTTAAATCTTTTCAGGACATAACGCTTTTAATAGTCAATTATTTAGACAGTAAATAAGCCATCTATGAATCAAAACATAACTGACGAAACTTCATTGACATGTGCAAAGAATTGAATCCATGACTTTCTAAACTGACAGCACAGACGCGAGCGAGACTATTGACAATACCCATTATACGTTGAAAGAGGAAATTATCTATTTACTTATTAAGCTTTACATATAGAAAAATAATAAACTTATATACCATAGACTAGTTGACCCGGCGAACCTCGTTCCGCATCAAAAGAAATAAATTAGTAATATTTGGATCTTAAAAAGTTAAATTTGTGCTATTTATCGGCACGCGTTTTGGCGCGCAACGCAACTGCTATGTACCTCTATGTTAATACTGTAATATCTTCGTAAATATTAGATTAAATTACAGGCTGTAAATGGCTATATTAATCTATATTAAAAGCACAATCTATTTAAGACACTTAATTGGATGAAAGTTAATGCTATAATGTTTAAAATTGCTTCGTAAATAAGTCATTATTTCTCGTAAAAAGTAAAAAAATAATAATGGTCATTGTGGGTTATCCCTAAGACATAGACATATGCCCTCGCGGACTTTTTTATAGACCTTTTAAAGGTGTATAATAATGTAGTACATTGTTTTGATTTATCACTTAGGGTTCAGGCAGCGTTTTCGATTAAAGTTTTAAATCTTGAAAATTATCATTTTTTTTCACTACACTATTCATGAATTATAGATCAAAACCACCCCGTTGACACCCTCTGACTATTAAAAAAAACCGCATCAAAATCCGTTGCGTAGTTTCAAAGATTTAAGCATACAAAGGGACATAGGGACAGAAAAAGCGACTTTGTTTTATACTATGTAGTGATTTAGCACAGACTTTAATAGATGGCACATGTCATTAAAAATGTACTAATATTCGTCACTGACAGCGCAACCGCGTATATTAGATTTACATTTCAACACATGGACAATAAATAAGTAAAAGTTGACACTTGGAAGCACTTTTTATGCACACATTGATAAGTCACTCCCACATCAACAACCCTTTTTTGGTCTCGTTGTTGGGTGACTATTGCCGATCTATTATTCTTATAAATCTATGTTATATACATTATTGTGAAAGACTTCTGTCAAAAACGTCTTACCGTTGCCTAATCACAGTGACATTCTGATATCCAATAGCTGCACTAATTAAAAACAATATTAAAAATAAATAAACACATACACTCATCTTACACACGCAAAGTTATTTTACATTTATTTACACATCATTTATAATAATAAGCAATAGTTTACAATTTTTACTTGGTTGGCCCACACAGGTTGTATTTACTGATCGTCAACTAATACTGGGCGATGGTGATTTATCAAAACACTATCATGGCTCTTGTGATAAGCAGATACGGATAGGTATATGATTCATTGAACGATTTTCGCCAGTAATGTTAATATTTATACATATATACATAAATAGGTCGGTCGAAGCGCGTTCTAAGGTCAATTCTTACAAAGATAATATGGTTTTATAACATATATTAAAATATGTACAGATAAATTAGCTCAAGGTTGGTGGAATATGATAATATAATTTTGACTCAGTTTTTAAATGTCCGTAATAATTTATTTTATCTATATGTTCCTCGAGAGCGTTGAGGATTGCTATTGGTCATGTTAAAAACTAGTACCAATATTCATCAGTCGTTGCAAGCGAAATTTATTATTATTTACGATTAATTTATCATCAACAAATAAATATATAAATACATATATTAATTAATTCAATTTATCTAAATATTTCGCGATAGTTTTATACAAAGAATAATTAAATAATAAATACACACTTTTATTATTGGCGCGTAAACAAGCACGTGTCATAATTGACAAAAAAAACAGAAGAAATTATGAGCTGCAAAATATGTACTTATATTTTAAATAGTTTCTGCGATAACATCCTCCGGATTTAGATTCATCATCATCATCATGAGCCCAGATTAGTCAACTGCTGAACGTAGGCCCTTAGCACGCCATAACTCCCGATCCTGTGCCAGCTGCATCCAGCGACTTACATCTGTTTTTATAAGGTCGTCTGTCCATCTAGTGGGGGGATGGCCTACGCTACGCATACCAGTACCGGATATAGATTACTCTGGAATAATTTCAGACAATTTAGCCACAATTTTATACCGTTTAGGTAGGTAAAGCTGATGTGTAGCAGCCTATGAAATGAACTGTCTTCTTAGTTTTTTCTAAGACATTATCCAAAGTGTTCTCAACACGTGGCCCAAGTTTAGATAAAATGTAAAGATCAGTAACCTCGTTTGATAACTTCATCAACTACAATTGATTATATCTCTAATAATAATGCGTCACAATTCACGCACATGTTTACTTGTAAAACATGATGGATCATAAGTGATTATTACCCGGCTTGGACCAGACGAGAGTGAGTCGTATTATTTATCATCATTAGGTACACAGTATAAAACAAAGTCACTTTTCGCTGTTAGTCCCCATGATGCTTAGATTTTGATGCGGTTTTTTTTAATAGATAGAGGGTGTCAACTGGATGGTTTGTATGCATAGTTCATATATACCTAATGTATAGTAAAGAAAAAGTGATAATTTTCGAGTTTAATTGTGAACATGTGAACGCTGTAAAAATTACTTTTGATGCGGAACAAAGTTCGCCGGTCAGCTAGTTGAGCTAGTTATTATAATAATATAGATTCCTGACGTTTTATGCCTCATAATCCTGCCCTGTCAATTTCTTTTAGCTATTTCGGTTTTAATAGAACATTAATGAAATCTATGCACCTTAGAACGTGTTATTCTTGATGCCAGTTTTTCAGTCCTTATCACGTGTCAATTTTAATTCTGCTCTAGATTTCAAAAGTTTTATATATGTACCTATTAATTTTTGGCTACCATACTAACAGCGCCATCTAGTTTTCTAAGCTAAGGAACTAACTAACTGGACAATACATTTCAGTTGTCTTACTAATTGACCAAGTGTAATGTATAACGCCTAGAGATTCAAAGCTATCTACTTCTTATGACGCCTAAAAGATATGTGAGAGCCTCGTGATAAAATAGAAAGATACACAAATAATAACATAACTTCGCGGCAAATCTCTTGCGGGGTAGGCAGAGAGAACAGAGCGCCATAAGGCACGACTCTTACACGCCTCACCGGCTTCTTTGACTTTCATAACTCTTTTCGTGCACGCGCGTCGATTTTTGAGGCTCCTAACATCACCTTTCTCCGGGACACGTTCCATTTGGTCATGTAATGTGTGTCTTGCCCACCCTCGACTCCTACATTTATACGCTTTTGCATTGTATATCTGTTTAGTCAATCTTGCATCATCCGTTCTTTCTACATGTATGAACCAACGGAGCATGCCCTTACTTACTTTTACACTCTCTTTCAATCCAACTTCTTTCCTTACAACCTTGTTTTCGACGCAGTCGGAGCCACTTCGTAGATTTTGCGCAGTGCTACACAAATAATGGTTTCATATACTTTACTATTCATTATAGATAGAGTATTAGATATAAGGTTATATTTCAGGAGCCCTAAAAACCGTCGAGCTTGTATGACAAGAGGCGAGTGAAGTTTGTAGTATTCGTGTTTTATAGCGCCCAGTTCTCTCTGCTTACCCCCGTAGTGGGAATTGCATGATGATATGTATTACACATAGTTCCATTGTTGACAGTTCGTACTATCTACTAGTATTATGTACTCACAAACCTAAGTGAAGATAACACTTAAATCATACTTAATATTATAAATGCGAATGTAAGTTTGTTTGTTACGCTTTCACGCAAAAACTACTGAACCGATCATCATGAAACTTTGTACATATACTCTTGAAGGTATTAGAAGTAACATAGGGTACTTTATATTAAAAAAAAATTTTTTTACGAAAGATAAAACAATTGTTTGTCAAAAAATCGTCAAATTTAGCTACTTCAGTAATGAAGTTTTACAGTATTCGTAAATTGGATAACATAACGTAACTTCACACCTTTTTCTATCCGAAGGTGTAGGCAGTGGCTGTTATGCCTCGCGAGGGACGGTATTACAGTATTCAGGGTTGATACTTATACTTATACTTAACTTATTTTTTTTTTAATATATAAATTTGAATGTATGTTTGTTTGTTACGCTTTCACGGGATAACTACTCAACAGATCATCATGAATCTTTGTACACATATTCTTGGGGGTATTAGAAGTAATATAGGATACTTTCTTTTTTCTTATTTCTCTCTTTAATTAACATATATTTGCACCCTAAGGAGAAACTTATAATATAGTCTACAAAAATATCCTACATTAATACTCTGCATTTATATCATATAAAATTGTTAAAGTCCAAAATTATTTATTTTTGTTACAGAGAAATATATTTTACCGTTTGTTGTTGCATTTTAATAAAGCATATTGTGAGATTTTTAACCGTCATACCTAATGTTGTAATTTTGAAAATTGATAATCCTAGCTAAGTAAGAAAATAGAGTTATTATATTGATTCAATTCTATGGTAATGATTTTGATACTTATTTATTGGCTTCAATGCGAGCGAAGCCGCGGATAAAAGCTAGTAAACAATAATTTGAAATCTGTAAACGTGTGACAAAATTGTGACCGATTTACGACAATAGGTTTCGCCAGCGATTTGTCTGTATCGTCGTCTGCATTTTGTTTTCTCAGTTTTCATAACAGTCTCGATGGTCCAGTAGTCGTGCACCTCGCTTTTGAATCAAAAAGTCGTGGGTTCGGATCCGGGCTCACACGGGATCATTCACACATTTTATTCCTCCGATTTCTTAAAAAAGAATAAACAATTTTGGTTATTAATAATAGAACTAATTTCATCACTTCTCAAGTGTGTTTTTTACGTCCTTTGTATTTTTTCTTGGCAAAAGAGCAGGCGTGTCGCCCATGGACTTCTGCAACACAAATAGTGTTACAGGTTGTTGTTGCCGGCCTTTAAAATGGGATAGGGAAGGGGTTGAGCCTCCAGATACCTCTCTAATCGAGCGGAATGCGGCATGAGCCACATTACGCCGAGGTCTTGGTATTGATTGGTTGATGGATTGTGACTCAAAAATTAAATAAGGCTGTAGTATATATGTCTGTAGTAATTAAAAAAGTTTCTTGCCGGATTCTTGTCATAATAGCGTCCGTGTTTTCTTCACGGACGCACTTTCCCCAAGCGCTCGCGTTTAAAGATTTCATTTAAATTATTTTGTTAAAAATTGTACATTGACTACATTTAAGTGTCTGTGAAGACTTATGAAAATAAAGCTTCTTTGACTTTGACTTTAATTGTATGTAATTATTCGGAGAACAAATCAGTAATAGCGTTTTTCCGTGTTATATTTGTCGTATAAATTCCAAACAATTATGATTAAAATAGAAACCAGCAAAGGCATTTTTAAAATATATTTTATATATAAATATATTTAAATTGACGAAAATTTTGTAATGTTGAAAATTGAAACTAAAATAAGTAAAATGAAAGTAATTAAATTACTATTATTTTATATATTAAATATATTTTTTTTATTAATTACTTTCATTATTTTAATTACTTTCATTTTACTTATTTTACTTTCAATTTTCTTTTTGACACAATGTACGCAGTCTAATCGCATCTAGTCTTAAACTACGCTTTCAAAGTTTAAACACACCACGCTATGAGAGCCGTTGCATCGGCACATCTAGTAAACTGTAGTTCATTGTAGCCTTAAAACCATTGAGTTTCCTCGTTTGCAGCTAAATCTTATATCAACAATAGCCACTTCGCAGTAATGGGTGCCTTGCCACTCGTACGTGCCGCAACATTTTTAAAGGGACTTTTTCGCGAGCTGCCCTCGTTTCGTGTTTGCCCAGCTACGGCGGCCGCGCCACGGATTTCACAATTGTCACGCTTTTAGCGAACAAATGAACACCCACCCAATGATCGGGATTTGGCTGTGTAAACCGTTTAGCGTTCAATTGTTACATTTTAATAATACCTACTCGTGTCGCATCTCTTTTTGAAGTGTAACTTCTAATGGCTCGTGCAACCATTTAACGCTTTTAACGCCCCCTTGCGGCCGCTAAATATATTATATATTATATAATTATATAAAAGGCGAAACTGAACCTCTCTATATATAAATCCACGAAGCAAATTGCTTAATCCTGATTCTTCGCAGTATATAGACATCTAGTAGCGCATAGTGGTACTATTAGCGCATAATTGATAGGTATAAATTATTAGTAGAATAGTACCACCATCCGCTGCTAGATGCTGCCACAGACTCAGCTCCAACCACTAAGATGATAAAAGTTATTATATTGTGAAAATATATATGATTACATTATACATCATATTACAAAGTCACCGAAATGAAGTTTCAAATATTGACGCAGGGCGCTATCTAGTGGCAACTGTAGTTAACTATAGCCGTTTATCATTTTAGGTAATTGATTTATTATACATAATTACATGTTGATATTTATGTGAATATATTACTAAAATCTAATATGGACATCGGTGAAATACACTACATTTATAACTATGAGGTTAAAGTAATTTTCAGTCACTGTTTTGATAATAATTCCACAGCACACGGTTTTTATAATTGATACTTCACTCGCTTCGTTGTAGTACCACCAATTTCCAATAGATGTCCTTGCTATTAATACTTTTTAACTAATTTTCTTTTCTAAACATATACTTAAAACATATTGAAAAGCTAGACACCAAAACACAAACAATAATGATTATCATAAATATTTGTTAAGTTTCCAAATATGTATGTAATTCAATTTGCAAAAAAAATGTTAGTTGTTTCTTTTGACGGCAGAACATTACAAAACGAGAGGAAAAGAGAAAGAATGATAAAGGTTAGAGAAGAGGAAAGAGAGAGAAGAGGAAAGAGAGACACTCTCTCTCTTTCCTCTTCTCTCTCTTTCAAGTCAATATCACTCAAAAAATATTGTTTTTTGTGATTTTTCGCGAAGCGAAGTTAGCAGTGTGTAATAGATTGTTTACGTGTTTATAATATTTATATCATCGCATAATTGTTTTTTTAAATTTAATTTAACACTTAGAATTTAATAGTGGAGTGATTTTATTTTCGAATTTAGTGGATAAGATTTATAAATAATGAGTGATAACAATCCGAGAGATGCGACGGATTTAAAGTTACAATGCCAAGGTACGTGTCTTAAAGATTTATTTGATTGTTTTTTAATTTAAAAATATATATTGACGCATTCACATACATCTACAATGTACAAATAAGCAGAGATGTGACTTATTTAAAATACTTCTATTTAAAATACAAATACAAAATACCTATTTTGTATTTAAATACCTTTTTGTTGAAAGCATTTTGTTAAAGTTATTTTATTTGAAATACCTCTCGAGAGGTATTTTGTATTTTTATAGTCATTTCAAAATACAAAATACTTTCTGATTAATTTTAGCCAAATTCATGCCATTTTTTTTTTGTAAGTACAATTTTAGTATAGTTTGTTATTTATCGTATGTATTAAAATTTTAAAGTTTTTATAGGTTATTATAATTTTATAGGTAAAATTTAATAGGTGGTCCAGTGGTCGAGCACACCGCTTTTGAATCAAGAAGTTGTTGTGGCCTGTGGGTTCAAATCCTGGCTCACACTAATGACTTTTCTTTCGAAATGATTTGTCAAAGTTATACATACAACACCGCTGCTGCTGCACTGCAACACCAGGGTTATCACATCAGCGTTGCCGGCCTTTAAGGTGGGAATAGGCTCGTTTCTTGAAGGTGCATAGGTCGTAGCGGTCCGGGAATACCGTTGCCGGCGAACCGCGTGTCGTTGGATGCATTAAAATGGGGTAAGCTGGTACTCATCTTTTAGCAGAGGCACCCCGCCCAAAGATGAGAACAGTATTATATGTGAGGTCGGAAATGCGCTTTATATAGCTGCAAGCGATTACCTGACGTGAAACACCGTCCTTTTTCTAAGCCAATTTCGCCTTGCCCTCCAAATAACCGCGAAACTGGACAAGTCGAAATCCGTCGTAGTCCTCTGCTTAGGCAGAGTTTCGATTGTAGACACAGTTTATTCCAGTGCGAATCGACGTTTCCCCGAGAAATCCGCAGGTGGCCAGTATATATGGCATCCGCCGTACCGCATAGCCCCGTACCGTATCCGCATAACAATGAAGATTGCTGTAATGCAGCATGTCATTGAAATGCAGAAGAAACAGCGTAGGGGATAGCACACAGCCCTGGGGGACTCCAGCACTCACGGATTTTAAATCGGAGCATGACCCGTCGACAACGACCTTAATGCGCCGAGCCGCATGAAAACTGGAGATCCAATCGCATTATTTCAAATCCGCTTCTGGATCTACTGGCAGAGTGCCCAGAAGACCGACCGCATTGCCACGTCAAATGGCAATGCTAATCCCCTGTGCGAAGAATAGACCAGCCCCCTGGTCGAGAAAGCCCTCGATCAGTTTCTTTGCAAGATCTTTATAGAGTGTACGAGCACTCGGACCCCATGTTCCTAGATTCTCAACCCCAAACGCTCAACCACTGGACGACTGAGACTCATTGATGATTTCATCAAAAAGTATTTTGAAAATACCTATTTTGCATTTTGCATTTGAAATACAAAACGAAATCTTTAGCCAAGCAGTTCTCTGCATGAATGGGCCGGCTCGACCGGTGAAATACCACGACCTCTCAGAAGACGAACGTAAAGTGGCTCATGTCGCGTTTCGTTCGGTGAGAGAGGTACCCGGAGGCCCACCCCCCTTTCCCCTATCCCTTAAGGTCGGCAACGCAACAGTAACACTGTATGTGTTGGTGGTGTCCATGGGCGGCGTTGGTTTCTTACCATCAGGTGGCACGCCTGCTCGTTTGCCCTCCTATCCCATAAAAAAAAACGAAATACTATTTAGTATTTTGCATTTGAAATAGTAGTAAATCTGAAAAGTATTTTGTATTAAATCCATTTTGTACATCTCTGCAAATAAGTAACTGAATGTGTTTGTGAGTACAAAACTCTAGAAAAGCTGATTTCGCTATTTTTTTTAAATATTTCTTCAAATACGAGGTTGGTCCATAAACAGGGATGATGATTATTATTATTACTCAAACAAAAAAATGGCAAAATAGAATAAAATATAATGTTATTTGTGTTTTTTATAGTTTGACATAATAATATTAAGTCAAACAATGAAATTATTGTAGGATTGTTATTTCTGTTCTAATATGTAGTTCTCGAATTGTAGAATAAGTATTAAAAAAGAAAGAATATACTTATAGTGGGTACGAAGATCGCAGGATCAGCTAGTTATTAAGATAAATACATTTTTACGGGCGAGACGATGAGGCAAGCACTTCCACTGGTTTAAGAGGTCCTAGGAGTAAATGCAATTTTTTTTTACAATACGAAGTTACACTTCTTTCGCGCGGAGGGACTCCACGTACGGTTTTTTTTTTTTTTGTTTTTGGAACACTTCCAGAATAATTTGAATATCTTTTTTTTGACGATCGCGGATTGCGTATTAACCACTTTTCCATCTCTTAAATTTCGAGTTTGTACTTAGCTATGTCTGCCATAACTGTTATGCCATGGAAAAACTTGGATTAATTTTGTACAATGTACATGTAAATATCGGTCGGACCAAATTTAAACAAATATAATGAAATTAATTTTATAATTATTGAAATTTCAATTAACTGCTTATTGTAGGACCATTACAGAATCTCAAAAAATATTCTAAAAATCTAAGTATAATATCGTCAAATTTTATAGCGAAAATGGAGAATGGCTCTATTTTCGCTATAAAATTTGACGATATTAGGAAAAGAACACTACAAACACTTGCTATTATAGTATATACTATTTCATACGTTTTCTATTGAACACTAACCAGCAGTGTTATAAAATGGAGACGCAACATTGGTACGTTTTAATTATATTATTAATGTTTGGTGACAAGGCGAACCGCCGCGGGCGTTTTGAGCTTTAATTGAAATAAATTGTAGCGACTGTAGCGAGCGCAGCAGTCGGCCGCGATGTCTCCGCACATAAATCAGAGCGCCTCCGGCTACCGGCTAAGTGCCTGTGCTACGGATTTGCTACGGCGTACCAATTTACTAGACAGGACAGTACACATTATCATATTCGCATAGACAATATCAAAATAAAAAGAATTTTCTTAATAATTTAAAAAAAGAATTAGGTAATTTTTTTTCGTGTGTTTTTGACATTAAAGTTCTTACGAGTAAATTAATTCTTTGTAAGAATACTACCTTTTGCTCTACGTACGAATAGACGCCGGATTAAAACTATCTACGTACGCATGACTTAAGTAAAATTAAATAAAATTATAAGTAACTTAACACAACTTCACGCCTTTTTCTACCCGAAGGTGTAGGCAGTGGCTGTTAAGCCTCGACTCGCCGTCCCAAATAGAATAGGTGGCGACCCTATTGCCATGCCGGGCACAAAGTTTTTAGTCATCGATATTTATCACACATAAATTTCGGAATTAATTTGCGTGTGTGCCAGGATTCGAACCCGCGATCTCTGGATTCAGAAGCCGCATGCTCCATCACTGGACTACCGAGACTATAGAAGTAGACTAAAAATTGTAAAAGTAAAACTGTATATTGCTATTTTAGGCATCAATCAATTAGAACCGAACAATAACTTTAAAGTTTATTGAAACAATACACATAAACGAATACGTATTTTTATTCAGAATTATCTATTCAAATAAGAGTTTAAAATATGGATTGAAAAGAAAGTAAATGTAAGAAATATTTTTAAATATGGAATTAAAAAAAAAACAAGTACATGCCTCGTCTATCGTATCTATTGGCGTCGTTACGTTGTAAAGTTGTTCGAGACAGCTCGCGAGACGAATTAATTCAAGCAAATGTGGTGAGCGAGATGCGATTTTTAACGGTAGTGCTCATTTGTCAACCACGCAACGAATACAGGTGCGTATTGTCACACCGCGCACAGCTAAAAGCACACGCGGAGCTACATATCTAGACAACATTTAATGGATACGCCTTCAAACGCTTCAGATGGTAAATTCTTACTTCATTAACACTGCCAGAAAGTGTCTTCAATAATTTGGGTACACACGATAAAAAATTATTTGATATGGAAATACATTAACATTATTTGTTTGTTTATCTAATTCAATTTTCCTGCTGCAATATCAATCAATTACCTTTTCTACAGATTCCTTATTTTAGCTAAGAAGACTATAATAACAATTATATCTAGGACACAATACACGCAGCGCCCTCTAGTTTCAAGCTAAGTAACTAAATTCTTGT
The DNA here is from genome assembly GCA_905147225.2 of Euproctis similis. Taxonomy (NCBI): domain Eukaryota; kingdom Metazoa; phylum Arthropoda; class Insecta; order Lepidoptera; family Erebidae; genus Euproctis; species Euproctis similis. The sequence continues at coordinate 12,362,047 of LR990114.1, read as the reverse complement.
GTTATGGCTACAAGTTACGATAGGATATTAATAGGTTCATATTGATCCTTTTATGGAATTACATATTTATATTATAATACATAGAACATAACATAACTTCATGCCTTTGTGACCCGAAGGTGTAGGCAGCGGCTGTTAAGCCTCGTCTCGCCGTTATGTTTACGTCCGGAATAGGTGGCGAACCTATTGCCATACCGGGCACAAAGTTTTCAGTCATCTATATTTACATAGAAAATATCAATAAATACCAATGCAAAAATATTTAGATTTCTTGTTATTTTTAAAGTTCAAGACATCTACCTATACCTACTATAGACAGAAGGTAGTACAAGGCTATATTATGTTTATAAAATAATATAGCTTTTTAAGCGTCTTACGCTTACTCTATGTTCATCTAAGAAGCATGGAACTTAAGTCTGTTCGGTAAGCCAGTGGTCGAGCACCCCGCTTCTGAATCCAGAGGTCATGGGTTCGAATGCTGGCTCACACCAATGACTTTACGAAATTAATTTCGAAAGTTATAACATAACATGACACGACTTCACGCCTTTTGTTACCCGAAGGTGTAGGCAGCGGCTGTTACGCCTCGTCTCGCCGTTATGTTGACGTCCCAAATGGAATAGGTGGCGAACCTATTACCATACCGGGCACAAAATATTCAGTCATCGATATTTATCACACTTAACTCCCGAAAACAATTTCGAAAAGTCATTAGTGTGACCCAGTGTCAGGATTCGAACCCGGACCTCTGGATTAGAAGCCGTGTGCTCCACCACTGGACCACCGAGACTTTCGAAAGTTATGTATGATAAATATCGATGGCTAAAATCTTTGTGCCCGGTATGGCAATAGGTTCGCCACCTATTTAATTTGGGACGTAAACATAACGGTGAGTCGAGGCTTAAGTCAGCCACTGCCTACACCTTCGGGTAGAAAAAGCTGTGAAGTTATGTAATGTTATGAAACTTAACATTTGATAATTATAATTCATGTAGAAACGTGTCCAAAAAGATTTGTATATGTCCTTCGCACATCCTTGTGTTCCTTAATGATTAGTGAAGTGTGAAACGTGTCTTGATATTGAATGAGTTGTCGTTTTACATCTGACAGATCATCTGAGAACAAGTTCGCTGCTTGACAACCACAAGGGGAGTGCTATGATTTGTTAATGAACGTTGAACACTGAATGTTCAAAACTATCTAAAGAGGTCGCATATTGGGTAGTGTAAATTAAGAAAAAAACATTTAGAAAACATGAAAAACAAAAAAAAAATTGGTCTACTTTATATTTATTATCTAATAGTAGTAAAGGTAGATAAAACCAATGAATTAATGAACTGCTGTCTTTGAATTTTACTGCTGATATCTGACTCCCAAAGATTCAGAATTTACCTATACAAATATATAAAATTCTACCTCTCTTTTAAACAAAAAAAAACGACTTACATATTTTTTTGTAATGTATGTATGTATATTTTAATAAAAAAAGTTCTTGTCACGTGACTAAAATTTTTTTAAAGATATATTTAAAAAAAAAGAACATTTCTATCACATGAACAATATTCGATCATAACCAATTAAAATTTAAATCAAATTTCTCTCTTGTCAGTCGATGAAAATGTCCGACCTCTTTAATTTAACATAGACAATATAATCAGAAACGTTTTCCCGCCAATGTTTATTGAATTAAAAAAGGGTTAGGTTTTATAACAAAGGCAATGGTCACGCGTTTATTATTTATTTTAAATTTTTTAAAGTACATAATACATACATTCAGATTTGTATGAGAGGTACTTGAAAAATGTCACCCCTCATTATTTTTTGTGTGTTGGCATATGTTTTTATTTCGAAATGAACAATTGGCCCAATAATAAAATGTTATAAGTATGTAGACACTTTAAAATTGTAAGTATTCTGTGATTCACTATTATTTTTTTATTATAATCGAATGACGTGTGAGAATTGTTTGATCAATTTTGTCTTTTGGTTTTTCTGTTTCGTTTTTGGTCAGAATTCAAACAGAGCTATTTAGTTTTAAGCGGAATTACTATAGCTTTAGATATGTAATCAATAGTCAACGGATTTAATAGATTTCCCAATTCAATATACTTGATATAGTATATGTTAATAGTCAGATAGAGGTTCAGTATTAACGATGCCTCAGCCTGACCATATTTCATATACCTACTGAGAGGTAGCATAAGGAAAATTTACATTTAGTGGTAGAGCCACACAGTTCCCTACAAGAATGGAACCGCACGACCAGTGAAATACCACGGCCTCTCAGGTTATTGACGAAAACTGGCTTATGCCCCGTTTTGTGCGGTGAGAGTGGTCCGGAAGCCCACCGCATCCTACTCCCTTAAAGACCGGCTACTAGCAGTATTTTATTACGCATGTCTATGGGCGGCGGTAGTTGCTTACCATCACGTGACCCGCTTGCTTGTTAACTTTCTTATTCTATAAAAAATGTCATGAGCCCGAATACTGAACCGCCACTCAAATATATAAGCGCTACTTAGGCGTTTAAGTAGCTGTCACATTAGACAGAATACGTCAAATTTGAGCAGTAAGTAGCACTTTATTGATTGTCAGATTTGAGTGGCGGTTCAGTATTCGGGCGTTAGAAACCTAATCATAAGTGTTTAATATAGTATCAAACATGCACAGTTTCCAACAAATAAAAATTAACATACCAAGGGAACTTCCTATAGAGTTATTTCTCAGTTGACAATTTTTTTTTAATTATGGCGAACGCGGTTTGCGTATTAGCCACAGGCAAAATTGACTAATTAGTTACTACTTATAATAGATGATATTAAAGTCGCGCCTATTATCTTTGGTCAGCGTACACATAACATCGGATTGTATTCAGATTATATTAAGCCGTATGTATAGGTACTAACTAAAATTGATTAAAAAAGGGTCATTAAAATCTTGAAGAGTTAAGACAAAAAATAGCAATTTTTTTGTGGTATGAAATTAGTAGGATGTGAGTGTGAAGTGGCAACTGGCAATGTTGGCAGGTCGCGTGTTGGACTGGCAACGACTGGCAGCAACTGGCATCCGTACGTGCGTGCGGGATTACCGGCCGTCGGGCGCGCAAAAACAACATGCTTGTGATAATCGCTTGGATTTCGCCTCGCACAAGATATAGGGGTCGGCAGAGCTGTATGACACTTCGTGTTCAATGTATGTATATTAAAGTATATTTATATCTATATCACACAGATATTTGAAAGAATTTAAAGAAGAATTTTAAGAATTTCTAAAACTATTTCTTTAATTGAGCTTCTTTTACAGTGTTACTGGGGTTAGATATATAGTGCAGAATACACAATAACGATTTATTTCTCTAATATCGAGTGTTTTTGTATATTATAACATAACTTCACGCCTTTTCTACCCCGAAGGTGTAGACAGTGGCTGTTAAGCCTCGAATCGCCGTGATGTTTACGTACTAAATTTGAATAGGTGGTGAACCTAATGCAATACACTAAGCACAAACTTTTCAGTCATCGATATTGATCACACATAACTTTCGAAATTAATTTCGAAAAGTCCTTTGTGTTATTTTTTTTATAGGATAGGAGGGTAAACGAGCACCGTGCGTACCAGCAGACGTGTCACCTGATGATAAGTGACCAGCGCCGCCCATGGACACCTGCAACACATATAGTGTTACACTTGCGTTTCCGACCTTTAAGGGAATAGGATAGGAAAGGTTGGGGAAGGGGGATGGGCCTCCGGATTCCTCTCTCACCGAACGAAACGCAGCATGAGCCACTTTACGTCGATCTTCTGAGAGGTCGTGGCATTTCACCGGTCATGTTGTATGAGCCAGGATTCGATTACGCGACTTCTTCATTCAGAAGCTGGGTGCTCGACCACTGGACCACCGAGACCTTAAATATACTACATGCTTATATATTATATTTTACATATTCTCTATATTGAAAAACAAAAATAAATTACTATGTTATAGGTAGTACAGTTTATTCGGACATCAATAAATAACACACAAAGTCGTTGGTGTATTTTTAGACTCGAACTCGGGACCTCTCTAGCATCCTAAGCCACTATGGGATTAGATGGCTATGGATACGACTATATGAAATATATATATTTTCTTTTGAATATTATTATTTTATTTATTTTAAAATATGAGGATAGAAAATATATCGCCGACCTTTTTTTAATTTAGTTTTATATAAATATATATGCAAATATTTCAAATACCAACACACACACACACACACACACATCGATGAAAATAAAATAAAAGTAAGCCAATTTCATTTAAGAATTTTACTATTAATATTACTATATTCAATAATATTCATACATAAAAGCATCCAAGAAATGAAGAATACAAGTCCATTGTAAAGGTATAGTGATCAAAGTATTCCTGAATCTTTCATTAAACAACAGCCTCAGTGTTGTATTGATAAGCGAAGTGACGACTTCGTAGCTCGACATCAATTTCAGAAGTTATACGCGCCGCCCTCCTAGCTGAGGCGAAGCCGTGATTGGTTCAGGACGCCGCCCAGCCAATTACTGCTAACTCGCACCCTATACTTCTAACTTGACATTTTAATATTAAACCTTACTAATACTCACAAATATATACTAATATATTTAATAAAATAATTTAGTAAATATTTGCTTCTAATTTCATTTAAAACCATTTTACAATACACAGATTATTAAGCAGTTTATAGCGTTACAAACTTATAGCATCCAAACTTTCCGTTGAGTATAGTTTGGATGTATTTATTAGATTATAAATATATGGAAAATTGTTTAAATTAAGGATAAAATTTGAGCAAAAAAACATGTATTTTGATCGTATGTTATAAATATGTGGCTGCGGATGCCCTGACAATATAGCCTGTGGACCGGGGAACAAGATGGGATCGCATCCATCTCTTTCCCATATACTTCATCTGTATATATGTGTCTCTCTCTAGGGGTGGGACTCGGTGTAATCAGGGGATGATGTGACTCGCGATCTCCACATCGGCTTCAAAGATCACAATTATTGGAGCAGTCTGTCCAAAGCCGCGGCTGGGTGGTGAAGTCACCTACACAAGTCATACAAAGTTTCGTGTATTAAACATTAAATTTTCTTTATTTCTTTATTTTAGTTTTTTATTTCGATGTTTTTAATAAAAAATATATTGAAAATATGTTTTAAGTGAAGTTTTATATAATATGTTTATAGATAAATATATGACGGTGTAGGTTTTTCTTTTGAGTTTTGCAAGATAATTGTCGAGCTGTCTGCCTTTTGGGAAAGACAACGGGCGCCGACCTTGGCAGTCCGCAGGATGGGGACAGGTCAGCTGATACAGTTTTTATTATTATTATGTGATGTAGAAGTGTATTTAAATTAAACATTAAATATCCAACGATCAAAAAAAAAAATTTATTTAAACGTAATAAATACCGGAATCAAAAAGACGAATTAAAATAAAATTGTGTCTATTTTTTTTTCTTTATGTTGTCTGTGGGTCCAGTAGCGTGACCGATATTTGAAGCGAATCAACCCATACCCTGAATCTCGTTTAGTTTGCTTAACTTCACAAACCATCACGTTTCAAATAAGCAGTATAGGTATTATTAAATAAAAAAGCTGATGACAAAAAATATTACTATTCTGTTACCTTCTACAGTAGTACATATCTACACACATAACTTCATGCTATGTTTCTTGTGAGGTAGGCAGAAAGAAAAGAGCTTCATAAGGCACAATTCTTGCACGCCTCACTCGCTTCTTTGACTTTCATAACTTGTCATACACTCTCGTCGATTTTTAAGGCTCCTGATATCATCTTTCTCATGGAAAGTGTGTCTTGGCCGTCCTCGACTCAATAATTAGTAAAACTCGATATAATGCAAAAGCGGATGGATGTAGCCATCTGCTTTTGCATTGTATATCTGCTTAGTCAATCCATTCTTCATCCATTATTTATACATGTCTGAACCATCGGATTCATACATCCATTCTTAACTTCTTAACTTCTTAACTCGGTGGTCCAGTGGTGGAGCACACGGCTTCTGATCCAGAGGTCCGGGTTCGATTCCTGACACTGACTCACACCAATGACTTTTCGAAATTGTTTTCGGAAGTTATGTGTGATAAATATCGATGACTGTAAACTTTGTGACCTGGTATGGCAATAGGTTCGCCACCTATTCCATTTGGGACGTAAACATAACGGCGAGACGAGGCTTAACAGCCGCTGCCTACACCTTCGGGTAACAAAGGGCGTGAAGTTATTTTTATGTTTGTATGTAATCTATAAATTAAGATGACACACATAAATAGTTGACAGAATGAAACGATTTTCCAAAAATAGGGTTTATGTAAAATGTCGTTTCACAGGAAAAAATTGGTGATGGAATTGGAATTACACATTTAGTGATGAACAAGATGTCGGATGAAAAACAAGGTTTTTTTTATGCAAACGAGCAGGCGTGTCACCTGATGGTAAGCAACCAACGCCGCCCATAGACACCAGCAACACAATATAGTGTTACTGTTGCGTTGCCGACCTTTAAGGGATAGGGGATAGGGAAGGATGGGGAAGGGGGTGGGCCATCGGGTACCTCTTTCATTGAACGAAACGCGGCATGAGCCACTTTACGTTGATATTCTCAGAGGTCGTGGTATTTCACTGGTCGAGCCGGCCCATTCATGCAGCGAACTGCTTGGCTCTACGACTGTTAAAATACCACCTACCTGGTTTCTTTTTATCTAATTGAAGAAGAGTATTTAACGTGACATTCAATGTAACTGCAATAGTGACATAGAAAACATTGTCCCGCAGTTTTTACGGATATTGTTTTTTTTTTTAGGTTGAAGGTTTTTTATTTATGTAGAAGTACTTACCAGCGGCTCGACTCGCGTTACCTTTCTAATTATTATAATATTTTCCACCGATATCGTCTATACATATAATAAAATTGTAGAAAAGTCAAAACTGTACATTGAATATTTTTTAAAAAGAATACTTGGTGTGTGATCTGCAATCGATACCGAAGCCAAAAATATACTTTTTAGAATTTTTGTCTGTTTGTCTGTTTGTCTGTTTGTCTGTTTGTCTGTTTGTCTGTTTGTCTGTATGTATGTCCGGGATAAACTCAAAAAGTACTGCATGGATTTACTTCAAATTTGGCACGAAAATTATTAAGAAGTCGGGTCAACATATAGGCTACATATTATCACGCTATCACCTACGAGGAACGAGCAGTGAACCTTTATTTCTTCAATGTATTCTGTAGCAACGTGTAATCTAACGACGCATATTTGTATGTTGTTATGGTGTTATTATGTTAATAACCATGCTTTAATCTATACATATAATAATAATAATAATATAATATAAGTTAGCTTCACATTTTAATTAACTTATGCCGTTAAACATAACAGACAATTTTAAAACAGTGCCATCTATGAGATTTACAAAACAGAAAACATTAAGTTGAATTACACGTGTAAGCACTTTTTGGTTTTAGATATAAATAAATCTTTGAGATTTTAAAAACATCAAGTCGAATTACATGTTTAAACACTTTTTGAATATAAATAATTGAAATTTCATCATGCGCTTGCGGTCAATAGATGTTTTTAAGAGTCATAGATGGAGTTGTGCATTTTCTTCTTTAAAATTGTATCGTTAATTCTTTTCAGAGATGAGCAAGACAATTAAAAAAATGTATTTGTATATGCTAAAAACTGTTAATATTTTTGTTCGGTATTTATTGGTGTAATGATTGCTTCGTAATTTTATAATTTTACACCATTAAAAAAAAATGTTTCCTATTCGCTAACTAGATGGCGTTGGCGTCGAATTAGGTTGACCTTAACACTGCCTAAGGTGAAATTTGACGGTACCACCATACCTTATAGCGATAAGGTACTCTTCTGATCGGCACAGTTAGAAAATGTCAGCCGCAAGGTGTTCCGCTCAGCAGGTAGTTTAAGAAGACTCCGTAACTTTCTACCCGTTGCCACCAAGACTGCGCTTGCACAATCTATTCTCCTACCTATTCTTGACTATGCCGATACCAGCTATCTTGATCTCACTGAAAACCAACTTCATAGACTTGAGCGTCTTCAGAATCTTTGTATTAGATTCATATTTGGTTTACGCAAATATGACCACGTCACGGAATTTCGTAATAAGCTCAAGTGGTTGTCCATTCGTCTTCGAAGGAATACTCATGTTCTCTGTCTTCTGTATATTACTCTTTTCAATTCTACTACTCCTCACTATCTCAAAAAACGTTTCACGTTTCTTCATGACACACATGCGAGATGCTTGAGATCATCAGCGAGTTTGACCCTTGAAATACACACTCCACAAATTTTCTCCATAAATCGTTTTCAGTCCAGGCTACACGCCTGTGGACTGAATTACCGCTGACTGTCCGACAAGCTGGACTGGCACTGGACTGAAGACTGGCAACTTTCAAAAAACGTCTTTCAAAGAACACTATTTTGCACTTTAAATAACTCAGCAGACATTGTTCAATGAGTATATATTGTATATTTATTTAAATTTTGTTTATTTAAATACGTATTTATATGTGTATTGTATATGTATGTATTGGTATCTGTATGTATGTACATATATTATGTGTGTGTATCTATCTTATATATTCTCACTCACTCACTTTATTTAACTCATATATTATATATTTGTCTATCTTGACGAGGTTTGATAGGAGCGACAGTACACCGCGTATTACTTTTCCTAGCTCATTATCGAACACCTGTCTTAGTTCACTTCAAGACGTGGTCATTTCCATCGGCGGCAATCCATTGGTCGAATATGGGTTACCAGCTCCCCAATCATCACCGCATCAAGACCGTGGAAATCGAGAGTATAACGCTGAGACAATTTACGATCCGAGCGAAATGACCACCATACGAAATCACCATGTCGCTTTGTTCTCTTCAGAGCAAAAACAAATTTATGACACTGTTCTTAAAAGCGTTGGGCAAAACCAGGGTAAAATGTTTTTCTTGGATGCTCCTGGTGGAACAGGAAAAACATTTGTTACCACTGGCATACTTGCAGAGGTCAGGAGGCAAGGCAAAATTGCCATTGCTGTAGCGTCGTCGGGAATCGCTGCCACACTGCTTCCGGGTGGCAAGACAGCACATGCCATGTTTAAAATTCCCATCGATTTAGAGAGCACCGAAACGCCTGTTTGTGGTGTGTCACGCAATAGTGATAAGGGACACGTGCTGAAGGATTGCTCTCTGATCGTATGGGATGAGTGTACGATGGCCAATAGAAAAGCAGTTGAGGCCGTGGACAGAACCCTGCAGGACATCCGCAGGAACGAACACTTGATGGGTGGTGTCACAGTTCTATTCAGTGGCGATTTCCGACAAACGCTTCCCGTGGTGACGCGGGGATCGAGGGCTGACGAGGTGAATGCTTCGTTGAAACGATCTTCGCTGTGGTCACGAGTTCGTACGCTGCGCTTGACCATTAATATGAGAGCTCGGCTCGGCGGCAATGCACGTGCTCAAGAATTCTCCGATGTTCTTCTAAGTCTTGGCGAAGGCACTCTACCAGAGGAGAGAGGTGGGCAGGTGGTGCTTCCAGAGTCTCTCGGTAGAGTCGTATCCAGCTTAGAAGAACTCATTCGCTGTGTGTACGGGGACATCAGTCATATACCGCACCAGCAGAATTCTTGGGTATGTGAGCGGGCAATTTTGACGCCCAAAAATGGTCAGGCTGAAGCAATCAACGAATGCAGTCTCTCGAAAATTGAGGGGAATTAAGTGGTTTACACCTCTATAAACACTGTCATCGAGCAAGATGATGCCACACATTATCCCGTGGAATTTCTGAACTCTCTGTCAGCAAGTGGACTTCCAGCGCATACTATCAAGCTGAAAGTCGGTGTCCCGATTATGCTTCTTCGGAACCTATCTCCTCCGAAGTTGTGTAACGGGACCCGCCTGAAAGTCATCTCGCTCCACAGACACAGCATTGAGGCGGAAATTCTTACGGGTTGTGGCGTAGGCGAGGCAGTATTTGTACCACGCATTCCCCTCATACCTCATAACTTCCCGTTCCAGTTCAAGCGCGTACAGTTCCCCGTGAGTGTTTGCTTCGCGATGACCATCAATAAGTCGCAGGGGCAGACACTGAGAGCAGCGGGTGTCGACCTCAGGACGAGCTGCTTCTCACACGGGCAGCTGTACGTCGCTTGCTCCCGCGTCACCAGTCCTGACTCTCTTTACATTTTGGCTGCGGAGAGCCAAACCAGCAATGTTGTTTATAGAGAAGTTTTATAAGTATATATTTTTATCCTTTTCTATATTTATATTTTCTTATTCATTATTTTCTACATTTGCTTCAGTCGCAACTTATTACTTAATTCAGCAGAATCACCATAAAGTCATTTATTCAAAGCAGACTGAAAATCAGCACTTTTGAAGTTCAACAATTTTACAAAAGACAGTCTCCCTCTGTTACTGTACTTTCTGTATTTATGAAATGTAAAGAAGTAACGGGTAAATAAATGTTATTTTAAAAGGTATAATCGTAGGTATTTTTGGTGCTGTATAGCGTTCAGGCAGATGACGTCGCGGGCTACAGCTATACTACAAAAATTCCTGTTAAAATGAAAATAAACAATGCGGGCAACAACCATTGCTACCGCAATCTGTACTTATCCTACCAGTTACAATTTCATTTTAGAGGTAATTACTTCTCAACTGTCTATGTAAAAATATAGCTATCTGATCACAAATTCCACGCGTACGAAGTCGCGGGCACAGCTAGTATTTTAATAAAGCAATAGATGTGTTATGCAATTAGCCAATTATATTACAAGTTAAGGTCAGACATCTAAGAGAAGGAAAGGAATTCATACAAGAGTTTTGTGGGTTAGCGAAAAGATACAGAAATAGATCATAGACATAGATAGATAGAGACAACATAACATAACTTCAAGCCTTTTTCTACCCAAAGGTGGCGTCGTGCGGTCCATGGCCCTGTACGGGGCCCTCGTTTGGTCGCGAGACCTCGCGGGGGCTCCCGCTCCAGGGCTCTGCTGAGGAGCCTGGAGCGGATCATGGCCATACGGATCGTACGGGGCTACCGTACCATATCGCACGAGGCGGCGACGGTCCTCACGCGTTCCCCCCCCTTCATCATCTTGGCCGAGATGTACGCAGCCGCGTATGATCTCGGCCGGGGAGAGGGGGACCCGGACGCGCGGGGCCACGACGTGCGGATGCGGGAGGCCTTCCGGCGGGTCCTGGGGGACTGGCGCGACGCGCTGGTCCTCCAGGGCTGTGCGGGTCGGCGCGCCGTCGGGGCCGTCCTGCCCCACCTCGAGGCCTGGGTGCTCCGTAAATGGGGCACTGTCACCTACAGGTTGACTCAGATACTCACCGGGCACGGGTGCTTCGGTGAGTATCTGAGTCGAATCAAACGCGAAGAGACGGCGAGATGCCATTGCGAATCCGACCTGGACTCGGCCAAGCACACGCTGGAGGTCTGCCCGGCCTGGGCGGCCGAGCGCCAAGTCCTGGTCGACGGGATCGGGCGAGACTTGTCCCCGCCGGCGTTAGTCGCGGCAATGCTGGCGGGCGAGGAGGAGTGGAGGGCTGTGGTCTCCTTCTGCAAAGCTGTGATGCTCCAGAAGGAGGCCGCCGAGCGGGGTCGGGAGAGAGCCGATCCGCACCCCGCGGGTGCGCCCGGGTCCGGGAAGGATGACCCCCGGTGCGGCCTCGGTGGGTCGTCGGGGGCGCCGCCGGCCGCGCGCCTCTTTGCAGCGCGCGGTCGGAGCTGCCCGCCCGGGGAAGCCTCACCGAGGCTCCCCGAGGATGAGTACCCCTCATCCCCGAGGATGAGGGGTACTCCACCTCGGGGAGCCTCGTGATAGAGGGGGGGCGACGGCGGGGTGGACCAGAGGCGTTTATCCGAATCCTGGACCACCCCAACGCCGGAGGAAGGCCGCCGCGAGGTTTTAGTGGGTAACCCTAGGATCGGATTGCAGTTTACTGTTTTGGGAGTCCCACACTACCCCCTGCCGTACCTAGACGGGGGGTGTGCATAAAGCGTTTCCTCGCGTAAAAAAAAAAAGGCAATGGATGTTAAGCCTCGACTCGCCGTTATGTTTACGTCCCTAATGTGGCGAACCTATTGTCATACTGGGCTTGAACTGATTGATACTAAGTTGCAAGTGTAGTTTCACGCATTATCTCGTGTGGCAGATAACTACTCTCGGATGGAAATAAAAGCAGTTTGGGTTCCTTAGGACTATCACACCAAGGGTTGAACATAACTTTCGAACCTAAATCACGGCATATTGATATTTTTTATCAAAGAGTCTCATCAAGAACCATCGGTAATACGAATCGAATAAATAGCATCGAGCTTACCTAACAAGAGTATGAGTAAAAAAGGAGAATGAGTTACAATATGTTATGGCGCTCTGATCATTCTGCTTATACCGTAATAAGGAATAAAGATATTTTGAATTGGAATTTATAACTAATATCGTTAATGTTAAAATTTATATCAAATAATGTATCATCTTTAATAAGCTTAACATCACCTACAATATTAAGTAATACAGGCGTACATTAAGTTTTGTTTCTCCCATTGTTCATACTCGTAGTTAACACACAAATAAGATCTTAGTGGAGTGTGTTCGGAACCCGTGTCCTCACATCTGTAACTTAGGGACGTCGGACCCAAAACTTGGTGTTACCAATGCCACTTGCTACCCCACACAGATTCTTGTATAAAGGGTGCGTGTAACTTAATCTAATCAGTATAACGCTTAAGTTATTACTGTTGTATTGAGTTCATTAAACAGGTTGTATGTAAAGAAAAAAAAATGTTCAATATATAGTCGAGATAGCTTTGAGGACCTAATATTTTGTCTGATTTTCCAAAGATATGTGTGTTTAAATAACTGATAAAAATATGCCAGATGTAAGGCAAAAGAGTCTAACACCTGTTTAAATCATCATTATCGTTACATAGTATAAAATAATTTAAAGAAAAAAATTTTTTTAAAGAAGCTTTTATTTAAACGCTCTAAAAAGAATAAAATAATTTTAACGTTATACATTTTAACTATCAACTTATAACCTTATTATATACAATTTATGTGATAATAAAAGCTTGTCGCTATGTTTAATTACCTATCAGTGGCTATCCATAACCATCTAGAAATATTTTTTTAGATTTAATGATTACTGTGACGGATCGCATTATCCAAATATATTTTTTTGGTTCATAACATATATATGGACACCCGAACACATATAGTGGTACAGTTTCGTTGCCGGCCCTTTTCATGGGAAATGGAAGGGGTCGGAATTGGGATGGGAAGAGGAGGGGGGAAGGGTTGGGTTGAACATAGCGACAAGCTTTTATTATCACATAAATTGTATATAATAAGGTTATAAGTTGATAGTTAAAATGTATAAGGTTAAAATTATTTTATTCTTTTTAGAGCGTTTAAATAAAAGCTTCTTTAAAAAAGTTTTTTTCTTTAAATTATTTTCAAGTTTTTAGTTATCGATGGGTAAGTTTCTCAGTCTCTTCATCTCATTCAAAGCATCATTGTTACAAGGTCATTTGCCAGTTAATTTCGAACAGTCCAACTCTTCAATGAGGAGACCTCCTAAAGTCTTTTCTCTACTTAAGGCCGCGTATGCTTGACCAGCAGCAAAGAGTTTCGAGCCTAAGTAAACAAATTTTTTTGTTACTTATTTGTTGATTTTGCAACTTAATTTTGTTATGTGTTTGTTGTTTAATAACAAAATATGTTTAACTACTTGTGATGTGTAACGCCATGTGTTGTTTTAATCAGTACTTTATACTTGCTGACCTGAGTGTAACATAGGAGTGAGTTGTAATAAAAGTTATAGTTCGTTCCCATCATCCACTGTGTTTAATTCTAATAATACCTATAACACCATTAAAATCCGTTAGTGTAGCAATCATGTTAAAGTTATTAAATCCTGTCCAATTTACGTCGGTATCCTGAAAGGGCATGGCATTACACCGGTCGAACCGGCCCATTCATGCAGCAGATTGCGTGGCTGACCACAATTAAAACACTGTTAACTATTAAAATATAGGTCAACGGAAAGCCTTCGACTGTGATGGACTACCGCCTCAGCCGTAAAGTGGTCGTAAGGTTCTCAATGTTAGCACTAACTCATTTTGATTATAAATTTGGACGCGCCGCTTAACCCTGTATCTTGACATGGTGATTTGGCATCAGTGACTGAATAGTAAACAACAGATTGACTGACACTGCCCGAACAAGCAGGCCACTAGTATCTAGCCGCTCATATTGAAAACCCTATGATATATATAATATTTATACACAATCTAATTTGTTTATAACATTAATTAATAACATAACATAGCTCGACTCCTTTTTCTACCCGAAGGTGTAGGCGGCATCTATTAAGCCTCGACTCGCCGCTATGTTTACGTCTTATCTTATCGTATTATCTTATCTTTAAGGGAGTAGGATATAGGATATGGGAGTAGGAAGGGATGGGGAAGGGGAGTAGGCCTCCGGGTACCTCTCTCACCTAAAGAAACACGCCGTGAGCTGGTTGTGGTATTTCACCGGTCGAGCCATCCCATTCATACAGTGAATTGCTGGGCTCTACCACTGTTGCCATACAGCGAGCACAAAGTGGTCAGTCAAAAATATTTATCACACATGACTTTCGAGAGAAATTTCGAAAGACATTGGTGTGAGGCCAAATTCCAACCCAAGACTTCCTGATTCAGAAGCGGGCTAGTTTACTGAACCACCGAGACATAGTTTTTGAAGTTCTCATATAACTCTTTAATGAAAGGGCCATTTGATACGCATATAGTAGAAACGCAAATATTTATTCCACTATATTAGATTTAGAATGACGTCACATTATTTTTCGAGCTACTATTAACAAGCCCTTTCATTTGATACCCATATTGTAGAAATGCATTAAAAAAACTGTTCCTCTATCTTGGATGATCCGCCATATTGGATTTAGAATGACGTCACATTATTTTTTTAGTTGCTCCCAATGAGCCCTTTCATTTGATACCCATATTGTACGAAAGCTTAAAATATATATTCCTTCATCTTGGATATTCCACCATATTGGATTTAGAATGACGTCATATTATATTTTGAGTTACACTCAACAAACCCTTTCATTTGATACCCATATTGCAGAAATGCATTAAAAATATCCATTCCGCCATCTTGGGTCGTCCGCCATATTGGATATAGAATAATGTTATACATTATATCATGCATTGTCATCCAAAGTAAACGTGTATACAAAATTTCAGCTCAATCGGTTGAAGGTATCTACTTCAAAATTGAGTTACAAGATTCCACCGAACATACATACTTACATACATACATACATACATACAGTGCAAGGTAAATAAAAGCTTATAACAAAGTCGCTTTCCGCTGTCTTTCCAATTACACGCTTAGATCTTTGAAACTACGCAACTGATTTTGATGTGTTTTTTTTATAGATAGAACGTGTCAACGGGGTGGTTTACATGTCTAATTATTTGTAGACTATGGCAAATAAATTATCAATCTTCAAGATTTAGCACTTTAATTGCAAACGCTGTCTGAACGCTGCCTGTTGCAGTCTACTGCTGGACATAGGCCTCTCCCAAATTGCGCCACAACATATGATTCTCTGCCTTCCACATCCAGTCTTTTCCAGGAGCTTTTCTGAGGTCGTCTGACCATCGGACTGGTGGGCTGGTGATCAAAATAATGTAATACATTATTATACACCGTCAATGGGTCTGCAAAAAAGTCCGCGATGGTGTATGTCTATCTCCACCACAATGACCATTTTTATTTCTTCTGAGGCGAAACAAAGTGGTAAACTAGTATTTAAGTATAATCCATGCGGTGGTCATGGCGCAATAACTACTACTGATTACACCTTTTTGTATTAAGTGCGTGAAGTTACGTTAATGATATTGTTAAGGGACTTGATAGTATATAGATAGAATGGATTGCGAAAATAATTTACTTAACTTTAAAAACAAAATTGTGTATTATTGTGATAAGGATATTATAATTAAGGACAAACTAAACACTAAACAGCTTCCTCCTCCTCCTCTTCCTCCCTGAGCTTTTTTTTGACAAATCATCATTCATCTCCGAAATTTCAGAAACAAAATATTTAAGTAATAAAACAAACAATAAAAAAGAAAAAAAAAACGCTTAGTAAAATTTGTCCGAAAATGGCGGTGAATGTTGAAATATATAGAATAGAATAGAATAGAATACACTTTATTGTACATATAAATAATACATTATAGTGAATAGTACAAGGTGACTATTTGACAAGTACAACAGGCGGTCTTATCGCATATAGCGATGTCTGCCAGACAACTTTCATTCAACCTTCAACATATATTTTGTTAAAAAAATAAAAAAATGTACTGAAACATGTTTTAACCAATAAATTTGAAACTAAACAATATCGGATGTTATGTGGTAATTATAATAGTAATATTTTTGAGGTATATGGGGGCAAACTAGCTAGCCGCTCACCTGGTGGTAAGTGAGTAGCACCAGCGTTGACACCTTCAACAGAAGTTAGTGTTAAGGGTCTCCGGATACCTCTCTCATCGAAGAAAACGCGGCATGAGCCACTTTAGGTCGATATTCAGAGACGGTTGGTCGAGCTAGCTCATTCATGCAGCGAACTGTATGGCTCTAACACAGTTAAAGACGCATCAAATCTTGTTAATATGCTATTTATTATAGTATAAAAGATATATAATATAACTACGTTCATTATTCTTTAAGACAATCTAATATCTTACTGGTACTAAGTATTTTTGATTAAATTTACTACTAGTATTTGTCGATTTTGACGCTTACAATATCAATAAATGTCATTTAGATATCATGCTACATTGTTAGAAGTTCTACGCTGCGGATCTGATCAGATCACACAACGTTCCTTTTGCATTTAATTTAAAAAAATACAAGTATTTTTTTTTTAATTTTGACGTTAGCACTGGCAACTGTTTTTATTTTATTTTTAGTGGCCTGTAAAAAAAATATCAAATGACAGAACTAAATAATATATTATCCGTTGATTCTCCCCTATAAACATCACAAGGGCAAGTATTAAGTGTATTAATTTGATCAGTACAAACAAGTGTTATGTTTCACACGTTCACGACTATTGCAATTTGTAGCGGTTGTTTAGAGTTCATTGAGCGACGCTATACTATATTTGTTTTCTTTTTTAGTTTTTCTAAAATAAAATAATTGAATCTATCTTTTTTGCTATAGGATAAGAGTTACTAAGAGGAAATTCTTCGGCCAATTCCCGGACGATTAGAAGAGAGTTACAAAGCACAAAATAAATAGTTTAGTCCGAAATAATATATTAATTGATAGACTTTTTTCTTTCATCTTTTATAGATTTTTTTATTTTATTTGAAATTTCTGATGTCTGTGAGAAAAGTGAAAATATTTGTAATAACAAAAAAAAACATTTATCTCTTTGTCATAATATATTAGAGAATTATAAGTACGCAATCAACCAGTAAGTTAAATAGTTAAAAGTGTATTATAGCAATAAAATAGAGCTTGCAAGTTTAAGTTTATTAAAAATATAAGCCTTACAATGAAAATTAAAGCTTGTCGTGGTAAACTAAGACTCAAAAATCCTTCAGAAACAATTATGAAGATATAAAATTTATATTACTACTTCTTAAAAATAAAATATAATAAATAAAACACTTCAGGATTATGCTGAATGAAAAGAGAGGATAATTATAAATTTATAACACTTGGCGGCTTTCTTAGGAGGCTCTAAAGACGAACGGCAAAGTCGTTTAAGTTACAACGTTACACAAAAAGAAAAAAAAAACATCTATCTTGAAAAGGATTCGCGGCATTAAAAATACGCCTTTCTGTTTTTTTTTTTACACCGTCGCTGTGGAAAATTCTGTACGCCGAAATTTATTTTATATAATATAATATTATATTTTTATAAATTTGTAATTTAATCATAGAATTATAAAGTGAGTTTGAAGTGATGATGAATTATTGTGAATTGGTTATAGTGACACGAAATTTGTACAACGATAAATGTACTTATATTAGAATTATTTCAAACATTTATGCTTTACAAAACCGGAAAAATGTTCTTAAAATATATACATACATAACTTCACGCCAAATCCCTTGCGGGGTAGGCAGAGAGAACAGAGCGCCATAAGGCACGATTCTAACACGCCTCACTCGCTTCGTTGACTTTCATAACTCTTTTCATGCACGCGCGTTGATTTTAGAGGCTCCTAACATCACCTTTCTCTAGAACACGTTCTATTTGGTCATGGAATGTGTGTCTTGGCCGTCATCGACTCTTACATCCATCCGCTTTTGCATTGTATATCTGCTTAGTCAATCTTGCATCATCCATCCTTTCTACATGTCCGAACCATCGGAGCATGCCCTTTCTTACTTTCACACCGACACTCTCTTTAAATCCAACTTCCTTCCTAACAACCTTGTTTTCGACGCGGTCACCGAGAGTCACTCCGCAGATTTTGCGCAGTACCCTCATTTCTACCGCGTTTATTCTACTTTCATGCACACTTTGCCATACCCAGCTCTCGCTTCCATAAGTTAGCGTTGGGATTAGGACTGCATTGTGGATTGCTAGCTGGGCTTTTCTGCTAACGTTTTTTGCGTCCAGGAATCTGCCCAACGCTCCATTTACGCTATTTCCTATCGCCACTTTCTACATCCGCGGTGTACCTTCCATCCCTGCTAAAAGCGCATCCAAGTTAAACAATTTCATTCACCTGTGCCAACACTACATCATCATACAGCACTACATTCTTAAATTATATTGTGTCGTAAGGCATAAATAATCTATGTTCATATATTTTCCTTACAATTTTCATACGGTTGTTTAACTCTTGAATTTTTAAACTGTTGAACCCATTTTTATAAAATTTGTCATGCTATATCCAGCTTGAAAGTTTTGTCTCATTTTTATTTAATTTATATTATTAGCTTTGGACACAAAATCTTTCCGGGCAAGTTACAAACATATAATTGTGGGCATAAAACTGAATATCTATCCACATTCGGTGTAACGGAAGGCTTTACCATCTTAAGCGAAAAGGGGCGAAGGGGAAGAAGGTTTCGGTAAACGGAACAAAAACACCAACGTTATTAGCGAGATTGATGTAATCTGACTAATCTATTTTAGGAAAAGGGGGAGCTTAGACGCAGCCGAGAAGAGTGGCAGTTAATAGATGAAATATTTCTTTTATTTTTTTTAGACTAAGAAGATAGTATAGGATAACAAAGTTACACCACTGATCTTAGATGAAACGTCTTTTACAAGCTGATCTGACAAACTTTGAACAGTATTATTATAATAATAAGTATACGATATATAATATATATTTTTATAATGATGGCGCTCAGTTGCCTCTGCGTAACTCGCAAGGAATTTGGCGTAACGTGGTAGTCTTGCAGTTCGCTGCATGAATGGGCCGGCTTGACCGGTGAAATACCATGACCTCTCGGAATATTGGCGTGAAGTGACACGTGCCGCGTTTCGTTCGTTAAGAGAGGTATCCGGAGGCCTGAACCCCTCTCCCCTTTCTTTCCAACCATCACGGTGTTGCCCACTTGCTCGTTTGCCCTCTTATCCCATAAAAAACGTTTTGTGCCTTTAATGATTAAAACTTATGTGATGATTTTAGAATATAAGTTTTCTAGAAACTGTGAGTGAAAAAACCATAGGAATTATGCCAAAGTAAACCAATCTTGGACAGACGCATTAATCCACCAAAACTGTATTTATATTTACATAGGTTCAATCTAAACTTAGAAAGAGAGTATTGGATCGAGAGAAGAAAAGATAGAGCTCTAGAATGACTAGAGACAAGGGGAACAATTCTGCTTTAACATTGTTGTTTCTTTCCAGGTGATCGTCTCCTAGATATACCGTGCAACGTGTGCGGCGACAGAAGTTCCGGTAAACATTACGGCATCTACAGTTGTGATGGTAATTACTATTAAGTTCCATAAATTTCAAGAAGGTTAACAAACAAAAAAAACAACGTTACTACATATTTTATTTGACATCTAGTTTTTCCAACACGAAATTTAGTGAATTTGTAAAGTTAGAAGGGTGAGTGTGGATAAGCAAATAGTAGACTCGGAAACTATCCTATAACAACAGCAATTGCAGAGGAAAGTCGGAAACAAACGGAAAGACTTGATCCGGATTATTATCATTTTCTTGCCTCATTATTTGGGGTCGGCACAACAGGTTTTTCTTTTCCAAACTTCATTATCATTCACTTCTTCCACACTAACACGTGTCTTAATCATTTCGTCTTTCACACAATCCATCCATATTTTCTTAGGTCTTACTTTTCTCTTATTATCCTCCACATATAAGTTTATCATTCTTCTCGGAACGTGTCTATCATCCCTACTAATTACATGCCCATACCACGCAAGGCGGTTCCTTCTCATCTTCTCAATTATTGGCGCAACTTTTAAACGTGATCCAGATAGGAAGCAAAAAAAGTCTGATAACTAGATACCACATAGATATAGACATGTAATTTACTGCATAAATGGACCGGCTCGATGGGTGAAACACCACGACCATGGTCAGAAAAGCGACGTCATTTAGCTCATGCCGTGTAAATTGGCACTCGTTCGTTGAGAGAGGTATCAGGAAGTCCACTCCTTATTTATTTATTTCTAAGACTTTCACGAATCTCACTCATTGATCAAAACGACTTTTAGGATTATATCGCGTTTATTTACTACTTATTTATATTTATTTCCCGACAATTTTTTTTTTCATTTTTTTTGTTCATCACTCGTGAAAATGATCTCTGTAAAGAGTTCGAAACGTCGAACTATGAATGGTTTTAATTCTGGAGTAATTGTAAAAATTTACGATAAACGATGGGAAAACCTGGATTATAAATTAGTAATATGACACAGGTTGTTCGGGTTTCTTCAAGCGGTCGATACACCGGAACCGTGTGTACACCTGCAAGGCTGGTGGTGAGATGAAGGGGCGATGTCCAGTTGACAAGACGCATAGGAACCAGTGCCGGGCATGCAGACTCGCCAAGTGCTTTCAAGCTAATATGAACAAAGACGGTAAGGTACTATTGACCCATAGTAATTAGATTTTACACCTTATTGTTACTATAGCACAAGGTTAACCATAAAAGAGTGGGAAACGCATTTGATGACTACTGGTATACCTGAGCGACAACTCATCCACAAAGCCTTACTCATGTAGGAACTACCAGTCTTGAACGGCGGGACTAAGATGGGACCAAGTCTGGGCAATCGAGCCTCAGCTATTTGATGGTAGCACGAGCCTTTGATCGACTATTTATGATTTACTAGGTGACCCGGCGAACTTTGTTCCACATCAAAAGTAATAAATGAGTAAATTTTGGATATCGTGAGGTTCAATTTATGCTGTCTCGCTATGTTAATACTGCAATATCTTCGAAAATATTCGTTCAAATTGCATGAAGTAAAGGGCCAGGATTATCTATATTACATGCACAATCTATTTAAGGCACTTAATTGGATGAAAATTAATTCTGTAATGTTTAAAATAGCTTCGGAAATAAGCCATTATTTCTCGTAAAAAGTAAAAATATAAAAAAAAAAAAATCAAAATCTCATTTATTCAGTTTAGGTCATTAAAGACACTTATGAACGTCAATAATTTCAATCCGCCAATTCGATTACTCACGTCCTGAGAAGAATTGGCAAGAAACTCAGGGGAGTCTTTTTTTTTTTCTTTTTACTTAATTTTAAGTAAACTAAATTACAAATTATTAGAATAATTTATAGAGCAAGATGAGGTTCCTCACGTAAAACTTAGGACACAGTACGTTAATATTCTTTGGACGCTTGAACAGACCAGTCCCCACAAACAGCACCCGTTCACGAGCATGACCCATATCTCAGCCATCGCCTCCCTCGCCATATTTTAGGGAAGGTGGCGACCCGATCAACGACGCCGCTATAAGCAAGGACTTTTCAGTGAGCATGACTTATTCAAGATCCCAGACAAAACAAAAAAAGAAATTAGTAAGCTTGCCGGTGAGAAACGTCATATTGCACACAATCCTACTAATTAACAGTAATGTTTAGTTAGCAGATTAACAATATTTTGCTACAGCAAATACAAACAATATAACACAAGAGAAGCAATTCAATTCCAAACGGTTTTATCATTGATATAATCTGCGATACAGTAATAAGCCCTTGAATATAGTCTACTTTTAACATATTTCTTAAATTTACATAACGATAATTCAACCGCGTCGTTTGGAAGCTTATTATAAAAGCGTATACATTGACCTGGAAACGCGTTAGAAATTTTATGGAGCCTAGTAGTGGACACAGCAAGTTTGTTTTTATTTCTTAAGTTTAATTGATGAATATCACTGTTTTTCTTAAATTTAGTTATATTTTTATGAACATAGATTAAATTATCATAAATATATTGTGAATGTAACGTCATTATTCGTATCTCTTTAAATTTACTTCTCAGTGTATCCCTGGGACTCATCATATAGATAGCACGAATAGCTCGTTTCTGGAGCACAAAGACCGAGTCTACATCCGCAGCACTACCCCAAAGCAATAGACCATATGACATAATGCTGTGAAAATAACTAAAATATACTAAACGTGCAGTATCAACGTCGGTCAGTTGACGTATTTTCTTTACAGCGTAAGCGGCTGAGCTAAGTCTACCAGATAACGTCTCTATATGTGGGCCCCACTGTAGTTTAGAGTCTAATGTTATCCCAAGAAAGACAACCTTATTGACCAATTCCAGTCTCCTGTTGTCCATCACGACACTGGTTTTTACTTGTTTAACATTTTTTGTGAAAAATCTAACATATTTGGTTTTGCTACCATTTAAAAGCAAATTATTAGCACTAAACCAGTTTACTATCTTTGAAAGAGCATTGTTTACATCGTCAATTAATGATAGTTGTCTCTTTACCTTAAAAACTAAAGAAGTATCATCTGCAAACAAAACTATTTCATGATTGTCCTTTACAAGATAAGGTAGATCATTAATGTACAAAAGAAACAGGAAAGGTCCCAAGATAGAGCCCTGCGGCACCCCCATTGCTACGGCTGATCCATGTGATCTCTTTCCGTTAACATCTACTGTTTGGATCCTATTACGTAGGTAAGAAGTAAGAAGATCCAAAGCAATGCCCCTTATGCCATAGTGATGTAGTTTTCTGACCAGAGTCTTATGCTGGACACAATCAAAAGCTTTAGATAGGTCACAAAATACCCCATAGGCATCCTGCGACTCCTCCCAAGCCTCAAATATACTTTCGAGTAATTTTACCCCAGCATCACATGTTGACCGTCCTCGAGTGAAACCGAATTGTTTATTATGCAGCAGACTATTTTCATTAAAGTATTTAAGTAACTGAGCGAGGATTAGTTTTTCGAAAATTTTACTTAATGTAGGTAGTACAGATATTGGTCTAAAGTTAGTGGGTTCTAATGTACTACCTGATTTATGCAACGGAATAATCTTGCTTAGTTTCATCAGGTCAGGAAACACACCACAATCAATACATTTATTAAAAATCACAATTAAAGCGGGAGCGATAGTGCTAAATAAAGATTTTATAATATATACAGAAATGCCCCACAAATCAGCCGTCCTCTTAATATTAATTGATTTAAGCGCGACATTTAGATCAAACCTATCGACATGACGAAACTTAAAACCGTTAAAAAATTCAGGCACGTTTTCTTTAAGTAACGAGTCTGCAAGGGAGGTGGAAGAGCCTAGAGCACTAGTAAGATTGACGGGGAAAACAGAAAAAAAATTTTCAAAGGCATTGGCCACCTCATAATCTGAGCTGGTCTCATGGCCATCGACACATAACTTAAATTCTGAATCCCTAGCCGGACTCTTACCAGTCTCTTCACTGATGACTCTCCAAGTGGCTTTGATTGTGTTACTACTATTTCTTATTTTACATTTAATGAAAATAGATTTCGCTACTTTACAAACACGTTTGAAAATCTTTGAATATAATTTTACATAATTGGGTATTTGAAAAAAAAATTTTTTTGTGATAAATTGAAAGATTATATATTAGTTTTATAACAAAACATTTTTTTTTTTTTTTTTTTCGCAATAATTCAAAAGTTATTTCAAAATAAAAATAAATTTTTGAATCCAGTACCGAAGACACGCCGACAACTCCCGAACAAACCCGAGCGCGTGTGACGTCTTAATGTTAGTTTTCACTCATTGCAGTTGATAGAAAAATAATAAATACAGTGTTTTGATCTATTTAATTTTGTTGTCATTATTAAATATTTAAATTTATATTAAAAATGTCGAACCTCAAAAGTTATCCTTCTTGTTTTGTACCATTATGTACGAATACTACAAAGGCAACTCCTGATAAAATGTTTTTAAATGTTCCCCAAGATGACAAATGTCGAAATAAATGGTTTCAAGCAGTGCACCGTGATAATCCCCAAACAAAATCGAATTTTTTTTGTTGTGAAGATCATTTCGATGTAAGTATTTCTTAATACCATTTCTATTAATTATTATTTATCTAAGTATACAAATCAAATAATTATTATATATTTAAGGAAAGTTCAGTAAATAAATTTTTTAATGTAAATAGTTTTATTTTCTTCAAAATGTGGATCAGCAACACAAAAGATACTTTATTTTTTACCAGTCAATAACATTTGTAGTTGCATTTGGGCATTACACTTCAAGCTGACTTTACCTTTTGCTAGAAAAATATCCAATGATTTATGACTGGTGGGACATTTTACTTCAACAATGGCATTGCTTGTCATTCCATCAGGAGATGCTGCAAAAATCGGATAACTAGGTACAAGATACATCCCCGGACGCGTTATTTTTACTCTTAATTCTTTCTCAAGAAACGTCGTCGTCGTCGTCGTCGAACGTCATTTCTTAAAAAATCGGTGATCATAAATATATCAACATCAGGAATATTATCAGACTTTGCCTTAATAAATCCTTTATCACACATAACTAATTTAAATCAACTAACAACTCGTATTTTAGCAATAAATTTTCAATATTATTGTCTAGACATGAGTATTAGCCGTAAACGCTGTACTGTTATTAAATAGCTACTCGTATAACATTATGACGTCACAACTATAGTGACCAATCATGGCGCGTTTATAGTCACGTGATTTTTATTTAAATTTCATCAATTTTTAATTGTTTATAATTAATTGAAAAAATAATTTTTTGAAGTTTTTGCATTAAATATCAATATTATTAATAATAAAGTTTTAAAATACATAAAAAAAAATCAATATTTTTTTTTTTCAAATACCTAATTGCCAAACTCTTCACTGCGGTTGAATTGTCTTTCATAGTACAACATGTACAAAGTTTGCCTACTTTTATGAATCCCTGTGGTTGCCCAGTCGCCAAAGACGGGGCTATTAGCAACAGTGATCTCCCTGGGAGTAAATATTTGGTTAAATTCGCGAAGAAAACAATTAAAAAATAAACTATACATTGAATTCGGTTCTAATTCATTATCTAAAAAAGGTAAGTTATTGGCTAAGTTAGCTTTCATACATTTCAAGCGACCAGCTGTTACTGGCACAAAAGTAATTTTTTTCTTCGCTTCATTTTTATTTTTTAATTTTATTGTAATCATTTGCCCAGAATGATCAGAATCTAATTTATTAATAATACTTTTTTGTGTAGGATTAATATCTGTATATATATTATCCAAACAGGTAGCTGTAGTAGCAGTTGTTCTAGTAGGCTCCATAAATAAATTAACCAAATTATGGGATTTAAAAAGACTTAGAATTTTACAAGTTGCAGTTGTATTAGCAAGAATATTCACATTAAAATCTCCACATACTAGAATACTTTTATCTGAATTACCAACTTTGCATAGGGCTTCATCCATGATTTCTATGAAAGAGTTAAGGTCCGCAGCAGGTGGTTTGTATACACATAAAACAATGAACTGCTCCAATTGTACACAGGACAGTTCTATGGAACATTCTACAGAGAGGGACACAATATCTTTCCGTTCTTTAAATTTAAGGTTTTTATTAAGCAAGATAAGCGACCCCCCATGTACTGTGTTGACCCTGCAGAATGAACTGCCTACCTGGTGGTTGCTGAAATTAAACATAAGCTGATGCTTCTTCAACCAATGTTCAGTGATACACATAATACTAATGTTATCAGCGTTCATGAATAATTCCAGTTCTAGTTGCTTGCCTTCAGTCATACAATATATATTCTGATGCACCAGGTTAATATCATTAACTGTATTATTTTTTTTACATTTATGTGGGCAGTGTGACCTGTTATATTTATCATTTGATTGTATTGCTAAATCAATTAATTGAGAATGTAATGAATTAGAGCTAGAGGTGGTTACCTCTGTTGTCTCATTGACTAATTTAAATGATTTATAATAGGAATGTCAGACATAAGCTTAATAGAAGCTAAATTATAATTAATGTCATTGTTTAATGAACAGGTACTGGAAGATTCTATACCAATAGTCTTCCCAATACAGGTATAATTAGTAGCCAGGTTATTGGCTACAATATCAAAAAAATAGGATAGCGAAAGTGCTATCTGTCGCTTAAAACTATTATTGAGGTAATATCTACCTTTTGTCAGATTGTAAAATTTTGTGCTAACAAAACTGTTAGTATCAATCAAATGAAGTTTATCATTATATGTACTTATTGTATGAAGCACATTATTCAACTTATACCTAAGATTATTTTCTGCTTCTGACAGCTTCTTACAGTAGGGGAATGTGAACAAAATTATACTATTTAAGTTAAGGGACAACAAATAGTCACAATAATTAACAATATCTTGTTTGTTCACATTTCCTGTATTTTTTACTAGAATAATGATTATTATGTTTGTTTAATTTTAAATTTGTAATTTTTTTCATAATTATCTCAAAAGATGCTGATGGAAAACAATGGTTCACAACTGACTGTCCTCCTAAAAGTGAATTTAACTGAGGGCCCATATTCTTTCCAATACTATCACTAAACATAATAGTACTTTCCACATCACTTGGTATACAACATGTTACATCTAATGACTGGTCTGTGGTAATACTAGCATGGGAGCCATCACACAAGGTCTTAGTACTGTCACTGGAAACCATGGGCACACACACAGACTGTGGAGAACCAACATAAGCACACTTAAATGACTGAGTATTAGAAAGTGAATCAAAGTAGTCTACATTTAAATTACTCACTTCTAAAAGATTATCCACAGCCTCCGAGTACCCTTTAATCTCTTTCTCTAACAAATCATATTTATTTTTATTTAAGTTTAAGGATTCAGTGAGATAATTAATCTTCAAGTGCAAAGCCTGTGTGTTAGCTTCATACTCAATTCTACTATGTTCTAACTCTAATGTACTCAGTTCCAAATCATCATATAATTGTAGTTTTTCTTTTGTGGATTTGGCACATTTAGATATAAATTTTTGTTTTTTTAATAACTTTTGCGTTTTTTTAATGATTCTGTTAACTTTTATATATTTTTTTAGTTTATTCCTACCACAATTTAACATACACACTGACTGTTGTTTCTTTATTATACTATTGTTTGTTACACTACCCACTGGACATTGAAGAGTGTCAGTATGTTTGCATATTGCAGGAGAAACCAACTGCGGGGCACTCTCTACTAGCTCACTAAACAGACTTATATTCTGCCGCACAGTGATGTTGTGTGCATCCTCTTGCAGTTGTGAGATGTATGTGTGTGCCTCTCGAAGCTCCTGTTCCAGTGTGTATATTCTAGTAAGGGCCTGCTCATATTCATCACTGCAGCAATCATACTTATCAACTAGGATTTTGAGAGTGTCCCGCTCCTCAACAATTGAACTAAGTTCCTGTTGCAGGGCAGTCATGTCTCTTTTTAGTTTGGAGTTAGTGTTCAAAATATTTGTGAATTCTTTATCATTGTCGTCTCTTTCAATTTCCAATTGTTTGCACAACTCCTTAGAAATTTTTAATTCTTGTAGTGTCAGTTGGAGTTTGGTGTCCTCCTGACGCGATAATGCTCTACGACAGTCTACGAGTCATCATATTGTTAAAAAGGTTATTAAAAACAGAAGCAGTCAGAAGTTATTAAGGATACTTGAGATTTTAAATATTATTTATATAAAATAATTATACCCACAATTAAGGTTTTCTTAAAATTTTATGCAATGAAATAAAAAGTTTTTACCTTATGAAAGTAACCTCAGGAATTTCTCTAAAACTAAACAATAGACACTAGTTAATTTTTTAAAATAATTTAGTTTTGTTTTTGATATAAAAATGGTTATTATGGATTATCCCTAAAAGATAGACATATTTAAAGGCGGACTTTTTTGTAGAGCTTCTGAAGGTGTTAAATAATGTAGAACATTGATTTGATTTATCACTTAGCTTTCAGCCAGCATTTGCAATTAAAGATCTAAATCTCGAAAATTATCGTTTTTTCTTTACAACATCATATATGAATTATAAATTAAAACCACCCCGTTGACACCCTCTAACTGTTAAAAAAAACCGCATTAAAATCCGTTGCGTAGTTTAAAGATATAAGCATATAAGGGGACATTCACAGACAGCGGAAAGTGACTTTGTTTTATACTATGTAATGATGTAATGATGATGATAATTGAAACGCAAAACAATATTGTATATTTATAATTTACCGACCAACAGAAACGAGTATGCAACGTACCTACAGTAATATTTTCATATTTTTGAACATTATTTTATCATCAGTAAATATCTAGTTATAAGACGAATTCTTTGATCAAGATTCATATTATTTTCGTATTATTATTATTACAATTTCGTCGTCTTAATGATCTAGAGGTATAGGATCCCGTTTCTGCAACAAGAAGTTGTAAGATCGAATCCAGGCTCACGCCGACCTCACAGAATTATTTACGGAAGTTGACTTACAATGTGCTAAGTCAATGGTAATAGATTTCGTCATCGAATAAATGGCTTGGGACTTAATAGTTCATGTTCAAGTTTTAAAAAAATCCACAATCTTGATGGTCTATATATTCGTGTGTTCGCAAACAGAAAATAAAATTTCGTATCGTCATTTCAACAATAGCGTCGCTATCATTTCGACATATATGGTGCATCAAATCACCCAGCAGGTTGTATTGTCCAGTGTTCAAATATTGGGTGAAATATATCGCTCGCCGTCGGCCGGACAGTTCATCCAATACCGCATCACAATGTCTATCTGCCATTATGTCATTACTCCCATTGTGATATCGTCTTTTGTATATATGTGGTTACCAAAAATAAAGTATTCAATATAACTTCATAAGTTCACGCTTTTCTCAATCCGAAGGCAGCGGCTGTTAAGCCTCACCTCGCCGAATAGTTACGTGATTACATCCCAAATAGAATAGACGGCAACCTATTACCAAATACCGTGCACAAATTTATCAGTCATAGATATTTATCTATCCTAACACTTAATGTAAAGAGGAAGGATTTATATTTTTGAATGTAACGAATATAACTCAAAAACTACTAGACCGATTTCAAAAATTCTTTCATAGTTGGAAAGCTGCATTTACCCAGAGTGACATAGGCTATGTTTAATCATCATCGTTATCACCATTTTAGTCATATATATAACTTCCGAAAAGAACTCCGAGATATAATTGGTTACGTGAACATACAAATAAATTAGATATTAATTCTATATATGAGTATACAATAATATATGTGTTATTATAATGTGTGACTCGATCTAAAATCTAAATCTAAATTCTCTTCAAGTAAAATCTTTGTGATTAATTGAATATTCATGAAGTCCCATGTCGGCCGCAAGTCGGGATTCCAACTCAGCACGAAGCCTCATAACAAGTAATATGTAGATAAAGGAAAATAACAATGCCCATATACACATATATATATTCCTTTTGACTGTAATAAGTATTTGAGTTTTACTGGTTTACGTAATTAAAGTGAAAAGACTAATATACTAATTATAAAAATGGAAATAACCCCCTATTTATACGTCACAGGTTTGGGCTGATTAAGCGCTTATCATTAATTGTGGTTTTTTTTGTCTTTTATTTTTTTGGAGATACATACACCATATATAACTTCACGCGAAATCCCTTGCGGGGTAGGCAGAGAGAACCGAACGCCATAAGCCTCACTCGCTTCTTTGACTGTCATAACTCTAATTTCATGCATGCGCATCGATTTTAGAAGCTTCTATCATCGCTTTCCTCCAGAACACGTTCTATTAGTTTACATACCTATTTATTTCTCAGACTTTCGCACATCTCACTCATAGATTAAAACAACTTTTAGGATTATATCGCGTTTATGTAATGATTTACAGAAGCTATTTTTATTTTTGAACGACTACCATCTTTTTGTTCATAACTCGTGAAAATGATCTCTGTAAAGAGTTCGAAACGTCGGGAAATAAATAAAAATAAGTCATTCATAAACGCGATATAATCCTAAAAGTTGTTTTAATTTACGTTCTATTAGGTCATTGAATCTGTATTTTGGTCGTCCTCGACTCCTGCATCCACCCGCTTTTACATTGTATATCTGCTTAGTCAATCTTGCATAATCCATTTCCGAACCATTGGGGCATGCTCTTTCTTACTTTTACACCGACTCGGTCTTTCAATCCAACTTTTTCCTTACAACCTTCTTTTCGATGGGGTCAGCGATACTCACTTCGCAAATTTGGGCAGTGCCCATATTTCAACTGCGTTTATCCTACTTTTGTGCACACTCTTTCATACCCAACTCTCGCTTCCACAAGTTAGCATTGGGATCAGTACCACATTGTGGTTTACTAACTGGGCTTTTCTGCTAACGTCCTTTGCGCCCAGGAATCTGCCCAACGACCAATGTTTGGAGATAACTGAGATATTTATAAAATAATGTTTGCTTTTTCATTAAAATCTGTGGAAAAATAAGCAAGTATTAATTTCTATCTGTAGTTATTAACTTTAAGGCTACGGCTCAATTCATATTTCGTAATATATAAATATACATATTTATTACACATGCCTAAAATCACGTCATCATAGTATCCATAAAACGCTTTTAAATTATACATATTCGCAGTACAGTACAGTTGTGAGATATAGGTGTGGAGGCTGCGGTCCCGGCGCAGGTGCTCAACGCTAATTTATTCACGAGCATCACTTTGTGCCACGGCCCGGATTACCTTTATATGTTTACCCGCTCGCGTAATTATACGCCCTCACGAAACTTACCCACCGACACTCCCTAATACACCTATATGTATATATACATAACGTATACCGGCCCCGATATCTACTCGCTATACGTGAGAACACATTAATACTACATACAATTTATCAGGAGTTTTATTATCTGTGGCCGATCTGTCTGTAGATGCTGCGTGTGGTCGACACATAGCATCTGAGTGGCAAATTAATAAAACAGGTGATTAGTCAACGTAGATAAAAAAAGGTTTTTTTTTTGGAATTTGTGTTTAATTTTGTATGTATTAAATAAAGTAAGAAATAAAAGATGGATAATATATTAATTTTACTATTATTTCTAAAAACAATTCGTAATAATTTTATTGTTTAATTTCATCCTAATGGATGATTGTTTTTCTCCATTCACTAGAACACACACAAAAAAAATTAAATCAGTCCAGTGAAATCAGGAGTTGAAATCAGAGTATAACTATTATTATATATTGATTGATTTTAAATTTAAAGGTAAGTATTTGTAAAAAGATCTGCTAATGGGTCAAAAACGCGGCCAGTCCTGAGAAAGAAACTCAGCGGCTGTTCTTCAAAACTGTTTTCTTCTTCCTGTTTTGAAGAACAGCCGCTGAGTTTTCTTGCCGGGCTAATAATAGTTACACTCTGATTTCAACTAACTTAAGAAAATAAATTATAAGCAAAAACCCTTTTTAAAGAAGCTTTTATTTAAGCGCTCTAAAAATATGAAAATAATATTTCCTTAAAAATTTCAAGTATCAACTTAGAGCCTCAGTATGTACAATTTATATAATAATAAAAACTTGTCGCGCGAGTTGTAAATAAACTGTACTAATTTTATAATGTCAAATCAAACCAAAATAGCTTTATTTTCATGGGTCTTCACACACAGTTAAATATAGTCCGTAAATAAAGATATTTAACTTATTATTATATTTAAAGCATAAAATATTAAAACACGAGTGCTTGAGAAAAATACCTCCTTGGAACAAAAATGCACGGACGATTCTGAGTGTAAGGTTGTTATGAGAAGAAATGGGCAAAACACACATGTAAATGAATCTACTAACTTTACTATATTATCTATTGCAATTTAATTACCTACTGATAGGGAGTCAAACCTCGCGACAAGCTTTTATTATTATATAAATTGTACATACTGAGGCTCTAAGTTGATACATGAAATTTTTTAAGGAAATATTATTTTCATATTTTTAGAGCGCTTAAATAAAAGCTTCTGTAAAAAGGGTTTTTGCTTATAATTCATTTTTTTATTTTTAGTTATAACTCGCTAGGTTAGTGTCATTTCATTCAACGCATCATTATTGCAATTTCAAACAGTCCAGCTCTTCAATATAGATCATCTAATTCAATTTCAGCTTGGAGCTTTCTTTTCCATTTAATCGCAATGATGATTTTTAATTCATAGCCATATTGTAGAAATGCATCAAAAATATGTATGCCGTCATCTTGGATGGTCCACCGTATTGTATTTAGAATGACGTCACATTATTTTTCGAGTTATTCTTAACAAGTCCTTTCATTTGATACCCATATTGTATTTTTTTTATGGGATAGGAAAGCAAACGAGCAGGCGTGTCACCTGATGGTAAGCAACCAACGCCGCCCATGGACACCAGCAACACATATAGTGTTACTGTTGCGTTGCCGACCTTTAAGGGATAGGGGATTGGAAAGGATGGGGAAGGGGGGTGGGCCGTCGGGTACCTCTCTCACCGAACGAAACGCGGCATGAGCCACTTTACGTCGGTCTTCTGAGAGGTCGTGGTATTTCACCGGTCGAGCCGGCCCATTCATGCAGTGAACTGCTTGGCTCTACCACTATTGCAAATATAAATGCAAATATAGTGGAATAAATATTTTGATAGATAGTCGTCTCCGAAATACTCTAAGGGATACAAGAGCCTACAGAGGCCCCACTCTTGATACGGACCACTACCTGGTGGTAAGCCGTTTCGTGGGCCTTTTCAAGAAGTGGAGACACTGGCGAGTGCGTACCCATTTCGGAGAGCTTGAAAGGATAAAATGTGAGAAATTAGAAGATGAAAGTGTACGGAGTATGTATGTAGGCCTAGTCAGTAAAAGACTCAATGAGACGAGTCTTTCTGACCTAGGTGTTGAAGAATGCTGGGAAAGAATGAAAGAAAGTATAGTGAATAGTGCAAAAGAAGTATGTGGTAGTGCAAAGAGGCATAAGATTCTGAGAGGTGACGCCTGGTGGGACGCGGATGTGAAATCCAGCGTCGAAAGAAAGAAAAAAGCATGGTTGGATTATGTCTCAAGTTTGAACCAGAATGATAGTATGACAGAGAAAAAGTATGAGAGCTACCGCCGCTGCAGGAATGTTACCAAAGCCTTAGTGAAAGAGAAGCGTGAAAGACTTGTTGCGAATGAGGAAGTGAGGTTGACGGAGAACTTCGAGGCGAATAACAAACTCTTCTGGAGGGAAGTTAGAAAGTCTCGGGGTTCTTCGTCAACATCCAGAATGGACAAAATTATGTCTAATTGGTGACATTCTTGCAAACCCAAGCGATGTATTGGGCAGGTGGAGTGAGTATTTTGGGGAAATGTACGAGTATGTTCCGGATGTGGGCGCCGCGAGTGAGCCTACGGCTGACACCGCTGCGCCAACATCTGATGAGGACATTACTATGGAAGAGATTGAATGGTCGATACGAAGTATGAAAAATGGTAAGGCAGCTGGAATTGACATGATGTCTGCTGAAATGATCAAACACGGTGGAACCTGTGTCCGGGACGCTTTCCTGACCTTGAGCAATCTGTGCTGGAGGTCGGGTAAGGTTCCCATGGACTGGAGGCGCGCTGTCATCGTGCCCTTGTATAAAGGTAAGGGATCACGTATGCAGTGCGCCAGTTACAGGGCCATCAGTTTGATCAGTTTAGCAGCAAAAGTGTATGGGAAAATTATTGAAAGGAGATTGAGGGTGATATCTGATGGAGTGTTGTGGGAGGCTCAGGGTGGTTTTAGAAGCGGACGAGGGTGCATGGATCAGATTTTTTCTCTCCGCAACATCGTGGAGAAACAACTGGCTGTTAACTGGAAGGTTTTCTGCGGTTTTGTGGATCTGGAAAAAGCGTTTGACAGAGTGTTACGAAAGGATCTGTGGGATATACTCCCGGGCTACGGGGTGAGCGGAGCACTGCTGCGCGCTGTGCAGTCCACTTATGAGGGCTGCACAGCGTGTGTGCGTGTTGACGGCGGTTTGTCCCCCTGGTTTGACGTCAATATCGGCGTCAGACAGGGTTGCGTGCTGTCCGCTCGACTGTTCATCCTGTACCTGGACAGTTGTCTCCAGAGAATGAGATCGATGGATGTAGGGATGCGAATGGGTGACCTAGTTGTGAGCTGCCTGCTTTACGCAGATGACGCCGTGCTTCTAGCCGAATCGCCGTCGGACCTGCAAACACTAGTCACTACTATGAAAGATGATTGCATGATTAAAGGCTTGCAGTTGAATGCGACGAAAACGAAAGTCATGGTGTTTGAAAGGGAGGAATCCAGAACAGATGCAAGGATAATGGTTGATGATGTAGTGCTGGAACAGGTGAATGAAATTGTATATCTTGGATGCGCTTTTAGCAGAGATGGAAGGTACACCGCGGATGTAGAAAGACGAGTGGCGATAGGAAATAGCGTAAACGGAGTGTTGGGCAGATTCCTGGGCGCAAAAAATATTAGCAGAAAGGCCCAGTTAGCAATCCACAATGCAGTCCTGATCCCAACACTAACTTATGGAAGCGAGAGCTGGGTATGGCAGAGTGTGCATGAAAGTAGAATAAACGCGGTAGAAATGAGGGCTCTACGCAAAATCTGCGGAGTGACTCTCGCTGACCGCGTAGAAAACAAGGTTGTAAGGAAGGAAGTTGGTTTGAAAGAGAGTGTCGGTGTAAAAGTAAGAAAGGGCATGCTCCGATGGTTCGGACATGTAGAAAGAATGGTTGACGCAAGACTGACTAAGCAGATATACAATGCAAAAGCGGACGGATGTAGGAGTCGAGGACGGCCAAGACACACATTCCAAGACCAAATAGAACGTGTTCTGGAGGAAGGTGATGTTAAGAGCCTCAAAAACCGACGCGCGTGCATGAAAAGAGTTATGAAAGTCAACGAAGCGAGTGAGGTGTGTAAGAATCGTGCCCTATGGCGCTCTGTTCTCTCTGCCTACCCCGCAAGGGATTTGGCGTGAAGTTATGTATGTATGTATGTATGTATCCGCCATATTGGATTTAGGATGACGCCATATTATTTTTTGAGTTAACTTCAACAAGCCCTATCATTTGATACCCATATTGTTGCAATGCAAATATTTTTCCCACCATATTGCATTTGGAATGACGTCATATTTTTTTTCGAGTTACTATTAACAAGCCCTTTCATTTAATACCCATATTGTAGAAATGCATTAAAAAAAACTGTTCCACTATCTTGGATGATCCGCCATATTGGATTTAGAATGACGTCACATTATTTTTTCAGTTACTCTTAATGAGCCTTTTCATTTGATACCTATATTGTACAGAAGCTTAAAATATGTTTTCCTCCATCTTGGATATTCCACCATATTGGATTTAGAATGACGTCATATTATTTTTTGAGTTACACTCAATAAACCCTTTCATTTGATACCCATATTGCAGAAATGCATTTAAAATATCCATTGCTCCATCTTGGGTGGTCCGCCATATTGGATATGGAAGGATGTCACACATCATATCATGCATTGTCATCCAAAGTAAACGTGTATACAAAATTTCAGCTCAATCGGTTGCAGACATCTACTTCAAAGTTGAGTTGCAAGATTCCACCGAACATGCATACTTACATACATACATACATACTGTGCAAGTTAAATAAAAGCTTTTAAAATAAGATAATTATCTAATAATTAAAAATAACAACTGTTACCTATTAAATCATACAACAAAGAATCTTTACAAACAAAAATTTTTCTTTATCTAAATATATCTTATAAATAAATATTAATTTTTTTTGTTTCATGGTCTGATAAGGGTTAGGCTTTTTGATTTTTATTTCCTTTTATTTCCAAAAAGTGGGTGCTCTCTGTATCAATGAAAATAGCTTTTGAACGACTACCATCTTTTTGTTCATCACGTGTGAAAATGATCTCTGTAAAGAGTTCGAAACGTCGGAAAATAAATAAAAATAAGTAATAAATAAACGCGATATAATCCTAAAAAGTTGTTTTAAGGTAATGAATGTGATTCGCGAAAATCTGAGAAATAAATGTGTTAACACACCTACATAAGAATTATATTTATATAAAGATAACAGAATAACATGTTCGCATTATAATAAATAAATTAATATTTTAAAGGCATTTCAATGACCAAAGACGGTGCTAATTATTCTAAGATACACGGTGCAAATAAACTGGTAAACTTCGAAAAGACGATTAGTCGATAATGTGGCTGAAAACATAAATATACGAAATACGGCTGGCAGAAAATTCCCGGCTGTCGGGCAGCTTTATAAACAATTCATGGCTGACGAGTTCGACTGCATCGCTTACCAGCCACGGCCGCAGAATAATGAATTAACTTCATTAATCAGTCATCAGCAGTCTGGGAACGCAAGTTTCACACTTATTTACCCCTACAGCCTTTTGTACAATTGCTTTTATCGATTTCCATTTTCAAAAGTCCTTATTTTTTACACATAGGTACGAATAATTATGAAACCTTGTTATGGAAATTATTTACCTACTTTCTTACTTTGAGATAAATTGGGCCGTATTTCAAACATTTACTAATGTATTACAAATATTATTATGCCAATTTTAGTTCGGTATCATATAAAAAATACTTTTTTTAGTTTATTTGCACTTGGCTGGTTATTTTGATTAAAAAAAAAGAAATGTCAAGATCTCAGCGAATATATTTAAAAATAGAATAGTTTAGGCGCGAGATTTGAACAGATATTTTAACTATCTGTCAAATATAACATAACATAACTTCACGCCTTTTTACCTGAAGGTGTAGGCAGCGGCCGTTAAGCCTCGTCTCGCCGTTATTTTTACGTCCCAAATGGTAGGTGGCGAACCAGTGGTGTGAGCCAGTGTCAGGATTCGAACCCGGATCTCCGGATCAGAAGCCGTGTACTCGACCACTGCGTCACCGAGACTAATATGTCATGTCATGTCTATATAATGTCAAATATGATCAACAAAATTTTAAAATTGATCCGTAAATGAAAGTTAGTACCTACCTAATCGTGGAATATTTGCGTACGTAATACGGTGGCATACGAAAAGGTCACGTTCCTGTGGAAACAAATCATTAAGTTTGCCAAGTTGGATAGCCAGCGAGCCAATCAGCTAACTCCAATATCGTTGGGCAAACAGACAGAGAATCGATGTTAGCCAAAGCGTCAACACACCCAACTCATTCTCTATTCCTAGACCGGTATCTCTATAATGGGTGTAAGTGTCTCCATACCTTATGAAATACAACCATTCACACTTTATTTGTATGCAAGGATATTTAATTAATTTTAAAATTTGTTTTATAGGGTACAATAGTTAAACAAGTATATATTAATAGTAGCAGAGCCAAGCAGTTCGTTGCCGCGTCATGTACGGAGAGCGAGGTATCGAGACGCCCATTCCCTCTACCTATCCATTATTAACCTATCGTCAATTCGCGGTGACCCTCTAGGTGTTGCAGATGCTTGCGTAGACGCTAGTCACTTACCACCAGGTGACCCGCCTGCTCGATACCTACTAAAAAATTTTGATCTGAGGCACGTAGAGAATAGTGCCACTAAGGTATGAAAACCTCTTGTAGTCTCAAGTCACGATGGCCTAGAGGTTCTGATCTGCCACTCTATTCAGTAATATACTAATCAAATTTCGTCAATATGCCAATTGAAGAAGTAAAAACTTCACGCCTTTTTCTACCCGAAGGAGTAGCCAGTGGCTGTTTAAGCCTAAAGTTACATTACGTCCCAAATGATGGCGAACCTATTGCCATCACACCGGGCGTAAAGTGGTCAGTCATCGATATGTATCACACATAACTTCCAACCACAACCACAACCACCACCACAACACAAACCATTGGTGTGAAATCAGAATCAAACCCATGACTTCTAATTCTGTTAATATAAAATAATGAAGATTAGTTTCTTTTAAATTATGTTCTTTAAAACGTTTGGGTGCTCATTATTATATTTAATTCACTATTTTGCTTAGAAAATATAATACTAATACTGCGTATATTCACTAGCTAAAAATAATCCTACGTCTATATATTTTAATATACAAACAAAAGTTTCAAAACATCCAACCGATCGCCGGTTCGTGTCATCAAATAGACATAATCCCCAATTTAACTTTATAAAATTAATTTCCGAAATCGATCGGGGCTCGCAATCAAGCCACGCCGGGCTGGTTCGCGTTTCGAAGTTACTGATACTTTACTTTTAAAAATTTTCCCTTTAAAAAGTTAAAGGATTGATTTTGTAAAAGCTTTCTCTTTTTTGCTGCTAGCAGCTGTTCAAAGTTAAACGTCCATCGTCAATATTTAATTGTGATTCAATTTTCGTTTTAGAAAATAAGAATTCAATTCATTAGTTTTGATTTATATGATAACTAGCTGACTCGCCGAACTTTGTACCGCATCAAAAGTAAAAACGACCACGTTGACAGCTTCTATCTATTTAAAAAAAACCACAACAAAATCGTATTTCAAAGATCTAAGCCTATAAGGGACAGACAGCGCAATACGACATCATTTTATACTAGATATGTAATGATAAATCTCTTACCCATATAAGTAGTAGTAATTCGATTCACATGCTGAATTTTTTATATCAATTTAAAGCATCTAAAATTGAATAATTTCTCTTTAAAGTTGACTTTATATATTTTGTTACATGAGAACATCTGTTTCGACAAAAGCAAAGGCGTGAAATTTCGCATAATCTAACAGATAGTTTAAGTGTAAATAGTTCTGTTCGCTAAAACTAGTTTTTTTTTTAATCTCTTTGGCTCGAACGATATAATTTTTAACCAGACTATATAATATACCACCACCACAAAAAAATTATTTCAACTATTTAATAGATAATATTGTGGTAACTTATTATATTCACAACAATAATTAGCATAAGAGGTTGTCTTAAAACATGAAATGTCGCAAAGACGCATCGCCGTCGGCTCCTACAAGGGGCAGAAACTTTTCAATTATCAGCAGCCATGTCGTGTAACCCCGCAGCGGGTTAAATTAATTCTCTCCACTTCACAAAAAGATTTCACCTTCAAAACTCCCACAGAACCACCGTTCACCACCCTCGTGAACCGACAAACCGGCCGTTCTATCTATATGTATCCTTTTTTTCATTTTTTTTTATTACCCTGAACATATTCCCCGATATCCCCAGCATCCCTGCTAGTAACATGCTGACGTTTCGCAATATTTATTTTTAATTTAACTCTCGGCGCTCTAGATTTTGATTCTACGAACGAGGACCTCACCTTTCCAAGTCTTTTTTTTGTTTTAACAATGAGAGTGTATTTAAATTTGCCGGTAACTAATTGAAACATTTATATTGCGTTATATTTTTTTTTACTTTATTGTATTTTTATAATATAACGTCATTTTTTGTTTTCTTAACGGAGAATTTATATTTTTATCAGTTACCATAATAAAATCTCACTGCATACCCCTCTGTGTTTAATAGTTAATCACATGTAGTTTTGTATATAAGTATGATATATTTAAAAAAGTGTATAAAGTCCAAAAATTTACTTGCTTGTTGAGGTCACGATTGGCTAAGAAATTTGTGGAAACAGATATCCCATTAATAATGTTTTATTTTTTGTAATTTCCCACTCTTATTACGGTGTAGCCTGAGACGCCCACGGCGCGATACGCCAAATCTTTTTAGTCTTACTTATTTATGTCTCATACGTATCATTCATACTCGGATTGTCATCGGATTCGAACTTGAGACTTCAGATTCAGAAATGAGATAACAAACAGGCAAAAAGTAATAAATTGGTTAGCTAACCAGGATCTGCAATGTAATTATGACATGAAAAACCCTACATCATGGCACGAAATTGTTAGATAAAAATATACCGTATATGATGAGGCAAGTATTTGTTTCATATTTAATATTGAAAAAAAAAGCATAAACTTCGACGCATTTAAAAGCTTAATTTCATAACCCTAATTATTTGTTGTGTATCAAACGATATCAGGTAATAGTTTTATAGCACACTTAATATGCAATAATATTTTATTGGGGGTGATATTAGCCCCTCTGTAGTTTCGAGAGCATATCGAATTTAGTAGATCGCTCCTTTTTGTGCAGTTTCAAGGATCAGTAACACGTGTTCAACACCTCGTCTACTCGCAGCGGACCGTGACCACACCCGGGCCAAGGGGTGACGAACAATGGGACCCTACAATTGTATTTTAATAGCTACTTCTGTTATGCCCATAGATATTTATTACCTTTAATTATATGTAACTACTTTTGAGTTTGTTTTATAAAAATACTCGATTAGAAAACAGGAGCAAAGATTGCGCTTGTTTTTTATCTGTTCCAAATTTGAAAGTTAAATGAAAGATTAGATTCTTTTTTTTTTATAAGTTTATTTGTTGTTTTTACAATAATTTATCTATTATAGTCTTTATTTAAAGAGAAAAGAAATTAGTTCATGTGTTTAGTTATTCGGAGAATATTCGGAAAATCTTTTAATTTTTAACTATTTTCAGGAACATTGACATGTATTTTTTTACTTATTCAGCTAGATGTCTTTGAATATCTAGTATTTTTATACTATTCGCGAACGTTGACATTTCTTAGTCTTAATGCTTGGATGTAAGCTATATTTAGTACTATGGACGAACCGAAAGTAGTATTAGGGACATTACGATCGCGAGTTTTGACTAATACTGTATTAGTCTATATGCCTATGTATACTACATTATGTATATAGAATAACTATATAACAGTCTCGGTGGCGCAGTGGTCGAGCACACGGCTTCTGATCCAAAGGTCCGGGTTCGATTCCTGACACTGGCTCACACCAATGACTTTTCGAAATTGTTTTTCGGAAGTTATGTGTGTGATAAATTTCGATGACTGAAAACTTTGTGCCCGGTATGGCAATAGGTTCGCCACCTATTCCATTTGGGGCGTAGAGACGAGGTTTAACAGCCTCTGCCTACACCTTCGGGTAACAAAAGGCGTGAAGTTATGTTATGTTATATTCTATAATATACATAATTACACAACCGATGTATTCAAACTATCATTAATAGACCAGCCTTAGAGGATGTTTCAAAAATTCGGACAATAGACAAAGGCCGAGAAGCTTTCGATCCGCTTATGTGATTTATTCACCTTTTCCGTGTTCGTAGAAATACCCCAACTAAAATATTACGTATATTTTGACAGAAGTAGTGATACAACCCTCATCCATCCCGAGGGTGAATCTCGCTCCGTCTAATTTCATTTTAATGTTGTGCGTGAACAAATTATTGCAATGTCATATAGAACGAACTAAAACTGTTTTAATGGGATAATCTATTGCATCTGGTATGGTGAGGGGTGAGGTTATTTTTTTTTGTACACGTTTACGTGGATTCTTAATTAATTTTAGCGGTGTCCGATGGGTGGTTTAATTGCATTACACGATAATGGATTAGTAGAGGTTTACTGATAATTGTTTTTGTTGTGAAATTTAATTTGGCTCCATCCCAAATCATCGAATGTTATTAAAATTTCGAACGTCAAACAAGTTCTATTTTTGAAATTAAATAGTTTATAAATTCGGTCAAAAAGGATTAGAAACTTATTACTCTTTAGTTGTTGTAATTTTTTTTTATTCCATTTCCAAACTTTATGGTGTTCGGAAAAAAAAGAAAAAAGTTGCGGTTCGCTCGGGATGTGTTCAGTTTTCGAATAGACACGAAATACAACAATTGCAACTGACAACTTCGTATAAACTTTGTGAGGGAAACAATTCCATCTGATCTATATGAAATTTAAAATATCTGATTCCATTACATAGATAGATAGATAGATAATACTCTTTATTTGTACACCTTATAGACTAGGAAAAAACAAGAAACATACATTAGCCAAAATAAAGTACAAATACCTAATCACATAAGTATGATTGTCATAACATAACATAGCCTTTGTTACCCGAAGGTGTCGCCGTTATGTTTACGTCCCAAATAGAATAGGTGGTGAACCTATTGCCATACAGGGCACAAAGTATTCAGTCATCGATATTTATCACACATAACTTCCGAAAACAATTTCGAAAAGTCATTGGTGTGAGCCAGTGTCAAGGATTCGATCCCGCGACTCCCGGATTCAGAAGCGGGGTGCTCAACCACTGGACCAATGACAGACTGTGTGATAATATTAGAATGTGAAGCTTAAAATCATATTATTAGCCTCTAGCTTAATGGCTTGTAGCCAATTTCTAATGAAATTTAGCAGGTTAGTTCACCAATCCTCAAAAATAATTATGGATACACGTGGCCCTCATTAACATTGAAATAGTCATATTTAATCAATTTTACAATACAAAATTGTTTTCCTTTT
Organism: Euproctis similis; assembly: GCA_905147225.2. NCBI lineage: Eukaryota > Metazoa > Arthropoda > Insecta > Lepidoptera > Erebidae > Euproctis > Euproctis similis. Next base: position 12,319,009 of record LR990114.1, on the reverse strand, counting down.
TTAACGTTCATAAAAATATTCATTTTATGATTTAATAACATAAAATTTATATATATTATTTATTTACATATATATTATACCTTTGTATTCTAAAAAAATGATCAGGCAGTTGTGTGCAATTGTATTAGGAAATATCTGTAAAATAAAAAGGAAACAAAAGAAACATCAGAAATAAAATTGGAAGCATATTTAACAAAATCGGATAAATTGTATTTAACGCTTTGGAATATACATTAAATTGACATCCACACGATTGTATTTAGATATAAGTCACGGATAAATAAGTGATGATATTGAAATATCACTTAAATGCATGGCTCCAAGGCTAACTTATGGAAGCGAGAGTTGGGTATGGCAGAGTGTGCATGCAAGTATGATAAACGCGGTCGAAACGCAAACAAGGTTGTAATGAAGGAAGTTGGATTGAAAGAGAGTGACGGACACATTTTCCATGACCAAATAGAACGAGTCCTTGAGGCAGGTGATGTCAGGAGCCTTAAAAATCGACGAGCGTGTGTGACCAATAGTTATGAAAGATAAAGAAGCGAGTGGGGCGTGTTAGAATCGTGCCTTATTGTGCTCTGCCTACTCCACAATGGACTTGGTATGAAGTTAGGTATATATATAATGTTTAAGATAGTATTGACATTTATGTCGCTTTACAAGTATAATAAAAACCAAACACCGGTGTGCATGAGAGAACCCCGTTGTCACCTAAACATTGTGGGACATCTATTATGTGAAATGTTTGTCCGGGCCCCGAATGGACCCTACCCATCCTCCCGGCCGGTGAATAAAAACCTGGTTATTTCTCATATTTATGTCGGTGCACTCGAAAATATTCCCTGAGGTTGGTACTAGTAGTCGTACAGCTTTTATACGGATAAGTACTTTGATACTGTTGTGGTAAGGGGCAATATCGCGCGCAGGTGTACGAGAGCGTGGGACGTAACCCACCTGACGTGCCCCCTCTGCCTCTTCGCTGCCCTCCGCCCTCTCTGGCTCGTTAATGATGATGTGCTCAGCCAGCAGACTATTTCACTTCTGAATACATCTTTCTCACTTTTGATACTCTGTCTCTGTCTGGCGGCCGGGCAGGCTCGCCCCATCCTCTTCGTTTGCCGTACGCCTGGTCGCATCCACCTAGTCAATTCGGCAAACGCATATCTACTTTGTGTCGGAAATGTAATGGAACAAATGCGGCTGGAATTAACGTCGGAATGAATGTACTGAAACTACGGGGTCGTTCTCTTTCTCTCTATACGGATATTTTCCACTCGATGATTTTGATGCGAACGTAATATATATGGAACACTAATAATAACCTTCATGTATGTTTTCATATAACGTTAGGTTTTTTATGTGATTATTTTAAATTTAGAATGTTTTGATTTTAAATACTGGCAGTTTTAAAAATAGTTCTGTAATAATTCATAAAATAAATAAATACGGATTTATTTTACTGCGGGAGAGCCAAACTGGCGTAGACCCGCTAGACCAGTGAAATAAATACCATGAGCATTCAAAAACATAACTTCACGCCTTTTGTTACCCGAAGGTGTAGGCAGCGGCTGTTAAGCCTCGTCTCGCCGTTATGTTCACGTCCGAAATGGCATATGTGGCGAACATATTGCCATACCGGGCACAAAGTTTTTCAGTCATCGATATTTATTATACATAACTTTCCGAAAACAATTTCGAAAAGTCATTGGTGTGAGCCAGTGTCAGGAATCGACGCCGGACCTCTGGATCGGAAGCCCAGAACCCACTGGGCCACCGATACCATTAAAAAAAATCTACTTAAACTGGTTCATGCCTCGTTTCGCTCGGTGATAGCCTACAAATTCGATTAAAAATATCGTGAAATTGTAAAAATGTAGATATTATAATACTCTCAATAAATCGGTAGGGCGTATTAACCAACAACGAATCCCTGCTTTGATCTTTTAGTATCGGATAAATCTTATTTTATATAGAATATAATGCCTATGATAATACAAAAAGCGGGTTGTTTAACATCTTGATCCAAGTTGATATTGTTGGAAGAGAGGTCTTACCTTTTGACGCCAACATTTGTCTAGTCATCCAACTTCAATGAATCTTGCTAACATCTGCTCATGATGAACTCTTCATTCTACTAAAGTGTACTTAAGTGATGCTGGTAATGTTTCAATATTTAGTTAGCAAAGCAACCTTTTTTAATAATTGACTATATACATATTGGAAATTGAAATCGCCTCACGCAGGCCCGCCGCTAGGGGTTCGAACGCCCGTGTGCAATTCCCATTTTGCCGCCCCCGTTTAACTATGTCTACCTTACACGATCTAGGTAAAAAAAAAACTAGGTTAAGGATGTGAAAAAATAAGAAATACTTTACAACGAAAAACTATTTATTTACTTAATTTACAGTAATTGTACCTTTCTTGCCTTAATGTTGGCGAAATCTGTTATCAATTTTTTTGTGTCTAAGCTATCTAATATCTCATGTTCAATTGAAACTATGGCTAAATTACTTAGTCTTTGCTGGTGCATTGTTGATCTCAAATAGTTTTTTATAATTTTTAACTTTGAAAAGGACCTTTCACCAGATGCAACTGAAACCGGCAGCGTAAGTAATATTCTTAGTGCTATTGCTATATTCGGAAATGTTGACATTAAATCATTTGCAAAAATATATTGCAATAAGGTTTGTGGATCATTGGACTGGTGTTCAGTAAAATGCAACTTTAAAGCATTGATTTCATTAAACAAATCTATACCATCAATATCTGTGTCACTATTGGAACTGTCTTTTAGCTTCAAATTCAAATCTTTGCAATGTTTCATTAAATCATCTTTGGAGTAACTAAATAAGTTATTATTGGTGAAAAAGCCAAATACGTCGGTAAAAGTTTCCAACTCCTCGAATCTATCCTTTAAAGAAGTCAACGTTTGATCTAGGATTCTAAAAAATACCTCTACTTTGTATTTGGTTTTGGGGTCAAGTAAAACTTCGTCACTCTGTTCATATTGAAATTGAGTTGGTTTCCTTCGTGGACGAACTGTGTCTATAGGCGGAAAATCTGTTTCAACATTAAGGTCCCGAGCCACATTGGTAGCTTCTTCTAACACCCTTTCGAAGTGCTCATCCGTGCGATATTCGGTGAATTGATCAATCAATTTGTTTAACAAATTTATGCAGATTTGAGTATTTATTGTGGGGTTTTGCATCATTTTGCTGAGAGCATTAATTTCATTTAAAATATCGAACCAAATTACAACCGAACAAATAAATCTATAATTTTGAATGTTTAAAGCAAGCGAATGAGCTTTATGAGATGTTGTACAATCCCATTCCGACGAATTGTTATCTGATATTTCTAGCAAAGCGTCAAATATTTTTTCGAGATGATACCGTAAAGGTTTGACTGCATCGATTCTGCTAGACCATCGCGTGGCACTTAATGCTTTTAATTTTAAATCTGGTAAATATTTGCAAATTATCGACCACCTTTTTGTAGATGACGAAAAGAAAACGTAAATTTCTTGAATTATATTAAAAAAATTTACGGTGTCGTGCGTAATATTTGCCGCATCGTTAACGACCAAATTGAGACTATGCGCCGAACATGGAACGTAAAATGCGCGATTATTAATTTCCAATATTTTTTTTTGCAATCCGTTGTGTTTTCCACGCATATTAGAACCATTGTCATAACCTTGACCACGTAAGTTCTTAATATCCAGGTCTAATTGCGAAAATAAATCTAAAACGAAATTTAATAGTCCTTCACCTGTGGAGCTGGTGATCGGACAGAAACCAATAAAACTTTCGCATGTCGTAACATTTTTAGTTTCACTGTTTAAAATGACATACCTGAGTATAACTGTAATTTGTTCTGTGTGACTTACATCTGGTGTGCAATCTAATATAATGGAGAAATATTTTGATTCTCTGACTTTGTTCAAGATATAATTTTTTATGGTCGTGCCGAGTAAATCAATGATTTCGTTCTGAATTTGATCTCCTAAATAGTGAGTCATGCGAGTTGAATCCAATTTCGAGGCTTGAATTCTGTGAATATGTTCTCGCATAACTGAATCAAAGGTTGCTATCATTTCTATTGCTTTGAGAAAATTACCGTTATCATGCTCATATAATGTTTTTGACGAGCCCCTAAACGCTAGACATTGATGGGATAAAAATTTTATAACAGCTATGATCCTTTCCAATACATCACACCATTGTTTTTTTTCAGATTCCAATAGTCTCAGTTGCATTTGATTTACAGTAGTTTTGTTTTTTAACATATTATTTAGTTGTACCCAACATTTTAAATTTTCACTGTGAGAAACGCTTGTTTCGTGTCGTTTTAAGGTGGATGACAAATGTTGCCAGTCGGAAAAACCGCTTGGAGCCGACAAACTACTTACAGTGTTACTGAATATTTTACAACAGAAACAATAGACTGAATCTTTTGACGTAGAGTAAACAAGCCATTCTCTGTTAATTTTTTCTCCATTGGGAAGATTTCTAGAATAATAACTGTTTGCAAATTTTCTTCCGTCATCATTAGCAGGAAAATTGTAGTTAAACAGCTGTACGGGACCACGACTTACCAAAATATTAACAAGATTATTAGTCATACTGGCAGGCCATAAACCGGGATCATCACCACAATCTAAACAGCTACTTATTGACGACGATAAATTGCTTACAGGTTCTTGAGCAGTACTTTCTCTTGTTTTAGTTTTACTGAAGTCTGCCTCTAAAGGACTAATATTTCTCTCTTCAGATACCTCCATAACTTCTAAATTTAAGGCTGCGCTTGTTGAAGCTACGCCAACATTTTCTTGACATTCCATTTCCCTATTTTCTGGTTTGCTTAAAAATTTCTCTAGAGAGCCCTCTAATTTTTTTTTCTGTGCATCTTTTTCTCGTTTTTGCTGTCGAAATTGCGCTCCTGAAAGCTTTTTCCTTTTTTGCGGTTCCTGGAATGTATCGGAAGATTACTTAACTTTATTTCCCATACCCCATAGTAAAACTTTCATATAATTGCAATAATCGACCCACAGGCTTATATACGGAGTTACTTACCATAATACGATTTTTGGCGCCGACGGATGAAATAGATAATTCTCTGAATAATAATCACACTAACCAAGTCAGAATATCATTAATTTTACGTATTTCCACTCCTTACGGAACTTATTAAGAACTAAACGAAATAATTGAAGCGTGTTGTTCACTAATCTGTTCGACTTCGCATCGCTTTTGCATGTTTATAAAAAGAGGAATGAGAATTAAACTCTGAGGGGATTCCCGTATTTCGTCGTCGTCGTTTCATAGCATAGAGCCTAGCACGACCATAAACAATATGTCGACTTTCTTGCGGCAGCCGTCCTCCGGCCCGAGCCCACCTTACCAACAAGTGCTACGTGTTGCATCTTTGTTCTCTTGAATTTCAATAGATGGCATTGTTTAATACAAAAGAAAATAATTGCGCGCCGCTTCATATTTCTTTTGGTTGGATATTTTTTTAGTATTATGATGTGACAATTTCTGAATTTTGGTCGTTGATTGCTTGATTTGCCGCCCCCCTGGATACGCCGCCCGCGTGCATTGCACGCCTTGCACGCCCGCTTACGGCGGGCCTGGCCTCACGTCACAGTAAAAATAAAATAAAAAAAATGGGAAAAAAATAAAGACTATGTCTATGGCACGGTGGAGTTGTAACTTTTCCCGCGCAAATTTTCTGTTTCGAAAATATCAAATTGTCATTTTGAATCACCTTATGTCATAACTATCTTTCCTTCCTAATTAAAATTTCGCTAAATATTTAATGAAACTGAGTTTAACAGAGGAAATTTTAGCACACTGATTAAACATTTTTGTTTGAGTTATGTTAAGTTAAATTAAATTGATGATTTTTGTCGCATTGCGCTAATGACAGTGATCAACCGTGACCATGAAAGCTGTTAAGCATTTGAAATGCGGTGATGGAGATACTGAACAAAAACATTCAACTTGTTTTAATTGTTATAACCAAAAATTGTTCATTGTGGTGATTTACTTAACGTAGTTTTGTAATAGCATCGTGGTATGCCCACGTTCAGTCAATAAACCTTTTGACCGCTCACCAATTCGGCTTCGTGAAGCTTTCAGAGGGCAGGCGGCGAGGGCCGGGATTATTGGGTCATTAATCACGTCCACCCCGTCGGCCTCCTCACTCCTCGGACCATCTATCTGCTGGACCAGAGTAGAGCGTCTAATATCTATTCTATGCAATAATAAAATTTTTATTTTTATTATTGCACTTAGGTACTTGTTGCAAACGTTACCATTCTAAATAGAAGATGTCGCGTCAGTTGTGCTCGACTAATATCATATAATTTCTCTCATTACTTGTACTACGATGATTTTAAGTTGGTTGGATCATAACTGTGATTGTCGAGTAGTCTGGCTGCTACACCTTTTATGTGATATTTTTTCAGTAGCGTTGATAATACTATTCTGTAAATTTTCAATGGTTTTGAAAAGAGTATTGGCACATGAGTTTCTTGCCCGATTCTTCTCATGAAAGCCCCTACACTCGGAATCGGGCCGCTCGTGGCGATTGCTTCCGTGTTTTTTTGTTCCACGGAGGCACTTGCTTCAAGCGCTCGTGGCTTAGCTTTTTAAATATTATTTTAATTTTAAACATTTTTGTACATTGACTATTTTTAAGTGTCTGTGAGGACCTATGAAAATAAAACCACTTTGACTTTGACTTTGACTTTGACTTATCGATAAAAATAATAACTCCACAAAAAATTACTCTGTGGTACTATAGCATAGATGCTGTAGTAATTTTAAGTTTCTATTATAATTTATATTGATTAATATAATTGGCTAAGATTAATATTAGGTCGGGGAAAAAGTCTTTTCGCATAACGTAGGTATAAACTTATTATAAAATTTCTTTGACTGTACTATTTGTGTCTGGCTGGTTTTGGTAACATTAAAAAGGTTACATTATAAAGAAAAGAAAAAAATAAAAAAAAGTTGTTTCCCGCTATTTTTCATTTGTTTTTCTCTCCGTAAAAATGAGTGAATCTAATGAAGAAATTCGATACATTTTAAAATTTTATTATAAAAAAGGCAAAAATGCAACTCAAGCAGTGAAAAAAATTTGTGATGTTTATGGACCTGATGCAGTGTCAGTAAGAGTAGCACAAATTTGGTTCAAACGTTTTCAGTCCGGAAATTTTGATGTTAAAGATGCACCTCGCTCTGGTCGCCCTGTTACGAATAAAATGGACGCCATTTTTGAAAGAGTGGAGCAAGATCGGCATATTAGTAGTTACGATGTAGCTGAAGAACTGGGAATTGACCACAAAACAGTTTTGACCCATTTGAAGAAAGCTGGTTATACAAAAAAGCTCGATATTTGGGTGCCACACGAGCTCACTCAAAGAAACTTAATGAACCGTGTACTCATTTGCGATTCATTATTGAGACGTAATGAAACCGAGCCGTTTTTGAAGAGATTGATAACTGGCGATGAAAAGTGGATCACGTACGACAAGAACGTGCGAAAAAGGTCGTGGTCGAAAGTTGGCCAGGCTTCACAGACTGTGGCCAAACCTGGCCTAACACGAAATAAGGTGATGCTGTGTGTATGGTGGGATTGGAAGGGCATTGTTCATTATGAGCTTTTACCGTCCGGCAAAACCATCGATTCTGATCTTTACTGCCAGCAACTGATGAGATTAAAGGAAGCAGTCGAGAGAAAACGGCCGGAATTGATCAACAGGAAGGGTGTGGTCTTTCATCACGATAACGCTAGACCACACACATCTTTAGCCACTCAGCAAAAATTAAGAGAGTTCGACTGGGAGGTCCTAGTGCATCCACCATATAGCCCTGACCTTGCGCCTTCAGATTTTCACCTGTTTCGGTCTCTTCAGAATTCTTTAGGTTCTGTAAGGTTGACCTCAAGAGAGGACTGCCAAAACTATTTGTCCCGTTTTTTTGATCAGAAGTCCCAAAGTTTCTACAGTAACGGGATAATGTCTCTGCCCACAAAATGGCAGAAAGTTATTCAACAAAACGGTGCATATATATTGTAAATAAATGTAAATAAACTTTGAAAAAAATGTCTTGACTTTTCATACAAAAATACGAAAATACTTTTTCCCCAACCTATTATAACAAAGAAATAAGAAAATTATTACATAAACTGTATCTCCATTCTTAAAATCAACAATAAATACTTATCTTATTATCTGTACCCTATTCATTATTAAATTCGTGTGCAAAAAGATTAAAAAATATTCAACGGAAAGGTTAAATAAATATTAAAGGATCTATACAATTTACAAATGGATAGTAATTTGACAGCGGTAGAGCCACGCACTTCTTTGAATGAATGGGCCGGCTCTACCGGTGGAGTACCTTTACCTGTCACAATATCGGCGTAAAGTGGCTCATGCCGCGTTTAGTTCGGTGAGCGAGATATCCGGAGGCCTACGCCCGTCCCAGCATCCTTCTCCCTTATAGGTCAGTAACGCAACTGTAACACTATCTATGTTGCGGCGTTGCTAATGGGCGGCGCTAATCAGGGCAATCGAGCAAGCGGCTCACCTGATGGTTGTGATCGGCTTGTGCGTTTGCCCTCTTCGTGGTAGTGGTACAGCCAAGCAGTTTCCTGCATGAATGGGCCGTCTCGACCGGTGAAATACCACGACCTCTCAGAAGATCGACGTAAAGTGGCTCATACTGCGTTTCGTTCGGTGAGAGAGGTACCCACAGGGCCAACCCTCCTTCCCCATCCTTCCCTATCCTACTCCCTTAAAGGTCGGCAACGGCCCTGTAACACTTTATGTGTTGCAGGTGTCTATGGGCGGAGCTAGTCACTTCACGACCAGGTGACACACCTGCTCGTCTGCCCACCTATCCCATAAAAAAGTCACGATTGCTTAACGAACATTTGAATAAGTTTTATCGTCAATGATAAGCGACTAGCGCCACCCATAGACATTTACAACAATGCGAGGGACATAGTTGCCGTCCTTTTAGATGTGATAGAAATGGGGATGGACGTAAGATAGAAACATGGCATGAACCACTTGACTTCCATTTTCAAAGAGGTATAACAGTGGTAGAGCCAAGCAGTTCCCTGCATGAATGGGCCGGCTCGACCGGTGAAATACCACGACCTCTCAGAAGATCGACGTAAAGTGGCTCATGCCGCCTTTTATTCGGTGAGAGAGGTCCCCGGAGGCCCGCTGCCCTATCCCGTATCCCTTAAAGGTCGGCAACGCAACTGTAACACTATATGTGTTGCTGGTGTCCATGGGCAGCGTTGGTTGCTTACCATCAGGTGACACGCCTGCTCGTTTGCCCTGCTATCCCATAAAAAGAGGTCACAGTATTTCACCGCTTGAGCCGACCCATGCACGAAGCAAACTGCGTGACTCTGCCACTTTTAAAGAGCTGACTCTCCGTTATCTATTTAAAAATAAATAAAAATGTAGTGAGAGAGTAATTGGCGCTATAACGGCCAACGCCTCGCGGCTAATAGACAACAAATACATGTATTTTTGTATCAACTACCTTTTTGAAAAAACATATTTTGTTTGCTTTCAATTCGCCGATGCGAAGGGGCTTGTGATGTTCACAGATAATACTCCCTTTGTGTACTCAACATAAATGTGATTCGCCGAACGCCTTTTGTATGTGTCCAAGCAAAGCGTACTTAGCTTCTTTTGAGTTTAATATCTCTTTAACTTAAATGACATTAATTCTTTATATAGCCGAATATATTATGTATATATTTTTTTAATTACGTACACGCAAATGTAGGCCGCGAAACGGTGGCTTCGAAGAATCGAATCAGTAAAATCTTTTCTCAAACAACATATGCTCGTTGTAGTTAAATACTAAAAAGAAATGTCTCTCATAGACTGGCTACTATTTTATTTTTAGTTAACATTCTATACATAAAATCTTAAAATCTAAAAACTAAGAGTTACGAATAAGTCCATTTTCTTTATGAATTAGGTAGTATTTACAGGCACGAGAACTTAATAATTTTTTTTAATGGCTTTGTATCAACTGATTAAGAATGTTTTAAAGTCATCAGATTATCGAAAACTTGTTACACATCTCGCCTTTGTTTAATTAAAATCAAGCTTATCCCCGTCACGCTAGAAAGCGATCCCATTACTTTGAACGACCCACGTTTATTTAAATAACATTAAATATAACTCTTAACCCACAGACACAAAGTCCATTTTCCAAATTAATGTGGAGTGTTGGTGACTCCGGAAAAAAAGCACGTGTTCGATTTGGGATTACATGTGGGCGATAAATAAAAAGTTAACATCTCATCCGTTCATTGCTATTTAAAATAGATCGTCTTATAAAAAGTCAATAATTTTATCCAGATTTTTGGTGCCATTTTTAAAATATTACGCAGCCTGCGCGCTATTTAATATTTTTAACAACAACAAATGGTTACAAACTACAAACGCTTACAAGCGAAAACCGAATTCTAAGCTTTATCGGCGGCCAGTATTATTTTTATTCTTTTAATACAAGTTAGAAACCTATTTTAATAATAAAAAAAACATATGAGTCATGTTCCAAATTCAAAATATTCCAATTCATTAATTTAAAATACCAGCACTTTGTTTATACTGATGCAATGAAGAAAACAAGTACCACTTTTCTCTAATATAATATGAAAAGCGTGACTGACATTAATACAGCTAATACTATCGTCCCTAAATCATTAAAGTTTCAACTCTAGTTAAAAGTAACCGTCAATAATTCAAGTGTCGCTTTGAATGTCAGCCAGCAGTAATAGTACATAACTCTAAACTACTCTGTGGATATTTCTCGTAGAAGCGTAGGCCGCGTAGAGCATAAAGCGTAGTATCGTAACTGTAGTAGTAGTTTTCGGGCGGGAATCGTAGCGTATGCACCGACATGTGCGGGAACAATAGCCGCATTCTCATGGACTCAGTCTCGGTAAGCTGATTGCGCGACGTCACCCCTACTACTAAGGGTATACACACATTGAGTTTATATTTTATAATTCATTTTATGTTCATTTTATTATCTTCCTAATTGACTTAATATTTATGTAAAAATTACCCTGCGTTTGAACACGATTCTACTGACTAGACTCATGTTCGTAGTGATCGGGACCGGTTTTCTGTTATAACGAAGTGGAGTTGTGTTGTGTAGAGTCAAGTGGAGTTCTATACGTATGGATATTTTTTTTATTTGTAACTAGTTCCACTGACCTTTCAAACACAGACAATTTCACTGGACCATAATTTTTAGCGATCTCTTTTTATTTGCATACTATCTAATACAGTAAAAATCAGGCTGTTCATGTCCAAAAACACCAAACTGATGTTTTTTTTTTAATTTAACTCTCAAAAACGTTATTGCGATCACATCCCTCAGTCCACATTAACACAAAGGTTATATAGCTGACGGGTGATCTCGGCTTACCGAGGGATCGCCAGCAAATAATCGATGTACCGCTCTAGGTATACGTAATCCGAACAATCCGTTATGTAAAACAACTACTCTCTTTAATATCTATAGATAGTTTGTTTTATATTATACTTATATGCAGTGTAGTTTTTCTGTTTAACTAATCTATAGTCATATTTATGATAAAACTAGTTGACCCAGCGAACTCTGTTTTCGCCTCAGAAGTAAAGAAATTAAAATGGTCGTTGTGGGTTATCCCTAAGAGATAGACATGTGCTATCGCGAATTTTCTTGTACTTTCTTTTAAAGGTGTATAATAATGTAGTATGTTTATGTTTTTATCTATCACTTATGGTTCAGCCAGCGTTTACAATTAAAGTGCTATTTCTCAAAAATTATCACTTATTTATTTACTATATTATTTATTATACATAAATTATATATACCAACCACCCAGTTGACACCCTCTATCTAGGAAAAAAAAACACATCAAAATCCGATGCGTAGTTTCAAAGATCTAAGGATATAAGGTGACAACCAGCGAATAGCGCCTTTGTTTTATACTATGTAATAATATAATATCTAGGACACAAATCACACAGCGCCCTCTAGTTCCAAATTAAGCAACTAAATGCTTCTGCTATTGATACTAGATAACGGATAATAATACATATATACTTTTCTTTTGGAAAAACATACATATAATACATAGAAAAACACCCAGACGCCATACAAACATTCATGCTTGTAACATTAAAACAACTTTTTATGGATTATATCGCGTTTATTTAGAACTTATTTTATTTATTTAATAGTACTATCAATAGCCCGTCTAAAATGAAATAATAATCAGTTTTGAAGAACAGCCGCTAAATTTTCTTGCTGGGTCTTTCTCAGGACTGGCCGCGTTTTTGACCCAGAGGTAGATTTTTTAATAACTTTAAAATCATGACATTAAAACAAACTTTAGGATTATATCGCGTTTATTTATTAATTTCCCGACGTTTCGAACTCTTTACAGAGATCATTTTCACGAGTGATGAACAAAAAGATGGTATCTGTTCAAAAGCTATTTTCATTGATACAGAGAGCATTTTCTTGCTGGGTCTTTCTCAGGACTGGCCGCGTTTGCGACCCAGTGGTAGATTTTTTTAAGAAATACTTACCTTTAAATTTAAAATCAATAAATATTTCATAATAGTTATACTCTGATCTCAACTAACTTAAAAGAAATAAGATAATTAGCTAATAATTAAAAATAACAACTGTTACCTATTAAATCATACAACAAAGGATCTGTACAAACCAAACTTTTTCTTTAGTAAATACATCTTGTTAATTATTTAATTTTTGTTTCATGGTCTGATGTGGGTTACCAATAGTAAAAATCATATTTTTAACATCAACTTTTTGATTTTTATTTCCAAAACGTGGGTGCTCTCTGTATCAATCAGCTTTACCAATGCACCACGATGCTCGTCAATGTAATGATAAATTAATGATGTATGCACGTCAGTCTTTATTAGAGCCAGAAATCTTAAAACTACGTTGTTTTTCTCTTTCATGTTGAGGGGTAAGGAGTTCGAGTCCAGATAGATATCAGATGTGAAAATCAATTATTCTATGACAGTTTAAAAGTTATATATGTTCAGTTATTATCGATTACCGAAAAATAACTGTGCAACAAGCCCGTTCTAGATTTAGAAATGAATTTAGTGTGTTACTGGATTTGAACGTCTGACCTCTCAATCGTAATTGCTGTCACTAGAACATTGAGTATTATATAATCCGAACCGTTATGTCCGAAATGGAATAGGTGGCGAACCTATTACTACACACCAGGCACAAAGTTGTCAATTATCGATATTGATTACACATAACTTGCAAGAAATCATTGGTGTGAGCCCGGAATCGATCCCACGACTTCTGAATCACAAGTGGAGAGCTCGAACACTGGACCACCGAGACTGTACCTGTATGTTATACCTAGGTAGATATAAGATTATAATTATTCTATTATTACTTCAATAATTTCTTACTATTAATTTTCACACACAGCTGTGCAACACGAACGAGGACCTCGTAAACCAAAGCTGCAGGCTGGTACCCTGGCTACTCTTCAACCACCACAGCTGTCCCACGCTCACAAGCCTCATCCTCTAAAATTGTCTCCACCATCACCGTACACGCCCTTGTCGCAGCCATTCAACTTTCAGGTATATATACTTATATTTTGCTTTATAAGTTCACGCGTTTTTCTACCTGATGGTGTTGGCAGCAGCTGCGGAAACCTATGACAACCTATTCATGACACATAACTTCTTCTCGAAACTTCTAGATGCTACATAGATATGAAATATAAAAGAGTTCAAAGAGTTTTTTCATGGAACAAGCGGTAAACGAACAAACGAGCCATCTGATGGTAAGCGACTACCGCCACCCATGGACACCTTAAACACAGATAGTGTTACAATTACGTTGCCGGCTTTAGTATTGAATAGATTGAGATTTCTAGGAATCGAAGGATTAGGTCTCTGGATACCTCTCTCATTAAATAAAATGTGGCAAGAATATTCTGAGATATCGTGATATTTCACCGGTCGACCTGCCCACTCATGCAAATTTGGTTGGCCCTTCTACTTAAATTATAACTCATTTTTTATATTCCTATATTAATCAGTTCAGCATAACCGGTATAAGTGAGTCGGCACCACTCAGCACGGCATCATCTGCTGGTTCAAGCGTCGCGGGTGGTGCTGGCGCGTCGAGTCCTCTGCCGCTTATGCCAGAACCATTCTTGGCACCACCACCACCTGGCTTACTGCACATTCTAATGTCTACAGATAAATGCCAGGTTAGAATTTATTTATAAGAATTAAACAATCCTATCCATCTCTATCTAAGCAGTGATTAATGTCACTTAGGTAAATAGTTAGGTATATGTGAGTATTAATATAATTATAAGAAATAACATAACATAACTTCACGCCTTTTTCTACCCGAAGGTGTAGGCAGCGGCTGTTAAGCCTCGACTCGCCGTTATGTTTACGTCCCAAATGGCACAACATTTTTAGTCATCGATATTTATCACACATATATCTTACGAAATATCGATACTAAAATGAAGGAAATTATTCGGTTAAGTATTTAATTAGGGATCTCTAGAAAGGCTGTTGAACCTATTGGCTCGTATTTAAAAGTAATTATTTTCCAAAATGATTAGTTTTGTACAGAATTATACATTTTATAGCGATAATTTTTTTGTCGCCCCAGGAATTGATGTGGAGCGCAAAACAATTGCAACTCCAGGGAGACCCTACACTCTTGAGACCACCGCCTAGTGCGTTTGGTGCTCCACTGGCACCCACATGGGAACTATTACAAGTAAGAAATGCTGTATATTATTTAATTGTGATTAGCTAAATCTATATATACAAAGCTGAAGAGTTTTGTTTGTTTGAACGTAATAATCTCACAAACTGCTTGTTCGAATTGAATAATTGTTTATATGTTGGATCGTCCGTTTATTGAGAAAGACTTTAGAACTTTAGATCTAGAGGATCTAGAGGACCTTTTTCGTAAAAATTAAGGGAAGGGAAAAATCGTATTATTTTCATTCTCGTAGGTATTTTATAGGCGGAAGTTGAATATTACCTTGAAGGGGTGTTCACATTGACATTTGATAGGTGGCTTTTTGACTAGGGGCGGGCGCGAGCTTGCGATTGGCCCATAGAGGGGTGACTTCTCGCCTTATCTTGACTTGTTACCCCGCCCATTGATAGGAACGGCAAAGTACTGGGGACATTTGGGATAACTTTCCATTACGTGCTATTATTTTCTTATTTATTCCTTAAGTGGTACTTTTGATGGTACATAGTAATTTCATGCAAGTATTAAATGGACAAATTACAATGCAAAGTAACTTAATAGGGTATGAATCTAACGCTGTTCAAAGATTATCACATACATTTTATGTGCAAGCTTTTAAAACACGAAGGCTTAGGCAGTAGCTATTCGACATCTCGATTCGCTGAATGAATTATTTAATCCTAAATGGCCTGTTACCATACATCAGACACAAGACATATAGTATACATATAAAGGTATAGTTTTCGAAAAGTCGTTGCTGTTTTTCCTCGGTTTCCTCTGTTGTAATAATTCCTGTTCTTCCTTTTAACTCGGTACTTTTCGATAAGAAGTGTGGATTCCTAAACCTAAACTGAGCAATTGTACTAATGGCTGAACTGTGTGCTTAATTGATGAGAATAAAATCTAGTCCGGAAATAAATAAATAAATAAATACGGCTAAATATGAATTCAAGTTTATTTATTTTTAATTCACTAGGAGACAAGTGCTCGCTTATTATTCATGGCGGTGCGTTGGGTAAGATGCTTAGCACCGTTCCAAGCATTGGCTCCGGCCGATCAGGTAGTGCTACTGCGTGCTGCATGGAAGGATCTATTTCTACTGCATTTAGCGCAGTGGTCAGCACCTTGGGATCTCGCGCCACTGCTAGCTGCACCTGCTGCTAGAGCTAGATTACCACCTGATCCCCTGGCGGATTTAGAACTGAATACTTTGCAGGTGAGCTTTTACGGTAAAAACTAAATTTCTGCTAAAATTAAGGTTTTAGAACATGGATTAGTATAAGAGAGACCTATAATACCTATTTATATAACCCTATACCAATTGAGATAAAACTGTTAGGTATATCCCTGAATTTGAACAAGATATGCTTAGTTTATTTTTTTGTAACTTCACCCCTTTCATACCTCAATTTGTAAGCAGGTAGTAGCAGTTGCACTCACCATATTTTTATAACCCAAATAAAAGGCGCAAACCCTATTTCCATAGGTGGCTAAACCTATTCCTATACATCGGGCACAATTTTGTAAGTCAATCAATACTTAAGTCTTATGTAGGTAACTACCTACCGTACGTACCTAACACATAATTTTCGAAAGTCATTGGTGTGGAGCCACAATTCAAACATAAGATTTCCTTACTCAGAATAAGGGTCATCAACCTAAACGACGCAATTTTGAATTGAAAACTCATTTGCAGGAAATTCTCTGTCGATTCCGGCAAATCGCACCTGATGGCAGTGAATGTGGTTGCATGAAGGCCATCGTACTTTTTTCACCAGGTAAGTAAGTTTAAAAAAAAAACAATCATACACACGCAAACACTATTATTCGTAGGCAAAATATGTGGAATATACCTACTAAATGATATTAAAAAAAACACGACGGTGAAGGTTCAGTGACGGTTCAGCGGGTCTTAGACCATTACAGCAAAGAATATTACCCAGAAACTAAATTTAATTAGAACCACCTGCACGACACTGGGTTTTATTAGGTACAAGATTTTAGCAAAAACTCGGACCTTTGGAACGCTAGTAGGTATAAACCTACTTTAACACTGGGGTACCACAGGGTACCATTTCGTTACCCCGGGGGTATTTCCATTTGTTTGGACCCGGTAAAAGTTATGTGATTTTAAAATTACTTCTTACAGATACACCTGGGTTGAGCGAGACACAGCCAGTGGAGATGTTACAAGATCAGGCGCAATGCATTCTAGCGGACTATGTGCGCACCAGATATACTAGACAACCTACCAGGTAACATATTTTTTGCTTAATTATTTGTTCGTTTATAAATCTACTTATACAGAATTTAAAAATGGATTTAGTGCATTAAAGTAGAATAAATGCGGTCGAAATGAGGGCACTACGCAAAATTTCCGAAGTGGCAAAGTCGAAAACAAAGTTATAAAGAAGGAAGTTGGATTGCAAGAGAGTGTCGGTGTAAAAGTAAGAAAGGGCATGCTCCGATGGTTCGCGCATGGAGAAAGATAGGACAATGCAATATTTACTAAGCAGATATACAATGCAAAAGCGGATGGATGTAGGAGTCGAGGACGGCCAAGACACACATTCCATGACCAAATAGAACGTGTTCTGGAGGAACGTGATGTTAGGAGCCTCAAAAATCGCCGCGCGTGCATGAAAAGAGTTATGAATGTCAACGAAGCGAGTGAGGTGTGTAAGAATCGTGCCTTATGGCGCTCCGTTCTCTCTGCCTACCCCGCAAGGGATTTGGCGTGAAGTTATGTATGTATGTACAAACCGGCAAAAAGAGTTACGAGTTTGAGATAAGTTTTAGTACCCAGTAGTAGTAGGAAATTTCCAGGCAGATATGTCAGTACGTCACGATTCGAACCAGAGACTTTCAAAATAGAAGTGTGTGTCAAACCAATAGACTATTGAGACGACGTATATAATACAATAAGTGGCCTTCAAACTTAAAAAAATATTTGGTTACATGTCCAGATTTGGACGTCTGCTGCTGTTGCTACCATCTCTACGTGCAGTTCGCTCTCGGTCAATCGAGCTCTTACTGTTCCGAGACACTGTCGGGGATGTATCTGTTGCGACTCTTCTACATGACATGTACCGCATGCAGCCAGCACCCACACCAGCATTCCATACGGCTGTGGTGCCAACTAGTACACACACCACAGAGCATTGTTCATCACCATAGATTTTACCATCATTTTAATTCATCTAAACTGAATGAATGAATGATTTAACAGCTACATAAACACAGGAGTCCGAACGAATGAACTATTCGTTTCCATTCAGGAGAAAGAACTAGCAGATAGAGGGCTACATCCTTTGTTAATGACTCGACATTTCAACGTGTTAACGTGTAATAATAATAATCTTACTTATGTGAGTACGTAAGTAGTGGTTATCGGTGCGTCCGAAACTTTAGCACAGTCAGTGGCAGAAAAGAGAACTAAAATCTCAGTTTATTATTGTGTACAATTAATACTAGGGAAAAGCCTGTACCGTTCGGACTACTGAGTATTTATACTTCGTGATACACATAAGGGGGCGTCCACAAATTACGTGAGATGATTACAAGTGGGGGGTGGGACACAATTTGAGTTAATCTTTATTTAATTTTTAATATTCATTATTAGTCTCAAGTAGTCGTAAACAAAAGCATGAAGCCTTTTGTTTCTTTTTACAATAACAAACCAACGCGCTTACAAAAAAAAATCTCATGACATCGCACCGGGGAAGGGAGGGACACAAAATAAAAAAAACCCTCACGTAATTTATGGACGCTCCCTAACAGCAATTATAGTAAAACATTGTACACTATAGAATGAGCGTATTTAGCCGGAGTAGAACCAAATTAGACAACAATTAGTCCTAAATGGCACTATTGAATTTTTTTTATGGAAGAGAGTACTAACTTAGCAAATTACAATTTTAATTGACTTCGCTACATACCTACTGATTCTTTAAAGCTGACATAAGATTTTAAGCATTTGATCGTATGGGGTACGAAAAGATTTAATTATGGACATGTTGCTTTCAAGCTCATTATTTGAGAACTTAAATGTGACATCATTCCACCTTTGGACTGTGTCATTCTATTTCCAATATCATGTAAATCTTTCTATAGCAAGACACGCTGAAAGATACTGATAACTTCTGCCAACATGTAGCCATGTATCACTAATATTTCAATATTACCTTAACAGTATTTCCTATTTGTATATTCTAATGTAGAGAAAAAATTACAAGAACACTATCTAGTCAAAAAAACCTAGTCGTTGTATAAATTTGTAAATGTTAATTTTAAAGCAATTAAATAGTTTTACATTAATATATCACTATAAAATATTGTATACCTAATAAAAAAAATGTATTATAAAATAGAATGTGATTGTTGTAAAAAAATTATCATGGTATGTATTAATATATTATTCAATTTTATTTGGTATGTATTTATGTTTTGATTTGATCAACTAATTTGTGTATTATAAAAAAACTATTGACAAAAATCTTATTGTTAAAATTAAAACAACAACAAATGCAATTGTAGATATTTTATTTCCCTAATGTTCATTAAAAATTCATTGTTATTAGTGTGAAAAAAAACCATTTTCAATCGGGTCATTTTAATAGCCGACATTTGTGAGTTCATCAAAATTCAAAAATGTAACCATGTAACATAAAAATACCACTATAAATTAATACCCAAGTTGTGGTCAGTGTTGGGTATTAACAAATTAATTACTCTTAATACATAGATTAAAACAACTTTTAGGATTATATCGCGTTTATTTATTACTTATTTATATTTATTTCCCGACGTTTCAAACTCTTTACAGAGATCATTTTCACGAGTGATGAACAAAAAGATGGTAGTTGTTCAAAAGCTATTTTCATTGAGACAGAGAGCACCCACACTTTTTGGAAATATAAATCAAAAAGTTAATGTTAAAAATATGATTTTTACTATTGGTAACCCACATCAGACCATGAAAACAAAAGTTAAATACTTATTTATAAGATGTATTATGCAGATCAACTCACTAAAAAGATATAACTAACATACGTCAAATGTTGCCTATTAAATTGACCCGACTACAAAAGTAAAACAATGTCACCTCAAACACAATCGGTCCAATTAATCCCACAAGCATGGAGTTTGTATAACACCAAAAATATAGGGAAAAATAAGTTATACATATTCATAAAGATATATACATAAAGTTACTTTTATTATAAACATCTTCAATTACGTGTTTATAGATCTGGAAGCAACAGTTTAGTAAAAAAATATCATTTGGTTGTCTTAGTAATCAGGCACCAGGCATCAAACAGTTGGACATCAACTCCATTATTTTTCACAAGTCATAAATTGAAAAAATGTTCAACATCAACCAGATACATTAACTTTTGCAATAGAGTGTACAGCTTCAACAGTGGACAGATCTTCATAGTCATCTTCTGAAGGTTTTGTATCTTGGGGTTTTTCTTCCTGCTTAGTTACATTTGCCCGAGGGAAGTCCAGTTTGCTCCAGGCTCCTGGTTCACCTTTCTTTAATGTAATTTCTATTTTTGTTGAGAGCATTGATGCACTACTTTCTTCAATGTTTATTACCTGAAATTTATACCATGCACAGAATATTTAGGACTTAGAGAAGTCTGAATAGGAAGTAGAAGTTACCAGATTTGATCCCCACCTACCATACAAACTTAAGTTCCAAAGACTAACATTAGTTGCTTAGCTTGGAGACTAGATGGCGCTGTCTGTATTGTGTCCAAAACCATGATTATATAATAATAAAGTTACTTACACCTCTCAGTTCCAAGTCAAGCTCAAATGCAGCATCACCTTGCTCTCTAAACAACAATTTTGTATTGAGCCTTATAGGATTTACTTTCACAAAACTTAAGGTAGGATCATACTTCTTGGCATACACACTAACTATAACATAGTCCGAGGTTTGATGCCAGTCCCAGCGGCATTTCACAGTGCCAGAAGGTGTACTCTAAAACAAATCAGTATCAATTAATAGACTAGTGTCTTCAACATAAAATTAAATTTCACTCAAGAACTATGTTTTTTCTTTGGTATGTAGTTATAATCTCTGTATTGATCAAAATATATCTGAAGAAACTGTTTGTAATCATGTGCTAACATTTAGACATATTATTATATTATGGAGAGCTCTACAAGATTGTGATGTACCATCAGAAACTATTGAACTCATACAAGATATATACAAGAAAAGTAAAAGCAGAGTAATATTAGACAAATCAGGATCCGAAATAGACATATGTGGAGGCGTCCGGCAAGGAGATCCTTTATCACCTAGAATTTTTATAAGCGTTCTCCAGAACATCATGAAAACTCTGAAATGGGAAAACAAAGGTATACGCATAAATGACATCTTTTTAAATAATCTTAGATTTGCTGACGACATAGTACTGTTTGCTGAAAGTGCATTACAACTGGAAATTATGATACGGAAATACATGCTGTCAGTCATAATATCGGTTTGCAATTGAACACAACGAAAACCAAAGTTATGACAAACGATAAAATAGTCCCCCTAAATGTTGATAACAATCCACTAGAATATGTGCAACAATATCTAGGCAAACAAATATCATTAAGAAAGTCTAGACATAGAGATGAACTAACTAGACGTGTAAACATAGCCTGGAACAAATTTTGGAGTTTTAAAGAACTTTTTAAGTCAAATATCCCAATGAGACTAAAGAAAAAAATGTTTGATTCATGTATCTTGCCATCTCTTTCTTATGCATCACAAACATGGATATTCAACAAATACACTAAAAATAAGATATCAACCACCCAAAGAGCCATGGAGCGCAGCACTCTGAAATTGAAGCACAAAATGAGAAATGTAGACATAAGAAGTACAACAAAAGTTATTGATGCTCTACAGCACTGCCAAAAACTTAAGTGGAAGTGGGCCGGCCATGTTGCCCGAATGGGCTATGAAAAATGGGCAAAAAAGATAACCACTTGGACAGGGCCATCAGGCAAGCGAAGCAGAGGTAGGCCAATGGAGAGATGGCTCGACGAAATATCAAAGACAGCGGTAAGCGACTGGATTGAAAAGGCAACTAATAAAGAAATGTGGAGAAAAATGGATGAGGCCTTTACTCTATAGAGAGGTCCTTAATAAGGAAACAATTTCTGCATGCTATTTGTTAGAGAAGAATTTTTTTTTTTGTAACATTAAAATTAACATCACTAGAATATAGTCATAAGTAGTAATATTGTATATTTATATATAATTTCAAACCTTGCTTGTAACATTAATAAGCAAATTAAAAAGGCTCTATTATTATTATATTATGGTTAGGTCATAAATCGAGCACTTTATGTTGTTGCTACAATGTTGATCGAAGCCTCTTTATTACATAGCATTATCTTCAATAATCACTAATAACAGAATTTTATTAATAACTTTTAAATGGTAATAATACTTTAAGTTTTAAGTTGATAATTTACCTCTTTAGTCCATTTGTGCACACCAGTAGTGCAGCCAGGCTGGCTCAAAAAAGTATTGAAATCTGTGGTTCTCTTCTGACAACATGACCAGAACTTGAGACCTTCATGGAACACTGGGCAACCTGGGTGATATGTGCACATACTGTTGTTTGTATCAGGACCCTCGTAGGATACTGAGCAGCCTCCATTTTTGCATGCTGTACCAATAGCAATAATGCTAGAAAAAAACATTTCATTTAAATAATAGTCCAACAACGAAAATATGCATATTTATTCTCTTACAGATTGAGAGTTTTCTTTAAATTTCCTCAACTATGAGAATTACAGAGGTTTCATTAATTAAAAAAAGAACTGATAGTTATGGAGACTTTACATATTCATCTAATTAGAAATAAATTTGAAGAGAAGTAAATATAGACAGAAAAACTTATAACTAGCAATCATCCTACATTTCTAGATTTACCCATCATCAGGAGCAGCAGAATCTTTTACAGGGGCATTTTGGATGGATTGTTTGAGGGCCTCAGCAATAGACGGTTTGATTGTCTGCATAGGGCTATCAAATGGAGGTCTAACTAATTGTGGACCAGTAATAGGTGGACGAATTTCTATCACCTCCTTATTCTCCAATTCTTTTGCCAATTTAGTTTTTTCTGGTTCTACTGGTTTCTGTAATGAACAGAATGGAGAGATTTTTACATGTTTCATTTACACCAATATTTCAATTGAAATCTACATTTAATGCTACATTTGATTAATTTATTTTTTCAATAATACCTATAGTTTTTTCAATATACTTAAAATTAAGCACCAGAAATTGATACATACCACATTAGAGTGCTTTGCCATAATACATCCTTTAATGTTTAGGAATTCGGTGAAATCAACACTTTTTTTATTGCAACATGACCAGCCTTTGTAAGCATCATGAAAAATTGGTTGTCCTGGATGGTGACAGCATTCATCTATATTGTAAAAATACAGTTTTTAATGAATATTAATAATAAAATAAATTGTCTAAAAACGTAAAACATTATTGCTCATTACAAAAACTATTAAACAGACTTTGGTGAGGGTTTCACTTTAGAGTACTCCTTGAGGAAGGTGTGTATATAAGTAAAGGTCTTGTTTTAGATTAGTTCATGCATAAATAATTACATGCACGTCTATGCATGAAATTAATGCATAGGCATTATATTTATGGAACTTAATGGAACCATTTGTACCATATTTTATTTATAAGCCTATAAATAAAATATTATGTTTTCGCACTGTTTGGTTGGTATTTTCACTATTATCTTAAAGGGAATCTGTAAGGTAACTACCTTAATTAAATTTTGATACATTTATCATGATATTTATTAGGAGTGTTTGGTTTCAATTATTTCTATGCAACATGGTTAGGAAAAATCTAGAACCGAGTACTCATACCTTTATCATTTACTCTTGGATCAAAAAGCTGACCACAACCCCTGTTATAGCACAGCACAAGATCTTTATTTTCTGGCATTCTGTTAGCTGGCACACCTACTCCACATTAACCGTTTTATTTCAGAGAGTACGTAAATTAGAGACGGCAGACGGCACTCCAAGTACTTTGGTGAGCTCACTCACACCGCATCTTTCACCAACATAAAAATGTACAAACTAATCATTCATTCTTACTCTGTAATGTTGGCATCCTTGCCGACATGAACGAATGGTTGGCAACCATTCGTTGTCACTGCTAAATGTCAGTGTCACTGTCAAACTGCTGTCACTGCATAGTGATGTACTGTATCGAAATTTGGATACGATAAATACTAGTGCAGGACGAAATCGATATACTCGGGTACTCACTAATCACAAAAGACGCATCCATATTTTGTCGTAGGAAAAAAAAAACATTTTAATTTTATGTAATTGATATATTTCGCAATAGATAGAATGATTTTACATTCAGTCAGGGTACTTAAACAAATAATAATGCATATTTCATTCACTCATCTAAGTATTGGAAGAAAATTAGAAGCGATATTAAATCAAACTCAAATTTGTTAAAAGTCTGCAGTAATCTTACATATGCAAAGAAAAATAGGTTATTTGCAATATTTTCAGCGATGTTGCCATTGAGGTAGCCTTGGCGCGTTTTTTTTTACGTGGTATCCCCAATATGCCTAATCCACGATTCATATAAATCCATGATTTTATCCCAAGGAATTGATAAGTTACTAATAGAGCTTTGAGAATAAAGAAAAAACAATACAGGACAATATAATGACATGAGATCAAGAATGAAATCAGATCGAGTAGATTTTGAGTAAAGCTCGAACATGCAAACTTACGGGTCTAATAGGGGATTTGTAGCTGGTTAAAAACATCTGATGGCATTGAACTGGAAACAAAGTAGTAATTGATTAGTAAAATTACAGTTGCTGTTGCGAAGTAAACACTATGCATATGTGTAATATGTGGGTTCGATTCACACTGAGTACGAACAGTTGTGTGATGAACAATATGTTTGTATGGCGTTTAGGTGTTTTCTATATATCATAAGTATTTACAAAAAAAAAGTATATATGTCCGATGTCTGGTTCCATAGTATAAGCATTTAGTGGCTTGGCTTGAAACTAAATTGAGAACATAAACATAACTTCACGCCTTTTGTTACCCGAAGGTGTAGAGTGTATGTACGTGGCGAACCTATTGCCATACCGGGCACAAAGTTTGCAATCATCAATATTTATCACACTTAACTTCCGAAAACAATTTAGAAAAGTCATTGTGTGAGCCTGTGTCAGGATTCGAACCCGGACCGCTGGATCAGAAGCCGTGTGCTCGACCGCTGGACCACCGAGACGTCTGCATTGAGTCCTATTATAATTCTAATATTGATTGGTGATTCCATGACTACAGGTAAGATTAATGGGCACTTACTTCACATTATAATGATGTCTCATTTTCATGAGACGCAATCTTTTTGTTCATGTCTCTACAATATTTTCTTAAAAATAAATTACTGATTCTCTTCAACAGTGCATCTTTCAAGTCTAAATGCTTAAAACATGTAGGCCAACTAAAATCGCAAGAGACAAGAAATTCTAAAACACATGACATACCTACATTTGTTTGGTGATGATTTTCAAAAAATTCGAAAATATTTTTAGCTCTATTTACGGTTTCACACAAACCTATGCTGGGATACGTGAGAGACGCCTTGTCTTCCCACCATTCCCGCAAACTAATATAATTATACAATTCATCAGTGGGGTTCTCATTCACTAAAGATTTTTGACAATCAAGACAATTTGTTTCACGTAATATTTTGGAAGCTAAATAACCACTGACATACACTACGGGCTGATTTTCAAAAGAACATAAATTGTCGAGTTGGGAGTTTTCTACCTCATCAGACAATGACAGCACAGGTGCATCGTCTTTAATCAGATTAGTAGTACTAGTGCAACTAGTCGAGGTTTGTGGTTGCTCATTAAAATTAATAATACTATAATAAAAAAAAAAAATTTGAATCTGGTTCGCAGTTTGAACCTCAGCTATGCGGAGCCGTTAATCCTGAGAATAAGGCTGTTTTTAATGCAGCAACAAAATGGGTACATGTTGGGTTTTTATTATTAACACTATGTTGTCGGATTAAGCCGAATAAATTCTCTAAAGAATCTTGGTTTAACTGGCGCAAATTTAAATATTCGAACCCATGCCTTTGCAAGATATCCCAAATATCTAACAGTGACTTTAATGATATTTTAAACCCTTTTCGAGTCTCGGTGGCGCAGTGGTCGAGCACACGGCTTCTGATCCAGAGGTTCCGGGTTCGATTCCTGATACTGGCCCACACCAATGACTTTTCGAAATTGTTTTCGGAAGTTATGTGTGATAAATATCGATGACAGAAAACTTTGTGCCCGGTAAGGTTCGCCACCTATTCCATTTGGGACGTAAACATAACGGCGAGACGAGGCTTAACAGCCGCTGCCTACACCTTCGGGTAACAAAAGGCGTGAAGTTATGTTATGTTAAACCCTTTTATACAACGTACATTCTTTAGTTGCAATATGGAATCAGATTTTATAAACTTTATACTCTCTATTTTGTTAAAAAAATATCTCCACAACTCGACATGATTTGAATTAATACTAACATTCTCTCTAATACCCCTTTTCACATCTTTAGGAGATGATGGGCCATTGCAAACGTCAAATAATTTATTTCATTTGCTGTTTCTTTTATTTCATTTGCAGCATTGACATATTTCCATGCCAATGCCAAAATTGCAGACATGGTATTACTTAACGCGTGCGCAGCATATTTAACGCGCATTTTAGCTTTATATCTCGGATGAACAACATTCTTATTTAATTTCGGAAAATTTAAAGCCAGAACTAAACATTTCCATCTACCCGTTTTTTGTATCCATACAATTTCTCCCGCATTATAAAAATTATTCCTAATTGATTTAAATAAATGAGGTACGTCATACATTATGAAAACTTTTTTGTTATCATTAAAAACAAAATAATTCTCTTCTAAAGACTGCCCACCGAATTTTTTTAATAAATTTAATGCACCAGTATTTGTAGGACCTTGATCGCACACTGTTGTTAAGATTTTAAATCCAAATTGCTCGAGTGAAATTATAAGTGATTTAATTAATGTGGAAAGTTTGGCAGAAGAAACTGATCCATGAACAAAAGAATACGCTACAGGTAATTTAATTTATTTTTCAGCCCTTGAACCATGAAAACAAGATCATGGTCGGCTTTAGAATCGCGTTCGTCACCGTAATCTACGAAGCCTTCTATTTTATTATTAGCTTCGTTGTATATTAATCTCTTTTTTAGAGCTATTTCATCAAATAATAATGCACAAAGCTTATCCTGATCTGAAAAACCTGATAACATTTCTGAATATTTAAAAAATAAATTTTTTATCAATACCCGGTTCTAATTGTACTTTATGAAGTAAGTGTTGAAGAGTTTTTGCACTAGGTACAGATATAGCACCCTCGAGATATTGGTAGGCTTTAGGTGAACGTTTGAAAATTGCCAAAGCCCACAATTTTGTCTTCATAGTCCAACGCTTGTCTGCTGGCTTCTTTTTATAATTTTTAGCTACATCACCGACTAGATCCCTCAATATAGTGCTGTCCAGTTTGTTCAGATCCAATGAAGTTTCTGACAATTTTTTTATTGTCAATTTTTAAGCCTTTAATCTCGCCAACAATTGTTCTTCTTCTAAGTTAAACCTAGAAAATATAAAGGCTAGATATCAACCATGAAACAAAAATAAATAGAAACAATAACATTTCATCTTAAAGACATACAGACACTAGCTGTTGCCCGCGCCTTTGTATGAATTCTGTGTAAAATATTTTTCCAGTTCCCAGGACTTTTATAATGTAGTCTATGGCCGTGAATAAAATTACAAATTCCAACAATTTGTAAAAAATTCAACTGTAGCTATTGCGGTTCTTGAGATACAGTCTGGCAACAGATAGACAGACACACAGCAAAGTTTTACTAAAAGAGTCCCGATTTTACCCTTTGGGCACAAAACCCTATTAAATAATTTCGTGTTCTTTGTTTTACACTCATGATTAAACTTTATAAAGAATACAACAGATTGTACAATTATTGTTATTGCGGAATTGTGATATCAACATGATGGGGGGCTCAGCAGTTAAAACTGAAAGCAGATGGCGCCAGTAGCCAGGACAATTAATAACTATGTTATTATTGTTGTGTACATTTTTCTAGTTTGTGTTGATTATATTCTATACGTGAGACGATAAAACTGTATTTGTTACAACATACCTTTGGTTTCAACATTTGGCCTTTTCCTTTGATAATTTTGCACATTCACCATGTGTGAAGGTCCCGGTGCTTGTGGTGAATCTGAAATATGCAAAAAGACATGTTTAGATTAAAAAAATTCCTGGTAATAATGGCTGTTGTAATAAGACCGCCGCGCCGTCCATTGAAAATATTTATGTTATGGTCTAGTTAGCCGTAGGTAGAACATCGACCTTTACCCAGCAAATCAATATTTCATATTATTTATCAAAGTCAAAGTGGTTTTATTTTCATAAGTCTTCACAGACACTAAAAAATAGTCAAAGTACAAAAATGTTTAAAATTAAAATAATATTTTAAATGCTTAAACACGAGTGCTTGAAGCAAATGCCTGCATGGAACAATAAAACCAATCGTCACGAGCGACCCGATTCGGCGTGAAGAGGCATTCATGAAAAGAATCGGGCAAAAAAAACTCATGGAATCATTTGTAATACAGTAGGTATTTCACTAATACAATATGTAACGATTGTATGTTGATTCAAACTTGTAATTAATAAATCTGTATGTAAGTCTTAGTAGCTAAACAACCGTTACATGTTGTATTAGTGACCAGAATGGCAATAAAAATACCACTAATTCTAGGCGTAAGATACTTCCTGTTTATTAATAAGGCATGTTTACTTACGGAAACTGACAGGATTCCGTTCCAGAAGTGATATAGTAGTATTCTCTACTGAATTTAGATTTTCTTTTTCTTTGATTGATTCTCTACTGATTTATTTAAAATTAGATTTATCTTGTAAAGGCCCTGAAAGAGTGTTTAGTAAAAATTGTAAGTCATTGGCAAAGGAGCTATGAAACATGGAATTTTGACTTTTCGATTGGTACTTTAACACAACATATGTTTAATACTTATTAGTAATTAATAAAAAAATATTATACCAATGGAATTTTATATGTAGTCTTTGAAAATGTTTATGTAAAAATATAGGTAGGTACTAGAGTTCTAATATTTGATTAAATTTATACACAACATATGAAGTAGTGAATGGGACTAATCATGTGACAGAATCTGAGATGAATTAAATATTATTAAATTTAAATAACTGAATAGTGTAAAAGTCCATGCAAAAGACAGAAAAAAACTTAAACACTTAATTGACTGAAATTTATTTTATATTCATTTGCCTTTTCAACACTATTGTTTTACATACAACATATTGTCACTAAGAATAGTTATGCCAAACTAATAACCAGTACACATTGCAAATCATTTTAGGTTTGAAGAGATGATTGATGATTACTTACTTCTCGGATGTTGGCCACAGGGAAATTAACAAATAGTTCATCTTCTAAAGGTGTGGGTAAATTAATAGTTGGTACGGCATGTATTAAGAGTCTTGTTCTTTATTTATTAATATGTTCTTCACTAAAATGTTCGAAACATACAAACAACTACATGCAGTTTCTCTATAGGTAATAGGACCAGATCTTCCTGACCGATGGCTTTCACCCACTGGCGACATCTATAAATTACATCAGATTTCAGTAGACTGTAGACAAATATTCTGTAGTAATATGATGTATGATTATTAGTATTATTTTTTTTATAATGAATAGGTATATCTGAAAGCATAATCTGTTATTTTGAGCTTAATATATATTTGTTCTTTGAATTTGGTTAAAAATATAGTATAAAATGATGCAGAAATCTAAAATTATTAATATATAAGTATAATATTATCCTACTATTATTATAAATGGGAAAGTTTGTGAGGATGTATGGATTTTTGTCACTCTTTCATTCATCAACCATTGAACAGATTTTGATGAGAATTGCCATATAGCCACACTTCCTGGATTAACTTAAAGGATACTTTTATCCCAGTTATACCTACATTCCCTCAGGATTTTTTTACTTTTTACGCAGGCGGAACTGCGGGCAGAAGCTAGTTAACATATAAATAAAAAACCTAATGCATGATAGTATAAGATCGTAAGACCTGAATAATAATATTTTTGCATAATAAATACTTTAAAGATGAAGCAAAATTGTTTGTCTTTATGTTTGTTGTCTTCATTATTCTTCAAAACCATGGCAGATCATATATCGGGCTAACAACACAAGATGACCGTTTTAACTCATGATATTTTGAAAACAGATATTTTAGCCAATATTGTTTCCGTGGATGGATATGCTATGACCTAGTTACAATAATTTGGAGTTTATATTTGAATACTTTTGGACAAATGAAAATACATAATTATAAAAAAGCTAGTTAATACTATAATAATATATAGTAAGAATCATCATCGACCATCAAGTTACCTACCTTCAAATATACCATATAAGCAAAATTGAGTTGCTTGCCGCAGTTCAAAACAAATCCATTATCAAGTTTAAATATAAATAAATTGAAGATCTCGATGTCAATTATTTTGGATATGTAACTTGAAGAATTAATAAGATGTCCTTAAGAATTTCATACCTGTCAGGGTCCAGCGGTAATTAAGCCAAACGCACATCAAAGCCCGGGACACGTCTTTAATTGCAACTGATGCAATTTTTATAGTTTCTTGATACGTTCTTGTACTTTCTTGAATTCTCCATATTGAAAATAAGAAATTAGAAAAATCTTTTATCGGACGTCAAACTAATGCTTATTACGAATATAACGAGGAACTAGAGTACAACACTAGCTATTCTCAGTACAATGCGAATTAATATGGAAGAAAATTTATGTAATTTCCTGCGACTAAACTTTGCTAAAATTTATTTCGCAAAGAATATAACAGAAAATGGCGCTTGATGAAATTATTTTTCTTATTTTCACATCAACGATCCTATTGGTTAATCACGGTTTTTTCGACGATCCTATTGGTTAAAAACGGCAGAATTCAACGATCCTATTGGTTAACACGCACGAATTCGACGATCCTATTGGTAAATTGATCGGCATTGGGTGTGAATTCGAAGATCTTATTGGTTTTTATTAACGGTGGGAAACAGATCACCCAAATTTCTACGAAGTGTATACCAGCTGTTTTATTTTATGGGATTTATTCTAAGCGCCTGCGAACAGTGTTGCCACCTTGAGATTTCGAGAACGGGCTGCTCGGGAGGCAAAAAAGGGCTAGAAAGGGCCAAAAATAAAAAAAAAGCCGTTAAATTACTTAAATTAATGAAAATGATTGAAAATGCCTACTGTTCAGTGCTGTATGCTAAATTTAACTGAAAGGGATTGTATGACAATGTTCCCGTCGCTGAATTGACATAAAGTATAGAGGTGGAGAGGTGTTCCCACTCCCCCGTCATTTTTCCCATTTTAGTTCGTGCCTGCAGCGATTCTGGCGCTACTGTCGGGAGCAAGCGGTACTCGCGCGCTGATCTGTTTTTTCAAAATTATTGCTGAGTGGGTATTACTATATATCACCATATGAGCAGAGTACGAATGATTCAATCCACAAATTTAATGATAAATGAATCGATCAGATCGGAAAAGTAAATCGCTATCAATTTATATAATTATTCTGGTGTATTATCATAGTTCGATTGCGCCGTGGCATCATTTTAAACTATTTTAAAGTTTTTGGCTAGAAGGTCTCAGGTTCGAATCCCGGTATGACCTTTTTTTTTTTCTTAAGAAATTCTCCCGAAGTTTTTTTTTTAATGAAAATTTAAACGAGGACGATGATTAAAGAAATGGACATCGGATTTTCAAGGTTTTTATTCTATTCAACCATCTTTTTTCATTTAACATGGAATAATTCGCAGAATTGATTGAAATTAATTATTGGAAATTAAAAAAAACAAACCTCGAAATACGAAAAAAAAAGGGCTAGATTGCTCTTTTGGGGCTGAAGCGCTAAAAAAAGGGTTGAGCCTCCAAAAATGGGCTAGATTCTGCCCGAAAAGGGCTAAGGTGGCAACACTGCCTGCGAAATAAAGAGTAAAGAGTAGTAAAGACTACGAAAGAATCGGACAGAATCTAGGGATGTGAAAAATAATCTATTATGGAAATAATGGATTAAAAATCGATTTTTCAAAGAAAAAAATTGTTTTTAATTAGTGATTATTTTTATATGACTAATCGATTAATAATCAATTTTTTTCTTAATCATACATACATACATACATAACTTCACGCCAAATCCCTTGCGGGGTAGGCAGAGAGAACAGAGCGCCATAGGGCACGATTCTTACACACCTCACTCGCTTCGTTGACTTTCATAACTCTTTTCATGCACGCGCGTCGGTTTTTGAGGCTCTTAACATCACCTTCCTCCAGAACACGTTCTATTTGGTCTTGGAATGTGTGTCTTGGCCGTCCTCGACTCCTACATCCGTCCGCTTTTGCATTGTATATCTGCTTAGTCAGTCTTGCGTCAACCATTCTTTCTACATGTCCGAACCATCGGAGCATGCCCTTTCTTACTTTTACACCGACACTCTCTTTCAAACCAACTTCCTTCCTTACAACCTTGTTTTCTACGCGGTCAGCGAGAGTCACTCCGCAGATTTTGCGTAGAGCCCTCATTTCTACCGCGTTTATTCTACTTTCATGCACACTCTGCCATACCCAGCTCTCGCTTCCATAAGTTAGTGTTGGGATCAGGACTGCATTGTGGATTGCTAACTGGGCCTTTCTGCTAATATTTTTTGCGCCCAGGAATCTGCCCAACACTCCGTTTACGCTATTTCCTATCGCCACTCGTCTTTCTACATCCGCGGTGTACCTTCCATCTCTGCTAAAAGCGCATCCAAGATATACAATTTCATTCACCTGTTCCAGCACTACATCATCAACCATTATCCTTGCATCTGTTCTGGATTCCTCCCTTTCAAACACCATAACTTTCATTTTCGTCGCATTCAACTGCAAGCCTTTAATCATGCAATCATCTTTCATAGTAGTGACTAGTGTTTGCAGGTCCGACGGCGATTCGGCTAGAAGCACGGCGTCATCTGCGTAAAGCAGGCAGCTCACAACTAGGTCACCCATTCGCATCCCTACATCCATCGATCTCATTCTCTGGAGACAACTGTCCAGGTACAGGATGAACAGTCGAACGGACAGCACGCAACCCTGTCTGACGCCGATATTGACGTCAAACCAGGGGGACAAGCCGCCGTCAACACGCACACACGCTGTGCAGCCCTTATAAGTGGACTGCACAGCGCGCAGCAGTGCTCCGCTCACCCCGTAGCCCGGGAGTATATCCCACAGATCCTTTCGTAACACTCTGTCAAACGCTTTTTCCAGATCCACAAAACCGCAGAAAACCTTCCGGTTAACAGCCAGTTGTTTCTCCACGATGTTGCGGAGAGAAAAAATCTGATCCATGCACCCTCGTCCGCTTCTGAAACCACCCTGAGCCTCCCACAACACTCCATCAGATATCACCCTCATTCTCCTTTCAATAATTTTCCCATACACTTTTGCTGCTAAACTGATCAAACTGATGGCCCTGTAACTGGCGCACTGCATACGTGATCCCTTACCTTTATACAAGGGCACGATGACAGCGCGCCTCCAGTCCATGGGAACCTTACCCGACCTCCAGCACAGATTGCTCAAGATCAGGAAAGCGTCCCGGACACAGGATCCACCGTGTTTGATCATTTCAGCAGACATCATATCAATTCCAGCTGCCTTACCATTTTTCATACTTCGTATCGACCATTCAATCTCTTCCATAGTAATGTCCTCATCAGATGTTGGCGCAGCGGTGTCAGCCATAGGCTCACTCGCGGCGCCCACATCCGGAACATACTCGTACATTTCCCCAAAATACTCACTCCACCTGCCCAATACATCGCTTGGGTTTGCAAGAATGTCACCAAACTTAGACATAATTTTGTCCATTCTGGATGTTGACGAAGAACCCCGAGACTTTCTAACTTCCCTCCAGAAGAGTTTGTTATTCGCCTCGAAGTTCTCCGCCAACCTCACTTCCTCATTCGCAACAAGTCTTTCACGCTTCTCTTTCACTAAGGCTTTGGTAACATTCCTACAGCGGCGGTAGCTCTCATACTTTTTCTCTGTCATACTATCATTCTGGTTCAAACTTGAGACATAATCCAACCATGCTTTTTTCTTTCTTTCGACGCTGGATTTCACATCCGCGTCCCACCAGGCGTCACCTCTCAGAATCTTATGCCTCTTTGCACTACCACATACTTCTTTTGCACTATTCACTATACTTTCTTTCATTCTTTCCCAGCATTCTTCAACACCTAGGTCAGAAAGACTCGTCTCATTGAGTCCTTTACTGACTAGGCCTACATACATACTCCGTACACTTTCATCTTCTAATTTCTCACATTTTATCCTTTCAAGCTCTCCGAAATGGGTACGCACTCGCCAGTGTCTCCACTTCTTGAAAAGGCCCACGAATCGGCTTACCACCAGGTAGTGGTCCGTATCAAGAGTGGGGCCTCTGTAGGCTCTTGTATCCCTTAGAGTATTTCGGAGACGACTATCTATCAAAATCAAATCTATCATACTCTTTTGCTCATTCCGTCTCCACGTATACGTGTGAATATCTTTATGACGGAATAATGTGTTAGACACAAGGAGGTTCCGTTCCAGGCATACGTCCAATATCGGCTTACCAGCATCATTCACTCTCTTGTCACCATTCGGACCAAGGACAGCCTCCAGGCCGTCTCGCTTGGTTCCGACCCACCCATTAAGATCACCACACAGAATTATCCTTTCATTTTCCTCAGCTAGATCCAGAATATCCCTAACAGTTTCCCAAAACTCCTCGAGTTCGCGGGGATCCGCGGAGCTAACGGGAGCATAAGCTGCGACCAGGAGAACTCGCGTGATCCCCAGTTTTATTCGAACCCAAAGATGTCTTGGGCCTACCAACTCATGATCTTTCACTCCGGAAGCAAAGCGGGAGGAGAGAACGACTCCAACACCCCCACTGGCACGGACGTCCGGGTCCACTCCGGACCATAGGGCTACCATGCCACCGGGGAGGTCCTCGGTCTCCCTCCCCCTCCGCTTTGTCTCCGTCAAACATAAGGCATCCAGGCATCTCTCATTTAATACATCCATCATCTCATTCATCTTTCTTGCCATGCTACCTCTAACATTCCACGTGCCTATACGGCACTCCCCTCTCCTCGTCCCGCCAGGATTGGCGCTGCGTGAAGGGTGGCGGCCCCCTTCGCCGCATGCGCATGCAGCCGCACCGACGGGGGCTAATCGGTGCCCGTCGCTTGCGGGGCACGCCCTAGCAGCCCGTCCGGCTGAGTTTGCTTTGGTCAAGATTGCGTCCCACTGGGACGGCAGGGATCGCGACGCGCACGCTCTTGACATGACCCCCAAATTTCTTAATCATTCAATTACATATTACCGATTTTTCATCTGCCACGCCCCGATATTAAATTTGGTCTTCTGGCCCGGAACGAAAACTATTATAGAATACTTTCTCCTTAATGTTATTTTTAATGCATCTATGACCGCATTCCTTCTATACCTTTGAAACAGTTTAGTTATTCATTTAATCAAATATTCACTAGATGGAGTCAATGAATAATACTATTTTATTAGCCGACATTTGGTTGATATGTTTTTTTTTATTGTTTATTTCCATATTACTAAATATTACATGGAAACCTTTCTAGTCACATACCACAAATACCATCTGGGGTTTACCAGTGGTATATCACATCCCACCCCATCCCATCCCACCAAAAGCCAACAACAATTATGTTATGACTAGGTCGGTTGCAGACATAAGTTCCTTATGACTATTTTACAATTTTTCTTAGTTAGTGTGTCACGAATTTCAAAATGACATTATTATACATGTCATTAATTATTCGTTGGGAAAACTTCCTTTTCCAACGAGTTTTTCGTGACTAAAAATTTTGTTAAAGTTTATAAAAGTATTTTTTGGTTTTGCTTTTGAATAATGTCTACGACTAAAACGACGACGTTGACATTAAATCTGGCAATGCCAATTGTAAATGTCACATGCTTAACAGAATCGGATTACGGTAGGGATGTGAAAAAATAATCGATTATGGAAATAATCAATCAAAAATCGAATTTTTAAAGTAAAAAAATATTACATGGAGACTTTTCTAGTCACATACCACAAAAACCATCTGGGGTTTACTAGTGGTATTTCACCCATCCCACCAAAAGCCACCAACAATTATGTAATGACTAGCCCGTTTGCAGATATAAGTTCCTTAAGACTATTTTATAATTTTTCTTAGTTAGTGTGTCACGAATTTCGGCAGGCAGACATTAATTATGTCTTCCTGCGAAATTAACGATTATAAATTAAATTAAAATTAATGAATAATTAATGACATTATTAAATATGTCATTAATTATTCGTTGGTAAAACTTCATTTTTCAAACGAGTTTTTCGTGACTAAAAGTTTTGTTAAAGTTTATTAGAGGCTTTTTTGGTTTTGTTTTTGAACAATGTCTACGACTAAAAGGACGACAAGTAGATGGCGTCAATATTTCCATGTTGACAATAAATCTGGCAATGCCAATTGAACATGTTGCGCCGATTCGCGGCGTGACGAGTAAAGTGTCCACACTACGTCCCAGCCTCTTTCCCTCGCTTTTCGTCGAACTATTTGTCGAGTGTGTGGTAGCGGTATAATATACGCGGTTGCACTGTTAGTATTACTTGTTTATATGGAAGAGACTTCAAGAGACATATTGTTCTATACGTACAATTGCTTGTATAAATATTAGGCATTTCGACGGCGCACACATATCTGTCTCGTTCTTGCTCAGCACTGACACTCGCATGAAAGCAGCATAACAGTATTTCAGTGCGTACATAAAGTGAATGAATACGGAAATAAGATTAGGCTTATTTACATCACTGACGCCGAAAGTTCACAAAGTATGGTGGACATAAAATAGTTTATAAAAACTTTTAGGCTTTCGCGTTGCATATTACTCAGTGATAATGATGAACGGGAATTAACGCGACACTGTTTTAGGTAAACAAATATTTACCTTGATTAGCTTGACGTCTCGGCCAGGTTGCACTGGCCGCCACTTCAGTCTGCTTGTGACAACGGCCTGTTTACCTAAAACAGTGTCGCGTTAATTCCCGTTCATCATTATCACTGAGACATAAAATAGTGTTGGGAAAAAATTTACTGACAAAATTTCTTCGCGGAATTATCTAAATAAATTAGTTTTATTTCGTAATGAGTAAAACCTATTGTAAATTCGATAAATATGTAATAATTTACTGATCTTAGACTAAAATAATGTTCTGAAGATGTTTCGTTTTGTTTATCACGCGGTACCTTTATAAATTTCAAATTTAAAGCATTCTTATTTACTGTGGGGCGCACCTATCTAGAGGTATGTTGCAGTAGTGATTTATTTACTTTAGAGTCAACAATTTAATTAAAATACTTTGTAAAATAGAGATAAGTAGTCTAAGAAAAACACGTAATCTTATTTTGATATCCAAGACAGAATATTTAGCATAACAACATACTTACTTCCTATTTAAGTATTAATTCTATAAATAACTCAACATTAATTACAATAAAATGAGCCAAGAACGTTTATCGATATATAAAGTTCTTCTGCGCAGCACTAAACCGCCATTTTATGCGGCCAAATGACGTCACACCTGGCTTCGATTTTGTGTCGATATGCCACTTCCATAGGTTTCCTTCTTCATTGAATGATTTTTCCTAACATGTGCCATCTATTATAGTCTATGCTAAATCTATGTAATCTAACATAACCATCGATTTAGCATAGACTATAATAGATGGTACATGTCAGTAAATTCCAATTACAGCATTTTAGCGCATTATGCGGCATAATGCATAACGTTGATGTTCCAATTAAAGCATCGCTACACAGAGCATATAAATATATGCATCGCTAGTAATCGCTACGCACAATCGGGCACTCGAAAAAGTAGTGCTTCCCGCTTCCGCAATCCGCATGATGCGTGCCATGGATACCAACATTACCAACTCATTAACAGAACACCATTAGGTGTTTTTTCTTTATGTTGGCATTGATCACAATATTTTAAATAAATTTTCTCTAGTAATAATAATAATTGTTAAAAAATAATTATAGCTTTCGTTTTGTTGTAGTATTTAATAATAATGTCTTGGACACAATACACACAGCGCCGTCTAGTTCCAAGCTAAGCAACTAAATGCTTGTGTTATGGATACTAGTTATCGGATATTAATACATATATATATTTATTTCTAAGACTTTCGCGAATCTCACTCATTAAAACAACTTTTAGGATTATATCGCGTTTATTTCTTATTTATTTATATTTATTTCCCGACGTTTCAAACTCTTTACAGAGATCATTTTCACGAGTGATGAACAAAAAGACGTCGGGAAATAAATATAAATAAATAAGAAATTTACGCGATATAATCCTAAAAGTTGTTTTAATACATATATACTTTTCTTTTGTAAATACATACTTATAATACATAGAAAAACACCCAGACACCACACAAATATTCATGTTTGTCACTAATATTTGTGCTCGGGTGGGAGTCGAACCCCCGATCTCACTGCTGCAGCCGTTAGTTTTTACCAATGCCGAGGCCCGTCAGTATTTAGGAAATAATCAAAGTTAATTCAACCTGTTTTAAAAAAATATATAAATATTAATGAAGGTACAAGCATTGACCTTTTTTATTTCACATTTAATATGAACACTGAACTTAGCGTACACTACTGGTGCATTTTAACACCAATTCGCGTTCCAATTAGGCTTCACATTTCGGCATTGTGTGGCACTGAATCACTTAATGCTCGGTAATTGGTAAACTAGGATAGTAACGACCAGCGTTACCAACTCGAAATTCGTCAAGGTGGGAGATAGGGTTCTACAAGTTGGTAGTTTCCAACAAACCCTACTATGAAAAGTTGGTAGATCTACCACCCATACTTTTCAAGTCTTTTAGAGACCCTCCAATAAGAATCTGGCATCCTTAATTTACTTTTCGATTGGATGAGACATATTTGAACTATTTTTATTAGAAATCTAATGATAAAACAGAATTACAGACCGCTAATATTCAAAATAATTTAATTTTCGAGGAGGAGAATTTTCTTCGTTTTCACTTTCACTTTCACTCATTTTGATAGTGTTCAATTGAAACGTTTCAAAAATTACAATCAGTTATTTATTGATTGAATCGCGTTAGATATAGAGTGTAAGCACAGATACGTAGAAAGAGTTTTAAGATCTAAGTATCTAACGCCGCCATGATGTTTGTTTTGTTTTTTTTTTTTATTAAGCCGCCATGATATGACCTGTACATCAACCTGTAACGCCCTCTATTTTCGAGTAAATTCGATGGATCCATCAAAGGGTAAAAAAGCAAGAGAAAGATTACGAAAAATGAAAAAAAAATTATAGTTTCAATATTATTTTCATGGAGGTTTGATTTGGGATTTTTGAAAACTTTAAAAGTTGGTAGATTTTTGGTACAAGGTGGTAGGTTTGACTACGACACTAAAAGTTGGTAGATCTACCGAAAAGTTGGTAGAGTTGGCAGCACTGGTAACGACGTTCAGTTGGTTAAATCAGAAATTGTTTGTTATGTTTAGAATCTTTACATAGTATGAAACAACGATTTCAGCTGTTTGTCCCCTTATATGCTTATATCTTTGAAACGAATTGATGCGGGTTTTTTAATGGATAAAGGGTTTCAATGGGGTGGTTTTTAATTTATCTATAATTTATGTATGGTGTACTAAAGAAAAATGATGATTTTCGAAATTTAGCACCCTCAGTGATAGATAGAAACAATGTACTACATTATTATGTACCTTCGAAAGGTCTACAAAAAAGTATGCGATGCCAAATATCTATCTCTTAGGGATAGCCCACAATTATAATTTTTATTTCTTACCTTTTTACGTAAAGTAATGGCTCATTTACGAAGCGATTTGAATCATTACAGCATTAATTTTCGCACAGTTAAAAACTTAAATAGTTTGGAATTTTAATACAGATCAATACGGCCCTTTACAGCATATAATTTAAAAGAATATTTACAAAGATATTACAGTATTACCATAGCGGAACATAGCAGTTGCGTCGGGCAGTACCGGCTAAGACGCGTGCCGACAAATACCATAAATTGAACTTTTTGATATCCAAAATGTACTCATTTATTACTTTTGATGCGAAACAAATTTCGCCGGATCAGCTAGTCCTTTATGTAAGTAACGTAACGTTTACGTAAATGAAAGCAAATCGTGAAATGTCTTGTATCGGTCATTACTACATTAACCATGTAATCGTGATTGAAAAAAAAACAAGCTTAAGAAATTGTTCCAAAAATATATTATTTATTACCACCGTAACAAATGTTGGCTATTAATGGGTAAAATAATTTTACCAAAGTCATGGAACTCATGGATTTTTAATAATTACCTATAAATCCATGACTTTGGTAAATATTAGGGATGTGAAAAAATAATCGATTATGGAAATAATCGATTAAAAAATCGATTTGTCAAAGAAAAAAAAATGATTTTAATTGGTGATTATTTTTATATGACTAATCGATTAATAATCGCTTTTTTTCTTAATCATTCAATTACATATTACTGATTTTTCATCTGCATCGCCCGGATATTAAGTTTGGTCTTCTGGCCCGGAACGAAAACTATTAAAGAATACATACATACATACACACATACATAACTTCACGCCAAATCCCTTGCGGGGTAGGCAGAGAGAACAGAGCGCCATAGGGCACGATTCTTACACACCTCACTCGCTTCGTTGACTTTCATAACTCTTTTCATGCACGCGCGTCGGTTTTTGAGGCTCTTAACATCACCTTCCTCCAGAACACGTTCTATTTGGTCTTGGAATGTGTGTCTTGGCCGTCCTCGACTCCTACATCCGTCCGCTTTTGCATTGTATATCTGCTTAGTCAGTCTTGCGTCAACCATTCTTTCTACATGTCCGAACCATCGGAGCATGCCCTTTCTTACTTTTACACCGACACTCTCTTTCAAACCAACTTCCTTCCTTACAACCTTGTTTTCTACGCGGTCAGCGAGAGTCACTCCGCAGATTTTGCGTAGAGCCCTCATTTCTACCGCGTTTATTCTACTTTCATGCACACTCTGCCATACCCAGCTCTCGCTTCCATAAGTTAGTGTTGGGATCAGGACTGCATTGTGGATTGCTAACTGGGCCTTTCTGCTAATATTTTTTGCGCCCAGGAATC
Source organism: Euproctis similis (assembly GCA_905147225.2). Classification (NCBI taxonomy): domain Eukaryota; kingdom Metazoa; phylum Arthropoda; class Insecta; order Lepidoptera; family Erebidae; genus Euproctis; species Euproctis similis. The sequence goes on along the minus strand of LR990114.1, from coordinate 12,277,634 downwards.
TGCCCAACACTCCGTTTACGCTATTTCCTATCGCCACTCGTCTTTCTACATCCGCGGTGTACCTTCCATATTAAAGAATACTTTCTCCATAATGTTATTTTTAACGCCATCTATGACCGCATTCCTTCTATACCTTTGAAACAGTTTAGTTATTCATTTAATCAAATATTTACTAGATGGAGTCAATGAATAATACTATTTTCTTAGCCGACATTTGGTTGATAATAGGTTGGGGAAAAAGTATTTTCGTATTTTTGTATGAAAAGTCAAGACATTTTTTTCAACGTTTATTTACATTTATTTACAATATATATGTACCGTTTTGTTGAATAACTTTCTGCCATTTTGTGGGCAGAGACATTATCCCGTTACTGTAGAAACTTTAGGACTTCTGATCAAAAAAACGGGACAAATAGTTTTGGCAGTCCTCTCTTGAGGTCAACCTTACAGAACCTAAAGAATTCTGAAGAGACTGAGAGTGAAAATCTGAAGGCGCAAGGTCAGGGCTATATGGTGGATGCACTAGGACCTCCCAGTCGAACTCTCTTAATTTTTGCTGAGTGGCTAAAGATGTGTGTGGTCTAGCGTTATCGTGATGAAAGACCACACCCTTCCTGTTGATCAATTCCGGCCGTTTTCTCTCGACTGCTTCCTTTAATCTCATCAGTTGCTGGCAGTAAAGATCAGAATCGATGGTTTTGCCGGACGGTAAAAGCTCATAATGAACAATGCCCTTCCAATCCCACCATACACACAGCATCACCTTATTTCGTGTTAGGCCAGGTTTGGCCACAGTCTGTGAAGCCTGGCCAACTTTCGACCACGACCTTTTTCGCACGTTCTTGTCGTACGTGATCCACTTTTCATCGCCAGTTATCAATCTCTTCAAAAACGGCTCAGTTTCATTACGTCTCAATAATGAATCGCAAATGAGTACACGGTTCATTAAGTTTCTTTGAGTGAGCTCGTGTGGCACCCAAATATCGAGCTTTTTTGTATAACCAGCTTTCTTCAAATGGGTCAAAACTGTTTTGTGGTCAATTCCCAGTTCTTCAGCTACATCGTGACTACTAATATGCCGATCTTGCTCCACTCTTTCAAAAATGGCGTCCATTTTATTCGTAACAGGGCGACCAGAGCGAGGGGCATCTTTAACATCAAAATTTCCGGACTGAAAACGTTTGAACCAAATTTGTGCTACTCTTACTGACACTGCATCAGGTCCATAAACATCACAAATTTTTTTCACTGCTTGAGTTGCATTTTTGCCTTTTTTATAATAAAATTTTAAAATGTATCGAATTTCTTCATTAGATTCACTCATTTTTACGGAGAGAAAAACAAATGAAAAATAGCGGGAAACAACTTTTTTTATTTTTTTCTTTTCTTTATAATGTAACCTTTTTAATGTTACCAAAACCAGCCAGACACAAATAGTACAGTCAAAGAAATTTTATAATAAGTTTATACCTACGTTATGCGAAAAGACTTTTTCCCCGACCTAATATGTTTTTTTTTACTGTTTATTTCCAAATTACTAAATATTACATGAAGACTTTTCTAGTCACATACCACAAAAACCATCTGGGGTTTACCAGTGGTATATCACCCATCCCACCAAAAGCCAACAACAATTACGTGATGACTAGGTCGGTTGCAGACATAAGTTCCTTAAGACTATTTTACATTTTTCTTAGTTAGTTTGTCACGAATTTCGGCAGGCAGACATAGTTAATATCTGCCTGCCGAAATTAGTGAAATTAACGATTATAAATTAAATTAAAATTAACGAATAATTAATGACATGTATAATACATGTCATTAATTATTCGTTGGTAAAACTTCATTTATCAAACGAGTTTTTCATGACTAAAAGTTTTGTTAGTTTATAAAAATCTTTAAGTTAGATGTTAAGAGCCTCAAAAACCGACGCGCGTGCATGAAAAGAGTCATGAATGTCCACGAAGCGAGTGAGGCGTGTAAGAATCGTGCCCTATGGCACTCTGTTCTCTCTGCCTACCCCGCAAGGGATTTGGCGTGAAGTTATGTATGTATGTATAAAAATCTTTTTTGGTTTTGTTTTTGAACAATGTCTACGACTAAATTGCTGTGTGGCGCTGGCTTAGAATACCGCCACCCCATCTCTTCCCGTGGGTGTCGTAAAAGGCGACTAAGAGAAAAGGCTGGAAGAATGGGCAGCAGCATTCTCTCTCAACAAAATACAGCCTACTGCGATCGCCAACCCGCCTGCCAAGCGTGGCGATTATGGCAAAAACCCCCCATGAGTGAACGGACCGGCAGTTGTGGCGCTCTATTGGGGAGGCCTATGTCCAGCAGTGGACCTCAAAAGGCAAATGATGAATGATGAATGATGACTACGACTAAAAGGACGACAAGTAGATGGCATCAATATTTCCATGTTGACAATAAATCTGGCAATGCCAATTGTACATATTGCCTAAAAAAATAAAAATCGATTAATCTAATTAAATCGATTATTTTCTTAAATAAATCGATTATTGATTTATCGATTTTTTCACAGTTTATTTAACTACTGTGAAAAAATCGATAAATTATTATAATAATTAAAAATCGATTTTTTATGTTAAATGTTACATTCCTAGTAAATATTAGTACTAAAGTAAAGTAGTACCCAGTAGTCCCAGTACTGCCCAGTAATGCCAGTAGTACCTACTTACTCTGTCTGTGGTGTGGGCGTACGAATCATACGGATGGAAATCAATCAATTGCAGTCAATTTTGAAAGAAAATAATTTTCTTTTGTACACAAACTAAATTTTGTTAATATTAAATACCTACCGATGTAGTCGCAAAATAAATTAGTCACTTTTTATGTTTCATTAATTACCGTTCAGAAAAAAAAATCTTGTCAGCAATGTTTATTTTTAAATATTTCTAAATAACAATGTTTTGTTAACTTACGTACTGCTTAATAATATGTGATAACAAGTGGAGAAGCTATAATACCAATTTATAAAAATGAATCTGATGCGCAAATTGCGTGGGGCGACTGCTTCAGCGTCTTCTGAGACTGCTGACGCTCCTAGTTCGTCCCATGTGCAACTAGGTCTAATGCACCTCAAGAAACTGTTTGCTGAGTATACGCATCCTCCTCAAGTCCTTACAGATGCCGAAAAAGATGATAAGTTGTACAATATGTTACCTCTATTCTGCAAGGTTAATATTATATTTATTTTTTAATTAAAACAAAGAGTTTTTTATGTAATTGTTTTATCTGGGTTTCCATTAGTTCGATTACCATTTAAAATCTTGGGACTTTCATTTGTAAATTACATTAATTAATTAAAAAAATAATTAATATATTTTTTCTACTCTATTTTTTCTATTATTTGACCCTTGATCTTTTTAATGGAGTAATAGTATATCACTCAATATAATAAATTATTTTTATTATTTTTTAAAATGTTATCTAGAAATTTGTCCAATGGCCTAAATTATTGTAAACATAATAATTTTTAATTACTCTGACTTATTAATAAAAAAATATAAATTCTGATAGGTTTTTGGCACCAGTCCTTCAAGTGAGATGAATGAAAAATTCTGGGACATTCTTTCATTCTGTCAACAAGTGTCTAAATTGATGGTCTCAGAAATTAGAAAAAGAGCGAGTAATCAAAGCACTGAGGCAGCTAGCTGTGCTATTGCTAAATTTCTTGAAATAGAAAATTCTGAAGAATCAAGCAATGGATGGATGTTGTTGTCTACATTGAATCTTTTAGCTGCTGGAGATCAATCTTTAATACAGGTATGTGCAATCTAATATGTATATAATAGATAATTAATTATTGCATTACTTAGTTAATAAAAAAATAAACAGATAAATGGTTTAATTATACTATATTTTTAGGTCATGACCGCAGCATCAATACCATCAACATTGGTGAAGTGTTTATACTTATTCTTTGATTTACCTGAAATACCCGAATCAGAAGCAGATGCTCGCGATGGAAACAGTGATTTTACTCCGCGAGAGAGAAGAATCCTTTTGCAAAAAATATTTGTACAGGTATGGTGATATAAAATTTTCTTTATAAGAATCTTTATTTTCTGAAAATAAGATTATTGACTAATCATAGTTAATATTCCATTAATATAATAATGATTATCTAACATTGAGAGACAAATATCTTAGAGATCCATGTATTCACTGTGGGGGGTGCTGGGTCCATCGCGTGGCAGAGAGGGAAACTCTCCGCTTCTTTTTAGGATTTTGCGTGGAGCCTTCTTTTATAAAGATAATTTTTCTTTTGGTGGCGCTCTAGCAACTGAAAGGCTCACAGCTTCACATATAATTTGAAGTACTCTATCATAGCGACCTGAGTAATGACCTTGCATCCTATCTACACATACCTTGCTGTACTAATGGCCTCTCCATAAGTATAGCAAGATTTTTCAGAGGCTTTCCGCCATTTTACTGAGTTACTCTAAACAGGGAGGGTTATTTTCAAGGTGTTGAGGTAGAATTTAACTACGGCAGACCACTTATGTATCAAGGTGCTCCATTTTAGGACTATTGGGATACAGAACTCACCAATGGTTAGCCACTCACTCCACATTTATAAGTTCATTGCGTCCACTTTATCAATGTCATTTTTGTCTTGTAGAAATGATTTAACAATGTCTTGATCTTCCCTTTTCTTACTCGCACCCAACCCAGCTCTGTTAGTCTGTGCCCCGGGCATAAATTGTTTGTGGAATTAAACTCTTGCTGCGAGTTTGGAGGCATTTTTATCTTTTTGGAGCAATGTAACTACTACTAACTACCTTGTGCTAGGATTTTTGCAAGATATACATTTTGGTAATTCTGTGGTGCTTAAAGAGTTCTGATGGTTTTTTCAATCTGAGCCCAAACCTATTGTGATTCCTAAATAGAAATAAGGGATCAGCCAGGTGTGCCAGTCCAAACCACGACTTCAACATCTTTGTGACATTTGCATCCAATTTAGCTAAGAGGGTTTTACTGATAACGTAAACCAGGAAAGGCCAAGTTAGATGTGACATAAAATAGTTATCATAGGTCCAAGATTTTTTAATATTGCCTATTAATGAAATTATCGACAACTACCTCCAGGGATGGCGTACATCCTTTGTTATCTATCTGTCTACCAAGAAATTAAAAATGCATTGCTTCAGAAATTGTGGACAGTGTCAGAACTTTCTGAATGCTTATAGAAGGTCTCCTGGGTCGTAAGAAATCTATTTGGTGCTTTGCCTATCCAAACGAAGGCAGTGGCAATTACTAGGTCTTGCCCCCAGTCCGTCAGTCCAAGTACTCTATCTACTTCATTTAGTATGAGTGGTTTTACGAAGTTGCTTTATTAACAGTCTTTTCTTCGCATTTTCAATTTAAATGTATTTTCTTTTTCTTTATGAGTATGAGAAGTTGGTGGTGGATAGTGCTTAGAGAGATGTGTATATATTGTAAACTGTAAAGCATTGGCCATTTACGTCTGGTTTCGTTCCTGGATGTTCTAATAGCTTTGCCAAGTTTTGGTCATATACTTTCCAGGTGGAATTTATTAGGCTAGGGATGCTAAGATGTGTCCTGATGAACTCCTGGTAGACTTGATGGTGTACCTAGAGATATGTGAGGGTCAACTCTATCCGTAGTGGTTCCTAAAGTACTGACCAACGGCTTCAACACCATAATGTATCTTTAAATGTTTTTGGTACCAGGCTCGTCTTTTGTAGATTTAACCGCACGCTGGGCATTTCAAATCCATATTCACGCCATGTTTGTCGATCTCATCGATCGGTGGACAGATCTTTCGCCCCGCCTGCCGGACTGTCCCAGGGGTTACCCATTTATCCTTTTTTGCTTTACGTAATTCCTAATTATATTTATTTGTTTTCTAATTAGGTACTAGTGAGGTTGTGTAGCCATACATTTCCATGTGAAGAATTGGCACGAAAAGATGATCTCAGTCTTTTGTTTGCGGCTATAACATCATGGTGTGCACCCCATAATATAATGTGGAGGAAGTCCGCAGCAGAAGTGCTAATGACATTGTCGAGACATGGTTTGACACAATCTGTTGTGCAGTATATACACAGTGAGTTGCTAAATCTTAACCAAATAGTAGTGTCCGACCGAAGGTCTATTTTTAGCCGAAGCCGAAGCCGATTAATCGGCAATCTCTACAACATTCGGCCGAAGCCGAAGGTTAATAAACTACTAGTATTTAATAATTTCCTTTAATATTATCCACAGCTAAAGAAGAATATCGGCGTAAAGTGGCTCATGCCGCTTTTCTATCGGTAATAGAGGTATCCGCACTGAACTAAGTGCAGTCCGGTCCGTCAGTCACTCACTCTTTCGTAACAGTTCTTTTAATTCCGACTGTTCTTGGACCTTTGGCGGGACCTTCGGCTTCGGCTCAGAATCCGGCCGAAGCCGAAGATCTCGCCGAAGTTGGATTTCAGGTCCAAGGTGGCCGAAGCCGAAGCCGAAGCTTCGGTCAGACACTACCAAATATATAAATACATATATTGAATCAAGGTTCTGGTAAAGATAATGTAATATGTAAAATGGGTTATTTTGTTTTTAAAGAAGTTAGTAGTAGTTAGTTTAAAGGAGTTATTTGATTTTGTTTTTAAAAGTCGCGGCTTCGAATCCTGGCTTACACCCGCGAATTTTCGAAATTAATTTCGAATGTTATGTGTGATAAATATGATGAATGAAAACTTAGTGCCTGGTATGGCAATAGGTTCGCCACCTATTCCATTTGGAATGTAAACATTACATTACAGCCACTGCTTACACTTTCGGGTAGAAAAAGGCGTGAAGTTATGTGGTTTTTAATCGACGCGCGTGCATGAAAAGAGTTATAAAAGTCAACGAAGCGAGTGAGGTGTGTAAGAATCGTGCCTTATGGCGCTCCGTTCTCGCTGCCTACCCCGCAAGGGATTTGGCGTGAAGTTATGTATGTATCTATGTATGTTGTTTTTAAAGAGTCTTGTTAATCAAACAAACAATTTCCAATTGTGACCATTGTCTAATTAAAAAAAATGTTCTTGAAAGTAGTATTAAATAGTTAGTAATAATTCATTTAATATAAAGATTTTCCTTGATATTTAGTCAAGGATATAAATCAATGTGTTAATTAATTTGACTCTGGTTGTTTTACAAACAGACTGAGATATTATTGATTATTTGTTTTCTATTAAATAGTAATTTATTATCAATTCAATATGACAGTTTACAAATATATGCATAAATGTTAACTAGTTTACGTAATATTAGCTAAAGAGTCCAAGTCATTAATATATAACATAAATATTAATTAATTACAATGTTTTACAGATAAAGGCTGTGTAGGTCTTTGCATAGAGAATATGCAGAGAATACCAGAATTGACACCTCTTGAGGTAATTATATATTGTATTTTCTCTTTTATGGTACAGGGAGCAAGTGGGTCACCAGCTGGTAACTGTCTAGCACCACCCATGGATACCTACAACAAAGTTAGTGTTGATAGTGATGGTGTATTGGCATTGCCGGCCTTTACGATAGGACCGAACGAAACGCGGCATGAGCCACTTTTCATCGATTCTGTGTGCCTCTACTTATGTTGTTTAATGATGTTGACATTCTAAATTTTGTCCTCAATTAAAAACTAACTATATTTTTTCTATGGGAGATTAGGGCAAACGAGCAGGCGTGTCACCTGATGTTAAGTGACCAGCGCCGCCCATGAACACCTGCAACACATATAGTGTTACAGTTGCGTTGCCGACCTTTAAGGGAGTAGGATAGGAAGGGATGAGGAAGGGGGGTGGACCTCCGGGTACCTCTCCCACCGAACAAAACGCGGCGTGAGCCACTTTACGCCGATCTTCTGAGAGGTCGTGGTATTTCACCGGTCGGGCCGGCCCGTTCATGCAGCGAACTACTTGGCTCTACAGCTACAAACATGTTTTGGTTATTGTTATAGGTCGTAGAAATGTTTGTGGCCGTGTTCTGTTTCCTGAAGGATTCCAGTGAAGTTAGTCAATTATTACTGGACGATTTTCGTTCATGTCAAGGATACTTATTTCTATCTGAATTTTTGCTGAAGTAAGTTTTCCCTTCACAACCTATATGCATGTCTATAGTTGAATTGATTGATATTGTTTTGTATAATGTTAGAGCATGATGTACTGTCACTTTTTTGTTTATTTTTATCTTTTTTTTTATCACAGCAATGAGAGACGAGACGTACCCGACTATTTAACGTCTGGGTAAGCACCTTTTTTTGTAGTTATTAAATACACATTAGTCAATTGTTTTTTTTTATAAACTATTTGTTTTAGGTAAATTTGTGTGTAGTTACATTTTTAAACTTTTACATCATCCTAAAATTTGACTTTAGTGCTCTGGTATAGTGGTTTAGTAGTCCAAATTCTGATTGGGAGATCCCAAATTCACATCCGGGTCTAGTGAATTTTCAAAAGTTGTATATGATGATTATTGACTGCTGGCACAATTGTCCATTTGTGCTCAATTACGAAATAGCCATAATAATATATTGTAATGCAATGGTTGAATCAGGCCTGTCGAAGCATATACTGCTTGTTACACCTTCAGGCGGGGCGTTGAAGTATGTGAAGTCCAACCAGTGAGGATATATTATTTTTATATACAAAATTAATGCTTGTAAAATTAAAGGATACGAAATATACATATGTCGTGTGACAAGGATAGTATCCCAATGTTAAACGACTTCAATGGTACGTACAGATTGGAAGAGGAACGAGTTAGCGGCACTGAAGCCCGGGCAGCTCTTCGCAATCTAGTCTTGATGATCTCATCCTTGTGCGCGTGCGGCTTCTCAGAGCTGAGACCAACACGAGCCAACACTGAATTGTTTCAACTACAGGGCTTCGTCTTACCACAACCTTCCACACCTGGACAAGCTGTCAGAAACGTACAGGCTTTCCAGGTAATTGTAAATATATATCTGTAACAACTTCAATGTTTTTTTATTATTGAGTTTTGAAGTCGGAATATTGATTTTTACCATATATTAATTTCATTGTGATATGATACAGTTAAATGAATTTGAGGGATTTATGCATTTTTTAATAGACTACGCGGTTCGGTACGGTTATGATATGCGAATGATAGACCTATGTTTGTTGTGAAAGATAAATTATGTACGGAATACTAAAAATATGAATATTATTACAGGTCCTACAGTCTGTGTTCATGAAGTCAAATTCTCCAGCTCTATGCTGCACCATACTGGACGCTATATCTAGCGTTTACCACGCCGATAACGCCAACTATTTTATTCTGGAAAACCAAAATACCCTGAGTCAATTCTCTGAAAAGATATACACTAAGAATGGTGAAATTCAAGAGAAATTCTTTGAACTGCTAGAGTTTATAGTGTTCCAATTGAATTTTGTGCCGTGCAAAGAGTTGATATCATTATCGCTGTTGCTGAAGGCCAACAGGTCCAGAACCTGCAGCATACTCTGCATGAAAACGCTGTTGAATATTTTAAAGTAAGTATTTATTTACTGAAATAGTTAGGAAGGCGATAAACATATTTATATTTAGAACTAAGTTTCTACATTTTTTGGTTTGGACTTGTACAAAGAATGGATGATTGACTAAGCAAATATACAATGCAAAAGCGGATAGATGTAGGAGTCGAGGACGGCCAAGACACACATTCCATGACCAAATAAAACGTGTTTTGGAGGAAGGTGATGTTAGGAGCCTCAAAAATCCACGCGCGTGCATGAAAAGACTTATGAAAGTCAACAAAGCGAGTGACGTGTGTAAGAATCGTGCATTGTGGTGCTCTGTTGTCTCTGCCTACCTCGGAAGGGATTTGGCGTGAAGTTATGTATGTATGTAAGTTTCTACATACGGCGATCGTGATATTTGTTTTTTTTACGAGATTTTGTTTGCGTAAATATTTGTGTGCTAAGTTACGTATTCTACACTCTTTTCTACCTCTACTCTCGAGCTGGTATAGTTTAGTGTTAAAGGCTGGAATGATCTCATCAGAATTGTCTAATTGCAAGTTTCTAATGGTAAGCGACGAAAGTCGGTCATGATTGATCACCTGATTGTAGTAGACACAGATCGTAGGTACAATTGCGTTGCCGGCTTTTGACGTGGAATAGGGGTTCGTTGCTGGATTTTTTTGATACTTTAGGTTTTAAGGTAGCTCTTTAATTGATATATTTTTAATATATTATATAATTCCAGACATAACGCAATATTCAAGGATGTATACAGAGAAGTGGGTATGTTGGAAGTATTTGTGACTTGTCTCTCACGATATGCTGTATACTTGAAAGACAAACAGATTTACGAGGATGAGAAGGCTAAAAGTGAGAGTATAGCTGATACAGAATCAGCAGAGACTGCGCCCGAATCTCCCAAAGTTCCCGAGAGAAGAAAGAGAAAATCATCCAAAACTGACTATTTGATAAAGGATCCTAATTTAGATGCAGAAGAAGAGGAGTTGGGATCTCTGGTGATGGAGGGATTGACGGCGTTATTGAATGCCAATTCAAATAATTGCAATGTGTTTAGGGATTGTGGAGGTGCAAAATGCGTTCACGGAATGGTTGTGTATGAGTCTTGCAGAAGCCAAGCTTTAGGCAAGTATATTAACATCTAATAAATAATGAAGTCTCGGTGGCGCAGTGGGCGAGCGCACGGCCTCTGATCCAGAGGTCCGGGGTTCGATTCCAGACACTGGCTCACACCAATGACTTTTCGAAATTGTTTTCGGAATTTATGTGTGATAAATACCGATAACTGACAAACTTTGTGCCCGGTATGGCAATAGGTTCGCCACCTATTCCATTTGGGACGTAAACATAACGGCGAGACGAGGCTTAACAGCCGCTGCCTACACCTTCGGGTAACAAAAGGCGTGAAGTTATGTTATGTTATGTATGTTAATAAATAAATATAACTTAAATAAGAAATATAACTTAAATTCTATATTTTAAACTATCTACTACAGAAATCCATTCCCCTCCACGGGAAAATCGGAGAACTCAAAAATTTTACAGTTCGATTATGCTTCTTCTGAATAAGTAAACATGTCAATACAATAACACCAGTTCTGGTTATTTATGTAACCAAAGTACACACAAAAAGTCGCTAGCAAAAACCATTTGTTATTTAATGGTATGTTTGTATATTAAATATGTACTTATATTTGCCAATTACAACTTGGTTTTGAGTGTTACATTATAATACCTGGTATTTTCCTTGTATTATGCAATCAGTTCCAATTTTCTTTATTTATGTGCTCATTCTATTTCTGTTACTGCTGTTACTCCTGTTCTGTTACTCCTCAATTAATAGCCCGGATTCTAACCTCTACCGCCAAGACTGCAATATTTGAATAAGTTTTAAAAAAATAATCATTCCCTATCTATCCCATCACACTTTATACGATCCACCCATGTGACCCAAACTCAATTAATGGATCAGCTTCAATAATAGAATGTATGATGTAGTTTTTAACGGCATACAAAAATTGAGCAGATTAGAACTATTATTATGACTTAATTTAAATAGTAGTAGCAGTCTTGATTTGGTCTTGGGTTCAGTTGCCATCCAGTATAAACTCACATTACATAACTACACGCCTTTGTTACCCGAAGGTGTAAGCAGCAGCTGTTAAGCCTCGTCTCGCCGTTATATTTACGTCCCAAATGGAATAGGTGGCGAACGTTTTGCCATACCAGGCACAAAGTTTTCAGTCATCGATATTTATCACACATAACTTCCGAACACAATTTCGAAAAGTCATTGGTGTGAGCCAGTGTCAGGATTCGAACCCAGACCTCTGGATCAACTCCGTTCAGGGGAAAGAACCCTCGCCTGCACCAATTTAAGCTCACATTCAGAATTAACTATTAATATTACATTAACTCATTTTTAACTACTCGTAGGTGTTATAAGGGAATTGATTGTGAGCGGCTCCGGTGAGGAAGATATGTCGGCTTTACTATGTGGTATGCACGCAGCCCCGAATGATGCTCTACGTTTGAAATTACACATTCTCAAAGCTTTACTCGCCTGCTTGAGGGATTCACATCGCACCAGAACTATATTTAGAAAGGTAAACAGCAATTTCGACTATAACATTATTTAGTACTAAATATTAAATATATGACTGACTGAAACTTATTCTACTACTACTAAGGTTAAGAACAGCATTACCACGCTGGCATCAATAGCCACAACATGTTGTATATAATAGAAGATATTACTCTACGTTAAATTATCTGGAAAATCTAAAATCAATTGATACTGACTATTTGTACGTACAAATAGTATAGTGACGAATATATACCAATAGATAATATGACACCTTTTGTATTGAGGGTCTGTCTACTGATTAATACACACAAGCCTGAATCTTTTACATAAATATTTTATATTGTTATAACTGTATATTTCAAATCTAACGTCTCGTCCACACTACTCGCGAAGTTGAAAGAAGGTAAATAAAATACGGCACTTCGCCTAATTAAACTTTGCCTCGACTCGAGCGGCTTCAATTTGTTATCGGTTGCGCCCGAATCAAAGGGCCTGAGGTTTAAACACACGTTAGCTCATCGCGAAGTTAAAAAAGTGTGTAAAGGCACACTTCTAACTTCTCCGAAGTTAGCCGAGGAACTTCGCGAGTGTGTGGACGAAGACACTGAATACAGAATAATATTTTTTTTAGGTCAGCGGATTCGTGTACGTAACAAGTGTTCTAGTATCTTTGGAAGGGAAGCTAAAAGGTGATGAGTTGATGGACAAAGATATGCTACAGCTAATACATATTGTATTTTATACTATCAGCACTGCGATGAGATTTGAACCGGCTAATGCGAAATTTTTCCACCACGAGGTGAGTGTAGACAGCGGCAGTTATGCCTCGATAAGTTGATTTTTTGTACCTATAACTTTAGAGAACTTATTATTAGAGATTTTAAAATCAGAAGTGGGATAGGGAACTAATAATATTTGTATGTATGTTGTGACAGTTTAACTGAATCAAACTTGTAGCTTTTTGTAACTTAATGCCAGTTCAGCTCGATATTGTAAGCATTGACTGTAATGTTTCGACTCGCCATTGATAATTGAGCCAGAAAACTGATCTAACCACCTAGATGTCTAATATATACTATCATTAGATATTTAAAATTTGTTTCTTCTAGATATGTATGACAACACTGTGTAACACGATACGGCTTTTGGGTTGTTTCATTGAAGACAAGGAGTTGCAGAACGATTGCGAACCTGGCGACACTGAGCTATACGAAGTGTTTCATGATATATTCACAGGAAATATTTTGGAAATGACGTAAGTACTGTTACAATGTTACCCTTTACAAATATCACATTTTGGAAGTGGTATGTTATTACAGCTTTCTTACGTAATGCGTTACGACGCTGTTGCGGTAGTCAGACTCTTCTGTCAATCTACCTTACAACGCTAGTTACTAGTGTCCGACCGAAGCTTTGGCTTCGGCCAAAAATCCATCTTCGGCCAGATTCTGGGCCGGTACACGGTAGCTCCGTAGTATCTACCACTTTAATTTTGGGCTCCGGTATTCAATCACAAAATCTATTATACTTTTGCTTCCATTCCACTCTCATGTATATTTATGGACATCCTTATGATGGAACATAGTATTCGTAACCACGAAGTGCTTTTCCACACACACTTGTATCAAGCTAGAGCCGCTCTCCTTTACACTTTCATTACCATACTTTCCTAAAACTCAAAGTCAATATTTTTCCGCTACATCTCATCTCCTATTTTAGTAATTCTCTTAGTAATTAAAACAACTTTTTAGGATTGTATCGCGTTTATTTCTATTTATTTATATTTATTTCCCGACGTTTCGAACTCTTTACAGAGATCATTTTCACGAGCGACGAACAAAAAGATGGTAGTCGTTCAAAGTTTATTTGTAATAATTTAATAATAACAACTTTTAATTATTAAATCATACAACAAAGGATCTTTAGAAGCAGGATATATGAATGCATCTTATAAATAAGTATTTAACTTTTGTTCTCATGGTCTGATGTGGGTTACCAATAGTAAAAATCATATTTTTGACATCAACTTTTAGATTTTTATTTCCAAAAAGTGGGTGCTCTCTGTATCAATGAAGATAGCTTTTGAACGACTACTATCTTTTTGTTCGTCGCTCGTGAAAATGATCTCTGTAAAGAGTTCGAAACGTCGGGAAATAAATATAAATAAATAGAAATAAACGCGATACAATCCTAAAAAGTTGTTGTAATGAGTGAGATTCGCGAAAGCCTTAGAAACAAATATGTAAATCCTCATAATATTCTGGTATTTATTTGACAACAATCTCACACTATCCCAAATCCGGTGCGTAAACAGCTACGAGAAATACACCTGTATGCAGTTTAGTCGGATCCACAAAAGACTAGGACTAACACACGCTCATAATCTTTCAAACAATTCAGCAGACGTTCCGAAAGAACTACTCCAACTTCTTGGTACGTGCGTTCGGCCTCCAAAACTCCGGCCATTAGATTGCCGTGTTGAGAAGTGACGATGTCTTTCCTTTTGTTCTCGCTTACAACCTTCAGATTTATGTGGCTTTCCGTCACTACCTGACGTAATTTATTCATCTTATCACTCATTTCTCCCTGCACATTCAGCGTAGTTATAGGGCACTCCGCGGCCTACTTTTAGACCCGTGGAATACCTTTCCGCATTCAAAGGGAAGGTTAGGTAGTATTTGGAGGCACCTCTTCGAGATATCCGGCGCGGTAGCCTGTAGGCTCCTCCCTACATATGCATCAATTGACGCGGCAGAATTATTGGCGGAAAGGGAAGGGGTAAACAAAAGAAATATTACGGATAAGTTAAAATATCAAGGTAAGGGCTGCTGTTACAGAAGGCCTGGAATGTAGTAGCTCAAAGAGGTTGAGGTCGCACACCCAAAAATATTTTCCATAGACGTCGGTCAGAGTACCAGCAGAGATCCTCTGACCTTTTTAATCTTAGTAACTCTAGATAACTTCTTCCTTTTCTCACAGATTTCCTGTAGCAGTCCCAGTAGTGTTTGTTCACGCTTGCATAATTTTGCGACTTCTGTATGATGTGGCGTTGGACTCGTTCGACAAACCAACTTTCTGTGGATCGCTCAATGTAAAATCTCCTAGTCTTACCCGTCAGAGCTCTGCGATTAACGAAGTAAGTGTCTGTTAAGTAGATATTAGTTTTAACTACTGTTATTATAAAAGTGTTTTGTATATCTCTACAAATCTATTTCCATGAAATATTTTTGATTTCGATCTGTATCTATCGACAAAGGTCTCCAAAAAGTTTTCGTTTTTACTCATGTATAGTCAAAGCCAGCTGGTCGTACGGCGCCTCTGAATCTCTCCGTCGGCAGTAATAATGGTGAAGCGTGGATTATACACTCTGGGGTCGTGATTGTAATGGCCAAACTACTCCCGGCCCTGCCTAGACCTGTAGAACACGAGGCTCACGCCAGAGCCATACGTGATTATTTGGCGCACGTCCTGAAAAGTCTAGTGAGGAGGTAACATAATTGATTATAAGTTATTTATATTAACGTGTACATACAATTCCTCACAAACACGATATGAAATTTGAGAGAAGAGTAAATACAAAGGTTGAAACTGATATATATATATATATATATAGTTACAAATTGGTAAAAGTGAAGTGAAGTAATATTGAGAATTAAAAAAATAAAGATTTTTTTATGGGATAGGAGGGCAAACGAGCGGGCGTGTCACCTGATGGTAAGCAACTAACGCTGCGCATGGACACCAGCAACACATATAGTGTTACTGTTGTGTTGCCGACCTTTAAGGGATAGGGGATAGGAAAGGATGGGGAGGAGGGGTGGGCCTCCGGGTACCTCTCTCACCGAACGAAACGCGACATAAGCCACTTTACGTCGGTCTTCTGAGAGGTCGTGGTATTTCACCGGTCGAGCCGGCCCATTCATGCAGCGAACTGCTTGGCTCTACCACTGTTTAAATAATAATTTAATTTATTACATAATAATAATTACAATAATTTATAATAATGATAATACAGTTCTTTAAGCGGCTTTAACGTGTAAAGGTTTTTTATGGGAAAGGGGGCCCAACGAGCAGGCGTGTCACTCGATAGCAAGCAAACGCCGCCCATAGACACCTAAACATAGATAGTGTTACAGTTGTGTTGTATGCTCTGCTACCATCGGGATCAGAAGTGGTATGGGAAAGGGGAAGGGGTTGGGCCTCCGGTTATCTCTCTAACCGAGCGAAACGTGGCATAAGCCACTTTACGTCGATCTTCTGAAAGGTCGTGGTATTTCACTGTTGGAGCCAGCTCATTCATGCAGTGAGCTGCGTTGCTCTACCACTATTAGAGTTACAACTGTTGCATGTATAATTTTGAGTCATTGAGTAGCACTAACGAAGTCGTGAGTAATAGTAATGGGGGCTAAAATAATGCTATAAGTTAAGTTACTTTTGTTGTTCTGTTGTGGCAGCGAGCGCAACCAGCAAGTGATGTGCCAGGCGGGGCTGGCGGGCGCCGTGCTGCGCGTGTGTGGCGCCGCCCTGCGCCACGACCGGCACCCGCTGCACGCGCCCGCGCTCTACATGCTGGAGAGGCTCGCCGCGCACGCGCTCAGACCCAACGAGCTCAGGTACCGCCACACCCCGCACCCCCACACACGCCCCGCGCTCTACATGCTGGAGAGGCTCGCCGCGCACGCGCTCAGACCCAACGAGCTCAGGTACCGCCACACCCCGCACCCCCACACACGCCCCGCGCTCTACATGCTGGAGAGGCTCGCCGCGCACGCGCTCAGACCCAACGAGCTCAGGTACCGCCACACCCCGCACCCCCACACACGCCCCGCGCTCTACATGCTGGAGAGGCTCGCCGCGCACGCGCTCAGACCCAACGAGCTCAGGTACCGCCACACCCCGCACCCCCACACACGCCCCGCGCTCTACATGCTGGAGAGGCTCGCCGCGCACGCGCTCAGACCCAACGAGCTCAGGTACCGCCACACCCCGCACCCCCACACACGCCCCGCGCTCTACATGCTGGAGAGGCTCGCCGCGCACGCGCTCAGACCCAACGAGCTCAGGTACCGCCACACCCCGCACCCCCACACACGCCCCGCGCTCTACATGCTGGAGAGGCTCGCCGCGCACGCGCTCAGACCCAACGAGCTCAGGTACCGCCACACCCCGCACCCCCACACACGCCCCGCGCTCTACATGCTGGAGAGGCTCGCCGCGCACGCGCTCAGACCCAACGAGCTCAGGTACCGCCACACCCCGCACCCCCACACACGCCCCGCGCTCTACATGCTGGAGAGGCTCGCCGCGCACGCGCTCAGACCCAACGAGCTCAGGTACCGCCACACCCCGCACCCCCACACACGCCCCGCGCTCTACATGCTGGAGAGGCTCGCCGCGCACGCCTTAAACTGCCGTAGCGCCATCCTAATTTGATACTTTGAAATGAACAAAAACTTAACTACTGAAATAAAATAAAACCATTACACATTACCTTACACATTTCGTAGATGAAACTATAGGGAATAACTACATACAGAACATTGATATACATTATGACCTTGATATATAGTAAATAAAACGATTTATAATACAACTCGTAATAATGTCTATTGTAAATATGGCATAATGTTGAGTTATCTGACTTCGTATTATGTCATGTTGTCCTACATTGATATACTACAATATAATAGGATCTTTATTTATCTGCCTGTTAACATATCTGTTTGTTGTGCATTATCGTTCAGTTATAACTGGTATGCTAATAAACTATGTTTATAACGATATTATTATTTTATCATGTTCCAATATTATATTGAAGGCAAAATAAATATAAGTATTATATTTACTTTTACAATACGTACCGCCATCTACTACATTTGAGACTAAAAAATTAGGCAAATTGCTACATAATTTCCGCTGTCTCTACTCCTTTAGAGATTATATTGTTCAATTGAATTAAACAACTAACATACATAGCTGTTATAAAGTTTTACCGTGTATCGGTATAAATAAATAGCTTCACGCAAAAGTTCCTCGTGGGGTAGGCAGAGAGAACACAGCACCATAAGGCATGATTCTTACGCACTTTACTAGCTTCTTTGACTTTCATGATTCTTACACGCTTGTCGGTTTTTAAGGATCTTGACATCATCACATGTTGCTTTCCTGATTGTTCCTGTTGTTGGGCTTGTTCAATTTGGTCATGGTAATTGTGTCGTAGCCGTCCTCTACTCTTAAATAACTGGTTAAAAATCCGAGCAGGTACGGTATTTCTAAAAATAAAATATTTCTAATAGATAATAGATTATTAAATCTCTACAGACTAATGAGTCTGTGCGAGTCTCTTCCAAATGTGGAATTATTTAAATAACTTCAGATTTCTAAATAATATGTTTTTATTTTTACAGAGAGTTTCTACGTATGGGCAATCCTTTGAACTGTGTGGCTCCCGAACCAGGACAAGTTTGCAAACCAGGAGGTCCCGTGCCACTCACACGGATCAAGACTTTGGTCTCTATGACCACCCCAAGAGATTACAGGTTAGTAGTACCCAAATTCATAAAATGCCACAGTAACGGTTCTTTAACTTTAAGACGAGCCTCGTGGTGCATTGGTAAAGCTACTGACTGCAGAATAGAGGTTGGCGGGTTGGGTTGGGTTGGAGTCCCACCCGAGTACAAATATTTGTGACAAGCATGAATGTTTGATATGGCGTCTGGGTGTATTTTTCTATGTATTATAAGTATGTATTTACAAAAGAAAAGTATATATGTACACTTTGAAGTTGTATACGGTAAATGTTAGTGACTGACTGAATTTGCTCCGATATATATGACAATAGGTCCCAACATCCATTTCATTTATCACACATAACTTAAAGTTATTTAAAAGTTATTGGTGTGAGTAAAGATTTGAAGCCGCGACCTTGATTGCGAACCTTTACATAAGTTTATTTTTCTATCTGCCATAGGTCTCAAAACTCCTGCACGTTGCCACCTTTCGTTGAGTTCGATATGTCGGCAGAGGGATTTGGTTGTTTATATTTGCCTAGCATAGCACCGCAGTCGGCTAATTTGAACGCGCTTGGAACTCAGGATAACACCACTCTGGGTGGTATTGGTTCAGGTAATTAATAAATGAAATAATATACATACATCCTGATATGACTGAAAACTTTGTGGCAGGTATGGCAATAGGTTCGCCAGCTATTCCATTTGGGACGTAAACATAACGACGGGTCGAGGCTTAACAGCCACTGCCTACACCTTCGGGTAAAAAAGGCGTGAAGTTATGTTATACATCCTTTATTCACGTCAAGTCCCCTTTCGGGGTAGGAACAGTGAACAGTGCGCCATAAGGCACGATTCTTACACACCTCACTCGCTTCTTTGGCTTTGGAACTCTTGTCGATTTTTAAGTCTCTGGAATGGGCTCTGGCTCTGAAATTTACTAAAAGGGAAATTAAACTATCGCTTTTGCCTATTTTCTAGGTGATCGAGTATTTCCCCCTCAAACCGGCCTAACATATTCCACGTGGATATGCGTGGAGAAATACTCTGATCCTAGATCGGACCCGCACTGCGTGCGACTGCTGACCCTCGTGAGGAACATCAACAACAGTCGTGATGAACATTTGGTCTGTCTGACTGTCGTATTGTCTGCCAGAGACAAAGCTATCATAGTCTCCACACAGGAGACGCTAGTGCCGCACAGTAAGTTTGTTAAATTATTGTTAACGCAAAGAATTATTAAGTTTAAAAAATGGCAGAGAAGCAGAATTTATCTGTGAACTGAATATTCAAAACTTTGGGTGCAAATATGAATTAGAAACAATATTTCTATTCAGCTCAATGTTTTCTTTTCCTTACATTTTTACAAAAGTTTTACAGTCCTGATGAAATCGGGTAATAATTTATGATAAGTAGATATGGTCGTAATTTATGTGTCAATGGTCTGGAGGTAAGGCATTCCGCTTCTAAATGTAGAAATTATGGATTGCAAACCCTGGCTATTCGGATATTTTTCGTAAGTTATATGTGATGAAATATCTGTGACTGACCACATCCTATCCAAAGTATGGTAATGTATTCGCCACCTATTTGGGACTTAAGAAATCCAGTCCAAGCGTTACAGCCGTGGTCAATAATTTTGTATAGGAAAAAGCATATATAGTAAGGCCAACGAGACGAGATAAAAACTATAAACAAACGGTCCCTTACCGAGTTATCTTGCGACAGTTAGCGATTGACAGGAGTATCCCAGCGATTGATATCTCTGTCCTTGTTACTCCTATGCAGTAAAGACGCCACTTAGTCGAAAACAGCTATCGTTGCGCACTTCGTGGTACATGATAGCAGTTGATACCGTGGTCGTCAACAGTTGGTCCGCAATTTTGTTAACAAGTTCATTCCTGTATGAAAAGCGTTCGAAGTGACTAGCATTTTCGTTTCCCGTATTTGGTTGTTTTTTCTTGTTATCAATCTGTTACTGTTTTAGTTTTCTTGTTATTTGAACAAATGTTTTGAACCCCTAAAACTTTGTTTACATTTTTTATCTCTTCTCGTTGGCCTAACTATAGATACAAAGAAAAATATTAGGTTGACTAACAATTTATTATTTAATTAGATTTTATTTAATTATGAAAAACAACAATGCATGCAAAGTTCCTTGAATTAAAAGATGTAGAATAGGAGTATAAGTATCAATACAATATGCCAAAATGGCAAACTCCTAGTTATACCTATTAAAAATAACATGATACAGAATCAAAATCACACTAACAAATCAATTAAGCTATAACAACTATTCTAAGTTTTATACTTGGCTTGGAATTGACTTGGTTTTATTGAGAGAGTCAAAATGTATGTATATTCTGGTACTTTTCCAATTACAGAGCATAGAGTGACTGAGAGGCGCACAATGCCGAATTATGCTGAAGCTTTATTAGAACGTGAATAGTTTTCTATTGCAGTAGTAGATTGCGCAAAATTTTGTGTTCACATTTTAAACGTGGTATTTAAAAAATGTCAACGTTGTACCTTCATACTTTTTTTTCATTTTCATCATCATCAGCCTATTACAGTCCACTGCTGGACATAGGCCTCCCGATTAAAAATTAAAAACCTCCCTATTAATTTTTTAACACTGATTATTTCCAAAAAAACAGTAACGAATCGAACTCTTTAAATTTTTTCACACTAAATAATGTTACTAAAGATAAAATAAATAAAACATTTCGATCAATGTCAACGAAAAAAAACAATTGTCAATTTTGTGTTACTGATTTGGTATCCACTGCACACATCAAGCGAAAGCACTAGTTTTGACTTGAGTGCTCGATTGTGCGAAGCGTTGGTGTATTTGCATACAAAATGAAGCATTATGCCGCGTAATGCGCTCTACCTACTCGTATATCTCCTATCTGATGGTAAGTTCACAAAGTATGTGCCTATAGACTGCACTTCTCCAGACGTAGGCGAGTGGGAGCCGGAGGGGTCGGGCGAGTGCGGCGCGCGCGTGTGGTGCCCCGACCTGCAGCACGAGGGCCAGTGGCACCATCTGGCGCTCGTGCTCAACCGCGCCGTGCTCAAGAACTCCTCCTTCTCGCTCTATCTCGACGGTACCGCATCACACATACATACATCACTTCACGCCAAATCCCTTGCGGAGTAGGCAGAAAGAACAGAGCGCCATAAGGCACGATTCATAACTCTTTTCATTCACGCGCGTCGATTTTTGAGGCACCTAACATCACCTTCCTCCAGAACACGTTATATTTGGTCATGGAATGTGTGTCTTGGCCGTCCTCGACTCCTACATCCATCCGCTTTTATCGCGTATATCTGCTTAGTCCATCTTGCATCATCCATTCTTTATACATGTCCGCACCGTCGGTGCATGCCCTTTCTTACATTTACACCGGCACACTCTTTCAATCCAACTTCCTTTCTTCACTCCTTTAAGATTATTAACGACTAAAATACCTACCTAATCTGGCAGGTCAACACATGCATTCGGGCAAGCTACACTACGTAAGCGCAAACCCCGGAGGTGGGGCTGCGACACTGTCCGGGGCCTCCAGCGTGTACTGTGTACTCGGGACTCCGCCACATTGGAGAAGATATTCCAGACTCGTGTGGAGACAAGGTCCCGCTTTGCTACTGGAAGATGTACGTATTATACATTATAATAATTATATAATTATATTTGAGAGGGTATAAAGATAATGGCCTAAATTTACTTCAACCTTCAGGTATTACCAGCGCAGACTGTATCAGTCATTTATCACCTAGGCCCACACTATGTGGGCACACTTCAGGCGCCTCTACCACCAGGACAGTACCAGGAACCACTTGCACCACTTGTAGCTGAAGAGAAGGTCGTATTTGGTATCAACGCGCGGGCCATGTCTCAACTAACATTGGCTAAAATACGCAAAGTTTACAGCAAGAATGACAACAAAGCCATTGCGAAAATTCTAGGAATGTCTTCACACGAGAACGCCACTCCTATCAGGATTTTGCATAACTCTGCTGGACATTTGATGGGACCGGCGCGATGTTTGGGAGGCACTGTAGTCGGATATTTAGGTGTACGTGTGTTCTGTCCGAAACCTGCTTCTATCATGGTAAGTAACCTAATATTTTAAATAAACTCTTAAATTACTTGACTTTTGTCCACGTTAATATAAGGATAAATTCTAAATATGTAGGTGAAATAAGCATTAACTTAGCCTAGCAAAACCAGCTTTATCCGTAACCTCATTGACGGAAAATTCAATAAAATAAATAAATGATCTACCACTGAAAGCACTGTCAAAATCAATGGAGTGTTCTGAGAGATTAGCCAGACTAAACAGAACAAAATTGTATTACGTTGTATATTTTAATATTTATCAGTTTCCTGCCCTTATCCACTCTTAAGTGGGCTCGGCAGACTATGTCATCCCTTTCCATTTTCTTCTACTTGCTCCCTTCATACTCTTATTAACTTTTATACAGTCCATCCATCTCTTTAATCCTACAGACAGATGTTACATTCTTTTTTTCTATAGATAAATTGTTATATTAATATTTCAGATCGACACGGTTGGGGGCTGCTCAGTATTATTAGGTTTAATAGCAATGGCTCAAGATGTGGAATGTCTGTACGCTAGCGTCAAAGCGCTCGTATGTGTGGTGCGCTCCAATAAGGCAGCTCAAGCGGAGATGGACAGAAGGAAAGGATATCAAACGTTAGCCATGCTCCTGAAGAGAAAGAAACAATTGCTCAATTCACACATACTGCATCTCATATTTGGTCTAGTCGGGACTGTTGATAGCCAGAAGGAGACATCTTCTATACCTAATTTAACTGCTTTTCAGGTATTTCCATTAATTTAATTACATACATACATATGCATATTTTATAAAGTGAGACTTCTATTGCATCGTATCAAACATTTTCGTCCATCTAACGCATGTCGCGTGACTAGCGGCCGCGGAGTAAGAATTAAGCGAAAGGCGCTCGACAGAGCAGCTAATTTCAATATGGTGGCTCCTGTGGTTCTTATGAGCGGACCAAAAATGTTTATTAAAATGTCTACAGTGCGAAAAAACTTAATCCGTGTATCTTTTTACAAAGTTTTATTGTTAAATGTTATAATTTTTCTAGGATTTAATATGCGAATTGGAAGTATGGCTCGGCGCACCAGGTGGTTTGATAAAATCGCTGTTAGAACATTTATTAGAATTGGCAACTGAAACTGCACACAGAACGCACAATTTACGCACAATGAGAGAATTACAATTAGTATCTAAATTACTATATATAATAAACGATGTTAAAGTTGTATGTACAAGAAATGTTCTTATACAATTATTAGCTGCCTTACTTGCCGGACAACCGAGACCTAGTGACTTGCTCTGTCTAGGACAATTTATGGCATTTACTTTACCTCTGCCTTCACAAACAGAAAAAGGAGTTAATTTAAAAGAGAGTGACAATGAGAAAGAGAGTGAGGGAGAACAAATTATTTTACGAAATAAATGCTTCAACGTTCTGCATGGTCTTCTGTTCACTGCGAGGAATCTTGTCAACACGATTGTTTGCGAGGAGATTTCTCGTGTTTTAGGCCTGGATTGGTTGTTAAGTTTCATGTTGGAGAATGTTCATCCAACCACGGTTCTATGGGCTTTGAGAATACTGGTTGTACTGTGCTCTGGTCAGGGTCAACAATCAGCTATAATGCAAAGGTAAATCATTTACTGAGTATTGCAAATTATTATATTATGATACATATTTTTTATTTTCTGTTACTGGTTTTTTAGTGGCCGTCAACGCAACTTAGATTATCTGTGCTGTAGATGGTCGTGGGTGGCACTAGTCACTAACTACCAGTTGATTCGCTTTCTCGTTTTTCTCCATCCTTTAAAAAAATACACATTCGTTTGTGTAAATCCTTTGTTATGGTATAACCTATTTTTGTAAAAAAAATATTCTCAAATATTTATTTTAAATATTGTTTGCAGATTTCGTGAGGGTGTCGGTAACGGTGGCTGGTTACGACACACAGAAATGGTTTCACAACCTCAGCAGACTGGCGTAGTGCTCTCGACCACTGCGCATTCAAATTCACATCTGCACACCTCGTTACTGCACACTCCTGGGTTCACCTTAATGGCATGGTGAGTGCTAATATTATTGTTGAAATGCAAAATTTATTTGCCACGCAAAATTTAAGTTTTATATAATTTAGCTGCGCCTCGTTCTTCCAAGCCAAGTAAAATGTTCACGAGTAAGTATGATCCAGAAATGCGACTGCCTTGTTTGCAACGCGAGGAAATGCTTTATGCACCATCCCCCTGGGGACGGCAGGGGGTAGTGTGGGACTCCCAAAAGCAGTATACTGGGTATGCTACATTCCGATCTTAGGGTTAATCACTATAACTCCGCGGTGGTATTCCTAAGTCTATTGCTATAAGCTGGGGGGAAAATGGGGATGCATGTGTTACTTAATGTTGTGTCTTTGGTGTAGCGTGTTGTCGTATAGTTTTGGAGGGGGGGGGGGGGCGTATGCGTCAGTCAGACAATCTGTACATTCGTGTGTCGGGTGTGTCAGGTTGATCCCGGCGCACCTGCAGATCCCCGAGCTGTACTACCTGCTGTTCGGGCTGGCGCTGGGGCAGCCCATGCGCGGCGCGGGGGCGGAGCGCGCGCTGTCCGTGGAGCGCGTGTGGGCCGCCGCCTGGGGCAGCGCCGCGCCGCCGCGCCAGTCGCCCGCCGCGCTGGCCGCGCGCCTCACCACCACGCCCGACGCCGTGGGGCTGCTGCTGGCCGCCGCCCGCCTGCTGGCCCACTCCGACCCGCCCGACTGGCTCGCAGACCACGCTGTCGCCATCGTACAGGTGCCTACACTTTAGAAATCCTTTACAGTGATAGAGCCGAGCAGTTCGCTGCATGAATGGGCCGGCTCGACTGGTGAAACACCACGACCTCTCAGAAGATCGACGTAAAGTGGCTCATGCAGCGTTCTGTTCGGTGAGAGAGGTACCCGGAGGCCCACCCCCCTTTCCTATCCATTCCCAGCCATTCCCATCCTAGTCCCTTAAAAGTCGGCAACGCAACTGTAACACTATATGTTTTGCAGCTGTCCATGCGCGACGCTAGTCACTTACCATGAGATGACACGTTTGCTCGTTTGCCCACCTATCCCATAAGAAGAAAAAAAATCCTTACTGATTTCATATACCGCACTAATCGATCACACTAATCAACTCACATTTTAGGTATTGTTCTCATTGTACAACACGCTGCCGGACTTCGTACCGATTATGATGACTGCCGAAGTGTTGACTGCATTGGCGGCCATACTGTTTCCACCTAACTCTACCGATGACATACATATGCGTAAGTGTTTTTGTATTATTTTTATGTGCTGTTTGTTCTTCTAAAATTGCGCCAGGCACAACTTTAGCAACATCAGAACGGTCTGGCAAAATTAATATTTGTTGCAAAAATTTCAATAAACATAATGTAACAAACAAAAATATTCTTAAAATGATTTGAAAAATGGATACTTCACGTGTACAAATAGGCTGCGCAGAAACGAATGCAACCACTACCGCTAGCCAGACTGCCTGCGTTACGTTCAGGAGAGAGAGAGAGAGGGATAACATATCTTAAAACTGGCCGACCTAAATTCGTTGCTCAAAAACGTTGCTAGCTCTTAGGGGCCGTTTAAGTATTATGTAAGCAGATTTATTACAATTATTTACCCCCCCACCCCCCTTTTAAGCAAAAGAAAGCAAAGTTCTTACCACCTTCCCCGGTAATTACGTAATCATTTAAAAAAAAATAAGAGACCATCTACACGATTGGTCTAAGGTTTTTTGGAACATTGAATAGCTACTGATGAAGTAATCATCATCTAGACCCCCCTACCCCTCATGTCATCAAAAACAAGCAAAGCAAAGACCCCCCTATACTACTTACGGAATACTTGAACGGCCCCTTATACCCCAAATATACAATGTCAATGTCGATAAATTTAAATTTAGATCATTGTATCAACAGCAATAAGCGAGTCTGGGGAGAGTTCGGGCGCATCTACGCCGGGGTCTGAGAAGGACGTGGTGCTCGGTGCTAACGTGTCGTGTGCCCTCACCCAGCACCCGGTGCGACAGGGGGTCATGGACTTCCTACGTGTCATAGTTCTGGATTCTCTGCCACTCAATGT
Source organism: Euproctis similis (assembly GCA_905147225.2). Classification (NCBI taxonomy): domain Eukaryota; kingdom Metazoa; phylum Arthropoda; class Insecta; order Lepidoptera; family Erebidae; genus Euproctis; species Euproctis similis. Next base: position 12,250,813 of record LR990114.1, on the reverse strand, counting down.
TACGGGGAAAACTGCACCGGTATGTTACTACCCACCAGTATTATTTTTACTGCAGTTATATACGGTGTATCAAAGATCTTTGCTACGTAATTGAAGATGCATGCTACCTATTATTTTTTTAGTCAACGGAAATAAAAGACAGTCTTTTTGAAGTGATAATTTCCTATGTGAAAACCACTTCGTTACGTAATACGTTACGGCGCCAGTCTGTTTGACTTCCTTTTCACTCCCGCATAAGGCAACGCCAGGCAAGCTCCTCTTTCACAGCGCTAGTCATATATCTGACAACCTTGACCCTCCCACTACTCGAGTGTTTAGTCTACGGTATAGTTCTGTTTTACGCGCCGAGAGGCACAGATTATTTTTTATTATATTTATTACTAATTAAATAATTTTGCAATAGTAACATTTGCAATTTATGAGTTCACAAGTGTTTGTTAGCTGTGTTGCATGATGCAGTTGTCTATACCAACTTTAGTGGTATGTGTATAGTAAGGCTAACGAGACAAGATAAAAAATGTAAACAAACAGACCCTTACCAAGTTATCTTGAGACAGTCAACGATTAACACGAATATCCGAGCGATTGAAATCTCTATCTTTGTTACTCCTACGCAGTAAAGACGTCACTTAGTCGAAAACAGCTATCGTTGCGCACTTCGTGGTACATGATAGCAGTTGATACCGTGGTCGTCAACAGTTGGTCCGCCATTTTGTTAACAAGTTCATTCCTGTACAGAAAGCGTTCAAAGTGACTCGTACTTTCTTTTCCCGTATTTGGTTGTTTTTTTCTTGTTATTAATCCGTTACTGTTAGATCTCTTGTTAATTTTTGCTGTTATTGTTATTATTGTTACTAATTAGTTGTTGATTTTAATCATGGAAAATGTTTTGAAGCCCTGATACAGTTTACATTTTTTATCTCGTCTCGTTGGCCTTACTATAGACATTAATATTAAAATAATAACAAATATAATTCATTGAAAGTTATATTGTAGTTTCAATGTTGGTTCTAGAACGCGGAATGCGCTACTGACTCAGTGCAACCGTCAATGTTTTGTACACCATGTAACCCCTGCTCCGCTCCGAGATCGTACTTTTATTGCGTAAATATGGGCGAAATATATTTTTTATCATTTCAAAAATAATCTTGAATAAAGTCAATAACATCACTATAAATAACCAAAATATATCTCAGCCTCTTATTATCTCTGGAATTGAATAAATAACATGCACAAGCTTTCTAAATATCTACAGTCAAATTCATCCACAATATTTATTTGTTGTAAAATAATGTATCGAGAATAAATAAATGTTATTTGTAATCGAATATTTTATAGAAACGAACTGAAAATAAAATACTTCTACTACATGTCAAAATATATAATAATTTACGTGACAGAAAATAAGTATAGTCTAGAGTTTATATAGGTTAAATTTTATGAAATTGAAAGATGGATTTGACTTAGTTTTCCTTGATGATGCATCAATTCTGTTGAGAAACGTGTTTGTACTCGAAAAGAGGCTGACTTAATACCAAAATGATTTATCAATACGAGACTTAGAATATTTGAAAATATCAATGATCTTCATCGTATGAAATAGTTTTGGCAAATACGAATTTTTGTTTTTTATTTCCTGAAAATTTACTCGGATAAAATTGTAATTGATTATGAACAACAGAATTGCTGTTTATAATATGCATGTCATATGCGTATCTGCGTGGCACGCTTGTAAGCATTTCACCAATATTATAATATATAACATGTACGCACTTGCCAACGCACACGTTCCTTGCATACTCCAAAATTCATGGAGAGGGACAATTAAATACTTAGAAAATGTTCGCCATATTGTCCCATTAAACCAATACGAATGATAGATCAATAATATGTGGCCCAAATGCAAAGAAAATATCTCCGGAATATGCAATTAAAATGAAATCATTATACAACTACATTATACGGCTGGACAATTTTGAGCTCGATTCTCGACAGTAAATAAAATCCTGATACCACGTGGTTTGTATACATCTTTTGCAGTTTAGTAATATTGTTTGTAGCTTTATGCCTTTTAAATATGATGGTGTGGGCGCGTCAATTATGCCTCCACTTCTCAAACTATTTTTGCTATCAAATGTGATGATTAATTTCAGGTTATTGATCTGGTGCTAGATGCTTCTCCGCCTAATTCAACCAGCCAACAACAAATTGAATATCAAACGGAAGTTCTTACTACTCTGATGGAAAATCTGTTGAATACGGAGCTATTTGGCTCCGAGTCCAATATATCGAATGTGTGTTATTTAGCTGCCAGATTGGTTGACAAGCTATGGCAAGGGCAACTCTCACGAGACCCTCATGAGGTAAGATTGATTAATAAAGTAAGGTAAAATATTTGTAAAATTATAATTAAAGCGAACTTTGTATCGCCTTAAAACCAATGAGAAGAAATAAAAGTGGTCATTGTGGGTTATAACTAAGACATCACTTAGAGTTCAGCCAACGTTTGTAATTAAAGTCCTAAATCTCTAAAATTTTCACTTTCTTTTGCTACATTATACATAAATTATACAAATAGACCACTTCGTTGACAATTTCTATCTATTTCTAAGACTTTCGCGAATCTCACCCATTGATCAAAACAATTTTTAGGATTATATCGCGTCTATTTCTTACTTATTTATCGTGAAAATGATCTCCGTAAAGAGTTCGAAACGTCGGGAAATAAATATAAATAAGTAAGAAATAGACGCGATATAATCCTAAAAGTTGTTTTGATCAATTTCTATCTATTAAAAAAACATCAAAATCTGTTGCGCAGTGGCACGTAAGGGACAGACAGCGGATAGCGACTTTGTTTTATACTATGTTATGATGTAGCTTCTGAATTTGGACAACTTTGCTAATTTATATCTCCTTTTACAGGTGTTTGATTTCATAGTTAAGTTAGTAACGCAGGCTAAAAAGAAATCCTCTGTGATATCACTGGAAGGCTTACACCACTGTTTGAATAGAACAATACTGTTTCTGCTGTCCCGCTCAACCGACTCCATTGCCGATCAGATGTCCGTTTTGGAAGCTTTACACAAGTTAACAACTAGCAGGTATGTACATTATAGCTCGTTAGTTGTCAAATAATTTAAATAGTAGGATAATGTTACCAGAAGGGGCAGCTAACTACGTGGATATACCACGTAGTTCGCTGCCCCTTCTGGCCTCCTAAAATAAGGGCGTAAAGTTGCTCATGTCGCATTCATTCGGTGAGAGAGGTGTCCCAAGGGTCACCTCCTTCCCCTCCTTTATAGAGCTACTCACGTACTAGAGTACTACTACACTACTGAGCGTAACTGTAACACTATCCGTGTTACAGGTATCCTTGGGCGGCGGTAGTGGTTTACCATCAGGTCACCCACTTGCTCGTTTGCCCTCCTTTTTATAAAAAAGATTAGTTGAATTGCGACCGCTCTTTCGTTTACAGAACTATAAGTTGTTTAAAGGACACTTGAACTAAAAATAAAATCTTCATAAATTGTTAAAAGCAATGAATTAAAAATAAATCATTTTTCAGATTGCTCATATTCGGAGCGGGCAATCACGAGCTCGAGTTTATCGGCTGCCTTACATATTGCCTCTTGCAATTAAGTTCCAATATGAAAATAGCTCTAGACTCGCACATGAGGACCACTTGGCACGTCAACCCCAGCGGTGATCTGGAGTCGAGGGACGACAGACTCACAACACATCAAGGTAAGTTATTTAGTAATTTGATAATACTGAATAATAAATGGCATAGGAGGGCAAATGAGCAAGTTGGTCACCTGATGGTAAGCAACTTCTCACCTCCCATGAACACCGTGGTGCTTTGGACTTAAAGGGAGTAGGAGGGGAAAAGGGGATTGGGCCTCCGGTTATCTCCCTCACCGAACGAAACGCGGCACGAGCCTATATTTCGAGAGGTCGTGGTATTTCACCGGTCGAGCCGGCCTATTCATGCAGCGAACTGCAAGACTACCGCTATTGTACCATTATATACGACTTCTACAAATTGAGTTTACTTTACAGCTAGTTAATATATTTTTAGGGCGCAATCTGATGGCTGGTGCAGCGCGACGCGTTTGGGAGGAATTATACGTGTGCAAGAAGCCGGCGATAGAGGAAGTTTTTAAAGTGACTCTAACGCTCCCTCTGGGCAACGCGCGGGCACCCGATCTGGCTTCAGTCAGAGAGCAACTCAACGAGAGTGCGCACAAATTGTGGAGCAATTATATTGATACCGAAAGAAAGGTGACTTATTATAATATCACAAGTTTTAAATTTTTTTAGCTAGTGATAAAATTGACACAAAATCAATCAATCAATAAAGGGTCCATGAATGCTATCTATATTGAATACACGGTTTTATTGAGAAGATTCGACGTCACCATCAACAAAATCTGAAAAAGCTAGTCAAAAAGGGATTGCTAGCCTTGTCCAGGATCACCATGGGTTGTTATTATAATTTTCCCGATGTTTGTTAAGGAGTTCCCCAAGGGAGCGTCCTTGGTTTCTTATGATTTCTTATTCAGTTAGTAAACTATTAATTCCATTGTCCGGCTTTCTTGGCACAACTTTTAGACGTATTTTGGGAAGATAAGGTTTACTGTGAACTGTGTAAAAATAACAAGAAGGACAAGCTTACTATAATATCATGCATCAAATAATATCAGCTATATAATATGATAGTCTAGAATACAGGAATTTTTTGTTTTTAGTACCCAATTACTTCATTTATGAAATTTGACAGGCCACTTATCGAGTACCTTGGGAGTTGCATAACCAAATCCAGTCGAAGATTCAGAAGGTAACGGGTGGGCTGACACGACTCGCCTCCAGAACTAAAGTGAAGAAGGAGGAATCTGCCAAGTTACGCTCCAATCCTCCGCGCGATCACGCACTAGCGTACATGCAGGATCACGTACAGCTAGTCAGGTATGACATTGTTTTGTGTGTTGTCACAACGCACATTCGCACACTGTGGTAGTTTTCCAATTACAGAGCATAGTGCGACTCAGTGGCGTACAGTTCCAAATTATACTAAAGCTTGATTAGTTGGTGAATTAATTTTCAAATGCACCAGAAGAGTGCGCTAAGTTCAGTGGTCACATTTTAAAAATGGAATATAAAAAAGTCAATGCTTGCACCTTCATTCATATTTATATCAATTTATTTAGAACAGGCTAAAATTACAGTGATTATTTGCAAAAAAACTACCATGAAACGAACGCTGAGTTTGTATCCATTGCATCAAGCGAATGCATTATGCTACACAATGCGCTCTAGTGTTGAAATTGGAATTGGTGTGTACTTGTGTATGTTGCAGCGCGAGTGTGTTGGACAGGCATGGTGTAGCGCGAGTGTGTGTGTGTGTCGTGACGGGCAGTGTGCGTGTTTGCGTGCCTGTAGTGACGGTTCGTGCGTGTGTGCGTGCAGGCAGGCGTGGTGCGGCGCGGTGGGCGGCGCGGCGCACACGCGGCGCCACACGCTGCGCTACGTGCAGCGCGAGTGTGTGTGTGTGTCGTGACGGTCAGTGTGCGTGTGTGCGTGTCTGTAGTGACGGACCGTGCGTGTGTGCGTGCAGGCAGGCGTGGTGCGGCGCGGTGGGCGGCGCGGCGCACACGCGGCGCCACACGCTGCGCTACGTGCAGCGCGAGTGGGCGGGCGCGTGGCGCGAGCTGGCGCGGGAGCGCGCGCTGTGGGGCCCGGCGCGCGGCGCAGCCCTGGACAAGTGGGCGCTGGACTGCACCGAGGGCCCGGCGCGCATGCGCAAGATGCTGCGCCGCAACCACCTCTTCTACCTGCACTACCCCTACCGCCCGGACCTCGACGACCCGGACAACGTGAGTCGCACTTGGTAGAGTGTAACGGTTGCGTCACCGCCCGTCAATATGAGACGGAGAAGGGTTGACAGTGGGATAGGTGGAGAACGGGGGCGAGCCTTCGGATACCTCGCTCACTGGATAGCCTTAGAGGTAGCGGTATTTCATCGGTCGAGTCGACTCTGTCACTCTTATAATGATTTTTATAAAATTTCTTACTTATTTGACACTAGCTGACCCGGCAAACTTTGTTCCGCATCAAAAGTATAAAATGAATAAAATTTGGATATTAAAAAGTTCAATTTGTGCTATTTATCGGCACGCTTCTTGGGCGGTACTGCTGCACGACTTAACTGCTGTCCCGCTATATTAATACTGCAATATCTTCGAAAATATTCGTTTAAATTACATGCTGTAAAGGATCATGTATATTACATGCACAATCTATTTAAGACACTTAATTGGATGAAAATTCGTAAATAAGCTATTATTTCTCGTAAAAAGTAAAATAATAAAAATGGTCATTGTGGGTTATCTCTAAGAGATAGACATAGCTGACTTTTTTGTAGACCTTTTGAAGGTGTTTAACAATGTAGAACATTGTTTTTTTGTATCACTTAGGTTTCAGCCAGCGTTTGCAATTTAAATGCAAATTTGGAAAATTATAATTTTTTGTTTGGTACATTATACATGAATTATAAATAAAAACCACCCCGTTGAAACCCTCTATTTATTAAAAAAAAACCGTATCAAAATCCGTTGCGTAGTTTAAAGATGTAAGCATACAAGGGGACAGACAGCGGAAATCGACTTTGTTTTATACTATGTAATGATGTTTTATCGGTAGGTTTCAATTAATCTATTATACTTCTAGAAACAACTGAAGTACAAGGTGGCACAAAGTCTAGATAGCAAGGAATACTATCGGGTATACCAACAATGGAAGACAGCAGGCATTAACTTGGGTGAAGCTGAATTCGTGGACGCATCAGAACTACCAGTGGCATCTGAACAATCACCTGGGTAAACAAATTGCATACTACTTCGATATTCTCACACTACTATTCAAGCCAAGGCATTTACGTCTGTGAGCTTCTGTACTCCCTAGGAATAGGTAGCCCATCTTATAAGTTGTATTCATGCTTTAAAGCATGCTTTAATCTATTTTTACCAATGCTAGGACCATGATTTGCAGTTCGTTTGTCCTAAAATTGAAGTGTTCTGTCATTCTGTTCTTACAGTAGTAGAGAGCAATCTCTGGACGACGCTAATGTGGAAGGTTCACCATCAGATCTTGTCAGCAGCGGTGTCGTCAGCCGAGGTACCAACCATCAGTCTTCCAACGAAGGTAAGTAGTTATGTTGGTTTTTGGCCCCATGGCATCCAAATTTTAATAAATTATATATATATATATATATAGGGGTTTTCTATAATAGCGACTAGATATTGGCGACCTGCTTTTTTAGACGGCACAGTCTAATAATATATGTTGTTTGCTATTCAGTCACTGATGTCAAATTACCATGTCAAGCTACACGGTTAAGCAGCGCGTCCAAATGCTAAAACTTTATTATCAAAATGAAACTTCGTAAATACAAACATTGCGAGCATTACGACCACTTTACGGCCGACACGTCGGTCCTGTCACAGTCGAAGGCTTTTATTTGATGTTGGCTGATTGTTTGCCGAACCGGATCACTCGAATTTGTCCACCAAACGTTGGAGAATCAACTGTGAAGGAGTACCGCGTCTCTGCTTAGTCAATCTTGCATCATCCATTCTTTCTACATGTCCCAACCATCGGAGCATGCCCTTTCTTACTTTTACACCGATACTCTCTTTCAATCCAACTTCCTTCCTTACAACCTTGTTTTCGACGCGGTAACAAACACTCAGTTTTTATGCTAAAGTTTTATGATTTTGATGCTTAGCTTAACCTTAATTTATATTTGAAGGGAATTACCTTTTATTAATAAAAAATGTTCCTAAAATTGTAGGTGATTTTTACCCAATATCGGATTATAAATTTCCATCTTTGTAAATAATTCCTGACAAAGGCTTCTGTCTTATTAATTGTGTCTAATTCGAATCAAATATATGTATTTTTTATTTAGCCAATGAAGATGGTCCCGATAACGAGGAAGAAGACGAGCAGCCGACTCCACCTCCAGATAACCAGACATTGCTGCGATTGTTAGAACCACATGAAAAGGTAAAATAGGATAATAATCAATTCATTACCAGCAAATATTTGTTACGGCAATACGAGGGAACGCAGGTTATCTACAGCAGAAGAAAAACTTCTCATAAATAAATTATTAATTAAATCCTTCCATATTTAAATAAATTTTCTTTCAGATATCTCACATGTTCCGTTGTGCGAGGATACAAGGCTTGGATACAACTGAAGGCCTGCTATTGTTTGGCCGCGAACACTGTTACGTCATTGACGGATTCACCATATTGAAGAATAGAGAAATTCGTGATCTGGACAGTTGTCCCGATGATTACGAGCCGTTATTGCCAAGTCAGGGTATACAAAGGAGCAATCAGCGGCAATGCTCCAAGTTTTTGTATGAAGATATCCGGTAAATATTCCCAATCTTATTATTTAGTACCAATCCTTGTCTTTAGCACCACCCGCGGTGACATTTCAATTGCGATTCATGTTGTTTCAGGCATCTGATTTTAATAAAACCATAGCTATGTTATACTGAAATTTATCGTCAATCAATCTCTATATTTGTTCACAGGGAAGTACACAAAAGACGTTATCTGTTACAACCGACAGCGCTAGAGGTGTTTTCGAGTGACGGTAGAAATTATTTGCTCGCTTTCCCTAGAAAAGTTCGAAATAAGGTTAGTTTCATTTATTTACAGTTAGATTCGCAGACTAGTTATGTATGTACCTACAATACGGGTTAACAATCGTGTAAAGTAGTGTAGCTTGTATACCATATCGATACCCTCATTCGCAAACCTACTAACTCCACTTTATTCGAAAATGATAATTTTGATACCGATTGAATCTAGATAATGTCTAGTTTCTGCCGGTATCAAAATGCCATTTTCGAAAAAAGTGGACTTATTAGGTTTGCGAATGAGTTTATTAGGGTATCGATATGAGTTAATGCTGTGATTTATTTCCAGGTGTACAGCAGATTCACCGCCCTGGCGACGGGTATGGCGGACAGCGCGGCTGGCTCGGTGGCGGGGCAGAAGCGCGGCGTGGCCGTGGAGCAGCCGGGCGGGCTGCTGGCCACGCTCATCGGGGACACCTCCGTCACGCAGCGCTGGCTGGTAACGTATACGTGCACGTACACGTACACATACACGTACACGCATTTTATCAACAGTTATATTACACAAGGGCCATATATAAGCGGTAATAATGCCATATATAAGCGGCTATATGTAATTGCAGAATTTGAATAAAATTGGAATATTGGAATATTCAATTTTAAAATCAAAAAGGATTTTGATATTAAAAATTAGTATTTACACATAGTGATATTTAAAGAGAATCAACAACTAAGAATTATTTTTTTTGCTGTCTTGTCCTGCAATCGATCCTCGAACTGACTGTACTTATTGAGATTGAAATTTTATTTACCAGTTGGCAAACATATTTCCTTTAATTTTTGTTTCCATAAAATTTACGTCAAGTTCTTTCACTCTATTGTTCAAGCCAAATAAAAATATGTAATTCTATCAATATGTCTAGCAAATTAATTATTGTATTTTTTTAATTTTTACTGTACAGAGAGGGGAAATCTCAAACTTCCAATACTTGATGCACCTGAACACACTGGCCGGTAGATCGTATAATGATTTAATGCAGTACCCTGTGTTCCCCTGGATACTCGCTGACTATGACTCACTGGAATTGGACCTCAATGACCCCAACACGTTCCGAGATTTAACCAAACCCATGGGCGCCCAGAGCCAGGATAGATTGGACCAATTTAGAAAAAGATACAAGGTAACGTGTTCTTTAAAAAATGTTTATAAATTCTACTTCTTTTCTTCAAAAATATACCGCCTAGCTTGCTATACCTTAATTTAGTTCCATATTAATTACAAATAAAAATGTGAGAACTACTTATAATTATAGTCTCGGTGGTGCAGTGGTCTAGCACACGGCTTCTAAATCCAGAGGTCGCGGGTTCGAATCTTGGCACACACCAATCAATTTTTGAAATTAATTTAGAATGTTATGTGTGATAAATATCGATGACTAAAAACTTTGTACCCGGTAAGACAATAGGTTCGCCACATAGCGAATAGGTATTCCATTTGGGACGTAAACATAACGGCGAGTCAAGGCTTAACGGCCACTGCCTACACCTTCGGGTAGAAAAAGGCGTGAAGTTATGTTATATTATTTATATTTACACTAAGGCAGCAATAAAAGTTTGTAATTTTATCACAGGAATGGGACGACCCTCACGGTGAAACACCGCCGTATCACTACGGCACGCATTACTCGTCGGCGATGATCGTGTGCTCGTATCTAGTCAGAATGGAGCCTTTTACACAACACTTCCTCAAGTTACAGGGTGGACATTTTGACTTAGCAGATAGGTAAACTCATAACTGGCTAAAATAAGGCCCATGGAATTCATGTCTTTGTAATGCCTGGTGTAAAATCGTTTTAGGAAACTAAATTGGTCTTCATTACTATATTATGATGCATCTCTTAATAATTTAAAATGCGAGAGCCAAGCAGGTCGCTGCATGAATGTGCCGACTAGACCGGTGAAATACCACGACCTCAGAAAATCGGCGTAAAGTGGCTTATACCACGTTTCATTCGGTAGAAAAGGATTCTAGAGGCTCACTCCCCTCCCCACTTCACTTTCCATTCCTAATCTGTATTATATGTCACCATGGGCGGTGCTAGTTGCTTACTATCAGGTGACCCGCATGTTCGTATTCCCCTATCCCATAATAAAAAAAATAGTAAGATAACTTGTGTTGTAAGTCTATAAATTGATTAAAATCTTTTTGTATTCTAGAATGTTTCATTCTATAAAAGAGGCGTGGAATTCAGCCTCGCGACACAACATGGCTGACGTGAAGGAGTTGATACCGGAATTTTTCTATTTGCCCGAGTTTTTAATAAACTCCAACAACTTTGATTTAGGTAAGACACTAGACGGTTGAGTGCACATAACGCAACTGATAAATAAATTTATAATGCTAAACTTAATGCCTGAAGAATTCTCTGCCAGTCAACCTTTGGGAGGTGCAGAAAAATGTATTATATAGGTGTACTTGTTACAAGTTTATAATAGATATGACATGTCGATATCTAACTAAATTGTAATAATATAAATATACATCACACAGACATATAAATACAGGTAGACACATTTAGCGCCAACGGGTAGTTCGCGCTAATATTGCCGTTGGCTATATAACACCACTCGTCAGTAAAAGAGATACTAAAATAAGTTTCCATCTATAAAAATAAGCGTGATGCACAAAACTGTAACAGGTACCACGGCTCATATTTACACACTTTGAAAGTATGGGAGAAAGTGCTAAAAAAAAGAATTCGAGAAGACAGTGAGGTATCCCAAAACCCATGTGGGTTCGACGGATCCCATATCAGCATAGTTGACATGCATCTTCCTACCCTTCTCCCATCATGTGGGGTCGGCACAACAGGTTTTTCTTTTCCATGCTTCCCTACCATATCAGCATAGTTGACGTAATGCGAAAATGTATGAAATATGGAATAAGTGTGTAAGAAGAAGGGATGGTTGCTAGGTGATAAGAGCAAATCACCATGCGTCGTATAGGCATGTAATGAGGCGAAACGATACACGTTTCCAGAAGAATGATAAACCTGAATGTGGAAAGAAATAAGAGATGAGTAAGACCTAAGAAAATATGGATGTATTGCGTGAAAGACGACATAATGAAAAATGGTGTTAGTGAAAAAGATGCGAATGATAAAGAATTGGGGTAAAGAAAACTCGTGCCGACCTCAAACAATGGAAACAATGGAGGAAAGAAGAATATAATAAATTTAGATGCTATTCACGCGAATTACGAGAATATTTCTAGCATCTTAATGCAAACATAATAATATAATATCTTGGACACAATACACACAGCGCCCTCTAGTTCCAAGCTAAACAACTAAATGCTTATGTTATGGATACTAGATAACGGAGATTAATACATATATACTTTTCTTTTGTAAATACATACTTATAATACATAGAAAAATACCCAGACGCCACAAGAATATTCATGTTTGTCACAAATATTTGTGCTCAGGTGGGGAATCGAATCCCCGACCTCATTACTGCAGCCGGTAGTTTTACCAATGCGCCACGAGGCCCGTCAAACATAATAGTAGTCGGTTAAATAGTGTATACGTGATCGCTATGTGCGTGTCCCAGGCTGCAAGCAGTCGGGCGTGGCGCTGGGCGACGTGGTGCTGCCGGCCTGGGCGCGGGGAGACGCGCGCGAATTCATCCGGGTCCACCGCGCCGCGCTGGAGTCGGACTACGTGAGCCACCGCCTGCACCACTGGATCGACCTGGTGTTCGGCTACAAGCAGCAGGGGCAGCCCGCTGTCGACAGCAACAACGTCTTCCACCACCTGTTCTACGAGGGGAACGTCGACATCTATAGGTGACACTCTCCACCCTTTTTATTGCCGGGATAGCGGGTAAACGAGCAAGCGCGTCACGTGTTAAGCGACTGACACCGCTTATGCACGCCTGCAACACATATAGTGTAACAGTTGCGTTGCCAATTGAGATGGGATGGGAGAAAGGATTGGAAGTGGGATACGGATGGGAAGAGGGACGGAGTTAGACTTCCGGATGCCTCTCTCACCGAACGAAACGCGATCACTTTAAGTTGTCATTCTTACAGGTCGTGGTAATTTTCAGGTCAAGCCGGCCCATTCATATATGAAACTCCAGTGTGAATGTCTGGCGAAACAAATGGGAAAAACTCATTCAGCTCTTTTTCGTGTTTTTAGTATCGACGATCCACTCAAAAAGAATGCGACGATCGGTTTTATAAACAACTTCGGCCAGATACCGAAGCAGCTATTCAAAAAGGCTCATCCCAGCAAAAAGATGTCGCAGAGAAGCTCTACCATATTGGACCCGAATAACATAATACCGTCTCAGGGTATAACGCCGCCGGAGAAACTGTTCTTCCATAATTTAGAAAATTTGAGGCCTTCGTTACAACCGGTCAAAGGTATTGCTTTATATATATATATATATATAAATAACTTATATCAGGTATAATCCCAGTAATAATGCACTAAATATTTTTTCCTGTTGCAGAAGTGAAAGGTCCGGTGGGTCAGATACTGTACACGGACAAAGCAATATTGGCCGTGGAACAAAACAAAGTTCTGATGCCTCCTACATACAACAAGTATGTCGCGTGGGGCTTCGCAGACCACTCGTTGAGGATCGGCAATTACGACAATGATAAGGCATTGTTTGTGTGCGAGGCCGTGGCTCAGGCGTGCGGCGAGATTGTCACGTGCGTGTGTCCCTCGGATAAGACTATTGTCACAGCTGGTACTAGTACGGTAAGCAAAAAAATTTAATATTTAATTTATTACAAATACGATATGAGGTGTATTACTTAGACAAGATAATGTCTGGTATGTCGCAATGGGGACTTGAGTTACTAGATCAGGACTTTTTGTAATCATCATCCCCTTGCCCTGTTTTGATTATTTGGGGACGGTACAACAGGTTTTCTTTTCATTCGCATCTTCCAAAATAATACTTTTGTTAATATATCTTCTTTCATATAATCCATTCATATTTTTAGGTCGTCCTCTTCTTTTATTTTCTTCCACATTCAGGTTTATCATTATTCTCGCAACATTATGTATGATCCCTTCTCATTACATGCGCATACCACACAAGGCGATTTATCTTTTCTCTTTTATACTCCAAATTATTGGGTGCAGATTTCAAGCTTACTCTTACGTCAGGATTTTTTATATTATATATATTTGCTTAATGTAACTCTTGGCAAGTTTTATTAATTCCACGTATCGAATGCCCCCAGGTGGTGACGGTGTGGCAGTACTGGGCGCGGCGGCGGCGCCTGGCCGTGAAGGTGTGCCTGTACGGGCACGAGGAGGCCGTCACGTGCCTGGCGGCCAGCCCCGCCTACAACCTGGTGGTGAGCGGCAGTCGCGACGGGCAGGCCATCGTGTGGGACGTGGAGCGCGGCGCCTTCGTGCGCCAGCTGCTGCCCCCGCACCGCCGCCCCGCGCCCCTCGCCCCGCCGCCCGTCTCCGCGCTCGCCATCGACGACCTCACTGTGAGCACCCTAATACCATACACCAATATGGCACACCAAACACATTTAGATTATAAAAAGAAAAAAAAACACTAACGGCGATTTTGTAGGGAACTCAAACATGTTTTATTATAATTATATATATATAAATTATAAACTAAAAATTCAGTTATACCAAAATTTTTACCTGTATCATTACATGGACCAAGGTCTCAGTGATCCAGTGGTCGAGCACCCCGCATCTGATTCTAGAGGTCGCGGGTTCGTATCCACACACTGGCTCACAATTTTCCAAACACTTTTCGAAATTTTCGGAAGTTACGTGTGTTAAATATCGATGACTGACGACTTTGTGCCCGGTATGGCAATAAGTTCGCCACCTATTTATTCCATTTGGGACGTAAACGTAACGGCGAAACGAGGCTTAACAGCCGCTGCCTACACCTTCAGGTAACAAAAGACGTTAAAGTTATGTTTATGTATGTTGAATATAGATACACAACAGAACCGCATCAAAATCCGTGCGTAGTTTCAAAGATCTAAACATATAAACGGACAGACAGAGGAAACTGGATCAAAGACAAAACTTGTTCAAAATTATCATTATAATAGAACACAATTCCAAATTATTTCTTACCAAACTTTGACAATACTAATATTACGTACTAGCTGACCCGGCGAACTCTGTTTCGCATCAAAAGTAATAACTGCTGCCCCGCTATGTTAATACTGCAATATCTTCGACAAATTTGAAGTCGACAGCAGCTATAGGTTAAAAGTGGGAATTTTCCATTGTTAACACCCCCGTAACCCCCCTTGTGGGTGGAATTTCGTAAAATCCGTTCTTAGCTGACCTCTACTCGGCGAAAGGAATAATCCTACCAAATTTCAAGTCGCTACGCCTTATGGTTCCAGAGATATCGTGATGAGTCAATATATAGGTGGAAATCTCTTATATATATTACGTATAAATAAACACATCTCTGAACATTAAATAAACCTATATTGAGATAGCGAAACGAGATTTATTATCTACGATTTCCAGTGGGAACTAAGTATGGTTTAACTAACTTGATGGTCCATTTATCGGATAAGAGCTTTAAAATAACCTAGTATTATTTAAATACATGACCATACCTTTTTATAGAGGAAAGAATACAAGCTCGTTCTGCACGGAAATATAATTAGCGGGTAGCGGTTTATTTACTATGGGCTTACATCTGACCGGATTATGGAACCGGTATGTTTTGTACATTTCCTGCAATTTCAAGTTTACAATTACTTTTGTTGTGTATCTGTTACGAGTATAAGCAATCGGTTTTTTTTTTACTGGAATCACAACATTACAAAATAAGCGTTAATCGTATAAAATTTGATTGTAATCTCTTGCAAGTTTATCTATTGTTTACAATTGAAAAAAATACTTATTCAAGTACCATTTAGGGTCGGGATTATCTTTATTTATTACTATTTGGCCCGAAAAACTGTGTTCCGCAACAATAATAAATAAGTAAATTTTGAATTTATAACTTTTTCTTTAATACATCACACATGAATTAAAGATAAAAACCACCCCGTTGAAACACTATCTTTAAAATAAAACCGCATCAAAATCTGTTGCGCAGTTACAAAGATATAAGCACAAGGACAAACAGCGGAAAGCAACTTTATTTTATACTATGTGATGATTTGGTCAATTATATTGTTAAGTAAATCTTGCTACTATTATTCACGGTTTGATAGTCCTAGTTAAAATTTATTTGTTGTACTCCAACTATCCCTATTGAATTAGATACACTGCAATTAGTGCCGCAGATTATTTCAAAGACAGTTTTACCATTCGTTAATATTCGTAGCGATAGAGAATCAGAAGCGAGGTGCTCAATCTTTACACCTATATTTAAAAATGTTAATACCAGATACATTGTGAAATCTAGATTATGTTGTATAAAAAGGATTACCATTTAATTTAAGTTTATTAATTGTCAATAGGGTGACATAGCAACGTGCAGTGGCAGCTGGCTGTACGCGTGGTCCATCAACGGCACGCTGCTGGGCGCCGTGGACACGGTGGGGGGCCGCGAGCGGACGCAGCAGGTGCTGTGCGTCGCCTTCAGCCAGACGCGCGAGTGGGACCCGCTCAACGTCATCATCACAGGATCGACGGACGGTGTTGTTAGAGTGAGCCATTGTCACCTATTTTAACAGTGGTAGAGCCATACAGGACAAATGGACGTAACCGCCGCGTTTCCCCTTCCGAACTCTTGGCTATCCTATTTTAAAGGCCGGCAACGCGACCGTGACACTGTCTGTATTGCAGACCTCCATGGGTGGCGTCAATTGCTTGCCATCAGATCACACGCCTGCTCGTTTGCCTCCCTATCCCATAAATAAATATATATATAGCCAATTAAATGCTATAAACGCTATGCGTAGTAAACATCTGCGGAAATAATCGCAGAACACACATAGAGCTTTTAGTAAAAGGGTATTTATATAATTAACGATGTGATTGCTGAACAGATAATTTACTTTATAATCATTATTAAGTCTATCCGTTTATTTAAACTGAATACATATAGAAATGGAATGAATGAACTTATTTAAATTAAGGGAGATTACATCCTTTTTGCGCGTGTTTTTAATGATCTCTATTTAATAAATCGCTAATGTTTATTTAATGTAGATCTATCTGTAAACTCTTTCTTTATTATTTGTTCACAATTTGTGTGGTTAGTGCACAATAATTGACCGTTTTCATATTGCACTAATCGTTTCACGCAGCTGCGTCCAAGTGCCTTTCTAGTGACTATAATCTTTTGTAAGGACATCAAATTTTAATAAGATAAAAAAATTCTTACCTTCAGCAACTTTTGAGTATAGAATATTACTGGATGTCTGTGCCTTGTATTTCTTTTGCATTGTATTTCTTCTATGTTGTCCGTCTTCTATTCCAACCGCATGTCCAATCACTGGGTTAAAGACAAAGCATAAATACCGACTATAAAAATAAAAAAAAATACCGTAGTAACTTTGCTTTTTTGTTTGTTTAGATGTGGTCTATTGACTATATAGCAGAAACAGCCGAAGAACAATCGGAAAGTATGGAAGGTGCTAGCCTGGATCCTGTCTCTTCTACTGATTTGGACAAAGAGAAAGCTACGCACAAGTTGTCTGTACAAGACAGTGAAGAAACTAAATCGGAGAACGAAGTCAAATTCGAAGGTGAAAATAAGTCGGAGGACTTGGAGCCCGACAGAGAAGCGGCTATCAAACGAGTAGAAGAACTAGTCAAGCAGATGAGTCTCTCCCAAGAAAATGAAGGTCAAATAAAATTTGAGATGAATATATTTTTCCAAATAACGATTTCTTGAGTCAACTTCCATGAACAATGATAAATTGTTGTAATTAAATTATGTTTGAATGTTCCACTAAAGATTCATAGTATAAATTTATATACTATGAATCTTTAGTGGAATCATGACTTGACTGATATAATCCTAAAAGTTGATTTGATCAATGAGTGAGATTCGCGAAAGTCTTAGAAATAAATACTAAATATATGTTTAAATAGCTTGCGTTACTCTAAAATAGAGTAGACTTCATGAAAACCTAATCAGTAGTTTTGTGTTACATCTGTCCTCGTCAAATTTTTAAACAATGTTCATTTGATTTGCAGCTGGCAACCTCACTAAATCAGGCTCAGAAAGTTCACTGTCAGATGCTTGTGAGAGCACAAGCGCCAAGGAGTCAGCAAGAAGACACGATGAGAAGGACATTTGTAGCGACAATGACGAGTGTCAACAATGTACAGAAGACAAAGAGGAACCTATACACGCATGTAATGAGGCAAAACAGGAGTATGACAACGAAAAAGATTTGGAAATGGAAAAAGAAGACAAGAGATGTAAGCTGCAGAAGCAAGGGAATGTCGTGCTCAGGAGAAAGTCTAAAGGGAATCCTTTATATCGTAAAAGTAAGTATCTATATAATACAGTGTATATAACAGTGTTAGAGCTAAGCAGTTCGCTGCACGAAGGGGCTAGCTAGACCAGTAAAATACCACGGCCTCTCAGAAGATCGTAAATTGGCCCATGCCGCATTTCGTTCGGTGAGAGAGGTACCCGGAGGCCCACCCCCCTTCCCGATCCATTCCTATAAGGTTAAAGGTTGGCAACGCATCAGTAACACCAAATGTGTTGCTGGTGTCCATGGGCGGTGTGGGTTGCTTACCATCAGATGACACGCCTGCTCGTTTGCCCTCCAATTCCATAAAAAAAAAAAATAAGTTAAAAAGATATTTAATCTTTTTGAAAACTTTTTGCGATGTTGATTTCATTCCAAAAATATAATTACAGGTGGCGGTAGTATCGGTGAATCGAGCGAGACTTGTTCGATGGAGATAAGTGGTGGTGTCGCTGACAGCGGAGGCGAGAGCGCTCTACGCCCGAGCAAGTCGGACACCAGCTTGTCTGACTCGTTCGTTGTAGTGTCCGCGCCAGCCTCGCCTGCGCCTGTACACAGCGCTAAAATAACGCAACCGGCGGTCGATACAGGTTACTTTATTACGATACTTGTATTTACACAGATACTCAATACACAAGTACATTGGAAAGTTTAAAAATAAAATTAACCTAGACTCTATAATTGCATAGTCCCTTAGTGATATTAAAACTCTCATGTGGATTTCTTAATAACTTCACGTTACTCTTCACTTTTGTAATAGGTTGGTAGTCTAAAAATTTGTGTGACTCTATTATCTATAACAATAGCTAGTAACAATTACAGAATCAAGTGTGAAGTGGATCCGGCGCCTGGTGCTTCGTGGCAAGTTGACAATGCACACGGCGTACGAGAGGCGAGACAACGCGTGTCCAGCCTCCGTCACCGCCGTGGCCGCGGCGCGCAGCGGCCGGGGACTGGCCGTCGGGGACGCGCGGGGCCGGGTGAGTTCAGTGTGCATTTGTGTGTACGGTAGATTTACACATACAATATTCAATATGGCATTACAACTGATTCTATAAGTTTCTTTATATCTGCAAATGTTTTTGCTGTAGATTTTCCGCTGGTCGGCTCCCGACATGTCGAGCTCATCTGGCGCCAAGGGCGGGCCGGCTGACCATTGGATACGGGATGATACCGCGCCGTACTGCACGCAGTGTCAGGTATTTGTGACGAACTAAAAATTGAAATATTTCGTTATTTTAGTATTAGTATTCTGCATAGTGTGAGAGCAGATAGTGAGCGTGGAGTGTGCAGGTGCGGTTCACGGCGCTGGAGCGGCGCCACCACTGCCGCGAGTGCGGCGCCGTGTTCTGCGGGCGCTGCTCCCGCTACGAGGCCCCTGTGAGGCGGCTGCGGGCGCTGCGCCCAGTACGTGTCTGTCAGCGGTGCCACGATAACATCAACAAGAACAACTGAACATTCAATTTTGGGTACATTTATTTATTTGGAAATTTCTTTCACTTAGGACAATATGTGATTGCCTTGCGAGTACCTTTTTCGTCCTTTACACAAATATTGAGGCTTCAAAACCACTGAAACGTTTTACTGTGTAAATGAAAATAACAAGAGTTGTGAAAGTCAAGAAAGTTAGTAGGGCCCTCTCTGCCTATCCCGCTAGGGTTTTTGGATACCGTTGTTTTGGGTTATATTCAATGTAACCTTCCAAAATATTTAAATTCATCCCTCATTTTCTGCTACACCAAATGTTACTCGATAAATAACTAATATACCCTTTCTATTTCAACGCATGAAAGAAACTTAATGTATTATGTCGCTCAGAAAAATAACTCTTGTAAAATTTCCAAACTGGGGGCCTTAAATAGAAAAACAATTCGTGTGAAACAAACTCCCAAAAATAAAATAAACTTTGATTTCACAACAAATAAATCGTATAAGCCAAAAAAGAAATTCAAAAAGTTAATTTCAAATCACAAATCAGTGTCTATTTAAAAGTTGAATATTATTGTCATTTCGCAAATTAATTTTAACTGTCAGTGTCTCAGTACACAAAAGTGTTATAAATATTAACGCACTCCCTACAAATGCAATTCCAACAACTTTTATACAAGTTCATAAAAAAGCAATAGTAATTCCAATCTTTAAACAAAATAAACCGTTATATTATATGAATATATTTAAATTGAGCTGTTTCATACATAATATAATGGCCAATCAAAAATTTACCCACACATTGCTATTATAAAATAAATTTAATAATCTGTTAATATTAAGCATGTTTGTATTTATAATCCAGAGATGCATGTTTGATACTGTATGCATATGCATGGATATAAGTATCACATCTTCTAAATATGGAGCAGCAGTACATCCCAGTGTTTAGGCAGCTGGCTAATCTTTTATATTTAGCTAATATAAATTTAAATATAGTATAACCTAAAGAGTTTAAGCGCAAATTCCTCAAAATTTGAACAATTCAAAACAAAACAATTTATGATTGTAATCATAGACTAAACATATATAACTAGGTACATTTTATATGGAATAAATATATTTCATGCTTGATGTTTTCGGAAAAAATACAGCTTTTAACAATCACACTTTTATGAAAAAAAATATTGAGCAAAATTTGCAACAAACCTTCAAACTTAAAATGAATTATGATCTCCCTTAATATATATATCTCATTTGCTCATTTCTCTCAGCTGTTAAAAAAAGCTATATTTATAAATGCTCCAAGTGATAAGTATCTTAAAAGGTGTCTTTAATTGTTGCCTTTCTTTGACGTTATTTTGTATTAGGTTAAATAAAAACAATTATTTATTGCGTATTTAATTAAATATAAAACAGTATTAATACGATTAAATGTTTGTAACTAAACTATTTTATGCATATTTACTAGATCTCAAACTTCGAACTTGCCTGTGGCTTCATATATGGTTTGATGATTTTTTTCTTTTTTGTTGATGATGTGATGATCGTGGTGTTTTATAAAATCCAAATATTTGTTTTTTTTTTTTTTCATTTAAATTGTGATATATATATATTTAGCTTATTAATAAATATAGTAAAACAGTATATGTTTCTGTATAAAGTTGACGATGGAATTATTAAATGTGTATAGAAATTAGTGCTAGTCATATTTTTGTAAGTATATTTTGTTTTATATATACTTTTTTCTCTTCCTTTCATTTTTATCAGTTGATGTAGACATAGCACATTTGTTGATAATTAAAGTTCCATTGTGTAAATAATGTTGGCATACTCTTGGAAAAGAAATTTTATTTAAAAATAATTGTTGAACTGACAGATTTTTCTATTAATATGGTATATTCTCTTTTAGTGTTAGTTTAGTATTTTTTTGTCCGGATATTTACAAATAAGGATGGTTGGTGAGACTTCCTTAAAAAATTATTACATATGAACCGACATGACCGGTTCATAATGAATTTTTACGAGATTTTATGAGTACAGAACTTGAATTGTGGATCAAACAATGTTTTTTTTTTTAAATTATGTGATACACTTTCGGTTATTTGCCGTGAATTTATAAAAATATTACATAGTTGGTTTTAATCCATTTTCTCGTTATTTTTTAAATATTGAGCGATAAGTTTTTTTTTACATACACATGTATATCTATTTATTTTTTTAATTCTGCTATTTTACATAAAATATATATATGCAAGAACATTATGCATTAAATAATTTAAGGGATAATATAATTGATGTATATGTATGTAGGCGTAGTTCAACGTCCGGCTTATGCATTTATATACAACATTCCTATTTATTTACTAGTCTTGTCTGATATGTGAAAGTTATACAAAATGAAAATACTATAATAAAAACAAATAAAAAAGTTTAGTTAAATTATATTTTATATATTAATAGTGGATTTATTTTTATATAAAGTGTTTTTTTTAGAATTGTCGGCGTTTAATTTAAACTTATTCTTTATTATGTTCTGTCCGTGAAATATATTTTAGATAAAAATGAAATTGTTATAAGACGCTTGCAATTTAACAAGAGCATTATAATATTGTATAAAAATGCATCAGCAATTTTTTTCTATGTTTATAAACACAATATTTAATATGTGGAGTTTAAACATATAGGAGAAATGTGAAGACATACACACAGAAAAAAAATGTAATCTCGCTTTGAATAATATGTAAGTTAAAAAAGGTAAGTTAATGGAAAGTTTTGTGTGTGTAGAAAATCTATTATAAATTATTTAAAATAAGGTGATTTTAATTTATAGTCATCTGAATTTATGATGTATGTATAGATGAAATGGTTTACCCGACAATATAAATAAATAATTACCTTGTTTTGGTAGTATGTAGGCACTGAAGTTTATGCCGTTGACTAATATATTCGTGTACCTATATAGATGAAATAAAGTGATGCAACAAACTATGATCCTATTGTTTTATTTAATACCAGTTGACCCGGCGAGTTTTGTTCCCCATCAAAAGTAATAAATAAGTAAATTTGGGAATTGTCAATTTTTCTTTACTAAATCATATATGAATTATAGATAAAAACCACCACGTTGACAGTCTCTATCTATTAAGAACCGCATCAAAATCCGTTGCGTACTTTCAAACATATGAAGGCTAGAGACAGCGGAAAGTGACTTTGTTTTATACTATCTAATGAAAGGTCATTGTCTGCAGCGTCTATAACGACGATAATCTTTAAGAGATATAGCAAATAGTGGTCCTGTGGGTGTGCTCTTCGATTCTAATTCGGATGTTGTAGGTTCGATCCGGGAACACCAATGATTTCTCGAAATTTATGATGATAAATATCTGTCAATTTTGTGCCCATTGTAAATAGGTTCGTCACCTATTCCGTTTGGGACGTCAGTACTGTACTGTACGGCGAGTCGAGGCTTAACAGCCGCTGCCTACACCTTTGTGTATAAAAATGCGTTATGTATATGTTTAAATATGTAAAAAAGCCCAAGTCAAGTTCCCTCAGTATCTAAAAATCCAACGGATATATACACTCAACTTTCGTCTAGTCTGTAATTCTCTGTCCTTTTTGTGTTCTGTTACTAAAGCCGAGCCTCGTGGTGTATTGGTAAAGCTACCGACTGCAGAATCGAGATTGGCGTGTTCGATTCCCACCGGAGTACAAATATTTGTGACAAGCCTGAATGTTTGTATGGTGTCTGGGTGTTTCTAAATGTCCAGGCTCTCAATTTTTATGCTGCTTTTTATTCTTTGAGCGATACTTACTTGTAATCGCTGCCTTACACGGCTTACGCCTTCAAAAGTTCAAACCCTGCACAGGCTGCATATGAAGAACGTGAAGGTAAAATGAAACTGTATTATAGTTAAATTTTTGACCTAAATCATAGAAGGCAATGGGTAGAACATTAAACAACATACAATAAATTTCAACTAAACATAATTTATTTTTTTAATAATATTTGAACTCTCATTATCTAAATTATCTACATATATATACGCAGTTATTTACATGCTTTTAGACAAAGATAAATTCACCGTATGTATAGGTAATATACAAATAACACTCAACAAATAATTCCAAAACAACATGATCTTTACACATTTTTTTAAGTACAACTTTTCTAATAGTAGTTTTTTTCAATAAGCACATGAAAATATATATTTGAATGCCATGTCTAAAGTTATAACAACGTGCTATAAGTATCTAAATAGTTGCTTCGTATATAACAGATACAAAAGTAGCAATTTTGCTTTTAAGTGAAATATAGTTTAAATAATTTCTGCTTATTTTCATATATATATTCATTTATTTACCCAATACGAGTTTTAGTTTATTACAATTATTATTTTCTACATTATTGGTTCAAACAGGTGCTTAGAAGCTGCCTTATATTAAGTATATGTATAGACAATTATTATATTTCTTTAATAAATTTTAAGTACTGTTCTACATTATATTTATATAAAGTTTTACAAATTGTAAGTACATAAGTGCGATTAATTTATGCAAGGCTAAACAGTGATATGCATTTTGTAAACACTAAGCTTAACAGCTATTTTATTCGTTATTTTCAACTATATGGAATGTAGCAAATATAGTGCAATTCGCATTGCTGTTACTGGTATTTTTTTTAAGTTTTTCAAAGACAATCCTCCCAAATATTATCGTATTAATTTCTTAATTACCAAAATCTAATTTTCAATGCATTCATAAAATTGACAAAAAGAAAACCATACAACACAAAATTGTCTTAACACAATAACCAGCTCAAAATAACGAGGAAATGAAAATAATATAACATGTAACATAATTTATGACTAAAATTATTTTATTTAAAAAAAAATGTAAGTACTCGAATTGAAAATTGACTATTCAATTGAATTAACTACTTTTGTTCGACCCCCTAAACACCCAATTAAGTATAATATGACATAGCATCACTTATTCACATGATCCAAAGTAAGATTGTATCAGTCAACATTGACAATCAACCATATAAGTATAAAAAGACCCTTAACCAATGCCCCAACATTGCTTAGAAAACAAAAATCATAAAAAAGTATAAAAACAGATCGACAAACGGTAAAAAAAAAAAGATATGAATATCCTAAAACTTTACAAGTATATACAAAAAAAAATAGTTAAAAATACATCCAAAATCTAATTATATAATTATACAAAGTGATTTAATATTAAAATACTGCAATTGTTGTTCAATTTTATATTTATTAAGTGGCTATGTAAATCAAAAAATTGTCTCTCAATTTCTTAAATATATTTAAAGTACGTAAAAAACACAACTACAGTGTAAACTCTTTATAACGTTATCCTTTATAACGATAAACTCCCTATAACGTTGGAGTGAGCCCAAGTTGGTTGGTTTGCGTTAAAACTCACATATTGAAACACTCTTTATAGCGATACGCCATTCTCTATTACGAAGAAATGTGTTCATATTTGTAGACAGTAAATATTTATTATCGGTATTATTGTTTATGTTATGTTATCAGGTAACAAAAGACTTTGAAGCTCCGAAACATCCGAGGTCGGTCTAGCTTTTGTTATCCTTAATTGCCTTGTACACGTGCAGTATGACGCATTGTTTTCTCGGAAGTGATGGTCTTCGACCAAGCATCATGGGTACCTATCGTATTATCAGTCGTAAACCTACTTTGCAACTGTTAACATGACCAGTAAACGGAAAGCGATTAGTGTTGGCGAAAAAGTTTGTGTGATACGTGCGATTGAAAAGGGAGAAAAGAAAAGTGACGTTGGAAGGCGTTTTTTTTGTTCACTCCATATAACGATAACTCTCTATAACGATACAAAATGCTCAGTCCCTCGAGTTTCGTTATAAAGAGTTTACACTGTATTATTGATTTATTTTGCTAAAGAAATTTATTAATGAGGGAATTTCTTCAATTAAGCCAAATTCAATACTAACCTTCTTGGCCCAGTTAATACTGTATGGACGTTTACGAATTGAACTTACGTATACATACACTAACACTTATTTACACAACAATAATAGCGTGATGCGCATAAGCAGAGTGCAAATTATTATAGAATTATAATAATATGTAATCATATAATCACTATTCATAATCAGATACCTTACAAGGTTCTTTCATTATCTATGAGTCACTGTTCCAAACAATGATTTATAATCACTCATTTATAACAAGTGAAACTCACAACTGCATTTATAATCTAAAAATATAATGGTTACAATATCAATAGTGATAAAAATATAGACTTTGGGTCACTTGACAACTTCAATGCACTATTATAGCAAAAATAAATTCAAATTACTGTTTCTTATGTATTCACATAAGCAACAACATAATTAATAAATTTAAATTTATTTGAGTTGAATTTTATTTATTTTTACATTTAATGACTTTTCTATAAATAGAAAAAACAACACTGAATAAATGAAAGCTACATGTTTAGTTGCATCTTTTACTCCATCGCAGTAAAACTCAAAAATTCACTGTAATTTAAATATTACCATATTAATTCTGAAGTGAATACATATTTACTTTGTCCACTAATTGTAAATACTTTTTGGATAATTCGAAAGACCCAGACTGAATCAGTCTAATAAAAATCGACTTTTTTTTAATAATTTTATCTATGGAAAAGTTACTAAGTCGAATCTATATTATTCCATTCAATTATTTGCTAACTTTCTTTGGCCTCTATGACATGATATCCTATCAATAGAGGCCTAACAACACATCATTTCTTCTCAATTTAAGTCACACTCCAATATTTTATACGGAAAGAATTAAATACACTTATTTTATAAGCTATAATTATCTATTGAATCAAGCTATACATTATTTGAATTATTTAAAAGTTTGATGATAAGAAGCTGCCTCACGCTATGGATATTATTAAAAAATTAGAGTCAATATGCCCACATTATCGCTCAACAATAAATTTTTATTTATTTAATGCTAATTTTATTTATTTATACATAAATAAAATTATAAACATATATATATACACACACATTAATGAAAATTGCTATTGTTCATGGAAAATTCATAAACAAAATTTGTCAAGATTATTTGATATAAAAGTGAGTTCGGTTTAGTGTGAGATGCATAGTATGGAACATAATGCATTACATATCAACAAGAAAGCTTGGAAATATGAATCTATTACGATTTATTTATTTAATTTTATGTCACAATCATAGAAATGTGGTCATTCTAAAGAAAAATAATATATTCATTTGAGAAAGTCCCTGTAGATCACCATGAGTAACATCATACAAATATAATCTCAGTTTTTATCCAAATTATAACTTTAAGTAAGTAAGTAATTTAATTTAACATATCGTTTTCATCTTACGTCGGATGAAAGCAGTCCGCAGCAACTAACGTCAATTATATTTTCTTTTCTTTTTGGCAATTTTTCAACATCGAGGATTACATATACTAATTTCAATAGTTAGCTGGATGAGTTATAATCTGCATCCAAATGAGAATAATAACGCGATAGAGTAGTTTTTTTTTAATATTCCTTTAAAAGCCTACATCCAAGGAGGTTTTGGATGCCGCATCGTGCTTACTGCTGATGAAATAGGTTACGGTCGTTGTACGGCGCCGGTGTGGTCCGGTGTACGCGATGCTACATGGCGGGAGTGACGTCAGCGGGCGCCAGGAAGGGGTTGGTGGTGGCGAGCGCGCGGCCCGCGTACGAGGCGGCGCGGCCCGACGCGGCCAGCGCGGGGGCGCGCGCCACGCGGCCCAGCCACGCGTCGGGGTGCGGCAGCCCCGCCGCCGGCACGCTCAGCGGCTCGGCGGCCCCGACCCCCGCCCCGGCCCCGGCCCCCGCGGCCCCGGCCCCGGCCCCCGCCGGCTCCTCCGCCAGCGCGCGCAGCCCCGCCGACAGCTGCTGGCACATGGCCGCCACCGGGTCTGCCCTGTTCACGTCCTGCACCACACACATGCAATAATTAAGTTATACATTCATATTTACAAAATTTACTAATACACGTTAAATGTCAACAAAATCGATCTTTGGTGTTATCACAAAGTCATCACAAATTTTCTGTAAATTGTCATTATGCCATTTGGAGCTGCGATAAAAGAGTTCAATTTCACACACAAACTCCCCAAACTACGATTCTGACACACTTTTTTCGCCTCATCCACAATCATACATCTCACCATTCACGTCAGTTTCAGGTACTACGTACATACATACACACATACATAACTTCACGCCAAATCCCTTGCGGGGTAGGCAAAGAGATCGACCGCGGAGACGGCCCCGCAAGAGATTTGGCGTGAAGTTATGTATGTGTGTATGTAGATGCACATTCCATGACCAAATAGAACAAGTTCTGAAGGAAGGTACTACGTATTTTGCCTATTTGGAACAGAACATTTATTTGGACGTCGAGACTAAGGCGGAGCTTTAGTCTTCCAATCCCAACTCTGCCACTCACATTAGCTTCGTTCATTCTTGCAACGTGACCAAACCATCTTAACAACTTTGGTCACCACATCGGCCTTCAACTTAAATTTCTCCCTCATCACGTTATTTTACACTCGATCCGCTAGTGACCCCACAAAAAACTCCATATATACATACTCCCATACCCATTCATTCATTCAGCACTGAGGTCGGGGGTTCGATTCCCACCCGAGCATAAATATTTGTGACAAACATGAATATTAGTGCGGCGTCTGAGTGTTTTTCTATAATCTATAAGTATGTATTTACAAAAGAAAAGTATATATGTATTAGTATCCGTTATCTAGTATCCATAACACAAGCATTTAGTTGCTTAGTTTGGAACTGGAGGGCGCTGTGTGATTTGTGTACAAGATATTATTATGTGTCAAAATTGGTACCAAAACACCTCTGTGAATCGTCAAAGGCGTCTTGTTTCGATGCAGCCTGACTACGCATCGCTTGCAACGCACCGTTGACTTCACTACGATTTTATTTGTTTTTATACAATTTCATTTTTATCACTTTTTTTACTACATTATACATGAACTATAGATCAAAACCACCCCGTTGACACCCTCTAACTATTAAAAAAAACCCATCAAAATCCGTTGCGTAGTTTTAAAGATATGCGCATATAAGGGGACAGACAGCGGAAAGTGACTTTGTTTTATACTATGTAATGAAGTTGAAGATACCTGTGGTGGCGGTAGCTCGGGCTTCGCATCGATGGTGACCGCGGGGAGCGGCGGCACGGCCCGGGTGGGCGAGCCGAGCCCGGCGCGCTGCCGCTCCAAGTTCGACGGTAACTCACTTATACGCAACGACATCTGGCGCTTGAATGGAGAACTGAAAATACAATTTGAATGTGATGATTCTCCTGAACATAATCTTAATTATATAAACACCACATCACGTTACAGGGCTCCAAAAATGTCGGAGATTCATGATACATTTCAATACATTTTTTACCACCAGGAAGCTACCTTATTCAGAACTAAGACAGAGGTTACGTAACATAAAAATGGGAGTTGTTACGGCCCGCCTGGCAGATGTGAAACATATAATTTTGTACAAATAATAAGCACAAAAATACAGATTAAGACACCAAACTAACTAGGGGTTTTTCCCGAAAATAATGACACTTTATTTTATATAGGTACAACATAAAACAATACAATAACACGCTATAACCTATAACTACATACTCAATGTATAGCACATTATATATTTCGGCATATAGTAGAGACAGCGAGGTGATGCGTCGCCACGGCCTGTATCGCCACGCCAACAATCAACTTTACACTCGTGTTTAAAAAGTTAAGCGTTTAATTTTACGTGAGCGTAGTTGTAGACAGAAGCTAGTTATGAAATAACTTAACAACATTCTAAGTATAAGAGACTTTTTCTTTCTCTTACAAACTTCCTCACCTGTTATTCAGATGTGCAAATCCCCTGAATGATCCCTGCCTTTCTAAAAGATGTGGCGCTGCGTGTGGTCTCTCCACAGCGAACGGGTTGTGAGGCGTGGGACGCGGTGTGACCGACGAGGGCAGAGCGCCCACTGCAGTTGTGGAGCCCGAGTTGATGTTACCGGTGGTTCCAATCGACACTGGACTGACTACTGAACTGCCATTGTTATTGTTGCCAGCATCCGCTTCAGATACACGACGCGCTGTAATACCTAAAAATGTTTCAACAATTTGAGATAAAATCATTTCAACTTTTTACTTGTTATGTGTAAAGGTCAATGCTGACGACGTAGGTACCTGACTTTCTAAATGATCCTTGTCTTGTGAACGCATGGCTGGCGGCGTCGATGCTCATAGAAACTGCGCATTCCTTGTCTCTGCGCTGTTTACGTTCGAGACAGGCTGCGAAGGCGCAGCCCACAGCGTGCGAGAGACGCTCGCCGCTGTCGCGTGACGCGAGAAACCCGTGACACATCCAGCGACGTGTCGTGCCGTCACGGCAAATGTAGCTGAAACATACAACGCCATCTTTTAACTATTCATATAATATAATGTTACATTAAGGGGTAATGATGCAATTGTCTCATAGTCACTTGTCTCCCTAATATCAATCTGACCACGAATCTATGGATTTATACACTGGGAAGTTAATCACTACTAGTTCTAAAGATTATTTGGGAGTTGGAGGTTCAAATTCGTTTTGACGGTTTAAGAGGGCCATATCCCGAGGAAAGTGAAAATTAGATAGAACCTGAAAGTCATATATTGTTAAAACAGCACTAACGTTATTTAGATTTCATTTTACAAATAATATTCTGATGGTAAGATGAAGTTTGTATTCACCTGAAGCCCCTTTCATGGTTCCTATCGGGCGCGCAGAACGATACTTTCTCGATGGTCTGATCGACAATGAGGCCCTTGGTCTCCTCTTCTACAACGCGTAACCCATCACCGCTAACGTGCAGTACAGCGCGGACCGGCCTGCGACGCGAATTCTAGAATTGCATACAATATAATGAGTTTATTAGTAGAGGTCCACTGCTGGACATAGGCCTCCTCCATAGAGCGCCACAACTGCCGGTCCGCTCAATCATGGGGGGTTTTTGCCATAATCGCCACGCTTGGCAGGCGGGTTGGCGATCGCAGTACGCTGTATTGTCTTGAGAGAGAATGCTGCTGCCCATTCTTCTTTTCCCTTAGTCGCCTTTTACGACACCCACGGGAAGAGATGGAGTGGCGGTATTCTAAGCCGGCGCCACACAGCAGTTACTAGCAGATAAAAAGGTCTCGGTGTTCCAGTGGTAGAGCACACGGCTTCTGAATCCAGAGGTCGCAGGCTCGAATCCTGGCTCACACAAATGACTTTTCGATAATTATGTGTGATACATATCGATGACTGAAAACTTTGTGCCCGGTATGGCAATAGGTTCGGCACATTCCATTTAGGACGTAAACATAACGGCGAGTCGAGGCTTAACAGCCACTGCCTACACCTTCGGGTAGAAAAAGTAGTGAAGTTATGTTACGTTATACAATTATAATCAGTTTATTAACAGTTACTACCTAGATAATAGTTTCAAAAGAGTTTTAGAAGTATGTAGTGGCAGGTCACGGATAATAGTGGTGCGAAATGTGGCCGTTAGAAATCAGCAGTGTCCGACCGAAGGTCTATTTTTGGCCGAAACCGAAGGTTTATAAACTCTTAGTAATTTAATAATTTTCTTCATATTATCCACAGTTAAAGAAGAATATCTGCGTAAAATGGTTCATGCCGCTTTTCTCTCGGTGATAGAGGTATCCGCACTGAACTAAGTGCAGTCCGGTCCGTCAGTCACTCACTATTTCGTATCAATTCGTTTAATTCCGACTGTTTTCTGACATTCGGCGGGACCTTCGGCTTCGGCCGCATTCTGGGCTGAAGCCGAAGGTCTCACGGAAGATGGATTTTTGACCGAAGGTGGCCGAAGCTTCGGTCGGACATCATAGAAATCAGACTTATTTATAAGAGGTTAACTTATTACAGGTGGATAAGACAGCTCATGTCTGTTAAATGGATGGTTGATTCAGTTGTGCCTGATGTAAGGCAATAGGTTTCTTCAACCATTTATGATTAGAAAAGACATAATTGCCAGTCAGTTTATAGTGTTAGTAATAATTCTCAAAAATAAAACTCACCCTTAAGACTTTGAGTGCTTCCTCGCACACTTGCATACCACGCGACTCGAACACCTCCACACAGCCGAGGTATTTGACGGGGAAGGTGCAGGTGCCGGCGCGCACGGCCGCCTCGTCTGCGTGCCACTGGTGCGGGCGCGCGGACTCCGGCGGGGAGCCCTTGCGGCGGCGGAACGACTCGCGGAAACTCCGCCGCAGCCGCTCCATGCCGGCGCGCGGCGGCGACAACGCACCGCCTGCGCGACTCCGCCGGAACGACGCGCGGACCGATGACTTCTGCAACAATTACAAGTCACAGATAAATAAGGTAGTCTTTATGTATTAATGTTGTATTCACTTTATGTATTAATATGATGGAAACGTTTTCTAGTAGCGTGCGCTATTCGATTTGATAAGAACTCAACCGAAATGTGAAAACCTCATGAAATGGTGCATGAAATTTCTTATTGATATTTCTGCAGAATATTTTGCTTATATATTTTAAGGTAAACTCATCTATAGATAGGGAAAAATTATGTTAAAGATAATGCAGTAGATTTAACGTGATACAAGTACAACACAAATAACACAAAATAAATAATACAATCAGACAAAAAAATAAACACTGTTGTTTTCAGTACATTAAAGACATTAGTTTTTTTCCAATATGCACAAGACTTTGTTACAATTTTAAAGCCAGTATAGAAGTCGTCTTTCGCTCACGTTTGTTAGCAAAAAGTTAGGTGTTCAGTAAAAGTTTCTGGTGATGTAAGTAGAGCGACGTAAGAATGTACGTGATGAACAATTGACCAAGAAATAATATCGTGCCAAAAGAAAATACATCATACACACAATTCTACATACATAGGTACTATTATTATAAAGGTGACGAGGTTGTTTTTTTGTTTGAAAGGGTTGATTTCAAGAACTACTAGTTCCAATTTCCAATTACCGATAAGGGCTATATATTATCTCGCTGTGATCTATAGTAACAGAGCAGTACTTTACTAATAAAAGTATAAAATATAGCTACGAAGCTCAAGCGGTGAGCTAGGGTACGCATAAACCTATACCCTTCTTCCGACATAATAGAATAAAGAAAATATTCCATATTAGTACCGTTTTAACTTTACAAAGAATTAGGGAAGATCTTTTTTTGCAACAAAGGTAGAAGTAGTTATCGCCACGACAAACCATTAAAATATAACGTGAGTCAATAACTTCAAAGAAAACGATGTCCACACTAGTGATGTGCCGACTAGTCGCCGTTCTTTGCAACGGCTAATCGACTAATCGGCTAGTCGGCCAAACTCTTGATCGGCACATCTCAACAAAATATCTATTAGCTGTTTTGCTGGTATTAATAATAAATAGTACTTATGTGCATAATTAGATTAATTAGTGCAGTTGCTTACAAATCACTCAGTAATTTAATTCGTTATCATGTAACTTTTTAGAAGGAATAAATAATAGTTTAAAAAAACTAAAAAAACACGCTTTTTATAGAAAACCGAACTAAAATAGAAAATAAATTTTAATGAATTTAAATTAAGAAAATAGTGTTAAAAATTTCAATGAATAAAAATTAAAAAAAGCGTGGGGTGCATGGTGTCAATAGTTATAAATATTTTATTGACAGATATGAGTAGAGTGATTATCATTTCGATAATATCTTAAAAAGCACCCCACGCTTTTTTTAATTTATATTCATTGAAATTTTTAACACAATTTTCTTAATTTAAATTCATTAAAATTTATTTTCTATTTTTTAGTTCGGTTTTCTATAAAAAGCGTGTTTTTTTAGTTTTTTTAAACTATTATTTATTTTAGTCACTACTATGAAAGATGATTGCATGATCAAAGGCTTGCAGTTGAATGCGACGAAAACGAAAGTTATGGTGTTTGAAAGGGAGGATTCCAGAACAGATGCAAGGATAATGGTTGATGATGTAGTGCTGGAACAGGTGAATGAAATTGTATATCTTGGATGCGCTTTTAGCAGAGATGGAAGGTACACCGCGGATGTAGAAAGACGAGTGGCGATAGGAAATAGCGTAAACGGAGTGTTGGGCAGATTCCTGGGCGCAAAAAATATTAGCAGAAAGGCCCAGTTAGCAATCCACAATGCAGTCCTGATCCCAACACTAACTTATGGAAGCGAGAGCTGGGTATGGCAGAGTGTGCATGAAAGTAGAATAAACGCGGTAGAAATGAGGGCTCTACGCAAAATCTGCGGAGTGACTCTCGCTGACCGCGTAGAAAACAAGGTTGTAAGGAAGGAAGTTGGTTTGAAAGAGAGTGTCGGTGTAAAAGTAAGAAAGAGCATGCTCCGATGGTTCGGACATGTAGAAAGAATGGTTGACGCAAGACTGACTAAGCAGATATACAATGCAAAAGCGGACGGATGTAGGAGTCGAGGACGGCCAAGACACACATTCCAAGACCAAATAGAACGTGTTCTGGAGGAAGGTGATGTTAAGAGCCTCAAAAACCGACGCGCGTGCATGAAAAGAGTTATGAAAGTCAACGAAGCGAGTGAGGCGTGTAAGAATCGTGCCCTATGGCGCTCTGTTCTCTCTGCCTACCCCGCAAGGGATTTGGCGTGAAGTTATGTATGTATTATTTATTTTATATTTTTTAGTTCGGTTTTCTATAACAAGCGCGTTTCTTAGTTTCGAATTTGAGGAATAGCGCCATCTGTGACTTATACAAGGAACTCGTTTCAAGTTGAT
This sequence comes from Euproctis similis, assembly GCA_905147225.2. Classification (NCBI taxonomy): domain Eukaryota; kingdom Metazoa; phylum Arthropoda; class Insecta; order Lepidoptera; family Erebidae; genus Euproctis; species Euproctis similis. The sequence continues at coordinate 12,216,376 of LR990114.1, read as the reverse complement.
AACGTAAACTTTCCGCTGATTGCCACTAGATGGTGCGATTTGTGAACTATGAACACTAAAAAAGAAGTCGGTTACAAACAAACCTACAAACATACAGGTGAAGCTAATAAAAACGATCCGGTGTGTCATCTGATGGTAAGCAACTAAGAGAGGGAAGCGGTTGGGCCTCCAGATACCACTTTCACCGAACGAAACTAGCATGAGCCTCTTTATTTTGATATTCGGAGAGGTCGTGATATATCAACGTTCGAGGCGGCCCATTCATGCAGCGAACTGCAAGACTCTACCACCGTTTGAAAGCTTTTTTTTTTATGGGATAGGAGGGCAAACGAGCAGGCGTGTCACCTGATGGTAAGCAACCAACGCCGCCCATGGACACCAGCAACACATAGTGTTACTGTTGCGTTGCCAACCTTTAAGGGATAGGGGATAGGAAAGGATGGGGAAGGGGGGTAGGCCTCCGGATACCTGTCTCACCGAACGAAACGCGGCATGAGCCACTTTACGTCGGTCTTCTGAGAGGTCGTGGTATTTCACCGGTCGAGCCGGCCCATTCATGCAGCGAACTGCTTGGCTCTACCACTATCAGCTTCAAGCTGATACTCGAAGGTTATACTGATTAAAAATCAACACTTGTATTTAATAGCACGTGCATAATATACTTATTTCCTACTGGATATATACAGTAATATAATGACGCACTTTGTTTTCGTCATAAAAGCATGAATTTTATGCCAAATTAAATCTAAAAGCGTCTGTAGTACATACAGTATTAGACCTTTTATAAAATGTAAGCAGTCACCTAATTTTAATATTGGACTAATTAAAAGAAATATATTTTTTGAACGATTTTAAATCGTACTGGGAAGTGGTTAAGGTCGAGTTTCGTTAGTTAAAAATATTAATGTATTTTTAAGAAATCCCTTCAGTTCAGTCAGTCGTGAATCTGTTAATTTTAGGTACCACCTATTTGATGTTATTTTATTTAATCTATTTAGAAAATATTTTATGCGAAGATATAAGATTTTATGTAATGTTCACTAAAAAAATCATAAAGATTTAAAAATCCCCTGAAAAGCCATTGATAATCAAATATTATCCCAGACGACCCAGACGTTGTCTTGTCAAAAAAAAATAACATTCCTGATAACGAATAAAAAATAGGGGTTGATTGTAGAAGGAGAAAATTTAGGGTTGTATGTATGTTTGTATGCTGTTTCACATGACATGACATTTCACACATCATCAGCCTATTGCAGTCTACTGCTGGACATAGGCTTCTCCCAATGTGCGGTACAACATCCGATTCTTTGCCTTCCGCATCCAGTCTTTTCCAGCAGCCTTTCTGAGGCCGTCTGACCATCGGGCTGGTGGGCGTCCTTCGTTTCACATATAAAACAGAAATGAGTGGTGGACTACCTTTAACATAGGATAACAAATAGATGTTGTCCGATTTCAGACTTGCCCGATATGCCTACAAAATTTGATGAGAATCGGTCAAGTCGTTTCGGAGGCGTTCAATAACGATAATTTTATATATTAGATAGTAAAAAATAATCAAGCCGGTGGCAAAAAGTGGGAGTGTGATTTGATTTAGATAGTTAGGGTATAGTTCACTATAGATTAATTTTTAAAAAAATTTGGTTATGCACGGAGACATTTACCTTGGTCAATAAACCGCATGAAAACCGGTGTATCCCCTGAGGAGATATAATACTTCAGACATACATTCAAACTTATAACATATCATTTTATAATTGGGGACTAAAAACACACGGTCTTTCTTAGGTACCTTAGATACAGAAAATAGAGTCGAAAACTGTTTTCTAGTTTTCCAACTGCGTGACTGAGATTTTAGGGCTCGACGAGAATTCGCCAAGACTAAGTATCAAATAGGAATTAGCCACTACTTCTCGAATGAAAAGGACAAGAATTTAAAAATTGAAACTGCACAAATAATATAGACTAGAGCAGAACTTTCTTTTCTTTGGCTAAATGCATTAATGAACTTGAGTTTCTATTCATGATTAGTACGTGCTCAACACATGTGGCGCATATTGGAGTAAGTGGCAAATATTATGAGTTATGATACGACTTAACGGCATAAAACCACTCTTCTAGCTAGCGACATATCGTGAAGGGCACGTGTATTTGATCAAATCTATTTTAGAAAACTATTCTCCTGCAATGTGTTACGATGTTCGTGAAATATTTATTTTGAGCCAATACTCCATATAATGATATAACTGGACAACGGTTAGAGGAAATTTAAATAAAATATATTTTCAACAAGATTGTGAACGTGTCATGGCCTTCAGTAAATATGCAAGGTTTATGAGAAAATGATTCATTCTTCAGCAAGATATAATATATTATTATTATATAATATATCTTATTTTCCTACTTAGTTATTTCTTAAAAGTAATTTTATGAACATCTTTAATTAGCTATCAACGCATGGTATGGCTATAAAATCTCTTGACGTTGAACAAACCAAGTATTAATTAACTATCCATCCAATCAATCTTACGCTGCTAGCTACCCTTATTCCTATCCAGTTTAACATGGGCACAAAAAAACTCTAATCTATTACTATAGATTCCATCCTTGCACATCCAAGATATACACAGTCTCTAACATCAACACGATTTTAATTCTTTATTTTATTTGTATTAATAGTCATAGATTCCCAAAGTGTATTATGCCATGCATCCCAAAATTACAAGCATTTAAGTGTGATCGACAGAACGTGTTATCCTTTCGAACTATCCATGTGGTCAAAAGTTGTGGCTGTGGTTTTATGCAAATCTTAAATTAACGCAAAGAATTGCTAGTTGACGCTATATAGGTTTGAAATAAATTATGATGCATGCTTCATGGCTCTAGTTATTGACGTATAATAGTTAAAAACTTTAATGCAAGATCATCAAAATTTAACACTTTAAAAGGGAATAATAAGCGTGATATGAAACCGATATGACAAGAACATGCCTTTATTAATCTAAATGATAATCTGCAAAGTTAACTTAAATACAGTAGATTATGTATTTAAAAAATGATTGGTGATATACAATAAAATATACATATATAACCAACTGTTCAAAACAGTAAGCAACAATAGCTGAATATAAATAAGATTTTGTTTGGCTTCTAAAATAAAGCTAGTGTAACCGATTACCTCGCGTATTGATTTTTTTAAGGACCCAAACCCTTTTATATTTAGTTTTCACATCATCTAAATACACCTTTACGTGGTAGTATATTGAGTGTTTTGAAATTAATTACGACTCATCTTAATTATAAATAATTATGTTATTTACTATAAGCCTACCTACCATAATAGCATGATAATTACCTCAAAGAAGCGAAAAATATAATTTATATAATTAATAATACATAATAAGTAAATTTATTAAAATCAATTGTTAGCTTTTTTGTCTATAATTTACTTGTTATGTAATATGTATATATACGATTCTATACGATACAACACTTCGTTTAATTGATCGTACATTTCGATAGCTTTACAGTTAAAGTACAAACTGTAAAATGTAAATTAAAAAATGTAAAATAATCGGGTAAACATGAGAAATTATAATGCATATACGATCAATATGAATAAGCAACGGAAAAGAGTAATGTTCAGCCCCACGTTAATCAAAAAGCATATTAATGTTGAAAGTCTGCGTGAAATAGAGTCGTGGGAAACAGACATTTTTATATAAATTTTATGATAATTAGATTTAACTTGGACCTTGAGTTATACTTCAACAACAATATGTGTTACAAACTAAAAAAAGACCTCAAAATCCGAGAGCCATTGCCACCCAATCGTTGTGATTATAATATGACAATTATGTTTTTTTTCTCACGCACATTTTACAAAAACATCATAATAACGTTCTAACTACCTATTTAGACAGATGTGCTACTGTAACACTAATCCACTTAAAAAATATACGCTTGCATGTAACCGTACTTACACAGCACTTTAGTACATCTGGGACAATTTGTAGACAAATAATAATTATAGTTTATAATGTATGCCAAATGCATAAGGTTCAAAATCGAATCGACTCATGAAACCGGACATTCGAGAGTTTTATTAGCAGTTTGGGTTCCAAAACGTAGGTATTTCAATTTCTTAATATGACAAATTTATAAGAATTTTGCTTTTGATACATTTTTGTAATTAATAATAATAATAAAGAGATACACAAAGAGAAGCAGAAAATGGATCACAATTCCAATAGGCAGCCATAAGTTCTTCGTTTGATTCATTTAAATTCGATAGCGAGGATGTTAACACAAATAATTGATTCCAAACCAATCAAAGCCAATTTACTTTAGTGCTGTTGGTTGGTTTGTATAGACCATAACCGATCGTGGGTGTTTATACACTCGCTATAGCTTCGTAATGGATCACGCATATAAACCGTTGTTGACAACTTTGAGAAACCGCTCAATAATTTATATGACTGAAAGATGTGCGCGAAGTTTAAGAAAAGCAGTCGTCTGATAATTCTTTAAAAAGTGAATGAAAGTCTATCAGCGACTGGCGACCTTTACAAGAGAAAAATATGATTATATTAGGATAGTGTTTATAAAAGAATCGATTTCAAACATATAGTCCATAATCCAGGAAGTAACTTCATACAGAAATTGACGGAAATAACAACATGTAGATAACCTTCGCAACAACGACCTGATCAAAAATTCCAAACCACTGAATTGCAAATGCTCTGATTAAAATAATTTCCCGCCGCTTGGAGTTATTCCAGAATTCCAAATAGTTGTAAATATTGATTAGATAAATGCAATACCAAAGTACTTTTTTTGTTGAAGCTTCGTCAGCCATGCATAGCGTGAAGATTTTGTCAGCAGATCACAATTACGTCATTTTATTGATGATATACGAATTGTACAATTCAAATATGTTGATTAACAAACGAAAATTGTCAATAGAGTTGAACAATTTTAGACAAGTAGAGGCCAGCCCGTGTTATAACCTGTTTATAGGATTTGGTTTCGTCGAGCTACACCTATGTTCGTTACTTATTAATAGTATTAAAAGTTATGTGGCTTTTTTTTTCTTTGCATCTCTTATGACATAAATTATTTCCGTTAAATATCCGTTTTATTTAAAATTTTGTAAAGTTGTTTTCCTTTTTACCGAACAATTACGACTAGTACACTATTATTACAAAGAGGAGGAAAAAATAAAAATTGTAACATACCTATTTTTCGCCTTGATAGTAACACTAGGCACGCATGATAAGCATGCAGGTGCCTCCATTTATCTATACGTAGATATCTGGCTTCTATTTTATACAAAACGTGCACGAAGCCGACAGGATTTACATGTTGACCATACGCGGCTATCACGTACAATAAATTTTAATGTACAATGACTAAGTTTGAATGCATAATATCAATTGTAATGAGACATAATCAAATGAATTGTACCATTTTAAGGTCGGTGTTTGTCGCCGGCTGCGTGCCATCGAACGGCTCATGAGCAGAAGATCCTTGATTCCCCATTGTGCAGGTGAAATCCGGTAGCTGCCAAATTCTATATCGCAATTTTTTTTTCAAGTGTACACTTCACTAATACGTCACTAGATTAAATATTTTCACTTAACCAAACTTCATCACTAAAATTATCACTAACCGCAACACTAATCCTATGTATCCCACACGATATATAGAACTATCAAGTATTTAGGAATATCGACATTTTATTCCATTCACAATAAACACGTTGCCTAATGTAAGAGTATTGTCCTCTTCTGATAAATGTGCTATCTGCAACACAGTAAGATAATAATTTCGACGAAGTTGAAACTCGACAAATATGACAAAGCCCAAAACAAATAATTTGGTCGAGCAAAATGCGACAATCTTGATCTTGTTAAATTAGAAAAAACGAGAAAAACATTTTATTTGCGCTGGTGGCTCAATAGGTAATCAGTAGGTCACTTCACAGTTTGTTATTTTATTATTAAAATAAGTAATAATTTCACAGGTAAGGTACCAATAATTTGAGATGCGGCAGTGATGAAAACACGGGCCGTGTGAATTCGTTAAACAAACAATTTAAAAAAAATCGGGGGTCAACTTTTCCCACAAACGGTGAATAAATGCAGAGAGGCGCATTGAACCCGGTACCCGCTCGGTGCGGGGAACGAGCGCCGATGCCAGCTGAACGTTATTTTTTCCCACAGCATTGTTCTTTGGACCGTAGCGTGTTACTATTCATACAACAAATTCACTTTTTACAGATTCGCACAAATTTCTTTCTCGTCATTATCGCGAACACAAAACTTCACTGTGATAAGTCATAAAATTAAGGAATGTTTAAGAAATTTGGGTATTAGATGTGCGCGCGCGCCGCACGTTTAGCGGCGAACCACAGGCAACTGTCGCGCTGACAGACTGACTACCGAGGACCGTGTGGCACTGTTCACAGTACAGTATAGGTAGGTACTGCGAGTCGTACCTCGCGGCTCGCACGGCGCACTGCATGGGGCGTGAGTCGCACAAAACCCTGCAGCCAGAGTCCCCGTCCCGTACCCCGCTCCGCACACAACCGGTCCTTCCTTTGCATTGTCAAGATTGACGACTGGTGAGATCATCGCACGAATAGAGCCAGTCTTTTAATTCGTATTCGATAATTTTATAATTCGTTCCGTCAGGTCAACAGCGCCATTTGAAGCAGTTTTCGTAGATTTGTCTTAAAAAATTTACCTGATAGTATCAGACAGATGTTATTCAGACGCCCTAAATATTTCTGTATAATTTCTTTGTTATTGTTAAATCTCGAACTTCTATGGATCATGCAGCGACAATTATGCCCCAAAATGCCGGATAAACTTTCAAGTCAATGTGGCAAAACTAATCTCAATATTTGGACTACAGTTTTGTCATTCATCAATATTTATCACACATAATTGTCGAAAACTCATTGATGTAAGATGCAATTGTGCCACAATTCGAACTTGATACCCCTAAACTAGAAGTAGTAGAGTGCTGAATCAGTTAGTCATCGAAATTTACGACACGAAAGATGGTCCCTAACGGCCGAAACCAATAATCAATCCCAATCCAAATTTTGCTATCTAAGATCAATATTTCAATCCATTTATACTAATAAGCGTGCCAACAATCAATCCATGGATTAATTTTGTTTGGGGACTCGATCGACAGATACACAATGATCTTAGATTGGCTTCAATCTTAGATTGGAGATTGATTATTAATTTCGGCCGTTAGTAGTCTCATACGTCACCAATGGTAACAGATGGGATGCCACACGCCACGCTAAAGATGTTAACGATAAATTTGTTTGCTTAAACACGCTGATCCCTGATGCTTCTGCGATTTGAAATATAATAGCAATAAGTATCCCATTCATTGAAGAAATTTTTACATCAAAAAGTAAAAAGAAAAGTAGCGAAGCAGAAACTGTTTATAAAATTATACACACCTATGCGAATCTAATATCTAGTTAGAAACTTGCAAATAAACTGTTCATTTGTGTCGACGATAGATGCATCAAGGGATGCCATATTACCAACAGCTGATAAAGAGTAAGAGCGCGTGCGAACGGGACGGAAGCAGGTGCATAACTTAGCCTCATATGCTTTTGAACATATGGCTTCAAATATCAAAACTCTTGAGTTGAGTATCTACCGACAGCAGCGCGTCACGAGTTGGACCATTTTATTTATAGCTGATCAAACATCTGTAACAAAGTGTATTATGGATTCGTATTATGTATATATTAAGATATTATTTGTTTACAATACAAAAATTAGAACACTTGTGTTACGAAATAAACACAAAGCATCTGTAACATGTTTTTATAACCATCAGCATAATTTTTAAAGTCATTTTTGTTTAAGATTCAATTCTTAGGTTATGTCTAATAATGTAACAAATGTTGTAAATTAGATACGTATTGTGAGTTCAAATTACCGGTCATTATGACATTATGACTCACATTCTGAATGATTCAATGATTCATTCATGACTGATGCATATCGGCGTGTGGCTGACTCTGATGAAAAAAAAAGTGATACACTTTGAGATAAGTTAAAAGTATGCAGTAAGCATATAAGAATTTAAGGCCTCGATGTGTTTCATAGAAGAATACATTATAATAAATATAAAATATAATCAAGAATCCTTCAATTAACAAATGATGTTTATCGTTGAAAATAGTTCTTAAAGGAAGGAAGCGTATTACTGCAAATTATATTAGCTAATTAACGATTTTATCTTAATTACTCATTACCATCCAGGCCAATGTCATTCAATACTTACAGTATAGCCGGAATAAAATATTAGTAGAATTAGTTAGTAAAAATAATTGCATAGAAAAATGTATTACGTTTCGTTGCTCTGACATTTATAAATGCAACGTGTACATGTGTAGCAAAATTGAACATCTGCTAAATAAATTCCGAACTTCCTTTTGTAGAAAAAAGTTTTTAAGCCAAAACATACTATTTTCACTATAACACACTAACATTATTTGTGGGGAAGATTAGAAACCATACTTGTGATAACGGATTAAGTGTACCAAAGTACCAACTAAAAGTCATCGCCCGATGACATGTCCGCGCATGTGGTAGGAGCCAATTACGTACGAGAGACAACTAAGCAAGACTCAAGACATCAGATACGATAATTATTGAAACCACCTGAAACAATGCTACGATATGCATTCAGTTAATGAGGACACTAGAAAGCAATCAAAGAATTTTGTCATGGACAATTTAAACGGTAAAATATAGACCATACAGTGAATAGTCCAGGAAATAAAGTTTAAAATGACATCACAAAATGACTCCCTTTGCCTATTTGTTTCTAAAGAAAAATTTAAAAATCGAATCACATGGCAAACGAATTCGTGACGTCACGGGCGATTAACGCGTTTGACAGCGAACGACTTGGGCGTACGGTACTTGAATAACTGTAACACTCATGTTTTAAGCTTCCAATATTTTAGAAAGCATCCAGGTGAGTCATTAAAATATATATTGAATAGGAGATTCTTGTATTTGAAAAATTTGGTAAAGATATGACTTGTCATTGAAATCTAGCTCGAGACTATCAATAAATGGGAAAGCCTGCTAACCATATCTAGTTGTTTATATTATGTGATGCAATTATCAGATTACATAATATATCTATGACGTTAATGACTATAATTGTATGACAAATAATATAATACGAACACACCTATAACGTAGTGTTTATAGAGTAAACAGGTGTTAGAAAACGCTTTTCTAATGGTAAATGACAACAAAATAGAAAGTAAAGTTAACTGGAGAACTGTCAATGTCTTATGTCAAATAGCGAGGCTGGTTAATAATCAAAGAAGTATTGATTCATACTGCTACTAAGGTTTAATTATTTTTGTCAATACATTTCTAAACATTTTAAAGTTTTGGAAATTAATAGGAACCAAAAAAAAAACAGACAGACATTATGGTAACAAAACATTAGGTACTATATCTGCCATGTACCATTACATATAAATAGATGAAAAAGAAGATAAGTCTGTCAACTCTGTCCATAATTAAAACGAGTATGTATCATTTTTTAAAGATTTAAACCAAGTATATCAAACAAAATTAAATAGATTATTATTATACATATCAAAAAACACCATTTCGCGTGGTCAGGAAAACTATAAATTCTAAAGTATCTGAAATTGTATGATAAATTATATACTAGATTTATAATGAATGAACAAATGAATTGTTAAATTAATAATTTATTTGTTCACATCTCATAAATCATAATTAAACATTACCAGAGAACTTTATTAGAGTTCACTCGAAACCTGAAAACTGTAGTGATGAGGAAGCTTACATTGTTCCAGCGGCAGCCACCGTTAAATGGGGATAGCGCTAGCATCATTGTCTATTCGACAATAATTTCCGCCAACTGTTCCATCCTATTCAATAGGAATACCGTTATGTGACACTTAGTTAACAATTTGCATCAGCATAGTTCACGGTACAGTTAAATATATAACCTTAATTTTAGGTACAGTTAGATTATATTCTTTGGACTAGGTACGGACAATTCGAGACATTTCGAGACCAACAATATTATAAGTTAACTAGTTGATCTGGCGAATTGTTCCGCATCAAAAGTAATAAAGAAGTAAGTTTTGGATTTACTTTTATTTACTACATCATATATGACTTATAGATAAAAACCACCCCGTTGACACCCTGTACCTATTATAGAAAACCCCATCAAAATCCGTGGAGTTGTTTTAACGATATACAGTGCATAAAGGGCAGACAGCGACTTTGTTTTGCACTATGTAATGATGGCACAGAGTAAGCAAAGCATTAAATATTTAATACATTTTCTAGTTTACAAAATTCAACAATTCTTAAAATATGTATTCTAAATGACTTTCAATAACAGCAAAGTTTTGATTGTATTTAGACTCCTGCAAGTAACAGGATTTGGGAAACAGAAATGAACTGAATGATTAATGAAGAAATTTTGAAATGAATGAACACATTATTATGATATATCATGAAATAAATGAACTAAAACATAAAGCCTTACAAAATAAAAACACTAGATCGATTGTAACAACGATATGGAGAGTACGAACGTATTAGTAGGTAACGAAAACCTACCACAAGAAACCGTGCAGCATCGGCCTTCAAGCAATATCCAATCGTAATTTAAGACACGACTATGGGCGTGACCTTATCGAATTACAAAACAACGGTTAATTTCAAATATGGTGATGCACATATTCGCTAGGAACATTGTATACTTATTTATGTATTAGAATTATACATTTATAACGGATATATCGGTGCTATATTTAATCAAAATTGGTCGTTGAAAACACAAGTAAGGTAAGCCATACCAACACAGAATAGCTTATGTCTTTATTCCTCGAATGTTGTACCTATTAAAACGTTTGTAAGTCAACTGGTGTCACAAATATGTGACTAGTTTGTCAACGTGGTCTTTTGAAGCTTCGTTAATTACCAGTACGCGAGCGTCTTTCCGATTGAACGGATATATCTATACGAACCGATTGTCTGTGCATTTTTTTTTAAATAAAAGAAAACTAACATAACCAATTTGCAAGTTCAGAATACTAGTTATGTGTTATATTAAGTAAATTTGTGGCAACGGCAGAACGAGTTATCGGATTGAGAAACGAAACTGTGTTTTTTTTTTTGAGTGTTTGTAATTACATAGCCTTCAAAACGGCGCAATACGGTGACGAAGCAATGACAGCCTGGACGATGTTCAGTTGGAGACGTTTGTATAGTAGCGGGAAAATGGCAGATTGTGGTGATGAAAACAAGGCAGAGCTTCCAGCGGACACGAGACAGCTTGTGTATAATGTTTACGTATACTTCAGCAGGAGGCCAGGGAGGAGTGCCAAAGCGGCGCTCACAAAAACAGCAAACGCTACAATGATACCAAGAGATATTGTTGCAGAAATTGTTAGAGATAAATATAGGGAATAATGTAATATATTTAGTGTACACACGTAGGTAGGTATTTAAGTTTTTTAAAATTGAATCTCACACAATGTCACAACCGACTTTTCTTTATATAGGTTTAGACTACTGTGTTAAAAATATTTTTATAGCATATGGATTTATGAATGTATATAGCCAACCTACAAGTCGTAATCACCACTATTTTTAAAGCCAACCTTAAAATTGGAATTTGTTGAGTAGAAACAAAAACAATTATGTTTAAATAACTGGTCGAATCAGAATCCCTGTTTTTTTTTTCTTACACAAACAAGGTTATAAATAAAGATGGTCTTAAAACAAAAATAATAATCGACTAACAATTATTTTTTATCTGCTGGCATGTCGAGTTTCCTAAAATGGTTGATAGCGTTTGTGCGGAATTTAATATTGTGTCTCATGAGAGCTTACCCCAATAGGTACAGGTCAAAATTTATTACTTCACGGATTATTTCATTATTTTTAAGTCTCTTTGGTCCAGTGGTTGAGCTCCCCGCTTCTGATTCACAAGTCGTGGGATCGATTCTGGGCATCAAACCAATGATTTCTCGGAAATTATCAAGTGCCCGGTGTACGGCAATAGGTTCGCAATATAACCTATTCCATTTGGGACGTAAGTCGTCCTTATGATTCGACCAGCCGAGGCTTCCTACAACTTGGGGTAGAAAATGACGTGAAGTTTCGTAACGTTTATGAGTTCCTTCACACCAAAATAAACACTACCATGAAACTTGGGGAGAAGTAATCTCGTTTTTTATTTTTTTATTCCCGTCTATTGTCTTATAAAATTAAAACCATCCGAGGGTCCATCCTGAAAGTAGGATACAATCTATCCCGTAACGGTTCTAATAAATATTTAAAAAAATATATTATTTGTGACTGATAACATTGTGCCCGGTCTAATGGCAATAGACACGCCACCTAGTGGATTTGTGGCGTAACTTTAACAGATGAAGCTTTAACAGCTGCTGCCAACACCTTCGGGTAGAAAAAGGCGTAAATTTCCGTATCTCTTCCAACTGAGAGTAGGTAAAATTACCAGTGGTTCTGTAATATGAGTCATCGATACACGATTTAACCTCGGTTCCACTCACTAATGATAGACAAATCATTGTAAGTGTTTGTAGTATTCATTGTATTGATTTTTGTGCTATTTTCGTTTCTAAGGTCGTACTGTTGTTTGTAACTCAGTACTTTCTTTTAAAATGCAAAGATGGTTTATAGATTTTATAACTCTACCTGAACCGATAACATTCGCTTTAGAATCGATTTTCTGTTTGCTGACATTGTAGCATTTGTGAATGATAAATAACAGAGCAATCTAATTAAATAAAAAAATATTTTTTTACTAATCCGATCAGTATTTATAAGATAAGTGCGGCTGATCGAACAAAATTCTGCGTTCTTATATGTATAATACATTTAAATGTCAAAAAAGAAATTGTTATTTTATTGGAAACCAGTTGATAGTTTTATTAGTGTTTTTCCAATCTTCCCCGTCCTCTAGATAGATTGCCAACTGCATTGATAGGTTTTCCATTCGTTAATAGTCAACGACAATGCTAATAATATTAATCGTATGGTATATCCACGAAGTATAGAAACACTGGAGTCAAAACGTAATGTTGAACGAATGGTCTCCATTCAGTGGAAAGAACCCTCGCCGGTAGAGGGCGCCATGGTTGGAGAAGTACTCGTTAAAATCGTCATGCGGGAAGTATTGTGCCGTAGACAGCTCTGTTTAATACTAATTGTGACGCACGTACGTAATCATCGGTGCGTCGGAAAATCTAGCACAGCCAGTTGCAGAAAACAGAACTAAGTTCTCAGTATATTATTGTGTACATTAAAGCTATGGAAAAACCATAGATTTAACATATACTATAATAGATGGCACATGTCAGGAAAAATGTACCAATATTCATCAATGACAGCGCAACCGCGTTTATTAGATTTTCAGGATATTTACATTTCAAGTTTCAACACATGAACAATAACTATGTAAAAGTTGACACTTTGAAGAGATTTTTACGCACACATAAACAACCCATTTTTGGTCTCGTTGTTTGGGTGACTGTTGCCGATCTATTATTCTTATATCTATGCTTATACGTTCGGACTCCTTGTATCTATACTTCGTGGTTCATTGCAATAAAAATGACAAGATTGCTTGATGTGACATTAGTTCCGTACGACGCGTGGAAAAGAAAATTATGAATTTAAGTTAAAAGGAATAGAAAAGAAAGAAATAGAAACAAGTAAATGTAAGAGGAAGTAGAAGCCAAGTCTATTAGATATTGTTTTATGTGTCGATCTGTTTTTTTTTGTTGAATAATTATTAATTTTAAATTCTGAATTGAAAATGTGAAATGAGATGATCTCATTATTTAATAATTACATTTTGATTGAGATTGTATAATTATTAATATAGAAAAAAAAAACAATAAAAGATTATCAGTTTAATTATTGAATTAATGCATGAATATATTTTTCTTTTTAACCTACTTGCCAAAAAAAGGAGGAGGTTCTCAATTCGTATGTAAGTTTAGTCTTTTTTTTATCATAACGTTGATGCTGCTGTGCTGATGATTAAGCTCATAGAACTCCATAACGGTTAGGAGTTGGGAGACAGAACTGTGTGCTAAAGTGTTGCTTAGGAGGTAGACTGTCCTGTATTTTCCCTGTCTATAGTTAAATTTCTTCATCTCATGGTTCCTCCCGTCCTGTGCTTTATTCTTTTATAGGTTTTTTAATGATATATTTTTTCATTCTCGGTTAGTAATTAGAGTATCAGTTTTAAAATATCATACTCACGCATATACCTACTTAAAGACAGCTTTATTCAAATAACGCAGGTTTATAGTTTTAAAATAAATAATATTGTGTGAAAGACAATATGATTAGGAAAGGTGTTGGTGTAAAAGAAGCCAATTATAGGTAAGTGTGGAAAAGAAAAATCTGTTGTGCTGTCCCCAAATGATGGAACAGGGCAGGAAGATGATGACTAACAAAAATTTAATCCCTGAGATAAACTCTCACCCTTAAACATCAATGACTTGCAAAAATATCTTGACGCCATCCCCGGAAATGAAACAATATATTTCCATACCAGATTTCATCTACATCGGTTCTACAGTTAAAGAGTTGAAATTTAAATAAACAGGCAAATAAAGATACTTTCAGGAACTATTTTTGATTCATATTTTGTTTTTAGTTTCTTACCTGTTATATTAGAGCGGAATGCAGTTACATAGATACATAATATGGATACGTCTTAAAACGAAAAATTAAACAATAAACCGTAAAAGGAACAGTTGCTATGTTAAATAGTACTTAGTAAAAAAAATATAAACTTTACAGTACAACTATAATTTATAATTGTGATACGATAAGATTACAGCACTTCACACTTCATCTTGTTTGCCTTGTATTTGGTAGACGACGCGTATGGCGATGGCATCCAAAATTATACGAGTGCACTTCGCCAATGCCACGGAATACATGACAACAATTTATCTAACACACTAATTGTTTCACCAAACTATTTATTTCGGGCTAACATCCACGTGCAAGAACGGGTCTGAATCACAGCGTTCACAGCTGGTGACTAAACTGAAAGTTTCAACAGCAGCTCAGAAATTGTCGAAGGTCGCGCCTCTTCTACCCACTCAAGTACTTTGCCATAAATTACGTTCAAATAGTGCAAGAATTACGTACGCTACGTATCCGTCAACTTTGCACTTTGAATGTTTTCAGAAGTGAGCAGTGTGCTCTGTGACGCTTCAGAATCAATGTACATGTCATATGTACTTATGTATATTTAAAATGATTTTGTAGTAATAGATCCGAGCCTTTCGCTGCATGAATGGACCGGTGAAATACCAAGGGCTATCAGAATATCGACGTAAACTGGCCCATGACGTATTTCGATCGGTGAGAGAGGTATCCGGAGGTCCACCCTGTACTTCCTAAAAGGTCGGCAACACAACTGTAACACTATCTGCGTTGCAGGTGTCCTCCTATTCCATAAGAAAGTTTATTTTTATAGATTCTGGACTTCTGTGCTGATTCAAGTTTGTTGTTTTTATTCTAAATGTACCTTTACGCCCTTATGACTCGAAGGTCTAGGTAGCATCAATTACTCCTTCTGCGAAGCAGTCATGCTCCAGAAGGAGGCCGCCGAGCGGGGTCGGGAGAGAGCCGATCCCGCTCGAAGGCGGCGGCGGCGAGCTCAGTGATCGCCGCCGCCGACGGGCCGCGAGGGCGCACACCCCGCGGGTGCGCCCGGGTCGCGGCCCGGGAAGGATGACCCCCCGGTGCGGCCGGGGAGGGTCGTCCGGGGCGCCGCCGGCCGCGCGCCTCTTTACAGCGCGCGGTCGGAGCCGCCCCGCCCGGGGGAGCCTCGCCGAGGCTCCCCGAGGATGAGCACCCCCTCGTGACTGAGGGGGGGCGACGGCGGGGTGGACCAGAGGGGTTTAACCGAATCCTGGACCACCCCAACGCCGGAGGAAGGCCGCCGCGAGGTTTTAGTGGGTAACCCTAGGATCGGATTTCAGTTTACTGTTTTGGGAGTCCCACACTACCCCCTGCCGTCCCCAGGCGGGGGGTGTGCATAAAGCATTTCCTCGCGTAAAAAAAAAAAAAAAAAAAAAAAAAAGGTAGCATCAATTACTCTACGGCCCACTTAACACGTCAGATCGCGCACGACATTAATCAAACATTTCTTTGTACGTTAATACTATTTATTCAGACCTGTAGGTGTAGATAGTGGCAATAAAAATATTTCTAAACTTAAATTTTAACCTCCGAAGTACCAAGAAGTCACAATGCTGTACCATTATTCTGGGACTTACAAAAGATGTCTATTTACATTATCCAAGGTCAAATACCAAACAGCTTCTCAAGATATCCACAGGAAGGGATAAGATGAGGTGGCACTACAGCAGGTAGGTGGCATGAGTTAAGGTAAAATAACATCACGAAAGTCGTAAAATGCATTCAAATTTACGACATCCAAGATGTAGATTTTATGGAACTAACTTATGGAAGTGAGAGTTGGGTATGGCAGAGTGTGCATGAATGAGACGGGGTTGAAATGAGGTCGCGGCGAAAATTTGCGGTGAGACTCTCGCTGACTGCGTCGAAAACAATGTTGTAAGAAAAGGAAGTCGGAATGAAACAGTGTCGGTGTAAAAGTAAGAATGGGCATGCTACGATGGTTCGGACAGGTAGGATGTATGATGCAAGGTTGACTAAGCAGATATACAATGCAAAAACGGATGGATATACGAGTCGAGGATGGCCACGACATGCTGTCCATGACCAAATAGAATGAGTCGTTGAGGAAGGTGAAGTTAAAAATCGACGAGCGTGTATTACAAGAGTTATGAAAGTCAAAGAAGCGAGTGAAGCGTAAGAATTGTACCTTATTGCCTGTACTCTCTGGTATCCCGCAAATGAATTGTGAAGTCATGTATGTGAAACTATTTTAATTCAAAAGATCTGTTAAGTTTGCGCATGTCTGTCGCATTCGTATCTATATCTAAACTATACATTAATCCTATACAAATAAATGCTCGTAAAAGCTTTAAATTGTTTGGAAGATTTTTACGCGATCGCTTATATATACAGTTTGCTCACTAAACATTTTCTAGTACATTTTTTTCACGTCCTTGACAACTAAGAAAAGTGTGGGCAGCGTTACCTAATGAAATATTTGGTGCCATTGAATAGCTGGCAAACACTTTGCCAAACAACGGATAGAACTCGTTCAGTCATCGATATAATTCCAAAAGTCATTTAGTGCGTGTGTAGTGTGTGTACCAGAATTCCAACCAAAAGTAAAGGATGTAAATTAATTACATTTTTTAAATCAGTGATTCCACACGCCGGTGTTTAGTATTTTGAATGTTTGGATTACATTTTAAATCTATTATAGTAACTCGAAAAACATTACGAACGGGGACGATTTTCCAAATAGAACATGATAAGTAAAATCTTTTTCAGTGGTACAATATTTTTAGAATCTAGAAAGCGTGGTGGTTACTATGAAAATACATACTTACTTGATTTGATAAAACTGTCAACTACACAAATAAACTGATAAAACACAAACGTACTTGCAATATGCTGAAATACACAGCACTATGAAAATATTTAAATAACTACTAATATTCAACACCTAAAGATATATATATTTTAATAACTACAGTATCGCGTATGTGTGCCATCAATATCTTCAACGACTACGCCAAATCTGACGTGCATCGCAAACTATATCTTCTTAAGGTACTCAGAACAAGTACTAAATACTTGTGTCCCAGTGTTCCTTTGAACATGCTTTTGAAACTCGTCAATATTTAATGGACAGTTTTGGATGAGTTTGACAACAACACTTGACTTTGACACTTGATGATTTGGTTATTTTAACTGGTCAAAAACGATAGATCTCGGAATAGACTCAGGCAATAGGGTGTTATTTATATTTGGATATCTTTATGGATGTTGATGAAAATAAAAGTAAATATGCAATGATTTATATTATACCTACAAATTTATCCAACCGTCTAAGCATCTTCCACAATTGTCCATTTAACATTAACCACTAACTTGTATTTAGTTCTCTCAATCTTGATAGTAACTGAGCACATCGCCAAAATTGTAAATACAAAAACGAGTTTATCTTAGAAAAAAGACAAGAAATATTGGACATTGGCACCAAACGGAATGATATGCAAAAACCTTAGCCGGATGTTTATATTATTATTATGGCAATATGAACCTAATAGATACGACTTTATGTTAGACTATTATACATAGTCTGCTCAAGTATGTGCTTGCAAAAGTCGACATAAGTCCACTTAATTTTAGAGATCCGTAGCTAATATGGCAAAAACAAGGCCCTATAGTGACGATATGGCCACACATTATACCATGGATATTGTGATGATACTACGGCATGGTAATTGATTAAATGAATTGTGGCTTACAGAGACACTCGTATCTATAAGAAGCCGTGTAAATGTTTGGACTAGAGGACTTAACATCACGGTTCAAATTCGACTTCGGCATTCTGTACTTGTTCATCGTTAAAAACCTATAGTTTATTTAACAGTTCTAATAAATCTACATTTAGTATTCTTAAATATATTGTATATATATAAAGTTTTTAGTTCGATAATATCTTTTTTTTTTTCAAATAATGCATTGTTTATGGACAGTCGCTTATTAGGACAGTGGTATTTTCAAGATCTGCTCATGTACTAGTGAACCAAAGTTTAATGTGTAAATCCAAGCCTGTGTGAAAAAGAATGCGGGATAGAAATTTATATGGAAAGCGTAATCTATACAGTGTAAAGCTGATTCCATCCCATTTCAAGCTAGATAGTATGAAATTCATATTAACAAACGTAAACGTAACTTTACGCCTTTTTCTACCCCGAGGATTTTTAAAACTTCGACACGCCCGAATCGTTACGTTACGTCCCAAATGGAATAGATGGCGAACCTATTGCCATTACACCGGGAACAAATTTATCAGTCATCGATATTTATCAAACATAACTTTCGAAAAGAATTCCGAGAACTCATTGGTGTGAGTCAGGAATCGGCCCCACGATTGCTGAATAGAAATGGGGTCCACCAAGACCATATTAAATTGGCTTGTAATAGTGTAATGATCACATATACACAGTTATTATGACGGACACACATGGAGATTTGATGAGTGGCGCCAGACACGAATCTATTTTAATCTAAGGCCCAGTTATATGACGTGATGTAATTGTAAATATTGATCCAAGAGGAAAGAAGTGTTTTCACAGTAAGACTGGAATATAATATACATGTATTTGTATAAATTTGTACATTTTTTCTAACTTTACACTTTTTCTACTCGAAATTGTAGTCAGCGGCTGTAATGCCTTGATACGCAGAATTTTAACGTCTCAAATGGTGGCGAAACTCACTGGCATATCGGCCAGAATGTAGTCAGTTTTCGATATAACTTTTTTTTTTTATGGTATAGGAGGGCAAACGAGCAGGCGTGTAACCTGATGGTAAGCAACCAACGCCGCCCATGGACACCAGCAACACATATAGTGTTACTGTTGCGTTGCCGACCTTTAAGGAATAGGGGAGAGGAAAGGATGGGCCTCCGGGTACCTCTCTCACCGAACGAAACGCGGCATGAGTTACTTTACGACGGTCTTCTGAGAGGTCGTGGTATTTCACCGGTCGCGCCGGCCCATTCATGCAGCGAACTGCTTGGCTCTATCACTGTTAAATGAGTATACATTTAAATGAAAAAATGAAAAGATTTACAGTATTTTTTGATTAGTTTAAAGTTGAAATAATTTCTGTTGAATGCTACCTACTTTTAAAATGTGTGTTTATTTAATCATAATATCTTTCGTACGTTTTCTTACAAACTGATCAATATAATAACATCCTTGAGTTTAAAACAATGTTGCGGTCGTTTTAAATAATACGCGAGTAGTTTGTATAATTCATTTTATAGTTGCAACCTTCACATTCGATATAAAGAGTTAGTGTCTACCGTAATTCTGAATGTGTCTAGACTCTAGACTCTATCCGATATTATAAGAAACTTTTATTTCGGATTCGGTTACGGTTACGGATATTTTTTTTAAATCGGATATCCGATAGTTTCGGTTACGGTTACGCAGCTCCCTAACATCCCTGGTCTAGAGCAACCATCTATTTCTGTGAGAGCAACTAAACATAAGATTATTTACGAAGAGAAAGAGTGCAGCTAAAGCACTCGATATACGATTTTTTAAAATCAAAAATGTAATTTATTTCGTACTAGCTGACCATGCGAACTTTTTTTCGCATCTGAAGCTTTAAATAAAAGATTATTATAAATATAACTTCACGCCTTTTTCTACCCAAAGGTGTAGGCAGCGGCTGTTAAGGCTCGTCTCGCCATTATATATAATACTAGCTAAAAAACCCGGCTTCGCCCGGGAGTTTATATGAGATGACGTGGTAGAGTCGAAATAAAAAAATAAACTATGACGTAAAAAGTAAAAAAAAAGTTTATTTTCAATAAACTTTTTTTTACTTTTTAGGAAAAAGACGTTTTTCAGGAAATAAGAGTTCCAAAGATGTGATATTTTGTGATGACTTCAATAAATCGTATTTGTTTTTGTCGAAAAACTCGGGCTATTATATCGTGTCGATCTATGGAGGTTTGTCCGTATTTTAGTTGTTCTTTGATCTCTGGCCATGATGAATTGCATGTAAATGTTATAAAGAGATCAGGTCGTCCATATTTTCTTACGTAGGTCATGGCATCTTGTGTATATTCGTGCATATGTCTTGGACTTCCTATGTATGATGAGGGTAAGATTACCATTGTTCCAATATCGTCAATATTGCCGTCATTCATGATCGCGTCTCGAAGGTGGATGTATTCTTCTGTGCGTAGTTTTTTCTGATTCAATCTTATGTAAAGCATCCGTTCTGCTTCTATTTTTGCGTACATATCTACCAGAAATTGTTGGAATAAACGGCGAGTGTTGAGTATGTGATTATATGTTTCATTGTCTCTGATCATTAAGCGGTAAGCATAGAACTCCTTAGAAGTGACTTTTTTGTTTGTTTCTATGCCTGTTTCAGGATGAAAATTTGTTTTATATTGAAATGGTATCCGTCGAAATTTTTAAATATTTTGAGAACTAATTTGGATAACTAAAATTATGTCGCTTTAACTCCAAAATATACGTTAAATAAAGACGTATAAATACACAAAATTTAACAACTTTATTATAGTAACAAATGAAATTTAAGATTTTATTGAAATTGGAATTTTAAATTTCGCGCCACTACTACACATGCTGCAATGGCTCACAACTATGGAGACTATACACTATGACTATTGGAGTGTATAGTCTCCATAGTTGTCTTGAACGAAGTTCAAATATTCGATAACAGATGGCGCCACTATACTTAATTTCCAAGTTGTAGGGTTGGAAAGTTCCTTATATTTTTAGAAACACGCCCTTTAGATTAAAACGGGAACTTTCTAGCTTCTGTAGCGGTAGCGTATGTAGTAAAGGCGCGAAATTTAAAAACCTAAATTTTTAAATATTTTGAGAACTAATTTGGATAACTAAAATTATGTCGCTTTAACTCCAAAATATACGTTAAATAAAGACGTATAAATACACAAAATTTAACAACTTTATTATAGTAACAAATGAAATTTAAGATTTTATTGAAATTGGAATTTTAAATTTCGCGCCACTACTACACATGCTGCAATGGCTCACAACTATGGAGACTATACACTATGACTATTGGAGTGTATAGTCTCCATAGTTGTCTTGAACGAAGTTCAAATATTCGATAACAGATGGCGCCACTGGACTTAATTTTCAAGTTGAAGGGTCGGAAAGTCCCTTATATCTTTAAAAACATGCCCTTTAGATTAAAACGGGAACTTTCTTGTTCGAGGAGGGATAAAGGGCTATCACACCACATAAGTCCCTTTATCGTGTCGGGACTCCTTTTTAAGGAGCCGCCGCCGTGTGTGGCACTATAGGTCAGCAGACTGGGATGGGATGCGAAATTTCTTCGCATCTTACCCATGGGGGCAAGTTTGCTTCTCGCCGGATGATCCTGACGTCGTTGCCGACTCTGTTGCTGATGTGGTGCTGCAGGGAATGGAGCTCTTTGTTCCATCCTCAGTGGTGCCAATCGGCGGCAGATCCCAGCCCTGGTTTGATCGCTCATGCAAAACGGCATTACGTTTTAAGCATGAGTGCTATCAAGCCTGGGCAAAAGCAGTGGCGTCCCAGGACTCGGACACCGGCTCTCTTAAGAAGAGGTACAACCTTGCCTCCAGGTCCTTCAAAAGAGTTATAGCCGTAGCAAAGTCTCAGTACATAGGCAAAATTGGCGAGAAACTAGTTCGCCTTCCCTCGGGAACCCGTGCGTTCTGGTCGCTCGCCAAGGCTGTTCTTGGGAATTTTTGTAAGCCGTCTCTTCCACCGTTGCACCGGGAGGACCAGTCTCTAGCCTACGACGCAAAAGAGAAAGCCGACCTTCTTGGCACTCTTTTTGCGTCCAACTCGACTTTGGACGATAGAGGTAACATCGCACCGACAATTCCACATTGCGGTTACGCCATGCCGGAGGTTCGTTTCCGGCAAAGTACTATGCGACGCATACTTTTATCCCTGGATGTCCACAAGTCGAGTGGGCCTGACGGAATCCCAGCAATCGTGTTGAAGATGTGTGCTCCAGAGTTGGCACCGGTTTTAACGCGTCTTTTCCGGTACTCCTACTCTCTCGGCGCTGTACCAGCATCATGGAAGGTTGCTTTAGTCCACCCGATCCCTAAAAAAGGTGACCGCTCAGATCCGTCCAACTACAGACCTATCGCCATCACCTCCCTATTCTCCAAAATAATGGAAACACTCATCAACCGCCAGCTCCTTAAGTATCTAGAAGAGCACCAGTTGATTAGCGACCGTCAGTACGGATTCCGTCAAGGTCGCTCAGCTGGTGATCTTTTAGCGTACTTAACCCATCGGTGGGCGGAAGCGGTTGAGAGTAAAGGAGAGGCGCTGGCCGTTAGTTTGGACGTAGCGAAGGCCTTTGATCGGGTTTGGCACAAAGCACTTCTTTCGAAGCTTCCATGCTATGGGCTTCCCGAGAAATTATGCGATTGGGTTTCCAGCTTTCTCACGGCTCGGAGCATTAAAGTTGTTGTCGACGGGTCATGCTCCGACTTAAAGCCTGTGAATGCTGGAGTCCCCCAGGGCTGTGTGCTATCCCCTACGCTGTTTCTTCTGCATATCAATGACATGCTGCTTAGCAGCAATCTTCATTGTTATGCGGATGACAGTACCGGGGATGCCTTGTATACCGGCCACCCGCGTATTTCTCGGGAAAACGTCGACGAGCACCGGAACAAACTTGTGTCTGAAATCGAAACTCTGCTTAGTCAGGTTTCGGACTGGGGCCGACTAAACTTAGTCCAATTCAACCCTAATAAGACACAGGTTTGCGCGTTTACCGCTAAAAAGACACCCTTTGTCGTAGCTCCCTGTTTTGAGAGCACTCCCTTACCTGCCTCAGCCGCTATCGGAATTCTTGGTGTCGACTTGTCGAGTGACGTCCAGTTTCGCGGTCATCTGGAGTGCAAGGCCAAATTGGCCTCCAAAAAGCTTGGTGTGCTCAATAGAGCGGGACAGTATTTCACGTCAGGTCATCGCCTGCAACTTTACAAGGCGCAGGTCCGTCCTCACGTGGAATACTGTTCACATCTTTGGGCGGGGGCACCCCAGTACCAGCTTACTCCATTTGACCGCATCCAACGACGCGCGGTTCGGCTTGTCGACAACCAAGCTCTTACCGATCGGCTCGATCCTCTGGCGTTGCGGAGAGAGGTGGCATCTCTATGCATCCTCTACCGCATATACCACGGGGAGTGCTCTGAGGAATTGTTCGGATTAATACCGCCAGCTGACTTCCGCCACCGTTCGACGCGCCAACGCTACCACCCGCATTGGCTGAATGGTTGGCGATCGACCGGACCGCTACGACCTGGGAACCTTCAAGAAACGAGCCTATTCTTATCTGAAAGGCCGGCAACGCTGATGTGATGCCCCTGGTATTGCAGACGCCATGGGCGGCGGTGATTGCTTTCCATCAGGTGACCCGCAAGCTCGTTTGCCCCTTCTCCCATAAAAAAAAAAAAAAAAAAAAGTTTTATCGGCACGCACATTTTATCGACTTAGTTTTATTATATAATATATATATATATATATATATATATATATAGATAATAGTTAATTATTATAATATATAATAATTATATTTCGATAGCGGAATTGAAGTTTTTTTTTTGCGGGCGAAGTTTCTAGCTGATGCAGAATAATATCAAATTTATGCTTCAATGTACCTCTGAATTCAGAAGCGGTGTGCTCGACCACGTAGACTATGAAAAAAGAATGAAGAGTTATAGCAAAAATGGAAATATGGTTCCTTGATGTTTATTTATAGAAAAAAGAAACAATACTGTCTACTTTAACCTCTAAATATAATAATTATGAAGGTTATATTAAAATCTATTGTGCAGTGGGCGAATATATTTGCTTATCAAGGTGATTTAAAGTTATTTTTTTAATGTAACTGTTGCTCAAATTGTTTTAATGTTTAATCAAATGAAATCCCACTTCTGATAATAATACTTAGAATTAGAAGACCAAAAATTGTGGTATACACAATTTACGCGCATTTAAGTAGAACATTATGACAGCAGCATAGAAAAAGTTTATTGTAAAAATATATGTAATTTATTTAGTAGATTTTCTAGACAGCCTCTAGAAAATCTCAAAGGAATCATTTACATATCTATATTTTTTTGTATACAATGTGAGCATGACAATGTCGTTTAATATACATTAAATGTGAAATAAGTGGGATAAATGCCAATTTTTTGGATATTAATATTTGGCTAACATTCATTTCTAGAAATATTATATATATGGGCATTTCTCCACTAAATGGAAAATCGCTGTCCCAAGCATATTTTGTGTAGTAAATCTTATTATTTCTCAGTTTTTTCTATTTTTAATGATATAGTATTAAGTATTCTTGGCACACCACAGCTTACTTAGTAATTTAATAATGTAATATTTGAATAAATGAACCTCAACCACCTCAAAACACAGTCCCCTGGTACGTCCTCTTACCAGAATTACAAATCTTGTTACCAATATTTATTTTTTTGCTGTTGCTAACTGAATAAAAAATATTTAAGTACATAAAACAGAATAGTAATCATCTTTATTACATCACAAATATATTTTTACAATACAAATTTAATCAAAATATCTGTGTGAATGCTGTCCTCAAATTATGACAACAGTCCCCTGAGAAAATTTTAAAACCGCGCTGAAGTCAAATTTGGTTTTGGCGCGTACCATTCAGACAGTGTAACGGAACGCAATTGGTGTGAAGTTCGTTCAGTTGTGGAGCTAAGCGGCAGCCGCCATTTTGTTTAGTGCTACGACTGCGTCTTTCGGTGAACCACGCGTCTCGGTCGTTAGTGTAAACAGTCCACTGGTAAGCCTTATTTTTACTATTTTAAGAGTTTTAATAACGATAATTTGTTCAAAATAATTGATTAACTAGTATGAAGTTACATATGTTTCGTTAATTTGATATGTTTAACTGAATTTGTTTCATAAAGTTTTTTTGTGAAAATGACAGTCCCCTGGTTAACAGTCCCCTGACATTCCATGACACAGGGGACTGTTCACACCACAGGGGACTGTTTGCTTAGGCACGGGCCAGGTAGAAAAGGCGCGGAACGTGGCGCGTTGCCGGCGCGCCTCGTCTGTTCGGCCCGCGTCTTATGTTTATCAAGTCTGAGTTACCAGAATGCGCATCTATGACAATTAACATTAACAATATCATCTCTTTTGCAGGTAGTATCTCAAAATGCCACCGAAAAAGAAGCCACCCAAAACAAGAGAAGAAATACTAGAACAGAAACGTATAGCTGAACGTTTAAGATATCAGCGACTTAAAAATGACGCTCAAAAAAAAGAAGAAATGAAAGAAAAAGAATGGCGAAAATATCAAAAGAAAAAAGAAGAAGGCAGAAGAAAACTAGTTAAGGATGTAATGTACAAAAGTTTTCTTGGAACTTTTCAGAGAGTGGCCATGGCAAGAGTGCCGCAGATGGTGTTGGCGCTACATGTAAGAGAACTGCAGATGCCATCGTTGCTACAGGAGGTGACATTGACAGTTTGGAATCTTTTATTGCTTCTGTGCAACAAAGATGTCCTGCTATTACAATGTTTACAATTGACGATAGTGCAATCATTAATATGACTAACGACATTCAGAAAAACGCCAAGAATTTGAAAACTTTCAATGGTACCCTCAAAATACATCAGATTAAGGGTAAAATTTTACGAAGCCCTTTGGGATTACTTCAAGGTACTGAGAAACTAATAATGAAAAGTTTAAGCTGCTCTTGTGAAGAAGAGTGTCAGCATTTTAACTTAGGGGTTATCAACTACTCACCGACGAAACTTCGAGGACGTTTACACAGATTCAGAATCCGAGGACGATACCAGGCTTGCCCATAACTCACCGGATACTAACATTATTACAGAAACCGAAATTTCACGACTGTGTGACAATTTCAGTACTGATTTTGAGAATACTGCTGGGCCTAGTAGAATCAGTCAACAGCAATACAACAGTGGTGATTACGTTTTAGTCAAGTTTAACGCCAGAAACACGGAGTATCGTTATGCTGCTGTTATTAATCAAGTAGATAATGACGAAGGTGAAGTAACTGTAACTTTTATGAAAATTTGTGATAATAAGGGCCACAAGTTCAGAATGGACGAAAATGATAGTTCTGATGTCAATTTTAACCAAATATTGGAGAAGTTACCTGAACCAGATCTAACTCAAAAAGGGAGAAGATTATTTTATTATTTTCCAGTTCCTGTGCCGGTCTTTCAGAAATAAGTTTTATAGGTTTTTTCTTGAAGTGAAATGTTAAGACTGATTTTTTGTAAGGTGTTGTACAATTAATGTTAATTACTTTAGTTACTTCAAAAGTACAAATGATTCAAAGTACATATTATGTCTAACCAAATATCGGTTGTGATAATTAAGTGGCAGTAGTAAGATGATTCTTTGTTTAATTAAACAGTTTATTGTTTTATTATTTATAAAGACTGACTTTAGTGCCATACAATTAGAGTCTTAGAATACTGTTAAACTAAGAAGTTGATTTTATTAAGTTTAACACAAATGTTATTAGCCTTAAGAAAAGTGATTATAATAAGTAAAATTTGTTTTAATACTATTAATTAATTCCAAAAAATACATAATTTAAGAAAGATATGTATAAAAATAAAGACTTTTTATTACTTTCATAGAAAAATACTTGTTTTTGTTCATAAAAACATTCCCCTGGATGGTTACAACAGTCCCCTGTCACGATTTTGCATAAAATCCTCAATAACTCAAAAACCAAGAGGAAAATGTATGGGCTTTTTTAAGATATATATTTAATTTATAATTACCCTTTATTATATCTACTAATATTCTCAACATTTAATAAAATTTGCTTAGGACAGTCTTGCATGGACAAATTTCCAAATAGCAGAGAATCACCCATATATATCTCATTGTTAAAATTTGTATCAGCCTTTGTTGGGATTTTTTTACAGTAACATAGGGCTACACAATAGAATTAAGTATTTGTTATGTGAAGGTTTATTGACAATGAGAATTAACCTTTAATGACATGGGCAGTGTCTATACTCACCCAACATGGTCTTATTAACTGTATTTATTAAATTAAAATTGTATCCAATATGCACTTATATGATAAATTTCACAACAGTGAATTCCTGACTCATTTAAGTATTAAATTAAAGTTTAAAAATTAAGCATAGTACAGTTACCTAAATATTTATCTACAATAAATCAAAATGGTGATATTGATACAAATATAGTGATTCTGGCTTCTGCATCTTTTGTGCATTATTACTTGCACACCAGTAATAATAAAATTATAATAATTCAAATAATTGAAAAGAGATCTTAGCAAAAGAGTTTTTGTCCCGGTTCTTTTTATGATAGCTCAAACACTCATAATTGGGTCATTCATGACAATTACTTGGCATACACATGGTGAGTACTTTCTCCAAGCTCACAAATATGTGTCATATTTTAAGTATCTTTAAAGAACTAAGAACAATATTTCTTTATCATGTTTATTAATAATACTATTTGTGTAAGAATCATGCCTTATGGCACTCAGTTGTCGTAAAGGTTTTGGCATGAAGTTATGTATGTATGTACTATTTAAGTAAGTGAAAAATAATTTTATTTTCTGAGTTTGTGTTACATTATGGTTTTTTTAAATAGTAAGAAATCAAGATTAGGTATATTTATATAATGAAAATAAAAATTAATCTGTACTTAACTGTTATCTATTTAATATAATCAAAAAACAGATTAGAGTTCAATAAATTTTTTCCAATTAATGTACATTTATTTTTGATAGAGAGACTATTTTAGATAGATTAAAAACTAATTTTAAGGGCTACTATGAAATAGCCTTAAAACTACAGTTTTTTCAGCTATAAAAATAAATAAAATAAAAGCATTTCCAGCATAAAAATAGTCTGTTTTTACTAAGTTAATATATATAGCACATATGCCAAAAAAACAATTTATACAATTTCTATAATTTTCTGGGAAGAGGGAGCAAAATTTTGTGTGGGGTACTAATTAATTCATAAGGAATAAAAAAACTAATTACCTAAGATATTAAACAGTGTGATGTATTTAGACGTCTAAATGATGTTTATAAGGGATATGCTAAATACGCTAAAGGTAGTATTATACATTTATGATAAATACTTACCTATGAAATTGTAGATAAAGTGTAGTGTAGATTCACTTATTGATGCATTATGTAATGTTATTATTTTCACACAGTATCACGTTACGTTTAATAATATGTAGTAATGTAAAAAGATTCTGTCTAATAAAGCCGATAATAAGCTTTCTAAAATAAACTTATCGCTCACGTTTACGGAACTGCGAACGTTTACTTTGCTTGAAAAGAACTGAAGAACTAAAAGTCAAATACATTTTATTTAGAGTTTATTCATGTATTGTGAATAAAATAGATGCGTATAATAATCACATACAAATCTAATGCGATTAAATTAGCTTTTCGAAAACCAGAGGAATTAGAGGCAACCGATGTCCCGAAATCGGAAACCCCTTTCTCTAATGATGACCGACGTGAATGTCTGAATGAAAATATTCATTTTGAAAGAATACTTTTTTTCTATCAAATTTACATGGTACTCTGTGGTACTCGGCAAATATATACAGAGTAATACAGGCAGGCTGAAAATTATCTTCATGAAAGGCAATTAAGTAGGAAACCTATGGAAGTGGCATGTCGACACAAAATTGAAGCAGGGTGTGACGTCATTTGGCCGCATAAAATGGCGGTTTAGTGCTGCGCAGAAGAATTCTATTTATCGATAAGCGTTCTTGGCTAATGTTATTAAAAACGTTATTGAGTATTAATTATTTTTAGAATTAAATTAAATAAGTGGTTTGGGATATCAAAATAATAGTACATGTTTTCTTGAACAACTTATTTTCATAATTTTATTTTAAATATAATTGAATATTTATTATTTGTAGAATAAGAACAAATAAATTAATTACATTATTTACAATATATACAATTATAAAACTATCTGAAATAAAATTTCTCCGCATCTCGGTCTACTGGCAGCGTGCCCAGTAGACTGGCCGCATTGCCACGCTGAATGACAATGCTAATCCTCTGTGCAAAGAATAGACCAGCCCTCTGGTCGCGAGAGGCTTCGATCAGCCCCTTTGCAAGATCTTTGTAAAGTGCACGAGCACTCGGACCCCATGTCCCCAAAGTCTCAACCCCAAACGACTCAAACACATAGTCACCTACAAGGTTTCTGTATTTGTGCCGCTTGAGATTTTCTGCCGAAGCAGCAGCAGCACCGGCCACCTCCACCGTGCTTGGAAGATCTGATGGCGCAAGGATGTCGACACAAGTAGCGTCCCACACCAAAGGCCTACCCATCCTCCAAGGCAAAAGAGACATCCCGTCCGGTCTCCCGCCATCATCGCGCACCAAACCGTTCGGTTCCAGAACGGCTGGTACACCTGTTTTTTTTTTTTGTAGAATTAATACTTAAATAGGAATTAAGTATATTGTTTGCTTAAGTAGCTTGTGAGCTTATTATGCTAAATATTCTGTTTTGGATGTCAAAAAAGGAGTACATGTTTTTCTTAGACTACTTACCTCTATTTTACAAACTATTTTAATTAAGATGCTGACTCTAAAGTAAGTAAATCACTACTGCAATATACCTCTAGACAGGTGCGCCCCACAGTAAATAAGAATGATTCAAATTTTAAACTTATTATGGGACCGCGTGATATACAAAACGAAACATCTTCAGAACACATTTTTAGTTACAACTGCATATCTTATGACTTTCAGTCTAAGATCAGTTAATAATAACACATTTGGTGAATTTATAATAGGTTTTTACTCGTTATGAAACAAAACTAATTTATTTAGAAAATTCCGCAAAGAAATTTTGTCGGTAAAATTTTTCCCAACACTTTTTTACTGGCTGAACTGACAAAAAATCCGCCATATTTTGCGAGAAATTTGGCGTCAGTCGGTATTATCGGGTTATCCTATTTCCGTATTCATTCACTTTATGTACACACTGAAATACTGCTATACTGTTTTCATGCGAGTGACAGCGCTGACTAAGAACGCGACAGATATATGTTTATATGTGCGCCGTCGAAATGTCTAATATTTATAAAAGCAATTGTACGTATAGAAGAATATGTCTCGTCCATATATACAAGTCAATGATGAAAGGTCGTATCTGTATAGGATTTATTGCAAATCGTTAAGTGATAAATTAAAGTTTTAAATACCGTATAAAATATTAACGTAACTTCACGCCTTTTTCTAACAGAAGATGTAGGCAGTGGCTATTACGCCTCGACTCGCTGTTATGTTTACGTCCCAAGTGGAATAGGCCGTGGATCTATTGCCATACACCGGCCACAGGATTGGTGTGAGCTCAGATTCGAACCCACAACATCTTGACTTAGAAGCTGAATGTGGACCACTGGACCACCAAGACCACTAAAAACATACAAAATATTAAAATATTATTATTTTCTAAACAACTACAATTTAACAGTGGTAGAGCCAAGCAGTTCGCTGCATGAATCGGTGAAATCAGCTCGACCGGTGAAATACCATGACCTCTCAGAAGACCGACGTAAAGTGGTTCATGCCGCGTTTCGTTCGGTGAAAGAGGTACCCGGAGGACCACCCCCCTTCCCCATCCTTTCCTATCGCCTAAAGGTGAGCAACGTAACAGTAACACTATATGTGTTGCTGGTGTCCATGGGCGGCGTTGGTCGCTTACCATCAGATGACACGCCTGCTCGTTTGCCTTCCTATTCCATAAAAAAAATACTACTAGAGAAAAGGCAGTACGGCTTCTATGCTTTAGCCTGTCCGAATTGTTTTTTTTTTAATCTGTCCGTTATTGGACAGGCTAAAGCTTTGAAATCATACTGCCTTGTCTGACGTTATTTTTTATCAAGAAGTAATGATGATGAAACTTAAAACTAACATAAACTAACTTAACCTAATCTTACTTAATCATACATAAAGTCGTGGTACTTTATGCATGATGTTTCGAGGGAGTTCTGACGACACTGTAGGAGAGCACACTAAACACGATATTTACACCAATCCCCACATTTGCACTAAAATACGGACACTTATTAAACAAAATGCCACGAATTTTATCCAATAATATCCATTGAAACAGAAATATAAGAAAATAATGCAAAAACGGACATGACTCTTCCACAGTCCCGTCAAACTCATGTCCTGTCCAAATTGGGCTAATGAAAGAAAAAATGTTAAATAAAATTGAGGTTAAAAGAAGTTAAATTTTTAATTTTTTGTCGGTATCTAAGTAAATAATTAGGTACCTGTTATTTGTAGAAGAAACTATTTTAATTGCACTGTGGCAGGCCACAGCATAATAATAAAAAATAAACAAGTTAATAATAAGACCGTAAACACTAAAAATGGATACAGTGGTTAAAAGTATGTTGGAGGATGAAACAGAGGAAGAAAGGGTTAATATTCTTTAATTGATATTGTTATGTGGACTGAAACACGCTTTCGCTAAAATATAGTGATTGCACACTTTATAAACTACCCTACAAATAAAACTGAAATTCTTTGAGTTTCTGATCCTTTCTCAATTAATTTTCTCTCTTATTTTTTCTTTACTTTACATTCCTTTATTTAATACCTAAGAATAGATTCGGCCGAGTAATTTATTATTAAATCCACAAGTAAATGAATTAAATAATTAAAGTGAATTACTTTAATGTACTTAATAGTACATGTTTAATTATAATTAGTGTATGAATTGAATTTACCTAATGCGCTTAAACTAAGTTCATGTAGTGCAATATTAAAAAAGGCCTAAAGGACTAAGATATAAAATATGTCCATAGTTTTTAAGTCAAATAAATGGTATGAACAATTTATTCAAATTTCAAAACGGTTGTATGTTATAAGAAAGCTTTAATGCAAACATACAGCTGTTATATTAGTCTGTTTCTATTGTTTCAGGGATTCGTAGTATTTGGTCGAGACCTATCAAAAATACCCTGCTTCAGAGAAAGTTTTCTTTATGGTATTGCATCTGGAGTTGGTGTTGGTCTAGCTGCATTTATTAAAACGTCACGTCCCCTATTATCACAACATATTGGAGTGGGAACATTTTCTATAACTACTTTGGTGTATTGGTCCTTCTGTAGATACCAATGGTCTAAACAGAGGTTTGACGCTCAGATGCTGCAAGAAGCATTGAAAGAGAAGATTATAAATGAGGGAACAGCAATTGAGAAGGAATTAGAACAAAAAGGTGTATTGAAATCTGCCTGAATTGTTAATACTTTTTGCTTGTATAAAGAAGGTGGACAATCAATAATCTTGTAGTGTTAGCATACATATTAAAAGGCTCCTCTCACAGTAATGTATATATAGAAGCTGGCTAACATGTTTCAGCCAGCAAAATTACTGTCATACAGTGCAATTATTTATTCACATCTGAATTATTTACATAACTATAGCAGTTTAACTGAGATATTAAGTGTAATGTAAATAATTGGCAATTCGAACATATTGGTTATATTTCTGATCTTTAACAGATGTAAACAGTTTTGTAGATCAAAATCATATGTTCAGTGAATTAACTTGTAATTAAATGCAATGAAACATTGACAAAATTTTAAATAATTACCTATCTATAAACATTATGTTTCAGACACTGATGTGCAATAAACAAATAATATTCTGTTTAAAAAAAGATTGATATAACATGACTAACATAGATTAAATATTATTTTGTAAGAACTGATAGCTGCATGGAACTACTTAACTGTTTTGTCACTCATATATATCCTTTTTGTTACTATATCTCTTGAGAACTAGGTCTGCATGGATTATTATTTTTTATTTATTTCATGAAAATTAATAAAAAATATTAATGAAAACTAGCCATCTATGAAATCAGTCCAGCCATATTAGACATGAGGTGAAATAAGCAGACAGACAAAAATATTTAAAAAAAATGTGAATATACTCATTTACATCCTTATGCATTTGGTATATGTTGGTGCAACAGGTTATTTTGATACTTTAAAGTCTCCAATTAATTGATTTGTACATTTGTGGTCTGCTGGTTTTGTATATTATTATTGTAAGATTTAGATTAGGGTTATTGCAAGTTATTAATTTTGTTAAGTGTAATTATTAGAATGTTCTTGATTGTTATTAAAAAAATTGTTAATACAAATTTTGCATGTATTTTATTTGCAGTAACCTACTGATTTTGCACCTCATTTTTGCCGTACAGTAATCCTGGGTTTAATCTGTGCTCAATTTTATGTTGACTTTGTGTTTGTGAATAACATGGTGCAAAGTTGTGTAAATGTTTACTCCAGCCGTCCAGTACAATGAAGTAGGAAACTAGGAAATCCGAAATACATAGAAATAACATGTCAACATAAAATTGAAGCCTCTGTGACGTCATGTGGCCACAAAACATGGCTGCTTTAGTGCTGTCCAGAAGATTATTATTTATCGAAAATTTTGCTAATTTTATTTTAAATATTATTTATTAATAATTATTCGTAGAATTAATACGTTGATAGGAGTGAAGTATCTCGTTGTGCTCGCTAAGCTGTTTTGGATATCGAAATAAGAGCACATGTTTTTCTTAGACTACTTACCTCTATTTTACAAACTATTTTAATGAAGTTGCTCACTCACGCTACAGTAAGTAAGACACTACTGCAATATACCTCAAGATAGGTGCGCCGCACAGTAAATAAGAATGATTCAAGTTTAAACTAAACCGCAGAGAATACTTGTCAGTAATATTTTTCCCAAAACTTTTACAATAGGTTTTTATGTACTCGTTAGGGTATTATTTTTATAATTTCGTAGAGGATTATTGTCGGTAAAATATTTGTAAAAAATTTTACTGACAATAATCCTATACGAAATTATAAAAATAATACCCTAATTTTACTAAAAGTAAAATTTTTTCCAAAACATTTTACCGGCTCAATTGACAGTTGGAGCGCAAACCATGGCGGATTTTCGGGTTCAATGTCATTACGTATTTTCATGTTTATTTTTAATTTACTTTTAGTACGCACTGAAATACTTATAAAATGTTTCCATGCGAGTGATAATGCTGCGTAAGAACGAGATAGATATACGTTTAAATGTGCGCCGTCAAAATGGACGATATTAATTTCAAAGTCAAAGTCTATGACAAACTTAAGGCATAGTTTTTTTTTTATAGTACATACATATTATCTATGGCATAGATATGTAGCTTGGCTCTTGACTTGGCTGCTGGTTGGCTAAAAGTTTAAAAGTTGTTGGACGGAACGGAGCGCGCACGCGTGTCGTGCTTGAACTATGGAGGACCTGGAAAGATTTGTTCCAAAGAATGCTCAAAGAACGTTGATTTTTTTCGTCAATGGGAAAAAGGTACTGCTTTTCCATTATTTTAAAATTATAATTATTATTGCATCTTAGGTATTTCTGACGAGATAAATATTGTACATACTAAATTACCTCAATGACTCAAGGCCCATGCACTGCACTGCAGTAGATTGGTTTTAAAGTTTTAATTAATTTTTGTTTAAAAATAAAAATTTTAAAGTTGATGAAAATGGAATGTTTTATTATTATTGTTATATGAAGAAATTTATAAAAAAAATCTTTTATGGCCATATCTCTATTATTTCGTGCTCTCGCCTAAATCGAGGCGGTGGTAGCCGTTTGGAGTACTTTGGAGTAGTCGTGCTCCAGCTGAAAAGTTACTGCATGTACTAAATAGCTTTGTGCCTGCCCAATGCTGATGCATCTCGCTAATAATGACTGAATTTCCAGCATATCTTACTATCACCTATCTACACGCCAGTGTAGTCTTATTACAGTAATTACTTTCTGCTTCTTACTTTCTATCCCTATAACCCTTAAGGATTAACTATTGAGTGTAATAAATACAGAGCGTCGCACCACACGGGGTTTTTAATGAAGTCTACCCAAATAGTTGTTTTAGATATGTATGAATTCCGATATACAGAAGCTGCTGCCTGTTGCAATTAAATATGATGTCATGTGAGACAGTCTATAGCATTCTACAGTGGTCTATCACCTCTCTAGCCAGCTCAGCCTAGGTACGGATATCGTCGATTGTTGCTTCCAGTCTCGGTTGTCCAGTGGTCGACCTCACGGCTTCTGATCCAGAGGTCCGGGTTCGAATCCTGACACTGGCTCACACCAATGACTTTCCAAAATTATTTTCGGATGATGTGATAAACATCGATGACTAAAAATTTTGTGCCCGGCATGGCAATAGGTTCGCCGCCTATTTCATTTGGGACGTAAACATAACGGCGAGACGAGGCTAAACAGCCGCTGCCTACACCTTCGGGTAACAAAAGGCGTGAAGTTATGTTGCTTCCAGCTTGCTTCCCGGACTGAATGTTCGACAAACTAGATCCAAATTGTTGAGGTGCTGAACAATACTTGTAAGAAAACATTTAGAAACCTTTTTAGCCATGTGGGTCTCCTGTGGGTCTCCTCTTCCCTGAGCTCCTTCTGGACAGTATATTGACTGAAACCAATGGATTGTTCCTCTTTACCACATACTACTGGGTCACATTTTCAATGACCTTGTCGGTGGCGGCTCTTTAAAACCATACTCGGGAGACACTCCACGCAAGAGCTCTATCGCGCTCATCGCTAGTACCTTAAGCTTGCTTGCTGGCCACCATGGCGTTAAGGACACTGGGCAGCGATAAACTTTATGCCTACTTTCACGTAGGTAAATAAGCGAGAGTTGAGTATTGCTTAGAGTAAGCAGAAATAAATACGGTTGCTGTTTGCGGATTTTCTTACACGGGTTAAAGACCGCGTTCGTAATACAAAGTTTATGTACCTTAGTGTATGGATTTAAAAAAAAATAAAGCTGCTTCGGTGGTTCGATGATGTATATGAGCAAATTAGCGTTGATTGGTTTTGCCTTAGTTTTGGGTACGTATTATAAATAGAGTCCTACTAAATAGTGATCTTAGATCGCCTGTTAAGAAAAGCATAGCAAAGGTCACTAGAAAGCAAATCATTGCTTATTTCATTTCTCTTCGGCGTAACCATTAGCTGACCGATAAATGAAAGTCATATGGCCCTTCGGCAACTCTACATTGACGTATATGATATGCGAATAGCATTCGTCAGTAATGTAGAACCAAGTAATACTTATTGTTTTCCTGCCCCTATCCCACTCTAAGTAGGATCGGCATAACATGTCATCCTTCTCCATACTCTTCTATCACTGGTCTTCTCCATATTTACTTAATCAGTTACAACTCAATAATTAAAGTTAGATAAAAATTAAATAGATATACATTGTACGCAGCAATTAAGTATTACTTACTATAGTTACAAAGTTGACCTTAGTTGATAATACTATCTGCACAAATAACAATCTTAGTACGTTTAGTTTACGAGATAATACTTGAAACTTATGTATGGGGTATAAAATTGTAACCATCACGAACCCGTGTATGAAATAGTATGAATGTACACGAATGTATGCTATGCTTATGTTCCTGCCTCGTTCCCATTTCTTTGACACGACGGGTTTTCGTTTACCAATCTTCCGACCATTGGTTTCTTCCACGCCAACACCCTTCCTAATAATATCACATTTCATCAGGTTTCCCTCTTTTCTTGTTTTCTGTTACATTCAGATTTAACTTTGTTTTCGCCGAATGTGTATCATTCCTCTTCATTCTATGCCCATACCACACTCGGCGATTTCCTCTTAACTTCTCAGTTATTGGTGCAATTTTCAAGCTTTCTCTTTAATTACTCACTTCGTATTTTTACCATTTACGTTCATTACTTCAAATATCCATCTCAACATTCGCATCGCCGCCGTAGCAAATATTCTTTTTTCATCATTTACTTTCAAGCAATCATCACCATCATGCATCAATTACATTCTCAACTATATATGACACGAAGTCTGATAATAGTTTTATATATTTTGCCCTTCAATTTGCCTGCTCTCCTTTGATAATGTCTGAAAATTTATTAAAACTAAGAATCGAAATTCCCTTCCTAGTTATGTGTAGAGTTTCATTAAAATCGAGTATTGAATATTCATATGATAACCACAAATACCACAGATGAATAACGCAATAGGACAGGTATAGTGGTAGGTAAGTGCATGTCTAGTATTCACTATTTAAATTAATTTTCGTCACAGAAAGATACCCACAAAGTAATTTAATCAGCTGTTATGTATACAGCAACCGCAGTTACTATTTTGGTGTAAACTGAAATTGACGACGATAATTATAGTTAAAACTCGCAAGTACGTTTTATAGTATTTCTTTAAATATTTAAAAGTCTATAGCCGCTTCAGCAACCGATGAAAAGCATTTTTCATCTTTCTCTCATCTTTGCAACCTAACAGATAGCTATGACGCCCAAGTAAATCCGCATCTGGTTACCTCATTATTATATGATGATCGATTTAACTTCTGTTTTTAATAAAAAAATTATATACCTATGGCCATTAAAAAGTTTTAATGATACTTATATTCCTTAATTGAAGGTGGTGGAGCCTCAGCCAGATCCAGAATGCACGTTACTCTGGTATATTCGACGAAAGCTTCAACTAACTGGCACCAAATACGGCTGTGGAGAAGGAGGCTGCGGTGCGTGTACTGTGATGGTTTCCCAGTACTTAAGAAGTGAAGATATTATTAAGTATCCTTTTACCCATCAAAAATTTAATTCGTTCCTGCAAATCACATTGAAGGTTTTAAACTTGTGATTCTCCTAAACGCGTCAAACCCCAACAGAAGTAAAGACAACTTTTTTTATGGGATATGAGGGCAAACGAGCAAGTGTCTCACCTGATGGTAAGCAACCTGCGCCACACATGGACAGCAACACATATAGTGTTACCGTTGCGTTACCTACCTTTAAGGGAGTAGGATAGGAAATGGGGAAGGGGGTGGGCCTCCGGGTACCTCTCTCACCGAACGAAACGCGGCATGAGCCACTTTACGTCGATCTTCTGAGAGGTCGTGGTATTTCACGGGTTGAGCCGGCCCATTCATGCAGCGAAGTGCTTGGCTCTACCACTGTTATAACTAGTTCTATTACTTTTACTGAAGACTAACATCTACTATTATTTTAGTAGGAGAGACCGGGTAAAAATGTCACACTTTTTATTTTTTATCTTCATTTCTTGCTGGGTTTTAATTTTTCGATTTAACTAATAAAAAGTCTAGAGCTTGGATAAATATTCGTAAAATATGACTATGAGTATAACAAGCATTTTTTATTAACTGATGGCGCGACTTGTCTTTTAAAATATTGTAAAAATAATAATAATTCTGCATTTTCCACCTATCCACTAACATTGCTAGTCTTGGATTCGTTTCTATACAAAAAAAGAGATATTTGTCCTCCTTGAGAATTAATCGCAACGGCAATTAGACCAGGGTAGATAATTTTTAAAACCAAAAATATAATAGTAGGATGAAACCCATTAGAAAAGGAGGAGATTATTACAAAAATGAAAGGAAAAATAATTTACGGGCGATCTGAGGTCGGGAAGGGGGTGGGGGTGAGTTTTAAGGGTAAAAAAACGGTTTTTCTCGATTTCCGGCAAAACTAAAAGTCCTATGGAAAAAAGTTTAATGGCAAAGTTGTAGGTAATAAAAAGATCTAAAACTTTTGCATTTACACTTTTTTCACAGAACCTCAAAATTTAGATGAAAAATTCAAAAATCCAAGTTTTTGGATTTTTATTTTTATCTTTTACAAAAATATTTTTTTTCCCACGACATTTTGTGAAAAGTTGCCTTTTTATGTCCCAAATACGCTGCTAACTTTGCCATTAAACTTTTTTCCATAGGACTTTTAGTTTTGCCGGAAATCGAGAAAAACCGTTTTTTACCCTTAAAAACTCACCCCCACCCCCTTCCCGACCTCAGATCGCCCGTAAATTATTTTTTCTTTCATTTTTGTAATATTCTCCTTTTCTAATGGGTTTCGTCCTACTATTATTTTTTTTCACTTTTTATTATTTTTGAAGGCATCTACCCTGGTCTAAATAGTTACTGATCTTTCTCGTTCTACTGAGGTTACTAAACCTACTTGTTTAGTTCCTTTTCTGCTAGGTTTTTATACAGTGGTCGCCTCTGTATATGGGTGATATTCCAGATATCCTTTCGTTTACTACAATTTTGGGAATTAAACCATTAGAAGGTTTATCTTTATGATAGCATGTTACTTTTGTACCTATAGGTAATTTTGTACTCTTCCTCATTTTTGTTGAAACCTGAAATATAACTTAAAAAAAGGTCGTGCTAGACATAAACGAATCTAATCTCTCAAAAGTTTAAATATAAAATCGAAAAACTTTGGTTCGTAAGAACACTTCCTCTCACATAACGTAAACAGTACGTGGTGATTAACTGCAAATGAGTAAGGTCCTCACAGCTATCTTTTGACGGGGGCTAGGTAGTATTCCGCCTTTGGATAAATCTAGAGAGCGTTTGTTACTTTCGACCCGGCGTTACTTTTGCACCAGGTCTCCCCTTTTTTAAAATAATTAAATATTATGTAATTAAAAAAAATATACATATAACAAGCTTAAATTTAAATGCTCTAAAACGAAGAAAATAAATTCAGAATTCAATCAAATCCACCATTTTATTTAATTGTAAATATTTTATTAGTATAAATAAAATCACATGAGCACAAGCTCGACGGTTTCTTTTATATTTCTACCGCCGCTGATGGATTAGAGTCCATAGTTTATAACAAAGTCGCTTACCGTTCTCTGTCCATACATAACTTATATCTGTAAAACCACGTAATGGATATTCATGTGTTTTTTAAATAGATAGAAGGTTTCAAGAGGGTGGTTTGTATGTTTATTCCATGCATAATATAGTAGAGAAATTGATAATATTCGAGGTATACCCCACGTCATCGATCAAAGTAAAGTACCTACAATATTATTATACACTACATCAAGAAGGTCTACAAAAAAGTCCACGATAGGATAACCCATAATGACCATTTTTATTTCTTTAATTTTTACAAGAAATAATGGCTTATTTACAAAAGCGATTTTAAACGTTACAGCAATAATCTTTATCAAATGAAACCCCATAAATACATTGTGGGTTACTAACGATCAATACGGTCCTTTACAGCATCTAATATTTTCGAAAATATTACAGTTTTAAATTCAAGGACTAGAGATTGAAACCCGTTACGTTTCAACCCGGCCCGGCCAGCATTATAGTAGGGGAGCCCACGAAGGGATTTCGGGATTTACTAAAGCGCGGCAGATTAATATACAGGCAATGACATATAATATATATAGACGCGTTATACACAAACAAAATTGTATTTTAAAGTGGCGACAACGTGTATCGCACGAACATAGACCTATATCTACCTACTTTTAGATATGTATTGTGGCGCTGCGCTACGAATGAGACAAGTGATACGGCAAACATGTTGTTCAAAAAGGATGGCGCTTAGGCGGGAATTGTGACGTAGGGATACGGAGGAGAATGGGCAAAAGGCGAACAATGCATTACTAGTGTATAAAATAATAAAAACAATTTTGTAAAAATTTTTTTAAGTATATTTCGTAAGATAGGTAAATTAAATAATTATTATAATTAATATAAACATATGACTTAGGCATAATATTTATATGCCCTCAAACAAACACAACTTATTCCTTTTTTGTCTCTTGTAAACAGTTTTCACGGCTGCATTATTTTTATGACACTGTAGAATGAGCATTCGGCATCCAATCATATTCCCGTCTTTGAATTCTAATTACATTTAACCACTTTTCTTTCATTAAACCGTCCTTAGGTAATCTAAAATGGAATAAAATAAAATAATTTATTATTCTTTTAATTTTATTCTTTCATAGAATGTTTAGTATATATGTAGAGATAAAACAATAGGTAAACATTATTTGACATCATCGAAAATTAGGAATAATTTTAATTTGTAATTCTGGGTTAATAATGTGATAGTACAATTCGCCCCAACTTCCCTGGGCATCAGCCGTCATAAGGGTACACTAGCTTTCTCTTTCGCTCTTACGCATAAAACATATTATATCTCGCTCTATACTCAACAACAGTCAAATTGATTAAAATCCATTTAAAAATATTAATTTTACAGATTTATTTAAAAAAGGGGTACTTACGCATGAAATGATATATTTTTCTTATCTCTAATAGTTCGAGTGTAATTTGTACACCACCTAAACACACAGGAAGGCATTTTTATCAGGACTATCGGAACGTTTGCGCGTCGTAACGAAGTGTGTAGCCGCGGCGCGTGAGCGTGCACAACTAAATGCCGAGCGGGCAATTACCCTGTAATCTTGTTGCCAGCTAAGAGCGGGTAAAGCGTATCTATAACTTTAAAAACATCTTAGTATACAGGGGGATACCTTGTACCTGGTTAAGTACCTCCACAAAACATGAGGCCCATATATAAGGCCGCCCGTGAAGGATACAGGATCAGATTAGTAAAAAAAAATTGACCATCGGAAATTCTCGAGCGCGTCAGATTAAGGTAGGGTGAGTTAATTACATCCTAAAAAGTGTATATTCCACTAATCTGACAATTTTAGAGAGACGTAAAAAAAGGGGAGGGCAACGAAGTTGTAAAAAAAAACGTCATCTCGACATTCTCGAGCGTAGCAAAATTTTTTTTTATTTTGAAGGAAATAATTCAAGAATAATGAAAAATATATAATCTGACGATTTCCACAAGCCGAAATAACAAAAAAATGTCGATAAAGTTAAATTGCGTGCAGCTGCGTGATGCCTACATTTCCTTCTCCGCGTTTCTATTCCTTTCCTGAGCTTTTCAATTAATTAAGTTAAAAGACTTAAAAAAAAAATTTTTTTGATTTCCCGCTAGTAAAAATTAAAAATTTTAAACAATTCGGGAAGTTATTGGTTGTACCCCGTTTTGCGAAAATCAAGTTTTCATCAGATCTTGACCTTTTAAGGTCATAGGAAGCTTCTCTGACTACCCCCGTGATGTTGTCACTATGTCTGTATGTATGTGTGCGTGTGTGTGTCGCTTATAACTTTTGAACAAATAAACCGATTTTTTTTTTCATTTTCAACCCTTACATACAACCACCCGCATCATGCAAACGATCAGATTAACTTACGTACATTATTAAAAATACGTAGAGCATTGATGCTATCATTATCTGACGCGCTCGAGAATGTCCATGCAACTGTTTTTTTTTTACATATTTAATAATCTATAGCCGCTTCCTCCACCGATGTAAAGGTATATATCATATAATATTTTTTTCTTCTTATCATCCAAGCTTTGCAACCCAATAGGTCTCTACGACGCTCGAGTAAATCCCCATTTAGCATCGTGGGCTCCCCTACCATTACGCCCGGTAACGTCGTATGCCGTATGCTCGCCATTAATTATTTTCATAGATTGATAAAAAAGCTAGCTTATATAAAGACAGTGGTAGAGCATTGCAGTTCGCTGCATTAATGGGCCGGCTCGACCAGTGAAATACCACGACCTCTCGGAATATATGAAGTAGCTCGTGCCACGTTTCCTTGGTGAGAGAGGTATCCGGAGGCCCGATCTCCTTTCCCCTCCTACTTCCTTAAAGGATGGCAACGCGTGGTACGTTCGTACGTGCGTATCCTTGGGCGGTGAGAAGTTACTTACCATCAGGTGGCCCACTTGCCCCTTTGCCCTCCAATCACATGAAAGAAAAGAATCTGCAAACTGTAAATGATATAAACAAACATCACCATAGTCTTACCGAAATTACTAAAATAATATTCTTAACTGGTTTAAATAAAGGCACTTTACAGTAAACGCCTGTTTGATACCTGTATGCGCGATGCATGGATTAGCAGTCACTACTGTTGAGGGTATAGGCTCCACCCAAGAACGTTTACATCCTGTTCAAGAAAGAATAGCCAAAGCTCATGGTTCGCAATGTGGATTTTGTACTCCCGGAATAGTAATGTCAATGTACACACTGCTTAGAAATAAGAGAGACTTAAAATATTCAGATATTGAAACAGCTTTACAAGGAAATCTTTGCAGATGCACAGGCTACAGACCTATTATAGAAGGTTTCAAAACATTCATTGAAGGATGGGAGAAATTT
Source organism: Euproctis similis (assembly GCA_905147225.2). Classification (NCBI taxonomy): domain Eukaryota; kingdom Metazoa; phylum Arthropoda; class Insecta; order Lepidoptera; family Erebidae; genus Euproctis; species Euproctis similis. The sequence goes on along the minus strand of LR990114.1, from coordinate 12,172,374 downwards.
TATAGTAATGATGGTCAAAATAAAAATAATGGTTTATGTGCACTCGGTAAAAATTGCTGTCGAAATAAAGATGAAGAACATGAGAACAAATTATTTAATAAATCTCTATTTCTACCCTATGATCCGAGTCAAGAACCAATTTTCCCACCTGAATTAAATTTAGAAGAAACATATATGGAAGAATACCTATATTTCAAAGGCGAAAATGTTACTTGGATAAGGCCTAAATCTTTGGAAGATTTGATCTCTATAAAATCGCAGTTTCAACATTCTAAAATAATTGTTGGTAACAGTGAAGTAGGTGTGGAAACTAAATTCAAAAAGAAAATATATCCAATTTTACTATATCCTTCGATAATAACGACTCTGAAGAGATGTAATGTTACAAATGAAGGAATCGTAATTGGCGCTACAGTGCCTCTAAATGACGTAGCTATTTTCCTCCAAGATCAAGTAAATCTGAATTCCACAAGGGCTGGGATATTCAAAGCTATATTAGAAATGATTCATTGGTTTGCTGGTAATCAAGTTAGGAACGTGGCATGTCTTGCAGGTAACATAGTAACGGCTAGTCCAATATCAGATCTTAATCCTATATTAATGGCATGTTCTGCCAAATTAAATGTCTGTAGTAAAAAAAGAGGCTATAGAAAAATTACGATCAATGAAAGCTTTTTTAAAGGATATAGAACGACGATTTTAGAAGCAGATGAAGTTGTTGTTTCTATTGAAATACCTTTTTCGGAACCTCAGCAGTATTTCAAAGCATACAAACAAGCTAGACGGAAAGAGGATGATATTTCTATTGTTACATCTGCTTTCAATGTAAAACTTGATCCAATTTCCAAAAGAGTTCTTTATGCCAAATTCTGTTATGGTGGAATGGGGGCTACTACAATATGCGCAAGGGAAACCTCAAATGGTGTGATGGGTTCTCAATGGAATCAAAATATGTTAAGCCTAGCGTTTGATTCATTACTCAATGAACTACAACTGGATATTTCGGTTCCTGGAGGAATGGCTGAATATAGAAAATCCCTCTGCTTAAGTTTACTGTTCAGATTTTATTTATATGTTCAAAAAAAAGCGTATGTACCTAATGGCATAAATCTGTTTAATGATAAAGACACAAGTGCTATTGGAGAAATATCCCGAAATGAACCTAACAGCTCACAATATTTTGAAATAAAAGATAGACAGTTCCCTAATGTAGTTGGAATGCCAATAGTACACTCATCAGCTTTGAAACAAGCCACAGGTGAAGCTTTGTATTGTGATGATATGCCTCTTTTACAGAACGAGTTGTACTTAAAATTAATTTTCAGTTCATATGCACATGCAGTCATTAAAGGAATCGATGCAAGCAAAGCACTAGTATTACCTGGAGTACAATCATTTATGTCAGCTGCTGATTTAGATGAAGAAACCAATAAGTGGGGTCCAATAATAAAAGATGAAGAAATATTTTCCAGTAAAATAGTAACAAGTCGTGCCTGTGTGATAGGAGCTATCGTAGCAGAATCAGAAAGTATTGCAAACAAAGCTAAAGATTTAGTAATAATCGACTATGAACCTCTAGAACCAATAATCACACTGGAAGATGCAATATCACAACACTCATTTTTCTCTGGTTATCCACAAAAGCTGGTGAAAGGTAATACAAGCCAGGCATTATCTAAATCAACCCATGTAATAGAAGGATACTTAAGAAATGGGGCTCAAGAACACTTTTATTTGGAAACAGTATCAGCTTATGCGATCAGAAAAGAAGACGAATTAGAAATTATAGCCACAACACAAAATCCGGAAGAAATAGCGGTACGTAAAGCGATATCGCTGTAGACCATTAATATGAACTTATTAAATTGGAATATAAACTGTGGATGTTCCCTTAATCGTGTACAAACAGCTAATTAATAAAATGAATGTTATAAACAGTTTGATATTATATCACAAAATTTATAGACATGATTTACACTGGGGACCTCAAACTTAGCACTCACACTTTAGGTATGGGTTACCAGATAATCGATATCAAAGATGTTAGTTTCTTGTTAGTAGTTACATGCTTATAAAAAACCTATAGAGATAGATTAGATGCTATACAAACATACAGACAGCTTTACGCCAAATCCCTTGCGGGCTAGGCAGAGAGAACAGAGCGCCATAAGACACGATTCTTATACGCCTCACTCGCTTCGTTGACTTTCATAACTCTTTACATGCACGCGCGTAGGTTTTTGAGGCTCCTAACATCACCTTCCTCCAGAGCACGTTCTATTTGGTCATGGAATGTGTGTCTTGGCCGTCCTCGACTCTTACATCCATCCGCTTTTGCATTGTATATCTGTTTAGTCAGTCTTGCATCATCCATTCTTTCTACATGTCCGAACCATCGGAGCATGCCCTTTATTACTTTTACACCGACACTCTCTTTCAAACCAACTTCCTTTCTTACAACCTTGTTTTCTACGCGGTCAGAAAGAGTCACTCCACAGATTTTGCGCTATGCCCTCATTTCTACCGCGTTTATTCTACTTTCATGCACACTCTGCCATACCCAGCTCTCGCTTCCATAAGTTAGCGTTGGGATCAGGACTGCATTGTGGATTGCTAGCTGGGTTTTTCTGCTAATATTTTTTGCGTCCAGGAATCTGCCCAACGCTCCATTTACGCTATTTCCTATCGCCACTCGTCTCTCTACATTCGCGGTGTACCTTCCATCCCTGCTAAAAGCGCATCCAAGATATACAATTTCATTCACCTGTTCCAGCACTACATTATGAACCGTTATCCTTGCATCCGTTCTGGATTGATTCTCCTACCTTTCAAACACCATAGCTTTCGTTGTCGTCGCATTCAACTGCAAGCCTTTAATTATGCAATCATATTTCATAGTAGTGAGTAGTGTTTGCAGGTCCGATGGCGATTCGGCTAGAAGCACGGCGTCATCTGCGTAAAGCAGGCAGCTCACAACTACGTCACCCATTCGCATCCCTACATCCATCGATCTCACTCTCTGGAGACAACTTTCCAGGTACAGGATGAACAGTCGAGCGGACAGCACGCAACCCTGTCTGACGCCGATATTGACGTCAAAACAGGGGGACAAGCCGCTGTCAACAAGCACACACGCTGTGCAGCCCTCATAAGTGGACTGCACAGCGCGCAGCAGTGCTCCGCTCACCCCGTAGCCCGGGAGTATGTCCCACAGATCCTTTCGTAACACTCTGTCAAACGCTTTTTCCAGATCCACAAAACCGCAGAAAACCTTCCGGTAAATAGCCAGTTGTTTCTCCACGATGTTGCGGAGGGCAAAAATCTGATCCATGCACCCTCGTCCGCTTCTAAAACCACCCTGAGCCTCCCACAACACTCCATCAGATATCACCCTCATTCTCCTTTCAATAATTTTCCCATACACTTTCGCTGCTAAGCTGCTCAAACTGATGGCAGTTACAGGAACTGGCGCACTGCATACGTGATCCCGTACCTTTATACAAGGGCACGATGACAGCGCGCCTCTAGTCCATGGGAACCCTACCCGACCTCTCGTACACTTTCATCTTCTAATTTCTCACATTTTATCCTTTCAAGCTCTCCGAAATGGGTACGCACTCGCCAGTGTCTCCACTTCTTGAAAAGGCCCACGAAACGGCTTACCACCAGGTAGTGGTCCGTATTAATATTGAGGCCTCTGTAGGCTCTTGTATCCCTTAGAGTATTTCGGAGACGACTATCTACCAAAATCAAATCAATCATACTCTTTTGTTCATTCCGTCTCCGCGTATACGTGTGAATATCTTTATGACGGAATAATGTGTTAGACCCAAGGAGGCTCCGTTCCACGCATACGTCCAAGATCGGCTTACCAGCATCATTCACTCTCTTGTCACCATCCGGACCAAGGACAGCCTCCAGGCAAACATCCCAGTTCGTTAAATGAATATTTGTCCTTAAATGTGATCGATATAAACTGAACTTCTATATAGAAGTCTCTTCTGCATAGAAGAATATTTAGAAGAAATATTTTAATAACTTGTAACTATTTTCACAGTTTAATATAGATTTGCTGTTTTTTCAGCACATTGCTTCAGGAGCTCTTCGCATACCCAATAATAAAGTTGTATGCAAAGTGAAACGCATTGGAGGTGGATTTGGTGGTAAAGAAACAAGAGCTTCCATGTTAGCTGTACCTGTTGCTATTGCAGCGTATAAATTAAAAAGACCTGTTAGAGCAGTATTAGATCGAGAAGAAGATATGCAGGTCACTGGATATAGGCATCCATGTTTAATAAAATATAAAGTTGGGTTTGATGATGATGGTAAAATTAATGGAGCAAAATTTGAGATATTTGCCAACACAGGAAATTCTATGGATATATCTTGTTCGGTAAGATTTGTGAACAATTTATAATTAATAATCTCTTTCAATGACAATTGAAAGAAAGAGAACTTTCAATCTGAAAGGAAGCATTAAAATCTGATATATGACTATGTATTATAAATTACAGATGATGCATCGAGCAATGTTTCACGTGGATAATTGTTATTTTATACCAAATATTGAAGTGGTTGGATATCTTTGTAAGACCAATATGCCCTCAAATACAGCCTTCAGGGGATTTGGGGCTCCTAAAGCAATGCTAGCAGCTGAAATTGTGATTAGACATATAGCGGCAACATTAGATAAAAATTACGAAGATATAGCAGCACTAAATTTATACCAAGAAGGGTTGATGACTCATTACAATCAAGAACTAACATATTGTACACTATCAAGATGTTGGAATGAGTGTATAGAAACATCTGATTATTGGCAGAGAAGGAAAGAACTTAAAGAATTTAATAGGTAAGATATATTTGTGTATTTTTGTCATGTATTTCTTAATATGTTTTATGAAATGTCATTTGTTATAGACGAAATCGGTGGAAAAAGAAAGGTATAAGCTTAGTACCAACAAAGTATGGATTATCTTTTGGTACAGATGTACTGATGCAAGCGGGGGCATTAATATTAATTTACAAAGATGGATCCGTTCTATTATCTATTGGTGGTATAGAAATGGGTCAAGGGCTGTTTACTAAAATGATACAAGTGGCATCACGAGCGCTTGAAATCGATGTGACATATATTCATATATCTGATATGAGTACAGACAAAATACCAAACAGTTCCCCTACAGCGGCAAGTTTTAGTTCAGATTTATATGGAATGGCTGTGTTGGAAGCGTGCAAAATCTTAAAACAACGACTGGATCCGTTCAAAGTAAAAAAACCAAAAGGTACATGGAAAGACTGGGTCATAGAAGCTTACTTAAACAGAGTTCAATTATCAGCGACCGGTTTTTATGCCGCTCCAAAAATTGAGTACAATTCTGAAACTAATTCTGGCAATATGTATGAATATTTTACTTATGGCGTTGCATGTTCTGAAGTAATTGTCGACTGTTTAACTGGTGACCATGAAGTGTTGAGAACAGACATCGTCATGGATCTTGGAGAGAGTTTGAATCCAGCCATTGATATCGGTCAAATTGAAGGTGCTTTTATGCAAGGCTATGGATTCCACACAATTGAAGAGATGATATTCTCGGATAGTGGTGAAGTATTGTCGCGAGGCCCTGGCATGTATAAAATTCCCGGTTTCGCCGACATACCAAAAGTCTTTAATGTTTCTTTACTAAGAGGTGCGCCTAATCCGCGAGCAGTTTATTCCTCCAAGGTATTTTCATGTTTCATTTTTACATTGTTTTTACGTAAGTTTTCACGATTGGTTGCTGTAATTAGTTATGTTCTTTTAAAAAATTACAGGCTGTGGGTGAACCGCCACTGTTTCTTGCCGCTTCTGTATTTTTTGCTATAAAAGAAGCAATATCATCAGCTCGAGCCGATAGCGGCGTGTCTACAGATTTCACAATGGATGTACCAGCGACATGTTCCCGGATCCGCATGGCTTGCGAAGATAATATCACTAAAAAAGTAAAGTATAGAAATGTTGTCTAGAGTTTATATAGGTTATTTATGTAGTTCATATTTATATTGTTTTAAATATTGAACTTAAAAACAAAACAGAGTAATTGGCAGCTATCTATAATAACATACAACGCTTTGATCGCAAAATCAATTCGTCTAAAATTACATAGTTTTGCAAAACGAATTTTAATTGTGTTTACTTTAAAATACTTCAAATTAATGATGATTGTCGAATTTATATTAGTACAATCGTAACAACTTAATAATTTGTATCATCTATAAACTGTTACTTGGAATTGAAAAAATATGTTTAAATGAGGCGAGTTATGAGTTTGTATTCCTTTTTTCAGGTAAAACCAACAATCTCAGCTAAGGGGAAACCGTGGAATGTGATCGTCTAGAGAAAGATTCATCCCAGAATAGAATAGGACGTCTTTCAATGGTGTTTCGGTAGAAATATTACAATATTCATGCAACGATAGTCTGATACCTAATACCTGTTTTGTTCTAACGCGAGGAAATGCTTTATGCACACCCCCCGCCTGGGTACGGCAGGGGGTAGTGTGGGACTCCCAAAGCAGTAAACTGCAATCCGATCCTAGGGCTACACACTAAAACGCCGCGGCGGCCTTCCTCCGGTGTTAGGCTGGTCCAGGACAGTGCTTCAGCTCTCTGGACTACCGTGCCGCCGCCCCCCTAATACAACATGGAATGTTTCACCAGTTTTAATGGGCAAACCTACATTGGCCAAGTGCCATTTTCAGCTTAAGTATTTATACCCCTTCCTATGACTGCAACTAAGCACTACATATATACGTCCAGACGAAAATAATAATTAATTTAGCTAGCTCGTTGATTAGTAAGTCACATAGGTTAACATATTTGTTTCTAAGATTTTCGCGAATCTCACTCATTGATCAAAACAACCTTCAGGATTATATCGCGTTTATTTATTATTTATTTATATTTATTTCCCGACGTTTCGAACTCTTTACAGAGATCATTTTCACGAGTGACGAACAAAAAGATGGTAGCTGCTCAAAAGCCACCCTCACTGATACAGAGAGCACCCACTTTTTAGAAATAAAAATCAAAAAGTTGATGTCAAAAATATGATTTTTACTATTGGTAACCCACATCAGACCATGAGAACAAAAGTTAAATACTTATTTATAAGATGCATTCATATGTCCTGCTTCTAAAGATCCTTTGTTGTATGATTTAATAAGTAATAGCAATAAATTTAATAATAACAACTTTTAATGTGTAAATGTGTAAAAAAATAACTGTGAAAATGATCTCTGTAAAGAGTTCGAAACGTCGGGAAATAAATATAAATAAATAATAAATAAACGCGATATAATCCTGAAGGTTGTTTTGATCCACATAGGTTAAAATTAAACCGCTTGGTATTCAAGAGAGTGTGGGCAATGCTACTCCTCTTATTACCAATTCGAAATTATCTTCCTCTGAGCTCATAAACACTTACATAATTTTATGTTGAATTCTAAAGTTAAGAACTAACTTAAAAATAAAATGTAAAAAGTACAAATTTTAGTTTTTTTTTCTATTTACCCATATATTTTATTAGTTACTAGATACCTATTCATCTTATCGCCAAATCCTTTGCGAGATAGGATGAAAGAATAAAGAGTCATAAATCAACAATACTTACAGATACAAGAGGTATCCGGCCACTTTCCGTTAAGGCGGCTTTGGTTACTTACCATCAGGCGACCCGTTCGCTCGTTTGCCCCCCTATCCTATAAAAAACTTGGATATTTCACACTCATGACTCATGTTTAACATCATCGTCACTTATAAGGGCATCTGACGTCACCTTCCAACCAGGACACCATCAATTTGATCATGGAAAGTGTCTCTCGACCTTCCTCTTCTCCTACATCTATTTTTAATTGAGTACCTCTATTAGAATTTAGGAGTTCAGTATAAATAAAATTATGTTATTTGGTGTGTAAATATAAATTTAATAATGTTTGAGGGAATACGTTATTTTATTTTACTTTAATACATAATACGGCGCTTAAATAACTAGTTAAGGAATCATCTCAAATATGAAAGCAAAAGTTCCGGTGGTCGAGCATTCCAGTTCCAAATCATGAAGTCGTCGGTCCAAATTCGGGCACACACCAATAACTATTGGAAATTCTTTTTGGAAGTTATATGTGATAAATATTGATGATTTGATGATAGGTTCCGCCACTTATTTCATTTACACCGTAAAATTTTGTGAATCGAGTCTTAATATCCACTGCCTACATCTTCGGGTAGACAAAGGCGTGAAGTTATGTAGATATGTATTAAAGTATAAATTTCTTTTAATGCTACTTAAAAAATGTAACACCCAGATATCGTATCCCTAACATTTGCTTAATAGCAATTTGCTTCATCCATTATCAAGTAATCTTAAAATATATCTAATAAAAAGATTTAAAGTTATTTTAATAGATTTAAAATATAACTAGGAGGTTGTTTTGATAAGTTAATACATCACGGATGCAGGACGCAGATTATTTTTAAATTTTCAAAACTTGCATCTTACATCTCATCTTCAAAACATACTCGGTAAACTAATTTGATTAGACACTTTTTAATTTTGTTTTTCGTTAGTGTCTGGTTATAATAAACCCGCATAGCTGGTTTTTAACTTCAAGGTCAATAACACACCTTTCTATTAACAGAGGTTAGTGTTTTCGTAAGGACAGCAAATTTTAAACAATACATCAGTTTATTATTTTTGCGGAGGTGGCGACACAAATTTGTCGCCTATATCTAGCTGGATAGGGCACAATTTTGTAAGTCATCAAAATTATCATCACACATAACTGCTAATAAATTTGCTATGAGAGCTAGGAATCGAAATTATGATTTCTAATCCAGAAGTCGTAAGGATAAACCACTGGACTTAGAAGACTTACGACACTAGAGTTATCCGTATTGCCTTATAGATTTAATATAGCCTTATATTATTAGCCTCATCACAAAATTCAAAGTCGCTCAGGGTGCTATGGAGCTAACGGGCTATGCTTGGAATTTCTCTGGGCGACAAAATTCGTAATACTGAGATACGCAGAACATCGCGCGTGACCGACATAGCCCAAGATGATAACAAGCTAAAGTGGCGATGGGTAGGCCCCATCGCTCGACGAACCGATAACCGTTGGGGTAGAAAAGTTGTCGAGTGGCGACCACGTACTGGGAGACGTCGAGAAGGCTGTCCTCCCACTGGGTGGACCGACGACCTAGTTAAGATTGCTAGATGCCACTGGATGCGCCTAACACAAGACCGCGAGTTGTAGCTTTCCATCAGGGAGGCCTACGTCCAGCAGTGGACATAAAAAGGCTAGTGATGATGATATTATTATCTTAATATTTGTATAAACTTTGTCACTTTGTTTAAACTCCTAAACTAATAAACCGATTGTAATTAATAATAATTAAATACAACTTTAACCAACTTGAAAGATTGTAGTTAATACCTTACTTTGACCTTTAACTTTTGGGAGAACGTACTAGGTATAATGTATGTAGTTACGCATAAGTATTTCAAATATGCAGAAATCCAACGAAGATAGCTTTAAAAATGTTCTTCTACAAATATCTGTTTTAGTTGGTTACGCCTTAATAAACAAGGACCAAAATATAGATACCTACCGATACCGAGTTTTTTTTTAACCGACTTCGAAAAAAAGAGGAGGTTCTCAATTCGTCTGTATGTATAATTTTCTTTTTTTTTTAAGTCTGTTCACCGATATTTTCGTCAATTATGGACGGATTTCAAAATTTTTTTTTTTTGATCGGTAGTGTTTACTTTCGAGATGGTCTCATTTACACCAGGTCAGGATCTGATGATGGAAACCAGGAGAAATCGAAGGCAACCTCCGAAAATTGTATGCGAGTATGGTGTTTTTGTTACGTTATAGTGATGTCTTAATATTATAATCCGCCCAGGAATCTGCCCAACGCCCCATTTACTTTATTTCCTAACGCTACTCTTCTTTCTACAACTTTCAACAATGCTGTAAATTTTTATTTTTTTTAATATTCTGCAATAGTTTCCAGGCTACGATTGGCCTTCATTCGGGCTGCAGTGTTATTGGTGATAATTACAAAATAAATACTTAGCAAGTATTATCATATTCTTTTATCTAAGTACCAATTTATGACAATTATAGCTCCCTAAAAACATCAACCATTTAACAAACTGACTTGTAATCAATGATAACATATTTAATAAACTGAAAGCCATGTAAACGAAGTAACTTCTATTGAAGTTGACAACTCAATAAGATCACTAAAACTCGTGAAAAAATTACTTTAAAGAAAAGTTAAACCGACTTCTAGAAACGTAAACCACAAAATCTTTAAGTAAATGAAAACAGTACCTTCATAACTAAAAAGCGATAAATAACGCAACTTACTAATTTGTATACTTAATACAATATACAAAACGTAATACTTTTATAAAGTAATCTTTAACTATTATTATAATATTTACAAATGTCACTTATTTTTGGAGTCGGTGCAAGCCCAGGTAACGTACTCTATTGTGTTGCACCGACATCAATAATGACTAACTTAACTTTTTTTTTAAGTAATTTTTTGAAGGATGAAGATAATTAGTTTAAAACATGACTGGTCTTGTAAGCCTGATAAATAAGTACATGCCTGAATGGAGGAGTTGATTTTAAGTTTTATACTTGGTATATGTTTGTTATAATCTGTATAATATCTGACGACTATAAAGTTTTATAAGACATGTTATTCTGTAATTTTATGGTACGTAAGATGGACAGTATACGCTGTAGAACAGTGGAAGAAAACGCAGTAATCGTGTTTTGATTAGTTAAGTGTGTGCGTCGGTATTGCGCAGTCGTTTGCGACTGCTATAGTCTCGTTATCAATTTAATATTATCAACGGCCATTTATTAACGTTGTGTTCGGACTTGACGGGGAGTGAAACGTGATAATATTCTTATAAAAACATATTATGGGTTTATTAAACATTGAAGAGGAGAGTCCTGATATATGCAAGGAGTTAGTTTTCTTTGTCAACGGAAAGAAGGTACGTTTTTAAATTTATTACAACCTTTTTGCTTTTTTAATTTTATGTTCTTTTTTTGAAAAACAAAAATATGTATGCGGTTCAATAAATGCGAAAAGAAAAAAAAATCACGTGTGTTTTGTTTTTAACGGTTTTAATTTTCGAAGGTTCAGGATGACTTGTATATTGCATCCTTGGATCCCCGTGTACATAATTTGTAGTGTCCGACCGAAGCTTCGGTTTTGGCTTCGGCTTCGGCCACCTTCGGCCAAAAATCCATCTTCCGCGACAACTTCGGCTCCGGCCAAATTCTGGGCTGAAGCCGAAGGTCCGAAAACAATCGGAATTAAACGAACTGTTACGAAAGAGTGAGTGACTGACGGACCGGACTGCCCTTAGTTCAGTGCGGAGACCTCTATCACCGAGAAAAAAGCGGCAAAAGCCACTTTACGCCGATATTCTTCTTGAGCTGTGGATAATATTGAAGAAAATGATTAAATTACTAATAGTTTATAACCTTCGGCTTCGGCCGAAGGTTGCGGAGATTGCCGATTAATCGGCTTCGACTTCGGCTTCGGCCAAAAATAGACCTACGGTCGGACACTGATAATTTTCAGTAGGTAACTGATTACGATAAGATGGTCAGAGATAAAATACCTACCTACCCGCTTAAACTTAAGAAATAATTTGTTCCCTAAAATAATGTTGAATTTCTGGTTTTTATAATAATGTGTATATAAGAATGTTTTGCTAAAAATATTCAAAATCATAGAAAAATAAAAAAAAAAATTTAAAGAGCATTATTTTTTATTATTTTAATAATAATAGTTATTTTTAATCAAAGAATCGAGTGAGATGACCAAGAATCGTGCGGTGTGACACTCTGTTCCCTCTGCCTACCCCGCAAGAACGTGGCGTGAAGTTATATAAGTCCAAAAAACCTAAATATGGAACAATCATCGAAGGAGAATGCGTCAACAGTAGTATCGTACGTTTTATGGTCAAGATCATTAGGATATTTACAAATGAAGTTCCAATAACAGTTTTGTTAAAAATACATGAAACTAAAAGAATTATCATAATTAGTGGGATGAAAAATGGGATAATGTCTTCATCTTAATACAGGTTTTATATGTAAATTTTCATCTAGTTCTGTTCCAAGGTTGACCCCTGATTGAATAAAAAAAAAACGAAATATCGAAATATAATCAGAATATAACACAGAAAATGTTAATTATGGATTAGTATATGCCACTATATGCGACTTAAAAATTTACAACCTACATCTACATATAAATAAAATTGGAGTGTATGTTTGTAATATTGAAATAGCCGCTTTTTATTACATGCATATAAATACATATACGGTACATAGACCAAAATTCCATACTGACTATTTTTGTCTGCCTGTCTGTTTGTTCCGACTAATCTCTGAAAAGGCAGGACCGATTATGACAGGACTTTTATTGGTAGATAGCTAATATAATAAAGAGTAAATTAGGCTACTTTTATTTTGGAAAATATCTATTCATATGTTGCTTCTGAAGTGAAACAAACTAGGTTTGGCTAGACCTTTATAAAAAGTTTAGTTGATTAAGTAAATTAACCATAAAGGCATACAAACAAACAACCAAACAAAGTCACTTAGTATAATGTTGCTGTATATAGTTAGGCTTATAGACTACATGGATAATATATATATGTATCGATGAGATTTTCGAGAACTGGTGTGAATCAGGATTTGAACTTTCGAACCAGAGGCCTTACAAATAGAAGTCTCGAGCTAAGTAGTATTTAACTAAACTAATAATTGATAGATGAAATATTGACTCTGAGAGCCTTTCTTGTAAAGGTTAAAACGTACAATGAACTGCAATGTGACATTGCAGTACAGTTTGTATATAACTTAGCAAATATTTGAATTGACAAAATGTATGACAATCGGTTTCGTCAGCTATTCTATTCGGGATGTTATAATTCGCAAGGCCGACGCTTGACAGCCAAAAGGCTCTTCCAACCTTCGGATAGAAAACAGCGATAAGCGACAAGTGCGGGCGACAACAATCTTAAAAAAATAAAACTATTATATAGCAGTTACTTAATTAACAACACTTATTATAATAACAGAGTGTTGTCTCACAAACAAGTTATTGCGTTAAACAATATCGATATCAGTTCGCATATTTTTATTTATCGATGTGCCCGAGGGTCGTCGGCTTTACGTATATTGATGACCCACGGCGACCCTCTACTTGAATCAATAAATTATTTCGTCATTGTTTATTTTGTACCATAATTATTGTGCCACATTCTGATACAAGGTATGTGAGCGTGTCATTTTGTGGCCTTTATAGACTGACACTGTAAGGCCACGGAGTATCTATCTACACATAGCTTCACGCCAATTCCCTTGCGTGGTAGGCAAATAGAACAGAGCCCACTAAGACGCGATTCTAACACACCTCACAACACAAGCGCGTAGTTTCTTAAAGCTCCTAACATCACCTTCCGCAAGGGCTTGTTTAATTTGGTCATGGCAAGCGTATCGTAGTCGTCCTCGACTCGTACAACTGTATTAATATCCGCACTCGTATATAGCATATCTAAGACCAACTTTTAATGCGCATTCTTGATTGATTAATTGATGCCGTCATTTTTAAGAGTTTGGTATAAAAACTACAACAAATATATTTAACATTTTATGACATTTTAATTGGTGATATGTACCTACTGCTAGCTACTAGCCCCGTACGACCCGGATGGCCATGACCCGCTCCAGGCTCCTCAGCAGAGCCCTGAAGCGGGAGTACCCCGCGAGGTCTCTCGACCAAACGGCTCGAGCCCCTTACAAAACTGCAGATCGCACGACGCCACCGTAGAGGAGGCGAACTCCCTCTCCCAGTCCGCCCAGATTGGGCAGCAGGCGGTGTAACGCGCCTGACACCCGTCGCGCTCGGGGGACCTTCCTCACAGAGTACCACCAGTACACCCTCCTCGAAGCTCAAGCGGTCGTCCAGGGTGAGGTCGAGGTATTTCAAGTACCTCCCCATCGGAACAGTCAGACAAAAATTTGAAAAAATAAATAATATACATATTTTGCTGTATGTACAGTATACATATTTATATGAATGTACTAGATAGCAGTTATTTCAATATTACAAACAGGCATTTCAATTCTGTTTATATGTATAGATGAAAATTCGCACAGCAAGAATCTCGAGAGGTACTCGGAGGCCCCCCATTCCCCTTCCCCATCCCTTTCCTATCCTATTCCCTTAGAGATCGGCAACGCCACTGTAACACTATATTAGTCTAAGAGCCCGTGAAAAGCAGACTGTATGTATTTTACCAAAGGTGATATTCTGGTCAGAGACCCTCCTATAGATGCCCAACATGAATTGGGGAATCACTAAGCCCAACGGAGGTAGCTATGACGTCACTCAGGTAAGACAGGTACGTAAATTATACTGAATTCAAAAGTATTTTACCAAAGCTGCCATTTGGTCACAATAACGAATATAATAAATACAGCGAGAAAAATCAATGGCAGACGATTTTTTTGGTTTTAAACTCGTGGCAGACGCTTTTGAAAATTTGAAAAAAAAAAAATTTTTCAAAAGTATTTTAATAAATCTGATTTTTATATATGTCATTTGATATGGTATTACTAGTTTATTTTCAAAACGGCAGACGTTTACTCCGGTTATAATACTGCGGCAGACGACAATACTGACAGTATTAACATATGTACCTACTCTAATTATTTCTATTTCCATAATTGTTGCATGCAAGCCGATAAATAATAAAAAGTATAAGAGAAAAATTATATTTTCAATTTTATAATAATAAATGGGGAAGATGGATTATTTATAAATTAACAATAATAACAATATTTCGTTAATTGATCTTAATTAAAATATGTTTCAAGGTTTTATTGATACACTTATTTAGTGATGGTTTTTACGATTATAATTCATCAGTGTCATCGTCGGAATCACTTCCATACTGATAATGTTCATCTCGGTCGTTTTGTTCATCATCTTCGTAATCGTCTGTAAAAAAAAATAATTACAAAATTTTTCCAGTGAGCAATTTAAGTGTAAAATTGTATATAGTTTAATAAAATTACCAGAAACATCTTTGATGAAATCACTAACTAAACGTGGTAACTGATCTCCCTCAAACCACTTGAACACGTATGATGTATCTTGTTGTTCCCAACCATATTCTAGTAGGTTTAACATCATAGGATATTTTAGTGTTGCATTTTTCAAGATGAAAACAGTTATGAAAGTCAACAAAGCGAGTGAGGCGTGTAAGAATCGTGCCTTATGGCGCTCTGTTCTCTCTGCCTACCCCGCAAGGGATTTGGCGTGAAGTTATGTATGTATGTATGTATTTTTCCAGATGCTAGCAATATAATGAGCTCTTAAAAACTGTTGGTAAAGTTCAGCTTTACATGGAGGTCTTGAACTAGCGTCAAAGTTTAAAACTTATTTATTGAAGTTTTCATTCAATTCTGAAGCTTTGTAACTATTGACAAAAAGTTGAAAACGACTATCATCAACGTCTTTGTTTTTCTTGGTGGTATACACGTGACATATAAATTCTTGAAGAATATCAAACAATGATTCTATTAATTCCGGTGTTAATTCAGCGTTTCCCAATGTATTAAAAGCTTTTTGAAATTCAATATTTTTCTTTAACAAGGTGAACGGTCGTTTCTTTCCTTTATTAAAAAAGGCAGGGTTAAAATCACATCCCGTGAATACGTGGAAACCAATCAAGCTTTTTGTCAATAGTTCACCCTTTTCCTTATAAATTTTCGTAATAGGTATCAATGAATCTTTCATGGTTCCCGGTCCCAGTAAGCATCCAAATACGAGACAACTGATTCTTTAAGTAAACCATATTACCAAGCATTATTATTAAAATATCTGTGTCCGAACCTCTAATAACAATATTGGACGTGTCTGGAATACTGCATACGTGGTAAATTATTTTAGTATCAGCTTCTTCGTGTGATGGACAGCAGAGATCATCAACAATACTCGATTCAACATTTCCATTATTCGGTTTATAATAATAACAGTCGCGAAAGTTTAGATGTATCAACTTAGTGCCAAGGAACGGAAATACTTCACTGGTAGCCCAATGCCCAATGAATCGACATTTTTTAATAATATCCTCAGAAAACAAACGTATTTTATCATCTTTTTCTTTGGCACAAAAAACAGACTCCAATTTTGATGACATACTTGTGATTCGCGAAAACAATAATTAGAACTAAAAATCAAATTAAACTTCACAATATTAAATATTTTATCACGCTCAATGAGATGTTTCTCGATTTCGAGCTGTCAGTATTGTCGTTTGCCGCAGTATTATAACCGGAGTATACGTCTGCCGTTTCAAAAATAAACTAGTAATACCATCCCAAATAACATATATCAAAATCAGATTTGTTAAAATACTTTTGAAAAATTTTTTTTTTCAAATTTTCAAAAGCGTCTGCCACGAGTTTAAAACCAAAAAAATCGTCTGCCATTGATTTTTTTCGCTGTATTTATTATATTCGTTATTGTGACCAAATGGCAGCTTTGGTAAAATACTTTTGAATTCAGTATAATTTATGTACCTGTCTTACCTGAGTGACGTCATAGCTACCTCCGTTGGGCTTAATGATTCCCCAATTCATGTTGGGCATCTATAGGAGGGTCTCTGACTAGAATATCACCTTTGGTAAAATACATACAGTCTGCTTTTCACGGGCTCTTAGACTATATGTGTTGCAGGTGTCCATAGGCGGTGGTCCATGTCCTCATATCCCATAAAATAAAAAGCGACAGAGTTGAAAGACTGTTGTCTTTCAATTCTATCGCTTTTTATTTTTTATTTATAATATCGGCCTCGTTATTATTATCTTAGGTTTAAAGAGACATATTAGGTCGGGGAAAAAGTCTTTTCGCATAACGTAGGTATAAACTTATTATAAAATTTCTTTGACTGTACTATTTGTGTCTGGCTGGTTTTGGTAACATTAAAAAGGTTACATTATAAAGAAAAGAAAAAAATAAAAAAAAGTTGCTTCCCGCTATTTTTCATTTGTTTTTCTCTCCGTAAAAATGAGTGAATCTAATGAAGAAATTCGATACATTTTAAAATTTTATTATAAAAAAGGCAAAAATGCAACTCAAGCAGTGAAAAAAATTTGTGATGTTTATGGACCTGATGCAGTGTCAGTAAGAGTAGCACAAATTTGGTTCAAACGTTTTCAGTCCGGAAATTTTGATGTTAAAGATGCACCTCGCTCTGGTCGCCCTGTTACGAATAAAATGGACGCCATTTTTGAAAGAGTGGAGCAAGATCGGCATATTAGTAGTTACGATGTAGCTGAAGAACTGGAAATTGACCACAAAACAGTTTTGACCCATTTGAAGAAAGCTGGTTATACAAAAAAGCTCGATATTTGGGTGCCACACGAGCTCACTCAAAGAAACTTAATGAACGGTGTACTCATTTGCGATTCATTATTGAGACGTAATGAAACCGAGCCGTTTTTGACGAGATTGATAACTGGCGATGAAAAGTGGATCACGTACGACAAGAACGTGCGAAAAAGGTCGTGGTCGAAAGTTGGCCAGGCTTCACAGACTGTGGCCAAACCTGGCCTAACACGAAATAAGGTGATGCTGTGTGTATGGTGGGATTGGAAGGGCATTGTTCATTATGAGCTTTTACCGTCCGGCAAAACCATCGATTCTGATCTTTACTGCCAGCAACTGATGAGATTAAAGGAAGCAGTCGAGAGAAAACGGCCGGAATTGATCAACAGGAAGGGTGTGGTCTTTCATCACGATAACGCTAGACCACACACATCTTTAGCCACTCAGCAAAAATTAAGAGAGTTCGACTGGGAGGTCCTAGTACATCCACCATATAGCCCTGACCTTGCGCCTTCAGATTTTCACCTGTTTCGGTCTCTTCAGAATTCTTTAGGTTCTGTAAGGTTGACCTCAAGAGAGGACTGCCAAAACTATTTGTCCCGTTTTTTTGATCAGAAGTCCCAAAGTTTCTACAGTAACGGGATAATGTCTCTGCCCACAAAATGGCAGAAAGTTATTCAACAAAACGGTACATATATATTGTAAATAAATGTAAATAAACTTTGAAAAAAATGTCTTGACTTTTCATACAAAAATACGAAAATACTTTTTCCCCAACCTATTAAATAGCAATCAAGCAAGCAGTAACAACTTGTTGGTAGTGCGGTGCTCTTACTTCTGAATAAGGTTTTAAGGCTCCTTGACGACAAGTTGGTAAACCATTCCCTGTTATCCCTCTAGGGTCTACAGTGCATGTGTGGTTTTCCATGCATTTATTAGCAGAATTTCTAGGCGACTTATCATTGATCACTTTTTAACTTCGTAGTGGAAACAAGCGAAGGCAGGAATATTTCTTTACTCGTCAGTCACATTAAAAAATTAGATATTCAATAAATGCCATCGTAAATTGACGGGCCTCGTGGCGCATTGGTAAAACTACCGGCTGCAGCACTGAGGTCGGGGGTTCGATTCCCACCCGAGCACAAATATTTGTGACAAACATGATTATTTGTGCGTCTGGGTGTTTTTCTATGTATTATAAGTATGTATTTACAAAAGAAAAGTATATATGTATTAGTATCCGTTATCTAGTATCCTTAACACAAGCATTTAGTTGCTTAGTTTGGAACTGGAGGGCGCTGTGTGATTTTTGTCCAAGATATTATAAAAAAAAAATATATATATATAAATTCCAAAATGCTATTAATATAAAATTGGTACTCTTAAGGACAGTTATCACACATTGTTTCTGTTGGATTCAGGTTATAGAAACTAATCCAGATCCAGAATGGACTTTGCTTTGGTACCTGCGCAAAAAACTTCGCCTGACCGGAACAAAATTGGGCTGTGCCGAAGGAGGATGTGGTGCCTGTACCGTCATGATATCTAAGTACAATCGTAAACAAAAGAAAGTAATGTATCCTTTTCATATAAAATGTCATTAAATATAACAAGCTGACGCGACGCAGCTGTCCAGCGAAAAGAATAAAGTTTTTGATCAACAAATAAAAAATAGAAGTTGAATGTCTTTGTTGAAGTTGATAAAGAATAGAAGTGAAAATTTAAGTTTATATATAGTTTTGAATGTTACTTCCTGAAAGAAAAAAATCTAAGAATTAAAAAAAAAAATAGGTGTGGGCTGTGACGACAATTTTGTATATCAGTTATTATTATAATTTACTGTCTTAAAAAAGCAAAAGTAAAATATGAAGTTAAAGATATGTCTTGGAGGTCAAACACCTCGCTTCTGAATCAAGAAGTCGTGGATTCGAATCATGGCATTCATATTGTTGACTGACAACATTGCGCTCGAGGGCAATAGCTGCCGCTACCTATTCCATTTGGGGTCTAAAAGAAGGTTAATCGACGAGTCTAAGCGTAACAGCCTTGGTTTCGGGTAGAAAAAAAGCGTGAAACTAGGAAAAATAATCATAATAATATAGGTTGGTCGTAGTGCGCACATAACGTAGAAACTGCGAGATGTTTTTTTAGATACTTGACCTTTATCAATATACAAAGAACGAGATTGAATATAAAGATATATCTAACGATAAAATCGAAGTCAAAAATACATTTTTTTAGATTTACGCATGTTATACCCTCACACCATTAATACTTTAGGTGTAGACAGTGGCAGTAATGTCTCAACAGGATCAGTAATTTATTTGATCATATGAAAATAGGGTGTCTATTGGGAACCTATTGTTTTATTTATACCACGTAATGATATCGGAAAACATACGCATTAGAAGTCGGGCCCTATACATATGAAGTTAAAGCGTAAAACATACATACCATTGTGTTTAAAGAAGATCAGTTTTATTAAAGTATTGTTGTAGGTATGGAATGTATTATAATTAATTGTAATGGAATGTAGTATGATTAATTATATTGGAATTTATTTAATTGATTTTATATGCCGATTCAAGACAGTTACATCTGTTATTTAAAGAACTTAAATAGAGACGAGTTAGAATTGACGTTTCGTTTAGTACTGTAGACTGTGTGAGATGAAAATAATTTAAAAATTAATATAACTTTACACCTCTCAAATACGAAGGTGTAGACAGCAGCGACCATACCAAGGTGACACAAATAGGTGTGATTTAATAAATAATAATATATAATAAATAATAATATAATAAATAATTTTAAGTAAAATTAAAAATATAAACAAAATATTTTGACGTCATACAGATTGGAAAGTTTGCCTGATATTTTAAAATATTTATATTAATGCTTCTAAGGTCATACGGAATAATTAAAATCTGTATAAATATTTCCAGGATATGTTTCAGAAGTCATGATTGTGATTCTTCCAGTACAAAACAAAATTAGTTCAGAAATCGATGTTTGTTAAATCAGTAAAAAAAATCAGCACTACATTCTTTCGCCTTTCACTCGACTTTCGCTTCGAATCCAAAGGCGTAATAAAACAAAAATGTAAACTTTCACACGAACAGTAATGTACTTACATACATAATATTATAATTTGTTTACTAATCGATATTAATTTTGTACCACATAACCTGTTATAATCTAGATTTTAATTAATCTCTTTAACGTTACCTAATCAGTCATCTAGCAGTAAACGCATGTTTAGCACCAGTATGCGCTATGCACGGCCTCGCTGTAACCACAATAGAAGGTATTGGATCGACAAGAACCAAGTTGCATCCGGTACAAGAACGAATAGCAAAAGCGCATGGTTCACAATGTGGGTTCTGTACACCAGGCATCGTCATGTCTATGTACAGTTTATTACGAAGCAAAAGTAACATCACATATACAGATATGGAAGTAGCGTTCCAAGGTAATCTTTGCAGATGCACAGGATACAGAGCCATAATAGAAGGTTATAAGACATTCCTTGAAGATTGGGAAGAGAAACGCATTAGTAACGGATCCAACGGTATCTCAAATGTCACAACTGGCAATCAAAATGGTCAAAATTCTGTATGCGGGATGGGTAAGGATTGTTGTAAATACAAAAAATCCGATGGAAACAGTGAAACCGAACATATTTTTGATAGATCCTCTTTTCTACCATACGATGCCACACAAGAACCTATATTCCCGCCTGAACTAAAATTATCATCCATATATGATGATCAATATTTGATATATGAAGGCCAGAAAGCGACTTGGTATAGACCACTTGATCTTAACACAATACTAAAGTTAAAAAGTAAACATCCAGACGCTAAAATTGTTGTGGGAAACACGGAGGTCGGTGTGGAAGTAAAGTTTAAACACTCAGTTTATCCAACTATAATAATGCCGAATTGTATACCAGAAATGAATGAAATTATTGAAACCGAAAATGGAGTTATAGTGGGGGCTGCTGTCACATTAATGGACATGGAAAACACGCTAAGAAAATATATAGACAATTTACCTCGTTATAAGACACGATCGTTTTTAGCTATTGTGAATATGCTTAACTGGTTTGCTGGTAAACAAATTAGAAACGTGGCTGCCGTAGGTGGTAATATAATGACAGGTAGTCCTATATCAGATTTGAACCCTATTTTAATGTCATTGAAAGTTAAATTTAACCTATTAAGTGAAGATGAAGGGCACCGCTCTGTTCTAATGGATGAAACTTTTTTTACTGGCTACAGAAGGAATGTTGTGAAACCCAATGAAATTTTATTATCAATCGAAATTCCCTTTTCTAATAGGTATCAATACATAAAAGCTTACAAGCAAGCGAAGAGGAGGGAAGACGATATTTCAATTGTCACAGCTTCGATTAACGTAGAATTCGAAGAACATACCGATGTTATAAAGTATGTACATTTAGCTTTCGGAGGTATGGCACCAGTTACTAAAATAGCTACAAAAACAGGTGAATGTTTGAAGGGGCAAAAATGGAACGAAGAAATGTTAGAAAAAGCATTTTCATCCTTAATAGAAGAATTACCCTTGAGTCCCTCAGCACCTGGTGGGAATATTCAATTCCGTCGGACACTAACGATGAGTTTATTCATGAAAGCGTATTTATCAATAGCGAAACAAATGTCTAAGGACTATATACATAAGGAACTTGTTGTACCATACCACAGCAGTGGCGCTGAACAATTTCACGGTGAAATTCCCAGAAGTGCACAATATTTTGATCTAGTGGGAGAGAAACAGGTCAAAAGTGATTCTGTCGGAAGACCTATTACGCATATGTCTGCATTTAAACAGGCTACAGGGGAAGCGATATACTGTGATGATATTCCTATAGCAGAAGGTGAATTATATTTGGCATTTGTTCTCAGTACGAAAGCACACGCCAAACTGATTTCGGTAAATGCAGAGAAAGCTTTAAAAAAACCTGGCGTTGTTGCATTTTACTCTGCAAAAGATATCACTCCTGAGCAAAACACAATTGGACCAATTTTCCATGACGAAGAACTATTTATCAGCGAGAAAGTAACAAGCCAAGCTCAGACTATCGGCGTTATTGTAGCACAAGATCAAGCCACTGCTCAAGAAGCTGCTAGAATGGTGGAAATTCAATATGAAGAAATTCAGCCAATAATTGTTACAATTGAAGATGCAATTAAGCATAATTCATTTTATCCACAATATCCCAAAACTATAAGACGAGGGGATGCAAACAAGGCCTTTGAAAACCCAGATTATATTATCATTGAAGGGCAATGTCGTATGGGAGGGCAAGAACATTTTTATTTGGAAACTCATGCAGCATTTGCAATTCCTAAAAAAGAGGACGATGAATTAGAAATATTCTGCTCAAGCCAGCATCCTTCAGAGATCGCTGTAAGTTCTTTCAGGAATTTTTAATTACTCAACTTTAATAGTATGAGTTAAATACAAAATTATTAATTCATTTCAGAAATTAGTTAGCCATGTTTTGCATGTGCCGATGAATAGAATCGTAGCTCGTGTGAAACGTATGGGTGGCGGATTCGGCGGCAAGGAATCACGAGGTATGCTGGTAGCACTACCAGTTGCATTGGCGGCTCATAGATTACAAAAACCGGTAAGATGCATGCTAGATCGGGATGAAGACATGCAAATGACAGGAACAAGACATCCATTTTTGGTGAAATATAAAGTTGCTGTAACTCACGAAGGAAAATTAATGGCAGCCAAAGTAGATATATACAATAATGGAGGATATTCTATTGATTTATCAGGTCCCGTAAGTATTTCGTCGTATTACTGTGAAGGCATTTAAATCTTTACATTTGTAATTTTAAAATGACAATTATGTTTACAGGTTGTTGAAAGAGCCATGTTTCACTATGAAAATGCTTATTACATTCCCGACGCCGAAGTGACTGGACATGTGTGTAGAACCAATTTACCATCTAATACGGCGTTCCGAGGATTTGGCGGTCCACAAGGAATGTTCGGAGCAGAGAATATCATTGAGGACATTGCTTTCAGATTAGGCAAGTGTCCTGAAGAGATTCGGAGGATTAATTTGTACAAGGAGAATACAATCACTCATTATGGACAGATTCTAGAAAATTGTACGTTGCAGAGGTGTTGGGACGAATGTGTACAGAAGAGCAATTTAGCTGAAAGAAGATTACATATTGAGAAATTCAATAGGTATGTATACGAATCGCTTACTAATAAAGATCTATAGTCTGATAAGTACTAGGGCTTAGGTTTTACAAATAACTTGAAATTATGTAAGTGTAATAAACAACTTTCAGGGACCATAGATGGAGAAAGCGGGGAATATCAATTATTCCAACGAAATTCGGCATTGCTTTCACGGAAAAGTTATTAAATCAAGCTGGTGCTTTGGTGCTCATATACGTGGATGGATCTGTTCTTGTGTCACACGGTGGTACTGAAATGGGACAAGGGTTACATACCAAGATGATTCAAGTAGCATCTCGTTGCCTCGGAATAGATGCGTCAAAGATCCACATAAGCGAAACAGCCACAGATAAAGTACCGAATACATCAGCCACGGCTGCTAGCGCTGGTTCTGATCTCAACGGCATGGCCGTATTGCAGGCATGTGAACAACTAAACAAACGACTGCAACCATTTAAAGATAAGAATCCTACTGGAAAGTGGGAAGACTGGGTTTTACAGGCATGGATAGAAAGAGTCAGTTTAGCGGCTTCGGGCTTCTACGCTACTCCAGAAATTGGTTATAATTTTAAGGAAAATACAGGGAAGCCTTTTAATTATTTTACATTTGCAGCAGCTTGCACTGAAGTTGAAATCGATTGTCTTAGTGGAGATCATCTAGTAATTAGAAGTGACATAGTCATGGATTTGGGCGAAAGTATAAACCCTGCCATAGATATTGGTCAAATTGAAGGTGGTTTTATTCAAGGATACGGTTTATTTACGATAGAAGAGCTGATATATTCACCAACAGGGACACTGTTTTCAAGAGGACCTGGTGCTTATAAAATCCCTGGATTCGGAGACATCCCACAAGAGTTTAACGTATCTTTACTAAAAGGTGCCTCAAATCCGAAAGCTGTTTATTCGTCTAAGGTGAGCAATAAAATAAATAAGATGTAAACTGTTAATAAGCTTTTAAGATAGATTTTTAGGTAATACCTACAATTTGGATTTGAGGGGGTACCTGTAAAAATTTACGAGCAAGAAATGCATGAAATTCGCTTCTTTTAATATAATTACCGAAAATATTGTAAATCTGGTTACTTAGATTTGACAGAAAAATACCTCAATATGCTTCATTCACGTAACAATTCAACCACCTTGTTTCAACTACCAAATTCGTGATTACTGATAAACTTGATCGTATGATCATGGACTACAAATATCAATCTTTAATTTTGGTCGTCTTTAAGTGTAATATTTAAACGCAATCCATAAGAATTATTAACTAGTATTTATCCACAGCTCTATGCACGCGAGGGATGGATGATCTTAGTATTTAAACTCATGCCTTATAAAATACTCGTTCTTTTTATACTATGAGAAAATATGAAGTGGAAGAAGACAAACTATTAATGAGAAATGGAAATGCGACAAATATACTCACAAACAATGAATCACGATATGAAACTTCTTAACCATCCTTCCACTTTGTACTTTGATAACCTTTCCAGCGGGTAGTGCTGATATGACACAAACATCACGATATCTAATAATTTGCAAGGGACTTATGCAATTTTTTTGAAAAATATATAAATAAATATAAATATTCCATTGCTTAGAAAAGTTGATATTAAGCCTTTATCTATTATCTTCCTTAATAATTAATGGGTACACTAAGTTTTTTTTTTACTTGGCTATGCATATTAGGCGTTTTGAGAGTCTCAAGCTCGAATACTGAACCGCCACTCAAATATATAAGCGCTACTTAAGCGTTTAAGTAGCTCTCACATTGACAGAATACGTGTAATTTGAGCAGTAAGTAGCATTTTATTGATCGTCAGATTTGAGTGGCGGTTCGGTATTCGGGCGTCACAGTTTACAAATAAATGCAAACCGTAAAAATTGTCCACGTGGGACGTTATACTGGTATTACTGAGATTGTTTTCTTTTCTTATCTAGGCTGTGGGCGAGCCACCACTATTCTTGGCATCATCAGCATTTTTCGCCATCAAAGAAGCGATAAAAGCAGCGCGTCGCGATACAGGAGCATCTTTGGAATTCCGTTTCGATGCACCAGCTACGTCAGCTCGAATCCGCATGGCATGCGAGGATCATATTACGAGAAAGGTGTGATTTTAATAATATTTTTAAATATATAAAGGATTTAATATTCTTGAATTAACAAATCTTTCATGGCTGAACTCGAGTCAGTCATCGATATTTATTATTTAAATTATTGATTGATTTAAAATATATTGGTGTGAGCAATTAGTGTAAAATGAGATTTCTTGATTCAGAAGTGGGGTGTTCGATATCCAGACTACCGAGATGACTTTTGAAGAATGATATAACATAACTCATAACATAACTTCACGCCTTTGTTACCCGAAGGTGTAGGCAGCAGCTGTTAAGCCTCGTCTCGCCGTTATGTTTACGTCCCAAATGGAATAGGTGGCGAACCTATTGCCATACCGGGCACAAAGTTTTCAGTCATTGATATTTATCACACATAACTTTCGAAAACAATTTCGAATAGTCATTGGTGTGAGCCAGTGTCAGGATCCGAACCCGCGACCTTTGGATCAGAAGCCGTGTGCTCGACCACTGGACCACCGAGACTATGTAAAGTATGATATATTATTTAAAATTTTGAGCTTCAATGGATTGATTTGTTGTTTGTGTAACAACAAATCAATCCATTGTATTAGGATCTCACTAATTGTATTTAATTTTTCGATTTTATATTACAGCTCGACCAACCAGAACCGGACAGTTTTGTCCCATGGAATGTTGTACCATGAAGTTGCAGACTGATTTGCTACATACCTACTACCTATACACCATAGAGATTATATATATATGTTCTGAAGCTATTATATATTAGCTAAAAATATGATAAGCATTCTACCAAAAATTGTATATCCAATATGTTTGCAACGACGGAAAACCCACCTGAGTCCACAATACCTACCTTCTGCAGAGTGTTCTTGCCTCTCATAAATATGGACATTAAATTTAGTTGGTGATCCAATTCAGTCTATAGCTGAGACATATGGATATTAGTGATGTAACGAATATTCGCATTCGCATTCGCGAATATTCGCATGTTTTTGGGTATTTTCATTCGCAGGAAATATTGTGAATGTTTTTAATAATAAAAAATAAAGAAATTATATATAGCAAGATGATACCAAAAATGACCTTTATATTTTGTTTAATATTTTACCCTCCTAGATTAGTATAAAAAGTATTATATTATGGATCAGCCATTAGTTATATAAATAACTGCACGTCAAGTCCCTTGCGGGGTAGGCAGAGAGAACAGAGCGCCTTAAGGGACGGTTCATTCACACCTCAGTCGTTTCTTTGAGTTTCATAAATCTTGTCATACCCGGTCGTTGACCTTTAAGGCTCCTGACATCACCTTCCTCCAGGACTCGTTCTATTGGTATGTCGTGGCAGTCTGCGTATTTTACATTCATCCGGTATTGCATTTTAGGTCTGAGAATCATACGAATGCGTTTGCGAAGGCTTAAAAGAAATATTAGCATTCGCGAATGTTTTTAAGAAATATTCGTATTCGCATTCGCGAATGTCCAAAATCCAATATTCGTAACATCACTAATGGATATGGATGCATATGGACATCACTGTGATCATCACTCATGATTTAAAGGAATACTCGTTACATATACCATTATTTAACTTTTGGTAAAACAATAGTTTATGATATTATATAATACAGTCAGCGTACACCAAACAATAGGAGAGTATCTTTTTCTCTTTCAACGTAACATAACTTCACGCCTTTTTCTACCCGAAAGTAGCAGTGGCTGTTAAGCCCTCGACTCGCCATTATGTTTACGTCCCAAATGGAATAGGTGACGAACCTATTGCCATAACGGGCACAAAATTTTTAGTCATCGATATTTATCACACACAACTTTCGAAATTAATTAATTTCGAACAGTCATTGGTGTGTGCCAGAATTCGAACCTGCGACCTCTGGATTCAAAAACCGTGTGCTCGATCACTGGACCACCGAGACTTTCAATAGGAGAGTATATTTTTCTCTATCCATATTCCATGAAATATTAAAACTCAGGTTATGTCTTTTTTCATGTCACAAAAATAAAAATATCATCATAGCTCATGGAAAATAACGTTTTGTTAATAACACGCCATATTATTATTTCAAATGTATCTGTATTCATGTACAGATGTATATATGTACATGAAAGCCATATTATAAATAAATAAAGATGTTACATATATTAATGTCGTGTGTCATCATTTTATCAGTGTTTGAACGATTCTTATCTATTCTCTTTATCATTGTTCACTCACTTTGAGCGTATATGTTTGTAATATTGAGACATATTATTCTAAAAATAATATTAATATTTGGATATATTGATTATTAAAGTTGAGTTTTTCTAGTAGGTCCCCACCCATTGTAAACTGGTGTTATATTACTACCCATCTGTAAACATAACTTCACCACTTTTTCTGTCTCACGGTGTAGGCAGTGGCTGTCAAGCATCGACTCGCCGAATCGTTATATTACATCCCAAATGTCATCATCATCATCATCAGCCAATTGTAGTCCACTGCTGGACATAGGCCTCTCCCAATGTGCGCCACAACATCCGATTCTCTGCCTTCCGCATCCAGTCTTTACCAGCAGCCTTTCTGAGGTCGTCGACGTTTACCAAGACGCGGTCTCCACTTTATGACCTTCTTACTCCATCTACCATCGGTCCTTCGGCACACATGACCAGCCCATTGCCACTTCAGCGAGCTATGTCGGTTACACTCGTTCTCTGGCGGATATACTCATCCCTGAGTTTATCTTTCAGATACCCCGAGCATAGCTCGCTTAGCGACTTTAAATTTGTGGACTAGCCCCACCGTGAGTGTCCACGTTTCGGCACCGTAGGTCATCACCGGTAAGACGCACTGGTCAAAGACTTCAGCTTATTCCTCCTGTCGGCCTCTTTCTCGAAGTTTCGTCTACCTAACTGGATAATTTGGCCTAGATAAACGTATTTGTTTACGACTGCGAGAACTGACCCTTCGACGCTTATCGGTCCGGGCACGACATGTTCATTGAACATGACCTTGGTCTTGTCCAAGTTCATGCCCAAACCGACACGCCGGGAGGACTCGTCTGGGGTACGCAACATTCCGCTTAACTGTTCCAGTGACTACTACTACAACTATTACAACGATGTCGTTGGCAAACCGAAGATGCGAGATGTACTCACCATTCCATCCAAATCCATCCCAAATGTACAATACATAATTTCCGAAAAGAATTCCGTGAAATCATTGGTATGAGCCTGATTCTACGACTTCTGAATCAAAAGCAGGGAGCTCGACACTGGACCACCGAGATACTACCCTTCTCTAAGATATCTGATATACATACATACATATCTTCAAGCCAAATCCCTTGCGGGGTAGGCAGAGAGAACAGTGCGCCATAAGGCACGATTATTACACGCCGCACTCGCTTCGTTGACTTTCATAACTCTTTTCAAGCACGCGCGTCGGTTTTTGAGGCTGCTAACATCACCTTCCTCCAGATGCATTCTATTTGGTCATGGAATATATTAATAATAATCTGATATACTATCTAATAATCTATATCTCTTTCTATTTTAAAGTTCATTTACAATTATTTTAAAAAATAACTTAATTTGAATATAATAAAACTACCCCATTATTCGAAAAACATTTGAAATGGTTGTTCCTATGGATAGTTTGTTGTAAGGGTCAAGACAAATTTAACGACACCTTTGAAGCTTCAATCCCTGAAGCGGTATTCCAGTTCGTTAGTCTGTTCGGCATATCACCCATGACGTTAGAAAAAGGGGTAGTAAAATACAAAGAATATATATAAAATGATAAAATTATTTATTTTAAATTCGTACCTAACAATTATAATACATTTAACTGACTAAATAAAAGGACAAACGTGTTCAATAAATTAAAAATTGCAAGTCTTATGACGGTTCATATTACAATGTTTATTGCTGATTTTCAAACTTGGCAATACTCACTATCGGTGTCAAAGTCAGATTTTATTGCAATAATTACTATCTAACTAACGTATTATTAACTGGTGGTTAAGGTCAAATCGAGATAAAAAAAAAACTCGACATATATTGTACGATAGTAGCTCTATAGTACTTTATTAAGAGTTGAAATTAGTTTGAAAAAAAAGGTTCAGGTACAAAAAAAAGAAACTCTTTGGTACCAGAGTTTTTAAATGCTCAAAATGGCTGCCGTTCTATTGGAATTTGAAATGAAATGGATAAAACAGCACCAAGAAACGTCAGTTCGAAATGATGTTTTTTTTAAAATTTGAAATTTAAAATTTGAGTACCTACTCAAATTTTATATATTTTATTAATGACGTCTACACAAAATTTTAATGTAACCTTACATTAAAATTTGGTGTAGATGTCATTAAAAGCTAAAATAACTATATCATTAATAACTATCTATAAATTGCCGTCTGAATAATACATACATACATAACTTCACGCCAAATCCCTTGCTGGGTAGGCAGAGAGAACAGAGCGCCATAGTGCACGATTCTTACACACCTCACTCGCTTCGTTGACTTTCATAACTCTTTTCATGCACGCGCGTCGGTTTTTGAGGCTCTTAACATCACCTTCCTCCAGAACACGTTCTATTTGGTCTTGGAATGTGTGTCTTGGCCGTCCTCGACTCCTACATCCGTCCGCTTTTGCATTGTATATCTGCTTAGCCAGTCTTGCGTCAACCATTCTTTCTACATGTCCGAACCATCGGAGCATGCCCTTTCTTACTTTTACACCGACACTTTCTTTCAAACCAACTTCCTTCCTTACAACCTTGTTTTCTACGCGGTCAGCGAGAGTCACTCCGCAGATTTTGCGTAGAGCCCTCATTTCTACCGCGTTTATTCTACTTTCATGCACACTCTGCCATACCCAGCTCTCGCTTCCATAAGTTAGTGTTGGGATCAGGATTGCATTGTGGATTGCTAACTGGGCCTTTCTGTTAATAATGACATTAAATTTATTATTCGCCAAATCCATTATTTAATTTCAAGTTATTTTAATCATTATCGTCAATAGAAGTTGACTAGGGCTGCATAGAAAAATGTAAAAACAGTTTCTTTGCAATTCAAACAAAAAAAATTAACGACGACAAATGTTCAAGGTTCAACTTCTAAGGTTGGTTAACAATAATTTTATTAGTGTTATTAAGCCAGTACGTTCATTACTGTAAGTTCGCCAGGTCAGCTAGATAACATATTTGATTCATTTAATTACGTTTATATTAAAAACAATAATTATTGCTTCGATTAAAATGCCGAATAAGTGAATGTGCTGTGATACTCAAGTTACATAAGTGATTAGGTATTAACAAATCTGTGGAATTAATGTTTCATACTATTCAAGTCAGCTTTTAACCACATGGCATGCGGTAGTAAGGGTTTTATACAATAAATAGAACGCACTTATTTCTTTAAAACCCAATCACTTTTGCTCAAAAGATATTCACACTTTAGATTCTTTGGCGAATACCGTTAAAAGCAATTTATTGCATTTATCGCTATTAAATTTGGGAGAAGAGAGAGGTGGGGGACTCCTGTTATAGTAACATAAGACATGCTAGTCAAAAACCAAACCCAGCTGTGGTTAAATAATGGTACTTAAATAATCCTATTGGCTTTCGTCGTGATGAAGCTAAACTAGTTTAAGTTTAATCTTTTATTGTAACTGCAATCTATTTATAAATAAAGTTGTAGGCAGCGGCGGTTAATCTACCACTCGCAAAATTTCCATGTCCCAAACGAAATAGGTGAGGAAACCTATTGGCATATATCAAGCACAATTTTCTCAGTCATATTTATCATAGGTAAATTCCGAGAAGAAATTTATTGCGAAGCTGATTCGAACCCAAGATTTTTTAATTCAGAAACTAGTTGTTCGACTTCCAGGCCACCGATACAAACATCGACAGTCCAGTTTTGGTAGATGTAATGACATTAGGGAGAATGTAGCCCCAAGAAGCCTCCTGGCTTTTGAGACCAATTCTAAAGTAAGTACCGTGAAGTATAGAAACACAGGTGTGCGAACGTTATGTTGAACGAAAGGTCTTTATTTAGGGGAAAGAATTTCCGCCGATAGAGGGCGCTATCCTCCGAGAAGCACTCGGACATAACCTTACGCGAGAAGTTTTGTTGCCGTTGAGAAGTTCGTTGGTGCGTCCGAAATTCTAGCGCAGCCAGTGGCAGAAAAAAGAACTAAGATATCAGTTTACTATACTAATAATATGGAAAAGCCTAGAAAGTTCGGGACTCCTGTTTCTTGTTGTGTTTCTTTTGTGTCTCCGGTTCATTTCTCTATTAAATCTATAAGTAAATTCATTGCCTCTAAAATTTATTCATTTAATCATAGACATTGACGAAAATTGGAAGATAGGTTATATAACCAAGATTCAACTAGAAATGTACCAGTAACATTTTTATTTCTTTCATTTGCATACATCATATAATAAACAAATTTCTATTTTGCCTTATGTATATCTATATAAATAAATAAAACTTGGAGGTTAAGTTTGTGATATCAAAGTATTACTAAATGCAAATAGATATATAAACACACTTTACAATTTCTGTTTGTTTGAATCGTCTTTTCTATAAAATGGCAGCACCGATTTTGATTTGATTTTTTTACAAAGACAGCTAATGTAATAGAGGATATTTTTTATTCAATCACACGCGGGCACAGCTGGCTAATATGTTGCAATATTCATTTGAGCAAACATACGATTTATACTATGTTTTTATTTTATTCCAATAATAAATAAAGATGAGTTAAGAATTAACTAAACATGTTCCCCAATCTTGTACCAAGATCCCTTCACCCTGTTCTATAATTTGACGTAATTTTTACAAGTTATTTCAGTATCAAACAGCCTATAACACTTCCAGACTTCAGAAATACAAGACTTATATTGGTGCTGTTTTATTCAAACATTTTAGCAATTACTGTATTTGTTTTACAAGATATTTGATAGATAAGACATTCTTATAGAAGGATTTCATTTTATATTCAGTCGATTACACGGTTAAAAGTCTCATTCTTGAGGCTTAAAGACTTGTATCCACTGCCGTAAAATAAATTAAAAAGAAAACAATATTTTTCTTGATTACAATTTGACCTAGTTTAGAATGCAACTTGATGTTGGACTGATGGAATGTCATGATATTTAATTACCTGTCGCGTTTTTATTCATATTAAAAAAAAAAATTCATGACCATGGATGCAAAGTCCTTCAGTCGGAATAATAATTTTAACAAGACCATTCACAGTTATTGACAATAAATATAATTAGATGGAACATGTGGTTTTGATTTCGAGTACACCAAAAATTGCTCAAATTATATTCAAAAGCAAATATCTGGTTTATGTCCTCTGTTTATGTTTACAATAAATATCTTTAATAATTAACTTCACTAATAACTCATAAGATAACTAGGATCAGAGACTTGTGTGAATTCAACTAGAATTAAAACTAACCCTCAAGCCATTTTGATGCCAGAAAGTTACACACCACATATAAGTTAATTATAATACGAATAAAATAAAATTTGGCATCATTAAACACGCGACAATAAGATCTGCAATTAGTATCCTATCTACCTTAAGATGCCTTCATTTGTCTGACTCTGATGAACAACCTGACCCTGAACTTGGACCTGGAAAATAAAACAAAGAAATTTTTAAAATAACACGCTTTTATTTACCCAAGGGTGCAGTAGGCAGCGGCTGTTAATTCTCGACTCGACAATTTTAATGTCTCAAATGGAATAAGCGGCGTAACCTATTGCCATATACCGGGCACAAAGTTCAGAGGCTTCACCACTGGACCACCGAGACTAAAATATACTAAATCAATATACAAGAATAATTTGAATTTGAATTTTCAAATTTCACCTGAATGTCTTGAGTATCTGGAGCGTCTTCGCGGCTGTCGTGTGGGACTGTCCGAGTTATACTCAGTCTCCGTATCAGCAGGACCGTTCCTTGATCTCGGTCCTCGGCCCTCTTCATACCTGTACAGTATTCATCATTACGACAACTCCTCTTAACAAGAAATTTATCAATAATAACAAAATAAGCACATACGTGCTTATATTAATTTATTAAAATGAATAACACCAGCTAAGTTTGGCTATAGCTAAACGGAGTAGACAAATAGCTAGACTAATTAGAATGAAAACGAGGAAGTCTTCCTTCCTTTCCTCTTGCGGCAGTCAACCTCCAATACGTTATACATTATATGGCCTGAAATTCTCCGTCTAACTTGGAATAAGTTAATAATATTACCTATCCCTGGACGTGGACCGTCTGCGGGAGCGTGGCGAGTACGCTGAGCGTCGCGCACGTGGCGAGTACCGGCTGTCGGGCGAGTAGCGCACTGTCTCCGGCGAGTACCTGCTGTCGGGCGAGTAGCGACTGCCGGGAGAGTAGCGGCTCTCGGGCGAGTAGCGCCGGTCTCCGTATCTGTGGTAATACATGACTGTCTATAATATCTGGTTATAGATTATTAAAAAAGTCTAGAATCATTATTTAATGATTCTAGATATCTTTTAGCCTTAGGTAACGTCACGTCTTGTTATTTGCATCATCTCCTCGTACAGTAAAATTCTCTTTAGTTATTGGTTTAAAGTTATCTATATCAATTGTGTTTACATGATAATAGTGTTGAAATATACCTTGTTGGAAGCGGCGAGGGCAACCTGCCGAGTGGTGGCGGTCTTG
This sequence comes from Euproctis similis, assembly GCA_905147225.2. Taxonomy (NCBI): domain Eukaryota; kingdom Metazoa; phylum Arthropoda; class Insecta; order Lepidoptera; family Erebidae; genus Euproctis; species Euproctis similis. The sequence continues at coordinate 12,137,839 of LR990114.1, read as the reverse complement.
GCAGTGGTGGTAATAAAGGCGGCGGGAGGAACATCGGCGGCAAGGGCGGTGGAATCACCGGGTTTTCCATGCTGTCCAAGGGTGACGCCACCTCTGTGTACAAACAGAAAACATTATAATACTAAGGCCCGTAAGATCAATCATAGTTAAAACTGTCGATTTTCTAAACTATAGTCAATTTTAATCTAGAGTTTAAACCTGCCTCGTAAGATCAACAGCGAAATGGACATAGATTACGTAAACTAAGTTTAGTTTTCGACAGATGGCAACATTTGGTTATTTAAAGTCCATATTTCGCTCATCATTCACTCTTTTGTACATTGTCTGTGGCATATTTCGTGAAAAAAACTCTTTTTCTCTTTCTTTTATGAAGTTTTATAGTGTGACCATAGATTTAAGAAAAATAGATCGGCAATAGTCACCCAAACAACGTGACCAAAAATGGGTTGTTAATGTGTGAGTGACTTACGGGGCTCGTGGCGCATTGGTAAAACAACCGGCTGCAGCACTGAGGTCGGGGGTTCGATTTTCGCCCGAGTACAAATATTTATGACAAACATTAATATTTGTGCGGCGTCTGGGCGTTTTTCTATGTATTATAAGTATGTATTTACAAAAGAAAAGTATATATGTATTAGTATCCGTTCTCTAGTAACTATAGCACAAACATTTAGTTGCTTAGTTTGGAACCGGCGCTGTGTGATTTGTGTCCAAGATATTATTATTATTATCAATGTGTTCTAAGGGAAAATGGAAAAGCTAGAAGAATGGGCAGCAGCATTCTTTCTCAAGACACTACAGCCTACTGCGATCGCCAACCCGCCTGCCAAGCGTGGCGATTATGGCAAAAACCCCCCATGATTGCGCGGACCGGCAGTTGTGGCGCTTTATGAGGGAGGCCTATGTCCAGCAGTGGACGTCAAAAGGGCTTATGATATGATGTGTTCGTAAAAAGCGCTTCAAAGCGTTAACTTTTACATAGTTAATGTTCATGGGTGGAAATGTAAATATCCCCAAAAACTAATATACGCGGTTACGCTGTCAGTTATTCGATGCTATTAGTAAATTTTTCCTGACATGTGCCATCTATTGTAGTCTATGCTAAATCTATGTATGAACCCACAATCGTTGTGTCAGATGTCAGCTGATAAACGACCGCCATTTTTAAACTAGCCAGGACCACGGTTTAAACGGCAAAATCTTCTGGTATAAGCTAAACTATAGTTTAAACTGTTATTGGAGGTTTATCTAGCATTGATCTTACCAAATAAACGACAGATGAGGTTTAAACTAGATAAAATAGTTTAAACTGTGATTGATCTTACGGGCCTAAGGCCGTTCTTCAGAGCCTCTATTTTTCTGAAGCTACCTAATAAATTCAAGAAGACTTTTCAATAGTACATCTCGATCCATTTTGAACATTAAATGTAGTATATACAATATTAGGTAGCTAATGATAATAATGTAACAAAAATAACTGAGTTTATTATCTTTGTAATATCAAATAAGAGAAGTAAAGAACCACCACCCGTTACTTAGTTATTATATTGACGCGCGAGGGGGAGCGTTAAATGCGTTAAACTATTGCACGTTACATATGAAGTTTCACTTTACAATTCAACTCTTACTAAGAAATCATTGAATGACGAATGAGTGAATGAGTTATTAGATATAGTGCGGTGGTACTGACTGTGGTGTGGCGACAGCGCGCCGTCGTTAGGCACTTGCGGCCCGTGTGGCGCCAGCGAGGCCAGCTTGCGGCGAAGCGCAGCGGCGTCCGCCCGCGCCGCGTCGGCGTCCCGCCGGGCCGAGCGCGCCTCCAGCCACGCGGCATGCGCCCGCGCCTCCACTGCACCCAGCGCCGCGCGCCGGGACGACTCCTGCTCAGCCAGTTCCAGCGTCAGCGCGTCGCACTTCTCTCTGCACACACACACACGTTATTTACAGGTAGCCAATATTAGTGTTATTGCAAAAGCCGAAGTATGTAGGAATCGAGGACGACCCCGACAGACGTTCCATAACCAAACTGATCGAAGAACATTTTCTTTTTATTCTTGTTACGAGCTCCCCGTCACCTCCCCCTTATACCTTCTATAAGACGGTAGAATATTAGTAGGTGTATTGCGTCCAAGATATTATTATTACATACATAGCTTCACGCCATTTTCTACCCGAAGATGTAAGGCTAAGATGTAAGTTTCTAGGCAGTGGCGGTTAACCGCCATAAGCGAGGCTTATGTTTACGTCCCAAATGGAATAGGTGGCGAAAATATTGCCATGCCGGGCACAAAGTTTTTAGTCATCGATATTTATCACACATAACGTCATTGGTGTATGCCAGGATTCGAACCCGCAACCCCTGAATTCAGAAACCGTGTGCTCGACCACTGTACCACCGAAACTATAAATAGATATATTATTATTATTAAAAACAAACTTAAAACTTTACAACTAAAACTATAGATGCTATAACAGTATTACGTGTGCTAACGCGACTGCGTCAGAACTCGACTCGAAACAGATACTTCTGTGAATAAAGTTTTAATAATGGACTTCTCATAATGTTTACTCTATAGAGATCTTACGATATACTAAATTGTAACATGAAATTTTTCTCACGTATTTAGGAACATAGCACTACCAAAAACAAGTTATATAGACATTCTTTGTTAGACTATGGTAAGTGTGGTGCATTGACATTAAACAAGAAAAAATAAATCTAAAGACAAAATTATTATGTACAAAGAACAGGCAAAAAAAAACTGCGCAAAACTGCTTACTTGTATCTCTGTATTTCCTGTTGTAGAAGTTCCATTTTTTCTACAGTGCTTGCTGATTCACCTTGTTTACTGAGCCATAGTGACTCTTTGGTATTCAATTCTCTGTAAAATAATGCAAGGTTAACTTAATATTTTTGTAATAGTACAATTAGCACTGCCTACACCTTATTGTATTGAAAGCGCGATGTTACAAAAAACAACTTACTTCATGAGTTCACTCTCTCTTTCTTGGAAATATTTTCCTAACACATCTAATCTAGTTACCGCTTCAGTAGCATTTTGGCTAGTGGTGTGTAGTGTTTCTTTTGTTGTTTGTAGTTCTTCAGATAGACGAACACGTTCTTTATGTTCTGACTGTAAAGAAGAAAAAAAAAACAATTAATAAATGCCATTAAATGCAAAACTTTAAAAAAGAATAACACGGAGTGGTAGACCCATGCAATTTACTGCACAAATGGGCCGGCTCGACCGGTGAAATACCACGACCTCTCAGAAGACCGACGTAAAGTGGCTCTTGCCGCGTTTCGCTCGATGAGAGAGGTACCCGGAGGCCCACCCCGTTCCCCATCCCCTTCCCTTAAAGGTCGGCAACGCAACAGTAACACTATATGTGCTGCTGCTGTCCATGGGCGGCGTTAGTTGCTTACCATCAGGTGACACGCCTGCTCGTTTGCCCTCCTAACCCATAAAAAAAAAACCACCAGGTAAAACGCCTGCTTGTTTGCTCCCCTATGCCATTGAAAAAGGTAGTAGAAGTATACCAATTATAAACTTACCTCGTATTTACTTTCAAACGTTTTTTTCTCTTCCAATGCTTTGGAGAGTTTAGCTTTAATTTCTGTGTGATCGATGAGAGCTGTAAAGTCAACATTTGATGACACACCACTTTTCACTTCCTTGATAGCTTCCTGTAATTAAAAGGTTTGGACTTGAATGTTGTCTAAGCAGATAGAGGACATGAAATTAATGAGAATTGAATGAAAATGAAAATTAATTACTTATAATATAAATTCTCTATAAAGTCTCGGTGATCCAGTAGTCGAGCACCCCGCTTCTGAATCAAGAAGTTGCGGGTTCGAATCCTAGCCCACACCAATGAATTTTCGAAATTATTTCGGGACATAGTAGTTGCATTGCGCGCCAAAACACGTGCCGATAAATAGCACAAATTGAACTTTTTAATATCCAAATTTTACTCATTTATTACTTTTGATGCGGAACAAAGTTCGCCGGGTCAGCTAGTAGACTGATAAATTAAAAATTAAATGTATAAGTACTGTATGTCTAACTCACTTTGAGAGCATTAATTTCGTGTTTCTGTAGTTCTATGATGTTTTTAGATTCTGTCAGTTCCTCAGTCACATCTTCAAATTGCTCCTTATATTTCTTTAAATCTTCCAAAGCACTTTCTGTTGAGACATACTTTAACTGGAAGTTATCTCTTTCACGACTGACCGAAATTAATTCCTCTTCAAACGCCTGAATTTTACCTGAAATATTAAGAAGAATTATTAAAATTTCTTGTAACATTAATAACTTTTTAATATTCTTATGCAAATGGCTTCATAAGTGCAATATTTATTAATAGGAATAAAGTATTTCATATTGTCATAAAATTAATGTACATGAAAATACAATATTTTAATATTTTTGAGTCCCGGTGGTCCAGTGCACCCCGCTTCTGAATCAAAAGGTCGCGGGTTCGAATCCTGGCTCACATCAATGACTTTTCGAATGTTATGTGTGATAAATATCGATGATTGAAAAACTTAGTGCCCGGAAGGCAATAGGATCGCCACCGATTCTAATTGGAACGTAAACATATCGGCGAGTCGAGGCTTAACAGCCGGTCCCTACACCCTCGGGTAGAAAATGGCATGAAGTTATGTTAATATTGAGCGTAATAACATTTTTAAGAATCATTCCATCATCCGACACTAAAACATAACTTATAAAGTTATGAAATATATATATGTACAATATACAGTCAAAATAGTACAACATCAGTTTAGCTGTAGGTGAAAAATGTTAATTATTTGTTGATATAATTATGTAAACCTTGACAGAAGGAAACAGCAGCATTTTGTAAGTTTGTAAGTATTACTTCATTGTATGGTTTCTTTATCATATTTAAATTTCATTAAAATTCATACAATGCATATCTGTTGTACCATCTGTTAAAATCCATTTAAACTCACGTACAATATGATAAATAAGATATAGTCTCCGAGGTCCAGTGGTCGAACTACTGCTTCTGATTCAGAAGTTGTGCGTTCGATTGCGGACTCACATCAATAATTTCAATGTTTTTTTTCGGAAGTTATGTGTGATAAATATGGATGACTGACGAGTTAGTGGCCGGTGTAATGACAATAGGTACGCCAACTAAGTATTCCATTTGAGATGTAACTAATCGGCGAGTTGAGGCTTTAACATCTGCTGCCTACACCTTACGGTAGAGTATTACGACAGCTATCTAACTGACAAAATTTAAATACCTATATCAAAAAGAAGTGATTTTTGAGTACAATGTGCATACATAACTTTACGCCAAGTTCCTTAATGGGTAGGCAGAGAGAAGAGATAGAGAGAGAACGAGAGATTAGGGCCGTCCGTTAATAACATCATATTTTTTAAGCATTTAACTCTGTGCAGTGCATGACAGTGCATTTTACATACCATTTAATTCCATGATGTGCTCTTCAGAATTAGCTCTCTCAGCCAATAGTTCACTGAGAGTATTCTCGACTTCACTCAGAGTATTCTGTAACTCGCCAGCGGTGTTCTCCGATACTCTGAGTAGCTTCTCATTATCGTCTAAAGAGTTTCGTAGCCTATCGTTATTTGCTTTAAGTTCATTAATTTCTTCCTTTAGCGATTGTACCATATCATCCATACCAAACGAGCTATCTTCAATGCCAGCTAACTTATTCTTAGTGGATGAGAGTTGTTCTTTAAGAATCTCACACTCCTGTAATAATAATATAAATAAAAATATCAGCCAATTGTTGATTATCAATAGTTGATTAGATTTTAACAATAGCTATTTAAGTAATTATTGATAATAGAGTCAGTAGTATCTTCAAGTGTGATAATGTTTTAGCAGCTGTTTGATATAATAATAGCAGTAGTAATATTGCTGCCACTTCTGACACAGTTGTTTCTGAGAAATTGAAAAATATACAAAGACAGCAAAATACACTTGTTTTTTAAGGAAATTCACTAAAAATAATGTTTTGGCACACAAGTTTCTTGCCCGATTCTTCTCATGATAGCCCCTATACTCGGAATCGGGCGCCGCTTGTGGCGATTGCATCCTTATTTAGTATTTAATTTTAAATAATATGTTAAATCTGTACTTGTTGACCATTTTTAAGTGTCTGTGAAGACCTATAAAAATAAAGCTTCTTTGACTTTAATAATAGTTATATTATTGTGTATAGTGAATCTTACCTTAGTTGTAAAAAGTAGATCTCTTTGCAAAGAATTGATCTGACCAATAAGTCTACCATCTTGCCTCCTGTTATCTATGTAGTAATATCCTAGAGTGAATAATAAAACTGAACTTGCTGTTGTGAGCAAAAAGGTCAACAGACGATTGGTACCATCATTGGATGTACCGTCACAATATTCATCCGTGTAACAAGTTTCACCTGAAAATAGAATAAAGACAAATATTAAGTATGAATTTAAATATTTATTTATTTATATATACTTTATTGCACACACAAAAAAATACAGCTACAAAATAAATAAATAAACAACAGTACAATACAATAATAACAGCCTTATTTGCTGTGAGCAATTTCTGCCAGGCAACCTTATTTAAATTTTCTTAATATTTATTTCTTAGATTTTCACGAATCATATTTTCTTAACATTAAAATATTTTTTTATTTAGAACTTACTTTCTATTTATTTCTCGACGTTTTGAACTTTTTACAGAGATCATTTCCACAAGTAATGAACAAAAAGATCTTATTGTTGTTTTAATGTTATGAATTGAAATATTATTATTATTATCTATTATTTTAATTTTGAACAGTAACAGCTATTATTAAATTTGTCAGCTGTGTTACGCAGCTAATAGAAACACAGAAACACAGGTTATTCATCTATGTGTTGAAAAAAGAAGGATGAAGTAGTTTTAAATTAAGTAATAGTAAATTAAATTCACTTATACACAAGGTTACATTTACATAATTTATATATTCAGCAACTCACAAACAATGCTTGGGAATTATAAATAGAATATTTTGTTGCATAATATTTACTACAAAAATGTTAGTGGAAATAATTACTATGAAATAAGTTAGAAACAGAATGGATAATGAGTAGGGATTTCAACTCACCAAATGATGCAAATAAGGCTTTAGTCTCTTCATTTGTGCCCATAAAAAAATAATAAGTAGACAGGATATATTTCATAAAAGAAAATGTTTCAGACTCATCATTCTTTTCACTGTCATATGTAGGGTAATCCTCTGTATTATATATAGGTGGAGGCACTTCTGTACTTGATGGCCATATATCAGATACGGTGGAATATAAATTTGATAGAATCCCTTCCGTGTTATCATCTTGGATGGCTGTTTCTGTTGTGAAAATAGTTTCATCGGTTAATTTTTCACTTGGTGGTGGGCTGTAAGTATTTTCTTGTGATGAATAATCTTGTTTTGATTGGATTTCCGGGTCAATTTGTTGGTCAGTCTTTTGCTCTACATAGTAAGGAGTGAAAGTGGTGGTTTCAATGTTTGGTAAGACTCCATGCTGGTTATATAAAGGTTCTGGTACAGATTGTTCATTATTTACAATTGGTTTTATTGTTTCCGGTGCTGGTATAGTCTGAGCTTCTTCGGGGTAGAGTGCTGGAATGGTTGCAGTTGTTATTGGAGGTGGAAGATCTGTAGTAAATGTTTTTAATACTGGAGGAGTTGGAGGAATAGTTTCTAGTGTAGGAGCTGTTTGTAAATCCGGTGATGTTTCCATTACAGGTGAATTATTTACATTAGGTTCATCTGTAGATGGAGATGATAAGGGTTGTTCTGTTGTTGAAAGAATTTCATTTTGTATTATATCATTACCATCGTTATTGTCACTGGCAGGTTTAATTTGTGATGCATCTTGTGTTTGTTCCTTAATATTTTCACCTGAGGAATTTTCATCAGGATGTATTTGAGGGCTAGCACCACTAGATTCATTATTTGGCTCTTTAGGGAAACCGTTGTCTGGTTGCACTGTCTCTTCATTATTGGTAGTTAATAATCCTTCACCTGTACTATTTGCAGTTTCAGATAAATTATCTTCAGACACTTTTAATAATGGTTGATTATTTTCAAGTATTGATGGGTTTTCGGGAGCTTGTATCAAAGGCTTAACATTATCAGTCCTACTTTCAATTGATATAGGTTGTTCAGTAGATATAACTTCAGGCAAGTCACCTGGATTTGTTTCCTTAACTTGTTCATCATTTACAGGTGTATTTGATTCAGAATTATTGTCATTATCTCCAGTAGTTTCAGGGATACTTTCAGTGGATTTAGCGGTTGTGGTTTCACTCTCCTTACTAATATCAATTTCTTTTCTTGGTAACTCTGTTGATGTATCTACAGTAATATTTTCACTAGGCACTATATTTTCACCAACATCTTTTTCTATACCACTTAATTCACTACTAATATTATCATGACTATCATCTACACTGTCACTCAAATCATTTCCTCCTACCTCATTTGTATTATCTTCATTGGAAGAAGTAACAGGTTGTATAGTGTTTTGCTCCATAGGATTAACTGTTGCCTCAGAGTTATATATTATAGTGCCATCAATGATTTCATGAGCTTGTTGAACTTTATCAGGCTGGACATTTTCCTTAGCCTCATAAGGGACAGTGACTAGAGTGTTCTTTGAAATTACTTTTGTTTCTCTTAAGAATCTTGAAGGAACAAATCCAGTTTTTCCACTTATAGTTGCATACCATAGTTCGCTATTCGAATCAGCTGATTTCATGAACACGATAGCCTCACTCTTGCCCCGGAAAGATATACGGTGCGGATCAGGACTATTATAAGGTAATATTGTGACAGCTTTTGATATAGGTTCTGAAAGAATAAGAAAAATATGTTATTAGAAAGTTATTGGAATCAATTTCTAATCCACCAGGAGGACCTTACCATCACATTTCTCATTAGCACAGTATACTTTATCAGGGAGTCGGCCGTGTGACCCTAAAAAAAATAATGTCAATAAAATAAGATTTAATAAAATCATGTTTGCATTCTAATTAATTTTTAAATTAATTCGTAAAATCGCTAAACGTTAGGCCACATCATCTGTCTAATCTGTCAAATCAAATTCAGTTCAACTGACAAGTCTCGATAATTTTTATTAAAATTTTATTTTACGGTAGTGTATACAAGTCCTTAAGCCAACAAGTCTCGCTTATAGCCTGAGTTGCCAACCCCAACAAAAGAAAAAACAATAGTTCCCTAATAAAATAAAAAAAACAGTATAAAGCAGTAGGTGGGTTAAAAAAGTCAGATTTCATACTTTCCTCATATATTATAACTAAAACAATGTCCAATGTTAATAACAATAACCAATAGGAATAGGAGGGAAAACGCGAAGCGTGCCACCATATGGAAAGTATGGAGGTTTTGTTGGGGTCGCCAGTGTTGTGAATTGTTCTTGCTTCGTAGTAATGTTTATTCGCGCCGAATATAAGACACCATGTTGAGGTTGTCGTGGACGTTGTGAATAAGACATGTGTTGAGGCTTGATTATTAATTGTATTTATTATTTCGTGTGTACGCAATGGGTGTTGATGGCAGACTGACGAAGCGTGGCATCCACGCTGCGCGCAGTCAGTGCTACCAACTCTCAAAAATATTAATCTCTAAAGTTTGTGTCAAAAACCCCTAAAATCGCCTTAATTATTAATTTATCCCCCTAAAAATATTTGCAGTATACTCTCTACAAGATTACGCTTTCAGGGGCAACGTATCTTTTAAAAATGGACTTTTAAAGGCGTGGTTACGAGATTTTTGATCTGCATTTCTCCTCAATTCTTTTGAGTATATAAAATAGCACTCTTTTTAATTAATTTATCAGAAGAGTAACTTTTAAGAACGTAACTTTATCAACTGTAAATATAAATTCATAATGACTTAGAAATAACACGTTTAAAATTTTTTTTATTAAAAAGTATTATTTACAATAATATTATTACAAAATATTATTTTAAGTAATACTTTTTTAATAAAAAGACTTTTGAAACGTATTATAATATAAAGTCAAAATATCCTTGAAAATACCCCTAAAGAAATACCCTTTTAGACCCCTAAAAAAATGCCTTCTCACTTATTTACCCCCTAAATCTAGGGGGAAAACTCCTAAGCGGTGGCAAGGTGGATGTCCCATTATCTCAGGGACATCACTGCGCACGCAGCGGCGACAAGGGAGTCCCTTTATTCTCGGAAGGACGGAGGCATGCGCAGCGGCGAGACGGAAGTCCGTTATTCTCGTAAAAACAATGAGTGCAAGCCATATTATCGAAAGTCTCTAGAGGCGAGATGCCTCAGTAAGCAAATACCATCGGCCACTGATAGTGTCACAGTTGAGCTGACAGCACTTAGAAGGAGTAACATGGGAAGGGGGTGGGGCTCCGGATACCTATATCACCAAACCAAACGCGGTATGAGCCACTTTATGTCTATATTCCAAGAGGATCAAACCAGCCTACTCAGCGAGAATCTACAGGACAAAAAGCATTGCAACTTTACTTACTTTTTAATATAAAGTTTAAACATATATTGTAAATTCAAAATTTCTCAGTTGTTATAACTCCAAGAGAGTTTTAACTAGTAGTTGTCACTAGCATACGGGCTTTTCCCCGTGTATTAAAATATCTGGTAACGTAGCATTTTATGACATAGAAATAATAAAGTACAATATTTGCTTAATTACGTACCCTAATTGAAAAAACAGTAAAAATTATGAAAAAAACAAAAAACAGGGACAACAATATCAAAACAGAAAATATACTGTAGGGCTGGTAACACTTCTCGTAGCGTATTTTTTTTAGCGCCTTGGACTACCGAGACTTTTAGCTTGGTGGTCCGGAGGTCAATAGTCTAATATTAAAATAATTCCCAATTTATCCTTGTAATTTTAGTTTCTTTAATCAATTTTTTAACAAACTGTCCATGTACAGTTCTCACGCTTTGCGCTTCGCAAAACTATTTTTTAATTAAATAATTTATAAATTTAGAACATATTTTCTATTTATTTCCCCACGTTTCTGCATGTGAATCGCGAAAATCGAAGAAATCATCATTACATAGTATAAAACAAAGTCACAACATCTCTTCAAAACTACGCAACGGATTTCGATGCGTTTTTTTTAATAGCTAGAGGGTGTTAACGGCGCGGTTTTGATCTATAATTCATGTATAGTGTAGTAAAAAAAAGTGATAATTTTCAAGATTTAGAACTTTAATTGCAAACGCTGCCTGAAGCCTAAGTGATAAATCAAAACAACGTACTACATTATTATATTCCTCTAAAAGATCTACAAAAATGTCCGCGAGAGCATATGTCCATCTCGTAGGGATAACCCACAGTGACCATTTTTATTTTTTTACTTTTTACGAGATATAATGGTCTATTTACGAAGCGGTTTTAAACATTACAGCATTAATTTTCATCCAATTGTCTTAAATAGACTGTGAATGTAATATAAATGATCCTGGCCCTTTACAGTATGCAATTTAAACAAATATTTTCGAAGATATTGCAGTATTAACATAGCGGGACAGCAGATAATACTTTTGATGCGGAACAAAGTTTGCCGGGTCAGCCAGTAAATTTATAAATACTTCTGCTCCGTCAAGTTAAAATAAAGACAAATATCTATAAAACATTAATATACAATGTAGATGAATATTAAAGTAACATAAGTTTTTCTTAATAATTATACCTGAACGGTTAATGGCATATTCATACAGATAAGCCGATAAAAAAGTAAAAAGTTGAAGTTACAACCATAGGTTGTTTCAACTACAATTAGTGTTAACATTAACAAAATTAAAAATCATGACATCTATCCATTTGTTTAGTTACTATCACAATTTTTATAGTCAACTTAAGTTGTTAAGTCAACAGAAAGCAAACAGGTGGCCCGATGTATTTTTTATACGATTAACTTAAAAACTAATACTAAACTATATAAACTCTCCATACACTTGGTATTAGTCAAATGTTTGTGTACCGGGCTAATAATAGGTACAATTAGACCTCCTCTGTTTGTGACAGAAAAAGACCTGGCCGTCCACGTAGTGTTCGTACGAAAAAGGTGATCAAAGCAGTAAGCTTGCGGACAGGATTTCTTCGAATTCTTTCCGAATTCGAAGAAATCTCCGAAGAGTCCCTAAAACAATCCATACGATTGGCAGTGAAGAATTTTCCCATGGAAAGAGTGCGTGTTTCTATTGATAACTGGCCTCAACGTTTAAAGCCAATATAGACCACTTCGAATAAGCTTTTTATATTTTATATCGTTTTATATTTATGTATTAAAGTAACACACTGTAAAAGTAATAAATGTTATTTGCAATTAAAAGAAATTTTTAAAGTGAAACTTTTATTACATCGTCTCAAACTTTTTCGTCTGCGTGTTGCATGTCGCGTGACGGTGACGTGAAGGCGCTCGTCAGAGCGCCTTTCACGTCTATTATCGTTTATTTATATTAATTAATTACCCAAATATACACTTTATTTTTGTAAATAAATACCGTAAAAACATGTAGAAAAAACATGTAGAAAAACACCCCCAGACGAGGAATCGAACCCGCCCCGACCTTGTGTTATCGGTAGTGCGGTTTACCGATGCACCACGAGGGCCGCATGTATAATCGTCTAATTACCGTCCTCTTTACCAATTTCGACACATTTTCTAGGATCGGGTTTGTTTGTTTGTTTGTTTTTTACATACATACATATACGTACGTACGTATTGCAGGCGGAGAAAAAAATAATTATATTATTTATAAATTGTGTTTTTATAAATTGTGTTTTTTGAAAATTATATTTAAGTACGAATTACATACTATTTGAAAATTATATTTAAGTACGAATTACATACTAATAAAATAATGAAATATCAATAATATTTTTCGATCTTACCGACAGAATAATAAATATATACTAATATATACTATGTACTAACATATTATATTAGAAACATATACTTAATTTTTTGCAGTGATAAACTGTAATAAAAGCAAAGCAAACACACATTGACTTCGTGTTAGTTAACAACGCCATCTGCTGGAATAGAAATTTCATGAAAATCGTTGGAGCCGATTCCGAGATTCCAATTTTATATATATACAAGAATTGCTCGTTTAAAGATATAAGATAAGATAGTGCTCTTTATATATGTATTTGTCACATTTTCATAATAAATCGAAATATCATATTTACTGGAGGAAAAAATATCGTTTTGTTTTGTAAAGATCCTTTGTTGTAATGTTGTTAACGTTTAATAGGTGTCGCGTTATCCCTAGTGCCGTAGCTGGAATACTTGTCGATTCGGGCGACATCTATCGATATAATACGATATTACGGCAGAATCATCAATAGTAGCAACCTAGTAGCGCCATCTAGGAATTATTGTCGTGACCACGTAAAATAAAAAACATTTATTAAACCCTATTAACAAATACAAGATGGCAAGTAAATTAAAATCGTAACCAATATTATATGGTAACTAAAATACGTGAACAGTGACTTACATTCGATTTTCGAAAAAAATAATATTTCAAAAATTTTTAGTTAAATGTCTATAATGTGAAAAAAAGTTTCACTTTTACGGTGGTTTCATAAAACCACACAAGTTTTTAAAGTGAAACTTTTATTACATCGTCTCAAACTTTTTCGTCTGCGTGTTGCATGTCGCGTGACGGTGACGTGAAGGCGCTCGTCAGAGCGCCTTTCACGTCTATTATCGTTTATTTATATTAATTAATTACCCAAATATACACTTTATTTTTGTAAATAAATACCGTAAAAACATGTAGGAAAAACATGTAGAAAAACACCCCCAGACGAGGAATCGAACCCGCCCCGACCTTGTGTTATCGGTAGTGCGGTTTACCGATGCACCACGAGGGCCGTATGTATAATCGTCTAATTACCGTCCTCTTTACCAATTTCGACACATTTTCTAGGATCGGGTTTGTTTGTTTGTTTGTTTTTTACATACATACATATACGTACGTACGTATTGCAGGCGGAGAAAAAAATAATTATATTATTTATAAATTGTGTTTTTATAAATTGTGTTTTTTGAAAATTATATTTAAGTACGAATTACATACTATTTGAAAATTATATTTAAGTACGAATTACATACTAATAAAATAATGAAATATCAATAATATTTTTCGATCTTACCGACAGAATAATAAATGTATACTAATATATACTATGTACTAACATATTATATTAGAAACATATACTTAATTTTTTGCAGTGATAAACTGTAATAAAAGCAAAGCAAACACACATTGACTTCGTGTTAGTTAACAACGCCATCTGTTGGAATAGAAATTTCATGAAAATCGTTGGAGCCGATTCCGAGATTCCAATTTTATATATATACAAGAATTGCTCGTTTAAAGATATAAGATAAGATAGTGCTCTTTATATATGTATTTGTCACATTTTCATAATAAATCGAAATATCATATTTACTGGAGGAAAAAATATCGTTTTGTTTTGTAAAGATCCTTTGTTGTAATGTTGTTAACGTTTAATAGGTGTCGCGTTATCCCTAGTGCCGTAGCTGGAATACTTGTCGATTCGGGCGACATCTATCGATATAATACGATATTACGGCAGAATCATCAATAGTAGCAACCTAGTAGCGCCATCTAGGAATTATTGTCGTGACCACGTAAAATAAAAAACATTTATTAAACCCTATTAACAAATACAAGATGGCAAGTAAATTAAAATCGTAACCAATATTTTATGGTAACTAAAATACGTGAACAGTGACTTACATTCGATTTTCGAAAAAAATAATATTTCGAAAATTTTTAGTTAAATGTCTATAATGTGAAAAAAAGTTTCACTTTTACGGTGGTTTCATAAAACCACACAAGTTTTTTTTTCTTTGTTACAATATTTATGGCATGACTAAGTATTTATAATTAGAGCATTAACAGAATTTTGCACGGTAAAGTTAATCTTTCTGATATGTTTCTAATTTGATGCTGAGGTGTCTGGTTGTGCGGAATTGTGCTAAAATAAATCGATAACTGACAAAATAGTAGCCATCGTAATTGGAACCGCTTCAATTTGTAGAAATAAACAATTTTAGTATTTTCTAGTATTTTACTGTGGGGAAGCGGGTAGTTCCACTGCTTTCTCATCTCAACCACCTTGGTGGTCGCTTGATAGTTTTTGATAAAGTATCAAAATTCTTAGATTGTTGAAGTTTTTGCCAATATTTATAACTTTTAAATATGTTATTAATATAACATAACATAACTTCACGCCTTTTGTTACCACAAGGTGTACGCCGCGGCTGTTAAGCCTCGTCTCGCCGTTAAGTTTACGTCCCAAATGGAATAGGTGGCGAACCTATTGCCATACCCGGCACAAAGTTTTTCATTTATCGATATTTATCACACATAACTTCCGAAAACAATTTCGAAAAGTCATTGGTGTGGGCCAGCGTCAGGCATCAAACCCGGACCTCTGGATCAGAAGCCGTATCCTCGACCACTGGGCCACCAAGACTTAACACTTTAATATGAGTAACTATAATTAATACTCAGAAATGCAATATTTAGTCGTAAACTTGTAAAATTTCAATGGACTATTATATAATAATATATAACCTCTATAGTGTTTAAAAAAGTTCTATAACCTTACTCATATTTTTTATTTCGCCAATGCTTAGTCACTATGACATATAATAAGTACCTAATTTACTAAAAACAGAAAAAAATGTGAGTCAGAAGTGATAATTATATTAAAAATGTCGATGGAGTCTCATATTTCTTTAATAGATTTGTCTCGTCAACTGCCTTTTTATATAGGTTATACTCTTTGCATTATATTCTTACTTTCAATAATAGATTCGGTAATGAAACGGGTTGTCTTTTTCCTATTGACTGAACACAAACATTTCTCGAAAGCTTTTTCCTTGAGATCATCCGTGTAGTTGAAAGAAAATAAAGGCTATTGCTAGTCGTCCGCTAATCGGATGAATAAAATAACTAAATCGTCCGATTTTCGGATGAATAAAATAATTTAATCGTTCGACAAAATAATAATTTGATTTTATGTCAATGATGACATAAAATCAAATTATAATTTTTTCATTATTATTATTTATTCTCCTACTGAAATCGGTGTTATTGGTACCTTTAGGTCTCCCTTTTCTTTTAATCGGAGGTTGACACGACAATGTTGGACAATATCTCAATGAATTAAGAAACCTATACAAGTCAATGCAATATCTTCAATTTTTTCGTTTTTGGTGTACTTTCAGTCGTTACTGTTGTTAGTTTTGTATGATCGTTTTTATTTATCGCTGAGATGTCGTCAAAAATTAAAAAAAAAACCTAACTAACCTAACTTTTTTTTTGGAAAAATTTAATACTGTAAATGTAATTTTAAAAGAGTCTCGGTGGTGGAGTGGTCGAGCACACGGCTTCTGATCCGGAGGTCCGGGTTCGAATCCTGACACTGGCTCACACAAATGACTTTTCGAAATTGCTTTCAGAAGTTATGTGTGATAAATATCGATGACGGAAATACTTTGTGCCCGGTATGGCAATAGGTTCGCCACCTATTTCATTTGGGACGTAAACATAACGGCGAGACGAGGCTTAACAGCCGCTGCCTACACCTTCGGGTAACAAAGGCGTGAAGTTATGTTATGTTATTTTTAAAAAGTTGTTTTTAATGATAATTTTTTTATGAATACCTACATACATTATTTTTAACAAAAAAGTAGACATATTTTTAAAAACGTTATTTTTAAATTTACGGACGACTAATTCTATGCTAATCATCCGTTTAGCGGACGACTAGACACTTCCGAAAATATAAAATGTATGTGTGCGACGCTACAGATTAAGTAAATTAAACGAATATACGTAATAAATTGCAGATGACAAACTGAAGAAAGAAATATGTTTCGGAGAGACTTTGATTATTAGTTGTGGTCATTACGAAGGTGATGTGGATGATGGATCCATAAACTCAGAATGGACATGCCGTGACACGACATCAACTGAGTTCACGGAGGCTGTTAATTTGCCAAAGCCACCCATACATGAGGATATAGTACCAGATGGCTCGACTGTAGCAGAAGAAGAAGAGGAAGATGACTTTCAGTTCTATTTTTATCCAGATTGTAAAAAGCCAGTGCCGGCCCAAGATAGTAAATCTAGTATTATAATGGTAGATGGACTGCCAAAAATAAACAAGGCAAAAACAGTAGAAGCTCTTTGTACTTGTAAGAGAAGTGGAAAGGGTCAATGTGAATGTTTTATAAAAATACCTTGTCAATGTGGAGCAAAAATTAAAGCAGATTGTACGTGTGACAAACTAGAAGACATATGCATATGTAAGCCTGACGAACCAGCCACAGTATGTGCATGCAAAAAGGCGGAAGTATGTATTTGTGATCCCGACGGCAATATTGCACCGACATGCATTTGTGGTAACGTGGAAAAACCTTGCATATGTAATATACCTAACATATTTCCGAGTCCTGTTTGTAAATGTAAAACAAAACCGAAAACAGATTCAGATAAACTAGATTCTATTACTGAATCGGCTAGTTCAGTTCGTAACGCTGAAGGTGAATGTGAAGGTTTTGAATCAGAAGATAAAGATATCGAAAAGACACCGTGCGATTGTCAGGAACCAGAGCCTGTCAAGTTGTGTTATTGCAAAAAAGGCAAAGATTGTATATGCCGTATTGCTTGTGTTTGTGGGATACAAAAATCTTGCGTTTGTGAACCGACCGATGATGAGAATATTCCATGTAAGGACGATGATAACAAATCAATTTGTAAATGTGACTTTGATAAAGAATGTGTTTGTAGCAATCAATCTGACATTGTATGCGATTGCTTCCCTTCAAAACTATGCACTTGCGGAGATCCAGAAAACTGTAGATGTTTTGCAGTGTGCAATTGCGTAAAACCATGTATTTGCGAAGAGGTAACTAAAGTAGAGAAAGTGTGTACCTGTTTGGATAAAGCACCTGGATTATCGGACATTGTCTGTACATGTCCAAAGCCAGAGAACAAGAATCTTAAGAGAGTCAGAGCTGGTAAACATGGTTATCGATGGTGTCGTGAGGTTGATCCATATCACACTTATTTTGATTACGCTTACGGACGGCATAAGTTTTTAGAAGAAAAAGATTCAGAACCGGAGAGAGTCGTTATACAGGGGATCCGCAGTGAAAAAGAGGAAGAAGAATGTTTTGTGCATGGAGAAAAGCCACCAAAGTTTGAAAAGAAAGTAAGGAAGCCATCTTTGGACTGCTGTAGTGCAGTTGGAGGTATATGCATCTACGTTGTTATTATTACACGATAAAACATCAAAGTAACTGGATGCGGAAGGCAGAGAATCGGATGTTGTGGCCTATGTCCAGCAGTGGACTGCAACAGGCTAATGATGATGATGAAAACATCAAACTAACTGTAGCCCGTGGCTCTTTTCTCTGACGTATTTTGTTTAATTTGCGATTTATTTATTTTTAACAGTAGTAAAACCACGCAGTTCGCTGCATGAAAAACCTCTCAGAATTTCGTCATAAAGTGGCTTATGCCATATTCACTACGTGAGACAGGTATCCGAAGGCCCAATCCCTTCCCCTCTCCTCTGTCCATCCCACTTCCAAACCGTTCCCTATCCTATTTTAAGGGTTGGAAACGCAACTATAACACTGTCTGTGTTGCAGGTTTTGCCTACCTTCCTATTCCTACTAAACTTTGGCGTTCATTAAACCGTCGAATCGCTGGTATAAACTTTTGAATTAAATTTTATTTAGGAATCAGCATCAGTGTGGAGACCCTCGGTGATGACAAGGACAAATTTTTGGTACAAGTTGTATCGTATTCTTCTAAAGAAGGTGCGAAAACAGGGTCTAAACTCGTCAGTATTTTGGATTGTAAGCTCCACACACTAGAAGAAAATAGGACAGAGTTAGTATACCTAATGATTGTTAAATATTTCAACTTGTGTAAATCGTGTTTTTTTATAATAATATATTTCAAAATCATCACTGTAGAGCATGGCACATCACATAGCACAAGGCTATGTTTGGATTGTATGCAAAAACTACTCTACCCATTTTCATGAAATTTTGTACACACATTCCCAGAATATTAGTATCAAATAAAATAACATTTTTACCAAGAATATTTATCAATTATTTTTACTAGTGGTAAATAAATTTACTTTGACCGATCTGGAATTGTCTTTGACGATTGTTTTTTGTTCAAGAGCTTCAACGTCAGTGGAATGTCTGCTAAGAGCCAGTATTTAATAAATATACTAAATCTAATTCTCAATTTTAAACCTCAGGCATATAACGAAGAGAGATCTTACTAAAGAGAAGCACAGCTACATGGCGATATGCGAGAAAGGTTATTACAATAAAATTACACGCATTTGTGGAGACAAACATGTGGTTAAGCGAATTTATCATACATTTGAAAAGTCCCATGATTTTCTTCTGGAAGGTGCGAATATTGTGATCATGCGCTACGTGGCGCTGCAGCGCTTTAAGGGTAACATTAAAACGGATACTGTCATGATAGATGGTCTTATTTGCCAAAGCGTATATGTGAGTGTCTTTAATATTATGCTTATATAACATAACTTTCGCCTTTTTCTACCCCAAGGGGTAGGCAGTGGCTGTTATGCCTCTCTTGCCGTTATGTTTACGGCCCAAATGGAATAGGTGGCGATTCTATTGCCATACCGGGCACAAAGTTTTTAGTGATCGATATTAATCACACATATTTTCGAAATTAATTTCTAAAAGTCATTGGTGTGTGCCTGGATTCGGACCCGCGACCACTGTATTCAGAAGCCGTGTGCTCGACCACTGGACCACCGAGACTAAAGTAAGAGGAAAGTATTTTTCCTACCTGTATTTGGAAACATTTACTCTAGAAACAACAGAACTACTGCTGATCCAGTTTGTTGTTTGATATTTACTACGTTTGCCTGATAATTCACAGGAGCCAACTTACTAAGCACCATTTGAGTTTTGTGCTTAATATCTTGTTAGAATACCAAACCGCTTACCCAAACTATTAACTATTGATATTACCTATTATCTTATATCTTTAAACGAGCAATTCTTGTATATATATATGTATATATATATGTATATAATTGGAATCTCGGAATCGGCTCCAACGATTTTCATGAAATTTAGTATATAGGGGGTTTCGGGGGCGATAAATCGATCTAGCTAGGAATCATTTTTAGAAAATTTCATTTTATCGTGTTTTATCGATAATCAACTTAAACATCAACTTACTTTTTTATTGGAATTCCTGACATCTATTGGCGAATGCTATTATTATTTTAAATTGTGAGCAACTAACTTGCTTTAACGACAACAACACTAAAGCTATTCCAGCAGATGGCGTTGTTTATAAAAAAAAAGAAAATACCGAGCAAAGCTCGGTCATCCAGATATTAATTATTAATGTGAGAGAAATTTCACTGATTCAGGGATACCTACTTACTATATTCGTGCTGTTACAGCGTTAAATTTTGATGTAATGTTCGAATATTAATAGATATTAACTAATATTTTAACTATTAGGTACCTATGTTATTTGTTTTGGTGTCTCTATAACTTAAGTACGATTAATTTTTAACTTAACTCATTTCTCCACCAGAAAGTTTCGAGCAGCGGCTGTTAAGTCGCGACTCGGGCAAACTTTTCCGTTCCAAATGGAATACCTAGGTGTCGGAACCTTTTGCCATACACCGGGCACAATGTTGGAATTCCGAGATGTTATTAGTGTGAATCCGGGTTCGATTCCAATACTTCTTATTTAACAAACGGGTTCGATTACCAGACCACAGAGATAATTAATTATGTTATATATAATAAACTAGTTGACCTCGCGAGCTTTGTTTCGCCTCGGAAGCTAACAAAAAATAATATTTTAAATATTATTTTCTACAAAAGTAGTCCAAGTTACTCCTTATTACACCAGCTACCTGACAATAAAAGCCAATAAAAGTTCCGTAAAAATCCGCCCCGCCATTTCAGAGATTACCATAAAACAATCAGACAGACAAAAATTCAAAAGTTATTTTATCGTATGTACCTACGTATCGTATGTATATATATATATATTCATATGAATGTAGTAGAATGCAGTTATTTCAATTTTATAAATAAACACTCTAATTTTAATATTTATACATTTATTCGTATATTTAATTTGTATGCATGAATTTCAGGTTTGTCACGGTATTAGTCAGGCGCTTGTTAATGGAAGTTCATTGCAGGTAGCAAAAGTGGAACGACATATAATAGAACCATCTGGTTTTATTCATCAAACATTGACAGTGTTGAGTCTTAGAGGTGATTAAATTATTATTTTAAATAATTTATGGTGATCCTGTGATGTCTAGGGACGGCGGGACGCCATAATCGATACTTAAATTATCATCATCATTATATAGTATAAAACAAAGTCGCTTTCTGCTATCTGTCCCCTTATATGCTTATATCTTTGAAACTACGCAACGGATTTTGATGCGGGTTTTTTAATAGATAGAGGGTTTCAACTGGGTGGTTTTTATCTAAATTCATGTATAATGTACAAAAGAAAAATGACAATTTTCGAGATTTAGCACTTTAATGGTAAACGCAGGCTGAACCCGAAGTGATAGATCAAAACAATGTTCTACATTATTAAACAACCTCAGAAGGTCTACAAAAAAGCGATTGTAAACATGACAACATTGGTATTCATCCAATTAAGTATGTTAATAAATAGATTATGCATGTAATGTAGATAATTATGGCCCTTTACAGCATGTAATTTAAACGAATATTTTCGAAGATAGTAGATCCGGCCAAGACCCGTGCCGATAAATAGTACAAATTGAACCCCATGATATCCAAAATTTACTCATTTATTATTATTGATGCGGAACAAAGTTCGCCGGGTCAGCTATTTACATAGTTTATAACAAAGTCATCACTTAAAAACACAAATAATTTAAAAAGGCTGAAAGTTTGTCAGCTCATAGTCCCAACACATAATTTCATGAACATTAAGGTTGTCCAACAATTAAAATCGTGGTTTATAATAATATTCTGAAGATACTATCAATTATATGCTCAATCTTTATAAAATGATGAAAGTAAACTTGTGGCGCGATGACGACGACATTACTATGGAAGAGATTGAATGGTCGATACGAAGTATGAAAAATGGTAAGGCAGCTGGAATTGATATGATGTCTGCTGAAATGATCAAACACGGTGGAACCTGTGTCCGGGATGCTTTCCTGACCTTGAGCAATCTTTGCTGGAGGTCGGGTAAGGTTCCCGTGGACTGGAGGCGTGCTGTCATCGTGCCCTTGTATAAAAGTAATCACGATCACGTATGCAGTGCACCAGTTACAGGGCCATCAGTTTGATCAGCTTAGTATAGAAAGTGTATGGGAAGATTATTGAAAGGAGAATGAAGGTGATATCTGACGGAGTGTTGTGGGAGGCTCAGGGTGGTTTCAGAAGCGGAATAGGATGCATAAATCAGATTTTTTCTCTCCGCAACATCGTGGAGAAACAACTGGCTGTTAGCCGGAAGGTTTTCTGCGGTTTTGTGGATCTGGAAAAAGCGTTTGACAGGGTGTTACAAAAGGATCTGTGGGACATACTCGCGGGCTACAGGGTGAGCGGCACACTTCTGCGCGCTGTACAGTCCACATAAGAGGGCTGCACAGCGTGTGTGCTTGTTGACGGCGGCTTATCAATATTAGCAGAAAAGCCCAGCTAGCAATTCGCAATGCAATACTGATCACAACGTTAACTTATGAAAGCGAGAGCTGGTATGGCAGAGCGTGCATGAAAGTAGGATAACCGCGTTCGAAATGAGGGCATTACGCAAAATCTGCGGAGTGACCCTCGCTGACCGCGTGGAAAACAAGGTTATAAGGAAGGAAGTCCGATTGAAAGAGAGTTTCGGTGTAAAAGTAAGAAAGGACATGCTCCGGTGGTTCGGACATGTAGAAAGGATGGATGATGCAACATTGACTAAGCAGATATACAATGCAAAAGCAGATGGATGTAGGAGTCGAGGACGGCCTAGACACACATTCCATGACCAAATAGAACGTGTTCTGGAGGAAGGTGATGTTAGGAGCCTCAAAAGTTGACGCGGTGTGCATGAAAAGAGTTATGAAAGTTATGTATGTTTGATGAAAGTAGTTTTTTTCCCATCTTTGTTACCCCGTACCTACCTGCCAGAGTAACCGTGATCCAAACTTCATAATTGGCCATCGTTCTTACCTGTGTTGGGACTATGAGTTGACAAATTTTCAGCCTTTCTAAAACGTTGAAGTTCTGGCGGTCACGGGATCTCACACTATTAGCTGAGATCATAGATTCGATTTTGTTATAATCTGGCATTTGACTATTCTCACTGATGTTATGCAGAATGAAATATTTAATTGTAGTTTGAATGCCGTCATGTTGTATTTAAATTAAAATGGAACAAAGATACAGTTTCAGTTTTCTTTTCTAACATAACTTCACTCATTTTTCTATCCGACGGTAAATCTGTTAATTTTTTACTCGCCGAATCGTTATGTTACGTCCCGAATGGGTCCCAACTGAGTGGCAAACCTATTTCCATACACCGGGCAGTTGTCAGTCCTCAATATTTATCACACATAACTTTCGAAAATAATTCTGAGAAATCATTAGTGTGAGCCCGGAATTGAACTGACGATGAGCTCGTCTACTGTCCTTTCTTTTTTATTTATAATTGTTGGTATATGTAATACGTACTTAAAGTTTTATCACGAAGATTCCATTTGTAATTAGTTGAATTCTTTTATTTAGTTTTCCTTTCATTTCAAGGATATACAATAAGCCATGAATGGGCCGACAATTGTTATGTAATGCATATAAATCCACTGTTGAAAATTATTTCGGAAAAAGACCGAATTGAACCTCACGCCCCTCTACGAGAGAACTGGCGTAATGATCTTCAATTGCTCTCTGATTACCTGGAATTTAAGGTAACACATGTAAACACTACTATACCTACATACATGGCATAACTACGCCAAGTCCCTTGTGGGGTAGGTGGAGAGAACAGATACAACCCACGATTCTTACACCTCACTGCCTCCTTCGATTTCATAACTCTGATAATATATCCTTGTCGGCTCTTAAGGCTAATATCATCCTTTCACAAGGCCACGTTCAACTTGGTCATGGAAAGCGTGTCGTGTCGTGGCCGTCCTCGACTCCTACATCCATCTCTTTTTGCACTGTATATCTGCTTAGTCAATCTTGCATCATACATTCTTTCTGTGGAGCATGCCCTTCCTTAATTTAACACCGACGCTATCTTTCAATTTGTCTTCCCGACTTATAACCTTGTTTTAAACACAGTCGTTTTTAAAGCTACCTATTATTATGTATTTAATTCCAGTCTACTCGAACATCAGAAGGTGGGCGGTACATCACAGAGAATGGGGCACTCACAAGTGTGGTACGCGACTATCTCCAGGCGATCTTGTTGCTACGTCCCCAAGATACATTGAACTTCACCAGACACTACTTCGGTTCACTTCTGTCATCCTTGGATCTTCCACACGAAGATTACTTCGATGCAGCATCAAAACATGTCAGATATCATTTCTTTGAAGAGTGAATTTTATATTAATATCACGGTCAACTATTTTCTTATCGTTTAGTTTTATTGTTAGAATTTTACTTGATATTTTTTTGTAATAAGAAAGTTTTCTTTTTTGTGCCAAATTGACTGATTTTTTTGAATTTGAAATTATAATTTCCTGCAGCTTTGTTTCTCGTTTTACTTCCTTTCACTGATCATCTCAATGACGTATAAATTGATTTAAATCAAAACTGGTTTACTGAAAGGTCAATAAATATTAAAACTTAACGACTCCTCCACTTAATAAATTCTTTTTTTCGATAATGGTGCTATCCTTAGTCAATGGAAATCTCAAATTATTCATCCAATTCATAAGCCCGGTAGAGATCCTCTACTAGCAAGTAGCTACAGACCTATAGCATTGTCTTCTACTTAAGCTAAGACAATGGAGCGGCTCATCAAACATCGCTTAGAATGGCTGATTGAAAGCAGGTGTTTATTAGCTCAATCTCAATTTGGTTTTAGGAAAGGAATGAGTACATTGGACAATCTCAGCCTTCTTACTACTGAAATCCAAATTGCTTTTAAAGAAAAGAAATATTTAACTTGGGTTTTCCTAGATCTAACATCAGCATATGATGATGTTCAGCTTCCGGTTCTTAGAAATAAACTTTCTCAGCTCAGAATTCCCGAGAAGGTGTCTAGATTTGCTCTTAACTTGTTAGGGGAGAGATCTGTTGTCGTCAAGTCCAATTTTGGCAATCACCCTCGTAGGACTGTCTGGAAGGGATTACCTCAAGGCTCAGTTCTTAGCCCTCTCCTATTTAATTTGTATATACATGACCTCGAATTGGTTGTAAATTCATTCTGTCATATTTTTCAATACGCTGATGATCTTGTTCTTTATATATCGTCCTCTTCTATAAAGGATGCCACTGAACGCTTAAATGGGGCTCTCACCTACCTCAGTGACTTACTATGGCTTATGCCATAGCTTATGCCTTTCACCATCGAAAAGCTTAGTTGTAGTTTTCACCAAAAAAAGGATTATTCCCCGTATAACTATTTCAGTTCAGGATAAGATCATTCCACAATTAAATGTCGTTAAATTCCTTGGTATATTATTGGATTCTAGAATGTCTGGTTCCCCTTCCTTTTCTTTTTTAGTCCAAAAATGTGAAAAGCACATAAATATCCTCCGCAGACTTTCAGGAGTTTGGTGAGGATCGCATCCGTACACTCAAAAACTATGCAAATTGAATGTTCTCTCTCTGATCTCTCTGATCGTTTCCTTTTTAAATTAATTCAGAACATAAATCACCCCCTTATTCCAAAATTATATTACCTATTAGAACTCTTTGGCAATTCCGAAAATAAATTACCTTACCTTCTCCATAGTTTTAGAACTCTCATTCAACTCCCCAACCCTATAAATCAGTTTTCGATAAATCCAATAATACTTACTCCCTATGACGCGCTAACCCTTAATCCCAACATCTTTCTTAATTTTGGAATAGTCAAACATGCAAGCCCCCGGTGCCCACAGCACCTTTCATGATATTTTTTACTGTCACTTTGGTGGGTGGCATCAATTTTACACTGATGCCTCAAAACTATCGCCAGATAGTTCCGTTGGTGTATCTGTATGGATACCCTCTTCTAAAATTTCTCATAATTATAAATGTCCTTTTTCTGCTACTGTTTTTACAGGCGAAGCTCTGGCAGTGCTGGAAGCTATTATTTTCATCAAATCGCATAACCTTAATAATTCCATAATATTTTCCGATTCTAAAAGCTGTCTTACTTTCCGTTCGAGATCTCTTTCTCGCTTCATCCTAAAAGTCAGACAAAATCTTCTGGAGTGCCATCAACTCAATATAAAAGTCGTACTTGCGTGGATCCCGGGTACTCCGGAATCCCTGGAAACGTCAATGCAGACTCTTGTGCCAGATTAGCAGTACAGAATGGCACTCTGGAACATTTTCAAACCTATTTCCAAGACCTTTGTCTACTGGCTAAGTCGCTGCAGTATAAATCATGGACTTTGCCTGGAATACATAATAATTAATCAAAGATAAGTATTACGTCGATGCTTAATCGGATATTCCCTCATCTCCATGGTTTATTATGTCATGCAAAGCGGACAAACGTACAGTTTCCACTATTTGCCGCTTTAGACTTGATCATTCCTGTGCCCCTGTGTTTCTTGCTAAGCTCAGGATCAGGAATTCATCTCTTTGGGAATGTGGACTGGATGAAGGAAATGTCAATCACCTTTTCTTCTCAAGTCTGAGATTGCGATTGGAAGGACATCATAGAGGGATTCTCTATGATGTCCTCCTTCCGAAATTCCTCGTCCTGCATCTCTCAAATGCCTACTCTCTCTCATATCTTCACCTTCAGTACGGTACATCTTATGTAGATTTGTAAAAATAATAATATTTTCTTGTAAACTGTAGCAGTAAATAATTATAACATTAATGCATTAAAAATAAGAATTTCAAACTAGCGATTAGTTTGAAATTCTTATTTTCGTTTTTTTTAAGCGTCCTGGTAGTAAACAGTAATAGTGTTTGTTTCTTTTTTGTTGTAGGTAGAAAGTAGTTGATTGTTTAAATCATATGGGTCATAAAATACTCAATCGAAATTATGTTTATTTAAATCCTTTCTTCATCTGTTTCCTCTGGTTTATGACATCAATGCAACTAAGCCTGGTAGAATATAAATATCAACCAGTTATTATAAATACGCGGCAATGAAGGAGGTCTCAAATTTGATTGAAGAAATCCTGCGGTCATCTTAACTGGCCATATTCTCCTCCTAACCATTCAAATTCTCCTGTTTTAAGAGTTCATAAGTAGAAAGTTGTCAGTCATCGATATTTACCACCCATAACTTTCGAAAAGAATTCCGAAATCAGAGATCATTGCTGGGAGTCTGGAATGGAACCCACGACTTTTGAATCAGAAGCGGGGATCTTGACCACTGGAAGACTAAGACATTAAAATTATAATTATTAGTTATTAATAATGCGTTGTTATTGAGGGTTCTTTATTTTTACATTTTGTAAACGAGATGGAACCACCATCCCTTTTACTTATTAGGTTTTATACTCTACTCACTGACAAAACTGCAAAAAAATCATTTCATGCTGGTCAGTTGAATATTTGTGGTTATATGTGAAGGTATAACAGCAAAAAAAACTATTTTCCTATTTATAACTACTTCTGAAACAGGGAAAAACGTGTAGTACAGTACTGTGTATTCTAGAGTTAGTCACGAATGTCCCGTAAGATGTCCTCGAACAAATTGACGAACCTGGCTTTCAGTGGGGGTAAAGGGGAAGGGTAAGGAGAGGCACAGGGGACACGAAATGAATTTTAATTTCTGTTCCTTTGGCACAAAGGAATTTGTTATCAACTCTGTGCCGCTGGGACACGGATATTGCGGGGCCAAGTCTTGAACGCGTATTTGACGCATCTCCTTATATCCTTTAGAAGAATGTAATAAATATGAATAACCATCTGTTTCCAATTACTTGAAAAGGGTAAGACGGATCATTTCATTTCACTTTATTAAGTTATCGTTTTATATTTATTTTATGGCTGTACCGACCGTCGAGCTATTTACGTTCTACAGGAAAATGTTTTAACAGTAAATTGAATAAAACCTATAAGTTTATTCATGTTATACTAGCTTTTACCCGCGGATTCGCTCGCATTGAAGCCATTAAATAAGCATCAAATATCATTATCATAGAAATGAATCAATATGATAACTCTATTTTATCGCTTAGCTGGGATTGTCAATTTTTAAAATTTATTACCAATTTACATAACATACATAACATAACTTCACGCCTTTTGTTACCCGAGGGTGTAGGCAGCGGCTGTTAAGTCTGGTCTCGCCGTTATGTTTACGTCCCAAATGGAATAGGTGGCGAACCTATTGCCATACCGGGCACAACGTTTTTCAGTCATCGATATTTATCACACGTAACTTCAGAAAACAATTTCGAAAAGTCATTGGTGCGAGCCAGTGTCAGGAATCGAAGCCGGACCTTTGGATCAAAAGCCGTGTGCTCTACCACTGGGCCACCGAGACTAATTCAATTTACAACACTAGATTTTATTATCACACGTAAATTCAGAATAAAAAAATGTTCGAATATTAATCGGACGTGAAGCTAGTCACAGAAGCAAGGGAATTGGCGTGAAGTTATGTATGTATGTATTAAATAATATGTTCATATCATTATTAAAATTAAATTATGATGCAAGTTTGAACGAGTCCTTGAGGAAGGTGATGTCAAGAGCCTTAAACCGTGCGTGACAAGAGTTATGAAAGTCAAAGAAGCGAGTGAAGTGTGGGAGAACAGTGGCTCTGTACTCTATGTCTACTAGCTTGGCGTGAAGTTATGTATGTGAATGTAGATTTTTCATTTCTTTGATTTTAATGAAATATAATTGCTGGTTCGTTTCTTTTGTAAAATATTGGATATCATCACTTGCGAAGTTGTGGATAAATTTTAATTTTGTTTACTTTAATGATATTAGAACCCCGTCAAGTTCAGTTGGATAAACGTCACAAGTTTAAATTAGCTTGTTAAGGTGGATCTATTGTCGAGACAATATCACGAGGTTTACAAACAAAACTGGAAGTGGAATCTCATGTTCCTATTAAAGAGTGGGAATAAAAGTTAGGGATGGGAATAAAAAGTGTAAAACATTAAAAAAGTTTCACTTTTACCGCGGTTTCGTAAAACCACACAATATTATTTTGGATTTTACGCTTTTTTTCTACCCGGACAGGCAGAGATAAATAGTGGCATTTATGACTTGGCTCGCCTTATTTTTACGTTCGAAATGGGATATGGTACTAGAAAACCTATATGGCCTACATCGGTACCATTTTATGAATCATCGCATCAGTTAAAGTCTCCATTAAGTAGTAGATTTTAACAGTGGTAGAGCCAAGCAGTTAGCTGCATGAATGGGCCTGCTCGACCGGTGAAATACCGCAACGTCTCAGAACTGACGTAAAGTGGCTCATGCCGCGTTTCGTACGGCGAGAGAAGTATCCGGAACCCATCTCCCTTCCCCATCCATTCCCATCCTACTCACTTAAATGTCGGCAACGCAACTGTAAAACCGTATGTCTTACAGGTGTCCATGGGCGGCGTTGGTCAATTACCACCAGGTGACACGCATGCTCGTTTGCCCTCCTATCCCATAAAAAAATCGCATCACTTGTAGTTGCCATGAAGTAGTAGATATCCATGTTGCAACTTAAACTTCCGCCAAATTAGGATTCTCGGAGTCGAGATACGACAGTCAAGTGCCACAACAAATTATAATAAAAATAGGATTCAAAAGGGGCTACCACTCTTCGGACTCTGTGAAAACCACTCGGGCTTGCCTCATTTTAAATTCAAAATTTTAAGAGATAGTTAAATTTTTGTGTACTATATATAATATTTGAATTTTATTTGGTTAGAAATATGAAGATATAGAAAGAATACTTGCATTGCACTCACTATATTTCCCGCCAATATTTGGGGAAGAGTTTAAAATAAGTGTTTGTAAAAATAAACTCCTGGTAGATTTATCTTATTATTTTTCAATTAATTTTATTATTATTTATTATAATTTAATTATTTTGAATTAATATTATTTTTTAAATATATTCTTAACGCTAAAAATATTATAAATACGTAGTTTATAACAGCTATTCTTAATTAGTGATGTTTGTCTCGATATTATTTCTTCTATTTCAACACTATATGGAGTCACGAAAGTTATCATTCTGTATAACTTTCCAATACATATAGTGACATGTGTGGAACAGATGCCATCTATAGGATCCAATTCTTCTGTTATATATTAAGCAACGACGAAGCAACATAAATCATCCCCCATTCGTTATTACACCCTTATACAAAAGGACATGGGATAGAATCCGTAAAGAAAAATATTTCCTGTTCACTAACATTGCCGCCCTCTTAAATTCAGTCATACTCGTATACATACATACATACAATCACGCCTTTTTCCCATGGGGGTAGGCAGAGACTAATTCTTTCCACTTGCTACGATCCTGACATACGTTTCTTGCTTCCTCCACTCTCATTATCGCGTTCATACATGCTCGTCGGTTGTGACCACTCCTGACCTGGCCCCTCACAAACACATCGCAGATTTGTTGGTGGTAGGTCCGCCTAGGCCGTCCTTTACCGGTTCGCCCTTTCACACTTGTCTTATAAATTCGTTTAGTCAGTCTACTTTTGTCCATCCTTTCTACATGTCCGAACCATCTAAGCATTCCTTTCTCTATCCTTGTCACTATATCTTCTTTCACACCACAACGTTCTCGAATTACACTGTTTCTTATTTTATCCACCAAGCTTACTCCAGCTATACTCCTCAGCTATGCATATATACGAGTAGTATAGCTCCCCGCTATACTACTCGTATATATGCATATAAATGTTATAAAACTAAAGAGTTTGTATGTAAGTTAGTCTCAGAAACTACTGGTTTGAATTGAAAAAATATTTTTGTTTTAGATATCAATTTAACGAGAAAGTATGTAGGCTATACTGCCGTCATAGGGAAAAAGGCACAAATAAGACTTTTTCAGAAATTGAGTTACACACTTATTTGGAATCCATCAATCTTCCTAATTCTAATTGTGTTTCTGATTTAAAATTTCAGCATAAAAAATTTAGTTGACCCTTTTTTTCTTACGACTGCAGTATATAATATCACGCTATGTTCAATAGGAGAGGGCACTAATTTTTAAGTGGGATAAGTACATAATAAACAAACATTCCTAGATTTTGATTAATGTATTTACAGTTGTTATATAATAATATAATTAAATAACAAAATATTCATATTTACCTTGACGTTTATTCTTGTTCAAGAGGCCACTTAATAAGTGACACTGTAAAAGAAAGGCCCTCCTCTTAAAGGTACCTAACTTTTAAATTACGTTTCGACCCCACTAACTTTATTTACTCTTTATAAAAGCAAAATATAATTTTCAGTTTTCAGGTCAAGAGATAATGGCCTTTGATAGCGCCCTTTAAGAGGCTTTCAGCTGTTGTGTTTTCTTTAGCGGTCGAATGACTGAAAAAATTAACGGAAAAATTAAAACTTCCCTTATTAGATAATATAATTAAGGTAGATGTTATAAACAATACTTGCTGCTTTTTTTTATTAAATCTAATATATAAAATTCTTGTGTCGCGGGGTGCGTTATTGAACTGCTCCGAAACGGCTTGACCGATTCTCATGAAATTTTGTGGCATTTCGGGTAGGTCTGAGAATAGAACAACATCTATTTTTCATCCCCCTAAATCACAAGGGTAGCCCACCCCTCAATTTTTTTTTAATTTTTCGACATATTTCTGTTTCTTATTTTTTTTATAAAACGGGATACAAAAATACATGCAACCCTAAATTTTCGACCCCCTACGATCAACCC
The DNA here is from genome assembly GCA_905147225.2 of Euproctis similis. Classification (NCBI taxonomy): domain Eukaryota; kingdom Metazoa; phylum Arthropoda; class Insecta; order Lepidoptera; family Erebidae; genus Euproctis; species Euproctis similis. Next base: position 12,105,639 of record LR990114.1, on the reverse strand, counting down.
CTATTTTTTAAATTTTATTTTTCGGCAAGACAACGTTTGCCGGGTCAGCTAGTATTTACTCTAAATTTAGTAGTCTCAGTGGTCCAGAGTTCGAGCTCCCCGCTTTTGAATCAAGAAGTCGTGGGATCGCTTCCGGACTCACACCAAGTACTTTGCTGAATTAGTTTCGGAGTTTATGCGTGACAAATATTAATGACTGACCACATTGTGTCTGGTGTATGCATTATGGCTATTCCATTTGAAGAATTTCAAAAAGCAGCAAGTGGAGACTTAACAGCCGCTGTCTAAGCCTTCGGGGGAAAAAAGCTAGATATTGCATAAAATATACTTGAGGGTAAATTTTTCAATAAATATATGTTCTTTTTTTATAAATCTGAAACACAATTTCCACGTTGTCTCTACAAATATAAACTGAAAGAGGCTTGAACATAAAATATGTCGTAAAATATGATTTACGTGTGTTGTATCGAGTACTTGAAGATAGGTTGTGAAGTTATTATATTGTACTTTACGAGCTGTAATAATAAATGATTTCAAAAAGTAGCTATTTACACGCGCCGCGCTGATGTCATATAATTTTTAACGCTGTTCAAATTGAATTGTGTAATTAATTATGCAAAACAATCAACAAAGTAATTTTTTTTTTATGGGATAGGAGGGCAAACGAGCAGGCGTGTCACCTGATGGTAAGCAACCAACGCCGCCCATGGACACCAGCAACACATATAGTGTTACTGTTGCGTTGCCGACCTATAAGGGATAGGGGATAGGAAAGGATGGGGAAGGGGGTGGGCCTCCGGGTACCTCTCTCACCGAACGAAACGCGGCATGAGCTACTTTACGTCGGTCTTCTGAGAGGTCGTGGTATTACACCGGTCGAGCCGGCCCATTCATGCAGCGAACTGCTTGGCCCTACCACTGTTAATCATCATAAAATATATCGATATCAGTTTTTTCATGGGATAGACTCATTTGATCTTATGGTTTTTGCTTGGTGATCAATCAGCGTACGCCATGGATACCTGTAACACTCTGAGGGTTGAAGTTGCGTTCTTTACCTTTTAAGACCACTTTTTAACCTTCGAAAAAAGGAGGAGGTTCTCAATTCGTCTGTATGTATAATTTTTGTTTTTGCTCCACAATTCCGCGGATTTTTTAATACACACTGCGCCCTCTAGTTCCAAGCTAAGCAACTAAATGCTTGTGTTATGGATACTAGATAACGGATATTAATACATATATACTTTTCTTTTGTAAATATATACTTATAATACCTAGAAAAACATCCAGACGCCACACAAATATTCATGTTAGTAACAAATATTTGTGCTCGGGTGCGAATCGAACCCTCGACCACATTGCTGCAGCCAATTTTACCAATGTGCCACGAGGCCCGTCGTGATTGTGGAAGAAAAAGTGAAAAATCAAAACTTCTAAACTACAACCTTAATATTTAATTTAACACTGATAAAACAAAAGTTAATAGCGACAGTAAAACAATGACACAAGCAGATTCCTGCATAAATGGGCCTGCTCGTCCAGTAAAATACCACAGCCTCTCAGAATATTAACGTTACGTGGCTGATGCCGCTTTGCGTTCGGTGAGAGCAGAATCCGGAGGCCCACCACCCTCCCCCCTCCTTTCATTTCCCACTCCCTTTAAGGCCGACAGCGCCACTGTAACACGATTTGTATTGCAGTTGTCCATGGGCGGCGGTAGTTCCTTGACGATGTTATAATTTTAAGATGTTTCAATGCTAAATGCAATTTATACTAATATGAATGTCGTTTCAATAGACCCACAAATGTTGCGATCGTAAACACAATTCGCTCAGCGCCATCTAGTTTCTAAGCTAAGCAACTGGTGCTCGTGTCATGCTAGACAAAGGATACTAATACATTTTTATTTACTGTTTATTTATTTTTAATTTGTACTTATAAATGTTATATCTGTTTATCACTAAAATATATGTATTTCCATAAGAACAGGTACGGAATCAATCAAGTTCTATCCTGGGTACATTTACTATTGCTCTACGAAGTGTCAGTATAGAAATACAATACAGTGAAATATACTTCAGCGAACTCCATTACGTCAACCTTAATGACTAAACCACAGGACGGCGAGGACCTTTTGATGGTTACTCTTAAATTACGCTTCCGTTCCCCTAACCAACAACTCACTACTGCAGAGGAAGAAACCAAATTTAATTTCGCTCTCCGGGGTCAAGAGTTTTTGATAACAGCCCCCAAATTATTTCCCTCTATTTGTTTCTTTGTCATCATCCGTCTGCCGTGAAATTTTCCGCAGAATTTATAACTTGCGAAATGATTTGATGAAGTTTTAACAACTTCTTCCAGCTTAAATAAATATCATAACATATTTCTTGTGATAGCGGTTTTTCATTTAAGTTTAGTAGGTTTTTGATAGTAATGTTTCCTTTTGTGATCTAAAACTCATATATGTCTATAGTCTATATATAATACTTATAAAAAAAAACATCAAAGATCTTATGAGTTTTAGTTTCTCCGTATGTTCGTACGCGTATTAATAATTAACAAATCAAACTAACTTGAAATATGAACACTATTTCACTACAGCAATATCATTTACCCATATAAAGGAAAGTTATGTGTGATAAATACCGATGTCTGAAAACTTTGTGCCCGGTATGACAATAGGTTCGCCACCTATTCCATTTGGGACGTAAACATAACGGCGAGACGAGGCTTAACAGCCGCTGCCTACACCTTCGGGTAAAAATGGCGTGAAGTCATGTTATGTTATGTAATATAATAAAATATAGCGTCATTTTGCCATAAAATCCTGCAGCGAGTAAAATATACACTTACGATTTCCCCGAAATTTATCAAAAGGTTTTCTTATAATTTTCATACTACGAATAGGCTTTTCATAAATCTATAAATAAAAGCTCTAGTATTTTATACCTTTGCTGTATTATAAATTCGCTGGTGCAATAAAAAAACTAGCTAAAATTTTAAAATTTTAAACATTTTCATAACTGAGTAACTTATTTTTTAAGCAAATTAGCTTGCATGATATGTTATGTTAGCTCACACGAGTCCTAATCACGTCTAATCAAATTTCTAATTATTTTCCACTAGCTAACCCAGCGAATTTTGTTCCATATCAATAGTATTTTTATAGCGTTTGCAATTAAAAATTGCAATTTAATTATCACTTTTCCCCTGTTGATTCCTCGTATCTGTTAAAACACGGCATCAAAATCCTTTGCGTAGTTTCAAAGATCTAAGCATATAAGAGGACAGACAGCGGTTGTTTCAAACTTTGTAATGACTAATAAATAAATGATTTTAATAATCAGGTCAATGTATCATTACATTTCTAAAATGTTATTAAATATAATATAATGCATAATACACAGTTTTCGGACGGCTGCCAAGTCAATTTGCATTGCGGAAAGATAAGCTAAGGCCGTATTATAAAATTGGGAACGTAGGCTAAAATAAAAAAAAAATAGCTCGAGGCTATTTATTTTTTTACCCGAAGGTGTAGGTAGCGGCTGTTAAGTCTCATTTCTCTTTAAATTTTCATGTATTAAAAATACGTTGTTGCTATAAGATATAACAAAACCTACTTTACATACATACATAAATAACTTCACGCCTTTTGTTACCCGGAGATGTAGGCAGCGGCTGTTAAGCCTCGTCTCGCCGTTATGTTTACGTCCCAAATGGAATAGGTGGCGAACCTATTGCCATACCGGGCACAAAGTTTTTCAGTCATCGATATTTATCACACATAACTTCCGAAAAGAATATATTTTAAATAAAATAAAATAAATAAACATGCCTTGAAAAAATCAGTTTTAGAAATTGTTTTAGTTTTTATTAAAGTAAAAATTTAAAAATTTTATTTTATTCAGAAACATACAACTTTCGAAATTATTTAATTTTGAAAAGACATTGGTATGTGCCAGGATTCGAACCCACGACCACTGGATTCAGAAACTGTGTGCTCGACCACTGGACTAAAAATCCAGTGGTCGTGGGTTCGAATCCTGGCACATACCAATGTCTTTTCGAAATTAAATAATTTCGAAAGTTGTATGTTATAAATATCGATGACAAAAAACTTTGTGCCCAGTATGGCAATAGGTACGCCATCTACTCCATTCACCTTCGGGTAGAAAAAGGCGTAAAGTTATGCGATATAGAAAAAAATATAATTAGGCTGTCTAAATTACAGTAAATCACAACCTTTCCTTTGTAAGTAAGATCTGGTAGCTTTTTATGTCTTCCCACAGGAAAATGAGGAAATCTAAAATAAATACTGACCAATTTTGTTCATTCCTAATAAAACCCCACACGCACTAATAAAATAAAGGTGATTTCATTAATTACATTCAGATTTTAATGGCCGCAAATGCAATATAATTGTTTAACGAATTCCAGACTTTCCCATCACTAGAGTTTGCAAATATATATATATTTTTTTAATATACTACTGGAAAAAATTAAGGGATCAAAAAAAAATTCCATATTTTTCGGTAGTTTTCAACAGGCCGTAACTTTGAGAGAAATGGTCGTACAGGAAAATAAAAAAAAGGAAATTGTAGCTCCAAGTGTCTAGTTTTTGGATTAGAACTTCAACATTTTGTAGCCTCCGCGGTTTCTGAGTAATCGTAGGAAAACCAGCAGCAAAAAAATTCTCAAAATTTTTTTAGTTTTTTTTTTGGTCTACGGGCGTCGAAAAAAATTTTTTAGCTTAACCACCATAAGGATCGGATACTTTGTACAGTTAGCTTTAATTTCTTTTTTTAAACACCCTGATACGTCCACTCCTCGCTGAGATATCGGTCTTCAAATGGAAAAGGATCTTTTTGTCTTTGATTATCGATATCTCAGCAACCAATGATTGCACAGAAAGTTAGAGGTGGGTTTAAAGAACTTAAATCAATTTCCCTTAACAACTGTCCATTGTTTTTTCGAAAAAAAAATTTTTTCGTTCTGTCACATGAATTTGAAAATGCAACAAAAAAAGGGCTTTTGGTGGTTTTTTGGAAAATCAAGCGCTGGATCGAAAATATTGAGGAAACCGCTAATGTTAAGTGTGCCTTTTATAGTTCAATATGTCCACAAAAACCCTACAAAGAATCAAATTAATCCAGCCAGCCGTTTTTTTGTTTCACTTGATCGAATTTTTGAAAAAATTAAAGGATCACGTTTTTTGCTCTGAAAAGCTTATAATTTTTAAAAATGAGAAAAAACAATTGTTTTTTTCGAGCTTTTTCCACATTATCGTTTCAGATGGTGCTTTTTCGAAAAAACAATGGACAGCTGTTAAGGGAAATTCATTTAAGTTCTTGAAACCCACCTCTAACTTTCTGTGCGATCATTGGTTGCTGAGATATCGATAATCACAGACAAAAAGATCCTTTTCCATTTAAAGACCGATATCTCAGCGAGGAGTGGACGTATCAGGGTGTTTAAAAAAAGAAATTAAAGCTAACTGAACAAAGTATCCGATGCATATGGTGGTTAAGCTAAAAAAAATTTTTCCACGCCCGCAGACGAAAAAAAAACTAAAAAAAAATTGAGAATTTTTATGCTGCTGGTTTTTCTACGATTACTCAAAAACCGCGGAGGCTACAAAATTTTGAAGTTCTAATCCAAAAACTAGACACTTGGAGCTACAATTTCCTTTTTTTTTATTTCCTGTACGACCATTTCTCTCAAAGTTACGGCCTGTTGAAAACTACCGAAAAATTTGGAATTTTTTTTGATCCCTTAATTTTTTCCAGTAGTGTATATAATGTACTTTACTTATCATCTTTACATACATACATATAACTTCACGCCAAATCCCTTACGGGGTAGGCAGAGAGAACAGAGCGCCATAAGGCACGATTCTTACACACCTCACTCGCTTCGTTGAATTACATAACTCTTTTCATGTTCGATTCGATTTTTGAGACTCCTAACATCACCTTGCTCTAGAACACGTTGAACATCATTACATAGTATAAAACAAAGTCGCTTTCCGCTGTCTGTCCCCTTATATGTTCAGATCTTCAAAACCGAGTACAATGCAATAATTTGACCAAAACATCAGATTATCCTGATTAGATTCGCCAGGATTCAACAATTTACGGCTAGCTATATCTCTCAAGTCTTACTCATATATGAATGATACTGGAAGTGACAATACGACTAGTGTAATACTACAGTCGCTTATCAAAAAATATTATTGTTAAACTATATCTTGTCTGTTTTTTTTTTTTTAAGATTTCACGCACTTAATGTCCAAAGGTATACAGTGTTTCCATCGACAAAGATCTTTTTCTATCTTAGTCATTACATAGTATGAAACAAAGTCGCTTTCCGGTGTATCCCCTTTATATGCTTAGATCTATGAAACAACGCAACGGATTTTGATGCAGTTTTTTTTTAATAGATAAGAGGGTGCCAACGGGGTGGTTTTCATGTATAATTAATGTATAATGTTATAAGAAAAAAGTGATATTTTTTGAGATTTAGCACTTTAATTGTAAACAAAGTTCGCCTGGTCAGCTTGTAATATCATAAATTCGAAATTTTATAAAGATTTTCTGGATGTTGGTAACTTTTTTTCGGGTCCTAGGTATGCTTGATTAACATCCCATTAATATGTTCCCGTCCTAAATTTTAACCTATTTTTATCTAACTGGCATTGATTGGTTCGATAATCCTGATGTGCATCATCAGGATTATCGAACCAATCAACTGGGGTATTAAAGTAACTATTTTTTAACTTTATTACTTTAAACTATCACGATCAAAATGTTATTCCATAGATTAGTTATATAACTATAGATAAATATTATTGGAATGAAGTTCCATACGACAGGCTTGGAGGAGATAGGGATTTTGCTGCGTGACCGAACCGAAAAAATGTGATAGTACCTAAAACCGTAAGAAAAAGTGCGTGGAATAAAACTGTTAAATGAGACGTGCGCAGGCGCGACAGTCGTATACACAAGTGCTACTCGCTTGTGTATACGACTGTCGCGCCTATAATACCTTTCTCCTTCTCCGATTGTCGATTCTACATTAGCCGAAGGAACATCGTTTCTACCTGGTGTCCCACGACACAAATTTCTTTTTTTATTTAAATATTCGTAAAAGTTAAAAATAAATCTACATGGATATATATTTTAGGTCATTATACATTATTTAAGCCTATTACAATACAAGCTTTTATCGTTGGAGTGCAGAAATTTACAGTCATGTTGTGAACTAGTGAATTTTCATACACATACCAAAATATCCCACTGCGTGGTGATTTTAATTGCAATTAATCCCTGCAAACGCGATTATATTAAATATATTTATCGAAAACACGAATATGATTGGAATCTGTTCACCACAATTATATAATACTAACAGATTCCGCGAACTTCGTACCGCCTATTTTTTTTTATGGAATAGGAGGGCAAACGAGCAGGCGTGTCACCTGATGGTAAGCAACCAACGCCGCCCATGGACACCAGCAACACATATAGTGTTACTGTTGCGTTGCCGACCTTTAAGGGATAGGGGATAGGAAAGGACGGGTAAGGGGGGTGGGCCTCCGGGTACCTCTCTCACCGAACGAAACGCGGCATGAGCCGCTTTACGTTGGTCTTCTGAGAGGTCGTGGTATTTCACCGGTCGAGCCGGCCCATTCATGCAGCGAACTGCTTGGCTCTACCACTGTTAATCTTTACCACGAATATGGAATAATGCTTTTTTTAAACTCATATTGGTAGCAGCAAAAGCTTAAGGCCAAACTACACACGCTAAATAATCGCTTTTTCTCATATAAACTTGGACCCCGTTTTTACTTTCTTTGAGTTCGAAAAAATTCTGAAAATTCTTTGTTATTAGATTATTAAATTGTACAATTTACACGACTCTTGGTTTGGATGTCAATGATCCGCGGTTTAAGCGCGTTGATCAGTCAGCAAATATTTAGAACAAAGCAATTTATGTATGTACATAGTTGACTCTGTATATCGTAATATAAAAGGTCTCGGTGGACCAGTGGTCGAGAATCTCGCTTCTGAATCAAGAAGTCACATACACTTAACATTCTCTAACTTGATCTTACAGTGCGTGAAGTACGTGACGATAAACTGCAAGTAAGGAAGGTCTTCACAGCTACCTTGTGACGAGAACTAGGAAGAATTCGGCCATTGAATACACCTAGAGAGCGTTTGTTACATTCGATCCGCGGTTACTTTTGTAACCGGTCTCCCCTACTTTTTCACATTTTAAAATTTAGTAAAATTGCCAATCATAATCAGCCCACTATACCTATATATATCTCTGTATTGTTTTTTAAGAGAGTCAATTACTTCGTAGGCATAATTGTTTAATACCTGATGATTACTTTTTAAATTATTCTATTCCAAAAATAATGAAAACATACAAAAATAATATAACTTCAAGCCTTTTTTCTACACGAAGGTGTAGGCAGCGGCTGATAAGCCTTGTCTCGCTATTATGTTTACGTCCCAAATGGAATAGGTGGCGAACCATTTGCCATACCGGGCGCAAAGTTATAGACATTTATCACACATAACTTCCGAAAATAATTTCGAAAAGTTATTGGTGTGAGCCAGGATTCAACCCTATTGATTCAGAAGCGGGGTCTCAACCACTTGACCACCGAGACCTTTACCCATTAGAAATATAAGTTTATATTTTATAATTCACAGTGGATATAGTGAATAGTTTATAGAAAAGCCCGAAGCAAAACGAACGAATTGTTGTTGCTTCAAATTGCCAATTGGACCGCAGAAACTTAATTATGAATGCTCTCTGTCGAGGGAGAGAGAGAGTCATAAAGGACGAATGTCACGGGCGGACTTGTTTTTAATGTAACAACACAAACACGCGATACAAGATGGCCGCTACGAATTTTGTAATAGTTGTTATTCACTATTGTTGTGGGATAAAATATTTGTGAACTCATAATATATCTTATTTTCACGTCAAGTACCTTGCAGATAGGCAGAGAGGACAGGGTGCCATAAGTCATATGGCATAATTCTTACACACCTCACTTATTTAAGCGACTATCATAACTCATGTCATACGCGCTCGTTGGCTTTTAAGACTGTTAATTTAATCTAACTTTAATTTGGTTAAGGAAAGAGTATCGAGGACGGCTACGATACTCTTTCTTTCCACTTTTGCATTGTATATCTGCTTATTCAGTCATGCATTCTTTATAGTTGTCTGAACCATTCAAACATGCCCTTTCTTACTTTAGTAAAAACTTTCTCTTTCAATTCGTCAACATTTTAAAGGTTGATATTTATAGCGTAATTTTTATGTGAAAGGAAATGAATAATAAAGTCAGCTGATGGTAAGCGAATAGTGCTACCCATGAACTACTGCAAAATCCAGAGGATATCAGATGCGTTACCTCAATTTAAGATGTGATAGGTACGTAATATTAATAATATTTGCTTTTAGACATGCCGTCCATTATGACCACCATAAAAAAGAAATAGGTTAATAGCTTCGTAAGGGCTCCATAACCGGCACATAGCTTATTAGGAATGTAATTCATAGTTTTTATTATTTTCTGATAATGAACCATTAGTAGATGCAATATTTTATGATGAAATTTGGGTGTGATAGTAATAGAATGATGTCACACCTAAGTTATTATTAGCGTCAGTATATATTATTAAATAGTATAAAACAAAGTCACTTTCCGCTGTCTGTCCACTTATATGCGCATATCTTTAAAACTACGCAACGTATTTTGATGCGGTTTCTTTTAATAGCTAGAGGGTGTCAACGGGGTGGTTTTAATCTATAATTCATGGATAATGTAGTAAAAAAAAGTGATAATTTTCAAGATTTAGATCTTTAATTGCAAACGCTGCCTGAACTCTAAGTGATAAAACAAAATAATGTACTACATTGTTATACACCTTCAAAAGAACTACAAAAAAGTCCGCGATGGTATATGTCTATCTCTTAGGGATAACCCACAATGACCCTTTTTATTTTTTTACTTTTTACGAGAAATAATGGCTTATTTACGAAGCGATTTTAAACATTACAGCATTAATTTTCATCCAGTTCAGTGTATTAAATAGATTGTGCATTAAATATAGATCAATATTGCCCTTTTACAGCATGTAATTTAAACGAATATTTACGAAGATATTACAGTATTAACATAGCGGGACATAGTATTGCGTTGCGCGCCAAAACGCGTGCCGATAAATAGCACAAATTTTAATATCCAAATTTTACTCATTTATTACTTTTGATGCGGAACAAAGTACGCCGGGTCAGCTAGTTACATAGTATACATATAAAACAAAGTCACTTTCCGCTGTCTGTCCCCTTATATGCGCATATCTTTAAAACTACGCAACGAATTTTGATCCGTGTCTGTGTAGACCGATTTCATGCGGGTTGATTTGTTCATAGATTTGTTCTTTATTCAAATCTTTAAGTAATTTATTATATATTTGAACACAATTCTGTCAAGGTGGCATTAAAATTTGGTGCATGTTCAGATGGGATTTATTTAAAAAATATTGTTGTTTTTTTATAACATACCTACTTCTACCCGAAGTTGAAAGCCAGGGCTTTTCAAACTAAACTCGCGGAATTATTATTCCTATACACTGGGCACAATATTTTCGCTCATCGATATTTATTATACTTAACTTCCCAAAAGAATTCCGAGAAGTCATTGGTTTTGAGCCCGGATTTGATCCAACAACTTCTTGATTCAAAAGCGGGTTGTTCGACCTCCAGATCAACAAGACGACCAAATTTAAACATGTGATTTACAATCAATATTGAAACTTCGTACATTGAATTTATTTATAAATTTATTTATAAATACTTAATTCAGATTAATATTCGAAGCCTCTCGCGACCAGAGGGCTGGTCTATTCTTCGCAGAGAGGATTAGTATTGCCATTCAGCGTGGCAATGCGGCCAGTCTTCTGGCCACGCTGTCAGTAGAACGAGACGCGGAGAAATTTGATATCAACTAGTTTTTTAGTTGTTTATATTGTAAATAATGTAATTAATTAATTTATTTAAATCGGCTCAAATTCTATTTCACATATTAAAATAATTATGAAACTTATTTCTATAATAGTAAAAAAAAAAATTATTCCATTGAAAAATATAGGAGTTTAGATTTGGACACGTACTCTATCCTCCAACATGGGATCGTAAACCGCAAAAGTTCGTTCAGTGTAATAAAAACTTAATAGGCACTCGGCGCTGACTCGTCGGGCGGTAGGATTGCACGTTACTCGCTAAATTATAAACAAGTCTGCCTGTGACATCACTCCTTTATGACCCCGCCACCAGGGGAATGGTATGCATAATTAAATCTCGCGCGGTCAAATTAGCAATTTGGACCTTCAACAACGGCACATAGTTCACTTTGAACATCTTTATAGCGGAAATAAATTTATTCAAGCGTTATTCTACTGTACCTACTGTACACAATTAGAGCGTACTGTATTATTTTCTGGCTTTATTGTCAATTATGTCTTGTCGTTTGTCGCAGTTATATTGTTTATTAATTTTGTAAAAAAATTATGTGGTCCAGTAGTTCAATGTTTTTTTTAAAGATTGGAGGGTAAACGAGCAGGCGTGTCATCTGATGGGGACTGACCAGCGCCGCCCATGGATACCTGCAACACATATAGTGTTACAGTTGCATTGCCGACCTTTAAGGGAGTAGGATGGGAAAGTATGGGGAAGGAAGTCTAAGTACAAACGCAGTGAAATTATTCAGTAGACTGTATTACATTTACACAAATTATATGGGTTGACACACAGATGGCGCTAGTAGTACATTAATATAAATCATTACATTATTTTGTGACAACATTAACAGGGAGGGGGGCCTCCGGGTACCTCTCTCACCGAACGAAACGCGGCATAAGCCTCTTTCGGCGATCTTCAGAGAGGTCGTGGTATTTCACCGGTTGAGCTCCACCGCTGTTAAATGTGTTAATACTTAATATCAATGTTTTAATTTTTATTGTATATTAATATAATAGCAAAACTTTGAAGAATCGACTTCAAAGTTTTGCCATTATATTAATATTTACTTACTTAGTAGTATGTAAAAGTATGTTGCGTAAAAGTTACTCATTTAAGTGAGTAACTTTTACTTAACATAATTTGTAATTAATTGATATGTTACAAACGGTATAAGTGTTTATTTCTTATACATATATGTAAACCAAAAAATCATCAGACAAATAATATATTTGTCTGACTGTTTTAGAGGGTTTGTGTTTGCAGTATTTTTCTTCGGCACATCTACAGCTTTTAAAGCCAGGATGGATTTTATGATATTGACATTACCAGTTTAGTAGACCTGGAGAAATTACAAATTAGTTCAATTGGCGCTATTTATCGATATGCGTTGCCCGGTACCACTGCGCGACGAAACTTGTATAACCCTATGTTTTAAATCTGTGGTTTTTTCGGAAATATTCATTCAAGGGACTTAATTACATTAATACTGTAATGCTTACAATCGATTTGTAAATGAAAAATTATTTCACGTAAACGTGATAATTGTAGGTTATCTCTAAGATACACTATCGCGGGTTTTATAGTATATCTTTTTAAGGTGTATAATAATGTTGTACAATATTTTGATTTATTACTTAGGGTTCACCAGCCTTTGCAATTAACCAAAACTTAAAAACTATTAGGCACGTTCTCTTCTTTAATATTATGAATTGCCCTGCTAAACCCTTCTGCCTTTTAAAATAACACACATTAAAATCGTTTGCATAATTTCAAGATCTAAACATGTAAAGAGACAGAATGCGAAATGATATTTTTGGTCGATCCAGACATAATTACCTAGGGTTATTTTGTAACCAAAATTTATGAATAATCCTAAATAAAACAATTAAGAAATGAATAGTGGAAACTAATTATATTATCGAGTCATAAATATACTGAAATTGTAAAACAAGAAGCGCGTGTTACTGAAATATAGTTCTTCAAATTTTTTAAATTAATTGTCTCCAGCAGAGAACTAGAAATTAATTTAAACTTTGTCGTTAATCTTGTTAGCTTAAGTGAATTTCGCCAAAAGCAGCAGAGTAGCTGCAGGTGTATGTAGACAATTTCTCCCGTCACCTGCTGGGTTGTGTTTCAATAGGTATAGTATTTATGACAAAAAAAAATGTATTAAAAGTTATTTAAAATGATTGGATTCGGAGTTCCACGTGCATTCACATATATAAATAATTAAGCCTGAATATATTGATGTAAGGGCCTCTGTAATAATATATAAAACTAACCCTTAATCAGATCAGTGGTTCATCATTCCGCTTCTGATTTACTGGGATTTATTTGTCCGGAAATTTAACCTATAAATAACCTATTTATAAAAAAAAAAGATGATTTGAACAAGGTAACAGAACCAAAAAAACATTTTACCTGACAATGTCTTATATTTCTATACAGCCGGCTGCAAGCACGAAAAATCATGACTTATGCGGCGTTACCTCGCTCTGAAGCGTGGCGAGCAAGTGCAAGTGAGAGCACGGAACGAGCGACAAAGGCGCACAATCGGCCTCCGCCTTTGGCAGTATTCGACATCTGTCTCTTTCCTATTTGATTGAGCGATTCGTCCGCGTGGCTACTGCTATACAATATAAATTACGGGTAATTTAAATTGTAATTAAATTTATTATTCATTTCATGTTGTCACGTTTAACTATCGTCAGTGAATCGACTTTACAGACAACCAATTTTTTGTTTACTTGAGTATATTGTCGAAAAACTAGGCATTGTTTTATTAATCTGATATATAGATGAAAGAGAAACCACTATCAAAGCAACAAATACAAAACAAATTGTTACAAATATCTATTTGTTAATATAACTTGATGCTTTCATAATTGCAGCTTACATTAAAACAGCTTTGATGAAGTGTACATATTCATCACACATCTACATTTGTAGGCGACGGTTGTGTAAGGGGTCAGCTTACTGTGTAATCGGATGGAACTAGTTATCCGCTACTTAAACGGAATGAGGCTCACTTGCCTCCCCTATTAGTGAAATACTTGGAATTGCGAGGCATGATGCAAATATTAACTATGTTTACGTAACATATAATATAATCTTCAAACGTTACTAAGGGAAAATGAAAACAAAATTCAAAATTATTTTATATATTAAATTTACTGTCTGAATTTAATTTACTATACCTAAAACGTACATACGTAACCTCACGCCACCTCCGTTGCGGAGTAGGTTGACAGAACAGACTACTTATTATCTACTACTACTACTTTACCCATCCCATTTTATTTTGAAACTGTTGATTTCACAAGCCATTTAAAACAATGCGTAAAAGGCAAGAGGTGAGGTCCATATACAGAGGTGATAGAGATCACCGAGCGAAACATGGCATAAGCCACTTTCATACGATATTGTGAGAGGTTGTGGTAGGTATTCCACCAATCAATTCCGCCCATCCATGTGGCGAACTGCACTATTCTACCACTGTCAAAAATAATCCAAGATTCGAAGCAGAGAATCAATGCGACTCAAATGAACGACATTCACGATAGGTTACTCATTACTTTTACACATACATCGTAAAGAATATACCAGTATTAATAATTCTGAGAATGTTTTGCGTACATATGCCGCTTTTAGTGTGATGAAAGTTGTTACAAAAGTCCCCAGCGCGATATATAGGTACACGTTCATACGGTAAGTCCATTAAGCAAATGTATGAAACGGGAATGTGAGCTTGTTTTTAATTTCGTTGTCATGCAAATATACTTGATATTAATATCTTGCGCCTCCCGTTATGTTCTGTTGCTCTTTGTTAATTAAAGCTTTTTGAGATATTAGAAACCACCAGCCAGTCTTAATTATTATTTGCTTACGGTATATTTTTCAATGCGATTTGTATATATTGTATTTTGATCATGGAGTTAAGGAATTTCAAAAGGCACATTTAATGATGAATAATATATTATATGTATGCAATATTGTTTATTTTTGAAGTGAAACTTCTAATTTTTCTTGTAATCGTTTAACGCTCTTAACGCCCCCATGCTGCCAAAAAAGGTGATAATATAAAGATGGTGCTTGGAGTCTTTCCAGGATAAAGAAGTGAAACTTTATAAGTTTTATTCACTAAATTTGAAAAGGAAATAAACTAAACATAACATAATTTCACGCCTTTTGTTACCCGAAGGTGTAGGCAGCGGCTGTTAAGCCTCTAAAATAAACTACTCTATTAAATTATACTTGTTTTGAAATCAAACTCTAGTAAATCATAAGTTACCTACTGATAAGTCACTAGAGTCGCCCATGGATATCAACATCGAAAGGGTCACAGACGCGTTGTCGCCTTTACGTTAGGGATGGAGAGAGGAGAGTGAAGGGTTATTCTATAGATACCGCTATCATTGTATGAAACTCAGCATGAGCCATTTTACGTCGATTATTTCAGAGCACGTGGCATTTCATTTTACCACTTATAAAAATGTTATGTGTCTGAAAGTATTCAAAATTCACAAGTAGAATAAGCTTAAAATCACAGGGGAGGAATTAAGCTCCTCTGCAGAAAATAAATTAGTAAGCAATATTGAAAAAAATACGCTATCTCATTAGTGCAATATCATTATGAAACAAGTGTAAAATATAACTTATAATAGATGTTGGTCTGAGAGTAATTTTAATAGAGGGTTACTGAAGTAGGTAGACGAGGTCTACTTCGTTACAGGGAGAATTTAATCGTAAGTACATAGGGCATGCTCCGATGGTTCAGACATGTAGAAAGAATGGAGGATGCTAGATTGAATAAGCAGATATACAATGTAAAAGCAGATAGATGTAGGAATCGATGACGGCCAAGACACACACTCCATGACCAAATAGAACATGTGCTGGAGGATGGTGATGTTAGAAGCCTTAAAAATCGACGCGCGTGCATGAAAAGAGTTATGAAAGCCAACGAAGCGAGTAAGTCGTGAAAGCATTGTGCCTCATGGCGCTCTGTTATCTCTGCCTACCCCGCAAGGGACTTGGCATGAAATTATGTGTGTATGTATTTAGTTAAAATTAAAAGCAGGCGTTTTAAACTCCCGACCTAAAAATAAAGGAGTGTTATTTCAATTTCTGTGTTAAACTTCAGTAATTTGAACGTGAAAAGGAAAACAAAAAAAAACAGCAGCAAGCATTTGAGGTCGGTTATCAAAGGCCATCATGTCTTGACCTGAAAACTGGATTATATATTTCATTCTTCTTATAAAGAGTGAACAAAGTTAGTGGGACTGAAACGCAATTTAAAAGTTACTTTCAAGATGTCCTTCCTCCATGGAGTGTCACTTTTCCTGTTTAGCTACCTAAATAAGAATGGACGACAGAAAAAAGATGCATTTGCATCATTTCATCGTTTGAACATGGATTAATAATGAGGTTTCAACAAATTGAAAAATATAAATAATGAGTTTGACTTAACCGCGAATTAATGTTATTTTAATTTTCCGTTACTTACAATACATTCATCAATTAGGTTGAGAGATTTATGGTTTTGTTTAACGTTTAAATAATCATATATTCTCTAGAATTAATCATAGATTTCATTTTTGTTGATAAAATTTAAGACATACATGAAATTGCAGACATGAAATGAGCCAAGCAGTTCACTGTGTGAATGGGCCGGCTCGACCGGTGAAATACCACGACTTCTCAGAAGACCGACGTAAAGTGGCTCATGCCGCGTTTCGTTCGGTGAGAGAGGTACCCGGAGGCCCAACCCCTTTCCCCATCCTTTCCTATCCCCTATCCCTTAAAGGTCGGCAACGCAACAGAAACACTATATGTGTTGCTGGTGTCCATGGGCGGCGTTGGTTGCTTACCATCAGGTGACACGCCTGCTCGTTTGCCCTCCTATCCTATAAAAAATAACCAAAAAGACGTAACGCATATGTGCGATTCGGTGAGAGAGGTCTCCGGAGGACCGACCCCCTTTCCCCTCCCACTCCCTTGAAGGACGGCAACGGACTACAATGTTTATGAGCGGTAAGATCTGATCTAATAAAAAAAATAGAAAGTTGAAACAAATTAAGACTTTTAAGTACTGACAGCAAAACTAGCAAACCACGATATTCTACCTTGTTTTGAGTGGACGTGGACGGACTAATTATTTGTTAACCTTTAATTACACCCACCAGCCCGATGGTCAGACGATCTCGGAAGGGCTGCTGGAAAAGACTGGATGCGGAAGGCAGAGAATCGGATGTTGTGGCGCAAATTGGGAGAGGCCTATGTCCAGCAGTGGACTGCAATAGGCTAATGATAAGTTACATGAGTACATGAGATCAGTATTGGTGTATAAGTTCTGATGATTAGAAATTGTTTCGAGGGAGATCTACAGTGGTGCCATCTTTACAGTATGTATCTACGAACAACTTTTGGTTTCATAACGAGTTGTTTGGAGACGCACTTCTGGGGACTGCGGCGTGGTGGACAGATAGCCACCTGAGCAGACTAAGTCCTTCTCATTGGATGTACATTGGTAGTAAAGTATTGTCGTTAAGACACGACAGTGATTACCACAGATATACACACTGCCAAATTTACAATAATAATTCTGCTGATCGTTTTAGATTTCTTGGAATTCAGATTATTTGAAAGTTAGCATAGTACACGGTGGTCATCTATGACTACTCAAGACATTTGACACACTCTCATCTATTCTATCTCTCTATCTCTCTATTCTCAGCTATTTCCCCATTTATTTAAGGCGGGTACTTCTTCGTACATTTATGCTTTCAATACATTTTTTTCTAGTTACTTCTAATTTAATATTCCTCACCAACTTACTGCGAGGTTTGTGTAGCTAGAGCCTATTAAGCTTTTTGGGTTATATTGTACATCTTCCAAGAATAATTTAGTTGCCCCATATTGAAGCCGGAGATTAAAGAGATTCTCTTTATATTTACTATACAAGTATAAACGTAGACCTCTATAATTATACCTCAGGAAAGGTTGTAATTATCTGTTTTTACTATCTCTTCTTTACTAGAAATAACTATCTGGCAGCTTTACTTCAGCTAGCGAGATATTTAATACAGAGTATAGTTGCTTTTGTTTAGATTTTCATCGATTCATCTACTGAAATAAGAGTATTATCTGCTTTCTTTCTGTAATATATATCCTTAATAACTCAAGGGTGTAGACAGTAGTTGACTATCGATAAGAAGATTCTATATCTATTTTATTTTCTGTTGATCTTCTACTATATGACTATCTAGGAAGTATAGAAATACAAGAGTCCGAACGGTTAGTCGGAGCTGAAGGAATTGTAAAAGTATTGTGTGTAGGTAATAAACTGTATGGGGTGGACCAGAGGGCTGAGGCACTGTCCTGGGCCACCCCAACGCCGGAGGAAGGCCGCCGCGGGGTTTTAGTGGGTAACCCTAGGATCGGATTGCAGTTTACTGTTTTGGGAGTCCGACACTACTCGCTGCCGTCTCCAGGTGGGGGGTGTGCATAAAGCATTTCCTTGCGTAAAAAAAGGTAATAATATATTAACTCATCGCTTTGCTTAGAACTAGATTATAGAATCTAAAGACAAATGTAAAAACAGTCTACGGAAAAATCTCAATTTATTTATTTTACAAAACATAAAAACATAACTTCACGCCTTTTTCTACCCGAAGGTATAGGCAGCGGCTGTTAAGCCTCGTCTCGCCTTTATGTTTACGTCCCAAATGGAATAGGTGGCGAAAGGGCACAAAGTTGTCAGTCATCGATATTTATCACACGTAACTTCCGAAAATTTCGAAAAGTAATTGGTGTGTGCCAGGATTTGAACCCACTACTTCTTGAATCAGAAGCGGGCCCTAGCCACTGCGCCACCGAGACTGTTCTGCGCCACCGAGACTGTTTTTACAAATAACGTAAAATTACAGCGATTGATTTAAAATCGTAACTTTTATAAACGAGAGCGAAAAGGATTATTACAGTTCAAACATGTAACTCTCGCATTCGCTTGAATGAACTTAAATCCGGGAGTTCTTGTCAAAAGAAAAAGTTTGTTTTGTCTCAGAGTGCGGCTTGTATTCATATGGTTTCTGATCTCTTATATGTTATTCAATATGTTGAAGATATTTTGTATATCATTCATATTTTATTAAAACGTTTTCAAAGAATCGTCCTCGTTTCTCGTTAAATCTTACAGTGGGTTTTTTTCTGTAATCAAAGTAATTTAGTACACCAATATTTGTACATTCTAAATTTTGAAGAAGAAAGGGATAAAGGCTTACCCGATATAAGGATACCACTCTGACCAAAAGAAACTTGGCATGAGCCACATTATCTCGATTTTCATTTTAGTGTTAAAACACCTGTAGAGCCAATTCAAACAATGAACTTCGTAACTCTACCATTGTAAGTATTTAGTCTCATAATTTAGTTCTATCAATTGTGTTTATATATACTTACTATAGTCTAATGTTCCCATATGGTACGAGGCGTGTATTTTTCGTCTTCATACCCGTCCCAAATAATATACAACAATGTTACGAGATAGCTAGATTTACTGCTGTTAAATCTCTTGAGCCGTAAATAACAATACGGAGAAAATATAAACTTTTGCAACAATTCATCTTATTTACATCGTAGATTTTATTTATGCCGAAGTTTTTGCGCCGAACTTACTTCATTGGCTAGAAGATATTATAACTATATAACAAATGTTATATTTTATCCAGTTACTTTTAGCGTTAAATACGAGGTTTTCTGTTTAGCTGTTCATGAGTATGACTT
Organism: Euproctis similis; assembly: GCA_905147225.2. Lineage (NCBI taxonomy): Eukaryota > Metazoa > Arthropoda > Insecta > Lepidoptera > Erebidae > Euproctis > Euproctis similis. The sequence continues at coordinate 12,085,806 of LR990114.1, read as the reverse complement.
CTGTCTTATGTCAATAACTTAACCTTAACCAGCAGAAAACTCAACTACAATACAACTCAATAAACTTGAGTGTCCAGAATTACGTATTTCGGGCGTATATTTAACCGATTAAACCAATATCCATTAATAATAACATATAACAAAGAAAATTCATTAGAAGTGAAAACCTTCCATTAAAGAGAAGAGATACACGATAAGGCTTCACTTCAAAGTCACCATATTAGACCAATAATTAAAATTTATCTTTTATAACATATTTCATAATTTATGATGATAATTAGAAGTCTCGGTGGTCCAGTGGTCGAACACCCTGTTTCTGAATCCGAAAGTCGCGGGTTCGAATCCTGACACAGGCTCACACCAATGACTTTTCGAAATTGTTTTCAGAAGTTATGTGCGATAAATATTGATGACTGAAAACTTTGTGCCCGGTTTGGCAATAGATTCGCCACCCATTCCATTTGGCACGTCAACATAATGGCGAGATGAGGCATAACAGCCGCTGCCGACACAACGTGTAACAAGGGCGCGAAGTTATGTTAAGATGATAATTTCAGTTAAATGTTTTTAAATTTCGTTCCAGTCGAGTGCCCCGCTTTGGAATCGAGAAGTGGTGGGATCGATTCCGGGCTAATACCAATGACTTTTCGGAATTATTTTCAAAAGTTATGTTTAATAAACATTCATGATTGACTGGCTAGTTGAGGCTTAACAGCGCTGCACTTTCAGATGGAAAATGGCGTGAAGCTATGTTTAAATATATCTAATAGACGACAGCGTAATACCAACTATTTGCCGGTTGTAAAAACTTTCCACGAGTTCCATGAGTGAAGCGCAGGCCTAGTTTAGGTATGCTATTGAATTTCAGTACACTGGATGACTGAGTTCTACTTGTTATATTTTGGTAAATCTCTGGATGAGAAAAAAAAAGAATTTAAAAAAAGAATACTTCATATATACTCATTTTAACTGCATCAAGGTTTAAAAATTAATTTACTTGATTTTAAAAATCAGTAGTTTCCTTCATTAATTAATTTTTACAATGACCAAGACTATCATTAATAGACTGGCCTCGTGCTGTACTGGTAAAACAACCGACTGTGGAGCAGAGCTTGGGTTCGATCCTCACCCGAGAATAAATAATGTTTATGATCAGCATGTCCGCTTAGTATAGCACCTGGGTATTTTTCTATGTATTAAAATTTAATATATATAAAGTAAATGATGTGTGGCGCCGGCTTAGAATACCGCCACCCCATCTCTTCCCGTGGGTGTCGTAAAAGGCGACTAAGGGAAAAGCTGGAAGAATGGGCAGCAGTATTCTCTCTAAACAAAATACAGCCTACTGCGATCGCCAACCCGCCTGCCAAGCGTCGCGATTATGGCTCTATGGGGGAGGCCTACGTCCAGTAGTGGACCTTAAAAGGCTAGTGATGAAAGTAAATCCGTTATCTAGTTCCTAATAGAAACTAAATATCGCACTAAGTGGCTCAAGTTGCAAAACTGGAGAATAATTTGTGCATTGTGTCCAAAAATATAAATATTGTTATTTAGTTTTTCGTATATTGAAGACATAAAAATTACTGTAAGCATGTTTTTTTAATTTTTTTAATCAAATAAATTGCTCTAACAATAGTCAATGAGGGGCAGATAAAGTTCGTTTCTAGTTACAAATAAAAATGACAAATCGTATATTTTTCCAATCTCTAAGAATTTATATTTCGTACTTGAAATGATATTTATCGCTAATAGATGACAGCGTTATAGCGCCACCCTACTGAAAATCGTCCCCAAATCCTTTATCAGTCGGGTGCAGGCCTGCTCCACGCTCAACTATTTCATTTAAGTCTACTTATTGACATACTATTAGGATATATAGTATGATTTATTTTTATTTACAATAGTAAATAAAATAAATTACATACAATACTTCACGCCAAATTCCTTGCGGGGTGGACAGAGAGAATAGAGCGCTATAGAGTTCCTAACATCACCTTTCTCCAAAACACAATTAAAAGACTAGTCGAAATCAAATGTCTTCGCCTCTCGGTCCACAGGAAGCGTGACCAGAAGACTGGCCGCATTGCCACCCTCAATGGCAATGCCAATCCTCTGTGCGAAGAATAGATAAGTCTCTAATCTTTAAGGATCTTTATAGAACGCACATTTTAAATTTATATATAGTATATATAAATATATAACTGTCCAATATTTATAAATTCTTGATTATTTTTTCCATATTCTTAAGTATAAGCAAAGGTAGACGAATAAACGACAAATCCGAAAGTTTTTTAAAACTGCTTGGCGTGCATTTAAACTTGAAATCTCGGAATTATGAGTAAATTTCTAAACCCCTAAACCAAGACTGTTGTATGTCGGTATTGTCGGTCTCGGAATTGATTTGAATTAATCACTTGAATTAATAAGGTTTGACAGAATTGCTTTGGAAAAGAAAAAGTATGCGAACATTTTGATGAGAAAAAGTAACTTTTTAAGATACCCAGAAATGTGATCATATTCTAAATCTAGATACCAATCTTCAGAATCTTATATAAAATTGTCGAGTGGCTCCATAGCTCCAGTGGAAGTTGGTTCTACATAGCTGCATTTTCCAGGACATGTAAAGAAATAAAATTTACATAGTACCTATCTTTTCTACATCGTGCACTCATGTTTCGTGTCACCGGTTTGAGTCAATTGTACAAAAGGTTAAATAAAATTTTAACAAATAAAATATCTGTACCAAACTGAATCTACAATCGCGAATCCAAATGGCTCAAGTGTCTGCATAGAATTGGTGCATCGTTAAGTCTGGTAGAGCCACGTAGTTCGTTGCAGGAATGGACCATTGAAATATCACAACGCCTCTGAATATTATGGCAAAGTGGATCATCCCGTATTTCGTTCTGTGAGACTGGTATCCGGTGAACAGCTTCCTTCCCCCTCCTTTTTCATGCTAGGCCCTTTCATGTATGTTGCAGGTGTCCGTGGGCGGCAGTAGTCGTTTAACTCTAGGCGATCCGCTTGCCAGTGATGACTCTCTCTTTAAATGTTGGCCTCATTACGAAGCTCAAATTCGCACAGTGTGCTATGGAGCGGACTATGCTGGGATTATCCCTGCGATACAAAATCAGTAATACGGAGATCCGCCGGAGAGCTGCAGTGGAGATAGACAGACCACATCGCTTGACGAGCCGATAAGACCGTTGGGTGAGATAGGTTGACCGACAACCTTGTCGAGTTTCCTGGGAGCCACTGGATGCGAAAGAAAAAGAACCGTGAGCTACAAACGAGCAGCAGCTTCTTTACCTTTCTATCCCGTACAAAAAAACAACGTAAAAGTGCCTTACGTTACAAAGTATGAATCAAATTGTGTTCTTACTAAACTTTACGTACTTACATCGGTGAGAAAGGTACATGGAGGTGCACTTATTATTGTTTGCATATGTTCACAGTGCACGGCTTATTCGGTTGCATATAAGTATCATGAATTGTCCATTGAAATGTACACAATTAATTTGCCTCATTTTCTACGGGATGGTTTTATTTGCACAAATCGACAAAATGTAAGGTATTTTTTGTTGAAAATTGACCAATATACGTAGCACTAACATAACATAACTTCACGCCTTTTGTTACCCGAAGGTGTAGGCAGCGGCTGTTAAGCCTCGTCTCGCCGTTATGTTTACGTCCCAAATGGAATAGGTGGCGAACCTATTGCCATACCGGGCACAAAGTTTGTCAGTCATCGGTATTTATCACACATAACTTCCGAAAACAATTTCGAAAAGTCATTGGTGTGAGCCAGTGTCTGGAATCGAACCCCGGACCTCTGGATCAGAGGCCGTGCGCTCGCCCACTGCGCCACCGAGACAATTTAACGTAGCACTAACAATTTTTTTATTTCAAAATATAACTTGGTATTTGTTGTTAATCTACAATATTTTTCTGACAAATACAGAAAAAACTAGACGCTGAAATAAAAGTCTTTTTTATTGTTATGAAATACTACCGGTTTTTTAATAAATAAAATGGATGTTATTTATTTTCGTAAGCCTTAGAGGCACTATAAAGCGTCGACACACAATTTTAAAGTCAATATTCTAAATATTTATACTATTAACCTTATAGCTTTCAAATTTGAACGTTCCAAAATAATGTATTTGTCGCAACAAAAATACGAAAAAGTCTTCTAAAAACAGCTGATTTAAAAGTAAGGGGGTTCATTATCATTAGTGATGATCGGTGGTCCAGTGGAATTCTTTTCGGAAGTTATGTGTAATAAATATCGATTACCTCCTCCACTTATTCACCACCTAGTCACCTAGCAACCTAGTCACCTATTCCATTTGAGACAGTAACATAACGATTCGGCAAATCGAAGCTTTTAACAGCCGCTGCCTGCACCTTCAAGTAGGAAAAGGCCAAGGAATGTCAATATACGGCTGTTCAACTTTTGACATAGGATTAAGATTTTAATATTATTCCGACCGTTGCTTACAATGAAATAGTTATGACATAGTCTGATAGATCTATAAGACTATATTTTCATAACTATTTCATTGAATATTCTAGTAACTTCACGCCTCTTGTAAGTAACGGTCTAAATAAAATATATGAATATAAAATATTTAAATAGCTTCAACAACTATCTGAATCTTTTGAGTAAATAATTTATGAAATAAACTAAACAAAATTTATTTTAAATAAAATATCAGACGAGATCAGAGGGACTTGTATACAAATAATTTATATGTGAATGAAAGTGCCACGTGAAGATGAGAGACAACCTACCAATCTAAAGAAGCTTAACGTCACCTGAAGCACTTCGCTTTCACCGCAACTTTAGACAACACTTTAAGCAGATTATGATGTATGTTGCTATACCTTTATATAAGTATATGCTCTACTTTATTGACAAAAAATATGTGTATCTTGTATTTTTGCAAGCTTTGAAATCCATTTATATTTTTATTATTTATTTTTCATTATAAATACTCGTTAATAGATAGCAGATAATAGTTATAAGAAAGGTCTTAGGTTTTTAGAAAATCGGATGATATTAATATATTATTGTATTTTCTCATTTGATTCACTGCTAGTTAAGTACCTACAGATTTCTTTATTTAGCTAAATAACTACACACGCACACATTAAATACCCGTCACCCCTTTTTCTACGTTACGTCCCAAATGGAATAAGGTGGAGGAACCTCGGCTGGGTGTATTGCCATAAACCGAGCTCAGACTTGTCAGTCATCGATATTTAACACACACAATCTCCGCAAAGAATCCGTCAATAAAGAAGAATAGATAGAAGTAAAGAATAAATCATTGGTGTGACTCCGGACTCGATTCCATGACTTGTGAATCAGAAGTGGGAAGATTGGCCACTGGACCACCGAGACTTTTTTTTAGTACACAGTGCATGCGTAGTGCATGTTAACCTATTTTTTTTAGATATATATAAAGGGAGACAAACGAGCATGTCCTGTTGACTAGTGCCACCGACCAACATCTGCAACATCAAGGGATTAATAATTGCGTTGCTGTCCTTTTGGAGAGGATGAGGACGGGGTATACTTAATAATAATAATAATATCTTGGACACAATACACACAGCGCCCTCTAGTTCCAAGCTTAGCAACTAAATGCTTGTGTTATGGATACTAGATAACGGATATTAATACATATATACTTTTCTTTTGTAAATACATACTTATAATACATAGAAAAACACCCATACTTACCGAGGTATAGCTTTTCTCATCGAAAGAAATGTAAAATGAGCCACTTCACGTCGATCTTCTAAAATATCGTGGTATCACGCCGGTCAAGTCGGCTCATTTATACAGCGAACTACGAGTACATGGATCACTGCTAATAATGAGAAGTTAAGGTAATATAAATATGTTCCACAAACAAATCCACAGACAAATTGACAGTCCACTAAATGAGTATATTATAATAGAATTATAATAGAAAATAATTCCATAACTAACTTTTTTTCTTTTAATCCCAGAGACATATTAATCATATTATTATCCAACAGAGCTTAGTCTAACAGATTAGTAATATTGATAATTAATTTATATAGTGAAGTCGTTGTGGTAAGCAGACGTAGCCGTAGCAATTAGACTGAACAATATTACAAAGTGATGATAATTGGATTAATTTTATTATTAGATAGTTTTTATTTCATATATTTAATTATTAGTGGTAGACTTACGCAGTTCGCTGCATGAGAGGACTGGCTCGTCTCGTGAAATACCACGGCCTCTCTGCATATCGACGTACAGTGGCTCATGCTGCGATACGCTTGGTGAGAGAGTTGTCCGAAGGCCCAATCTCGTCCCATGTCCCCTTCCCATCCCACTTCCATATCCCATTGTGATGGAGGGCAAGGGCAACTGCAACACTACCTGTGTTCAGGTGTCCTTGGGCGGCGTTTGTTGCTGACCAGTGGATGACATGCCAGCTTGTTTGCCACCTATCCCATAAAAGAGATGCCTTACAGCACGAATGCAGCAACCATTCTGACTTGCAATCAAAATTCAAATTAAATATTTTTTTGTAATATACTTCCCGAATCATCTTTCGAGTTAAAAAGATAACATAACTGCGAATTAAACTCATGATCATAGTTAAATTTATCGACTAACTAGCTGACCCGGCGAACTTTGTTCCACATCAAAAGTAATAACTGCTGTCCCGCTATGTTAATACTACAATATCTTCGAAAATATTCGTTTAAATTGCACGCTGTAAAGGGCCAGGATCATCTATATTACATGCACAATCTATTTAAGACACTTAATTGGATGAGAATCAATGCTGTAATGTTTAAAATCGCTTCGTAAATAACCCATTATATCTCGTTAAAAGTAAAAAAATAAAAATGGTCATTGTGGGTTATCCCTAAGAGATAGACATATGCCTTCGCGGACTTTTTTGTAGACCTTTTAAAGGTGTATAATAATGTGGTACATTGTTTTGATTTATCACTTAGGGTTCAGGCAGCGTTTGCGATTAAAGTTCTAAATCATGAAAATTATCACTTTTTTAACTACACTATACATGAATTATAGATCAAAACCACCCCGTTGACCTCCAACTATTAAAAAAAAAAAACCGCATCAAAATCCGTTGCGTAGTTTTAAAGATATGCGCAAATAAGGGGACAGACAGCGGAAAGTGACTTTGTTTTATACTATGTAATGATATAGAAATTTTATCAATCAAATATTCACTTGTAGATAAACTTTCATATAAACTTTTTGGAGTGTTTTTCATAAATATAACGATAGATGCATATATATATATATATATATATATATATATATATATATATATATATATATATATATATATGCATCTATCCGCTTTTGAATTGTATATCTGCTTGGTCAATCCTGCGTCACTCATTCTTTCTACAGTAAAAAGAGCTATTATTAAGATCGAATAAAGCTTTAGTATGATTGCTATATTTGAATAAGTTTTTTTCTCAGCATATGCAGTTGCAATTCAAATAATGGCAAAGTATAGTACGTGATCTCATAGTCAAAAAGCCACTCGTATTACCTAATATAAGTATAAAAGGCGCCTACAGACGTATCTAAATTTTATATATTTGTAAGAAAAAGTAGCTGAAATGCTAAATTTTGTATGTCATACATACAATCATACAACACATATTTAAAAATATAATTTATATCTAGCTACAAAAAAGCTTAGTAAATAAATATCTGCAGGAGGCATACACTCACCAAAACGCTTTTGAAATAATGCTTCCGGAGTGCTGCAGGGATGTTTGCTTGCTCCAGGAATTATAGTTTCAGTACCATGATCCATGTAAAAGCAGTTTCATTGCAGCACCAAAAGTAATTTGTAAGAGTTAATAAAAAACATAACATAATTAATAATTAGTGGCAGTAAATAAAATAGTCTCAGAAATCGTCATCTAATGATGTAAATAGAATTTGTTATACATGCCCTAGTTAGATACTATGGCGTTTTAGAAAAACTATTTCTAGTAAGTAAATTTTATCAGTATTTTTACATTACATTTTGAAGATTTATTAATAAATTACATTAAGGAACTTTCAGTGGCAGATGATAATTGTTTGCTTTTCTAAAGTAACGAAGCAAGCAAGATAATACGCATTATCAATTAAAAGTTTTAGGAACAAAATGTACGTGAGCACTCATAATAATTTTAAACTTTGTAAAATCAGGAGAGATGTATCCAATTTCGTGATTGCTGTAACACCACAACCACCGAAACTTTTCTTTATTTCATTGTTTGACAGCCGAGTTGTAATTTCAAATCCCCTGTGGGGTAGGCAGAGAGAACAGCGTGCCTTAAAGCACGATTCTTACACACCTCACTCTCTTCTTTGACTTTTATAACATTATATATATACACATATTTATATTCTAAACATATTCAGTTATGTAGTCTCGGTGGTCCAGTAGTCGAGCACACGGCTTCTGATCCAGAGATCCGGGTTCGAATCCTGACACTCGCTCACACCAATGACTTTTCGAAATTGTTTTCGGAAGTTAAGTGTGACAAGTATTGATGACTGAAAGTTTTGTGCCCGGTATGGCAATAGGTTCGCCACCTATTCCATTTGGGACGTAAACGTAACGGCGAGACGAGGCTTAACAGCTGCTGCCTCTGGTAGCAAAGGCGTGAAGTTATGTATGTAAATATCAAAATTATATCATACAACTTACGAACTTTCACCTTAAAACTCACTAAATCAATAAGTTTTTTAACTTCTATTATGAAACTTATAGTCTGTCTCCCTTTCCTGTTTAATTACACGAAGTTGTACTGAGTCGTCTGCTTAACAACTTTGTAAACGTGACTCTTTTACATGATCATAATTATAAATGATTCATTTGTTCCTTTTGTTCTTATTTTTATGTTATAGAATTGTTGTGCCAGTGGTAGTACTGCCTGAATGTGATATTTCACCAGTCGATCTGGCCCATTTATGCAGCGAACTGCGTAGCTCTACCAAGATCATATTATTTTCATAAGTAATTAATGTGCATGAGTACATAATATATTTAAAAATGTAGAAACATTTGCATCAAACTTTGAAATCATATTCAGGATCTGTTACTTTTTTAAATAATGTAAAAGGAGAACAGTATTTTACTTAATAGTGAAAAAGACTAGAGATAAGATAGAAATTAGTTTGGACTAGAAAGATTTCTTTTGCATAGAGAGATGATTAAATAGGTAGTTTATATGTGATTTTTTCAATTGAATAATTACGCTTTTGTGTATTTATTTCATACATTAAAAGATATTTTCACCAGTTTGTTGCTAACAAAACTTGAATTTCGACAGTCATTTTTTTAACTTTGTAATAATTATATATAGTCCGTCGACATTTGGCTATTTCACGCCTCGCTGCCAACATCCCAGAGGCTATTTAGCTATTATGCAAAATTTGTGCCAAAATGCATCCTTGTCCATGAAATTTCAGTGGCACATACAGCGGGAGGCTTTATTTACTCGCCGTCCGTATGAAATTGCGTCTGTGGTTTCAAAATTCCTATCATGATTAGTCCAATAATTGCGGTATAATTTTGCATATTAAGGTTTTGCGGTTGAGTTTTAGCAAAACCATTAATATTTTATATATTGTGCTGCTGTTTGATGTTCTTTGATTGCGTGACGTGTGTTCAATATGACATAGAAAGTTATTCTTAGCATAAGTGAGAGAGAGAGATTTTATGAGTTATCATCAGCCTGTTGCAGTCCACTGCTGGACATAGGCCTCTCCCAATGTGCGCTACAACATCCGATGCTCCGCCTTCCGCATCCAGTCTTTTCCAGCAGCCCTTCTGAGGTCGTCTGACCATCGGACTGGTGGGCGTCCTACACGACGCTTACCAAGTCGCGGTCTCCACACCATGACCTTCTTGCTCCATCTACCATCGGTCCTTCGACAGATGTGACCAGCCCATTGCCACTTCAGCGAACTTATTCTGCGAGCTATGTCGGTTACTCCTGTTCTCTGTCGGATATACTCATTCCTGAGTCTATCTTTCAGAGATACTCCGAGCATAGCTCGCTCCATAGCTCGCTGAGCGACTTTAAATTTGAGTTAATTTTATACTAAAGTTTTAATGTAAGAAGTGGAAGATTAGCTTTTATTAAAGTGAAACTTTTATTACATCGTCTCAAACTTTTTCGTCTGCGTGTTGCATGTCGCGTGACGGTGACGTGAAGGCGCTCGTCAGAGCGCCTTTCACGTCTATTATCGTTTATTTATATTAATTAATTACCCAAATATACACTTTATTTTTGTAAATAAATACCGTAAAAACATGTAGAAAAAACATGTAGAAAAACACCCCCAGACGAGGGATCGAACCCGCCCCGACCTTGTGTTATCGGTAGTGCGGTTTACCGATGCACCACGAGGGCCGTACGTATAATCGTCTAATTACCGTCCTCTTTACCAATTTCGACACATTTTCTAGGATCGGGTTTGTTTGTTTGTTTGTTTTTTACATACATACATATACGTACGTACGTATTGCAGGCGGAGAAAAGAAAAAATTATATTATTTATAAATTGTGTTTTTATAAATTGTGTTTTTTGAAAATTATATTTAAGTACGAATTACATACTATTTGAAAATTATATTTAAGTACGAATTACATACTAATAAAATAATGAAATATCAATAATATTTTTCGATCTTACCGACAGAATAATAAATATATACTAATATATACTATGTACTAACATATTATATTAGAAACATATACTTAATTTTTTGCAGTGATAAACTGTAATAAAAGCAAAGCAAACACACATTGACTTCGTGTTAGTTAACAACGCCATCTGCTGGAATACAAATTTCATGAAAATCGTTGGAGCCGATTCCGAGATTCCAATTTTATATATATATATATATATATATATATATACAAGAATTGCTCGTTTAAAGATATAAGATAAGATAGTGCTCTTTATATATGTATTTGTCACATTTTCATAATAAATCGAAATATCATATTTACTGGAGGAAAAAATATCGTTTTGTTTTGTAAAGATCCTTTGTTGTAATGTTGTTAACGTTTAATAGGTGTCGCGTTATCCCTAGTGCCGTAGCTGGAATACTTATCGATTCGGGCGACATCTATCGATATAATACGATATTACGGCAGAATCATCAATAGTAGCAACCTAGTAGCGCCATCTAGGAATTATTGTCGTGACCACGTAAAATAAAAAACATTTATGAAACCCTATTAACAAATACTAGATGGCAAGTAAATTAAAATAGCCCTTATCGCACAATCCCCTGAAAGCCGGTGACGTCCGGTTCGAAAACGAAGCCAAAGCAAACTTTTAAAAAAATTGCTGTGAAGTAACTGTTTTACACTGTTGCACTCTAAAAAAATATAAATGTTAATCATTTTATCAGAATCATCAATTTAAAAAACTTACTAACTAAATTATTGAAAAATAATTATTGAAAAAATATTTTGTTTATGTATATTTAAAAAGTAGATTTAAAAATCAATAACCCAAGACTCAATTTTAAAAGTTTCACTTTTACGGTGGTTTCATAAAACCACACAATTTTTTTTTTTGTTACGACAATCGGTAACTACAATTTTGTATTTTTTTGTTATAGTAAAAGGGACAAATGAGCTTGTCCTTCACCTGATGGAAACCGACCATCGTCGCCCATGGACTTCCGGAACACTAGGACGTTACGCTGTATTAGAGTAATTTCTAAAAATTTAAAGTAAAAGTAGCTTTATTTTCATAGGTATTCACAGACACACACTTACGCGCTCTGTTTTCTCTGCTCACCACGCAAGGAACTCGGCGTTAAGTTATGTACGTATGTATGTAAATAGAAATTGACCAAATAAATTCTGTGACGTTTCCAAAATCAATAAATTTTGCCCGATTTTGCTGATAGGAATCAATAACGTCAGCAAATTGGGCAAAAGTTACCGTTATTGGAGCAATACGCATTTAACCCGGTCCGCTTCTTTATTACCTATCAACCCACAATAACTTTTATGAAGTTATCTCTAGGGCAAATAACTGTTCCTATGTAACTTAATATAATGCAGTTTCGCGTTCTCTATACCTGAAAGTGTAGAGCGGCAATTAAATCTGGAAATGAGAAATGAATTTTGTAGTCCTCAATTTAATAGATGGAAAAATATATCCAAGCCATCATAACATCATAACGATTTTCACAAATATCTATATTCTCGATATTACTATTACTAATCCAGAGGTCCGGGTTCGAATTCTGACACTGGCTCACACCAATGACTTTTCGAAAATTGTTTTCGGAAGTTATCAGTTAAGTGTGACAAATATCGATGACTGAAAACTTTGTGCCCGGTATGGCAATAGGTTCGCCACCTATTCCATTTTGGACGTAAACATAACGGTGAGACAAGGCTTACCAGCCGCTGCCCACAACTTCGCGTAAAAAAGGCGTGAAGTTTTGTTATGTTACTATATTCACGCAATTTTTCTGCATTGGCTTCATTATTTCAGAGGTAGAGTCTTGCGGTTCGCTGCAGGAATGAGCCGGCTCTACCGGTGAAGTGCCACGACCCCTCGGAATATCGGTGTGAAGTGGCTCGTGCCGCGTTTCGTTCGATGAGACAGGTATTTGCAGGCCGGATCCTCTTACCCCTTCTTTTCCCTTCGTACTCCCTTAAAGGACTACAACGCACCACGGTGTTTATGGGCGGTGGATAGTTGCTTACCATTGAGTGACCTACTTGCTCGTTTGTATTATGAAGATGGCTTTATTTCAATTCTCCATTACTTATTTTTGTAATGTTGACTCCGACCATATATTTGTTATTTGCCTGATACATTCTTACGGGCTATCTGAAAACTGTGTATTGAAATCTGAAAGTTTCTTGATAACATAACATAACTTTACGCCTTTTTCTACGCGAAGGTGTAGGCAGTGGCTGTTCAACCTCGACTCGCCGTTATGTATACGTCCCAAATGGAATAGGTGGCGAACCTATTGCCATCCCGAGCACAGAGTTTTTATTCATCGATATTTACCACACATAACTTTCGAAAAGAATTTTGAAAAGTCATTGGTATGAACCCGGATTGGAATCCACGATTTCTGGATTCAGATGCTGGTTGCTAGATCACTGGACCACCGTGACAATCCATAGTTTTAAAATATTTCACTACCTATTTTGCACTGATGAATTTGATATTAAAAATGATAATCGCTTATAACATAGCATATAACTAAAAAAAAAATAACATCGCATATAACGAGTGATGAACAAGAAGATGGTAGTTGATGGTCTTTTTGTTCATCACTCGTGAAAATGTTCTCTGTAAAGAGTTCGAAACGGCGGGAAATAAATAAAAATAAGTACTAAATAAACGCGATATAATTCTAAAAAGTTGTTTTAATGTTATGAACGTGTTTCGCGAAAATCTAAGAAATAAATATGATCATCGCTTTTTTTCATCATAATATATAAATTTGGAGGTTTAATTCCAACTTGTACAAACTGTATAGGTGAGCTAAGTCAATCACAAACAACCTTTATAGATTTAAGACAGTTGTTCCCACGAGGGAGACGGAGAGAGAGAGACGGGGGTCTTTGCTCGCCTAAACGAATCGACAAACGCCGAAGTTTCTGAACTTAGTCTAATTAGTCGCAAAACTAATATAAACTGTAACGTAACTAAACCGTAAGAACCTCCCTGTTATAAATTGTTGGCAATGCTATGTATATTTAGTGAAGCAATATGCGTTTTTCATACCTAGATATCTATATCTATACTAATATTATAAAGAGGAAAGATTTGTTTGTTTGTTTGTTTGTAATGAATAGGCTCCGAAACTACTGGACTGATTTCAAAAATTCTTTCACCTTTGGAAAGCTACATTATTCCCGAGTAACATAGGCTATATTATATTTAAAAAAAAATTAGGGATCCTTACTAAAACTCCAATAATGTAACATAAGGTGTAAAAAAAATGAGCTGAAAAATTCCTTACGTCGCGTGCGCTGCGAAAACTATTGATGATAGAACAAAATCATTTACTACGACTTTGCAGAACTCATCATTATCTACAAAAAGTGTCGCGACAGCATTTGTCTAAATATTATAGTTATGTCACAGTAAGCAGTTTTTTATTCTAAAATATTAATTTATATATGCCGCCTCTTGAAAAGGCTCTTCATTTGTACCTTGGTATTAATCCTCATCAAAATAAATTACTTTATATTCAAGACGGCTTTAATACCTTTTTATAACTTTTTGAATTATTCAATTCGGACATTTCATTCGGAAAAATATGCTTTTGACACTATAGTCGATAGTGTGAATATTTTTCTTGCTGCATGAATGGGCCGGCTCGACCGGTGAAATACCACGACCTCTCAGAAGACCGACGTAAAGTGGCTCATGCCGCGTTTCGTTCGGTGAGAGAGGTACCCGGAGGCCCACCCCCCTTCCCCATCCTTTCTTATCCCCTATCCCTTAAAGGTCGGCAACGCAACAGTAACACTATATGTGTTGCTGGTGTCCATGGGCGGCTTTAGTTGCTTACCATCAGGTGACACGCCTGCCCGTTTGCCCTCCTATCCCATAAAAAAAAAAATTCGCCAGGTGGCACTGGCAAGACTTTTCTTGCAAATTTGATACTAGCTAAGATAAGAGAATCAGGGAAGATAGCGATTGCAGTTGCTTCGTCAGGAATTGCCGCAACTCTCTTAAAGGATGGAAAAACGGCTCATTCTACTTTTATACTTCCACTATCCGTAAATCTTGAGCAACAATCGTTATGTTCAATCCGTAAAAACGGCCCTCTTGGTAAATTATTACAAGACGCCTCATTGATTATGTGGGATGAATGCACTATGAGTCACAGAGCGCATATAGAGGCCGTGGACAGAACATTAAAAGACCTTAGAAACTCCTCTGCCCTCATGGGCGGGATTACTTTTGTATTTGCTGGAGATTTCCGACAGACTCTTCCTGTCATTAACAGAGGTACGCGAGCAGATATCATCAAATCATGCTTGATATCGTCTCCCTTATGGATTTCGATAGAAAATTTAAAATTACCGACGAATATGAGAGCTCATCTTCATGGACTCACAGATAGTAATTTCCCACAACAACTGCTAAAACTTGGAGAAGGAATTTTTCCCACTCCAAATTGAAGCAGTTGTGACATCCTGCTGGATGAGTCTGTAGGCTAAATAGTCCATAATTTAGAAAATTTAATAGATGCTGTATACCCTGACATCGAGAATTTGCACGAAAAGGACTTTCATTGGTTGTATTCAAGGGCAATAGTGTCACCCAGGAATGATACTGTCAACGAAATAAACAATCTCATTATTCAAAAAGTCTCCGGCCAAATAAAAAATTACAAATCGATCGATACCGTGACTAATATTGAAGACGCAGTCCATTATCCACAGGAATTTTTAAATTCACTAAACCCTTCTGGACTGCCACCACATGAATTGACGTTAAAAATTGGAATTCCAATAATGCTTTTAAGAAATTTAAGCCCTCTGAGCATGTGTAATGGGACGAGACTGCTTATTAAGGAATTGAAGGACAATTTAATTGTAGCGACCATTATCACTGGCCCAGCAGCTGGTCAACTAGCTCATATACCGAGGATACCGATGATCCCAACTGATCTGCCAATCCCTTTTAAACGACTTCAGTTTCCGGTGAAATCATCTTTCGCGTTAACTATTAACAAGTCCCAGGGCCAAACCTTCGAATTATTAGGGATCGACCTATGAAAAGAATGTTTCACTCATGGCCAACTGTATGTTTGGCCTATCACGTGTCGGAGCTCCTGAAAATCAATTTATTTTGCTGCCACAAAATAAAACTACTTCAAATATCGTTTACAGGAAAGCTCTGACTCACCAAAACTAATGGCTTTTGTTTTGTAAATAATATGATATATGTATAAAATTTAAAAATAAAAAATACAAAAAAAACATTAATAAAAAATATGAATAAAAAAAATTCATTAAAAAAAATTCAAACGTCCTTTATAATTTTACTTTTTTTTTTGAAACCCGATGCAAAAAAAAGGGTGTATGTGTGTGTGTATGTACCCGTGCGAAGCCGGGGCGGGCCGCTAGTTAACAATAAATTTGTGGGAGATTCAGAATCGGCTAATTTATTACCATACTAGCTGACCCGGTGAACTTTGTTTCGCATCAAAAGTAATAAATGAGTAAATTTTGGATATCATGGAGGTTAAATTTGTGCAATTTATCGGCTTTAACTGCGGTCCCTCTATGTTAATACTGCAATATCTTCGTAAATATTCGTTTAAAATGCATGCTGTAAGGGGCCAGGATTATCTATATTACATGCACAATCTATTTAAGACTTAATTGGATGAAAATTAATTCTGTAATGTTTAAAATCGCTTCGTAAATAAGCCATTATTTCCCGTAAAAAATAAAAAAATAAAAATGGTCATTGTGGGTTATCCCTAAGTGATTGACATATGCCCTCGCGGACTTTTTTGTAGACCTTCTGAAGGTGTTTAATAAAGTAAAACATTGTTTTGATCTGTCACTTAGGGTTCAGCCAGCGCTTGCAATTAAATTGCTAAATCTCGAAAATTATATTTTTTTCTTTACTACATCATATATGAATTATAGATCAAAACCACCCCGTTGACAACCTCTAACTATTAAAAAAAACCGCATTAAAATCCGTTGCGTAGTTTTAACGATACACACACATAAAGGGACAGACAGCAGAAAGTGACTTTGTTTTTTACTATGTAATGATGCATAGAGAACGAATCAATTTAAGAGATTCACTGACATGTTAAGCTTGGAGCATGATCTAAGTTTACTTTCATTGTAATCTAAATATGTATCCCTGAAAACGTTTATCGCCATTTGAACGGTCATATTGGCAGAGCTGCGTACAATGGCTATTATAGTCTTAGTTTTACTGTATAAGGGGGCAAACGAGCATCGTGACACCAGATGGTAAGCAACAATCGCCACCCAGGGACTCTGGAACACAGATATTGTTACACTTTACGTCGATTTCCGGAGAAGTCGTGGTATTTCACTGGTCTTGCCATTCATGCAGCGAACTGCATGTCTCTACCATTGTTACTTCATATTTGCCAAATAAATCCTTGGCAAAATAGAATAGTTAGTCGGCCTTTTACTATACATCAGATAAAATTTGTTAAGTCATCAATAACTATCAAATATAACTTCCGTGAAGTTTTCAAAAAATCATTAGTGTGGTCCAGGATATGGACCCCGGACTTTATTCACAGACGTCCCAAATATTCAAATAAAGATCGTATTTTTATCATAGACCAATACCCGTTCCGTATAACAACCCTTAGGCGCTTCTAACTAGCGAAATATTAAAACAGAGCTCTGCAAAAATAATGAGGTATGTACTTATTCGCTACATACAAGGAGACAAGTCGGAATTGAAATACATAATATTTTATACAGATAGATACAGGAATAATATTATTAGGCTTATAATATTATTTATTATTTCAAAGTCTCGGTGCTCCAGTGGTGGAACACAGGGCTTCTTAATCCAGAGGTCGCGGTTTCGAATCCTAGCACACACCAATGAGTTTTCGAAATTAATTTTGGAAGTTATGTGTGATAAATATCGATGACTGAACACTTTGTGCCCAGAATGGAAATAAGTTCGCCACCTATTCCATTTGGGACGTAAACATAACGGCGAGTCTCTCTGTTATTGCGCTTATAATAATTATTATTATATTTCAATCCTTTCGCTAGCCCACAAGTTTTGAATAGACTTATAAAATGTCTAAAAGATTTATAATTTTTACTTCAAAAACTCTTAGAAAACCCATCATGATTTGAAACAAATATTAATAAGAAGCGATGGACATGCTATAAAATAACTAATAAAGTTGTAGACAAAACTATTAATCAAAAAACAAACAAAATATCTGAAGACTTTTGACGAATTATCGTATCACTAAATTAACCATGAGCTATTTTGGAATAAAATTAATAAAACAAGTTGAAAAGCTGAATTGTGATTAACATTTCAAAGGATTAATCAAAAGCTGTATTAAAACGATTGAAATCTTCTCGAATTGGCGGGAGATTAACATCCGGTTGGCTATGAAATTGACCTTGTAATAAATATATCGAGCAAGGACTATTTATAATATTATTTTTGATGGGATAAGTGTTAAAACGAGCCAGTGGGTCATCTGGTGGTGAGAAACTAGCGCCGTCCGTGGGCACCTGCAACACATATAGTGTTAGAGTTGCATTGCCAGCTTTTAAGGATGGAAAGTCAGCATCCAGACATACTCTCAACATACAAAGGACATCAATAGCCGCTCTACGTCGATTTTTGAGAGGTCATGGTATTTCACTGGTCGCGTCTCATTCATGTAGCGCACAGCGGCGTGTCCCTACTGACTATTACCACTATTAAAATTTATAATCTTAACTTAACCTTGCGCTTTGCAATTAATTCATTTCACACCTCTATAAATATGATTCTGTGACGCTTTCTGAAAGGCAGAAAGGGCTCTTACCTGAGAACAACCTTTTACTCGGAGGAATTCAATTATACCTACAAGTATAAATATATCTACAAGGTCTTCCCTTTGTCCAAGTATCTCGTAACTTGTGGTATTCCACTGAACTCGTGTCCCATTCTTGTGTCGTATATGACACCGGGTTGCCCCACAGGTATTTATTTATGTAGTTGTTAGTTCACGCCCACAAAACCTGTAGACATCTGTAATTATACCTCGACATGTCGTATCGACATGAAATCCGAAGAGAGGGGGAGGATAAAGTAACATTAGACTCGGGCCATATTATGTATTTCAGAGAGGGAGATCAGCCATCCCAAGGCGGTGTTGGGTTCTTGGTCCATAGGAAGCTCTCTGGCAGCGTTATAGAAATCTCCAGTGTGTCGACAAGGGTAGCGTACCTTGTGATCAAACTTACGGAAAGGTACAGCCTTAAAGTAATTCAAGTGTACGCACCGACTTCGTCACACTCGGATGATGAAGTGGAGAAATTTTACGAAGATATTTCGAAAGCCTTGCATACGACCTATAAGGCCCACTTTAACGTTGTTATGGGGGATCTTAATGCTAAGGTGGGAGTACAGGTGAGTGGTGAATCGGTAGTAGGACCTCACGGTTTTGGTAGCAGAAATCATAGGGGGCAGATGCTCGTGGACTTCTTAGAACAGGAGAAGCTCTTTGTAATGAATACATTTTACAAAAAGCAATCTCAGCGGAAGTGGACGTGGCAAAGCCCGGATACTATGACGAAAAACGAGATTGACTTCATCATGACGGATAAGAGGCGCATATTTAGAGATGTCTCAGTGATCTCTAGGTTTAAAACCGGAAGTGATCACCGACTTGTCCGAGGCACTCTAGATATCAACTATAAGCTTGAGCGGGCGCGTATGATGAAGTCTACGCTTCGGCCGAATATGCTCCAAATCAGTGCAGGATCCGAAAGCTTCCAGACAAAACTGGAGAACCGATTTGCTGTCCTGGAAACCACAACTAATATGGATCAGGATCTCGAACAAGTGATGGGTGTTCTCCGGGAGGAGGGTGCTAATTTCTATAGGACGCAACGTACCAATAGGGAGTCTGGACTCTCTGCAGAATGTCTGCAGCTGATGAGACAACGACGTGAAGACCCCACCGTCGCTTCAGCGGACCAGCGGCTCTTGAACAAAAAAATCTCCAAGCTTGTTAGACGTGACCTCAGAAGCTCTAACACACGTGCCATTAAGGACATGATTGAGAAAAATCGGGGGTCCAAGGTCTTTGTTCGACCGCTTGGCCGGGCCCATCTCACAAAGCTGACCAAATGCACTGGGGAAACCGTCACGTCTGGGCCGGAGATTCTTGCAGAGATCCAGGACTTCTATGGTCAATTATACACCTCACATGCGTCTCGCCCTGAACCGGACAACAAAGACCCGAGAGCTACCCTAACCCGCCACTACAGTGAAGAACTGCCACATATAAGCTTAGATGAGATCGAGATCGCTCTGAAGCAGCTTAAGAATGGAAAAGCCCCCGGGGAGGATGGAATTACAACTGAGCTCTTAAAAGCTGGAGGGACTCCTGCGCTAAGAGAACTCCAGCGCATATTTGATTCCGTCCTCTTTTCGGGGAGAACTCCTAAGGCGTGGAGCAGGAGTGTGGTCACATTGTTCTTTAAGAAAGGTGATAAAACCTTGTTGAAGAACTATCGACCCATTTCTTTGTTAAGCCATATATATAAGCTGTTTTCAAGAGTGATCACGAACCGTCTGGCGCGTAGACTCGACGAATTTCAACCCCCTGAACAGGCCGGGTTTCGAAAGGGATACAGCACTGTAGACCATATCCACACTGTACGGCAGATTATTCAAAAAACAGAAGAATACAACCAGCCGCTGTGTCTTGTATTTGTGGACTACGAGAAAGCATTTGACTCTATCGAAATCTGGTCTGTTCTGGAGTCCTTGCAGAGATGCCAAGTCGATTGGCGATACATCCAGGTGCTGAAAAGTCTTTATGACGCTGCGACAATGTCAGTCCACACAGAGAACCAGCAGTCTGAACCAATTCCAATGCATAGGGGAGTGAGGCAAGGGGACGTTATTTCCCCCAAACTATTTACAAATGTATTGGAAGACATGTTCAGAACTTTAGACTGGAATGGACGTGGCCTAAATATAAACGGCGAGTACATTTCACACCTTAGATTTGCGGACGACATCGTCATCATGGCTGAAACTGCTCAGGATCTACAACACATGTTGCTCGACCTAGCTGATTGTTCAGCACGCATTGGTCTTCGGGTGAATTTAGACAAAACTAAGGTTATGTTCAATCAACATATCATCCCGGAGCCAATTATGTTAGATGGGGTGCATCTCGAAGTTGTTCATGAATATATATACCTCGGCCAAATAGTACAAGTCGGAAAGAACAATTTCGAGAAGGAAGCCCGAAGACGGATACAGCTGGGTTGGGCAGCATTTGGAAAACTTCGTCGAGTCTTTTCGTCGCCTATTCCACAAAGCCTTAAGACTAAGGTCTTCAACGAGTGCGTCCTACCCGTTATGACTTACGGAGCCGAGACGTGGACACTGACGGTGCGACTGATCCACCAATTCAAAATCGCTCAGCGAGCCATGGAAAGGGCTATGTTAGGAGTTTCTCTGAAGGATAAAATTAGAAATGAGGACATCCGACAGAGAACCAAAGTCATCGACATAGCCCAAAGAATAAGCAAACTGAAGTGGCAGTGGGCAGGTCACATTTGTCGCACGTCTGATTCCCGATGGGGGAAACGTGTCCTGGAGTGGAGACCGCGTCTCGGCAAACGTAGTGTAGGACGCCCTCAGGCTAGGTGGGGCGACGATATACGCAAAGTGGCTGGCAGTGGTTGGCAACGAATGGCCGAAGATCGAGCTCAGTGGCGTGCCAAAGGAGAGACCTATGTCCAGCAGTGGACGGAGATAGGTTGATGATGATGATGTCGTATTAATTTTCTTGTCCCGAATACTTAACTTATGTACAATATAAAAGTATGGGTTGGAACATTGAATACAAGCATATAAATTTTCACTACTAATCTTGCTAAGCTTAGCTTAAGGAAGCGAATGAAAGAGATCTTTATAGAAGTACTGATATATGTAGCAGTACTTGTTGTTTTAAAATTTTGTTGTTTTGTTGTGAGTCCGTAGAAACTGCTACATAATTCGGGCTCACTCTAATAATTTCTGGATTTTTCGTGTGAATGCGGAAGTTATGTGTGATATATGTTGATCAATAGCTTTTAGATGTAGTTATTGCAAGAATGGAATCGGCGCCTTTCCCATTTGGGAGGTTAACTTTTGGCGAATCGAAGCGTTTTACTAATTCGTATAAAAAGTACAAAATTATTTAGGTATAAAAGGAATTAGACTCACAGTTATCATAGTTAGAAGTAAGGCCGCTATTGCATAGTTATGTGCAAAGTCTTGTAGATACAAATAATTACCCTTTTATTTAATTTGTATAACCCTCTACACTCTGAATTTTTATGTCTCAAATAGGTGGGTGAACCTTGGAATGTGTGTAATTCGCTTAATGTATGTATCCATTAAGAAATGATTTTTCGAAATTCTACCTCAAAGTAACTAAAAATGGGGGCAAAGTTTTTATGAGAAAAATTGTTTAGGCACTTGGGCCAATCATGTTTACTTTTTTACACTTTGTGTATAGTTTGTAATAAGCTATTTTTATATATTTTATAATATCATGCTAATGATAGCGTATTATTAGCAAAAATATGTTACATACTAACAGTAATATGAGTAAAGCATTAGACTTTTTTCGTTTTTTTTATCGGATAGGAGGGCAAACGAGCAGGCGTGTCACCTGATGGTAAGCAACCAACGCCGCCCATGGACACCAGCAACACATATAGTGTTACTGTTGCGTTGCCGACCTTTAAGGGATAGGGGATCGGAAAGGACGGGGAAGGGGGATGGGCCTCCGGGTACCTCTCTCACCGAACGAAACGCGGCATGAGCCACTTTACGTCGGTCTTCTGAGAGGTCGTGGTATTTCACCGGTCGAGCCGGCCCATTCATGCAGCGAACTGCTTGGCTCTACCACTGTAGTTCTACCACAGTAGTATGTATATTATAATATAGTAGGAGCATATACATGAATGGATTGAATTTAAAATTCCAATGAACTGGGATGTGTTGTTAAGTCCATGATACGACTGTGATCTATTGATAAAATGTTATTCAGTCTGTTGACAGGGGATATATGGAGAGATGATATGTAGTAATAAATATATTTTATATTTAATACAAAATATCAATTTCAGAAAAAATAATTACTAACATAATTTCAGGTCTTTGTTACCCGAAGGTGTAGGCAGCGGCTGTTAAGCCTCGTCTCGCCGTTATGTTTACGTCCCAAATGGAATAGGTGGCGAACCTTTTGCACTACCGGGCACAAAGGTTTTAGTCATCGATATTTATCGCACGTAACTTCCGAAAATGATTTCGAAAAGTCATTGGTGTGAGCCAGTTTCAGGATTCGAATCCGGACCTCTGGATCAGAAGCCGTGTGCTCGACCACTGGACCACCGAGACTTGAAAGAAAAACAAAGAAACAAAAAGAAAAACAACAGCAACATGTCTGTTTTTTTCTGAAATTGATATTTACAGCAATACTGAATATTTTTTACTATAAATTTTCCAGCCAGTTCTGTACTAAAAACAAAAAAAAAACCCTTTTACCTGAGAAAGAACTTGTAATATTTTACCAAGAGTGTCTGTCAAGGAAATGCTTAGACGAAACTCTGTAACAAGTTACAAATTAATTTAAACTTTACGGTTAATCTTATTATCTTAATAAAGTTTTTGCAAAAGCGAGATAAGGTATCCACATAAAACAGAACATAACTAACGAATAACTTAAAATAAAATGTCTCTGCTTATGTAGATATATATTTTTTATCTAATATATAAAATTCTCGAGTCTAGATGTGCGTAATTGAACTCCTCCGAAACGGCTCGACCGATTTTCATGAAATTTTATGTGCGTGTCGGGTAGGTCTGAGAATAGGACAACATCTATTTTTCATCCCCCTAAATCACAAGGGTAGCCCACCCCTCAATTTTTTTTTAATTTTTCGACATATTTCTGTTTCTTATTTTTTTTATAAAACGGGATACAAAAATACATGCAACCCAAAATTTTCAACCCCCTACGATCAACCTCTATTTTTAAATTTTATTTTTCGGCAAGACAACGTTTGCTGGGTCAGCTAGTATCTTTATATTTTCACACCTTTAATAACTGAAAGTGTAAGGTTGTAGTCATCGTTTTCTTGTAAATAATATCTATTAACGTGAACCCGGATTTGAACGAGATAACTTTAATAGTTCTTATTATAAACCACTAGGACCTTGAGTCACGTGCATTTTCTAAATTGCATTGGTCTTAAAAAATATAGATTGTATTAAAAAATAGTTATCTGTAAAGTCGGTTTACTGACGGTAGTTGAACGTGACAACGTCGTAAGAAAATACTGATAGAATGGTTTCCTTTTTCAAAAGAAAAAAATAATCAGATTACAATTTAAATTATTCGTAATTTATTATTTTGTGATATAGCAGCTGTCCACGCGGACGCATCGTTTACTCAAATAGAGCGAGGTAACGCCACATCGGGGTAACGCCGCATGAGCCATGTTATTTCGTGCGTGAAGCCGGTTCCATCGAATTATAAGACGTTGTCACGTCAAAAATCTATAAAATATAGAAAGGTACTGGTTACTTGACTTAAAACTTGACTTAATTTTAATAAAAAAATATCACTTTCAGAAAACAAAAACGCTATTATAGTGACATCATAATTTACGACAATTATTAAGAGCAAGTAGCAAGGCTGTAACTATAGACGCGCCTTCCGAGACCTACAAAAGGATTGGAGCAGATAAAACGGGATCTTAGAATTGAAAACTTTGCTATTGTTACCGCTGTACCATGGGTCGCCTATATCGTACCAAGTTATATTAAACTGGTAGTTTAATACTTCAAAGACTTAGAGTTAGGAGTCGTTATAAGGCTTTAACTGCCATGTCCGAGATCGTTTGGAAATTGTAGATTAACATTACGTTCACTAAAGTTTGTTGTCAATAATTACATTTTATTTAATAAAACTTGTTTAATTAAAATAGTGTTGTTGTTTGTATTTGTTTTATAAGATGCATCTATATCTGCTTATTTATTTGCAGAACATTTTTTTAAGAAACATTACAGTATAACTACTTTCTTAGTAATTAATATGTAGATTGCATTCTTTTGTTTTTAATTTGATTATTTTAATGTAAAACAATTCTGTGTAGCGCCGGCTTAGAATACCGCCACCCCATCTCTTCCCGTGGGTGTCGTAAAAGGCGACTAAGGAAAAAGGCTGGAAGAATGGGCAGCAGCATTCTCTCTCAACAAAATACAGCCTACTGCGATCACCAACCCGCCTGCCAAGCGTGGCGATTATGGCAAAAACCCCCCATGATGGAACAAACAAATATTACGTTGCATAGGACCGGCAGTTGTGGCGTTCTATGGGGGAGGCCTACGTCCAGCAGTGGACCTCTAAAGGCTGATGATGATGATGATGATGAAAACAAACAATTGTGTAAACTAAATTGCACAATAGTAATTGATAGTACAATAATATTTTAAGAAATATAAAATGAAATATTATAATGCGTATATTTACGACTATTTACCACATACGGGATTGCTCTGAGGTAATTTTTTTTTAAAAATGTATAAAAACAACGCAATTTGCTACGAATTACCTTATAGCGATTTTTTCAAAATCCCCCCACCCCTTTTTCAAAATGGTGGCCGAGTACAGGGGTCCCAACGACGACCCCAAAAACTAAGCTTCTATTGATCCCCCCCTATATATCCCAAGAATAAATTGAAGTCCTCCAATACGGCCCTTAAACTGTTAAATTTCAATGGTAAAATATATATAATATAGCAAAAATACTAGGATAAGTAAAGCAAGAACAAGTGAGTGAATGAATGAGAGCCGAATTGCAATATGCAATATTATGAAATTTCGCAATGCTGGCGAACTGTGCAATTGCCGAAAAAAAAAACATATATCCGTGCATATTTGAACTGAAATAAATATTTGACGAAACATCTGATAGCGCAGTTTGACGTACGATTAAACATCAAACTAACGATTTCGGAAATTATTGGACGCTTTTTGATAGTAAATTGTTGGCGTCGATATAAAACTCTTCGCTCTTTGTGCAAAATAAAATACTTGTGCAATTTTGTTTGGATGTACATTGAGTAAATGCATTCAATGAGAAATATATTTTATTGTTTATGACGTAAAGGTTGAGGGATTTGATATCTGTTCGAGTAGAAATATTTTGGGTCAATTTTTGTTTGTAGTCTGTGGTCGTGCTTAAAATACGGCAATAGGCAGCAAACATGTATTACAATTTAAAGCATAAAAAAGCGTTTAACTTATCGTAACGTTTGAAAGAATATTTTAGGTAACAGCCAATATCATTACTAATATCTTTTTTAATTTCAACAACTTTTCGAGGAGATAATAAAAATAAAAATCGCATTAAAAAAATAAGTAAAACTGGCGTCATCCCGTTCTATATAATTATTCTGAAAGTTATCGCCACATCGTATTTTCTTACATAATTTTATGCGAATACTTTCTCCTGAAATTTTTATGTTTTACACCAAGTTTTCAGAAGCGGTGTAGAAAATTTCTGCTGTTAATAAAATACTGCTAAGATTAATATCATGTTATTTTAATTCGACAGAACTATGATGATGATTTTTGTTTAGGTTTTCTCACTAGATGGAGGTGATGTAGATTTACAGTGCTAAACCAAAGATTTATAGTCCACGAAAGTGAAAAAAGATGAAAGTAATAACTAATAAGAAATATCCATACTAATATTATAAATGCGAAAGTAACTCTGTCTATCTGTCTGTCTGTTACTCTTTCACGCCTAAACGGCTGAACGGATTTTGATGAAATTTGGTATGGTGATAGATGATTACCTAGAAATGGTCATAGGCTATAAATAATCACGCCATCGTTCTTAGGGGGTAGGCAATAGGCAGATAACTAAATTGAGTTAGTGATTTTTAGTCGTTTTTGTTTGGAGTTTTGCTCTTTCATACGATAGTGGGACATTGTTGCAGGGGGACTTACAGCCGGGAGAAAACAAAAAACTTATGCGGACGAAGTCGCGGGTAAAAGCTAGTATAACATAAGTGCAATTGCTAAACGGCTAGGAATATAGATGCCAGAAAAAAATAATAATGAGACAAACTCACTAAGGTACAACAGACTTAATGCACTTTGGATGTGCAGGAATGAAATGGCAATTAGCAAGTGGGCACGTGTTATTATGTAACCATATTAAATTATTGATCTAATCTCAATCAAAAGTAGAGCCACTCAATTTTCTGCATGTAAGAAATGGTAATCGTAAATTGTACTTCGTCAAGTAAACACTTACATATTTAGTATCAAAACGTGGATCATATTTTATTACATATACTGAATTTTCTTTAATTTCATCCGTATACTGGTAAATTTTAATGTAAATATTGGAAATTAGACTTTGAGTTAATTTGTTTTATATGACAAGAGTTATGAAAGTCAAGCCAGTGAGGGATGAATAGTGAGAATAGTGCCTTACGCCGCTCTGTTCTCTTTACTTATTCTGCAAGTTACTTGGCGTGAAGTTATGTACATACTGTATGTATTCTATAATTGTTCAATTGATATGGATATATCCCGTTTCTGATTTCTCTTCTTTCTCTCTCTATTAACTTGAAAACATAGAGCCGAGGAGATTATAGCCGAAAATAATATTTAATATATTATAATAAAAGGTTTTACGTAGTAGTTACACATAAAATTTCTCAGCCTAAAATATATTTATATATGTGTATATACTAACTATCTCGGTTATTTGAAAAGTCATTACTAACAAAGGGTTAATGTAGTCAATTAGCCATCGAAAACACCCCCCCGTGCGACATTCGGAGGCGCTGTGTTCGGGGTGGTAACTCTGGAACTGTATTTGTCATTAATTTAGAGTATGAAGTGACAGGAACATAGGCGCGGTTAGCGAACAAATTAATGCTACCGTCATAGCGCCTGTGTTTCACTAGCAATATATATCTAATGTATGTTTAATTGCTTTGTATGTTGTATGGTTATATATACATTACGTTTAATAATAGTTATTTGTGATAGAGTCACGCAGTTTGCAGCATGAATTTTGGCCCGATTCGTAAAATAAATACGTAAAGTGATTCGTGCCAAGTTTCGTTCGGATGTCCACCACTTCTACTTCACCTTACGCCACTATGCCTTTCCCATCTTAAAAGCCAGCAACGCCACTGTATTCCTCTCGGTGTTGCAGATAGCTTTAATAGTGACAGCTTCACTTCTTTAATACTGGAATATTTAAGAAGCAACGATTGTGCTCGATGCCTTCGCGATGCGTTGTTGCATCTAGTAAAACTATGATTTAAATGAACACTTAATTTTTATTTATTTAACAATATGATTTAAATGAACACATTTGAACATAGTTTTTATTTATTTAGCAAATGGACTATCAGAATACATTTCAAAAACTGTGATCCATTTATTTATGGAGCAAAAAGGTGGTTTACTTCGCAAGGCGCTTAGCGTGAAGTTATGTACGCATGTACGATGGAGCACCCTGTTTCTGAGTCAATGACTTCTTGGCATGAGTTTCGCTAGTTATCTATACTTATATTATAAAGCGGAAGAGTTTGTTTGTTTGTTTGTTTGAACGCGCTAATCTCAGAAACCACCGATCCGATTTCAAAAATTCTTTCACTTGTGTATAGTCCATTTATCGAGGAAGGCTTTAGGCTATATTATATTTTCAAATAAATTAGGGATCCTTACTATAAGTTCAATAATGTAACCCAAGGTGTAAGAAAAAGGCCCGAAAAAAATTCTTAAATCGCGAACGCTGCAAAAACTATTGATTATAGAACAAAATAATGTACTACACTTTTACAGAACATATAATTGTCGACAGAAAAGTCCACGACGCCATATGTCTAACTATTGTAGTTATCGAACAATAAGTGTTTTTTGAATTATTAAAAATAATTATAATGAGGTCGTTTTAAAAGTTCTTTATTTTGTACTTTGGTATTAACTCTACTCAAAATAAATTACTTCAATGTAAAGATAGATTCAATACTTTTGTAGAACTTTTTGAATGATTCAATTCGGACATTTAATTCAAAAGATATCGCAAAATACAAAATGTAAGTATACGTTTCTTAGGCAAATATTCCGCGCACATATATATGTTCGGGAGACCCGCCCGACTCGGTCATGAGCGCCGCTCATAGCTGGCAGGTAATTTTTTTTTTGATTTTCTTAGACTTTTTTTTTTCTTTTTGTCCTAATGAGTTTGTAGTATTTAATCGTCTTAGGTATTTGTATATTTATTTTGCAATAATTAATAGGTAATGTGAACCTGTAACATCTGTGACCCCGTGTCTATTTAGACACATTAGATTAGAATTTGATCTATTTAAGAGTATAATAAACGGGAAATAACACGAAAAGTGTAGGTAAACAAATACTTACTTTTATTATTGGCTTGATGTTTCGGCCTGGTTGCACTGGCCGTAGTCACAAGCAGACAGATAATTTGTTTACCTAAATGTGTCGCGTTATTTTCCATTCATTATATCTTATTTATGTAATATGGAACGCGAATATTAAAAGATTTAAAAAGATTTTCATACTTAAGTAACCAAAGTCATGGGTCAAAGCTAGAGTTAGCTCTTCACGCAGATATTATAATATTATCTATAATTCTTTACAATATTGCAACTTCATATAAATGGACGAAGCGCAAGATATCCCTACGCACCTCAATCTTGGCGTCTTTTGTTAAAATATATAGACTTAGCGAGTTTGATACACATCTGCATACCACATAGTTGCCCATCTATATATATTTACATTTTTAATATCGTGATCTCTTTTAAAATTTAGTGAATTTATTTTGAGAAATATAGAAAATAGAAATATAGAAAGAGTAATACCAATGTGCCAAATCGACATCATTTAAAATATAAAAAAACACTCACTGTAAGTTAGCCATACTGGTAAGAACATGTGGTGACCAGGTTTTTTTTTAAATCGACGACAATGACAAATAAAAAAAAAAGGTTCAAGTAGTATTAAAAAAAACTAAAGATTGACAAAAAACTCCTGACAAAGTCCCTGGTATTGCTATTGATTGAAGTTGATAATAATTTTTTTATGGGATAGAAGGGCAAAGGAGAAAGCGCCCATGGACACCGGCATCACTTATAGTGTTACCGTTGCGTTGCCGACCTTTAAGGGAGAAAGATGGGGAAGGGAGGTGGACCTCCGGGTACCTCTCTCACCGAACGAAACGCGGCATGAGCCACTTTACGTTGATCTTCTGGGAGGTGGTGGTATTTTACCGGTTGAGCCCGTTCATGCATTCATTTAACTGCTTAATATTTTAACTGCCATTATTTTCCTCATATCTAGGTTGTTAGTCGCTAATATCAAAAGCTAAGCATTAAGGTGTGTAATAATCGTGCCTTATGACGCTTTGTACCCTTTACCTACCCCGCAAGGGATCTGGCGTGAAGTTATGTATGTATGTATCGGGAACTTGAATTGAAAAAAAATAGGATAGTACATTTATGAGGAAAGCTTCGAGGTATTAATATGATCGCGGCAATAATCTTTTTAGTGAAAAATGTCTAAAATATGGCGGTACGAAGTTCGCGCGGTCTGCTAGTGTGTAATAAACATTGTGTCCAGTGCATGGCAATAGATTCCACCACCTACTGAGTTTAGGACGTAACAGTTAGATATCTACACCTTCAGGTAGAAAAGGGGTTTTTATTATTATAAATTTAGCAGCAATAACAGATACACTGATGATGTAGAAAGAAGAGTGGCGTTAGGAAATAACGTAAATGGAGTTTGACTAAGCAGATACACAATGCAAAAGCAGATAGATGTAGGAGTTGACGACGGCTAAGACCGTAGAACACCATGACCAAATAGAACGTGTTCTAGAGGAAGGTGATACTAGGAGCCTTAAAAATCAATAGTTATCAAAGTCAAAGAAGTGAGTGAGGTGCGTCAGAATCGTGCCTGAATGACGTTTTGTTCTCTCTGCCTATCCTGCAAGGGATTTGGCGAGAAGTTATGTATGTATGTGTATGTAAGTTCGTTATCGGCGTGATTTAGCTATTTAAAAACATATATCTTCATACAATGACCATCTTAATACAATCTCAACCAACTTTAAGAGCGCATCTAACAATAAATGCTTAGAAATCTTAAATTTGCAGTTTAATATAACTTCAACAATGTAGCGACCCATTATATAGCTCGGCAGTAACAATAGCGAAAGTTCTCATTCTGAGACACGGTTTTGTATCTTCTCGGACCCTTTTGTAGTCCAACGAAATATGGTTTGTGGTTTTACTTTATTAATTTTAGCGGGATTCTGTTCTCATTGTGGTGATTATCTATGCTGGACAATGATAAAAATTCTAATTAAAAGAGTAAATCATCCACTAATTACTTTTTATGTTCAGCGACAAAGTTATATCTATAGAAAAGTCTACGTGGTGAAACGGTTGAGCAAAAAAATGAAAACTTTATAAAAATGTAACTATTTTAGTGACCTGTAGTAATTATTATCTTAACATACATTATACAATAATATACAATGACTACTAAAAAGATTAGGGTTCCATAGGGTTCATATATTTATGATGGCTGATGATAAATTTATAAATCCCAAAAACATTGTCGTTAAATGGATTATCCCACACAGAAAAAAACATACAAACCAGTAATTTTTGAGAATAGCAGGTTGAAGCATGCAAAAAAAAATTTTGCAGCTTAGTAGAGTATTGGAAAATCTGTTCCTTGGAGGGAGTAAAAAAAAACCAAGAGATATCTTACAAGTTTGAGTTAGCTTACGTTAAAACTAGATGACGTTGTATGAATTGCTTCGCAAAAATATATTTGATATCAAACTGTAATTTATATCTCGCATTTAAAAATAAAATGTAGGGGATTGTATGTGTTATGTAATTTATTAAGTGACCGCTACCTATCTGAAATGTTGTGTTCCCACAATGACCTGTATAATTAATAGTCCAGGATAAATGCAATTTTGCTCATTAAACACTCCAGTTTTTGCGAACTGGCATAGAATAAAGATTATTTATTTACTTTAGAAATATAAGCCAACTGAAATTTTGTAAAAAAGAAAAACGATATTTATTGGTGATTTTCAACTTCTCGACTTTTATTGAGTCTGTACATTCTTTTATCAAATTACAGAGAAAACCCTTTCATTAAACAGTCCTGTATATTATTTCAAAGTGAAACCAAATTCCTGGTACAAAAATCTTTCCACATTTTTAGCAAAATATTTCAAAAATGAATGATAAAAATTGTTTAGGCGTTCATTTAATTTTTATCCTCTTGTTTTAGAAATGATTTGTTTTTCAATCAACATAATTCGTGTGCATTGGTAAAGCTACCGACTGCAGAATCGAGATTGGCGTACTCCATTCCCACCCGAGTACAAATATTTGTGACAAGCATGTATGTTTGTATGGTGTCTGAGTGTTTTTCTATATATATAAGTATGTATTTACAAAAGAAAAGTATACATGTACACGAGCATTTAGTTTCTTAATTTGGAACTAGAGGGCGCTGTGTGATTTGTCTCTAAAATAATAGTACTTACTATGTAATCAAGATAAATGACTTGTTTTCCTGTCAAATCACCCAGCAACATTTCAATTACATAAAATATAATTTTACATATTTACAAATACAAAAAGGTTGTTATTACATTGATATTTGTACATAACTAAACCTAGACCTTATTGTACACTGACCAATATAAAACAACAGCGCGAAACATTCGTCAGGACCGTCTAAGAGCCCATTTGCGAGTAAATGTATGCCTTGGTGTATGGGCACAGTTCCGCAACGATTTTATGGTGCTCTAATGAAATTATAAAAAAAATGGTGTGGCGTAATAAATTCATATTATTATGATAACATTTATAAAACGTTGCACACTTGTGTGAATTCGATTGAATTATAAATTTAATATTTTCATAGAAAAAATTACAAGCGAGCTAGTGCTTCACCTGATATCAGTCCATAGATATCTACAACACTCAAGCCCGAATACGGAACCGCCACTCAAATATATAAGCGCTACTTAAGCGTTTAAGTAGCTGTCACATTAGACGGAATGCATGAAAGCACTTTATTGATTGTTAAATTTGAGCGGCGGTTCAGTATTCGGGCGTCAAATGGTCACATTTGAGTGCATGAGCCACTTTATAACGATTTTCTGAGAAGTTTTTTTTTATAGGATAGGAGGCCAAACAAGCAAGTGGGTCTCCTGATGATAAGCAACTACTCACCGCCCATGAACACCGTAGTGCGTTGCGGTCTTTAATAGGAGTAGAAGAGGAAAGGACGGGAAAAGGGGGAACGGAGGCCTTTATGAGAGGGAGAAGTGGGAGTTGAGCCTCTGGATACCTCTCTTACTGAACCAAACACGGTATGAGGCACAAAACGTCGATATTTTGAGATGCCGTGGTATATCACTGGCCGAGCAGGCCCATATATGTAGCAATCTATGTGACTCTACCACGTAACATAATTTTTTATGAATTCAATATTAATTGACTTAGAAATAGTGTAAGATTTTCATTAATAATAAAAAACTACGCAAATAATATTGGATACTTAAACATATTGTTCCATGTAAGTAGCATAATACATTGAGGACATTTTCCATTAGTCGCTTTCAGTATGATGAAAATTGTTGCAAAAGTCCCCCGTGTTATATGGACTTACTACTCCATTAACAAAATGGATATTACAGTACAACGTACACGTTATTAATTAAATTGTCATGTACATGTTATGTGAAACATTTATCATTTGTCTAATTATTTATTTGAAACTTTTTCGTGAATTGTGGCACTCGTCAAAAGAATAGTGCCACTCCTTTTCATGGGTGTCTTAAGGTAAGACTAAAAGATTTACCTTGATGCCGACCAGCAATCGGTATACTATTTCACAGGTCCCTACAAAGTAAAAATCAAAGAAGCTTTATTGTCGTTGGTCTTCAAAAACATTTGAAAATAGTGAATGTACAAAAATTTTACTTATTATTTAAACTAAAATTCTTAAGCCCGAGCGCTCGAAGAAAATGCCTCCGTGGAACAAGAAAACACGGACGCAATCTCCACGAGCGGCCCGATTCCGAGTGTAAGGGCTATCATGAGAAGAATTAGAAGAATCGGAAGAATTCTCTGTATAACAAAACGTTTCGTCACCTATTACTTTTTTAACTTGGTTATACGCATTACTCCTGCCTATACGCAGCACGGCTATTAGAGGCGTGAAGTCGTAATCTCTTTTTCTTATATTTATATTTGTGTTTAGTAAAATATGATATACTATATATCGTGTAATATTATTCACTCCATAGTTATCAGCTTGCCAGATTTACTGCTGTTAAATCTTCTCTGATATAAACGAGAATATGAGGAATGTAACTTTTCTAATAAATCATCTTATTTACATGGAGGTTTTACGCTGAAGTTTTGTACCCACTATTCTAATAAAATAATATGCTTACCTGCGATTTCAGAACTCACTTATTATAGACGAACAATAGCGGGCAGAAGCTATTTTAAAAAATAATAATAATGACCAATTTATTTCACCAAAAATAGAACAAATATTTGTGGTACATCGTTCAATAGAAGTTACACAAGCTTTTTCTAACCGTAGATGTAGGCAGTGGCTGTTAAGACTTGACTCGCCGAATGGTTATGTTACGTCCCAAATGGAATAGTTGGTGAACCTATTGCCTATTGAGAAAGTGGTCAGTCATCGATTTTTATCACAGTTATTTTCCAAAACTAATTCCGAGAAATCATTGGAGTGAGTTCGGGATCAATACCACGATGTCTGAATCAGAAGTGGAGAGCTCGATCACTAGACCACCCGGCGATCTATTTTATTATATCCTGGCGAATATCAACTTACTTTAATTTTATTATTGACAAAATCTATTATCATTCCATTTAAAATTCAATGTTTCATAACTGGTGTGCTTTCCTCCTTGCGAGTTAGCTGAAGATTCAAATAATACTTCTATAAATACTCTAAATGGAATCCAAACTTCAATTTGTAGACGATGACAGGGCCCATAGACCGCACATACACAGGCACTTCTCACACATAACTTCGGAAAACTTTCGACCAAATCAGAAATAAGAGTGTTAAACCACTAAGTCATCAAGATAACTACGTTTTGGTCTTTATTAAAATAGAAAACCCATTTTTCTTGTTACCGTTGTCAGACCTGGTGTGGAAGGGTACTTAATAAAGATTCGGGAAGAAAAAAAATCTCCTGAACATTATTTTCAAATCACGCTCACCATCCAGTAACTTATTAACCTCTTACAAGGAAACATTATTTCACTTATTCGTTCAAAAGGCTTTTAATGTCGGCCTGAAAATAAAATTGGGTTCTTTGTCTTTCACCTCTAATGCTTTAATATCAATATTTCCCTTTAAAATAAATTAAAACTACTTTTTCTTTGACATGTCTGCTTTATTTGAAAAAAAAAAGTATTTTAATAACTATACATAATATCGTGATTTATAAAGGTCGGTAACGCTGATGTGATACCCCTGGTGTTGCAGATGTCCATGTGATGATGTCAGATGCAGATGTCACCTTTCATCTACCTTCCGGTTTCCAATCTGAAGATTCATAATATCTACGTCTACTTAATTTACTAAAGAGTGGGTTAAGGTTAGGGGATGTGGGTTTTGTGAACAAAGAGATCTATCTATTTGTTCGCAAAGCCCCTAGCAAACTGTCACCTTCCGCGATCCCTCGTTGATGCTGATGCGCAGAGGTGCAGGCGGAGCGCCTCAGGGTATTTTTTTATAGAGAGTTTCTTCCTCGAGGCCCCTTTGCGGTGGCTATCGTCTCAGCCCCATGCTGACGGCGCCCTCCAAGTGCGTCCCCTAGTGATAAGCCACTAATGCCGTTCATAGACATCTGCAAAAGCGAGAGAGGTTACGAGTTGCGTTGTAGACCTTTAAGAATGAATGTAACGTAGAATGAGCCGCATTGCATGAATTTTCCAACAGATGCTGGTAATTCACTGATGGAGCCGGCTCACTCATGCAAGGAACTGCATGTTTAATGGATTCTAAGGTTGTCAAGTTAAAGATGTATTTATAAACATAACTTTAAGATTAAATTAACTAAGCCCCATGTTTTAGTGTAGTGGTTATGACTATCGAGTACCAATATTAATATGCTTAAAAGTTGTACTCATATCTAATGGCAACATCTTTTTTACCGGAATCGATTCTTCCCATTACTAAAAGTTCAAAAGACAAAAGATGTGTATGCCATGCTTTCATATTTATATAGCTTACAATAACCACACAACTTCATGCCATGTCCCTTGCGAGGTGGGCAAAAGGAATAGAGCTGGATAAGACGTTGGATAGAGAGAAGTTTCTTATATACCTCATTGCTTCTTCAATTTTTGTACGATACATTTATTAGGCTTTCAAAGTTACTGAAGTCACCATCCGAAATATTTTGGACTCAATCTCAATTGGTATCATAAATCTTCTGAAATAGTTATATAAATATTATCACACTATAAGTAATTTCTATCAAATCCAGAATATTTCTATATATGTTAGCTTTGTCTGTGTGTGTGTGTTTGTTAGACATTTGTCATCTCCATGTGTAATTTGATAAACGCGCAAGTGTTGATGACTTTGTATAATTAGTTGCAGAACAAACAGAAACGCAAACTTTCTCGAATTGAGAGACATAATTCATAAATGGTTTAAAAGCTTAATTTATACGTCAAAAACCTGTGAATAGTCAAAAAACCAAATCAAACTCGCGTGGGATCGAATCCGAGCTCACAATAATAATTTCTCAGAATTCTATTTTATTGGTAAGTTTTGTTAAATTTTGTTGCCTGATATCATTGTGCCCGGTCTATGACAATAGGATCCACTATCTATTCCGTTTGGGACGTATATTACCATTTGCAGCATAGGCACAGAGAATGGAGCGTCATAAGGTAAGATTTTTATGCAGCTCATTCGCACATTGTTGTCGCACATAAGGCTCCTGACATCACCTTACACAAAGACACGCCAGGAAACTTTTCGGGCAAAAAGTAGCAAAGTTCAGAATTATCAATTATTATTATCAAAACATAAGATAAGAACTGTCACAGTCATAGATTTAGCAAAGACTGTAGTAGATAGCACATGTCACCAAAAATGTACTACTAATCATCACTAACAGCGCGGCCGCGAGTAAACAATTCAACACATGAACAATAACTATGTAAAAGTTGACACTTGGAGGCACTTTTTACGCACACATTGATAAGTCATTCAACTCATTTTTGGTCTCTTTCTTTGGGTGAATATTGCCGATCTATTATTCTTATATCTATGGTCACAGAAATATATTTTTAAATTAATGTCAAACAATGTGTTAAATATGACAAAGGAATATAATTCATGGTATTGCAGTATAGTCCGTGTACGTTTGCAAATTAAACATAACTCACTTGGCTATTTATCATGTGGAATTTCAGACCACAATTGCGATTGCATCCGGGTGGCAAGTAAATAAAGGATCTGGGCTTCCGCCACCAAAACTGCACACAGAGGGATCGTTTTGGCACAAATTTTGTATAATAACTTTCATGAAGTTGGCTGCGGGGCGTGGAACTGTGAAATATCGATAGATATATAAATATATATACTATATATTGCACAAGAGGCACGGTGGTCGAGTGGTCGAGCACACGGCTTCTAAATTCAGGGGTCGCGGGTTAAAAGTTATGTGTGATAAATATCGACGACTAAAAACTTTGTGCCCGGTATGGCAATACGTTCGCCACCTATTAAGAACGTAAACAGGAAGCTTACCGCCACTGCCTACACCTTCGGTTAGAAAAAGGCGTGAAGTTATGTTATGTATATATTGCATATATGTTATGTATATAATATATATGTTATGTATATATTGCATATATACATAACATAAGCCTATACTTTAAATTTTTAGAGCCTCTTGGTGCATTGGTAAAGCTACAGACTGCAGAATTGAGGTTTGCGTGTTTATTCCCACCAGAGTACAAATATTTTTTGACAAACATGAATGTTTGTATGGCATCTGGGTGTTTTTCAGTATGTATTTACAAAAGATAAACTATTTAAGTATTAATCTCCGTTATCTGGTATCCATAGCACAAACATTAATTTGCTTAGATTGGAACTAGAGGGCGCTGTGTGTATGGTGCCCAAGATTATTATTAATTACTAGCAGACCGCGCGAACTTCGTACCGCCATATTTTATACATTTTCCACTCAAAAGATTATTGCCGCAATCATATTAATACCCCAAAGCTTTCATCATAAATGGACTATCTAACACTAATATTTATTTCAATTCAAGTTCTTGATACATACATACATAACTTCAGGCCAGATCCCTTGCGGGGTAGGCAGAGAGAACAAAGTGCCATAAGGCACGATTATTACACGTGTCACTCGCTTAGCTAGTATGTATTAGCGTACTGACAACCAAGACATTGATATTATTTACAACTTCAAAGAAAGCTTTATTAGCAATGCCACTTATAAACAATGAATATAGCAATGAACTGGTCCCAAGTTTTTGCTCAACCTTTAGTTTTTTTTAATACAACATAAACAACTTTTTTTATATGGTCACTATTGTTGACTTCAACGAAAAAAACGGGCCACCATATGTTCAAACCGGGGTAGCTAACTCACAGTGAGTGTTTTTTTTTATAAGTCAAATGATGTCGGCTTAGCGATTAAGCTTATCGATATAAATTTACTACATTTTAAAAGATATCACGATCTTAAAAATGTAAAGTTTATTACATATATCTAGAATGTATTATAAATCAGTCACATCAGTCACACCTTGTCAGTGGTAAAGTCACGCAGTGTTCGCTGCATGAATGGGCCGGCTCGACCCGTGGAATACCACGACCTCTCAGATTATCGCTGAAAAGTGGCCTTAGCCGCGTTTCACTCGCTGAGAGAGGTGTTCGGAGGCCCAATCCCTTTTCCCCTCCCCTACCGAAACCCACTCCCGACCCCACTCATATCCCATTGTAAGCGCCGGCAACGCAACTGTAACACTGCATGTGATGAGGTGGCCATGGGCGGCGTTTGTAACTATCATAAGCCTGCTCGTTTGCCCCTTATACAATAAAAATGTAACCTAATTCCTATCCTATCCTACTTCTAATATATAAAATTCTCGTGTCACAATTTTCCCATACTCCTTCGAAACGGCTTGACCGATTCTCATGAAATTTTGTATGCATATCGGGTAAGTCTGAGAATTTTCAACCCCCTACGATCAACCCCTATTTTTTAAATTTAATTTTTTGGTAAGACAACGTTTGCCGGGTCAGCTAGTAAAATATAAATGTGAATGTAAGTTTGTTTGCGTGCTTTCACGCGATAACTACTCAATCGATCACCATTAAACTTTGTACACATATTCTTTAAAGTAATTTACATATTTTTGAACCCGAAGGAAAAACTTATAAAATAGTCTACAACAATATCCTACATACTCTTATAAAATTGTTACAGTCCAAAATTATTTATTTTTGTATTACCGTGTATTATATATTTTACCTTAAATAAATGTTGTTAGTTTTTTAAACGTCATTGTAAGTAGTAATTTTAAAACCTAATGATTCCAGCCAAGCAATAAAACAGAGTTATCATATTGGTTAACTTCTATAGTAATGATCTTTGATATCTATTTAATGGATTTAATGCGAGCGAAGCCGCGGGTAAAAGCTAGTAACTTTTATAAATAAAAATACCACAAAATACGATTAAATACTACAAATTTTAAACTAAACATAACTTCACGCCTTTTGTTACCCGAAGGTGTAGGCAGCGGCTGTTAAGACTCGTCTCGCCATTATGTTTCCGTCCCAAATGGAATAGGTGGCGAACCTATTGCCATATCGGGCACAAAGTTTGTCAGTCATCGACATTTATCACACATAACTTCCGAAAACAATTTCGAAAAGTCATTGGTGTGAGCCAGTGTCTGGAATCGAACCCCGGACCTCTGGATCAGAGGCCGTGCGCTCGCCCACTGCGCCACCGAGACTTTTTTAAATTTTAAATTCTGATTAAAGTATTGAGCGATATGATGACAAAGAGAGAAACAACAACAAAACATAATTTCACGCCTTTTCTACTCGAAGATGTAGGCAGCGGCTGTTAAACCTCGTTTCACCACTATGTTTTCATCCCAAATGGAATAGGTGGCAAACTTACTGCCATACCAGGCACAAAGTTTATAGTCATCGATATCTAAATACACATAACTTCAGAAAACAATTTCAAAAAGTCATTGCTGTGAGCCAGAACTCGAACCCGCGACTACTTTATACAGAAGTGGGGTTCTCGACAACTGGACCACCGGTACCTTTTAGCAAGAAACAAACGTAAAAAAATCTACCTGCTAGCTGTCGCGGTCCGAGCTGTCCGAGTCGGATACATCATCAGTGTAACTAAATATTTCCCTATGAAATGAATACTTACATTTTGTATTTTGCGATATCTTTGGAATTAAATGTCCGAATTGAATTATTCAAACAGTTCTAGAAAGGTATTGAATCTGTCTTTATATTGAAGTAATTTATTTTCAGGAAAGTTAAATTCAAGGTACAAAATAAAGCATTTTTATAACGACATCAATTTAATTATTTTAAAAAACTCAAAAAACACTTATTGTGAGATAACTACAATAGTTAGACATATGCCATCGCGGACTTTTTTATAGACAAATTTATGTTCTGTAAAAGTGTAGTACATTGTTTTATTCTAGAATCAATAGTTTTCGCAGCGTTCACGATGTAAGAATTATTTTCGAGTCATTTTCTTACACCTTGGGTTACATTATTGGATTTATAGTAAGGATCCCTAATTAATTTGAAAATATAATATAGCCTAAAGCCTTCC
Organism: Euproctis similis; assembly: GCA_905147225.2. Lineage (NCBI taxonomy): Eukaryota > Metazoa > Arthropoda > Insecta > Lepidoptera > Erebidae > Euproctis > Euproctis similis. The sequence goes on along the minus strand of LR990114.1, from coordinate 12,044,973 downwards.
TCGATAAATGGACTATATACCACTGAAAGAATTTTTAAAATCGGACTGGTGGTTTCTGAGATTAGCGCGTTCAAACAAACAAACAAACAAACAAACAAACAAACAAACAAACTCTTCCGCTTTATAATATAAGTATAGATAAGTATAATTATCCTTCTGTGTGACTTAATAATTAACGATTCCAATATCCAATTTGCCAATTCTTTTACACTCAGTAAAACTAAGCAAATGCTTTACCCCTGTTTTCACCTTTTGATTTTAACAGCGTGAACCTACACCAAACCTATTTTCAATCGATTTTATTCTATACAAACTAATCAAACTCTGGACTTTTTTATTTAATCTTCTTAAAAAAGTTATATTTTGAATGTAATATGTTTTGTGCATATCTCCAATGAAACTTGAATAAGGTAAAAACGAAACAAAACTTAGAAAAGCATTTTCCAGCTGTAATCAAAGGCTTTTATCTCTTGACCTGAAAAGTGGAATTATATTATGCTTGTTGGTATAAAGAGTAAATAAGTTAAGGGATGAAGTTGTAATTTAAAAGTTTTCTTCTTCAAGGGGTCCTTTCTCTCTGAGGCACACTTATTAAGTGGCCATCTACACAAGGAACCTTAATAACAAAATTCTCATCGCAAATAAAATTGTAAATTTCTTGTTTGTTGCTGGAAGTAATTTATGTGAAAATTGTGTTTAACACCTCTTGTTGGTAATTCGTTTTGTGTTTATTTTTGAATTGTTTTTCTTCTAAATGTATACTTGAAAAGGGTAAGTTCTACATTAGGTTATTCATTGTGGTACCATCCCAAGAAGCTTTTTGTGATTTTTTGAAATTAGTAATATAATAAATCAGTATTCGTCATCATCATCATCATTATGAGATAGGGGGGCAAACGAGCAAGCGTGGGATGGGGAGGGGAGGGAGAAAGTGATTGGGCCTCCGGATACCTCTCTCACCGAGCGAAACGCTATATAAACCTCTATACGTCGATATTCTGAGATGACGTGGTGTTTCACTGGTCGAGCTAGCCCTCGTTCATGTATACAACATGTGTGTTCATGTCAACTACATGTCAAAATTTCAACTACCAATGTCAACCAATTTTAATATTTTTTAAATTTAATTCTGTTAGTATATACTCTGAAACTGAAATAAGATTGGTTTCTTCCTGTCTTTTAGAGACTGATCAAAACGTGGCATGAGTCACTTTATCGGTTTTTACTGGTCGAGCGAGCCTATTAATGCAGCGAAGTGCTTGGCAGGCTTGGCATATATTAGGTCGGGGAAAAAGTCTTTTCGCATAACGTAGGTATAAACTTATTATAAAATTTCTTTGACTGTACTATTTGTGTCTGGCTGGTTTTGGTAACATTAAAAAGGTTACATTATAAAGAAAAGAAAAAAATAAAAAAAAGTTGTTTCCCGCTATTTTTCATTTGTTTTTCTCTCCGTAAAAATGAGTGAATCTAATGAAGAAATTCGATACATTTTAAAATTTTATTATAAAAAAGGCAAAAATGCAACTCAAGCAGTGAAAAAAATTTGTGATGTTTATGGACCTGATGCAGTGTCAGTAAGAGTAGCACAAATTTGGTTCAAACGTTTTCAGTCCGGAAATTTTGATGTTAAAGATGCACCTCGCTCTGGTCGCCCTATTACGAATAAAATGGACGCCATTTTTGAAAGAGTGGAGCAAGATCGGCATATTAGTAGTTACGATGTAGCTGAAGAACTGGGAATTGACCACAAAACAGTTTTGACCCATTTGAAGAAAGCTGGTTATACAAAAAAGCTCGATATTTGGGTGCCACACGAGCTCACTCAAAGAAACTTAATGAACCGTGTACTCATTTGCGATTCATTATTGAGACGTAATGAAACCGAGCCGTTTTTGAAGAGATTGATAACTGGTGATGAAAAGTGGATCACGTACGACAAGAACGTGCGAAAAAGGTCGTGGTCGAAAGTTGGCCAGGCATCACAGACTGTGGCCAAACCTGGCCTAACACGAAATAAGGTGATGCTGTGTGTATGGTGGGATTGGAAGGGCATTGTTCATTATGAGCTTTTACCGTCCGGCAAAACCATCTATTCTGATCTTTACTGCCAGCAACTGATGAGATTAAAGGAAGCAGTCGAGAGAAAACGGCCGGAATTGATCAACAGGAAGGGTGTGGTCTTTCATCACGATAACGCTAGACCACACACATCTTTAGCCACTCAGCAAAAATTAAGAGAGTTCGACTGGGAGGTCCTAGTGCATCCACCATATAGCCCTGACCTTGCGCCTTCAGATTTTCACCTGTTTCGGTCTCTTCAGAATTCTTTAGGTTCTGTAAGGTTGGCCTCAAGAGAGGACTGCTAAAACTATTTGTCCCGTTTTTTTGATCAGAAGTCCCAAAGTTTCTACAGTAACGGGATAATGTCTCTGCCCACAAAATGGCAGAAAGTTATTCAACAAAACGGTACATATATATTGTAAATAAATGTAAATAAACTTTGAAAAAAATGTCTTGACTTTTCATACAAAAATACGAAAATACTTTTTCCCCAACCTATTATTTGGCAGAGAAATTCCATCCTTCTTTTTTTTCTATTTTAATATTTTTTTTAAATATTTTTTTTAATTAAGTATTTTTTCGAAACTTATTTATTACTAAACTTTTAAATATGCTATTTAATATAAAAACAGTAATAACATCATACGAAATTGAGTATTATCTTCTGTGAAAATGTTTGAGTAAATTTGAGCCCTTCAATAGGTACTGACAAAACCAATTATCTGCGCTGAACAAACGCTACTAGCGATATTGAATGTCCAATTAATTTATTACTCATCACGGCGTCTGTGAGTATATCACGCTTTATATATATTTATTAATTCATCATAATAGAGTAATAATCTGTAATATTAAAATAACCTAATTGTACTAAAAGCGTACTAGCTTAATAATAGTAGGCGCGCGGTAAAATATATATACTTAAATATATATGTAAATATTTCCATTATTTTTTATAGGTTTCTTTCTGTCTGGGACTGGTTTTGATAGGTAGGCAAATTATGCCAACGCAAACATCAGGTCCGTATATTAAGTAAAGAAAAAATGTTAAAAGTGCCCCAAAGTACGCTTACAGTCCATGGCAACCACGGTTTACTCGACTTCCAGCATAAAATGCTCAGGACGCAGGTCCCACCGAGCTTTATCATTTCAGGAGACATCATATCAATTCCTGCTGCCTTATCATTTTTCAGACTTCATATCAGGCATTCGATATCTTTCATAGCAATGCTTTTATCAGATGTTGGCTCAACAGCATCAGCTGTAGACTTACTCGCAGCGCCCACATCCTGGGCTTACTCATTTATATATTTTTTTTATGGGATAAGAGGGCAAACGACGGGCAGGCGTGTCACTTGATGGTAAGCAACCAACGTCGCCCATGGACACCAGCAACACATATAGAGTTACTGTTGCGTTGCCGACCTCTAAGGGATAGGAGATAAGGAAGGAGCCACTTTACGTTGATCTTCTGAGAGGTCGTGGTATTTCACCGGTCGAGCCGGCCTATTCATGCAGCGAACTGCTTGACTCTACCACTGTTGTAGTTATTTCCCAAAAGTAAGTACCGAGTTGACACAGCGTTTGGATTTGCTAGAATGTCACCAGCTTTAGACGAGATCTTATCCATTCTGGATACTGACGAAGAATTTCTAGAGATTTTAACTCTTTCTCTTCTTGACAGTGAATTTCCATATTCACTGCTACTCTTGCATGCTTCTCTTTCACTGAGTCTTTGGTGACATAGCTGCAGTGGCGGTAAATCTCATACTTATTCTCTCGTACAGATTCAAACTTGAGACATAATCCAGCCAGGCCTTTTCGTTCTTTCTAACATCCGAGTCGCACCAGGCCATCACATCTCAGAATTTTATGCCACTTTGCATAACTACATGCTTCATTGACACTTTTCAATAAACTTTCTTGGTATTCTTCAGCACCTAAGTCAGAAAGACACGCGTTAGTGAGTCTTTTACTGACTACGTCCATATACCTACTCCGTACACTTTTAAGCTCCCCAAAATGGGTACGCGCTCTCCAGTATCCCCACTTCTTGAAGAGGCGCTCGAATCGGCTTACCATCAGGCAATGTTCTTGAGTGTTTTGGAAACGATTATCAACCAAAATCAGATCAATCATATACAATTGTATATATATATATACTCTTTTGTTCATTCCGTCTCCAAGTACACGTCTTGCGTGGATACATTTATGACGGAAAAATGTGTTAGACACAAGAAGGTTCTGTTCCAAGCATACGTCTTAGATTGGCTCTTAGAACAGTTTTCAGGCCGTCTCTCTTGGTTCCCCATCTATGCATATTACCATACAGAATTATATTCTAATTTCCTTTAACCAAATACAGAATATTCCTAGTTTCCCAAAACTTCTCGATTTCACGGGGAAGACTCGTGTGATCCCCAGTTTTATATGAAGCCATAGAACTGGATCTGTTACATCCATCATCCAACATCTCATTCATCTTACTTTTTACACTACCTTTCACGTTCCATGTCCCTTGCAGGAGAAAACATTCCGGTCAAGATTGCGTCCCTCTGGGATGACTACGATCATGACGTGCACACTCTTGACATGAACCTCAAATGTTAATACTCAGGTAAAAACATTTAATAATATCTATTATTAAATTATATTCATACATAATATAATTGTGAAACCATAATATTTAGCCAATTAGTATTATAACCAAACTTCTTCTGCGCGAAATTGTTTGACAAAGGAAATTAATTAGGAGTGGAGGGAGAACCTTTCACAAAATATCCTTAAGAAATTTTAAATTACATCATACGGCTTTACCTTTTAAACTCTCCAGATTAAATCAATAAGTTTAATCTTTTATAATAATATTTGTTTTGTCTATATAATTACAAAGTGATATTAAAAGCTTTGTTTTAAAAAAGTTTACGTACTTATCGTAGCCCTGCTTAATTAGTGTTCTGGATGGCAATCTTATTTTTAACAATGATTTATAAATGCGTAACTATGTTTTTGTAAGGTTTCCTGCTATCCTTAGATAAAGACAATAGAAGTGGTAGAGCCACGAAGTTTACTGCACGAAGATCAAAGTAAAGTGGCTTATGCCATGATTCGTATGGTCAGCGAGATATTTGGAAAACCGCTGATTGTTCTTCCTATCCTCCTCGTTATTTCAAATTAATGGTCAGCAAGGCAACTGGGACCCTCTCAGAAACACAGATGTCTATAGGTGGCGCTCTTCACTTACCACCAGGTTACTCGCTTCCTGATTTCCCCCTTGTCCCTAAAAAAATAAAAAATAATAACAATTGTAAATTAATTATTAAAATAAGTAGGTTAATTCTCTTACCCTTTTTTTTCTATATGACAATAATGATAGGTTCGACAGTCACTTCAGGAAATAAAGATACAAGTTTTTAACTGAGGTAGTAATACGCTTTTATAGTTTCGTATTACGTATCTTGCAAAGAGTAGGTACATTTGACTATCATTAAAATATTTAAATGAATTTTGCCCCAAAAAGTTGCAAATTAATTAAAACTTTGCGGTTAATCTTGTTATCTTTACAAAGTTTAGCACGAGCGGGATAAAGTATAACATTAAACAACACATAGCTTACGATTTGCCACAATATTATGGTTCAAGTCGAAAGCCCTCTGATATAAGAAATAATATAGCATATTACTGATTGAAGATTCATGGGAATAGGCTATTTTGTCTTAATATATAAGTGTGAGGTAAGAGCGATGGGGCAGAGAGAGGAGATTTATCGAAATCGGAGCAGCCTGTCTTCAAAGTTACGCTAATCTTATCTATACGTAACTTTCTAACCTTAATTTTTGATAGTCTTGTGTTACTGTAAAAATATGGGACAAATGCATCAGAATTTCATGAAGATACATAAGATTAACAATAGGGGACTAATGAACATAAATACATACATAACTTCACGTCGAATCCCTTGAGCGGAGAGCAGAGCGCCATAAGGCACGATTCTTACACAACTCGCTCGCTTCGTTGACTTTCATAACTCTTTTCATGCACGCGCGTCGATTTCTGAGACTTCTAACATCACCTTCCTCCAGAACACGTTCTATTTGGTCATGAAATGTGTGTCTTGGCCGTCCTCGACTCCTACATGCATCCGCTTTTGTGTTGTATATCTGCTTATTCAGTATTGCATCATCCATTCTTTCTACATGTTCGAACCTTCAGAGCATGCCCTTTCTTACTTTTACACCAACAATTTATGGATTGAAGTCCCTTTAAATATTAACATAGTAAAGACGATTCTACGCACAACAGTTATAAGAGATATTTTGAAAGTAATTTTTCAAAGGGTTGTCATGCGCTTATTGTGTAACATACATAACTTCACGCCGCAAGGGTTGGCAGCTGGAACAGAGCATCATTAGGCACGATTATGGCATATCTCTTGTCATACACGCTCATTCCTCAAGGACTTGTTTAATTTAGTCTTAGAAAGTATGACATGACACCAGAAAATAGCGAATGGTGAAAAAAAATCTTGTGAAATTGATAATTTATAATTAAAGAGGAGTTTTGGCGGGACTGTGGAAGAGTCATGACCGTTTTTGCATTATTTTCTCAGATTTGTGTTTCAATGGATATTATTGGATAAAATTCGTGGCATTTTGTTTAATAAGTGTCCGTATATGAGTGCAAATGTGGGGAATGGTGTAAATATCGTGTTTAGTGTGCTCTCCTACACTGTCGTCAGGACTCCCTCGCAACATCATGCATAAAGCGCCACGACTTTATGGATGATTAGGTTAGGTTAGGTTTAAGTTTCATCATCATCTTCATCAACATTACTTCATAATAAAAAATAACGTCAGACAAGGCAGTATGGCTTAAAAGCTTTAGCCTGTCCAATAGTGGACAAATAAAAAAAAAATATAATTAAAGAATTCTGAGAAAAACCTTAAAAACATTCGTGTTCCACATCATTTCCACAAAAGAACGTAACAATGTGATGCCATGTCTCAAAGTTGGCAAGGATGCCAACTTTATTTCTCGTTGCAGACAGATGAACTACGAACATTGTAACTCAACGATCACTTGGGAAAAGAAATTAATCGTTTATCGATGTTTTTATAAGTGATTCGTAAAAAATAGCATTCGATATCGTAAAAACGACACGTCTTGGTGGTCTAGTGGACGAGCAACCTGCTTCTGAAGCAAGAAGTCGTAATACGGAATCGGGGCTCAAACTAATGAATTTTCAAAAGTTATGTTTCTTTTTATTTTATTTTTCTTATGTAGGAGGTAGGAGGGCAAACGAGCAGGCGTGTCATCTGATGGTAAGCAACCAACGCCGCCCATGGACACTAGCAACACATATAGTGTTACTGTTGCGTTGCCGACCTCTAAGGGATAGGGGATAGGAAAGGATGGGGAAGGGGGGTGGGCCTCCGGGTACCTCTCTCACCGAACGAAACGCGGCATGAGCCACTTTACGTCGGTCTTCTGAGAGGTCGTGGTATTTCACCGGTCGAGCCGGCCCATTCATGCAGCGAACTGCTTGGCTCTACCACTGATGTGTGATAAATATTGATAATTTGATGGCACTTTATTCATTTCGAACGAAAAAATTTGGCTAGTCGATGTTTAACAACCGCCGCCCATTTTCAGGCTTGAAAAGGAGTGAATTAAAAAAAGAATCCTAATAATAAAGTCCAACTGCTATTAAATAAAGTGCCCCTTAATATACTATTTTTTATTCTAACTTTAATTCTTTCTCTCTACCTTCTTTAGGGTTGGACTCTTTGGGACACCTCTCTAAACGAGCAAAACGTCAATTTACGTCGATATTCAGAGAGGCCGTGTTATTTTACCGGTCGAGCCGGCCCATTTATGCAGCTAACTGGGTAGCTCTACCACTGTTAATATATGTAATCTGAATACGAGTATATGGAACTCTTGACAACGTGGTTTTATATTGAACATATTATTCTAGATCTTTATTCTAATGATGGCTTGGCATTTCAAGAGAATTGATTTTATACGAATTGCCACGTAAGTTTTGTTTGACAAAGGAAATTAATTAGAACCGGGGATCCTTTCGCGAATTATCCTTAAGAAATTTCAAATTATATAATACGAATTCACCTTCAGCGAGACAGATTAAATATCAATAAGTTTGATTCTCTCGTGAAGTTATAATGTTCATTTTCCAAATAATTAAGGATAAAATTCCAGACTCGAAGGTATTGTTTTAAACAAACTCGAATATGATCAGTTCTCGAGGTGCTGCTTACAATTAACCTTTACGCCTTTTATACCCGAAGGTGTAGGCAACGGCTGTTAAATCTCGTCTCGCCGTTATGTTTATGTGGCGAACCTATTGCCATACCGGGCACAACGTTTTTAGTCATCGTTATCTATCACACATAACTTACGAAACTAAATTCGAAAGTCTTTGGTGTAAGGCAGGATTCAAACCCGCGACTTCTTGATTCAGAAGCGAGGTGCTCGACCACTGCACCACCGAGACTTTGCTTATGAAATGGTGATTGTGCTTTTGAGTTGTGAACTGAACTTGTGATGTGTGGGACCACCTCTCCTCCTGAGAGATTTGTAACAAAATTTAATTAATGATCAACAAGAATGTGGACGATTTTGTCGGTTCTTTTTTTATTATTTCAAAGTAATTATAATTTAAAACTTTAGTGATTTTCTCTTTATATATTTAGATAGATAGAGATTTCTGTTTCTTGCAACCTATTTTCATTCAGCGGATATTTTTTGATTGGATACTTATTAATTTGACGTGATTGTCTATTATAGTTATTATCTAAAATTTAATTGTATGAATCCATAATATTATATGTAATTAATAATATTAATCCAATTTTTTATTTGATCCTAAATATTATTAATAAAATATAATAAGAGTGCGTAGTTTATTAACTTGGGATATTTTATTTGGTTGTTATAACATATTTATTTCTTAGATTTTCGCGAATCACATTCATAACATTGACACAACTTTTTATTGATTATATCGCGTTTATTTAGAACTTATTTTTTTTTATTTATTTCCCGACGTTTCGAACTCTTTACAGAGATCATTTTGAATATATATACTTATAATCCATAAAAAGTTGTTTCAATGTTATGATTGTTATAACGTTTGATTCATAATCCGAGATGATATTTTATTATTTATAGTAAGTAATGCCTACGTTTTGAATAAAATATAATGTCCAGGCTTTAATAAATTGTAGAATAGATCTAATATAAACAATAACACATAAAAATAACAAAAGATAAAACCTATTTAAACAGATAGAAATTCAACCAAAATCCAGTCTGTATAAGAAATATTTTTATATGTTCCAAAGTAAATAATCTTTAGGAATAATTATGGATTGTTATTCCGTAGGTACTAATTAACTAGGCTCATTTAGGTGAAATTAAACAAAGGGTTAATTTAGTCAATTAGCAATCGAAGACACCCCCGTGTGACATTTAGAGGTGCTGGGTGGAGACTCTGTTTGTCATTAATTTAGGGAATGGAGTGACAGAAACATAGGCGCAGCTTGTGAACAAATTAAAGCTATTGTTATTATGGCGGTTGTTGTTGTAATATAATTGTAATGTATATTTAATGCCTCCTAAAACAATTAACAACCATTTGTTTTTCCAAAATATGTGAAAACAATTATAAAATTAATTTGGCATAGTATTAGTTTGAATTAGATCTATCAAGTCTATGCTATAAGTATATTATAAAAAATGATAGATAATCCGAATCAAGACAATACTTACATATTAAAAAATGCAATAATTTTACTATAATATTCATTAAATTTTGCAACTCATTTGCAAAAATATTACCAGCGTAAAAGTCAACATAGATCGTAGTAACTCAGTAAAATAACCGGATTCTAGTCCGAAGGTAGATCGTTGCCGGTCGCTAGAGCTGTTTATTATACACAATAATGTGTTATATTTTAAATACTTGTAAAAACTAATGGAAGTTAATATATGTTTTTTTTTCTGATCGAGGCCTCTCCCGCCCAGAGAGCTGGTCTATTCTTTGCACAGAGGATTGAAAATGCCATTCAGCGTAGCAATGCGGCCAGTCTTCTGAACACACTGCCAGTAGACCAAGATGCGGAGAAATTTGATTTCAGCTAGTTTTTTTGATTTTAATTAATTAATTTCTTCTTATTGTTGTAATATATATTTTTTTGTAAATTCAAACTAGTAATAGATAGTAATATTTTAGTCGGGTTGAGATCGAACTCTACTCTGTTAAGCGCTTGATTGTATTTCTAATGCCTCAATAAACCTATAGATAATCAGATTATTCACAAAACAGATTCATAACGAGGTCAACTGCGTTGTCAACGTGAAGTAATATTAATCCCCAAACCAATCTCAGACGGAGCTATCACAATGGTCCCCACGACCGCATTTAACAGTAATCCTTTCAAGTATTAAACTCTCACTTTAATATAACTTGAACAATGCAACTATGGTTAGTTCAGCAGTAACAATAAGCGAAGTTTTCGTTCGGAGAATACGTCCATTTGATAACTTTTCGGACCCTTTTTGTTTGCTACTGCGAATCCTTTAAAAGCCAAGTGTATAAACACGAGAGCCCTTATCGTAAGTTTCAGGCAAATTTGAATGAAACGAAATGCTATTGTAATAGGTTGGGGAATAAGTCTTTTCGCATATAGTATGTCATAACTTGTAATAAATATCTTTGGCTATACCATTTGTATCTGGCTGGTTTTGGTATCAATAAAAAGTATGAAATAAAAAAGAAGACAATTCCAAATTCAAATCTTATGAAAAAATTCGGTACATTTTAAAATTATTCTACAAAAAAGGTAAAAATGCAATATAAGCCGGGAAACTGAGAAAAAAATAATGATATAAGTAAGAAGACTCTTTAGAAACCAACGTTTCGAAGTTTATGTTGATCTCATATATTCATTTATTGATTATTTAAAGTAACTGCGATGAAAAGTTTCGTAATTATTAAATATGTAATATATTTTAATTTGTAAAATATATTTTATATTATTGCTGCGTACACTTACCCCGATATTGGGGTAAAAGTGCGCGTATAAAAGGGTTTTTGTTTTCTTCAGTTTCGTTTCATTCTGCTTATAGAATTAGAGTTTATGACCATGAAAGTTTAAGTGTGCGCTTTTGCACACTTGTAAAGAGTCATGTGGGCTTTTTGTTAGTTTTCTATTGAACTAAACTCTGCTGCAGCTTACAAAGATCAGCTGAGACAAGTTTCCTAAAAAAATACCACACTTAGTATCTTTATTAATAATACTGACAAAACGTAACCAATTCCCAAAATTCTAATTCCCATATTTTTATGTTTTATTTAGAAATCAGTAAAAAGAAAATATATTAGCAAAGAATAATTTAAATAATTTCATGAGTTTTTTGCCCGATTGCATGAGTTTCTTGTCCAATTTTTCTCATGATAGCCCCTACACTCGAAATCGGGCCGCTCGTGGCGATTATGTCCGTGTTTTCTTGTTTTACGGAGGCACTTTCCTCAAGAGCTTGTGTTTAAGAATTTCATTTGAAATAATATATTAAATTTTTGTACATTGACTATTTTCAATTGTCTGTGAAGATCCGTGAAAATAAAGCTTCTTTGACTTTGAATTTAATATACATCATAGCTCTAATAGAAATCACTACAATCAATAATGTTTAAATTCCTCTTAAAAATATATATTAAGCTCTGATAGACATTATAAATGTAACTTGATGGAAAGATTCTCTTATTTACTGAATTACTTGGAGTCTATTTCAGTGAAGTGCTCGGTACGTCTTACTAATATTGCGTCGGTATTGGAAAACTCTTATATGGATATTCAATATCAAGTTAACGGCGAAGTTAAAATGAAATTAATCAAACCACGCTCACATATATGGTGAAATTGTCTATCGGTTTAGGGGCTGATCACTCCGCTTCTGAATCAAAAGTGTCGATTTCAAACCCAATGACTTTTTTGGGAATAATTATTATGTGTGTAAATACAATTGTACCTGTAAAGTAGACCTTTCTCACTTTAAAGTACGAAACAAAAAGTAGGCATTTTAAAGTACTACTGTCAAGTAAGAAAGGGCATGCTCCGATAGTTTGGACATTTAGAAAGAAAAGGTGATACAAGATTGAGTAAGCAGATTTAAAATGCAATAGCGGATGGATGTAGGAGTCGAGGATGGCCATGACACACTTTCCATGACCAAATAGAACGAGTCCTGGAGAAAGGTGATACCAGGAGCCATAAAAATCGAGGCGCATATGACAAGAGTTATTGAAGTAAAAAAATCGAGTGAGGAGTATAAGAATCGTGCCGTGTTCTCTCTGCCTACCCCACAAGGGACTTGGCGTGAAGTAATGTATGATCACAGATATCACATAATATTATAATACTATAATAGCTACTATACGAACTCGGGAACTCTGAACTAGAAGTCGAAGTGTGATGTTGCTATAATGTCGGACAAGAATTTTTTGGTAAAAAAAATCTAATATACATTATAAAATATAATAGATATAATTTATATTATTATAAGATATAATAAATATATTGAAAGCCTTACGTTGAATCGAAATTGAACAAGTAATGTGTTATTATATGAGCGAGAGCCTTAGCGAGCAGGAACTTCCTCCCCCGATAAAAATACATTCTGATCTATTTTCCTTAACGCGTCAAAAGAGGTTTAACCTAAATAATATTTTCTTATAAAAGATTACAATTTTACGAAATTCTATATATTATTATTATTGGAAAAGATTCAGGGACATTTAGTTATTTTTTTTACACTTTCATACCATAATGTGTAATGGTGTAGGCAGTGTTATCGCGCTGTATAAAACTTTTGTTTTCGTGAAATAGCATCCAAAAATGTGTTGATTGCTTCCATTACTGTTTGCAGAATCTTATCCTGGTCAACAATATTTTTTTTATGCCATTGGTTTTATATTCACAGATACAGTATTATAGAAAGATATTATATTTATTGTCTACAGGTTTGTTTTATTTTCGAACTTTTAATTTTGAAACTGTTTTTATTGACTTACTCCTTCAAAGTACAGGCAGCTGTTGGTTAGTCTTCCCGAATTTTTACGTTCGAAATGCAAATGGTGGCGCAACCTACTTTCAACTATAATTAGTTGACATCATTGGTATGAGCCTGTATTCGATCCCACGACTACTAGACTCAGAAGCGGGTCGCTCGACTTCCGGAACATTGAAACTGACAAAAAAATTACTTTAAAAAAAAAAGTTAAACCGACTTCTGGAAACGTAAACCACAAAATCTTGTAAATGAAAATAGTACCTTCATAACTAAAAAGCGATAAATAACGAAACTTACTAATTTGTATACTTAATACAATATACAAAACGTAATACTTTTAGAAAGTAATCTTTAACTGTTATAATATTTACTATTGTCACTCATTATTGAAGTCGGTGCAACACAGTAGAGTATGTTACCTGGGCTTGCACCGACTCCAAAAATAAGTGACATTTTGTGGTTTACGTTTCCAGAAGTTGGTTTAACTTTTTTTTTAAAGTAATTTTTTTCACGAGTTTTAGTCATATTATTGAGTTGTGAACTTTAATAGAAGTTAGTTCATTTACATGGCTTTCAGTTTTTAAATATATTATCACTTGTTTCAAGTCCGTTTGTTAAATGGTTGATATTTTTAGGAAGCTATAATTGTCATAAATAAGTACTTGGCTAGAAGAGTTCGATAATACTTGTTAAGTATTTATATTTTTGTTATTATCATGGGTAGACAATAATACTGCAGCCCGAATGAAGACCAATTGTTGCAAGTTGCAGAAAAAAAAACATTTTTACAGTATTGTGTCCTAACTCCTAATCGTTTAAGAGTTCCGTAGCTTCATCATCAGCACAGCAGTATCAGATATGGATTTAAGCTTATCTCCCAAGTATCACGTTATTATATGTATACATCACTAAACAGTTTCCATCGACTAACTGCGGTACTGTCTCCCAACTCCTAACCATTAAGGAGTTCTGTGGCTCCTTCATCAGCACAGCAGCATCAGACGTATATTCAAGTATACCTCACAAGCAACACGTTAGCTCTACATAATACCAAGTAGTTTCTATCGAAAAATTGCAGTGCTGTGTTCAAACTCCTAACCGTTGAGGAGTTCGGTGGCTTCTTCATCAGCACAGTAGCATCAGATGTTGACACCATAAAGAATATCCCTAAGGTGATATCTTAGGGATATTCTTTATGGTATTATTACGTAACAAAAACACCATACTCGCATGCAATTTTCGGAGGTTGTCTTCGATTTCTCCTGGTTTCCATCATCACTGGTGAACAGACATAAAAAATAGACATACAGACGAATTGAGAACGTCCTCCTTTTTTTGGAAGTCGGTTAAATAAAAACACAAGAAATATAATAATATTTTTTTTATATATATTGATACTGCCACATTTGGCTCTGCTGTAAGAACATAAATATTTATGCATCCTCTAGTACTAATTATAACTCAAAATGAATGTTAGGCTATTATATAACTTATTATAACATTTAAAATTAATATTGTAAATAGTATGAAATGCTAAAATGATATATATAGAATTAATTACGCATGAATATATAATTAACTAATTGAGCTAGCGAAGTTTATTACGCCTCAAAAGAAATAAAAATAGTGATTGTGGGTTATCCTTGAGAGGTAGACATACACCATCACGGACTTTTTTGTGCACATTGTTTTGATCTATCACTAAGGGTTCAGTCAGCGTTTGCAATGAAAGTGCTAAACACGGGAAATTATGACATTTTATTTGCTAGAGTATGCATAAAGTATAAATAAAAACCACACCGTTGACACATGTTTCAAAAAAGCATCAAAATCCGTTGCGTAATTACAAAGATCTAACCATATAAGGGGACAGACAGCGGAGAGCGACTTTGTTTTATAATATGTAATGATAATGATGATAAAATACAAATCAGCTGATTAATACTTACATATACACTGTAATTAATAAGGTAAAAGGTATCCTTTTTCATTTTCCTTTTTATATTTTATTATTCCTCGATATTTATCACACATAACTTAGAATTAATAAAAGAATTTTGAAAAGTCATTATAAGTGTTTCTGATTATGAATAGGTGGCTACCTCCAGTGGCACCTCCAGGCCATAAAGACACTCAAGACAATTGCTTAAAAAAAAGAAGAAGAAAAAAACTGAACTTTTGTGGTGTAAAAGGTGAATTAATATATTAAGTCATTCGCCAATGACGTTTTCGCCAATGACGACTGATATTTCAGACGTCTTCAGCTTATAAGTATAGAAAGATCATTGCAAACATGTTATTACTATTTAAAGTAAAGCGGCTTAGCCTCACCTGAAGCACTTCGCATTCACCGCATCCACTCGTACTGAGACTACACTTTAAGCAGATTATGACGGATATATCGTAGTTTCAGAACCTGTTAATATGTATTACTTTCTATCTTCTTACCAAATTTAATATATTAACTATTTGTTTAATATAAATTCAAAGCATATTTTATTTCATGATTAGTCGTTATCATGATTAGTTGTAAATATGATATAACATAACTTCACGCCTTTTTCTACCCAAAGATATGGGCAGTTGGTGTTAAACCTCGACTCGCCGTTATGTTTACGTCCTAAATGGAATAGGTGGCGAACCTATTGCTATACCGGGCACAAACTTTTAAATCATCGATATTTATCACACGTAACTTTCGACAAAAATTTCGAAAAGTCATTGGTGTGAGCCAGCAGGAAAACCCGCGACTTCTTGATTCAGTAGCGGGGTACTCGACCACTGGACCGCTGAGACTTTAAATATGATATAAATTGTTTTATAATTTGTTTTATTAAACAAAAAATCAAATCATCATAAATTTAGCAATATAAAGATTTCACACATTTTTGCAGTGGTAGAGTCGCGCAGTTTGCTGCGTGAATGGGCCTGGCCGGCTTGACCGGTGCAACATCACAGCCTTGAAGGTCAAATTGTAAATATGCCGTGTTTCGATCGGTGAGAAAGGTATTCGGAGACCTGTTTTCCCCGTCCTTATCCATCCTACTACCTGAAATACCGGTCAGGTACTGTAATACTGTCTGTATGGCAGGTCCATAGTTACTTACCACTAGGTGATCCCCTTTCTGGTTTGCCCTTCTATCCCGTAATAAAGACATATAAATACATAAATCATCTATTTCGATTTTTTGTAAAGAAATTTTGCTATTAAATTTACTTCTCTATATATAAAGAAAATTTATAACAAAATAGACAATTTAACAGTGGTGAGCCAAGCAGTTCGCTGCATGAATGGGCCGGCTCGACCGGTGAAATACCATGGCCTCTCAGAATTTCGACGTGAAGTGGCTTATGCCGCGTTTCGTTCGGTGAGAGGGGTATCCGGAGGCCCATCCCCTTCACTCTCCCCTTAATGCCACTTCTTACCACGCACTGTTCCTTCATGGAACCAGTTGTCGGCGACGGTATTTCCGGACCGCTACGACCTAGGAACCTTCAAGAAACGAGCTTATTCTCATTTGAAGGGCTGGCATCGCTGATGTGATGCCCCTGGTATTGCAGACGCCATGGGCGGCGGTGATCGCTTTCCATTAGGTGACCCGCAGGCTCGTTTGCCCCCTTCTATCATACAAAAAAGACAAAAGATATTTTAATTTATTTACTTTATATCCACGACTCAATTACTTTTGTTATGTCTACAAAGTTAGTATGCAGTTTACAATAGATTGTTGATTTTGTAAGATACAATAAATTTGTTAGCTTGTAACAAAAAAACTTTTACGCAGTAGTTTAATTTTTAAATAAATTCAGATTAATTGGGTACGGCAGACATACAATTACAATAGCCGAATTTCGTTTGGTCAGATTTAGACGCTCCATCTGTGAGGTGGTGTTGAAACTAAAATAATTACTTTTAATGACACTAGATGGAGTTAAATAAGGGTACAAATCTGTCATTAGTAATTGTTTCCAATACTTGTTTATTGCACCTACAATCGATATAAGTACACATCAGTGATATAATCGTATTGATTTTACGTGAGATTTAAAAATGAAGAATATATCTTTGAAATAATATTTTAATATTCTTTGTCAAGTGATCAAGTTATGATATTCCCAAATATTATTAAAAATACACGTAGGTGCTATGAATTAATAAACACAGTTCAAAAACCGTCAAAACCACGTGAGACGTTGCTTATTATTACTGTCTATTGTTTATAACTTTCTTTGTTTGTTGTCTTAAGAGGTCCTTACTTTTAAGTAATTAAATTTTACAATTAATTTTAAATATTTACTTTAAGTTTATAGGGTCTCTAGAGTATCATTCTAATAACTCAATTTTCAGGTTCCTAACAAAGTAGATGTCCAGTTTGCTGCCGTCCAATGTGTTGCAAAGGTTTCGCCGTTAATTGAAAAGTCAGCTATAAATATTTGTCACAAATGAGTTCCGAAAAAATGCGTGCAAAATGCTAAAACTTCCGGGTACTAAAGCGACATAAAAGTTTGTTACTTAACATAATGTAACTGCTCACTTTTTTCTCTAATACTATTTTCAAATAATAACGACGTGATTTTTAGATTATTGTGATAAAATAACATAACTTCACGCCCGTCCCAAATGATGGCAAACCTATTGCCATCTATAAGGCATAAAGTTTTCCGTCATCGATATTTATTACACATTATTTCCGAAAAGAATTTGTACAAGTCATTGGTGTTGACATTCGAACATTCGAACCCACGACTTTTTGATTCAGTAGCGGTGTGCTAGACTAGACTACTACTAGACTAGGTGCTAGACTGCTTAAACCACCGAGACTGTTTAAATCACTTTTTAATAAAGAATCAAACACTGGATACAATATTCGCTAAGCATTGTCGTAAAATGTGAATATTAAAACATATTTGAAACCAAAATCAGCTATTTATTTATCGTCGGGGAATATCAGACCACAATTGCGAATGCATCCGGATGGGAAGTAAATATAGGAGGCTTCTGCCACCTAAACTGCACGCAGAGGGTTCGTTTTGGCACAAATTTTGTGTAATAATTTTTATGAACTTGGCTTCAGGGCGCTATACCATGAATTACTGATGTACATTGCACGTAATATTTGTACCACAATATTAAATATATGTATATTGCTCTTTTGTGCATAATATGCAAATTGAATTCTATATTTATTGCTTGGATTTCAGTATTGGTTATAGGAAAATAATCATATATGATTTAATCGGAATGCAGTATAGGAGATTTCGGTTCTTTTCACATGATTTTAATGTTTTTTTTTAAATTTTAACCACGTTGGTTAAAACCACAGGCAACGTTGACGAAAATGCCGACACTGTGGTCAACATGCTGAGGAAAGTGTCTCATAGGCTGTTCCCGAGATCGCAGAAAAAGGAGTTCAAGATCTGCTGAGACACTCGAGCTGATGAGGCAAAGGCGAGAAACTCCATCCGATCAGCTGTCTTCGTCAGAATGGAAAAGCCTAAACCAGCGTATTAGAAATTAGAAAGCTGATGCGGCGCGACCTTCGTCGATCGAATACTCGAGCAATCGAGGACGCGATCGACCGCAACAAAGGGTCGAAAGTGTTCGCTCAGCAGCTTGGAAGGTCCCATCTGACGAAGCTGAAAGCGGATGGACGTGTCGTCACCTCTAAGCCCGAGATTCTCGCAGAGATCGAATCTTTTTATGGGCTCCTTTATTCCACACGGATGACCAAGCCGATGGGACACAGCGATGATGACCACAGAGCCCCGCTAACGCGTCACTATAGTGAGACATTCCCGATATCACAGAAAGCGAGATTAGTGCGGCTCTTGGGCAACTCCAGAACAACAAGGCACCCGGTGATGACGGAATTACTACGGAGCTTCTAAAGGCCGGCGGGACTCCTATCCTAAAGGAATTAGGGAGTGCGGTGGTACTGTTCTTCGAAAAAGGTGATAAGACTTTACTGAAGAATTACAGATCCATCACACTCCTGAGCCATATCTACAAGTTGTTCTCGAGGGTCGTCACGAATAGTCTCGCTGCAAGACTCGACAAGCTCCAGCCTCCGGAGCAGGCCGGGTTTCGAAAAGGCTTTAGTACTGTGGACCACATCCATACTGTTCGGCAGATTGTACAGAAGACAGAAGAGTACAATCAGCCGCTGTGTATGGCTTCGTGGATTCGTGGATTACGAAAAAGCCTTCCACTCCATTGAAACTTGGGCAGTTCTGGATGCACTGCAGCGATGTCGGATTGACTGGCGTTATATCGAGGTGTTGAGATGCTTGTATGACACCGCCACGATGGCTGTCCAGATACAGGACCAGGTGACGAACTCCATCGAGCTGAATCGAGGTGTAAGACAGGGAGATGTCATATCTCCCAAACTCTTCACCAACGCTCTGGAGGATGTCTTTAAGACCCTGGATTAGACTGGACAGGGTATCAACGTGAATGGTGAGTACATCTCGCATCTTCGGTTTGCCGACGATATCGTTGTAATAGCAGACTCGCTGGAACAGTTAAGCGGAATGTTGCGCAGCCTAGACGAGTCCTCCCGGCGTGTCGCATGAACTTGGACAAGATCAAGGTCATGTTCACTGAACATGTCGTGCTCGGACCGATAAGCGTCGAAGGGTCAGTTCTCGAAGTCGTAAACAAATACGTCTACCTATTCCAAATTATCCAGTTAGGTAGACGAAACTTTGATTGGGCAAACTGCGTCGAGTCTTCAGCTCGCCAATTCCACAATGTCTGAAGACCAAAGTCTTTGACCAGTGCGTCTTACCGGTGATGACCTACGCTGCCGAAACGTGGACACTCACGGTGGGGCTAGTAGCCACAAATTTAAAGTCGCTCAGCGAGCTATGGAGCGGGCTATGCTTGGGGTATCTCTGAAAGATAAACTCAGGAATGAGTATATCCGCCAGGGAACTGGGGTAACCGACATAGCTCGTCAATAAGCTCGCTGAAGTGGCAATGGGCTGGTCATATCTGCCGAAGGACCGACGGTAGATGGAGTAAGAAGGTCATAGAGTGGAGGCCACGTTTTGGTTAACGTAGCGTAGCAGGCCCACCAGCCCGATGGTCAGACGACCTCAGAAGGGCTGCTGGAAAAGACAGGATACGGAAGGCAGAGAATGGAATGTTGTGGTGCACATTGGGAGAGGCCTATGTCCAGCAGTGGACTGCAATAGGCTGATGATGATGATGATGAGAATCGCTTACTCGCGGTCGCGCTGTCAGTGATGATTTCAGTGATACATTTTTAATGACATGTGCCATCTATTACAGTCTATAATATGTCAATGATTTCAACCATAACTCAATTTGACAGTTAGCATGATTTTAGTTTAGATTTTCTCACTAGATGGAGCTGGATTCAATTTGGATTGCACATATTTATGTACATGTACGTGAGCGAAGCTCAGAGTATATATGTATATATGTAAAGGTATTATGTCGTAATATTTCTTTAGACACCAGCAAATATCAAAGCTGAGAAATTCTGACCCAGGTTTTGTCTTACCTTATATTGACGGCTCAACTGGATTCCTTTTTTTAGTTACATCTTTAAAAATAGTAATAATCATTTGGGAACTTTTAATTCCATAAGTAATTTTGTGGTTTTATTTATCCAAGAAAAGCTTTACATAAACTTAAAGATAAAGCGAGCAAAACAATGAAAAGGCCGTAATCAAAAGCCGTTATCTCTTGACCTGAAAAGTAAGGAATTATATTTTGTTTGTCCTTATAAAGAGTAAATAAATTGAGGGGACGGACGAATTGTAATTTAAAAATTATCCACAAGGGACCCTTTTTTTTCAAAGACTCACTTATTAAGTGTACATCTATAAAAGAAATTTCAGCTATAAAATAATATAAATATCTCGTTTGCATTGAAATCTCATTTGACAACAAAACAATGTATTCAGCGATGGCTAAATATTTTAAAATTCACTACCCTTTTTGTTGTTTCTCGTCTCGGTGTAAGTACTGGAGGTTGAGTAACCCGCTTCTGAATTAAGAAATCGAGGGATCGAATCCGGGCTCACAGCAATGATTCAGAATTCTTTTCTGAAATTATGTGTGACTAGTGAAAGTAGCCTAAGTTACTCCTGATTACACCAGCTATCTGCCAATGAAAGTCCAGTCATTTCAGAGATTACCAGGAATAAACAGAGAGACAGGCAAGAATTGTTAAAAATGTAATTTTGGTGTATATACCGCATATATATTCATATGAATGTAGTAGAAGGCAGTTATTTCATTATTAAAGACACTTCAATTCTATTTGTAGTATCTATAGATAAACATTGATGACTGACAACATCGTGCCTGGTGTATAGCAATAGGTTCCGTCACCTATTCCATTTCGGAAATAAAAAATCCGCTAATCAAGTAGTAACAGCCGCTGCCTACATCATTAAATAGAAAAAGATATGAAACTACAAAATAAATGAATTTCATTCGAAGACAAAAATCCTTGTAACATAACATAATTTCACGCCTTTTTCTACCCGAAGGTGTAGACAGCGGCTGTTAAGCCTCATCTCGCCGATATGTCAACATCCCAAATGGAATAGGTAGCGAACTTATTGCCATACCGGGCACAAAGTTTCAGTCCTCGATATTAACATACATAACTTCCGAAAACAATTTCGAAAAGTTATTTGTGTGAAAAAGCCTTGTAAAGATTTCTTTATAAACAGATTTAAAAACAAAGTATTTTAAAAAATACCCTTTCCACAACAGTAACCTCACACTTGTATTCCCTGGGGTATAGCTTGGATTGTATTAAAAACACCACTCAAATACTGAACAAAGTCCCTTTCAATTAATCGTGAACGACCGAGTCACTCTTCATTATCACGTGATCGATTCCATTTGTCGTTACGTTGAAAAACGCAATTATAATTATTAATAATCGATTAATATTTAACGAGTCACTGATATTAATATGATTGCTATCGTATTTTAATTAAACACTTAAATATATAGTTAAGATAGTAATTATGAATAGATGTCTATACTTAATTTGGGCCTCCAGATACCACTCTCATCGAATGAAACGCGGTGTGAGCCACTTTACTTCGATATTTTGCGAGGTTGTGGTATATCACCGGTGGGTCGGTTATACCTCCGTTAATTTATACTACTATTATTTCTATTGCTGACCTGTGTTATTTTTACTACAAGTAAAGATAACACCGGTCAGCAATGAAAATGTACTTGTAGTAATGTAATGTACTAACGTAACGTAAGTAACATAACGTACGTAGTAACGTAATGTAATGTACTTGTAGTAAATAATAAAATAAATCTCTTAAGAGAATTTGTCTTCTCGTTATTAATTATTACAATCTGAAACTCAAAGAAATTATTTAACACTGTAATCATGTCATTCTTTCAGATAGTCTAAGATCTTAAAGAGTCCAGTAATTGGTCGTTAAGTAAGTCAATCAAATACAGCGTTTACAGATTTAACACAGAGTTAGTTCTGTGTCAGAGCCAAGATCTTGGCCAATGCACGCTTGAATGAATCGGACAAAACATCAAGTTTCTCAACTTGGTCTATTTAGTCGTAAAATAAACATGAAACGTATCGCCCCCTTACTGAATGAAACTTGTGACCAGTTTTTACCTGATTGCACCGAAATGAGAGTTGAGTATTTCTGTTTAATATATGTATAGGGACTGTATATGTATGTAATTTGTACCTTCACCTGAACATTTTGGTGGAAGTCTGAACTTGAGAGGTATCTACGATTTTTAGATAAGTTTTTGATCTAATATACAATATGTTTAAATTGTGCGAAAACATCAGTTAAGCAAATGAAAGTGGCATAATAGGGATCGGGAGACCAGGAGGGAGCTACCACAATCAAATAAATAGTCTATTTCAAAAATGAAAAATTCGTAGCAACTGAAACCGACATGATTGCATGCTAATTTCGTAGCTTGTGGAAACCTAAAGTCTCTACCTATCCTAATGGGATACAGGCGTGAATATATGTATATGTGTTTAGGCATTTTAAGTAAACAAAATATAAACAATATGAATTAAATTTAAGAAGTCAAAAGGTCGTCGATTGTAGCTCTGTTGACGAGACCCTCCGCGACTTTTACGCACCGCTACTCAACTGAATAGCTCACTTGATAACTTACGCTAGTTGTTATTTTACCTGAATAAACAAATAAAATATATAAATATAGCCATAAAAGGTTTTTTTAATTTTTTGGCTGTAAACAAAGGAATCTGATTCACGTTAAAATTACCTACTGATTTTCTACCCGAAGGTGTAGGCAGCGTCTGTTAAGCCTCGTCTCACCGTTATGTTTACGTCCCAAGTAGAATAGGTGGCGAACCTATTACCATACCGAGCACAAAGTTTTCGGCTATCGATATTTTTCACACACAACTCCCAAAAAGAACTTCGAAAAGTCATTGGTGTGAGCCAGTGTGAGGATTCAAACCCGCGACTTCTAGATTCAGAAGCGGAGTGCTCGACCACTGGACCGCCGAGACTAACGATGAGCTTTACTAGTGATGAACTTTGGAAGAAATATGTGTAAAACTCTCTTAAACATTTTATATTGGAAAACATTATACGATAACTTTACGCTCTTAATAGTCGGACGTATAGGCAGCATCATCAGAGACACAGAAGCAATCATGCTTCGAGACGACAAATCCATATTCTAGCCGGTGGCACAATTAAATGAGAAAATAAAGTTAAATAATGAAATCAAGAAATAAAATCCATTATAATATTATTCTTAAAAAATATTGCCGTTTCTGTAGATTAAATGAATATTTTTAAAAAATCTCAGAAATATAAATTCCAATATCTGTCTTGAAGTCTGAAAAGTTATCGTAACTATTTATTAGGAATTTAATATTTTTTCTTCGTTTCTTCATTACTCAATATCAAAAAAATCGTAATTTGTCGGTTTATTTATTAAAAAATTCGTATTTTGTCGGTTTATATATTTTTTACAAGCGCTTATTTTAGCACTTTTTGACATCAAACCCTAATAGCCTGTTAAAAACAAAAAATGTAAAACGATCAATTTTGAAAAAAAACGTATTTTTGTCTATCTGTATACCCCCGTCACATAAGTATTAAATCCATTGTCTTTATAAGTATTAAGTCTTAAGTATGCTTTTAGTCAATATATAATTTAGTCGTCTCGGTGGTCGATAGCATATGGATTTAATTACTAGATGGATTTAATTCCAGTCACACATTAATTTGCACACAGCCCATCAATGACAACTCGGAATTACTTTCGGAAGTTGGCCATTTGGCCAGTCAAGGCTTGACAGCCGCTGCCTACATCAAAGGGTAGTTAAAAGCGTGAAGTTAAGTTAAGTTGTTATCTATAGTTTAAAATAATATCCCCATTTTGCTATTGTAATAATACTATCGTATTTTAATACTCAAAATAATAGACGCGAAAAGATTATTTTCATTATTATTAAGGCTTAATATTGAAACATAATCCAAAAATAATGACGTGCTTACTGACTTGCGATAAGTGGAGGAGACAAATTGATCCTGTATATAGCAGTTGACATATTACTTGAACGCATATATCTTTCTTATATTATATGTGCTTAAGTTTGTTAAGATGTTGAAGACATTATATTGAATAATAAGCATAATAGAATTAGGAATATGTTTTTTTTTCAACAACAAATACCCGTCACCTACACCTTCTTGTAGAAAAAGGCGTGAACACAAAAAAATATGTTCTCAAATCACAGCCCGTTACAAATAAGAATGGTAGAGTGGAGTGGTAGAGCCAAGCAGCTCGCTGCATGAATAGGCCGGCTCGACCGGTGAAATACCACCACCTCTCAGAAGATCGACGCAAAGTGGTTCATACCGCGTTTCTCCATCACTTCCTATCCTACTCCTTTAAAGGTTGGCAACGCAACTGTAACACTAAACGTGTTGCAGGTGTCCATGGGCGACGCTGGTCACTTAATATCAGGTGACACGCCTGCTCGTTTGCCCGCCTATCACCATAAAAAAATATTTTAAAATTTACCATGATTATGTGCATTTAATATTTACAATCTTAAGTTAACTGATTATACTTAAATCAATATCCTTACAGCTAAATTCAATCTCCAATTAGTTAATATGATATTTTATGTTTACGAAGGAGGTTTATATTATATTAATAAGTATATATATTATGTAATAAGATACCAATTATTACTTCAGTGGTTGATCGGATTAATTAAATCTCGCTTGTAGCCAATAATTGGGTTCGATTGTAACGGATAAGTTTAATTTTCACAGAATGTTCGTCCAATTACATGTCCCGTTATTATTATGAATGATATTCACTTGTGTATGTGTTCAGAAAAAAATATACAAAATTCGGAATGAACATGTAAGAGGACTAAAGTCATCGACATAGCCTAAAGAATAAGCAAGCTGAAGTGGCAGTGTGCAGGTCACATTTGTCGCACATCTGAATTCCGTTGGGGAAAACGTGGCCTGGAGTGGAGATCGCGCCTCTGAAAACGTAGTACAGCCCACAAACTAGGTGGGGCGACGATATACGCAAAATGGCAGTGGTTGGAAACAAATAGCCGAAGATCAAGTTTAGTGGCGTGCCAAATGGAAACCTATGTCCAGCAGTGGACGGCGATAGGTTGATGATGATAAAAGAGGAGCTTCAAAGTTGCGCCAATAACTGAGAAGATAAGAGGTCTGCCTTGCGTTGTATGAGCATGTAATGAGGAGCAATGATAACATTTTAAGTCTGATTGTGGGGGGAAATTAGTGAAGCGGAACAACTAAGATTGTTTGAAAGACGACATGATTAAGAAAGGCGTTAAGTGTAGAAGAAATAAATGATAGAGAAGTGTAAAAAGAAAAACCTGTTGTATCTACTCCAAATAATGGGAAAAGAACAGGTAAAGCGGCATTTGCACGGTTGAAATTACTTATGGGCTAGTTTTTGGTAGTGAATACTTTTATATCCTTAGGTTTAGACAGTGGCAAATGTGCCTCGACTAGCGGAATTTTATTGTCTTAGTTGCAATAAGAGGAAGAATCTATTGTTTTACATTTGACACAAATTTGTCAGTCATTTATATTTATTATTTATAAATAAGAAAATATTTTAACAGTGGTAGAGCCGCACAGCTCGCTGCATGAATGCTCACGATCTTACCACGACGTTTTCGCTCAGTGAAAGAGATATCCGGAGACCCAACCCGTTCCTCTTTCCCCTCCCCATCCCACTTCCGACTCCTTCCCTATCTTATTTTAGTGGCTGGCAACGCAACTGTAACACTATCTCTGTTGCAGGTGTCAATGAGCGTCGTTACTTACTTATTATCAGGTGAAAGACTGCTCGTTTGCCACCCTATCCTATAAAAAACTAAAAGATAATGTCAACCTTTCCATATCTATTGGAATTCACTAGAGAGTGGGAACTCCGTTCATTAGATTGCTTTTAATTAAACTGTTTCATATGTGTATGATGTACAAACACACATTAAAAAACTGATGGATTAGTTTATAAGGTTTAAAAAAAATATTAGATTATCTAAACATCAATACAATTCAAATTGAACATAAAATTTATTGAGAAATGAATAAAAGAGAAAGCTATTACAATATAAGCAAGCATGGTCTTTAGTTAGTTTGAACTCTTTTTCTACTTTTGATCAAGTGCAATAACATCTTAACAGTGTTAGACCCAAGCAGTTCGATGCATGAATGGGCCGGCTCGACCGGTGAAATACCACGACCTCTCAGAAGATCGACGTAAAGTGGCTCATGCCGCGTTTCGTTCGATGAGAGAGGTACCCGGAGGCCCACCTGCCTTCCCCATCCTACTCCTTTAAAGGTCGGCAACACAACTGTAACACTATATGTGTTGCAGGTGTCCATGGGCGGCGCTGGTCACTAACCATCAGGTGACACGCATGCTCGTTTGCCTTCATATCCCATATAAAAAGTGCAATAGGATTTTTCCTCCTCAAGATACCTTTATCATCGCACGGAACGCGTCATTTTACGTCGATTTACTTAGTATTTCACCGGTCGAGAGCCGGTTTATTTATGCAACAAACTACGAGTATCTAACGGATTAAAACACAATGCTTAATTTTAAATTTTATTAAAATTGATATTAATAAATCAATCTAAAAAAAGATTTTTCATCATTCCGAGGCCGAAAGTTTGAATTTCTTCTTTTGTTTGCGGGAAGAAAGATGCATATTTCAGACTGCTCACAATTAGTGACAGTTTAAAATTTAGTCTATTTTTGTTTTAATTTTCTTCCCGTTATCTATTTGAAATAACTTATTACCATGGTAACCGTGCAGTTGTTATTTCAAGCCCATATTATTATACGCGCGGCAATAACATCATTTAATAATAATAAAATAAAATAATATTTATCTAAGAGTCAAATTTTCTGATTCTGATAAAAATTACATCAAAAATATACATAGAAAAAAACTTGTGTATAAAAAATAAGTGAATACAGCTGTGTAAAAAAAAACCCGACAATGAATTCATCGGATTATTCAAGTGACGACTCTGAAGATGAAGAAGTGCGACGAAACATTGCTGCGGAAGCTGCGGAAATAACTCAAAATTGTTGTTATTTCTATTTTTTTTTAATTTTTTTTTTTCGTTTGGGGGGGCTTCGCCCCCCCCAACCCCCCACCGGGGCTTCGCCCCGGACCCCATCGGGGCTTCGCCCCGAACCCCCTCAATGAATAATTTGAACTACATTCGTTTTTCTTATATACAATGTCATTAAACTTTCGGTCCTGGTATGATGAAAAATAGTATACGCGCCACGGGAAGATAGCAGGACTTTTCGACCCACGCTTTTGTCACCCTCGCCTTCGGCTCGGGTGACAATATCGCGCGGGTTGAAATGTCCTACTTTCCTCCCTTGGCACGTAATGTACTATTGCAAAGAGACTGATCGAGGGCGACCAGATTGCTGGTCTATTCTTCACACAGAGCATAAGCATTGCCATTCAGCATGGCAATGCGGTAAGTCTTCTGGGCACGCTGCCAGTAGAACGACATGCAAAAAAAAAGATTTCAGCTACTTTTTATTTGTGTATATTGTCAAAAATGTAATTAATTTATTTTTTCTTAATATTGTAAATAAAGTTATAAAAGGTACTTTTCAGTTAAATGATATAAAAAACCCGACAGGCTAATGTCATTTTTGTACACGCAAAAGGTTTCGACCTTCTATTTAATTTCAGCAAATATGATTAAAAGTTTCTTTTTTTACGGACCCATTTTTTTTTGTAACCGTACAGCTATCGTTAATAATAATTAGTAAAAGCTGAACAACATAGCGGAGTTGTCTGGCCTTATTATTTTAGGGCTCAATTACGTATAAATGATAGAGTTTGTATTCTTTATTCGATGTATATAATAACTAACTTTCAAAATGGCGATGACGATGATGATTAAATATAGCTTATGTTACTCTGGGTGAATGCAGCTTACCAATGGTGAAAGAATTTATGAAATCAGGCCAGTAGTTTTTGAGTTTATTCGTTACATACATCGGAAAAGATTTCTATTTGTAATTATGCACATTTCCTATATGTAATAAGGCGATGGAATCATTTTTGTCATTCTTCAAAATTTATTAGACAAAACTTCTGAAAGAAAAGGCAATAATGTGCGAATCGAATTTCGGACGAGACTTCGGTTTCAGTTGCCTTGGGTCACAAAAACGAATAAAAATAATTAATAATCATAAAGGCAGACGTTAATTTAGTGCAAGTTTTCATTGTATATAATTATATAGTTGCAGTTGTCATGAAGTAATTACTTCATGACAACTGCCTTGCGGGATAGGTAGAAAAAGAGAGTGACATAACGCACTATTCGTTACTTACATATATCGTCTCTTCGAGTTATATAACTTTTGGTTTGGTTTTTAAGGCATCGGACATACTCCAAGAAGACTTTCAATTTACTCATAGAAAGCGTCTCGTGGCCATCATTGCCTCTTTGAGGTAAATAAAGTGATTGATACACTGGGTATTATTCACTTTATTTAGTTTCTTAGTTAGGCTAAGTTCCCACTTTTAGCTTATAGGCATGACTAACCTTTTTCGTGACTCCATAAAAGTGATAGCAATAGACAACGTCACGTAATACGGCAGATGCCGGCTTGACCACACCCTGGCACCGTTTATACTGAAATTAAAATTACTTTCAACGTGTAGCAAAGAGGCTTTTTGTCGATGGGTTATTGATATTAGGCCGACATGGGCGCGTCGATGGCACCTCATCAATAACAGCCTATAAATACGCCACACGACCATTGGACAA
Source organism: Euproctis similis (assembly GCA_905147225.2). Lineage (NCBI taxonomy): Eukaryota > Metazoa > Arthropoda > Insecta > Lepidoptera > Erebidae > Euproctis > Euproctis similis. The sequence continues at coordinate 12,015,459 of LR990114.1, read as the reverse complement.
AGCTTTTAGGTGTTACAATACATGATGGATACCGTAACCAAATAGGTAGGTAGATATTAAAAAATGAGTTTTTATACAAAATTGTCGGTGCTGACATGCCTAAATTCAATAAAAATCGGAGGTTGAAAAGTTTTGAGATATTTTTCCAAGTCATGCCAGTCGAAGTTATGTTGCTATTTTTAATGAAATACAGATTAAAAGAAACGGTAGGTTGATTGCATGTATGCAAAATGGAATTGTATCTACAGATTTAATCGGAAATTTGATAATTTGATATAAATATTTAATTAAATTATAATTAAATTACAATGTTACAGTGTTCTTGAAATATATATATAAATAAATAGATTCACGCCAAATCCCCTGTGAGGAAGGCGGAGAGAACTGAGCAGCATAAGTTCGGTAAGAGGGGTTTCCGGAGGCCCATCCTCCTTCCCATGCCGTTCCCATCCTTTGAACGCCGGGAACGAAATTTTAACACTGTGTTGCAGGTGTACATGGGTGGCGGTAGGTCCTCAGCATTAGGTGACCTGCTTGCTCGTTTGCCCTTCTATTCCATAAAAAAAATATCTAGTATAAATAACTAAATGTTACCATAATTAAATTTTATTACCAATGAGAACATAACATAACTTCGCGCCTTTTGTTACTCAAAGGTGTAGGCAGCGGCTGTTAAGCGTCGTCTCGCCGTTATGTTAACGTCCCAAATAGAATAGGTGGCGAACCTATTGCAATACCGGGCACACAGATTTAAGTCATCGATATTTATCACAGTTAAATAAAAAAAAGCACTTAATTTCCGGAAAGTATTGGTTTGAGCCAGTGTCAGGATTCGAACCCGGACCTAGAGGTTTGCTTGACCACAGAAAAACCGAGACTGTATATAAATAAGAATGAGAAATGATATATTATTTCTGTGTGGGTGGGTTTTTTAATTACTCGCTAGAATGAAACAACTTCAGCAGGGATAATTTTTTTTGTCTTTTGTCATTTTAATTTAACAAGTTGTATGTTTTCCTGATTACTTTCAATCCATTATTATCTTAAGAGGCGAAGCTATATATAGCGTGGCAGGTGCCTAGTTTTTTTTATGGGATAGGAGGGCAAACGAGCTGGCGTGTCACCTGATGACCATTGGAATTATATCTACAGATTTAATTCAAATCCCCTGTGAGGAAGGCGGAGAGAACTGAGCAGCATAAGTTCGGTAAGAGGGGTTTCCGGAGGCCCATCCACCACTGACCAGCAACACTTACTGTTGCGTTGCCTACCTTTAAGGGATAGGGGATAGGAAAGGATGGGGAAGGGGGGTGGGCCTCCGGGTACCGAACGAAACGCGGCATGAGCCATTTTACGTCGGTCTTCTGAGAGGTCGTGGTAATAATTTATACTTTTGCCATGAAACACCATGCTTTATGTAATAACAAGCTTATTAATATTTCATTGATATTTGTATATTTATATATATTTTTCTTTTTTTATGGTTTAGAGGGCAAATCAGCAAGCGGGTCATCTGATGGTAAGCTAGTAGCTCTTCCACATACATAGATAGTGTGACAATTGCGTTGCTGGCATTTAAGATGGGTTAGAGAGTTGTCAAAAGTGGGATAGGGAGTGGAGAAGGGAAATAGTATGTGATCCCGGATACCCTTCTCACCAAAATACAGCATGAGAAATTTCGCGTGGAGTTTCTGAGAGGCGGCAATGTTTCATCAGTTGAGCCTTTTTTAAAAATTCACTGGTGAATGGTAGGATTTGAACCTGGGATCTTCACAGCACCAATTTAACATCTGTAATATCAACACTAGCCATAAATTAATCACAAGTACGCGTGCAATCAAAATAACTCTACAATGTCTTTCAAATACTGAATATAAAAAGATATATTGTATCGGATCAACAAAGAGGCGGAATATGTATTGAAAATAAGTAATATAAATTTGTAGTAAAGCCTTCAGTTAACTTTATATGTGTGTATATACAAAATGAAATAGCATACAAAAGTTCACATATAAAGCACGTCTATTGTGAGAATCCGTGGCGTCTGATAGCTAGCTAGCACCATACGATTTTCTACCCGGCTTACTGCAAATAAGAAAATTCATTCCTACTGGCATTGGCATTAAACGCAATCGAGCGACTTGCAAAGTATTAAAGAAGCGAACGGCTATATTGCATAAGTTGTGATGTTAGAATGAAAACTTTGTTAAGAACACCGAGTGTGTACAATAACCTCTTTTGTGAAATACTATCGAGTTTTTGGTTATTCATCAAAACGATGGAATAAATTTACGCAATCTTTTTAAAATATTGCGTTTCATAAAAATTGTTAAGTTGATAATTAATAATTTAAATTTTGTAGCAATCATGTCGTATTTTTATTACATAGTTTTTAACATAGTCGCATTCTGTCGCCGTCTGTCCCCTTATATGCTTAGATCTTTGAAACTACGCAATGGATTTTGATGTGGGTTTTTATAATGGATAGAGTTATCAACAGGGTCGTTTGTATAATGTAGTCAGTGAATGTAGTAAAGAAAAAGTGATAAGTTTTCGAGATTTTGCACTATAAATATACATAGCTTCACGTCTTTTTCTACCCGAAGGTGTAGGCAGCGGCTGTTAAGCCTCGTCTCGCCGTTATGTTTACGTCCCAAATGGAATGAGTGGCGAACCTATTGCCATAACGGGCACAAAGTTTTTAGTCATCAATATTTATCACACATAACTTACGAAATTAATCTCGTAAAGTCATTGGTGTGAACCAGTGTGAGGATTCGAACCCGCGAACCTCTGGATTCAGAAGCGGCTGCTCGACCACTTGACCATCGAGACCCTTATATGTAAGTGCTGTAAAACCTACTTTTGATGCGGATCAAAGTTCGCCAGGTCAGCTAGTAAGTAATAACTGCGTATTTTATAGGAGACGGGGCTAATGTCAAGCGGATCATCTTGTGGTAAGTGACAGGCGGTGCTTATGGATAATAAACACAGAAAGGGCATTGTCATACTCGCGTGGGATCTCTGGATACACCTCTCACCGGAAAAAACGCGGCTTAAACCACTCTACGTTGATTTTATGAAAAGTCATGATATTTCATTGATCCAGCTAAAGCTAAATTAGCATTCAAAAGATTCCCGTTAAATATATACGATTTACGCGTTACTTGTGCCGTTACGTTACGACGAGAGACGAGAGGTCGTGAGTTCAATTCAGGGCTCACACTAATGATTTCTTGGAATTCCTATTTTTGGATATATATGTATCACAATATGAATTTAGTAAAAAGCAGTTATTTCAATATTACAAACAGACACTTAATTTTTTATATGTGTATAAATTATACACAATTACAGTACATTATATTATTAATTATATACCTTAGTACGTGCTGCCTGCCTGTTCGTAACATGTGAGACAGCTGAGGGAGTTTGCTTCTAGTTTATTTACGAGTATAATCACAGCAACAGTATCAAAGTTTAGTTATATTTACATAATATTGCATTTGCATAATAGTGAACGTTTAGTTTCAGGTCTTTAAATAACAGCATTCACGCGAGTCTTCTTTAACAGTGATAGAGTCTTGCAGTTTGCTGCATTAATGGGCCGGCTCGGCCTCTAGGAATTTCGGCGTGAAGTGGCTCGAGTCGCGTTTCGTCCGGAGGCCCGATCCCCCTTCTACTCACTTAAAGGAGGGCAACACACCACAGTGTTCATGGGCGGTGAGTAGTTGCTCACCTACTTGCTCGTTTGCCCTCCTATCCCGTAAAAAAGGCTTCTCTAGATTGAAGTCCTTAAGTAAACATCAGATTAATGAAAGTTATTTTTTTTTTTTTCAAACAATGTATTCTATGGTCTTTCTGATGTCTTTGTAAATATGTGTAGAAAATTTCATGACTGATTTCGGCCTAAAAGCGTATAATGATGATAGCTTACTGATAGCAGGCAAGCGGGTCACCTGATGGTAAGCAACTAGTACCGCTCATGGACACCGGCAACACAGTTAGTATCACAGTTGCGTTGCCGGCCTTTAAAGTAGTGAGATGGGAAGTGAACGGAAGAGGAGTTACCATTCCCACCGAACGAAAGTTCTATCAATTTACGTCGATATATTGAGAGATTCTGCTATTTCACCGGTCGAGCCGGCCCATTCATACACAGACAAAAAGTTTCCATTTGTTTTATCACTAAATTTACCAAATTGATGAAACTCTGTATAAAATTATAAACGTGTTATGATCTGTAAAAATAGATGTCGTCATTAAAAAGACCACGAGAGCGGAGCTGCGGGCTGTAACTAGTCAAAAATAAACAACAGCTGGATTTCTTTTAACGAGGACATATGTTATTTAGAATGTCATTAACGTCTATAAAACATGTTGGATAAAAAAGGTCGTATACATGTCTTTAAAAGCTAGAAAACGAAGGTGAATACTAACGGAAATACATAAAAAAATAATTTACTAAATAAAAATTGTACTTAAAATATAATAAAGGCATATGCAATTATTATTTTAATAACTAGACGCCTTTAATATCCAAAGGTGTAAGCGAGGGCACTTACGCCTCGAATGTGTGAAAAGTATGTATGCATTCCAAATGGAATAGGTGGCGGAACCTATTGCCATACATCGGTTACAATTTGAACGTCGTCAATATATATCACCCATAACTTCCAAAAACATATTGCTGTACTATCCGGTTTCAGAACCAAGAATTATAATTCAGAAGTGAGCCATTCAACTACCAGACCAATGAATGCAAAAAAATATCTACGCATAACTTCACGCCAAGCCGGCGTTACTTTGCGGGTAAGCAGAAATAACAGAACGCTATAAGACACCTCACTGGCATCTTTGACTTTCATAACTCTCGTCACACACGCTCGTCGGTTTTAGAGGAATCACGTGTCGCAAGGACACGTTTAATTTGGTCAAGGAAACTGTGTCATGGCCGTAATCGACTCCTATATCCTTTCACTTTTGCACTCTATATCTACTTAGTCATCATTGCATCATCCATTTTCCTACATATCCAAACTACTACGTACTATTTCTTATTATAACAGAGTCTATTTCAATGCGACTTCCTAATTATGTTCATACGACATGTAAAAAAAGAAGTGAATATATTGACAAAGAAAAAAACAGATTTTTCGATGGCATAGATACCAAGATCTTTTAGCAAACATTGATATTCTCCATGTAGGGTTGGAATGAAAGTTCATGCGTTTGTTCCGTTACATTGAACGCTCCGTTGGCCGCCAGCTACATTTCATTAGTTGCCTCCACTCTCGCTTCGATATTGCTCCGCTCATATTTATTGTTTGTACATACAAATTAATTAAACTGAGTAATTGATTTTTTTATTACATTGGCTCATATTTCAAATAATTATCATTAGATTTTTTTATAGTATGGTTATTTGTGTTTATGTTATATTAATTAATAATCACTCCAAGTAATAATTTGAACTAGTATTAGTAGCGTACGTTCAGCACACGGTTTTTTTAGTTGAGAAGTTTTTGGATTTGAACCCGGTACACACACAAGTCCTATTAATCAACGATTAAACCTAACACAGTCCACGTTTTTCGGTGTTCAGAGGTTTTTAGAAAGTACAAAAGATAAATGAAATAAATTTATGAAAAATCATTGGTGTGAGTTATGACTTGAACCCGCGAACTGTTAATCAGAAGTGGAGCGTTTAGCCTGCAAACCACCAAGATTAATTGTCTATTTATTATACATACATTATTAAATACTGTATTTGTGGAACTGGAAAATTATATCAGAAACTTTAAAAACCGACCAGTTTATATTGCACGAGTTATGAAAGTCGAAAAAGTGTGGTCTTTATGAAGGAAAAAATTATGTAAGAATCATGTATGACGATGTATTGTCTTTGCCTACCCCATACTGGACTTAAGTAATTACTTACTTAACTTCAGGTCAAGTCCGTTACATCTTATATATAAAATTCTCGTGTCACAATTTCCGTTCCCATACTCCTCCGAAACGGCTTGACCGATTCTCATGAAATTTTGTGTGCAAGTCTGAGAATAGGACAACATCTATTTTTCATCCCCCTAAATCACAAGGGTAGACCACCCCTCAATATTTTTTTTTAATTTTTCGATATATTTCTGTTTTTTATTTTTTTTATAAAACGGGATACAAAAATACATACAACCCTATATTTTCAACCCCCTACGATCAACCCCTATTTTTTAAATTTTATTTTTCGGCAAGACAACGTTTGCCGGGTCAGCTAGTCTTATATATAAAATTCTCGTGTCACAATTTTCGTTCCCATACTCCTCCGAAACGGCTTGACCGATTCTCATGAAATTTTGTGTGCATATCGGGTAAGTCTGAGAATAGGACAACATCTATTTTTCATCCTCCTAAATGTTAAGGGTAGCCCACCCCTAAATATATTTTTTTAATTCTTCGATATATTTCTGTATTTAATTTTTTATAAAACGGGATACAAAAATACATACAACCCTAAATTTTCAATCCCCTACAATCAACCTCTATTTTTTAAATTTTATTTTTTGGCAAGACAACAATAATATATATATATTATTTATGGCGCGCTAAGGGGGAGGCCTACGTCCAGCAGTGGACTAATCTGGGCTCATGATGATATATGTTTGTACTGCGCTATCAAAAGTGAGAGTTTATTTAACAACCATTACAAAATCTGGGCCCATATAAAATCAGGCAGAGTATTGAGCAGAGACGTAAGTCCTTAATCTCCAGTGCTCGCATACCACGCTCATAAAAACGGTTCTCAAGAATATAGATCGTTAAATTACAGTAAGCATATAATCCTACTAATCTGTCTCGAACGAAGTTGATTTTATTTCCAACAGTCAGAGGCCAAAGAGACGTGGAGGCTTTACAAATATATCCTGTTCATAAAATGATAAAAAGATTTGCAATTGTTGTAGTCGTGTTAAGAGTTTTATGGATAAATATTAATGATAATGAAATTACAGTCTCGGTGGCGCAGTGGTCGAGCACACGGCTTCTGATCCACAGGTCCGGGTTCGATTCCAGACACTGGCTCACATCAATGACTTTTCGAAATTGTTTTCGGAAGTTATATGTGATGAATATCGATGAGTGAAAAATTTTGTGCCCGGTATGGCAATAGGTTCGCCACCTATTCCATTTGGGACGTAAACATAACGGCGAGACGAGGCTTAACAGCCGCTGCCTACACCTTCGGGTAACAAAAGGCGTGAAGTTATGTTATGTTATAATAAAATTACAAATTTCAAAGAATTACAAATAATCTCGGTGGTACAGTGGTTGAGCACCCAGTTTCTGAATCAGGAAGTCGCGGGTTCGTATCCTGGCTTACACCAATTATGGGAATAGTGGTAACAGGATAAGAACCGCGTCGAAAACAAGGTTGCGTTGAATGCAAAAACGGATGAATGTAGGAGTCGAGAACGGCTAAGACACACATTCAATGATCAAATAGATGGTCTTCCGGATACCTCTCTCATCGAGCGAAACACTTCTCGAGCCACTTTACGTAGATATTCCGAGAGGTCGAAGTATTTCATCGTTCATTCATACAGCAATATTGCGTGGCTCTACCACTATCTATAAAAATATAATAATTGTTAAAAAATTAAAAGAACAGGATAAAAATCTAGACGAATAAGTAACTTATATGGACCTTATTGATAAAAGACTTGACCCTATCATATTATCTGCATTAGACACATATTTTGTGTTTACCATAAAAAACAGCGTATTCTTGTCTCAAACATTTGCTTTTTTTTATGGGATAGAAGAGCAAACGAGCAGGCGTGTCACCTGATGGTAAGCAACCAACGCCGCCCATAGACAGCAGCAACACTTATAGTGTTACTGTTGCGTTGCCGACCTTTAAGGGATAGGGGATAGGAAAGGATGGGAAGGGGGGGGGGTGGGCCTCCGGGTACCTCTCTCACCGAACGAAACGCGGCATGAGCCACTTTACGTCGGTCTTCTGAGAGGCCGTGGTATTTCACCGGTCGAGCCGGCACATTCATGCAGCGAACTGCTTGGCTCTTCCACTGTCGACGTTGCTTCATAGTATAACAGTAAGCTGTTGTGATTTGTTTATAGTCTCGGTGGTCCAGTGGTACGGGCACACGGCTTCTGATCCAGAGGTCCAGGTTCGAATCCTGACACTGGCTCACACCAAAGACTATTCGAAATTGTTTTCGGAAGTTAAGTGTGATAGATATCGATGACTGAAAAACTTTGTGCCCGGTATGGCAATAGGTTCGCCACCTATTCCATTTGGGACGTAAACATAACGGCGAGACGAGGCTTAACAGCCGCTGCTTACACCTTCGGGTAACAAAAGGCGTGAAGTTATGTTATGTTATGTTATTGTGATTTGTGGCATTATTATTGTGCGTAAGTTTAACGTCATCAATGTTTCAACTTTTTTTTCTTATATAGGCAATTAACTTTTGTTTATGCCAGTCTAGATAGGGGAAAAAAGTTTCTTAATAAAATTTAGCAACACAATTCGTTCTCCCGCTATAATTTATTCTGTAATCATAAGATTAGATTAAATTAATATTGTGATATAAAATGCTTGTAATACGTAAACATGTCAAAAATAGCTAAAAAATGGAAACGAGGAAAATTAGGGCATTGAATTATAAGGTAATGATTTTTATGGAATTAATTCTCTTTTTAGACATAAGCACCGTACATATTTTGGTTCTCGACACTTAACTTCACGCATTTTTCTACCCCGACGGAAGGCAGCGGCTGTTAAGTCTCGACTTGCTTAATTTTTCGTCCCAAATGGAATATGTGGCTCAATTTGTAGCCATATCTCCGGTTGAAAGTTGTCAGCCATCGATACTAATCATAAATAGCTTTCGTAAAGAATTCTTTGAAGTCATTGATGTGAGACCGGATTCGATTCCACGACTTCCTAATTTAGAAGAGTTTTGTGTGACTGTAGACAATCGAGACGGTTAGGTAAAATTAATTTCAATAAAAAACAGCTATTAAATACGAATCAATTTAAATTCCAACGTAATGTCTGCTTTATCGTGGGTATTGTGACATATTATATTTAATATTATACAGAACTCCACGATAGCAACAGTCAATTATCCCGGCAGTATTCACCCGGCAAACTAAGACGTATAAGGGGCGGTCGGCAAAACGCAGTGAGAGATACCCGGCTAATCCGGCTCAGTTCTGAATTTGTTTGGCGCAATTTTGCCTGGAAACTAATTTCCTCTCCTTGAAATATGGTCAGTTGTTTCTTTTTCATTTGAGATTAGTGAAGAATTTTAAAAAGAATGGTACTTCAATTATGAATTATGATTAATGACTACTTTTAAGTGTCTGTGAAAATAGAGATACTTTGACTTTGAATATTTTGTCATGCCATAGCAATTATATTTGAACTAGGTACTTATTTACTCTATGGATATTTTATCGGAAGGGAAGAAAGTCATGTTACAAGGATAGTGATGAGAATTACTGTGGATGAACATATCAGCAGAGGATGGCCAAAAAAGTGATGAATGGACTGGATAAAAGTTGATATGAGCATTATAGATGTAAATTCGAGGACGACGAGTGTTAGAAAAGAATGGAAAAATAATGATATCTTGTGCCGACCCCACTTAGAGAGAACAAGTTGGCTTATGCACTCTGGCTTATATTGAAAATCACATAGCTACCAATTAAAAAAAAGAAAAAAAAGCCTTGTTTGTATATATAATCCAGAACTGTGGATACTATAATATATCTTTAATGGTTCTACTATCATAGTTATATATAATGTAGCCAATAGTCACACATGAAGGTTATATACAATCGTGTTATTGAGATCTATCATGTAGCCAACTCCGCTTTGTTTGATCATGATTAAGTTACCGGGTTTTGAATGGATCTTCGCTTATATATTAATCAGGCCGCGCCCAAATTGTCTATTAATCAAGTTAAAGCATCTGGATGACAACGAACTGTCAGCTTAAGTAGTATTTGGTTTACGACGCATTGTAAACAATCGTTTGCGGTGGCTTGTTACAGTTTGGACGCTTTTATTGTTCAATGTTAACATGATTGTAATTATAAAGTGAAGCAGTATTAATTAATAATTGAATTGATTGATAAATTTGAATTTGTGTTTTAATTTGTTAAAGTCAATGATTGATTGGTAGCATAGGCAGTGGTAAAGTCATTCAGTTGGGTGAATAAAATGGCCAGTGTAATACCACGATATCTCAGAAAATCCACGTAAAGTATCTCCTACAGCGTTTCTTTCGCTGAGAGTGGTATCCCTATCCCACCTTAAAGGTGAGTGTGACTGTTACACTCTAGTGGTTGATGTCCATTGGTGATGTCAGTCGCTTACTATTAGGTGACACAATTAATTGTGTACCCCATTTCGCAAAAACGTTCATAGCCTGTCGTTTATCCGCATAGTAAATTAAATTTATTAGAGTACATAAAACTTTATGATTGGATTAAAAAAAACCTTCTCTATTATCGTATTGTCAACACCATCTTAGCACTTTCGAAAATATCATGATGACAAAATTTAACAAAAATAAAATTATCTGTTCCGCTAGATATGAAATGTTATGTATGCATCAGATGCTAGTCTATTTGTTACCTTTTATTTGATTAGCTTTGCAACACACGGCACAGAAAAAGCTTCCATGGCGTGTCTCTAACCACTAGTTAAGTAAACATTCTTATTAATGTTACAAGTGATGAAATATATATAATAATAACAATATCTTGGACTTGGATACTAGATCTTAGACTCTTGCTTTGGATAATAGATAACGGTTATTATTACATATATACATTTTTTTGTAAATAAATACTTGTAATACATAGAAAAATACTCAGACGCCATACAAACATTCATGCTTGTCATAAATATTTTTACTCGGGTGGAATTCGAACACGCCAACCTCTATTCTGCAGTCGGTAGTTTTACCAATACACCACGAGGCGCGTCGGTCATAGTATTTAACCTAAACTTATATATATTTTTGTATTATGTAAAATTTTACTGAGAGATTTTGAAAATCTTCAAAATAACAAAGCCTTGAGACTCGCTCGTTATTTCTGCTTCATAAAAACCACATTCCGCCATTTGAAGTTCAATTATAGTCGGTGCAAAACATTAAAACCATTATCCCAGTAAGCGCATTCGGCATTCCAAATCAACAATGACATTAACCCCCCCTAGTGTGGCAATCAGAGAGTAAGTGGGAATTTCCGCGTCGTTTCATACGGCTCCCGGCTAAATGTTAAGAGTTTTCTCTATCTATCTCTTTCTATCTATACAGATATCTGCCTGGATAGTGCAAATCGATCTAAGAAGACCTTTAAATGAGTACGGTGTAAAAATATTCTTTATTTTTAAGGGAAGAAAAGTGTAGCTACATGTTTCAAACGGAATGAATCGTAGATATACTTTTTTTAAAAATCAAAAACTTTGAAGCCATTTTGAAATGATTTTGTTACAGATTTTAATTTTTTAAAACCTAAATATTTTATGAGACGGTATACATATATTTGTAAACATACAACGGTTTAGGACAAAATTAAACAAACAATAAGTATTATAGTGTTTTTTTTGGAAATGATGATCTTAGTTCAAAATAGTGAATACTAAACTCTAATATTATTTGTCTTTGATTTCTTTCTTTGTTTTATGTCCTAATCGCTATATTCATACAAGACAACGTCTGACCTGTTCACTAGTATCATTACAAAGTATAAAACAAAGTCCCTTCCGCTGTCTGTACACATATATGTTTAGATCTTTGAAACTCCGGAACGGATTTTGATACAGTTTTTTTAATAGATAGGGTGTCCACGGGGTGGTTTTTATGTATAATAATATAATAAAGAAAAGGTGATAATTTCCGAGACTTTAATTGTAAACGCTGTAAAAATTGCCTTTGATGCGGAACAAAGTTCGCCGGGTTAAATATATAAATATATATAAGTATATATATATATATTATAAAATTAAATTACATGAAGGGGAATAATGAGATGTTTCCTGCTATAAATATACCCTTAAATCCCACTCAATTACCTTTTTTTCTTTTGCTTCTATTAAAGAGTTTTTAAAAATGGTTAACTGTACCGAAAACAAATTGTTTATTTGAATTCTAAAGCATTTGTAAAATAAGATGAACATTTTTCCCCAGAACCCTTTATGTACAGGTATAAATTTCACTTAATTTTTTTTTCTTTCATCTTTTCTTATTAAGATTAGGTACCTACCTACTGACTATGGTATCAATTTTCCGGGAAAATACGTAGGTCTGAAATACGACTCAGTGATTTTCTTTCAACTGAGTTATGTACATTGAGAATTATTAATATTTTTGTATCTATTACCAGGGTCTAGAGTCAAGCAGTTAACTGTATGAACGGGCCGGCTCTACAGGTGAATTAACACGATCTCTCACAAGATCGACATAAAGTGGCTCATGCCGCGTTTTGATCAATGAGAATGCTACCCAGAGGCACACCCCTCTTCCCCATTATTTCCTGTCAACTCCCTTACAGTTTGATAACGCAACGGCAATATTCTGTGTTGCAGGTGTCCATGGGCGGCGTTTGTCGCGTATCATCAAGTGACATGCCTGTCTCTTTGCACCTCTACCCCATAAAAAAATTAACGCTTTTGATACAAGGAAACGTAGACGTTGTTTGAATTAAAATACAATTTATTATTCGTTAAGAGGCTGGTCGAAGCCTCTCGCGACCAGAGGGCTGGTCTATTCTTCACACAGAGGATTAGCATTGCCATTCAGCGTGGCAATGCGGCCAGTCTTCTGGGCACGCTACCAGTAGACCGAGATGCGGAGAAATTTGATTTCAGGTAGTTTTTTAATTTTATATATTGTAAATAATGTAGTTAATTTATTTGTTCTTGTATTTATTATGTATTTTATTTTACGCTTACTTTGTATATAACGCTATGATCCATGTGTAATAGGCGGTGAAAACTATAGCCATAAATTGGGCATAATTCCGTGTGTCATCCGTATTTATTGCATATAACTTCCTAAAATAATAGTACAAGTCATTGGAGTTAAGTTCACAGTTGTAGAGCTACGTAACTCGTTGCATGAATGGGCCGGCTCGACTGGACCTCTAAGAAAATCGACGTGCAGTGGCACATGACGCATTTACTTCGGTGAGAGAGGTATCGTCAGTACTCGCCACTGCCTGAAAGGCCGTTAACGCAATTGTGACCGTGTCTCTGTTGCAGGTGTCTATGGACGGCGTTGGCTGCTTACTATAAGATCATCTGGTCGGAAGTACGGTGCTTTGATCACTATGAACTGAGGGCACAAATTACCCGTTTCTAATACAATTGATTTACCGTTGATTATTAAGTCTCTATAAAGAGGTTTCAAGTGAAAAAAAAACGAGAAAACAATCCGGGAAGAATACCTAATTAAAACAAGAAAAACAATCGCAAGGTATCTTTTAATTTGAATTTAAAAATCTGTTGGTATAAAAAATACAAAACCAACTACAATTGGTAAAAGGTATATTACATTTAATAAGAAAAGAATAATCTCTCCTCAATTCTTCTTCAATAGAAGAACCCATTGTATCCGTGTGGTCTAGAATTTTAAAAATCTTGTTTATGTTAAGCCACCGTTTGATATATTAACAACAAGGACTATATATCTTAAACATTAATTGATTATTTGATTTCAACAAGGTAGAGCCGGCCCATTCATGCACAGAACTGCGCGGCTCTACCATATATAGTTCTAATCAACCTATAGGTCTAAGTTGAAATATAAATTTTAGTAATATGTGGGTAACGGTGCTGGTTGTACATTAATTTTACATTGTCTTATCATAATTTATCTCTTTACACTTTATTGTACAATTGTTTGTTATCCTGAATAAATAAAATAAAATAAATAAAATAAGCACCATCTTATAGCAGGAATATTCTTCACTCCTATGGGAAAATCAGAAATAACCGAATGTACTTAACATATTTTTGTAATGTTTTTTACAGTTCGTTAAAGCCTTTGCTGAAGCGATAAATAAACGTCGTTTTATTTGCAATGAAATGTTGAAAGAAATAGGATGGATATCGTTATTTATAATAATTAAGTGGAATATTCCCTCTGCCTACCTCGCAAGATAATTGGCGGTAAGGTTATTATGTAAACATTTGATATAGTTTAAAGTGTAATCGAAATAATTTATAATATAATTTATGATTGAATTTCCAGGTCTCGGTGGTTTAGCAGGTCTCGGTGGTCTAGTAGTTCTCGGTCAACTTCGCGCTTCTGAATCAATACAAGACGTCGTGGGATCGATGCCGGGCTCACTACACCCATAGCTTTTCGTAATTTATTTTCGGAAGTTATGATGTGTTATAAATATCGATGACTGACAAAATTGTGCCTGGGGTATGGCAATAGGTTCTGTCATCATTTGATACATAAAAATTTAACGAGTCGAGGCTTAACAACCGCTGTCAATACCTTGGGGTAGAAAGAAGGTGTGAAGCTATAAATAAATAATTATTAAATGGGAATGCAACACCGGGATTATTTTAAATGCAAATAATAATATTGTTCCAATGTAATTAAATTTGGAGTTTGTTCCACTAGCATTTGATTAGTCGATTTTCGAGTTCGAATTCAAATTCAAACTTTTCAAATTCATTTCAACTTGTAAAGCATGAAAATCAAATTAGAATGTTATTATAGCATATGGCAGTTTGGTGCATAAATGGGCTGGTTCGACCGGTAAAATAACACACCCTCTCTGAATATCAGCGTGAAGTGGCTCATGCAGCGTTTCGGTCCGTGAGAGAGATATCCAGAGGCCTAACTCCTTCCCCCTCCACTGTTCTTGTCCCATTTGCGACCCCTTCCCTATCCCATTTAACGGCCGGCAACGCAACTGTAATGCTTCTATGTTGCAGGTGTCCATGGGCGGCGTTAGTTGCTTACCATAAGGTGATACCCTTGCTCGTTTATCCCCATAAAAAAGCGTTCCTTGTCGTACAGCGGTTAATAAATTAATAAAAATATAAAATATAAACTGCGTAAAATAATGTAATATTATATGATGATAATGACGGAAGATAGATTTGATTCAAGTAATATTAAACAGTAATTCAATTCATTATCCATTTCTAGAATTACATTTTGTAATTATGGGTTTTAATTTTCTAATAATTTAATGCAATCGTCACTTTATTTAAGTAGGTTTTTTATTGTTAAATTAATTATATTTATATGTATTGTGGTTGTAATAATATCTACTTGCTATGTAACTGTCCGTTATACACACACACACACACACACGCACGCACGCACGCACGCACGCACGTACACACACACGCACACACACACACACGCACACACACACACACACACATATATATTTTATGGGATAGGAGGGCAAACGAGCAGGCGTGTCACCTGATGGTAAGCAACCAACACCGCCCATGGACACCAGCAACACATATAGTGTAACTGTTGCGTTGCCGACCTTTAAGGGATAGGGGATAGGAAAGGACGGGGAAGGGGGTGGGCCTCCGGGTACCTCTCTCACCGAACGAAACGCGGCATGAGCCACTTTACGTCGGTCTTCTGAGAGGTCGTGGTATTTCACCAGTCGAGCCGGTCCATTCATGCAGCGAACTGCTTGGCTCTACCACTGTGAAAATATATAATAATAATATATATATTAAATTGAAAGCTGATAAATATATTTCGTATTATTATTTTAAATTTTTGTTTTTGCTATTAAAGCGATTATTGTGTCAAGAAGACTAATTTAATTAAAGAAAGTTTATCAAAATTTGCAACCGGTGGGTTTCAACCCTTTCTTTTTACCGTTTACCACTCTACGTCGATATTATGAGAGGTCATATATTGGAGTATTTCACCAGTCTACCCGGTCCAACCTCTGTTGGAGTTATATAAAAAGCGTAATTTAATGTACAAAATTGTCACTAGTAAATATATATCTACATAATCGTCTTTACAAGTAATAGTGCTTAATTGTATGAGACACGCCACGTCGGCTTGAAACTGCCACAGTAATTTGATTTGTCATCGTCAGCACTAATCAGACTAATGTGATGATTAGCATGTTTGTAGAAGTTATAATACGTTCGAATTAATTACGAGAAAGCATAACTAGAATAGCAAGCGGCGAAGGTAAGGCGTGCAATGGCGTGCGTGGCTTCCATCGTCGGAGCAACAAGTAAGGTACATCCCTAGCCACCACCTTGAACGACATAGCTCTCGTAGACACCTACTGACTTATATTCAACATGTATTTTGACATTAAATAAAAATACTACTGCTATTAGTAATATTTCTCTTTAATCATTAACGTACACGTTTATTTTTTTTTATTTAAAACAGTATTGTTCAGTTTTCTTACAAGTTACTGGCGACTTTATTTACTTTTGAACAGTTTTCAAAAAGAGAACATCTTTATTGCGCACGCGCGAGTTAAGAATGAGAAGGCAGGTGGAGAAGGACGGGTGACAGTGGCACTCGCTTCGACCAATCGATTAGTCGCATAACGATAGCGGCTTCTTAAATGCAGATGTGTCGTGTATACCAACGTCAGTCGGTAAGCGGCAGGCGGCCGGAGCTTACGACCATGGCTCCAGCATGCCGCTCTCATTCATACGTTGCCCCTTTGTAGTGATTGTAGCGTTTCACCGGCTTCAGATGGCAACACGGCTTGAATGTATTCACGCATTCATTGATGCAGTGAAATATATTATCAAATATAATCACACCTAAATACATATTAGATAAACTGTAGTTAATAACTTTTGATGAATTAAAACAATATTGTTTGGTTTGTTCTTTATGTAGAGCGGACACTTGATTTAGTGTTTTAAATAATTATGGTGTGAACAAAGAAAGGATTGTTTCTGTAAAGGTAAAATATATATACATTTCATTTTACAAATAACATTGTTTACTGTTCAAAGTGATTTATTGCGTTGATAATAGTAAAAACAAATCATGTCATGGCTGTTATTATTATGATTTTCGATGTAATAATAGGCTTCATTTGTCACATATGGTCGTTGATATATAACAGTAATTTACTTCTTTATGACCACTGTTTTTGGGGCTTGCGTCTTCCTTTTCCTGAAAATTTTCTGATAAGCTGTTTAAAACACAAAATGTCACGTCCAAAAATGATTCACTGTGATATTGTCAATATTCGTTGATTATTGAAAATAATTAAATAAAAATGAAGTTTCGGAAAATTTTGAAAACAAATCTATTCATAGGTGAAATTATTGAACACGTGATTATAAAATGAACAATATAATTAAACGTCTCAGATATTATTGAAAATTATTTCAAATAAAACAATTCCATTTTATCGAAAACAATACTGTTTCATTAATATATATTTCAAATATGTCTGAATTGATATTAAATAGAATATATATTTTATTTTAGTGCGTAGCAGTTTCATGCACAAGGTTAGTAGTAACATACGACAGTATAAACGTTTAAGATATAGATATTACTGAAGGTTTCGGTACTTTGAAACGGTTATCGAGGACGGTCGTCACGCCATAAGGTAACTCATAACCTCTTTACTGCCATCGATAGTACCAAAGTTTAATTTACTTCTATATGACTTGGTACTTACGATAAGCGGAAATAGGTACTTTTCCTATGCAGAATTTCTGTGTTTCATGTTTTAAAGGAATTGCTTAAATTGATTGAAAATAGTTTACTAATATGCATGGTTATTATTATGATTGTTATTATTTAGAAGGTGATATTTGGGTTAAAAAAAAATTTTATTCAGTCATGTTCTGTTCGTGTTCAAGTGGAGCCTCGAAATTTAAAAATATTTATTCAAACAATCTTAGTTTGTTTAACTTATTTCTCATACAGTTTCAGATGCTGTTCAGCCCTCTTATTCATTGGTAATGCATTGAGGTTGTAAATAGTCTAAAAACTCGAGACAATGTGTTTAATTTTCATTTTTTCATTTTTCAATTATGACTTATATACTCATCAGTTCGTGCATTTTATGATTAGTTTTTTTTAAAAAAAACGGATTTTTCAAAAATATTTTAGCGATTATTAAATTGTTATTATTAAGATTATTATGCAAAAAAGCTTCGAGTGTTCCTAAAAAGATTTGAAAAGAAAGAAAATCTCCAACGTGAAAAAACGTAAAAACGTAATTTCTTGCCCTTTTCTACCTTAACGGTGTTGGCAGCGGCTGTTAAAGCCTCGACTCGCCGATCCGTTATGTTGTTTCAAATTGAATAGGTGGCGAACCTATTGACATACATCGGGCGCAAAGTTCTCAGTCAGCGAAATTTATTACACATAACTTTCGAAACGAATTACGAGAAATCATTGGAGTGAGTCCGGAATCGAACTCACGAATTCTGAATCAGAAGCGGGGAGCTAGACCACTGGACCACCGAGACAGTAAAAATCTCTACGTTTAGCTATATATTTAACAATTTATGTTTATTGGATATTGTTTAATATGTGTTCGCTTAGAATTCGATAGAAACATCATGTCAACCTCGATCCTAAAAATAAACTAACACCCTTATTATTAATTCATGTTATCACGGCACAGAATTCAGTATGCAAGATGTCGCAGGTGAAATCACCAAGCCGACTCCAAAGTAATCACATACACGGCATTATTTAAATCCAGATTTAGCGTTTTAACTGTAGAGTCGCGCAGTTTGCTGCATGATGGGGCCGGTGAAATACCACGACCTCTCTGAATAAATGAATCGACGTAAAGTGGCTCATGCGGCGTATCGTTTGGTGAGATAGTTATCCGAAGGCCCACTCCTTTCCCCTCTCCTTTTTCATCCTACAAAGGCAAAGCAACTGTTACATTGTATGTGTTGCAGTTGTGCATGGACGGCACTATTCACTTACCGCCAAGTAACCCACTTGCTCGTTTGCCTACCTATCCAATAGAAAACGTTGGCATTTTAAGATGGCTGCCTACTATGAAATATCTTTTGGCAGAAAATCAGATTTCAATAGTTAATGCCAACATGAAAAGGACATAATCAATGGGAAAGTAATCTTTTCGGGATCCGCCCCACAAGGTCTGCCCCCGGCGCGTAATGAAATTTTAATTTCTTATAAATCCTTTTGAAGTTACGGACGATTACAAAAACCGGAATTCGTAAAAATAAATAAAATGACACATAATATTTAGGAATGTGTGTCAACATGAAGCAGAAAATGTACTGTAATGGATTTATTTTAACAGGTTATGGGCCCCGGAAAACTGTAAAATATCATTGTTTACACACTGTATTTTTCTTTTCGTAAATGCGTGTGTATTTGTGTTGTATGTGTGTACATACACATTGTCAACAGTTATCAAGTTCAGTAGTGCGTGTATATTCAGCTCTGATATAACTTAAATTCATAATTTGAACCCCTATTTAGTGCTGTTACGCCGATTTTCTTAGATGTTTTGGTACTTCAATGTATTGGCAGAACGAGATCTATTCTGCAAGAAAACGTTTCCTCAAGTAAATACTAAAACACTGCAGATATTCATTTCAATATTTATTAACTTTTTCCCGATAAGCAGCTGTGCACACTCTGGGTAAACAACAGACATTCCTACGCTGGGGTCCATCGTAGGATGGGAGACATTACAATAGGTACCTGCATACCTCTCTCCCTGTCTGTCGGTATTTCATTCCTCTCGTCTTTATGCTCTAGCTATTGCTTCCTGGATTATCTGGCCTCGAAGCTAAATTAGATAGCTGTATTATAGGTACTGCTACGCATAGATATATATACAAAAGGGCCTCAGCTACCTGCTATATTTTATTTTCCGTACAAAATTCCACGTTTTGTTGTTACCGCCGGTGTTTGTTGAAATGAAAGAAAAACGTTGTTGATATTTGTTGACTATCTTCCGACGGAAGTTTTAAGAGTCGTTTTGAGGGAAAAACAACAAGTTTTTACGTAAGTGATCGGTGTGTGGATTTATCTCGTATTGTTCATATTTTTCTTCTTCTATTTATTTACCCGTGTATAATTCCAATTTAGGTAAATATTGGAATTATTAAGATATGATCAGCCCTGGTGTAGTAGTGCGCAGCACACCACTTTTTGAGTAGAAGGTTTCGAGTTTGAATTAGACTTTTTAAACCAAATACTTACAAGTTTGTCAATTAAATGACCATTAGCTCGGTGTTCAATAACTTGAAACTAAATTGTTCATGTTAACTAATTTTCTGGCATTATAAAAAAAAGATTTAGACATACTTAAAGTATTTATGCATGTTAAAAGAATAATAACAATAGCCTCTTACTTTTGCTCTACCTTTGTTTTATTGAAGTTCACATAAAATAATAATGATTACAGACTATCCCTTTTAAATATATCGTTTTTTATTGCAGAAAAATATTGAATAACAGTAGTTACTGAGATTATTGCAATCATAAAAGTTAAACCAACTCTTAATAGCATCAGCATACGAATGGTTAGGGTTTATTCGCTTTGTAAGCGGAAATTGAATTTACAACATATCTCTTGGCAAATCTATACATATTTTTTATATCTATTTAGAGTTCCTGGTACCGTATAATTGATTGAGTACTCAAGTGTAACTTAATTTTTTTTAAAACCTGGATTTAATTCATTCCATAATTTTAGTTTTTTTTTACTTCTACGTTTTATAGGTCAAAGACGTAGACAGATTTATGTCCCTGAATGACATACTAGACCCTTAAGGTGGTGAATCCATGGCTTAAACTCGAGCACATTACATTTTTTTTACAATTTACAAAACATTCCCTAGAAGGGCAGGGCAGGCTAACATCAGGCAGGCGGCCGGTTATAAAACCACAGTCTTTTGTGGTGATAGTTCGAACGTATAACATATTGTGCCGACCTCACTTAGGGGAGGAATAAGGCCAGTAAAACGATGACAATTTTTATAATAATTAAAAATCAAGAATACTCAGATTCGAACCCGCAAAATTTCCCGTAAAAGTTCCTTTTTAAGTATAGTGTAGACTAATGCTGTTGAAATAAATGTTTTTTCGCAGACGATGAAGCCTTAGCGTTGGTGAAATTTATAAGACTTAACCCCGATAGTTTGTTTTATACACCCATAAAATTGTTATAGTAGACATCCCGGTATTCCTGTAGGATTCACTCGGCAATGTATGGTATACGATAATTCCACCTACATTTTACACTAGCCGTTGCCCGCAAATTTGTACGTATTTATGGAATTATTTGCTCACGAGTATCGTATATCCCCAAAATGAACAGTTAAATTATTAATCTGAAATAGTTTTACTGAAAACCGTTTATTTAGTTTAGCGGGGCATATTAAAATCCAAATGAAGGATGTATTTTAGACAAACTTTCTTTGTGAAAGGTTGTTCCCTTTTGACAAATACACTGCTTTACGATTTAAAAGACAATACGTAACATAACTTCACGCCTTTTGTTACCCGAAGGTAGGCAGCGGCTGTTAAGCCTCGTCTCGCCGTTATGTTTACGTCCCAAATGGAATAGGTGGCGAACCTATTGCCATACCGGGCACAAAGTTTGTCAGTCATCGGTATTTATCACACATAACTTCCGAAAACAATTTCAAAAAGTCATTGGTGTGAGCCAGTGTCTGGAATCGAACCCCGGACCTCTGGATCAGAGGCCGTGCGCTCGCCCACTGCGCCACCGAGACTGTCAAAGATAATACGTACTACTCGATATTTGCAACAACACCAAAATTTATAGGCAAATCATTTGGAAAATGCTGTCTCTTTGTTCCTCCTTAGCGTTACCGGCGGATTTTGACGTTTGCAACTACCAATGACTTTTCAGAAGTTTTGCATGGAGATTTTATTGATGACTAAAAAAGTAAACTGAACCAAATGGATTTGAATCGACACCTCGGGAACTAGAACCACATTACTAAACCGCTATGCCTCGGAGATTATTAAATATTGATAATAATTGGAACTATTAATATATATAATTAGTATACACAATAAATAACTAGTTGACCTGGTGAACATTGTTTCGCTTCGAAACCAATAAATGAGTAAATTTTCGATTTTATTAAATTTGAATAGCGTTGGCCGGGTATAAATATAAAAACGGTTTTTGTTGGTTATTCCTAAAATATAGACTTAAACCATCCCACACTTTTTTGTAGACTTTTTTAAGATGTATAATAATGTAGTACATTATTTTGATCCATCACTAAGGGTTCAGCCAGCGTTCGAAATTAAAGCACAAAGCTTCGAAAAAAATACTGTTTCTGTTCCATGTTATGCAAAGATCATACATAGAAATCATCCGGTTCATACTTTTTCTACCCGAAGGTGTAGGCTCGCCGTTATGTTTACGTCCCAAATGGAATAGATGGCAAACCTAATGGCATACCGGGCACAAAGTTTTTAGTAATCATTATTTATTACACATAACTTTTGAAATTAATTTCGAAAAGTCATTGGTGAGTGCCAGAATTCGAACCTCTGGATTCAGAAGCCGTGTGCTCGACCACTGGACCACCGAGACTATAAATCGTTGCGTAGTTGCGTAGTTTTAATGATTTAAGGATGCATAGGGACAGAGAAGGCGACTTTGTTTTATTCTATGTAGTTATGCAACAAAGTTAATTATCCGAACAAAATACTCGTGAACTCGAACTATAAAAAAAAATCTTGTAACTAGACACAGGCAAAAGGCAATTGAAATAATGGCCTATTTGGGAAAGGTTCCCATCTCGCATATTTTCTTGGAAGATGGATTGTATATATCTTAATATATTATTATTTAATATTTTATTCATATTTATTTCATATATTTGTTAGGCAGCTAGGGCATATTGAAGTCGCTTCTTATTTCAGATGTACGTATTTTATTGAAAAATATCACGACTTTTTCTACCCGAAGGTTTACGTCCCAAACGGAATACGTGGCAAACCTATTGTCATACCAGGCACAAGGTTTTTTGTCATGGATATTTATCACACATAGCTTTCGAAATTAATTTTTAAAAGTCATTGGTGTGTGATAGGATTCGAGCTCGTGACCTCTGGATTAAGAAGGCCTGTGTACGACCACTGGACCAGCGAGACTAATAATATCGTACATACATACAGAACTTCACGCTAAATCCCTTGTGGGGTAGGCAGAGAAAACAGAGCGCCATAAGGCACGATTCTTACACGCCTCACTCGCTGCGTTGACTTTCATAATGGACGCATGGACGCGCGTCGATTTTTGAGGCTCCTAACATCACCTTGATCCAGAACACGTTCTATTTGGTCATGGTGTGTGTCTTGGCCGTCCTCGACTCCTACATCCGTCTGCTTTTGCTTTGTATATCTGCTTAGTCAGTCTTGCATCATCCATTCCTTCTACATGTCCGAACCATCGGAGCATGCCCTTTCTTACTTTTACACCGACACTCTCTTTCAAACCAACTTCCTTCCTTACAACCTTGTTTTCTACGCGGTCAGCGAGAGTCACTCCGCAGATTTTGTGCAGTGCCCTCATTTATACCGCGTTTATTCTACATTCATGCACACTCTGCCATACCCAGCTCTCGCTTCCATAAGTTAGCGTTGGGATCAGGACTGCATTGTGGATTGCTAGCTGGGCTTTTCTGCTAATGTTTTTTGCGCCCAGGAATCTGCCCAACGCTCCATTGACGCTATTTCCTAACTCCACTCGTCTTTTTACATCCGCGGTGTACCTACCTTCAATCCCTGCTAAAAGCGCATCCAAGATATACAATTTGATTCACCTAATCCAGCACTACATCATCAACTGTTATCCTTGCATCCGTTCTGGATTCCTCCATTTCAAACACCAGAACTTTCGTTTTCGTCGCATTCAGCTGCAAGCCTTTAATCATGCAATCATCTTTCATAGTAGTGACTAGTGTTTGCAGGCCCGACGGCGATTCGGCTAGAAGCGCGGCGTCATCTGCGTAAAGCAGGCAGCTCACAACTAGTTCACCCATTCGCATCCCTACATCCATCGATCTCACTCTCTGGAGACAACTGTCTAGGTACAGGATGAACAGTCGAGCGGACAGCGCGCAACCCTGTCTGACGCCAATATTGACGTCAAACCAGGGGGACAAGCCGCCGTCAACATGCAAACACGCTGTGCAGCCCTCATAAGTGGACTGCTAAGCGCGCAGCAGCGCTCCACTCACCCCATAGCCCGGGGGTATGTCCCACAGATCTTTCCGTAACACTCTGTCAAACGCTTTTTCCAGATCTAAAACCACAGAAAACCTTCCGGTTAACAGCCAGTTGTTTCTCCACGATGTTGCGGAGAGAAAAAATCTGATCCATGCACCCTCGTCCGCTTCTAAAACCACCCTGAGCTTCCCACAACACTCCATCAGATATCACCCTTATTCTCCTTTCAATAATTTTCCTATACACTTTCGCTGCTAAGCTGATCAAACTGATGGCCCTGTAACTGGCGCCCTGCATACGTGATCCCTTACTTTTATACAAGGGCACGATGACAGCGCGCCTCCAAACCATGGGAACTTTACCCGACCTCCAGCATAGATTGCTCAAGGTCATCAAAGCGACCCGGACACAGGTTCCACCGTGTTTCATCATTTCAGCAGACATCATATCAATCCCAGCTGCCTTATCATTTTTTATACTTCGAATCGACCACATACTTCTTTTGCACTATCCACTATACTTTCTTTCATTCTTTCCCAGCATTCTTTAACAACTAAGTCAGAAAGACTCATGTCATTGAGTCCTTTGCTGACTAGATCTACATACATACTCCGTACACTTTCATCTTCTAATTTCTCACACTTTATCCCTTCAAGCTCTCAGAAATGGGTACGCACTCGCCAGTGCCTCAACTTCTTGAATAGGCCCACGAAGCGGCTCACCACCAGGTAGTGGTCCATATCAAGAGTGGGGCCTCTGTAGGCTTTTATATTCCTTAGAGTGTTTCGGAGACGACTGTCTACCAGAATCAGATCAATCATACTCTTTTGTTCATTCCGTCTCCCCGGATACGTGTGAATATCTTTATGACGGAATAATGTGTTAGACACAAGGAGGCTCCGTTCCAGGCATACGTCCAAGATTGGCTTACTAATATCATTCACTCTCTTGTCACCATTCGGACCAAGGACGGCCTCCAGGCCATCTCTCTTGGTTCCGACTCATCCATTAAGATCACCACACAGAATTATCATCTGCTTCAACCAAATCCAGGATATCCCTAACAGTTTCCCAAAACTCCTCAAGTTCGCGGGGATCGGTGGAGCTGACGGGAGCATAAGCTGCGACCAGGAAGACTCGCGTGATCCCTAGTTTCATTCGAACCCAAAGATGTCTCGGGCCTACCAACTCACAATCTTTCACTCCGGAAGCAAAGCGGGAGGAGAGAACGACTCCAACACCCCCACTGGCACGGACGTCCGGGTCCACTCCGCACCATCGGGCTACCATGCCACCGGGGAGGTCCTCGGTCTCACTCCCCTTCCGCTTTGTCTCCGTCAAACATAAGACATCCAGGCATCTCTCAATTATTACATCCATCATCTCATTCATCTTTCTTGTCATAGTTCCTCTTACTTTCCACGTGCCTATATGCACTCAACACTCCTCGTCCCGCCAGGTTTGGCACTGCGTGAAGGGTGGCGGCCCCCTTCGCCGCATGCGCATGCAGCCGCACCGACGCGGACTAATCGGTGCCCGGCGCTTACGGGGCACGCCCTAGCAGCCCGTCCGGCTGAGCTTGTTTCGGTCAAGATTGCGTCCCACTGGGACGGCAGGGGTCGCGACGTGCACGCTCTTGACTAAAAACTCAATTATATGAAAGCAAAATAGTAACTAAAAAGAGTAACTTAGAATTTCATTATTAATTTTGTAATTGTGGTAAGTTTTTAACGGTGGTAAAGTCTTGCAGTTCGCTGCGTGAAGGGGCCGGCTTGACCGGTGAAGTGGCTCGTACCGCGTTTTGTGCGGTGAGAGACAAATCCGAGGCCCGATCCCTTTTTTCCCTTCCGTTCTCCTCCTACTCCCTTAAAGAACGGTAACGCCCCACGGTTTTCATGGGCGGTGAGTAGTTGCTTACCATCAGGTGACACACTAGCTCATTTGCTCTCCTATTCTAAAAAAAATGATATTAGAGAATTTAAAATGGAGATGTAAGTCTAGATTGACTACTACCATCAAGAAATTATTACATACGACAGTTTATATGTGATTTTATTGAAAAATGTATATAATTATTTTTTTATTTATGCTTATTAACAATTCCAAATAATAAGCCTGCCTGAGTGTGGGTGTATTTCACCAATACTCTTACCGATATTCCTATCCATCTTTTATACATGAAATAATTTTGTATTGGAGCGTAACTTTAAATTGGTTTTATAAATATGTCATATTTGTGAAAGAGTTATAGTCAGTAAAAATACGAAGCGGCCGGAGTTGGGGGAAACAATTAGTATTTATGGCGGGCACAAAGTTCGCCGGGTCAGCCGGTTCAGCAATAATATAGCCCGACGATAAAAATCAACCGAGTGAATCTTTGTACCTTTGGGTCAGTATACTAATAATGATATTAATATATTATATTGCTTCTAATAACTTTATGTGATGTGATATTCTTTTTTCTTTCTTTTTTATGAGAAAATGAGTAATCGATTGAACGAGTCCTATGATTTTAAGCGACAAGCGCCACCTATTGGCATATGCAATACCTATCAATATTTTGTCAGCCTTTCTGATCGACTACCCATCATTGGAAAGAGGCGAAATGAGTGGTCTACCGAGATAGCTCGACTGTCTGAACGTCACGAGGCATAAGATACTTTAAGTGCGAACTCCAGCGAACCCATCCTCGCAGCCAACTGTTATATTTAAAAAAAACCTGATACTTATTCACTCTTCACACACTTTAGTCTCGGTGGTCCAATGGTCGAGCACACAACTTGTGATCCAGAGGTCGCGGGTTGGAATCCTGACACTGGCTCACACCAATGACTTTTGGAAATTGTTTTCGGAAGTTATGTGTGATAAATATCGATGGCTGAAAACTTTGTGCCGGGTATGCCAATAGGTCTGCCACCTATTTCATGTGGGACGTAAATATAACAGTTTGACGAGGCTTAACAGCCGCTGCCTACACCTTCGGGTAACAAAGGCGCGAAGTTATGTTATGTTATTCACTCAATGGAGTTTCTAGTTGATACGAAATTTGTGCTACTCGAGGATGTAACGAGCCAAAGGAGGGGGAAATTTATAGCTTTTGAAACGGCGTTTACCTTTTGAATTGAGCGTTAATCTTGTGTGAAAGACGCGACGTTGCTGTGAAGTGTATTAGTAATCTACATTTTATTCAGTTATTGTTCTGGCGAGCAATCATTTTTTATTTTCTTCTTACGTATAATTTAAGCGACATATATGTCGCTTATCACTAAATTATATAAACATTTATTTGTAGAATATAATTGTATTAGTTGAAGCGTTCTTCACTTTTCCGAGCTACGCAAATGTTTTTTTTTAATAAACTAAACAGTCAGACATACTTGTAATTTATAAATACATATTGAATACATAGGAAAAAAATCCAGATATCATAATGTAGACATCCATATCTTAAATATTTTTACTCGTGAATATGATGGCAGCTGCTGAGATGTCAGTTGTTTTAGTAAGTAACCTCCTCATGAGGACATAATTAACCGAACAAAAACAAACTCATATAAATAAAATCAAGTCTCCTAGAGGCCCTTTGCCTCTAGGAGACTTGACTGGTGTAAGATAGTACTATCAGAAGGGATATAGGTAGGTCCTTAGAATGCCTCGTAATTAGCTAGTATAGAGTTAGTCTTGAAAGTTATAAGTTATCTTCAACAATTCCCAAAGTAGGTTGACGTCACGCAGACGGCCGTCCGTAGAATCATAGCCAATTTTTTTGATAATATGGACAGTTTGAAATCATGATACATTGTGTTGAGCCCACTTAAAGTGGGATAGGGGTAGGAAAATGATGATGATCTACAACAGTTAAGATCTATAGTATCAAAGCCATATATTAATTCACTAATAAGATCCAAATCCGAAAATTTTCAAAATATTTTCTGCCACACATACAGAAGTAAGACGAGAGTACTTATTTGTAGACAAAATATTTTTGCACACACAAACACACGCACAAATTTATAAAGACCTCGATTTGTTACATCGAGTGAGCGTTGTAGAAAATTTGTTTAAGAAAGTCATTTATCACTTTCCGATGTACACATAAAATGGCATCCTCAATTTGATCAATTTGTATATTTATTTTTGGAAATAAGTTAATTATTGGAAACATGTTAAGACTTAAACGTCTTATCATCTAAAGGTGTGGAATACTCCGCTTCGAACTCGTGGGATCGAATCCGAGGTGTATAGTAATAGGTTCTGCATATTAATACATTTAAATAAATCATATTAATCATTTTGCCTACGCATAATACGATTATGCGGTAATATGCGACACCAAAAAAGAGAAAAATAAAATTGATGATTGTTTTCAAAACTTAAATTTACTAGTTAAATGAATTTATAAATTAACATTTTGAGTTTTTACTGAAGAAGATATATTTCATATCAACAGTGTTAAAAACAACAAAACGCTAGTTTGATATGTGTGATTATATGTAATAAGTTACGACACAATATTCATGTCGTGACTGTCTGACTCAGTACGTTCAAAGTCAGCTTTCCCATGCCCAAGTCGTACGTAGTTATTTACCTGTATCTGATCCTTTGTCTATTTTCGCTCCACAAAGTTTTCTTTATTTGCTCTGCACGATTGGCTGGTTCATTCCGACATAACAAATGAAACAAAGTTATTGCTTAGTTTTTCCGTATTAGTTTCTTCACAAAACAAATCTTGCGCATAAGATAAATACTACCCTTTTAATTTGCCGGTGGCTATTTGTAAATATCACTGATGGAAATAATATATAAAATTACTTTTGAACTTTTATGGATCAATACGGAGTTTAGTGTTTTGGCAAGTTTACTATATCTACAAGTTTTTCAATATCAACTTTGATAATCATCTTTTCATTGATTTTTCTATACTATGTTAAAAGATTCTTGCGTTAATTCTCATAAAAAAGTACCAATAAACTGTTATTATGCTAATGTCTATTGTCGAAAAGAAAAATGGAAGGGCGGAAAATTTGCATTGTGCAAACGATTTTCGTCTCTCGTAACTACCAATCAAAAGATCAATATAAAAAATAAGCTACGATATGTTTGTGCCGGCTTAAATAGCTATTCAAAGATATGCTTGGGGGAAAAAGAATTCATACCTTCTATATAGGCCCAAAAAAGAATCCCCTTTTTACGATTTAATTTCACGCCACCTTACGCAAGATCGTCTTTATGTAGAACGATATTAAAATTGCCGGTAGGTAGCAGGTAGGTACCTGTTTTATGGATGTCATTTTATTGGGTTACACACATGTTTACATATAAATGCATATATAGGTTCGCCTTTTGAGATAAACGGACGGAATTAAGTTCCATATGCCGGTTTGTGGACATCACTTTAGTTTTAAGACCTCTAACGGTGGTCTTTTAAAACGTTTTACTTGATGATACGTCATATGTTGACGTGGATTTTTTATGAGCTAGGAGGGCAAACAAGCAAGTGGGTCACCTGATGGTAAGTAACTTCTCACCGCACATGGACTCTGTAGTGCGTAGCCGTCCTCTTAGGGAGTAGGAGGGGAAAGGAAGGGGAAAGGAGATAGGTCCTCCCGATACATCTCTTACCGCACCAAACGCGGCAAACATCACGGCGATATTCAGAGAGGTCGTGGTATTCAGCGGTCGAGCCGATCAATTCATGAAGCAAACTGCAATACTCTACCACTGTTAAAACAAACCTTCCTTAATTCTTAAATATTTTGTTATTCTACTGCATTTTAGAGCATCTGATCGCATTCTGATGTTATTGCTTCGCGTCACATTATGGCCATTAGAAAACTTTCCAACCACACCAAAGGATATTTACACAATCGTTTTGAAATAAACTTGTTAAAGAGTTACGTGTACATCTTACATCTTTCCGCTAAGATGTCTCAAATACATGATATCAATATTTCATCTCTTCTTCTTAATACATGTGCTTACCACCGCAGTCTGTTTTTTCTCTTCCAGCATCTCTTGGTGAAGTGCATTTGAATGTACTTCACAAAGAGATGCTTTTACTCAATAGCGCAACAGATTTAATTACTGCATTTTAAATTAACAGCAATAACAATTGACGATATCAATAAACTTAAATATAAAATTCGATTCAAGACAATTTAAATGTCTTTGTATTTGAGTTAAATGTCTGAATAAATTGCCTTGTAATTGCCACCATAGATTCTACCTCACTCAGTCCAGGGGTTGACTTATAAGCTTGCACAGCTATCACAACAATATTAAGGATGGCATTTATTATTCATTCTGTAATGATAGTATCTTAATGCCGGTAACCTATCATAATCCCACTTATTAATACGTTATATTTTTTGGCTTGGAATAATTAGTCAAATATACAACAATATGTCTGTAGAAAAAGGGAAATATATTTCTTTTCAAGAAAAAGAATGCCTGAAAACTGTTTATATGCATATCGGAGCGTGAACACAGTGGCGCCATCTTCATTGTATTTGTAAACTACTTTAAGTTTTATAACTAATTATAATACGGGTCGTATTGGTAGTACGCAGTGATTAGTATGCAGGCGATCCGATCACGTAAGCCGAACTTAGCCCATGATTATAAGAGGGAGAATTGCACAGTAGTATGGAGACACAGTTCTGGTGACTGGTGAGGTGGAGGGACAGCCACCCAAAAGTTCCTCTCTCAGGACGTTCATTGGTAGAAGAGTAATGTCGTATAGACGCGACTACTAGTGAAGTAATTGTGCATATGGCAACAATTTTACAATCATAGTTTTGCTGATTGTTTTAGATTTATCACATTATTTTAGAAGCTATACTACAGCATGGTGGTCCATTGTGACACACTCTTATACACTCATGCTCTCTATATCCGGCATATATTCTAGTTCTAGTTCAGCTTCTATTCTTATTTGTTATCAATAATGAAATTGAAAGATTCAAACTCCAAAATCCATCAATTAGTTAATTTGTAAGAAGTAAATAAATTGTAAAGTATGTCATTGGAACGAAGTTCCTTATCGCGCGTTGTGAAAGGGAGCTAGTCGGAAAAAATTGTCACGACACTTTATCCATGCCAAACTGAACTTTCAAGTATCGGCTTATTATATTTAGAATTAATTTTATTTATTATATTTAGAATGAATGAATAACTACCCAAATGGTCTAGTCAAGTCTAGTGGCTGGGATACCTTGCTCTCATACAGGGGGCTTGGGTTCGAATCCCGGTATCGGAACTCTTTTTGAAGTTTTATTTTCCATGTTTTCATATTTTTTATGTTTTTTTTTTTAGTTCTGAATTTAATTAAAATTCCTTCACTAATTAATCGATAGGAACTTCGTTCCATCAGGGTGTCCCTTGACACCTCTCAAGTTTTTTTTTATGTTTCTATTAAGTTTCTCGACAGTAAAGACCTTAAGCTTACTGACTTATGTTTCAGTTTTTCGTGAAAATAGAGGCCGGAACTATTTGAAACTTCGAGATAAAATTAAAATATGACAGATAATTATAATTTTTGTAACATATAATAGATACATGTACAATGATTAGATTTAAACATTTTATAAAAAAATAAACATAACATAACATATTTTTATATGAAAATAAGTTTTTAATACTCGTATACTAGAGAGTGCTAAAATAATTAAATATATAAATAATATCTCGTCTCACGTCTGCTATGTGACAGAATAAATATTTATATATGAAACTTGAGGGCCGATCTAATAAATATAATCTACAAACTACTTAACGGATTTTAATCAAATTTTGCACACCGTATGCAGTTTGATCCAACTTAGAAGATAGGACAGATTATAAAACTTTATAAAACTCCAACAGCATGGGCGATTGTGGGGCCTTACATTAAGATAAGACACGTTTTTTAAAAGTATGAAATTAGGTCAAAATATATGGCAGGTCTGGAAATCAGTCAACATCATTTTTTTAAACCCTAAATATCAAGGTTCAAAGAGGTCAACGCTTACTTATATGTTTTTGGCAAAATAACTTTTGCTGGTTCAGCTGATTATAATATAAAACATATATGGAGATAATTAAATTTAATATAATAGTTTTTTTAAACTAACATAAAATAAATAAATAATATTATATAAAATAGACCTCTCCCAATGTGCGCACATTGGGAGAGGCCTATGTCCAGCAGTGGACTGCAATAGGCTGATGATGATGATGATGATATACAATATATACAATTAAAGTACTAGGTGAAGTCAAATTTCTCCTCTTCTCGATCAACTGGTCGCGTGCCCAGAAGACGGATAGTCTTCTTCATTGCCACGCTGACAGGCAATGCTAATCCTCTGTGCGAAGAATAAACCAGCCCTCCAATCGCGAGAGGTCTTGATCAGTCTCTTTGCAATAACTTTACAAAGTGAACAAGGATTTGCACCCCATAACCCTAGTCTCAAGCCCAAACGGCACAAAAACATAATCACCAACAGGGTTTCTGTAATATTATGTTTGCATAAAACTCATCAAACAATTACAGAATGCCTCTATTTATAAACAAGTATAAGCATCAACTTGCCAAGTTACGGAGCAAGATAAAATGAACAGTGTTATTGGTGCTTGACAATTGTAATAAAGCAACCTTTCTGACGCATTGTTTGCTCACGGTCGACTCTGGAGTTTCCGTTCGCTCTGCGTCTCAGCAAGGCGTATAATGTCTTTGCTTGAGACAGCGCCTTTTGACTTCAAAATGTATAAAGTAGGTCAGTGAATAAACAAATCGTTTATACTCTATTGCTTATAACGCACTTCTCTAGCGCTTTTATCAGGGACGGAAGGTACACCGCGGATGAAGAAAGATGAAGAAATAGCGTAAATGGAGCGTTGGGCAGATTCCTGGGCGCAAAAAACATTAGCAGAAAAGCCCAGCTAGCAATCCAAAATGCAGTCCTGATCCCAACGCTAACTTATGGAAGCGGGAGCTGGGTATAGCAGAGTGTGCATGAAAGTAGAATAAACGCGATAGAAATGAGGGCACTGTGAAAAATCTACGGAGTGACTCTCGCTGACCGCGTAGAAAACAAGGTTGTAAAGTAGGAAGTTGGTTTGAAAGAGTGTCGGTGTAAAAGTAAGAAAGGGCATGCTCCGATGGTTCGGACATGTAGAAAGAATGGTTAATGCAAGACCAACTAAGCTAATATATACAATGCAAAAGTGGATGGATGTAGGAGTCGAGGATGGCCAAGACACATATTCCATGACCAAATAGAACGTGTTCTGGAAGAAGGTGATGTTAAGAGCCTCAAAAACCGACGCGCGTGCATGAAAAGAGTTATGAAAGTCAACGAAGTGAGTGAGGCGTGTAAGAATCGTGCGTTATGGCGCTCTGTTCTCTCTGCCTACCCCGCAAGGGAAGTTATGTTATGTAATATACTTAAGATATATTTATATGAATATAAGTTCAAAGGCGAGCTTAACTTATTGTTCAGTTTTCTTCAAACGAACCATTCTGCTGTTGAGGACAGATTAAAAATGACACACAGATTAAAAATAAACATAAATAAAAATATTATTCCATGGAGGATCAGCATTGCCATCAAGAGTGTTAAGTTTAGCCTTTTGTTACCTGATAATAGTGGGTGTTTTTATTTGTATTAGAAGAACGTATTTACAAAAATAATTATATTTTTATTCTTAACACAATTATTATTATTATTACCTTGGAACTGGTGGGCGCTGTATGTATTGTGTACAACATATTATATTAATAATAATGAATGGGTGAAGTATGAATATACTTTTGAAATATTCATTTTTATTATCTGAATTGTTATCTCTTTTTAATTTGTACATGAAAAATAAAACTTTCTGTTATGGATAATGGAAAGAAATCAAAGTTATTGTGTATTTAAAAAATCGATGGAAAACGACCTGAGAGTAGGCGGTCTTCTCGTAATCAATTTTAATAATACTAATATCTTGGACACAATATACACAGCGCCCTCTAGTTCCAAGCTAAGCAATTAAATGCTTGTGTTATGGATACTAGATAACGGTTAAAAATACTTATATACTTTTTTTTGTAAATAGATACTTATAATACATAGAAAAACACCCAGACACCACACAAATATTCATGTTTGTCACAAATATTTGTGCTCGGGTGGGAATCGAACCCCCGACCTCATTTGCTTCAGCCGGTAGTTTTACCAATGCACCACGAGGCCCGTCAAACTATATAGACCTTAAATTGCTTTTTTAAAATAAAACTTATTTATTTATAACATTAAAATTCTTTACTGTAACGAGTTCGAAATATCGGAAATAAAAATAAGTACTAAAAAACGCGATACAATCCTGAAAAGTTGTTTTAATGTCATGAGTGTGGTTCGCAAAAATCTAAGAAATAAATATATGATTTATTTATACTATTCGAATATATTGGTCTCAATATATTTATTACATATTCATATATTCATTCAATTTATATTCATATTCGTATTATCATTCAAATATGTATTCAATTATCATCGAATCATCGAGGTGGTCACAATTTCAAAATAGTTTTTATTAAATTCGTACTAATTCATTAATTGCTGTATTGTAAATTCCATGTTCCTGCCTTGTTCCCGTAATTTGGGGTCGGCACAACTGGTTTTATTATTTTCCACAATTCCTTATCATTCACTTCTTCCATACTAACACCTTTCATAATCATGTCGCCTTTTACTCAATCCATCCATATTTTCTTGGTCTTTCTCTTCTCTTATTTCCATCCACATACAAGCTATCCATAGATAGATAATTAATTAAGTTCGCTAAGGCAATAGTTCCATTGCAAATTGAAGACCAACGGTATAGTCATTTGGATCGCACAAAGCCGGGTGTTATACGAGACGTAGTATAAACTGCCTGTAATTTAAGTTTGCATATGGTTAGAACCATCAAAAGGATTTTTTTACTGAATGTTTTAGAAGCACAAAAAATCAAAAGCTATTTTTTCATATTACTAGTTGACCCAGCGAACTTTGTTTTGCCTCAGAAAAGAAATACAAATGGTCATTGTGGGATATCCCTAAGAAATAGACATATCACATCGTGGACTTTTTTGTAGACCTTTTGAAGGTGTATAATAATGTAGTATATTTATTTGATCTATCACATCCTCAGCCAGCGTTTACATTTAAAGTGCTAAATCTCAAAACTTATTACTTTTTATTTGCTAAAAACCACCCCGTTGATACATTCTATCTATTAAAAAGACAGCATCAGAATCCCTGGCGTAGTGTCAAACATCTAAGCATATAAAAGGACAGACAGCGGAAGCGACTTTTTAAAACTATTTAAAGATTTCGTAGCAGATACTATGTTTTATTTTTATTTTCACGTTTTTGTTTGGATTTTTAACTATTTTTAATTTTTTTAAACAAATTTTAGTTTCTTGTAATATAAATTTCTAATGAAAATGGCAAAAGAACTCAAATAAGTCAAGCACTTTTCAAGTACGTTCATAACATAAAAATTAAAAAGTTTTTCCTCTTTATAATATTTTCAGTTTGATGCTTATTGTCTGTCAGAGATTATATTCAAACGTGACTGCCTGTGTACATTCACATATTTAAGAAAAGATATGTACTTAATCCGTTAATTCACAACTTTCATATTGTTTGAAACTCAAACGGATCCTTTTGCTCGTATTTCATGTAAAATTTAGGGTATTCAAAAGGATTTCAAGTCTTTTATTTTTAATGTTCTGTCTATTGCTATAATTAAAAGAGACGGATCAAAACGAGGATTATAAAAAGAGATATATTATTTATGGTAGAAAGATTGGAACAATTGTGATAATTTTAAATTCAACCCTTTCGATACTTAATTTATGTGGATAGATAGACTTTCAAGTTGCCCCAGGATTAAAACATAATTCAATACAATTTCTATTTTCGGAAATTATTGCCAAGAATTGTTCTATGTGAAATTAAGATATAATTGACTCTCGGCGTATTGGTAAAGCTACCGACTGAAGAATCGAGGTTGGATGGTTCGATTCCCACCCGAGTACAAATTTTTGTGACAAGCATTAATGTTTGTATGGCGTCTGGGTCTTTTCTATCTATTACATGTATGTATTTACAAAAGAAAAGCATATAATATATGTATTAGTTATCTAGTATCCATAGCACAAGCATTCAGTTGCATAGTTTGGAACTAGAGGGCGCTGTGTGATTGGTGTCCAAGATATTATTTATTTATTATTAATAAAAATCGAGTCGAAAACGGACCATTAGCTGCTGGATCAGACATACAGATACTCACACAGATACGATAAAATAGTAACAAGCTTCTTTGTTGGTACAAAAAATTCAATTTTCATAATATGTATTCTGAGAAATTGACGTAATTTGTCATACATATCGTGGAAAATATAACTCAACACGTTGTTAAGGCAATTTGCTATAATCTAGGTAGAGATTACAATTTTGAAATTAAACACGCTCAATGGCAGTATCGGGGAGCACGCAAAGTAAAAGAAATAACTATCATTCTCTATAGTTTGAAAAAAAAACAACCTTGTTTAAACGTGTTTAAAGTTACTTTTCCTTTGTTACAGCTGGACGGTAGCTACGCTGATGTAGACATTTTGGAGCTACGATGGATCGCTGGGTGACAGCAGCGAGCTCGCTGCTGGCTTTCCTCCTCTATTATAACACCTTGGACGCAGGATTCGTTTACGATGACAGGTAAATAGTAAAAAAACAATCTACATACATAACTTCAAGGCAAAATTCTTACTCACCTAACTCATTGTACCACTTCATAACTCTTGTCATAGCCGTTAGTCAGTTTTTAAGGCTCCTGATATCATCTATGGCATGGAAAAAGTATTTAATTATTTTTTTTCTGTAAATAAGCAATTTTATCATCTCAAACAATAAATTATTTTAAACATCAATCATCTATATCACGACTTTCTTAATTGACATATTGTATTCTTATATTTATTTTATATACCATAGAAGTAAATCTTGTAACTAATTTGTTTAATGAAATCTGTGTAATCAGCGGTATTTTTACTATAAACTATTGGAAACATCAACTTCATTTTCTTGGTATAAAGCGTATGACCGTTTTTTATTAAATTTTAATTGCGAACGGCATGATATTCTTTTTTATTTAAAAACATAATAACGTTCTATATTTAAAAATGAGATAATGAGGATTTATGTTATTGAATTTTAAATTATTTTTCTACCCCGACGGTGTAGGCAGTGGCTATTCTTCTCGCCGTCCCATGTTTACGTCCCAAATGGAATAGGCGGCGAACCTATTGCCATACCGGGTACGAGATGTCAGTCATCGATATTTATCACACATAACTTACGAAATTAATTTCATAAAGTCATTGGAGGGAGCCAGGATTCGAAACCGCGACCTGCGCGATTGAAAAGCTTAGTACTCGACCACTAGACCACCGTGTCAATAAAAGTAAACATGTATGTTACAAATATTATCAATTTCACAACGCCTCGAACTTAATTCGAACTCATGTTTACCGCAAAAAAGTTTCTCTTCAATTTTTATTCAAAACGGTCTATTCATCCGGAAACTATCCGATTCCGCGAGGTTCAGTAACCAAGTCACGTCGGAAATGAAGCGTCAGTCGGGCTTGCGGCTGTAAACTAATGAGGTAACATATTATAACGTATGTTTTTGCAAACAAAATA
Source organism: Euproctis similis (assembly GCA_905147225.2). Taxonomy (NCBI): domain Eukaryota; kingdom Metazoa; phylum Arthropoda; class Insecta; order Lepidoptera; family Erebidae; genus Euproctis; species Euproctis similis. The sequence continues at coordinate 11,977,490 of LR990114.1, read as the reverse complement.
CTTATTACTTCTATTATGAAGTGTTAATTTAACAAAGTCTTTGATATACGTAATAATAAATTAATTTTAAAAAGCTACTGTTTGCCCGTTTTGTCTAAAGACATTAAAACTATTTAATAAATTTCTTTTAGTTCTTTTAGTTTCAAGTTAGTTTGGCGCATGATCTTTGATTTTCGGTTTCTACCCATTTAACACCTCGATTATGAGAGTAAGTTTTCATAATGTTATTATAATAAATATGGAAAAATATAACTAAAACAGTGGTAGAGCTTGCTGCATGAATGAGTGGGCTCGACCACTGAAATACCACGCGCTTTCGGAATATCGACTTAAAGTGGTTCAAGTCGTTGTTTCGGTGAGTTGTCCGCAGACCCACTCCTTTCCTTCGCATTCCACTCCTTAAAAGGCCGGCAACGTAACTGTAATACTGTGTTGTCTGTGTTGTAGGTGTCCACGGGCAGCTATTTGCTTACCATCAGATGACTTACTTGCTCGTTTGCCTCCTTGCCCTAAAAAAAAAATTAAAAAATTAAAAAGAAAAACCTACAAAAGCATTTCCAATCATATTTTAATCTCACTAAAATACAATAGTACGTGTTTATTACTGAACATAAAATAAAATAACTAGACGTCATTGAAAATAATTAAATCCACATGTAGCGTAGATAATTATTTTATTCTTAACCACTGAACACTAAATCTAATTTGTGTGAAAATGTAAGAAGGGAGCTGAACTGATAATAGTGATAGAAACTTTATTTTGGATCACATCTCGAGAACCGCTTCAGTGTTTCGTAATTGAGGACTTACGTGACGTCTGCGCCACAGATGCCCACAACTTGGTGCCCGTACAAAAACTTTCCATCTATATATATTGTTTTTATCTCAATCTTAGTTTTCTATTCCACTAGGGAAGAGAACAGTTTTTATCGGTCCAGTTATGAAACCAATATGGACCAATATTGTAATAGGATAGCTTTCTATATAAAAATATATAAAAGATTTGATATTTTCTTGGATAACGTTAAGTTTTAGTGGTATATCTTGAGTATAGAATAGGACTAGTAAGAATAGAAATTTTATTAGTAAGGCTTTTTCTATAATATTACTTTCTCTATAATGTTGTGTTTTTGGTTTTGGATTTGGTGATAGATGATTTGGCCTGTTACCATATATCGTAATGTCCAAAAGATTTTCAGTAATTAATTTATATGCTACGCGATCCAAACTCGAAACCTTTCAATTAAAATTTTAGTGTTTTATATCACTGGAAAATAGTAACTAGGGTTCCGACTATTTGCAAACATACTCATGGAGTTCTGAAATCGATTTTTGTTTTAATCTTATAACAATTAAAATTCCACACAATTTTGATGAATATACTTTTACAAGTCGCGAAACGGGGAAGTGCAAAGCAAAAGTCATTCACGTACAAAATACTCGCCGAAGTTTTTTTTTTATGTAAATAACTGAAGGAAAAAGCGTTTCTACTCACAATTTACAATACAATGGCCTGAATGTTAGCAATGATTTTTTTTTCCTTCTTTGCATAGTGAGCAGGTTCTGGTCTCATAAAATATATAATTCAATTGGCTATTTGACCAACTGCCAATTCAAATCTAAAATGGAGAAATAAAATTTACGAGGGGTTACTATAATGTGAGGTAATGAATCGACTCTTTTGCGTATTCATGTTTTTTTTCAGTAATATCTTATCATAAATTTTTGTTATGGCCTATGAACACCGTGTTGCGTTGCCGTCCTTAAAGTGAGTGAGAAGGGAATGTAAGGGGAAAGGGTATCAGGCCTCCAGATACATGTCTCACCGAATGTAACGCGGCACGTGCCACTTCACAGCGATATTCCGAGAGGTACCGTTTTTTCAGTGGTAGAGCCAAGCAGTTCGCTGCATGAATGGGCCGGCTCGACCGGTGATATACCACGACCTCTCAGAAGACCGACGTAAAGTGGCTCATGCCGCGTTTCGTTCGGTGAGAGAGGTACCCGGAGGCCCATTCCCCCCTTCCCCATTCTTTCCTCTCCCCTATTCCTTAAAGGTCGGCAACGCAACAGTAACACTATATGTGTTGCTGGTGTCCATGGGCGGCGTTGGTTGCTTACCATCAGGTGACACGCCTGCTCGTTTGCCCTCCTATCCCATAAAAAAAAAGGTTGTGTTATTTCACCGGCCGAGCAGGCCCATTCATGCAGCGAACTGCAAGACTCTCACTGTTTATTTCATTTCTCACAGATTTGGCACCGGCTGCGTACCTGTTAACATAAAAATTAACAAATGCAATAAGAAGCGATCTATTATAAGAATAACATTCACCCCGGGAAAAACTGAAGGTGTCCGCAGTGTTTTATCATATTTGGGATCAAATGATGAATTTGATCCCAAATATTCCGTCATTTCTAGTAGTTTTGGTTTTTTTACCATACCATTAATCGCCAGTCGCCAGTGGCGAATCGAGTGCATATCAGAAATATTATTTTCGAAGTTAGCTTCGTCATCAAAATCTTTATACTGTAACTACACACCAAATCCCTTACGGGGTAGGCAGGTCGAATAGAGCCCCATAAGGCATTATTCTGACACGCCTCATGCATTTCTTTGACTTTCATAATTATTTTCAGCCACGCGTTGATTTTTAAGGCTCATGACATCACCTTCCTCCAGAACTCGTTTTATTTACTCCTGGTCGTCCTTGACTTCTGCATTCATTCGCTTTTTATATCTGCCTAGTCAATATTGCTGCTGTTGTGTATATTTTATGAAAACAAAACAATGTATGAATTACTGACTTATTTTATATGGCATCCGAATGACTTCACACCTCGACAGGAAAACGTCAAAATAGGGTTTACAAAATCAATTTGAAGGTAGAAAGAGAGAGAGATCTGTATGTTAAAACATGTCCATTATTTAAATGGTATTGAGTCCTCTTTAGGAGGAATACGGTACGGGGCACGGGGCTAATCGTTCGGGAAAATATCGAACAGGTATTCCCTCCAGCGAGCGCCACCTACCCGTTCAGGTAAGAAAGTAATATTTTATTTAAATTAAGCAGTCAGGGTACTGGTGTTTGAATTTGTTTTGCGCAATTAAATATTGATGTATAGCGTAAATGAAAGTTTGAAATCCTTGTTCGGGTTTAATTTGCGTGCATTATTAATGATTACAAATTTGAATTTGAATCGCCTAATTTGCGGTTAACGTAAGAACGGGGAGGTAAGAAGAAAAGTTTGTTAACTTTCAGTTACCCTAGAATGGGGTGACTTGATCAGTATCAGATTATAATATTGTACTTTATAACTATTCAAACGAAAAATACTAACAAAATGCCATAACACAGATAGCGTTGCCGCAACCAACCTATAAAGGACTACGGAACAAAGTGGTATTTCGCCGGTTGTGCAAGTCCATTCATGCAGCGAACTGTGTGGCTCTATAACTGTGATTACTATCAATATTTATTGGTATAGAAATCAATTTAACCGGAATTCAACTTAAAGCTTTCTTAGACCCATTTCTTAAAAAGCTCCATCTATTGATCCTAAATAATTATAATTACGAAAAACTTGATACATGCGTTTGATCAATATTGTTGTAGCTATTCTTACTATACAGTAGAATATTCATACAAGTGAACATGAGACATATTTGTACATAATCAATTCAATTTAATTCACATGAATTTAGAAAAGTATTCTCATATTTTTCGTTTACAAATATTATAGAGATTGTCAAAGCAACACAAAAAATATGCTCGGTATTGATCTTTTATATTTCATTAAAAAGGTAAAGCGGTACTCGGCAAAAGTTACACTGGCAAAGTTTTTTAATCAAAGCTGATGGCAAATATACGCTGCGGGCTGCGTCGCTCGTCACAGAAACAGCTTATTAGTGGCTGCTGGTGTTAATACCAAACATCCTTTGAGAATTGCGTGTACCTAATGAAATTTATGTCTAGTGATAGCTACTGGGACTTTGGTTTGAATTATGGCCCTGAATGAAGACTTTCGAAAAGAAAAATTAAACCATAGACTACTGAGGAAATGAAGATAGTTAATATAATATAATTTATGACAATGTTATTTGTGAAATTTGTGTATCTGATTGACTAGGTATGCAGATATACCTTCTGTGTACTAAGTATCGGGAATTTGTCAATAAAACAAAAAATACAAATTATTCATCTAAATTTATTTTATCGCCTTCAAAGTAGGCCCCATCGCTTGCAATACAACATCTCCACCGCTTCACCCAGTCTTCCATACATTTTTCATAGGCTATTTGCGGTATGGCCTTTAGCTCATTCAGCGAATTTTCTTTTATGGCTTCTATTGCCTCAAAACGTTTTCCTCGAAGTGGTACTTTTAACTTGGGAAATAAAAAAAAGTCAGACGGAGCCATATCAGGTGAATAGGGTGCTTGGTCGAGAACGTTTGTTGAATTTTTCGCTAAAAACTCTTTCACTATAATGGCTGTGTGTGATGGTGCATTATCATGGTGCAGCATCCATGAGTTGTGTCGCCACAAATCTGGACGTTTTCGGCGGATACTCTCACGCAAACGGTTCATGACGCCTAAATAATATTCTTTATTCACTGTTTCCCCCTCTGGAAGGAATTCGGAGTGAACCACACCAAGGTAGTCAAAAAAAACTGTCAGCATCACCTTGATTTTGGTGCGACTTCGCCGCGGTTTTTTGGGTTTCGGCTCGTTATCGAGACGCCGTTCTGAAGACTGTTGGCTTGTTTGCATGTCATACTCATAAACCCATGTCTCGTCGCCAGTTATTATACGTTTCATAAAGGTCAGATCCGTAGAAGCTAGGGAAACCATGTCTTCAGCGACATGCTTTCGCTGCCCTTTTTGAACAAAATTGAGTTCTTTTGGAACTAGTCAAGCGGCGACACGTTTCATGCCTAAAATGTCAATGAGAATATTGTGGACGGACTTAAAAGATATGTTCACCTCACTAGCCAACTCTCTCAGACTCATACGTCGATTTTCGAGCACTAGCTTCTTGATTCTGTCGATGTTTTCTTTGGTCGTAGCGGTTGAACTACTACTTCTCGGCCTTCTTTAAAAGCCTTATACCATTCATAAGCCCTTGTTTTCGATATACATGATTCGCCGTAGGTATTTCGCAACATTTTTAGTGATTCACCACATGAAATATCATTTGAAACACAAAATTTAAGGCACACTCTTTGTTCAACAATATTTTCCATTGTAAAAATCGCCGAGGACTTAAAACTATGACCAACAAAAAGTTTAGTTTAAAACAAATTAAATGACAGATCCCGTTCAAATTTTGCGCGCTAAATCAGTACAGTGCTACCAACATGCAGTAAAAAAATTAGAACGACCTCTTTTACGCGGGTCTCTTTATTGACATACTCCCGACACTTTTTACACAGAGTAGTATAATGCAAAAGCGTGTTGATGTAGGAGTCGAGGACAGACACAATACCCTTTCCTTGACCAAATAGAAGTGTCCAGGTGGAAGGTGACGTCAGGAGCCTTAAAAATATAAGAGCGTATATGACAAGAGTTATGAAAGTAAAAGAAATCGAGTGACGCGTATGAATAGTGCCTTTTGGCGCACTGTTCTCTCTGCCTACCCCACAAGGGACTTGGCGTGAAGTTATGCATGTTTGTTATTTGTTTTTCATTGAATAACATACTCGTTTTTATGCCACTTGCATGCATTTACCTATACCTAGCACCATTCTAGCTATTAAGTCATTTGTAGAATTATGGTTTTATTACTGTTTTTTTTTTCACAGGCGGGCGATCCTCTCCAACCCGGATGTCATCGGGCACACACCTATTAAGGCGTTATTCGAAAACGATTTCTGGGGGACACCGCTATCGGATCCAGGATCCCATGGCTCATATAGGCCATTGTGCGTCGCTACATATCGATTTAACTACGCATTCAGTGGATTTAAACCGTGGAGCTACCATCTTTTAAATGTTTTATTTCATAGTACTGCCACAGCTTTAGTAGTGACTACTGCTCGCCGTCTTCTACCGACATTCTGTATAAGAGTGGGCACAGTAGTCACTGGGTTTACCTTCGCCTCACATCCGATACACACCGAAGCGGTAGCAGGAGTGGTCGGGCGCGCAGATTTAGCTGCGTGCAATTTATTCCTATTAAGTTTTCTACTGTACAGTGAGCATATAAGACTACGCGAGGAGAGGTATAAAAAACCATGTCGACATGTACAGAAAAAAAGTGTAGTACATCGACAAACGTCAAATGATGAACAACCATTCAGACTTAGTTGTCATGGCTTAGTTCAACAGATTATGATGAATTTTCGTAGACTATTAAAAGCAAGTAAAGCAGGACCAATGAAGATGTTGGATGCATGTGAAGTTAAGACGGGCTCGGTGAGATCAAAGTGTCAATTTAGTGTTGGTGTAAGTGAAGATACAAGTGAACTGTTGCTATGGTTGACGTTAGCGGGAACCCTCACTTTCGCAGTTGCGGCAACCCTATGCAAAGAGCCTGCCATAATGGTTCTGCCTCTTTGCATTTTCTATGACTTTCTAAAGGGCACTCGTTGCGAGGAACCCCACTATAAGGTAAGTTTTTTTGTATATTTTCTTACCTAAAATCTCTCACAAAATTATGCTAAATTGTAACCTTTCTCTTTACCTTTTTATAAGATCAAGTGTTTCCAATTTATCATATTGTTTTGATCGACTTGAAAGGGTTGGCTACCCTAATGAATATCGGAAAGTGATTGATACTACCTTATAAAGAATGATTTTGAAATGAAGTTGAAAGCTTCTCTTGATCCGGTAATGAAAGGAAGCTAAGAACAAAAGCTGTTTATCTCATATTATTTCACAAGAGCCCGATTCAGGCCAAAAGCATTTTTATAAAGGTCATTGTACTGTTGAACTAATAAACACAAATTAATGTTCAATCTAGTTCTATCTAATTTGTTGTTTGTTAATTAAATTATTGTTTAGTATACGGGAAAAGAAGAAAAACAAACATGTCTCGGAAAATAAAACAGAACTGCCCGATGACTGGATGTCTTACGAACTGAAGCCACTATTAATCCAATCTGTATCCCGCAAACGTATTGATTGTTTCCAAGTCGTGATCTGAATGTTCTATTGGTTGACAAGTGAGAAAAGTTTGGAGGCTGTACTGCTGTAATTAGTAATAGATAAGTTATAGATGATAGCGTTGATCTTTGCGTGCGGTGTTGTATATTAGTTTTGCAACTTATCAGACACTAATTGTTTGCGATTTGGGTCTATTTCTTCTTCTTTAACTTCTTATTTTCTCTAATCTTCTTTTCGGTAACTAAGATCCAATATATGTAATAGATTATATCATATATAATTATTTTCTTTCCGAAATATTGCTACTGCTTACATCCTCGGCTGTTAGGCACGTGAAGATCCTTAGATCTTATTGCACGAATGGATTGGTTCAATGGCGAAAATACCACGACTTTTCTGAATATTGATGGAAAGTGACTCATGCTACGTGTCGGTGAGAGAGGTATCCAAATTTCCCTTCCATTTCCCTCCTCCATTCCACTTCCGAATCTCTTTCTAGCCCATCTTAAAGACCGACAACTTTGTAACAATATCTGTGTTGCATTCTACGGGCGGTGATAGTCTTTCCCATTAGGTGGCCCCACTTTTGTTTGTTTGTCTCCCCATAAAAATACAAAATAGCCTATATTTTTTTGTTTTGTTTGAGCATTCCGATTTCGGATTTTTATATAAGCATCCCGTACAATATAGTCATATTAGAAATGTTCTTTTGTCAGCAAGAAAAGAGATTGTATAAAATTTTCCGCCTGGTCGTAATCCTTGCTATGACAGTGAGTATAATTTTACACTACATTACACAACGGTTTAACTATGATATCAGATAAAGCGTAAGAAAAATAAAATGTTACAATCAAATATGTTTGGTTTGAATGGATTGTTTTATTTTTGCCATATAATGTTGAGTCGAGTTAGTAATGCTGACATGTTTTTTTTTACGTATAAGCTTTTGCGTAACTAATGCCGATGGTTGGTGAAGTGCAGTTTTAGCAGTACTACGGCCACGCTGTTATCTCTTGAATGGGCTGCCTCAATCGTTAGAATTCCGCAATTTCTCAGATAATGCACAGAAAGTGTCTCTTGCCGCGTTTCTTTTGGTGAAAATGGTTTCCGATGGTCCACCTCATCTCTCCTCCCCATTCATCTCCTTATCAAATTTTAAAGGACGTCAACGCAACTATGACCTTCTTGGTGTTGCTGATATCCATGTGCGACACTTGTAGCTTATCAGTAGGCTAGCTAGTCAGTCTCCCTTTTCTTAAAAATACTAATTGCTTCTTTTTAAAATCCATATAAAGTAGGAAATCTTTTCTACAATTTTTGTACTAAATACACGCTTCCCTAAATAAAATATTGTATTTTAAAAAATAAGTAATTATTGTGTATAAAGAGCATATTTTAGCAGTCTTTTAAAAACATCTAACCACACAAAACTAATTAGTTCGCTATAATAATCTACCGTGCATAGACAAGACACGAGGTAAACAACACGCCGTATATTTCGGAAAAGCTTTGCCAAGTTTCGCATTACTTGCATTTTAATTTTCCACCTTCTGCATTCACACACCTGGGAAATTCAACGTACAAAACAAATGATCGTATCTTGTGAGCGATAGGGGACGGTGGAACCGCTTTTTGGGATCAAAGTAATTTTGTTAATGCATATTTAGATACTAGTACAACTAGCAGATAGTTACCTATATTTACCTATATTTTGTTTATATTAAGTTAACATACATAACTTCACGACTTTTTCTATCCATAGGTGTAGGTAGTGGCTGTTAAGCCTTGACTCGCCGTTATGTTTACGTTCCAAATGGAATAGGTGGCGAACCTACTGCCATTCTAGGCACAAAGTTTTCAGTCATCGATATTTATCACACATAACTTTAAAGTCAATGTTGAGCCAGGATTTGAACCTGCGACCACTAAGTTGTTACTATAAAAGCTACGTTTATTTAAGAAAATATAGTTGTATTTGAAAGGGAATAAAGAATAATGTCCTTCAGGGGAGGTTTATATTAGGGTTGTGAATGAAATGAATGGTCTCATAGCGCATTGGCATCTGCGCAGTGGTCGGTGGTACAACCCCGCCTCGGGACAAATATTTTTGTGATAAAAATGGATGTTTGTGTGTGGCATCTGGGTGGTGTTATATAATAATATGTTATTATAAAAATGTATATTGTATAGCCTCTTATTTACTTAGTCTGGCCATAAATACTGTTACAACTAAAAATAAAAAAATATTACATTTGAATTTGGAATCTGTCATTTTTATACGATGGTTCATTGTGTTTTCTCGTTTTGTACATTGTACAATATTTTGCGATATTAAAATGGAGTGGGGTGATAAAGAGAACCGAATCGCTGTGATTGCATTACACAAAGTAGGTATGGAGCCAAATGCAATTTTTAAAACTCTCCATACACTTAGTATTAGTCAAATGTTTGTGTACCGGGCTATTAACAGGTACAATGAGACCTCCTCTGTTTGTGACAGAAAAAGACCTGGCCGTTCACGTAGTGTTCGTACGAAAAAGGTGGTCAAAGCAGTAAGGGAAAGAATTCGAAGAAATCCTGTCCGCAAACAAAAAATTTTATCTCGGGAGATGAAGATAGCACCTAGAACAATGTCGTGTATTTTAAAAGATGACTTAGGACTTGCAGCCTATAAGAGGCGCACTGGTCATTTATTAACTAATAATTTAAAAAAAGAATATGGTGTTAAAATCTAAACAACTGCTGAAGCGGTACGCAAAGGGAGGTCACAGAAAAATATTGTTTACGGATGAAAAAGTTTTTACAATTGAGCAACATTTTAACAAACAAAATGATTTATGCTCAAAGCTCTAAGGAAGCTTCCCAATTAGTCGACAGAGTGCAACGTGGGCATTATCCGACTTCAGTGATGGTTTGGTGGGGTGTTAGCTACGAAGGAGTGACTGAGCCATATTTTTGTGAAAAAGGTATCAAAACATCGGCACAAGTGTATCAAGATACCATTCTTGAAAAGCTAGTCAAGCCCCTTAACAACACCATGTTCAATAACGATGTATGGTCCTTCCAGCAAGACTCGGCACCGGGTCATAAAGCTCGGTCCACGCAATCTTGGTTGGACGCGAACGTTTCGGACTTCATTAGAGCTGAAGCCTGGCCGTCGTCTAGTCCCGATCTTAATCCACTGGATTATGATTAGTGGTCAGTTTTAGAGAGTACGGCTTGCTCTAAACGTCATAATAATTTAGAGTCCCTAAAACAATCCATACGATTGGCAGTGAAGAATTTTCCCATGGAAAGAGTGCGTGTTTCTATTGATAACTGGCCTCAACGTTTAAAGGCCTGTATTGCAGCCAATGGAGACCACTTCGAATAAGCTTTTTATATTTTATATCGTTTTATATTTATGTATTAAAGTAACACACTGTAAAAGTAATAAATGTTATTTGCAAGTAAAAAAAAAATTTTTCTTTGTTACAATATTTATGGCAATATATATATTAGTTATAATACGTTTAGTTTTGTTTTCAAGCACTTATACCTGACTAGCAGTAGAAAGTGACAGTATGAGGGGCCAATTGAGTCTTGTTATCCCATGGTATAACATAACTTCATGCCTTTTTCTACCCGAAAGTGTAAGCAGTGGCTGTTAATCCTCGACTCGCTGTTATGTTTATGTCCCAAATGGAATAGGTGGCGAACCTATTGCAATAGCGGGCACAAAGTTTTTAGTCATCGTTATTTATCCCACATAACTTTCGAAATTAATGGACCTGTGGATTCAGAAGCCGTGTGCTCGACCACTGGACCACGAAGACTCAAATATTGTTAAATGTTTGTTATATTAATTTCTTAGACCGCTTCCACCTGAGGTGTCTTCGTAAAATTATGAACATCAAGTGGTCTGACCGCGTGCGAAACACCGAGGTCTTGAGACGAGCCAACGTTGACGGTGTTGAAGCTAGAATAATGCGACGACAACTTCGATGGTGCGGGCATGTGTCAAGAATGGGGGAGGAGAGAGTGGCGAAGTGCATCTTATACTCAGAACTTGAGGAGGGCAAACTAAATCGCGGGGGCCAACTTCTCAGATACAAAGATGTCTTGAAACGTCACACGAAGGCATGTGACATCGAGCCCACTAAATGGGAAAACCTGGCAGTGGAGCGAAAAAAATGGCGAGACCATGTGCACAGTCGAGTACGTGGTTTCGAAGACAAGCGTAAAAATGACCTTGACGCTAAACGTGATCAGATGAAAGCCCGACCATCCGCGGCCTTTAAATACAGTTACGTAAACGGAAAACTCACGTGCCCATAGTGTGGACGAGAGATTGCCGCTAAAATTGGCTATGTAAGCCACATGCGTGCGCACCAGCGTCAAACATGATTAGGAGACGAACGCAGTCGCCATGATCGAAAACGGTCGGAATGCAGTAGTAGTAGTAGTAGTATATTAATTTGCAAATATTTTGCATTTTGATTAATTACTAAGGAATTTCTAAATATTATAGAAAAAGTTGTGGTAAAGTGGATTGACTTACACGGTGAGACAAAAAAAATCAGTTCTGAGGGAAAATTCTTTGAATTCACATTATGATAATGGTTAAGTAGTCTTTTTAAATTCTATTCCCGAATGGCTGAATATTGAAAAATCTAACTTAAATTGGTTTTATACTCTTGAAACAGTAAAAGTTGATATCTCAAAGTTTTTAAAGAAGTAATCTATATTTAAAGAAAGATACCTGAGGCGTAAAACTGGTAGTGATTTGTGAAATAAATAGGCTAGGAGCTGTTTGGTTGACTAGTTTACGTTTGTCAAAATAATGGATATAATATTAGCAGGATCCTCCTGCAATTTTTTTTATATATGCTTTTTCATAATAACCGTTGAAAATTCAGGCACGTCTTCTAAATTATGTATACCCTTTTTATTTTGTTTTAAATGTGTAATTCAAATAAAAATATAAATATCCATGCGGAAAGTGATGTCAGTTGCTTTAAAAAATTATATTGCGTGTATAACATTAGTTAAGAAAGTCGTGGAACTAAGTAAGCTGTATAAGAATGGTACATTATGCTATTCTGTTCTTTCAGCCTACCACTCAAGAGAAATAGCGTGAAGTTAAATTAGTTAATCGGGAAAAATTGGTAGCTTATTCATTCGATTGCTATCGAAATTTTTTTGGAGATTAACAAAATGGAAGCATATCAAAAACCGTTAATCTTTATTATAGTTTTAAGCATTCGTTCTTACTGTATCTTTGATTAGATATTTTTAGCAAATGCTCGACATAATAAGGAGGGATGAGAAGGAAGACAGAACATTAATAGATTTAATTAAAAAAATAACTTCATGGTGCAAAATTCTTAGAAGCAAACAAAGTATTCCTTTGAACACATTTCTAGGTGATATAGAAAAGAAAGCAGTCCAAATACGAGTACATAATAAATCGATACACCTAATTTTCCACACGTTTGTATTTCTCGTAACATAATTGTTGATGGTAAGGTTGAAACATAGATCTCAATTTACACACCATCACGCTCTCAATATCTGGAATTGTAGACAGTGCTATTGTGTAACTGAGTAAGTATTATTTCGTCCCAAACACAATTAAAATAATTTATCGTAGCCAACAAACTTAACTATTAATGTTAATCATTTCAATTCTAAATGCAAATAAATATTTATATTCGCAATTAATAAATGATTGGTAAAATAATATGAACACAAAAATATATTCTTATAATGGACACTTGAAGTATTGTGAAAATATATAAACAAATGTTTGCAGAACATACTTTAAATTAAGCAAAAAGAAAAAGATTTTTCTCATGCTTTAATAAATATATTCATTATAAATAAAGTCCAGATAGGATTAGATGTCTGCAGAGGCGTGGAGGGTAGCCATTTAACACACGCGTACCGGAGGCAGACTGTTTTATACTGGCCGGCTAATTAAATCCAATTTTCAAATGCGGGCAGCCATGACAGTGATACTGGGGGAACCGGACCAGTATATACAGCCAGTTATATGTGAGAATTGTCAGGCTGCGTGCAACCAACGAGATTGTATTGTGTTGATCCTATTATGATTTAATAGTGAAAGTAATCAAATCAGGAATTCATTAAAATGGTGAAAATGTTTAGATATGTTAGTAATACATCGAGATATTATAATTAAATATAAATTCTGTAAATAATACAGTTTTCCTAGTTAAGCTTTTGCTAAGCTAACATAACACTAAGCACAGTGTTATGGAAACTGTTATTATCTGTTAATACATATATTATGCTTTTTGAAGTGAAACTTCCAATCTTTCTTGCAAGCGTTTAACTCGTTTAACGCCCCTTAAAGGGTATATTAGGTAATATATAATAGTGTGAAATATACCAGTCACTATAATAGCTGCCTCAAAAACTTTTAAGCTTGAATTAGACCGTACAAAGACATGTAGTGTAAATGACATTACCAAGATAATAAAGTCAGTTGGTTTTAACCTGAGTAACTTGCTGGATTCCTAGAGTTCACTTATTATAGCTATCATCCATTCGCATACCTTAATTTTTATAAGCACATATATATGATATATATAAAAAATACCCTGACGCAATGCAAGCATCCATCCTTAACGTAAATATTTGTACTGGGGTGGGAATCGAACTTGCCGTCATCTACTTCTTAGTTGGTTGTTTTATCAATACATCACAAGGCCTCTCACAAAAAGTTCCTCTTCGTAGAAGTTCTAAACGGTTTCAATGGAAACTTTCCTATCTTTACTCTGAAGAATTTGATGGTTTACGGATAATTCTAGAAATAAGTGCTAATTCTGCTTAAAAATAGCTGGGTACTATAGTTTCATTGTTTGAATTCAATTCTATGTTTTGCACTAGCAATCTGGTGCTGTTATGTTCATCGCCTATTACTCCCTCTATTTAAATGTTGGTCACTAGTCATGGTTCATACAAATTTTCGGTATTCATTTGGGTACGTGTGACAAAATTCTGTCCAACATATGACAACTATTACGTTTGTGATCTTAAAATTTACTGCCATCTTCGTATATAAAACAATTGAATTGAGTTTACAAAAGAAAAAAAGCAATTTAAAACGAAATCTAAAATAAAACCTTATAAAAAGCTTAAAAAAAGATGAAATCCTCGACGTTAGACTATTGTAAATATTTTATTTTCTATTTGTAAAAGAGCCTTTGTGTAAATATCTTAAAAGCGTCTTAAGATTTTTATAACTGTAATTGTATTATGTTCTAATTTAAAAAAGTGCTTTTAAGTTCTTGGTGGCCTTATTTATATAATTTTAGGCTGTTACAGTCGACAGATTGAATCTTGAAAATTCCAATTTAAGCCAATCTGGAAAAATTGCTTGTGACGAGAAATACACTTTAATATTATTTGCTTTTTCTATAAGGTTATGTTTCTATACGTGTTTTAAAGTATATATCTGACTGTTCCAGTGGTTGAGCTCCCCGTTACCGTTACCCGTTTTGAAAATAGAGTTCTATAAAAAAATACGCCATGTCGACGCAAAATTGTCCCTGTCTATACCTTCGCGTATCAGGGAAGAGTTATCAGTATATAAATCATAAAAATAGGTTCAGTAATGCTTTCCGGTTAATAATTTATATCTTAATTAAAACTGTAACAATTAAATATACTGAAAACTCAAAATTAGAAGTTAATCTCGTTATCCCTATTATATAATGCATCTGGTTAGTCACTAAGCCATTATACAACTCAAAGCTACATTTTGGTCAGATTAAATTAGTTAATATAATGCATAATATATTACACTGTACAAATACAATGAGTAATAAAATAAATAAATAAACTTGTGATTAAATAAATATTTGATTATTGTGCTTAACAATTTATGCACCCTTTATTCATAAGAATAGATATTATGCCTGGGAAAATCATTCTATAAGCCGACTTAACGGTATTCTTGATTCCTAGATTTATATTTGAAAACTAGTTCCTTGTTTCCTGTTCATGTCTCCGGTCTTCCAAATAACGGTAACTATCTTGACCCACATCAATAAAAAAAATGACAAGTCTGCGGAGTGACTCTCGCTGTCCGCGTCGAAAGCAAGGTTGTAAGGAAGAAAGTCGGATTGAAAGAGAGTGTCGGTGTAAAAGTAAGAAAGGTCATGCTCCAATTGAATGTAGAAAGTAAAGAAAAGATGGCTGATACGAGATTGAGTAAGCAGATATACAAAGCAAAAGCGGATGGATTTAGGAGTCGAGGTTCGAACGTGTTCTAGAGGAAGGTTCGTTTCCGGCAAAGTACTGTGCGACGCATACTTCTATCCCTCGATGTCCACAAGTCGAGTGGGCCTGACGGAATCCCAGCAATAGTGCTGAAGACGTGTGCTCCAGAGTTGGCACCGGTTCTAACGCGTCTTTTCCGGTACTCCTACTCTCTCGGCGCTGTGCCAGCATCATGGAAGGTTGCTTTAGTCCATCCGATCCCTAAAAAAGGTGACCGCTCAGATCCGTCCAACTACAGACCTATCGCCATCACCTCCCTATTCTCCAAAATAATGGAAACACTCATCAACCGCCAGCTCCTTAAGTATCTAGAAGAGCGCCAGTTGATAAGTGACCGTCAGTACGGATTCCGTCAAGGTCGCTCAGCTGGTGATCTTTTAGCGTACTTAACCCATCGGTGGGCGGAAGCGGTTGAGAGTAAAGGAGAGGCGCTGGCCGTTAGTTTGGACGTAGCGAAGGCCTTTGATCGGGTTTGGCACAAAGCACTTCTTTCGAAGCTTCCATGTTATGGGCTTCCCGAGAAATTATGCGATTGGGTTTCCAGCTTTCTCACGGCTCGGAGCATTAAAGTTGTTGTCGACGGGTCATGCCCCGACTTAAAACCTGTGAATGCTGGAGTCCCCCAGGGCTGTGTGCTATCCCCTACGCTGTTTCTTCTGCATATCAATGACATGCTGCTTAGCAGCAATCTTCATTGTTATGCAGATGACAGTACCGGGGATGCCTTATATACCGGCCACCCGCGTATTTCTCAGGAAAACGTCGACGAGCACCGGAATAAACTTGTGTCTGAAATCGAAACTCTGCTTAGTCAGGTTTCGGAATGGGGCCGACTAAACTTAGTCCAATTCAACCCTAAGAAGACACAGGTTTGCGCGTTTACCGCTAAAAAGACACCCTTTGTCGTAGCTCCCTGTTTTGAGAGCACTCCCTTACCCGCCTCAGCCGCTATCGGAATTCTTGGTGTCGACTTGTCGAGTGACGTCCAGTTCCGCGGTCATCTGGAGGGCAAGGCCAAATTGGCCTCCAAAAAGCTTGGTGTGCTCAATAGAGCGGGACAGTATTTCACGTCAGGTCATCGCCTGCAACTTTACAAGGCGCAGGTCCGTCCTCACGTGGAATACTGTTCACATCTTTGGGCGGGGGCACCCCAGTACCAGCTTACTCCATTTGACCGCATCCAACGACGCGCGGTTAGGCTTGTCGACAACCAAGCTCTTACTGATCGGCTTGATCCTCTGGCGTTGCGGAGAGAGGTGGCATCTCTATGTATCCTCTACCGCATATACCACGGGGAGTGCTCTGAGGAATTGTTCGGATTAATACCGCCAGCTGATTTCCGCCACCGTTCGACGCGCCAACGCTACCACCCGCATTGGCTGAATGGTTGGCGGTCGACAACAGTGCGTTTTAACAGGCACTTCTTGCCACGCACTGTTCCTTCATGGAACCAGCTGCCGGCGACGGTATTTCCGGACCGCTACGACCTAGGAACCTTCAAGAAACGAGCCTATTCCCATCTGAAAGGGCGGCAACGCTGATGTGATGCCCCTGGTATTGCAGACGCCATGGGCGGCGGTGATTGCTTTCCATCAAGTGACCCGCAAGCTCGTTTGCCCCTTATCCCATAAAAAAAAAAAAAAAAAAGGTGATGTTAGGAGCCTCAAAAATCGGCACGCGTGCATGAAAAGAGTTATGAAAGTCAACGAAGCGAGTGAGTGTAAGAATCGTGCCTTATGGCAAACCGTTCTCTCTAGTTAGTTTTGTATGTATCAATAAGATATATTAATATGATAAAGCAGATCTACACCATATAATGTAAAGTGATCATTCAATCTAGTTCAAGTTCTAGAGTCCAGAAACTAGAAATAAATAAGCAAAACAACTAAATGATTGTTTTTACAATTTTTTTTGATAATATTATTAATGTATTATTGACCATCTTATTCAAAGGTTACGTCGAGATCTTTTGAAATAAACAAGTACAAATTACAATAGTAATATCAAAGTCAAAGAAACTAGTAAAGTGTGTAAGAATAGTACCTCTATGGGTCTACCCCACAAAGGATTGGCGTTAAAAGTTACGTTGTAAAATGCAAGATAAAATGTTACAGTTGACCCAAAAGTTATATGTTGTATATATTACTGACATAGTTCAAAAGCCACGTTAAAACATTCCTACTATGTTAGGATGATGACCCTTCACATTTTCAACATATCTTATATATACAATTCTTGTGTCGTGGTGTTTGTGGTTAAAGTCCTTCGAAACGCCTTGACCGATACTCATGAAATTTTGTATACATATCGGGTAGGTCTGAGAATAGGAAATCTATTTTTCATACCCAATTCACAAGGGTAGCTCACCCATCAATTTTTTTTTTCAATCAAATTAATATATTTCTGTTTTTTATTTTTTTTATAAAACGGGACACATACAACCCTAAATTTTCAATCCCTTTTCTATCAACCCCTATTTTTTAAATTTTATTTTTTTGGCAATACAACGTTTCCCAGGTCAGCTAGTATAAATATATAATAATATTACTAGCAGACCGCGCGAACTTCGTACCGCTATATTGTATGTAGCTTCCCGCCTCACGGTGTTACTCGCGTACAAACAATATGTCGATGACGACGATGATTACATATAGCCTATGTTACTCAGTGTTAATGTAGCTTTCTAAAGAAAAAAGAATTATTATAATCGGTCCAGTACTTTTTGAGTTTATTCGTTACATACAAAAATACAAATCTTCTTAATCCTTTATAATATTAGTATAGATTATAGATGTATATGCTTGCAAAGATGCGTACAAAACAACCTCTTATTTTCCTTTCAACAATGTTTTATTACTATACCATCACGACTCTTATATAAGTTTATGTGATTTCATGCAATAAAGTGATAAAACAGTTAGTTGGCATGACATTGCTGAAACTGCTTCAAAACGTTCAGATATATTGACGCTGGCAAATAAAACTGCCATTAAAACAGCGCAAACTTAGCGAATGTTTTGTTTAGTCTTTTTTTACCATTCCAAGTCTTAACAACCTTTCGCGTTTAGCTTGATAAAATTCCTCCACATATAAGTTAACAATAAAATAATATGGCGAAGTTACGCACTCGGTGTGTTTCAAAATAATATTATGTAAACACACTGTATATAACATTTGTTTACAGGTTGTTCACATTTAGTAATTTAGAATAGTATGGACATCCATGGACATATTGATAAATTAAGGTCTTAATAACAAGCACTTGGAATACAGACTCAATTTAAACATAAATTAATTAATATTTATAATCAAACCAGCGGACGGAACCCACGTTGTCCCGCATGATAAACTAAGCGATTAGGAAATTAATAATTTTTTATGAAAACTATTCGTTATAATGTTTGTTTAATAATCAAAATTGTTTAATTTTATCTTAAACCGCTCTACCAATTTACAACACCATCCTCGAATCCACTTGAACACACTCAAAAACTCATTCAAATCGATCCAACCGTTTAGAAGGAGTTATCAACAACATAAGTATCAACACAAGTACCAAATATATATATATATATATATATATATATATATATATATATACACATTATTAAGTAAAATGTTAATTCTGCAATTCCGTCCTAGTTGGTTCGATAGGTACATCACGTTTTAGGGCGTACGAAATATAAATTCAGTAATAATGAAAGGCCGCTTATAATACTAAGTAGATACGTTATATTCATGATATCGTTCGCGAGGAAAAATTAACGGTACGCTTAGCCAAATGAAAATCGATTCAACGTTCTGCCCTCGGCTCATTTGCTCTGCATAAAATTAGTAAAACGGACCTTTTCGCGGACAAGGATAGGTACCAATATTTCTCTCCCTTCTACAGGATTGAAGCAATTTCGTATAGCTTTCAACGTTAAATTAACATTGAAGATTTTTTCTTATTTCAGCGCAGGCCGTCCGTCCGCTCGGGTAGTATACCCGTTGCGAGTTCAGTATATTTCGGCGGTCGCGTAATTTGTGGCTCGTAAATGTTCTGAAATTGGTCATCCCTTTGGTTTGAGGTGAATTTATTGCCTCCACGGTCGGCCTGTCGAAAGGGGAATTAATAAGTCGCCCCCTTCTAATGTTTGAAACGTACCTACCAAAGCCCTCACCATCAATTTGAATGCCAATGCCCCAAGATTGCCGCGCGGCCCAGTCGTAACGAGTCTGCACATGAAATATGTCACTTATAAATTCTTATTAATTTTGGTTGGCTAACTAATAAATTGGACACGGTTGGCCGGCCATCTTTATATTGAAGAATTGTCTATATTAATTGGTATATATATACAATATAGAATAGAATCGATTTAGATACAAAATTGATTGCGTCGTTGTATATTTGGGGTGACATTGTAGAGTAATTATGTTAATGGTATCCACAGACATTATATACCTTCTACTAATATTATTTTATAATAATATTTTGCTCCGTATAAAAGCGAGTTATAATAATGTGTTAGTGTAATATTACTGTGATGTTTTTTTTTTAAATAATGCTCATCATATTAGTTTGCACAGTCGAAACTTAGACAGCCAATGCCTACACCTTCGGGTAGAAAAGGGCGTGAAGTTGCGTTATATATACCTAATACAAGTTTAGACGCTTTATTGTACAGTTGTTAAATAATTTATATCATACTGGAAAATAATATCAGATAGGTATCAGATAGGTAGTGTATGGCCGAAAAATGTTATATGTATTCAAATAATCATATTATAATAAGCCTTTGAGTTATTTTTGTGAGTAACTATCTTATATATAACTGTCTGTCTGTCTTATATAACTGTCTTATAATATATTTTACTATTTTTATAAAGGAATTACAATACATTCCCATCTCACTCTCATTACAGGCAATCAACACACACGGCTGTTAACACTATCTATTTTATAAAACAAAACCTTATATAAATAACCCAATATTTGGAAATCATCAACTGGTATTTTGATTACATAGTATAAAATAAGTCGATTTCTGCTGTCTGTCCCCTTATATACTCATATCTTTCAAATTAAGCCAGGGATTTTGATGTGTTTTTATTAGCTTTTTATTAGCTTCACCTGTATGTTTGTTTGTAGGTTTGTATGTTTGTAGGTTTGTATGTTTGTTTGTAACCGACTTCTTTTTAGTGTTCATAGTTCACTTCTCGCACCACCATCTAGTGGCAATCAGCGGAAAGTCTACGTTATCAACTTGAAACGAGTTTCTTGTATAAGTCACAGATGGCGCTATTAACGCGCTTGTTATAGAAAACCGAACTAAAAAATATAAAATAAATAATAGTTTAAAAAAAACTAAAAAACACGCTTTTTATAGAAAACCGAACTAAAAAATAGAAAAATAAAAAAAATATATTTTATTTTAAAAAAAGCGTGGGGTGCATGGTGTCAATAGTTATAAATATTTTATTGACAGATATGAGTAGAGTGATTATCATTTCGATAATATCTTAAAAAGCACCCCACGCTTTTTTTAAAATAAAATATATATATATTTTTATTTATATATTTATATATTATTATTTTTATTTTATTTATATATTTTTTATTTTTCTATTTTTTAGTTCGGTTTTCTATAAAAAGCGTGTTTTTTAGTTTTTTTTTAAACTATTATTTATTTGATAGTTAGAGGGTATCAACGGGGTGGTTTATATCTATTATTTATGACTAGTGTACTAATAAATATTATTTCTGATGTGGAACAAAGTTCGCCGGGTCAACTATTTAAATAATAAATACGTTACATTTTGTTATGGAATATGGGACATATGACCAATAACTTAAGACTAGCGCCCCTATGGACACCTTAAACATAAATAATGTTACAGTTGCGTCGTCAGCCTTTAAGATGGTATGTGGAGCAAGGATACCTCCAAATCGGAGGTATCCGGAGGTATCTCACCGAATGAAACGCGGCATGATTTCATCTAGAGAGATCGTGGTATTTTACCGGTCGAGCTCCCCTTTCCTGCAGCACACAGTTTGCTGTCTGGCTTTATCATTGTAAAATAAGCTAATATAAAATAGGCTTTAACATTGTATTTGAATTTTTTTTATTTAGGGCTGAATAATATAATATAAGTAGTTTTCGAGTTTTATTTAAATACAAATGACTGCAAACGTTGGGCCTGATGTATGGCAATAGGTCTGCCATCTATGTCATTTAATACGTACAGCAACACACGCTGCCTACACCTTCGGGTAGAAAAAGGCGTAAATTTACGTCGTGTTTATATGTTAAGTTTCTCGAGTCCAGCTTTTGTTACGATAATGACCATATAATGACCGCTCCACACAGGATTGGTGAATGATAAACCGTTCTTTCGTGACTGAAGAATAGGTAATGTTTATTTTTACTATAATAAATGTTGATTGCAAAGGAGTTTCTGATTCGACCGCTATTTTTTGTTAAATAGTAATTATTTTGTTGTTCTGATTAATTTTGCACTAGTTTACTCAGCGAACATTGTTTCGCCTCATAAGCAATAAGAAGCATTCAAATGGTCATTGTAGGTTATCCCTAAGAGTAGGTTAGTAGTGTTTTTTTATGGGATAGGAGGGCCTACGAGCAGATGTGTCACCTGATGGTAAGCGACCAACGCCGCCCATGGACACCAGCAACACATATAGTGTTACCGTTGCGTTGCCGACCTTTAAGGAATAGGGTATAGGAAAGGATAGGGAAGGGTGCTGGGCTTCCGGGTACCTCTCTCACCGAACGAAACGCGGCATAAGCCACTTTACGTCGGTCGTCTGAGAGGTCGTGGTATTTCACCGGTCGAGCTGTCGGTCGGTTTGTTTTATCACTCAGGGTTCAGCCAACGTTTGCGATTAAAGTCCAAAATCTCGAAAATTATTACTTTACTACTACTTTATACATGATACAAAACATTCAGTTAATCAGTCAGTCAATCAGTTAGCAAACCACATCCAAATTCGTTGCATAGTTTCATAGATCTCAGCATATAAAGGGACAGACAGCGGAAAGCGACTTTGTTTTATACTATGTAATGATAAATATACATATTTTATTGAAAAAAAAATAAGACAGATTAAAACAGTAGTATAAATGGTATTTTGTAATTCATTAATAATTATAAATAAGTCGTCTCGGTGGTCTGGAAGTGGAGCAGAAAGGAATCCGGGTTAACAATGATATCTCGCAATTCTGCCCAATGTATAGCAATAGGTCGCCGCCTTTCCCATTTGGGACGAAAAACTGGGCGAGTTGAAAAGCGTAACAGCTGTCTCCTTCGCGTAGAAAAAGGTGTGAAGTTAAAACGAAAAAACCAATATTGTCCAGTACTGGACCCGTCACAACTTTTACTTACCTTCTGTGTACTAAGTATCGGGAATTTGTCAATAAAACAAAAAATACAAATTATTCATCTAAATTTATTTTATCGCCTTCAAAGTAGGCCCCATCGCTTGCAATACCAGATCTCCACCGCTTCACCCAGTCTTCCATACATTTTTCATAGGCTATTTGCGGTATGGCCTTTAGCTCATTCAGCGAATTTTCTTTTATGGCTTCTATTGACTCAAAAAGTTTTCCTCGAAGTGGTAATTTTAACTTGGGAAATAAAAAAAAGTCAGACGGAGCCATATCAGGTGAATAGGGTGCTTGGTCGAGAACGTTTGTTGAATTTTTCGCTAAAAACTCTTTCACTATAATGGCTGTGTGTGATGGTGCATTATCATGGTGCAGCATCCATGAGTTGTGTCGCCACAAATCTGTACGTTTTCGGCGGATACTCTCACGCAAACGCTTCATGACGCCTAAATAATATTCATTATTCACTGTTTCTCCCTCTGGAAGGAATTCGGAGTGAACCACACCACGGTAGTCAAAAAAAACTGTCAGCATCACCTAGATTTTGGTGCGACTTTGCCGCGGTTTTTTGGGTTTCGGCTCGTTTTCGAGACGCCATTCTGAAGACTGTTGGCTTGTTTGCATGTCATACTCATAAACCCATGTATCGTCGCCAGTTATTATACGTTTCATAAAGGTCGGATCCGTAGAAGCTCGGGAAACCATGTCTTCAGCGACATGCTTTCGCTGCCCTTTTTGAACAAAATTAAGCTCTTTTGGAACTAGTCGAGCGGAGACGCGTTTCTTGCCTAAAATGTCAATGAGAATATTGTGGACGTACTTAAAAGATATGTTCACTTTACTAGCCAACTCTCTCAGACTCATACGTCGATTTTCGGGCACTAGCTTCTTGATTCTGTCGATGTTTTCTTTGGTCGTAGCGGTTGAAGGTCTACCAGAACGAGGCAAGTCTACTACTACTTCTCGGCCTTCTTTAAAAGCCTTATACCATTCATAAGCCCTTGTTTTCGATATAGATGATTCGCCGTAGGTATTTCGCAACATTTTTAGTGATTCACCACATGAAATATCATTCGAAACACAAAATTTAAGGCACACTCTTTGTTCAACAATATTTTCCATTGTAAAAACGCCGAGGACTCAAAACTATGACCAACAAAAAGTTTAGTTTAAAACAAATTAAATGACAGATCCCGTTCAAATTTTGCGCGCTAAATCAGTACAGTGCTACCAACATGCAGTAAAAAAATTAGAACGACCTCTTTTACGCGGGTCTCTTTATTGACATATACCCTATACTTTTTACACAGAGTAGTATAAACAAAAAAAAACCGTTGTATATAACATTTAGTCTCGGTGGCGCAGTGGTCGAGCACACGGCTTCTGATCCGGAGGTCCGGGTTCGATTCCAGACACTGGCTCACACCAATGACTTTTCGAAATTGTTTTCGGAAGTTATGTGTGATAAATATCGATGACTGAAAAACTTTGTGCCCGGTATCGCAATAGGTTCGCCACCTATTCCATTTGCGACGTAAAAACAACGGCGAGACGAGGCTTAACAGCCGCTGCCTACACCTTCGGGTAACAAAAGGCGTGAAGTTATGTTATATAACATCGGGGTCGAACGAGTCCTTGTCTTAAGAGAAAAAAAAATGTTATCTTCTATTTCGTTACCTTATACCTACTAGATATATTTATGTACGCCCGGATGGCTGCCAGCTGTGCCACCATACACTATCCCTTCTCGCTTAACAAAGATGTAAACTTAAAATATATGTTGGAGATGATCAAGAAATACGTATTTTTCATGAACAATGTTTATATGAAATAGTTGTATAGGAACGTATTCTCATGCCTGTTAGTAAATGAGGTCAGAACATAATA
The DNA here is from genome assembly GCA_905147225.2 of Euproctis similis. Classification (NCBI taxonomy): domain Eukaryota; kingdom Metazoa; phylum Arthropoda; class Insecta; order Lepidoptera; family Erebidae; genus Euproctis; species Euproctis similis. The sequence continues at coordinate 11,952,824 of LR990114.1, read as the reverse complement.
TATTATAATATCGATATTATATGAGTAGGTACTATTTATAGATTGTGATCGACTTTTTAACAAATTGAAGGTAACATTCCGTCTCTGTTATTGTTAAACCTTTTATTGGTTGTCTATAACATGCTCACATGGAAATGGCATGTCGAAGTGTTAGCACAGTGGCTCCATCTTCAAAGTATTTGTGGACTAGTTTTGGTTTCGTAAGTCATTATAATACGGGCAGTATTGATAGGTCGCAGTGAATTTAGCCGACGATTATAGCAGACACACTTCTGGTGACTGCGGCGAGGTGGACGGTCAGCCACCCAAGTAGGTACTCAGGTTAACTGATAAATAATTATGTCAAAATAAAATAAAAAAACATACTAATTGTAATCTGATAAATGTATAAAAAAAAAGAAGATGTACTCAAATAGCTTACAGTGTATAAATATTCATTAAATAAAAGAAATAATTATGAATATTGCTTAACAGCAAATTGATTTCACGAAATGGATGGGCTTGTTTGTTCATTTGCTTACTTTTTCAGTCATGTGTGATTTATTTGAATTAAAAATGTTTATTTGTTTGCTTTAAGAATCAACGAGTAATAGGGTCAGATTAGAAGTTAATACAGGGAGCTGTGCTAGAGTTTCAATGTAATAATCGGAATTACGTTTGTATATAAATTGCTAGCTGACCCGGCAAACGCTGTCTTGAAAAAAAAACAAATTAAAAAAAAATATGCGTGGAGTCTCGCCACGCGTTGGAAGTGTAACTTAGTGTTGTAGAAAGGAAAATAAACAGGGTTAGAAATTGATTCAGAAATAGAGAGAAATAGCACTGCATGAATAGGCCGGCTCGACAGGTGAAATACCACGACCTCTCAGAAGATCGACGTAAACTGGCTCATGCCGCGTTTCGTTCGGTGAGAGAGGTACCCGGAGGGCCCACCCTCCTTCCCCATCCTTTCATATCATACTCACTTAGATTTGCCTTTTATCCCATAAAAAATACCATAGGGTACCTCAAATTAACTATTATTAGTTAATTTGAGGTACCCTATGGTATTTTCGCCCGGAATCGATCCCAGGACTCCAGAATCGGAGAGCTCGACTACTTAACTGGACCACCGAGACTATTAATAATTATTACTAATATATTAAACAGTCTCGGTGGCGCAGTTGTTGAGCACACGGCTTCTGATCCAGAGGTCCGGGGTTCGATTCCAGACACTGGCCCACACCAATGACTTTTCGAAATGGTTTTCGGAAGTTATGTGTGATAAATATCGATGATTGAAAAACTTTGTGCTCGGTATGGCAATAGGTTCGCCAGCTATTCCATTTGGGACGTAAACATAACGGCGAGACGAGGCTTAACAGCCGCTGCCTACACCTTCGGGTAACAAAAGGCGTGAAGTTATGTTATGTTAATATATTATAGGTACTATTAAAAATGGGACTGATTATGAGAAATGGTAACGAAGTTCCTATCTAATATTTTATTTAAATTTATGTTTATACAACATACTGATGAAAATTATTTGAACCGAGGATCATAAACAGATTATAATATAAAAGATTTTTTATAAGGTTACTTAACCATCACTATAAATGTGTATCATGTCTTGATTGAAGTTTATTATATTATAATGTTTTATTCGACTCGGCCATAGAGGTCACTATTCGTCAATTTTAAATCGCGCTATGGTTTCACTCCATGGAGTTTATATAAGTATTTAAGAACATATTTATAAGTTTTGGTGAAATATTAAAAAAATCAGTTCTACAACACTTAATTATAAATGTTAGGTATTTATTTCTTCAATGGATTTTAGAAATAAAATAATACATTCAATCAAATATAGTTTTAAAGGAATGTAGTTGACACTAAAGGCCGCGTTTCAAGTGTCAATTATAGTACCTACATACATCTAGTGGCGGGAGGAGGTACTATGATTGATTTTAGAAATCAATTATAGTACCTAAACCTAAACTGATGTCTGTGTAGTAATGAAATTCAAGCATAACAAATTGAATGGTAGTGGGCCGGCTCTACCGGTGAAATACCACGACCTCTCGGAAGATCAACGTAAGGTGGCTCATGCCGCGTTTCGTTCGGGGAGAGAGGTACTCGGAGGCGCATCCCCCTTTCCCATACTTTCCTATTCCTATTTCCTTAAAGGCCGGCAACGCAACTGTAACACTATACCTATGTGTTGCAAGTGTCCATGGGCGGCGCTGGTCACTTACCATCAGGTGACGCGCTTGCTCGTTTGCCCTCGTTTGCCCGGTATGGCCACCTATTCCATTTGGGACGTAAACATAACGGCGAGTGGAGAATTAAAAGCCACTGCCTAGACCTTCGGGTAGAAAAGGCGTGAAGTTATGTTACTATATGTGCGCGCAATACATATTTGCCTAAAAATCGAATACTTATATCGTGGATATTGCGATATCTTTTGAATGAAATGTCCGAATTAAATAATTCAAAAAGTTCCAGGAAGCTATTGAATCTATCTTGAATTGTAAATAATTTATTTTAATCAGAATTAACACCAAAGTACAAAATAAATGGCTTTTAAAACATCATTTTTAAAAAAAAATTAAATTAACACTTATTGTGAGATAACTACAATAGTTAGACACATGGTCTCGCAACCATTTGGGTAGACAACTATATATTCTGTAAAGTTGTGGCACATTTTTTTGCTCTACAATCAATACTTTTTGCAGCGTACCCAATGTAAACATTTTTTTTAGGTGATTTTTTTACACCTTGGGTTACATTATCGGACTTTTAGTAAAGATCTCTAATTGTTTGGAAAATATAATATAACTTAAATCCTTCCTCTATAAATGGACTATCCACCACTGAAAGAATTTTTAAAATAGAACCAGCGGTTTCTGAGATTAGCGCGTTGAATGAAACAAACTATTATGCTTTATAAGTATTAAATGAGTGGTATAGTGCCACCACTAGCTACTAGATGTCTATGTACAGATAAGAATCACGCTTAAGCAATTCTCTTCCTGGATTTATATATAGACTGGTTCAAATTCGTCCTTTTTATTATTATACAATATGTTTTGTGGCCGCAAGGGGGCGTTAAAAGCGTTAAACGGTTGCACGAGACATTAGAAGTTACACTTCAAAAAAAAATAGAGATTGATCTTAGGGGGTTGAAAATTTAGGATTGTATGTATTTCTGTATTTCGTTTTATAAAATAATATAAAAACCGAAATATATCGAAAAATTAAAAAAAAATGTTGAGGGGTGGCCCTTAACATTTAGGGCGATGAAAGATAGTAGCCGATTCTCAGACTTACCCGATATGCACACAAAAATTCATGTGAATCCGTTCAGCCGTTTCAGTCAATCAAGCCGTTTCAGAGGAGTATGGGAACGAACATTGTAACACGAGAATTTTATATATAAGATAATATATAGCTTATTACTTCGCAATTAAAAAGGCAGGCGTCTTTGCGAAACTTTGCTGTTTGCGTATAAATGCATAAGAAATTGCATTATTTTATCGAATATAAGTTATTTTTAAGTGATATAAGTCCTCTTGATGTTCTGCAGGTGAAAAGCCCGCTAAACTTGAACTTGAATCAGGAAGTTGTGGAATCCAATGGCTCATAAAAATGCCTACTCCGAATTCTTTCCGGAAGAAATGCATGATAAACATCGCTATGACTGATAACATTGAGCAATGGATTACGCCATCTATTTGGGATGTATACATTCCGCGCGCTTAACAGCCATTGCCTACTCCTTCGTGTAGAAAAAAAAGCGAAATGTTAAAAATATAAATATAAATATCATAAAATAAAAATATCATAGTTGAATATGTGTAACAAAATTTTTGTTGGACAACCCGATTGGCGCAAATTTACGCATCGTAACATTTTACGCATTTGTTTGACCGTGACGTAACGCGCGCCGTTTCGCATCCGAATTGGCGTGAAACAAGAGTAGAGGACGCTAGCATCGCCGCCCGTCATTCCGAACAATTAAGTCTCCCAGTGTTGTTCATTGCCTCTTCCATTCTATATGTAACTGTGCGGTATCCCGTCGGCTCTAAATCAAAAAGCTGCGAACTCTCCCCCTCAACCACCTAGTACCATATTTTCACACACCCCTACGTCGTGTAATGGCTATTGACCAAATTTATCGACTTTCACGTCATATTCTCATCTTTATGCGGAGCTCGGAAGCCAAAAGGAATTGGTCTCACATAACATATGTGCGAAAGACTACGCCATTTTACGACACGATCATTTATTCTGCGCTTCACGCCGGAATATATAGACATAACAGATTTGGGTATTATAACACAATTACTAAAATTGATGTAATTATAGGTACAGAAGATTTTTTTCATTACTTTTCATGTAATTTCACGCCAAGTTTTTTGCGGGTAGGTAGAGGGAAAAAAGCGGCATAAGGCACGTTTCTTATATACCTCAATCTCTTTTTTGCCAATCATAACTCTTCGTCATACACGCTCCTCGGTTTTTAAATCTGAATTCGTTCATGGAAAGTGTATCGTGGCCGTCCTCGAATCCTATAACCTTCCGTTTTTGCAGTGTATCTATGCTTTGTAAACGTTGCACCATCCGTTAGTAGTGAAAAAGTGGTCGGCAAGTATTATACCGCAAATTTGTGTAGTGCCCTCATTTTGATAGCATTAAATTTATTTTCTAACGCATTACCGTATCATATTCAACTCTTGCTTCCACAATTTATCGTTTGGGGTAACAAATCAAATCAAAAGTTGTTTTTGTCTTTACTGCTATTAAGTACAATTATTGTATAAATATGATAAATGTGATTTCAGCAATGATATCTATAAAATATGGTATTAAAAATTAATATGATTGATACAAAACAAAAGAGGATGGATGTAGGAGTTCAGGACGGCCACGACACATCTTCCATGACTGAATAGAACAAGTTTTAGAGGAAAGTTATGTTAAGAACCGTAAAAATTGACGCGCGTGCATGATAAGAGTTATGAAAGTCAAAGATGCTAGTGAGGCGGGTAAGAATCGTGCCTTATGGCGTTGTGTTCTCTTTGCCTACCCTGCAAGGGATTTGGCGTAATATGTAGTTATGTATGTATAAGATAGGTTTTCGTTTCATGGTTCTTATTGATTATAAGTATACCATTTTGCCTATTGGAAAAATTATAAGTGGAATGTTAACCATTCCGTAAAGTAACAAACCAGAATTATAATACGTATATGCTCAGTTTTTTTGTTATAATTTCACAATAAGAATTATATTAATGCTATTTTAATTAAAAGAAACACGTCCTTAATAAATTTCAAACAGTGGTACAAAAACTCCATAATGTGTAGGGACAATTGTTCGCTCACGTATGTGCCCATTCAACAAGCGCCGAGGAACCGGAGTGAGCACTCACAAAAGAACGGAAACGGGGACTGAAGAAACTTTGTCGCTAATATGCGTTCTACTATTGTGCTCAATGTTAAGCTTTTTTTTTATATTAAGTATTAACATAACACGGAGTTTAATATTATTCTGACATTTTATAAAAAACTTTAAAGTTCGAAACAAATATTAAACGGTGTGAATTGGTTTAAAAAAAAAAACAAAACTAAACCATAAAGTACGCGAGTATTCAAGTTGTTTAAATTTAGAACGTCCGTTTTTATTAAATGTAGTTGCCAGTGTTTGCTGTCAAAACTTTTTATTAAATATTGTATATTTTATTAGGAATCTTTAAACTTTTTTTACGTTTATTCATTTAAAAATAAATAAAGGAAAAATTTAGTTAATATGTTAAAAAATGGGGGGGATTAATTTATCAAGTACGGTGGGGTAACGACATTATGAATTTATTAAAACGTTTAAAATATTAAAAAATTGGCGTATCTTTGCCAATAACTTCATGTACTTCATCACATATTCTAGCAAATATTTCAATATTTTAAATTTAAATGAATTGCAATTTTCCTGTTAGGTAGAAATTAATTCGTTATGTTATCTGGACGTTACGAACCATAGATCCTAATTATTTTGGATCATGAGTAGGTTATCCAGCTTATTGATGATTATAGACTCTTTATAACTCACAAATTTCCCCCAAATAGGCCTTCGAGGGAGATGTGACCTGACCCATGTGAGATGTGTGGTGCCTTGTACCATTATTGAAAGAAATATTTAGTATTTCATTAAGTGGGTCAAATAAACTAAAAAGCAATAAAAATTCTAGATAAATATGCAAACCAATATGGTCTATTTAGAGTGTTATATAAAATCTATTAACAAAATACCCTGTAAATAATATTTCAACAGTGGTAGAGCCTCACAGTTCGTACCATGAAACGGCAGCCTCGCTCAATGAAATAGCACAGACTCTTAGAATACCAACGTAAAGTGGCTCATGTCGCTTTTCGCTCTTTAAGAAAGGTATCCGGAGGCCCAACCTGTTCCCTTTTTCACTTCACATCCCACTTCTGACCCTTTCCGTGACACATTCTAAGGGCCGGCAATCGGTAACATTATGTGTCCTCAGGTGAAGAATTACAAAACGGAACAAAATTAACGAACAAGTGGAGATCATTTAGATTGCTGGCGAACTTACCGACTTGCTGGAGAAAATCTTATAAGTAAATTATAATAATATTAATTCAACAATTTTAAATGAGTATTTCTATTTATTAAACCCAAGCAGTTTATTTTTAAAATGATTTTAAGTGAAATTTCAACGTTTTTGATATTTAAATTGTTAATTTTGATATTTTCACATTTCAATGAGAATTTCGTGGCTATAAAAAGCTTCCAAGGAATATTTATTCACCATTTTGTTTTATAGGAAATAGTGGTTAAATTTCATTGTGAATAATAAAAAAAAAGATTTTCATTTCACCACACAATGCCAGTTAATAAATAAATCTGGAGCCTGCTCTGCTACTCACAGACAGAATTGACTGTGTGATCCGCGCCGATTGACTGTGCTGAACTAAAATGTAACCAATTACGTATTCATGAAAAACATTCTGTTTGCCAGGAGCATAACATAGCTTCACGCCATTTTCTAAGCGAAGGTAGAGGAAGAGGTTTTTGCAGCGGCTGCAGAGCCTCGACTCGCCGTTATGTTTACGTCCCGTATGCAATGGCGAACCCCATGGCGAACTTATTGCCAAATATCGGGCACAAAGTATCAGTGATCGATATTTTTCACACAAAACTCCCGAAAATAATTTCGAAAAGTCATCGGTGTGAGCCCAGATTCGAACCCATGACTTCTTGATTCAGAAGCTGGGTGCTCGACCACTGTACCACCGAGGCTTAAACAAAATTAATGCCGCCTATTAACACAACTCCGATGGTGGTACATATGCCTAGGCAGCTTTTTTGATCGTAGGATAGGAAGAAAAAGAGAAACTGGATGGTCCTAAAATGTAGAGCAACTTTACGTTTATATTCTAAGGTGTGGTGGTATTTCACCGGTCGATCCGTCTCATTCATACAACAAACGGCGTACTACTGTTACATCATCTATCACAAGCAAATCAAAAAAGATTTAGTTGTGATAACAGACAACTATAATATTATTAAATGCAATTGTTTTTTTTTTATAATTCGTGTAATATCGATAAGTGTTAGAATCGAGAGAAGAGAAATTCAGAGAGATGGATGTAAAATGAAACGAGCGACGCCATAATCGTTATTAAAAAGTTTTACAACAACTTCGCAACACTGGCCCAAGCAAGTTGTTACCTACGTAAAGTAAGAGAATTTATTACAGAATGTTTTTACTGGTTTTCCAAAGTTTTCTTAATCTAAAATCGATGGGAACGATGCCGAACAAAGTTGTGAATAGTACCTTTAAGTTGGAAATCGAAGAAAGTCGAACCTTTCGCCCGACACCTGCGTAAATGATACGTACGGTTGATAATGCCAGCTGCTAGTTCGAGACGCCCGGTGCACTAAACGGAGATAAGAGAGAGAAAAGAACAGAAGTATTTATATAAAAAGTTTATATCTATTCACCCTGAAAAATGGTCTCGTATAGACGGGTTCAAACCGCAAGCTTGTGGCTGTGACACATCAGATTACAAGAATATCTGAATATTTTATTTGCACTCCAAAAGTATTTATTTAAATAATAATCAAGATGGATTGATCTTGTATTTAAACAGTGGTAGAACCAAGCAGTTCGCTGCATGAATGGGCCGGCTCGACCGCTAAAATACCACATCATTTTAGAAGACCGACGTAGCTCCGAAGTAGACCGAAGTGGCTCATGCCACGTTTCGCTAGGTAAAAGAGGTACCCGGAGGCCCACCTCCCTTCCCTATCATTTCCCATTCCACTCTCTTAAAGGAAGGCAACGCAAATGTAACACTATATGTGTTGGAGGTGTCCATGGGCAGCGCTAGTAACTTACCATCAGGTGACACGCATGCTCGTTTGCCCTCCTCTCGCATAAAAAATAGTATAATTATCATATCTTTACGCCATTAATATGTGACGAAAACGAAAGTTATGGTGTTTGAAAGGGAGGAATCCAGAACGGATGCATGGTTAATAACGGTTGATGATGTAGTGCTGGAACAGGTGAATGAAATTGTATATCTTGGATGCGCTTTTAGCAGGGATGGAAGGTACACCGCGAATGTAGAAAGACAAGTGGCGATAGGAAATAGCGTTAATGGAGCGTTGGGCAGATTCCTGGATGCAAAAAACATTAGCAGAAAAGCCCAGCTAGCAATCCACAATGCAGTCCTGATCCCAACGCTAACTTATGGAAGCGAGAGCTGGGTATGGCAGAGTGTGCATGAAAGTAGAATAAACGCGGTAGAAATGATGGCACTGCGCAAAATCTGCGGAGTGACTCTCGTTGACGGCGTAGAAAACAAGGTTGTAAGGTAGGAAGTTGGTTTGAAAGAGAGTGTCGGTGTAAAAGTAAGAAAGGGCATGCTCCGATGGTTTGGACATGTAGAAAGAATGGTTGATGCAAGACTGACTAAGCTGATATACAATGCAAAAGCGGATGGATGTAGGAGTCGAGGACGGCCAAGACACACATTCCATGACCAAATAGAACGTGTTCTGGAGGAAGGTGATGTTAGGAGCCTCAAAAACCGACGCGCGTGCATGAAAAGAGTTATAAAAGTCAACGAAGCGAGTGAGGCGTGTAAGAATCGTGCCTTATGGCGCTCTGTTCTCTCTGCCTACCCCGCAAGGGATTTGGCGTGAAATTATGTATGTATGTACGCATTAATATTCAAAGGCAGTTAGTTCCGCATAAGAAGCTTTATATCTTGCTTTAAATCTTCTTAATAATCTGTTATCTTAATCTGAAACCCATGTACATCCAACAACACACATGCAACCATATATCGCCGTTGTCATTGACGATAAAGTCCCCATAAACAGTATCCAAGTTCAATTTTATTTGCTCGCACGTTTTATCTTCCAAAAATAACAAATTTTGGATCAGTATTGTTCTCTTTCTATTTTGCAATATCACAGACAAAAACAGCTTTAAAAAAAATTGCCTACGTAATAACTTCATATTAAGCAGGTCGACTTAAAACACACTACAAAACATGATGATACCATTAATTTCTCTTTTTGATGTCATATATTGTCAAACACGGGTAATTATTAATCAATCCAGCTACTAAATTATTTCTGAGGCCACGTGCTATTTTGTAAAGTAACGGTACTGTGGTTTTAGTCGGTATACCGTCACTGAAAAGTTAGGTCAACATAACCACCGGGCTTTCCTCGGCATTGCTTTAAAAACAGATATGTAAAAAACAATAAAAAACAAGGTACAGTGTTCAGACTAGAAACAGACCTCCAAATCGATGACAATCACAGCAAAATAAAAAAAAGCGCTAACCAAATTAGATGAAAACGTCAGTCTCGTAGCTAGTTGCTACGAAGTGCTACGTTTCAGTCTAGCCAAATGTGTAGTAACAAATAATTTAAAAAAAGGGTACAATCAACCCACTCGTGTGAAGAATGTGAACCTATATAGTGGGACGCAGACCTAATGTACCTAAGTGGGCGGGCTGATTCCGTTCGTTGGCCGAATGTAGCACACAAATTATGTTATAACGTTCGGTTGAATCTCTGCAATGTATGCTGTCCCATTCGACAACAGCAGCAGTTCCTTACTGGCCAATAGTTATATATTGTTCTACTACGTTTGAGGCAGGATTTTTGTTTAAAAGATAGTGTTGAGGTTAAACGGGAATATTTCTATATAGAAAGGAAATATTCCGGTGATATCGATATGCGGAAAAATTAGGAGATAACAGATTGATAAAGCAGATGGAAAGTGGATGGATATACGAGTCGAGGATGGCCACGATTTATTTTCCATGACCAAATGGAACGTGTCCTTGCGGAAGGTGACGTCAGTAGCCTTAAAAACCGACTAGTGTATGTTAAGTGTTATGAAAATCGAAGAAACGCCTTGGGTGCAAATGAAGTTAATTAAGTAAGTAAATAAAAAAGTAAGTACCTAAGTAAGTAAAAAACACTGTTTCGTGTCGGCAACTATTTTATATATTTCGTTAACTATAATATTAAATGAACAGTATAGTAGTCTAATATATGGGTCTCAGTGGTTCAGTGCTCAAGCACCCCGCTTCTGAATCAAGAAGTCCCGGGTTCGATTTCTGGCGTTAACCAATGACTTTTCAAAAGTTAATTTCGGAAGACAGGTGTGATAATTATCGATGACTGAAAACTTTGTGCCCGGTACGGCAATAGGTGCGCCTCCTATTCCATTTGGAATTTAAACATAACGGGGAGGTGACGCTTAACTACCACTGCCTACACCTTCGGGTAGAAAAATGCGTGAAGTTATGTTATGTTGGTAGTAAATGAATGTAGTAGAAAGTATTTATTTCCATATTACAAATTCACACTTCAAGTCTTTTTATATACGTATAGACGTAAATAATACAGTAAATAATATACCTCAAAAAGTAATATTTGTGAAAAAAAAAAATGAAAATACCAATTTCTATATAAGACGCAGTAATAAAATTCAAATTGAATTGCCTAGACATTGACAATAGTATATTATTATGAGGTCTACAAGACTTTATATCAGCATATTGTATCGTGATATTAATTTTTAGGCATGTAATATCTTTATTGAAATATTTATATTGAATAATACTTTGTTTACGAACCTTATTTCCCCTCAAAAGCAATAAATGAATAAATATAAGGATTGTTTTAAAAATAAGTAACCTAAGTTACTCTTACTCCAGCTAGGAGCCAATAAAAGTCCCGTCAATATCGGTTCAGTCATTTTAGAGATCATGCCGCGTTTAACTCGGTGAAAGAGGTATCAGTAGGCGTAAACTCTTCCCCTTTTCCCTTCTCATCATACCTCCGACCACTTCATTATCACTTCTTAAACGCCCTTTTTATCACTATTTGTGTTGTAGGTGTCTATAGACGGCGTTAGTTATGAACAAAATTTCACGGATTAAATAAATTAGTGATCACGGTGTTTTGGAGACCGAGCATCCCGCTTCTGGGTCATAAAGTAATGGCACTGATTACTGGCTTTCACTGATGACTTAAAAATCAAATATTATGCGCAACAGCCACTGCTTACTCTTTCAGGTAGAAAAAGACGTGAAGTTATAAAAAATATTTTATTTCGTATAGAATTAAACAAGTTATTATATATCAACAAAACAAAGTGAACATCCAGAGTTTTGTCTATTTGATCGAGCACAAACTAAAGTAAAATACTACGCTGTGTTTTGTTCAACCGTTTCTCATTGGTCTGGAAAGAATACAGCTCGATATTTATTATTTCTGATATTATTTTTTCGTTGTCGTCTCGGTGATCTAGTGGTCGATTTCCCCGCTCCTGAATGAAACAGTCGTTGGATCTATTTCGGGCTCACACCAATTATAACTTCTAGGAGTTTTACCATATATTTCATTTTGGGTGGTATACATTCGGCGAGACGAGGCATATCAGCTGCTGCCTTCGGTTGAAAAAGCGTGAAGATATTACAAGAAAATATCGTATCTCAAAGCGTTGAATATTTATGCAATATTAACATGGACTAATTTGAGAATAATTTAATGTCGCGGTACGTTTGTTATTTCTTTGAAAGGGAAGCGAGACGACAGATGGACAATTTATTCTTATTTTTTCTGAGCGTCGTTTCGTTTTTGTCCTTATAAATGTTTTAATTAACATTAATATCTTCGATTTAATTAAAAGAAATGCTGTTTTTTTTGTGAGCAACGATAATGACGATAATTGGCGTTCGTGTTATAAAATTGTAGATCTCTCTCTCTCTCTCTCTTCTTCTTTCTCTCTCTCTCTTTCTCTTATCCCATGGTAGTCTTAGAGAAGACCAAGAGATTTAACTTGATGTGGACAATCTCTTATATTAGTATAAGTCTCGATGGCCCAGTGGATCAACAATCCAACTCCTTTTTTTTTTTTTTTTTTTTTTTTTCCGCGAGGAAATGCTTTATGCACACCCCCCGCCTGGGGACGGCAGGGGGTAGTGTGGGACTCCCAAAACAGTAAACTGAAATCCGATCCTAGGGTTACCCACTAAAACCTCGCGGCGGCCTTCCTCCGGCGTTGGGGTGGTCCAGGATTCGGATAAACCCCTCTGGTCCACCCCGCCGTCGCCCCCCCTCCGTCACGAGGGGGTGCTCATCCTCGGGGAGCCTCGGCGAGACTCCCCCGGGCGGGGCGGCTCCGACCGCGCGCTGTAAAGAGGCGCGCGGCCGGCGGCGCCCCCGACGACCCTCCCCGGCCGCACCGGGGGGTCATCCTTCCCGGGCCGCGACCCGGGCGCACCCGCGGGGTGTGCACCCTCGCGGCCCGCCGGCGGCGGCGATCACTGAGCTCGCCGCCGCCGCCTTCGAGCGGGATCGGCTCTCTCCCGACCCCGCTCGGCGGCCTCCTTCTGGAGCATGACAGCTTCGCAGAAAGAGACCACAGCCCTCCACTCCTCCTCGCCCGCCAGCATTGCCGCGACCAACGCCGGCAGGGACAAGTCTCGCCCGATCCCGTCGACCAGGACTCGGCGCTCGGCCGCCCAGGCCAACAATCCAACTCCTAATCAGAAATTTTAAGTTTGAATTAGAGGCATCGGTGGTTCAGTGGTCAAGCAAGCTTCTGAATCGGAAGGTCGCAGGTTCAAATCCTGGCTCACACCACTGACGTTTTGAAAATTATTTTCGAAAGCTATGTGTGATAAACATCGATGACTGAACACTTTGTAAATAGGTTGACCTCCTACTCCATTTGAGACGGAAACAACGGCGAGACGAGCCTTAACAGTCACTGCCTACTCTTTCGAGTATGAAAAAGCGTGAAGTTATGTTATTTTAAGTTTGAATCCTAGTTTACATCAATGATTATAGAGATGTTATGCTACAAATATCGGTGATTAATAGAAATTTGCCGATTCATTTTGCGTTCATTTTACTTCGAATCAGATATAATTATTGCTGCCATAACTGTGGTATTTAGAAAATAATGTTACAAAGCTAATGACAAACAAGCACAATACTTATAAAGCTGGTGATAAGCTCCTAAAATGACCTGTGTAAATGAAAATAACTTATGTCCACAGAGTAATTTTGTACCTATGTTTTACGCCATCCGACCTTTTCAATAATAATCTCCTTTGATCATAGTACACTAACAAATTAGTTCACATACAGATGTTTGGTTGTTACTATACCTTTTTGTAATTATAATTACTTGTGGACAGTCCTCATAATTCAGGTCACACGTGGATACCAAATGAAAGCTTGACCTTAATGATATGATAAAGTAACAAATGTACCTTTCTCTGGCGTATGTTAGTGTTAATTTCAATACACACACACTGATTGAAATTACAAAAAGCTTATATAGAACAAAAATAATTTAGAACAAAAAAAACAGTGGTAGAGCCAAGCAGTTCGCTGCATGAATGGGCCGGCTCGACCGGTGAAATACCACGACCTCTCAGAAGACCGACGTAAAGTGGCTCATGCCGCGTTTCGTTCGGTGAGAGAGGTACCCGGAGGCCCATCCCCTTCCCCATCCTTTCCTATCCCTTATCCCTTAAAGGTCGGCAACGCAACAGTAACACTATATGTGGTGGTGGTGTCCATGGGCGGCGTTGGTTGCTTACCATCAGGTGATACGCCTGCTCGTTTGCCCTCCTATCCCATAAAAAAAAAAAATAACAAATATTAATTTCATACTGTGTCATGTTTGCGTAAATATATAAAGCATTTTGTGTTCTTTAGTAATGTCTGTCTGGTAATATAACAAAACATAACTTCACGTCTTTTCTTTCTTCTCTATCCGAAGGTGTAGGCAGTTGAACCTCGACTAGCCATTATGTTGACGTACCAAATGGAATATGTGGCGAACCTATTGCCATACCGGGCGGAAAGTTTTTCAGTCATCGATATTTTACACACATAACTTCCGAAAACAATTTGGAAAAGACATCGGTGTGAGCCAGGATTCGAACGCGCGACTTTTTGATTCAGAAGCGGGGTGTTCGACCACTGGACCACCGGGGCCTATATAAATCTGGTAATATAAATTTGTATTTATCCGAATCGACTGATCAATCAGGAAGCCATTGTTTTATTTTGAACTACAAAGATGGTTTGTAAGCCGCTACTATTGTTTTTGGACTTCTGGGTCATTTCTCTTGCATCTAAAGTTTACCAAATCGCATCATCATCAGCCTTTTGAGGTTCACTGATAAACGTAGGCCTCCCCCATAGAGCGCCACAACTGCCGGTCCTGTGCAACCTGCATCCTTCGGCCTCCCGCGGATTTCACCAGGTCGTCGGTCCACCTGGTAGGAGGACGGCCTACGCGTCGACCAGTTCGTGCTCGCCACTCGAGAACGATTCTACCTCAGCGGTGATCGCTTCGTCGAGGGATGGGGCCAGCACATCTCCACCTCAGCGTGCTAACCTTATGGGCTATGTCAGTCACGCCAGATCTCTTGCGTATCTCCGTATTGGGGATTTTATCTCGCAGAGAGATTCCAAGTATAGCCCGTTCCATAGCACGCTGAGCCTTGCACCTTGAGCTTCGTCATGAGGCCAACATTTAGAGACCACGTCTCAGTTGCGTATGTCATCACTGGTAAGACACATTCGTCATAGACCTTAGACTTAAGGCACTGTGAGATTTTGGACGAGAAGATTTCCCTTAGTTTCCCGAACGCTGATCCCGAACCCGAATACAGCAGCGAACAGCTTCGGAGAAATTACGTCCCCTTGTCTTACACCTTTCTGCAATGGAATGGAATTCGTACCCCTACCTCTCGCAAATATCGCGTTGTACACTTTTCGAGATCTGCCTATTTAGCTGCCTGAGTTTGGACCAATCGGCCGAAGACTGCGCAGATGCGTGCCGAAAATCGCATATAAAGAAAAATATATAAAAACTATGTTCTCTTTTAAAGTCACTAAGTAAACAGTGTATTTAAAATGAACATTTTTATAAAATAAAACAAAGCTGTTATGCTTGCTTTTGAAGTTTGCCAGAGAGCTTATGCCAGTTGTACGTTGTACACAATAATTTCAGCTCTAGAATCATATTTCTTTCAACAGTGACTGTCTTTTGTTTCAAATAACAGAGAAGCGAGAGAAAGCAAAGAGCTGAACGAAAGAACGAACTTAATCCTTTTCAGCAGCGGGATGCAAACGAACTCTCCTTTTGTAAACATTCATTATACTCGACTAAGAATAATGCAAATAATATGGCAGGTGACAACTGAATACGTTCAGACGCTTCTATTATAAATTTGGTAATGCAAGAAAGTAATGAATTATTATATACAATCAAAATTATACGTATCCCTTGCGAGGTAGGCAGAGAGAATAGAGCGCCATAAGGCACGATTCTTACACGCCTCACTCGCTTCGTTGACTTTCATAACTCTTTTCATGTACGCGCATCGATGTTTAGGGCTCCTAACATCACCTTCCTCCAAAACATGTTCCATTTGGTCATGGAATGTGTGTCTTGGCCGGCCTCAACTCCATATCCATCCGCTTTTGCATTGTATATCTGCTTATTCAATCTTGCATTATTATATTATTATTATAATTAACATTATATTAAGAGGAGCAATGCTTGATTATTTTTTAATATTAGTCCTTAAAGTAGAAATACAATGCATGAATAATATTTTTGGGTAAATATTAAGGAAAATTTCTCATAAGTTTTCCAGTTTCAAAACACTGTAACTAGTGACAAAAGTCATTGTCAAATTACAATTTTTTTACATCACGTTTTGAGAGAATAGAGCACTGCATGAATGGGTCCGCTCGACCGGTGAAATATCACGACCTCTCAGAATATCGCCGTAAAATAGCTCGTGTCGCGTTTCTTTCGGTGAGAAAGGTATCCGTAGTCCCGATGCGGTTCTCCCGGGCGATGAGGAGTTGCTTACCATCAAGTAGCCTACTTGCATGTTTGCCCTCCTATTTGTTGAAAATAAAAATTATACTTCAAAAATATACTAAAGCTATTTTATACACTAAATTTGTAACAAGTTCACGCAAGATTTAACACCTTATAGATGTGAGGCGGATACAATAAGGGTTAAGGACACTCCCGTCTTCCGTCCTCACTGGCCCGAGGCTAGTAATATGATCAATCAATCAATATGGCACAGCTCTGGAGCTTCTGAACAACGGCATTTTCTGAATTACTCCACATTCATTCTACAACAGTTTTAGTCGATATTCTTTTTTAATATTTCAGCTTTTTCACAATTCTGTATTAAAGTATAATTTAAAGTGTATGAGTAATGATAAATATAATGGTTTATATTTAATGTTTTCAAATACATATTGCATTCTTTCTTGTCGAATTGGACAAATAAACTTTTTTTTTATGGGATAGGAGGGCAAACGAGCAGGCGTGTCACCTGATGGTAAGCAAACAACGTCGCCCATGGACACCAGCAACACATATAGAGTTACTGTTGCGTTGCCGACCTTTAAGGGATAGGAGATAAGGAAGGATGGGGAAGGGGGTGGGCCTCCGGGTACCTCGCTCACCGAACGAAACGCGGCATGAGCCACTTTACGTCGGTCTTCTGAGAGGTCGTGGTATTTCACCGGTCGAGCCGGCCCATTCATGCAGCGAACTGCTTGGCTTTCGTCTTGCCCAAAAAAAAAACGTTTTTGATAAACAAACAAAAAATTTTAATGTATGTATCTATTTTTGTTTGCTGTTGCATTCAATAATTAAAAAAAAAAAAAACTAAAAATGAGCGTAATGATGCTAAGAAAAGTCTTAGTCTCGATGGTCCAGTCAGCTCAGAATCGGACCTACGACTTTTTAAAATAGAAGCGAGAAATTATTTTGAAATATTAGACATTTATATATTCAATACTAAAAGAGTATGAATATAAAAGTGCGGGTATCATCACACAATTGAATCTCAATATTTTCTGCCCAAAACGCTTCATAAAGCCTCTCAAAAAGAAACAAAAATAATAATTTATTCATTCATCAAATATTCATATTTATTTTTATATTCTCTTGGCGTTTGATATTAAACGGTAGGCGTTATTTTATTAAATGTAAACATTAAATTATTCATATATCCGTACTTAAAATGAAATTATAAGGATATATTTATAAATTGGAGAATTCGGAGAACAACGAGTATAAGTTCTTTATTTCTCAGGTAATCTTTATTTCATTTTGTCAGTGTATGTTTGTAACTGCATCTAATCAAAAAAACTATTGTATAGTCTATCACCTATCAATTTACATTGTCTTTTGTCCACTGTCTACTTACCAATATTTACCTTTAAGTCTAATTTTAACTTTACCTCTTTTTTATTGGCATGGTATTCCAAGCGATACGACTTTGCCACTTTCTGTGGAAAGGCTGCAAGCTGAGATTAATGAGGTATTATTCGTTGTTAGCCGTGTTCGCGACTGTTTCTATGCAAAATCAAATAAAAATAAAATTGTATGAGATATATTATATATAATTTCTGAGCAAATAAAAGCACAGAATAATACGCCTTTTTACATCACCAGTGAAAATCCCGTCACATCCGTTAGTCATTTCTGAGATTAGCACAAACAAAGAGACAGACAACTGAAAAATATTTTGGCACTGTATGTATTTAATAAAGAGAAATAATTTTAATATTATACTCATACTAAAATCCCAAGTTATTTATTTGTATACGATCTGTAATATGAAATTTCAATGCACAAAACAGCAGAAAATACCGTGAACACACTTCGTCAGTTGCGTAATTTAATTAATTTCAGCCACTGAAATGTTTATTTATCATCTTACTCAGATACCAGGAATAAGTTATTGTGTTGTATGTAGACGACATTCCCCGTATTGGGGAGACAGTATACGAGGAACACAAAGAACTTACAAATAGGCCATTTTACGTCTCACTGCCTTGTGATATATACGCGTGCGTGAAGATTAGCTGTAGAGAAAAAAACATTTCTGCATAAAAACAATTTCTTTTTTATGTGATATAGGGCAAATTAGTAAGCGGGTGATGGTAAGCAACTAGCGCCACCTATGGACACCTGCAAAGCAGATTGTGTTGCATTTGCGTTGTCGGCCTTTAAGGAAGTGGAACGGGGATCGGGCCTCCGGACCTCTCTCACCGAAGGAAACGCGGCACATAACATAACTTCACGCCTTTTTCTACACGTAGGCAGTGGCTGTTAAGCCTCGTCGACTCGCCGTTATGTTTAAGTCCCTACTAGAATAGGTGGCGAACTTATTACCATATCGGGCACAAAGTTTGGAACTTTCTCCAATACTTTGTACATTATTACAGTTTTAACGTTATACAGAATTAGTTCGTAAAATGTTTTAATAATAATAAAAAATATTATTTTGTAGTCTATATTATGTTTAGTATTGAGTGCTGAGTTACGTATTTAAATAATTAACCGATATTTAAACTAACATTAGTATGATTTATGCTATTCATTTAGAATAGCTTGTTTCAATTTACGATACCGGTCACCTTTTATAATCCAATCATAATAAACTCGAGAGCAATGAATTCGGGTCACTTAAAGAATCCTAAAAATCTCGGAAACTAAAAATGCTAGGTTAATGCAATAAATTGTATTTAATAGACAATGTAATACTCCTTAAATGAAGGTATTAAAACTTCTTAGTTATTGTAAAGTTATATCATAAAAAAATCAAATTTGAAAAAGGGCCACTTTCGAAGATGGAACTACGAAATTACAGCATTTGGTTTTGCTTTTGTTTGTAATCTGTCATTTATGTGGGTACATAAACCATGTTGATAGTGCTCTATATTCATTATTCAAGCTGAAATTATGTCGCTTACGCCTGAAGAATGCACCAGAATACTTACAATGCTGGAAACCGGCCGGAGTCAGCGCGATACAGCCAGGACTGTTGGTGTGTCGCTGTCAACAGTACAAAGAGTTCTCCGACGTTACGAAGAAACTGGTTCTAACCTACGCAGACCAGGAACGGGCAGAACCAGGTATACCACAGCACGAGAAGACCGATACTTGGTGAACACCATGCTTCGAAATCGCTTTCTCACAGGAACTGAACTCACCAATCAGTTTCGACGCCTCGGAGGAAGTAACCCAAGTGCATGGACAGTAAGACGTCGGCTTGCTGAATCTAACTTAAAACCCCTTAGACCTGCAAACGGCCCTAAACTGGAGCGTGGGCATCGTATTTCAAGACTAAGATATGCCCAGAGCCACGTAAATTGGAGTATTGAAGATTGGTCAAAAGTTATGTTCTCCGACGAATCAAAATTTATGCTCTACAAGCACGATGGAAGACACAGAGTGTATCGAAGACCAGGGGAAAGATTCAAGCAAGCATGCATCGAGGAAAAAGTAGCCTACGGTGGTGGGTCTGTACTTGTGTGGGCCGGAATTTCTTCTGAAAGTCGCACAGAGCTGGTGATCATAGAAAACGGCTCTTTAACTAGCGTAAGATATGTGGAAGAAATCCTCAATGATCACGTTGGTCCATTTATGGTCAATTTAGGTGAGGATGCTATATTTATGCATGACAATGCCCGACCTCATACAGGTAGGATTGTGAATGACTACCTTCAAGAGATGAACATTACTCGTATGGAGTGGCCAGCGCGCAGCCCGGATATCAACCCGATCGAGCATGCTTGGGACGAGCTAGGCAGATGCGTAAAACAACGAAACCCTCCCCCAATCACGCTTCGTGAGCTCAAAATTGCTCTCACAGAGGAATGGGAGAATATTCCCCAAAATCGTATAAGGAACTTGGTGTACAGCATGCCAAACCGCGTAAACGCAGTAATGGAAGCACGAGGAGGCAATACGAAGTATTAAAATTCAAGAAAATCGTAATAAAGTTCAAAAATTTCATGTTTCCTATTTTTGTTTTAAGGAGAGATCAGCAGATTTTTTCTTTATGTAATTTTGTGTTAATAAAATGTATGGTGACTCATATTTTTTTTACTTTCATTTAAGGAGTATTACATTGTCTATTAAATACAATTTATTGCATTAACCTATCATTTTTAGTTTCCGAGATTTTTAACATTCTTTAAGTGACCCGGATTCATTGCTCTCGAGAGTATTTCAATAGTTAATTGGTCATTCTATAAATGTAAATATGTTGAAACGTGAACACAGTAGCGCCATCTTTAGAGCATTCGTGAATTAATTTTGGTTTCATAACTCATTAAAATGCGGGTAGTATTAGCAGTGATTAGTATGCAAGCGTGCCGATCACCTGATCCGAACGTTTTCGGACTCGTATCACTCAGTTTGACACGGATCTATTTCCAACAAATATATATTTTTAGTTTTGCAATAATCTAAGATTGGTTAAGTTTAGAAATGTAACTGATACCCGGTCGTGATTTATGAAAGAGGAACGAACATTAAAAAACGGAAAATAGTCTAAAAGCCTTCATATGTAAGGCTAGTAAAAATGAAATGTTGCTATATTATAGTTTTATTTTAGAAAATAAACTAGTAGCTATAGTATTTGCAGCTATTAGTTACAGTTTAAATTTTTATTTAAAAGAAAAATAACATTCAAATAATTGAACTTGACTTGAAATCTAGATATCAAGTCAAGTACAGTATTAAGTATATATTAAACTTGCTCACCTGGCGAACTTTGTATCGCAACAAAAGTATTATATTATAAAATGTTTACATTTAAAATCCAAAAGTTCGCTAATATCACTTTTCCTTTTCTACATTATACATACGAACCACCCTGTAGACACCACCTATATATAAAAAAACCGCATCAAAATCTGTTGCGTAGTTTCAAAGATGTAAGCATTTATGAGGACGTACAGCGGAAAGCGAATTTTTTTTATATAATTTAATGATAGCAGTGAACTACGAAAAATTCTTTTAAATCACGTTCAACTAGTATCTCAACTTTATTTTTTTATATGGGATAGGAGGGCTAACGAGCAAGCGTGTCACCTGATGGTAAGCAACCTACGCCGCCCATGGACACCAGCAACACATATAGTGTTACTTTTGCGCTGCCGACCTTTAAGGGAGTGGGATAGGAAAGGATGGGTAAGGGGGTAAGGCCTCCGGGTACCTCTCTCACCAAACGAAACACGGCATGAGCCCATTCATGCAGCGAACTGCTTGGCTCTACCACTGTTGAAACTAAACATAATTTACATAAATAAATATGAGAAAATTTCTTAGCTATGAACTAAGAAATTGTGGACATACGTTTCTTATATTTGTTAAAACTTTTATATATTTTTCTCCAATTAACTACACAGAATATGGTTTTGCCTTAGTATGCAAGTTACCTACTAAGTCTATATATACATAGATATATATACTACAATCAACTATCCAACAGGCGTGAAGCGTTGTGATTATGTTAATATATCCATCCCGTTGGGAGTGCGCGCGGGGGCGGACTACGTTTTGCTGAAATTTTGCGGTTAATATGAACTGAAGTAGCAAGTAACTTGTTACAACTTGTGCAAATTTATAATAACTAAGCCCCGGAATTCATCTTAACTGTTACCGGCCATCAAATTATAACTGAACTCTCAAGTGATCTTTGTGTAATTTATAACTCAAACTTTACTCAACTGCTAATAGGATGATTATTTAAAAACATAACTTCACGCCTTTGTTACCCGAAGGTGTAGGCAGCGGCTGTTAAGCCTCGTCTCGCCGTTATGTTTACGTCCCAAATAGAATAGGTGGCGAACCTATTGCCATACCGGGCACAAAGTTTTCAGTCATCGATATTTGTTATAGTTAACTTCCGAAAACAATTTTCGGAAGGTCATTGGTGTGAGCCAGTGTCAGGATTCGGACCCGGACCTCTGGATCAGAAGCCGTGTGCTCGACCACTGGACCACCGAGACTGCGATTTAAAAACATTTTATAGTATTAATTACAGTGGTAGAGTATTCCAGTTCACTGCGTGAATGGGTTGCTTCGAGTGGTAAAATACCACGATCTCTCGGAATATCGGCGTGAAGTGGCTCGTGCCGCGTTTTTTTCGTTGACAAAGGTATATGGAGGCCCGATCCACTTTCCCCTTCCTTTCTCCTCCTCCGCTCTTAAAAGACGACAATGCACCACGGTGTTCATGTACATCAGGTGGCACAGTTGCTCGTTTGCCCTCCTATCCCATAACTTCAGCTACTTTGAAGAGAACAACTTTGAATTACAATTGTCAAGTTCGAATTCTGGCACACATCAATTTATTTCGAAAGTTAAGTGTGAAAAATATTTTATTTAATATATATTTAAACAATCTATAAGATACGAATTATAATTACGGCTTACGCTTTCATGGAATCAAAAAAAAAATAGTCAATTGTGTATTGGAATTAAAAGTCATGATGATTAACAGCCGCGTAATATCATAATGCTGTTCAATCCAAATATTATTATTCCATCAGTAAATTACTGGTGACATTGTCAATTTTGTAAAAGTAAACTGGGTCACCCTGTATATATGTGACGATTGGGGTCGTTCCTCACGTGTTGCCTTCTCATAGCCCAGCTATTGAATTATTACGACCCGTGATTGGTCTATAGAGTTTTTACATTTATACAATATTCTATTATTGCATAACTTAAGTTCACGCCTTTGTTACCCGAAGGTGTAAGCAGTGGCTGTTAAGCCTCGTCTCACCGTTATGTTTACGTCCCAAATGTTTTTTTTTTGGTTTGGGTCACCTTTTGCCGTACCGAGCACGAATATTTATTACACTTGACTTCCGAAAACAATTTCGAAAAGTCATTAGTGTGAGCCAGTATCAGGATTGTAACCCGGACCTCGGGATCAGAAGCCGTATCCTCGATCACTAGACCACCGAGAAGATAAATTATTCTATTATTACAATATTAATAGCTGCAACATGTCATTGTAAATTTTTCGGATACAATGTCGTATATAAATATTGTTTTTTGTCTTTTAATAATTCCCAATTTATATTTCCATGATTGTACGATTGTACGCCTCAAGGTATATTTATGCTATATTCAATGAAAATTTTATTTAAATTTGACAACGCACTGTCATAATAGCTTTATTTAAAATTCATTTTGTAATTGATTTGACATCGATAAATTGGAACACGATGTATAACGTGTAAATGTATAGTAGATTAAAGGCTTTTGATGTTTTTTTTTTAACTTAATCAATACGACGTTCAGGCTTGCATTTATAATATAATATAAAAGGGTAAAAAGGAGAAAAACGAACCGAACGAAAGATTTTTTAATTCGTTACTTCTTCGAAAGCATCACTTGTATCTATTTTATATGAGATAGGAGAGCAAACGGGCAGGCGGGTGACCTGATGGTAAGTGACTAGTGCCGCATATGGACATCTGAAACACATAATGGTACAGTTGCGATGCCGACATTTAAGGGAATAAAATAGAAAAGGATAGGGAATAGGGGTGCGCTTTCAGGTGCTACTATCATCTAACGAAACGTGGGATAAGCAACTTGATGTCCATATTCTGAGAGTTCGTGATATTTAACGGGTCCACTCGGCCTATTCATGCATCAAACTGCGTGACTCTACCCCCGTTAATCAGTTAAATCTAGTGGTACTTGTAGATAGCTGAATAAAGACAATAGGTATAAAGTAAAACAATTCTAACAAAGATTAATTTATTTTTAATGATTTATTTAAGCGTCTCATGGACCAGCAGGCACTTACAGCCTGGAACATGCATTCAAAACGTCTCATGGCACTACAGACATGTATGCCCTTGAACTAGAAAAAATATGAGCTAGATAATAAATAGATACATATCAATTATTATATTGATTGTACGTTTAAGTTAAAATAAGTTTAACATCCGATAAAATGAGTTCAACCAAATACGCAAATTTTAAGTTTATTTGTATTTGTTGGTACTGCCTCATACGGAAACAAATATTACAGTAAACAAATAAGTAAAAAAAAATAATGAAATACGCTCAAAGAATTTCAAAAGAACTTCGCAATTTAGCGCTACATGTGCAAGAATTTCACTAAATACTAAAACGTGAAATAATTCTTCACAAGAGAAACTTAGGATAGAAAAAGGAGAACGGGAAACTGATGAATGTAAATATATGTATTCTTCTTATTTCTTCTTTTGTATCTTCGTTTGTTAATTCAGACGACCAAATTAATTCCCCAATCTATAAATTAGTTTTACAAACTGTATTTCCATGAGCACATTTTAAGGGATGTGAATTTATTTTCTTTAACTTTACGCCTGTCTTATATGAAGGTGGCAATGGCTGTCAAGTCTCATCTCGCGGCGGTGGAACCTACTGCCATAAACCGTGCTTGATGTTTTCACTAATATTTATCAAACATAACTACTGAAATTAATAGTGATCCCAGAATGGATCCCACAACGTCTTTATTTCACGTCCCACTTTAATTCAGCATTGACTATTATAATATTCTTAGGATTTAATATAAAAAAAACACAGACAATTATATCAGAAATACTAATGGCAGGATCAGTGAAATGCTAACCGCGTTCATTATTGTTAAAACGAGTGCAAAATATTATCAATAAGAGTTATTTTACTTTGAAAATGGGTAAGGAATAGATGAAATAAAACACAATTACTTAAACAGGACTCGACACAAGCGTCCTATTTCTTTCTCGCCTACTACAATAATGGTGCTGGTTCTCTCCTCTTCCCACCAGTGGAGGGTAGCCAATACCGCCCTCGTCTCCGTTCACCCTCTCACCCTTCAGTTTCCAACACTGTCGGTGCCACCAACAATGACCTCGTATTTCAGACAGAATTGCTCAAACATGGAGCAAAGAAAATTCAGAATAGCTATATCTATACATTATTATAAATAAAATTGAAGTGTCTGTATACTGTACATACACCGAAACGATTGTTGATTGTCTTTCTATCTTTCGTTCTGGATAATCTCCGAAATGTCTGGACCGATTTTGAGAGAACTTTAATTGGCTGATAACTGGTGTAATAATAACTTAGTTTACTTTTTTATTGCTTCCGAGGCGAAACATAGTTTCCCGGGTCAGTTAGTAAATACATATTTCAATATTGATAGCAATGCATATGTGATGCATTTTGTAAGATTTAACGAAAAATTAAATTTCATAATGAAAAATAAGATTCTTATAGTCCAATAAGTTGAATGTATGTAAGTCTGACTCTGTTAAACTAAAAGAACATAGTTGTTATTTAGATATATAAAAATATCATTAATATTCAGATATAAATAAATGAATCAATGAAGAGACTTACTGTTGCTATTCGTATGACTAGAAATAGAATTAATTTTACGACAATAGTACGAATAGACATTTAATAACGGGAAAATTGTACATACATACATAAATAACATGAACAGAGCGCCTTAAGAAACGATTATTACATACGTCCAACACTTCTTTACTATAAAGAATACTATTTAAGCTAAATTTACTATAAAAATAAGCCAAGAAATAGTGGTCTAGTAGTCAAGTTCACGCTTGTGAATCGAAAAGTCGTGGCATCGATTCCGGACTCACACCAATGTCTTTTCGAAATTATGTGTGATAAATATCGATAACTGACAACTAAGAGCCCGATGTTATGGTAATAGGTTCTGCCATCTAATCCATTTGAGACATAAAAGTTTAGTAAGTCGAGGCTTAACACACTGTCTACACCTTCGGATAGTAAAAGGCGTAAAGTTATAAAAAAAACTGAAAAGAAGTATGGTTATTTAAATGCAATAATATCGGGATAATAAGTCCAGAACTCTCAGAATCAACAAAGTGTGCCTCAATTTTCTTAAATGTAAATTAATACTGGTCTGCTTCTTTGGTTAACAGTTTAATAATATTGGCTATAGTCTACCTCATTATACGGGTGTTATCTAAATGTGAAAAGAATTCTTCTGTGGTTAAGCTTTATCTAAGGAGATATATAAATATATATCTTTATATTTTTCTATAGTTACGTAGCAGTTGTCAAGCGATAAATTATATTTAAAAGCCATCAATTCCACCCAAACCTCCCGTTACCAGTTTTTATTGATTCTATTTAAAGAATTGCAGCTGGGACAATGATTTGCATTTTTATTGTAGATTTTTTTTCTAGAATTTTTTCGATTCGAACCAGTCCATTCATGCAGCGAACTGCGTGGCTCTACCACTGTTAAAATTATCCACGTAAAGTGGCTCATGCCGCGTTTCACTCGGAGATAAAGTTATCCAATCTATTCAAAAAATACTGCCATTCTGTCTCTATCAATAATAATTTACTAACCAGACTCTCATTCTCGCTTTATGCAAATTAATAGCAGGAATCACACAGCGAAAAATTAAACACTCCAGTCTAGGGCAGACACCGTGTGACAAGTCACTGTGGCAACTTCATTATATCAAGACTTAATTTGTATGTTAATTAGTTAGTTTTTGGTCTTTCACACATACACATATGCATATACATTTTGATATATACGTAGATGATAAAAAGATATTTTTATATGTGATATTTAAGAGAGGTTGAGGAAAAAAAACCTAATGTGAGAAAACATTTTTGGAGCAACAGATGATGAAATTGTTTTTTTTTGATAATAACATACCATAACTTCACGCCTTTGTTACCCGAAGGTGTAGGCAACAGCTGTTAAGCCTCGTCTCGCCGTTATATTTACGTCATAAATTGAATAGGTGGCGAACCTATTGCCATAGCGGGCACAAAGTTTTCAGACATCGATATTTATCACACATAACTTCCGAAAACAATTTCGAAAAGTCATCGGTGTGAGGCTGTGTTACGATTCAAACCCGTGACTTCCAGATTGAGAAGCGGGTTGCTCGATCACTGGACCACCGACACTGAATTTTTATTAGCTTTTTATTAGCTTCACCTGTATGTTTGTATGTTTGTAGGTTTGTTTGTAACCGACTTCTTTTTTAGTGTTCATAGTTCACAAATCGTACCATCTAGTGGCAATCAGCGGAAAGTTTACGTTATCAACTTGAAACGAGTTCCTTGTATAAGTCACAGATGGCGCTATTCCTCAAATTCGAAACTAAGAAACGCGCTTATTATAGAAAACCGAACTAAAAAATATAAAATAAATAATAGTTTAAAAAAACTAAAAAACACGCTTTTTATAGAAAACCGAACTAAAAAATAGAAAATAAATTTTAATGAATTTAAATTAAGAAAATAGTGTTAAAAATTTCAATGAATATAAATTAAAAAAAGCGTGGGGTGCTTTTTAAGATATTAGCGAAATGATAATCACTCTACTCATATCTGTCAATAAAATATTTATAACTATTGACACCATGCACCCCACGCTTTTTTTAAAATAAAATATTTTTTTTTTATTCACACTATTATTAATTTATATTCATTGAAATTTTTAACTCTATTTTCTTAATTTAAATTCATTAAAATTTATTTTCTATTTTTTAGTTCGGTTTTCTATAAAAAGCGTGTTTTTTTAGTTTTTTTAAACTATTTTTTTTTTTAATCAACCTGTATAATATAATATACAAGATATAATAAACGCCTTAAATTTAGTTGTAATTAATATATTATTTACAAGTGTATATTAATTTAAATAAAGGATATAACTATTTCTCGGCAGAAATATCAGGGAATATAATTTGCGTTATTTTCTGGCTGCCACATCGTTTATGCATTAGCCTACTGCTTTGTTTTCAGTACCGATTTTGATATTATTAGTATTATAAATTTATTATACATTGTTTAAAAAGAGTATTTGGCATATGAGTTTCTTGCCCGATTCTTTTCATGATAGGCCCCTACTCTCGGAATCGGGCCGCTCGTGGCGATTGAGTCCATATTTACTTGTTCTACGGATGCACTTTCCTCAAGCGCTCGTATTTAAATATGTCACTTAAAATGATAATTTTAATATTTACAATTTTTTGACTATTTTTATGTGTCTGTGAAGACACTTGAAAATGAGCCTTATTAGTGATGCATTAATTGATATTATTTACCATGCGGATGTTTTACTTACTTGACTTTATAGACAACTCACACATCTCGTTCGTTTTTTCAGCATAACACACTAATAGACGGTTGGTTTTTAAGGCTCCCATCATTATCTACGGCAAGGACAAATTGTAGCCAGATGGGCGATTTTAACTCCCAAATACTTTCGCTGCAAATTTTATGATTAAATTTTTTCCGAAGTGATAAACAAACTTTGTTCCATTGACTAAGGTCAATGAAAGAAGTCATTGTCATTTGTGAGGCCACACGAACAGAGCTCCGGGCATCCACTGATGTTTAGAAATGCAAATGGCATTATAACCGTTGATAACCTAAACTCTGTGTTACGTAAATTCGTCAGTCAACGTTGAATTAATAATTTTGCACACATTTACTTTTGAACGGAAAATTTCATCAACAAAATATTATATTCTAATGGACAATTATTACCACTAATAACTAATCTGATTTCGATGTATTTAATGCTTGAAGCCAATAATAGTTTTTTTTTGTATAGATAACTAAGTTCCCTATTTTGTAGTCCAGATTCCGATTGTTGTATTTGTTTGACGATTAGTCTTTTGAAAAAAAATCGGACCAAATTTTACATACATACACAATCACTTGCTGGTTAGGCAAAGAGAACAGAACTCTGGGTACGATTCTTATACGCCACATTGGCTTTTTTAACTTTCGTAAGTCTTTTTATGCACACACGTCAATTTTTAAGGCTTCCAACATCACCTTCCTCCAAATCTTGTTCCATTTGGTCATGGAAGGCGTTTCGTGGCTGTCCTTGACTCCTACATCCATCCACTTTTGCTTAGTTAATCTATGATCATCCATTCTTACTACATTTCCGAACCATTGGAGCATGCCCTCTCTTACTTTTAAGCCGACACTCTCTTTCAATTCAACCTCCTTCCTTACAACCTTGCTTACGATTTTATAAAAAAAATAACAAATCAGTATCGTAAAGCTGAAAAACCGTTTTGGAATAAAATAAAATTTAAACGTTAATGACGGAAACGAATCAACATCCCAATTGCTAACGTCTTTTTTCATAAAACCTGTTTAAATAGGTAAAGAACGATCGTAGGTAGGTACTAAGAAAGCGTCTTATATGGTCAGTAAAATGAAATAACATTAAAATACCGCAAGCTTCTAATTTGGAGTTGTTTTAAACATTGTTGGATACCGCTCTGGAGAATATCGATACCCTTTATTTTTTGTGGATGTTTTTATTTGCTCTGTTATGGACTATCTTTTGTATCAGAAGTCTAGAGGATAGTGCTTCAGTTGCTCGACTTAGAAATAGTTTCCTTTGGATATTAATTGGCACAAAACTTGACAATACGATCTCCTTACTTACTTTAAAATAAGTATACAATCTTTTAGGTATTTCTCATTTAATCAAAATAATATGGCGTTTCCGCTTTAGAAACATTATTTTATACAAATGGTGCATTCGCTATGACTCAAGGGAAATTATCAGAACATTGGTAAATGTAAATGTAACATTTTGGAAGAGCTTGTGATTAATGTTGTAGGTGCGTTACAGAGGTGAAATATGTACATATAATAAATTAAAGAGCAAGAAAAGGCTATTGTAAGTGGATTAAATCGATTTGTAAGTAAACATGTTAAATTTGAGAAAGGTTGGAAGAGGACGGTTATTCAAAAATCAAAGACAGCGAAGTGTCTCTCTTCTCTTTGCCTATCCTGCAAGGCACTCGACGTGAAGTTATGTATGTGTAATATAACATAAACATAACTTCACGCCATTTTCTAACAGAAGGTGTAGGCAGTGGCTGTTAAACCTCGACTCGCCGTTATGTTTACGTCCCAAATGGAAAAGGTGGCGAACCTATTGCCATATCTGGCACAAAGTTTTCAGTCATCGATGTGTATATAAATATGTAGAAATCAATAAATCAAATTAGGCATCAGGAAAATGTTAGGATTTTTTGTGTGCTCTGCCACGACACGTTGTATTATGAAAGCATTTTCATGTTAGTTTCCAATTATCAGTGCAATAAGAATGACGGCCACATTTGCCGAAGTAGAGTTTTGGAAAGTATTTATATCCTGACGTTAGGTACGTTTGAAAATTATGTTTGAATGGATTTCCTTCATTTTCAATTATGTATAATTTTGCCCATTCTTATTTTTAGTGTTAAAACCGTGGAGTGCGCTGTATAAATGGGCTGAATTGTCTTTTATTTATGGGATCCAATATTGGTAAGTGAACATATGGACATTTGCGGTATAAATTGTGTTATAATTAATTGCGTTGTAAGATATTAAGCGGCGGAATGGGAAGGAAAGATTGTCCTTCATACACCTCTCTGTGAAACGTGTTATGACCCATTTTACGTCGATAGTCAGAGAGATTTTGGTATTTTGACGGTCAAGCCGGCTCATTCATGGAGAACTGTGTGGCACCGTATCATAGTTAAGGTTTAAAAAAAACTACATTAAGAGGCTTATGTTGTGTTTCGTTTGTTAAGAGAGGTATCTGAAATTGTCCCATTTTACTCCATTTTCTCCTTATTCCCTCTCCCATTTCAAGGACCGGCAACTGTGACCATCTCGGGGCTAAATATGCCTATTGACTAGACTTGGAGATCCGATTGCTTGTTTGTTGGAAACAAACGGAATTAAATAAAAAATAAATTACTTCAACCACATATTATTAATTAATTTAACATAGAATTAAACATTAAACAATTTAACATATTTTTAAATCGACTTGAATGCATGCATTCGAATAGAATTTGTCGTTGATTTAATTATTATTCTAAATCTTTATTATTATTTTTTTAAACAACAGTTATGAATAATTAATATTATTAAAATCAAAAGATGAATCAAAGTAATCTTCAGTAGACATTCAAGTTTTGGTAACTTTTGAACTAAATTTAGAACACTGGCTCATTAAAACAACTTTTTAGGATTATATCGCGTTTATTTCCTATTTATTTATATTTATTTCCCGACGTTTCGAACTCTTTACAGAGATCATTTTCACGAGTGATGAACAAAAAGATGGTAGTTGTTCAAAAGCTATTTTCATTGAAACGTCGGGAAATAAATATAAATAAATAGGAAATAAACGCGAAATAATCCTAAAAAAAAAAGTTGTTTTAATGAGTGAGATTGGCGAAAGTCTTAGAAATAAATTAGAACACTGGCCCCTAGAGTAAATAATGTAATACATTAAAAAATATAATACCCGTTGAATTGTTATCCCAGAATAACTGACCTGAAGCCTTTGGTAGTCATTACCATAGTAATAAGTTATTTCACCAACACAACGGAAATAGCATGCCTGAAGTGGGGTGGTATAATTACTTCAAAATTAAAGCTACCCCCGAATAGGATTGAATAAATATGGTATATTTATTCATTGTTTATTTTTATTTTCTTATTATGTAGAAGAAACAAAAAGAGTGTATAAAGAGAGTGTGAGAAACGGGGTCCGAAACTGATGACCAGAATGGTCCTTCTACACTATTTCATATTCTAATCTAAAAAAGCAAAATATAAAGCGTATAGTCTCAGTGGTACAGTGATCGAGAACCACGCTTCTGAATCCAAAGGATGCGAGTTCAAATTCTGACTCACACCAATGACTTTTCAATATTAATTTCGTAAGATATGTGTGATAAATATCAATGATTAAAAACTTTGTGCCCGGCATAGTAATAGGGTCGCCATGTATTCCATTTGGGACGTAAACATAACGGCGAGACAAGGCCTTACTACCTCTGGCTACACCTTCGGTAGAAAAAGGCGTCAAGTTATGTTATGTTAATGTATCTTAAAGCATTTAATCTAATATTTAATTTAATCATGCATAGCTAAAGATTTTACATGATTAAATTCGTAGCCATAACCTCCCTACCTACCCTCATATGTATGACAAAATAAAAATAACAAGTTATCACTATAGCCCCGAAGCTATTTAAATTTTAGCTGTAGTTCCATAGACGTCAAATTCCTGCAACATTTAATGCATCACAATGCATTGATAAAAGCACCGACTGCGGAATCGAGGTCGGCGGGTTCAATCCCAACCCGAGTATAAATATTTCTGACAAGCATAAATGTTTGTACTGCTTTTGGGTGTTTTTCTATGAAGTTACAATATGAAAGTATATCAGTTATGTAGTTTTAATAACACAAGCACTTGGTAGCTAAACTTGGAACCAGAGAAAAAAAATAAAAAATCTATACAATAGGTTAGTCTCGGTGGCGCAGTGGGCGAGCGCACGGCCTCTGATCCAGAGGTCCGGGGTTCGATTCCAGACACTGGCTCACACCAATGACTTTTCGAGATTGTTTTCGGAAGTTATGTGTGATAAATACCGATGACTGACAAACTTTGTGCCCGGTATGTCAATAGGTTCGCCACCTATTCCATTTGGGACGTAAACATAACGGCGAGACGAGGCTTAACAGCCGCTGCCTACACCTTCAGGTAACAAAAGGCGTGAAGTTATGTTATGTTATGTTATACAATAGGTATATTTGGCTAAATGCCTACAAAATAAATACATACACGCTTAATTAGTATTGTCGCCGTAGCTTCTAGACGAATAAATTTTAAAACAACTAACACTGCTTGAGTATATACGATTTAAGCTGTTGAAAATGGTTGACAATTTCCACTGACTAACTTCTAGAAATTAACAAGCCATTTGCTAGACCTTAATATATTTATAAACCCCCTTTTAGGTTACGATAAATATAAGCAAAAAGTGCTGTGTGTTTTGGAAATCTATTTGGAGAAATAGTCATGAGGCATAGTAGTATCTAAAAATATTTTGTTAATCAAATCAAGATTTGTGTGTGGTACATATATACATTAATTACATAGACATACATACAAATTACACTTACAACAACCAATATAACGCAAGAAAACATTATACCAAGTCCCTAGATGGGTAGGTAGTAATTTATAATCTTGATTTGTGTAAAAAAAAAATTGATCTTTTTAATAAAAAACTAAAACATTATTTGAGACACATTTTATGAAGTAAATATTAGGACACGATTATTTTTTTTATTTTTTTCTAGTTCATGTAAATTTGCTGTCGAAATAAAGACATGAAACTAATGTTCTCCTTTTTTTCGGATTACAACCTAAATTATAATTTATAACTTGAATTTATTTAAGCCGCCGTTAAAATATTCAATTGTTTAGGATTAATTTATAAAGAGCTTGTTTTCAAGTTTCCCTTCGGTGATAATTTTATTAGCTTTATACACGAATGTTCAAGTAGTTAGTTATTATTACAGGGTTTCTACTTAACCACCACAAACGTTGAGAACATTCGCTTGTTATAATACCGTTTGTAATTTTTTTTTTTTATGGGATAGGAGGGCAAACAAGCAGGCGTGTCACGTGATGGTAAGCAACCAACGCCGCCCATGGACACCAGCAACACATATAGTGTTACTGTTGGGTTGCCGACCTTTAAGGGATAGGAGATAGGAAAGGACGGGGAAGGGGGGTGGGCCGCCGGGTACCTCTCTCACCGAACGAAACGCGGCATGAGCCACTTTACGTCGGTCTTCTGAGAGGTCGTGGTATTTCACCGGTCGAGCCGGCCCATTCATGCAGCGAACTGCTGCATAATTTGATCCATTTCTATTCTAGGTACTACTATTTATTTTTTGTTTTGGTATTGTTGCGCCTTTGTAGGAGATATTTGTGTTTGTTGTTCTATGATATAAGTAAGTTGCTTTATATTGATTAGTCAAAAAGTCTTCTCAAAAACCAATTGGAGAGCAAAACCAGTCGGATAATGTGCATGCAATGAATTGTAACTTGGAAAATCTTAAACTATTTTTATATATGTCGCAGTAGAAATGAATTCTTCTGTTACCCGATCGTTTGTGTTCAGAAGGAACAACCCACTGGTTTATACCACCCATTAAAAAGTGGGGGGGACTCTGAGAGTCCGATAAAACCACCCATATATGGTTGCTACTGTATAAAGCGTTTTATCCAAACTTGACGATTAAACTAACGCTAAACTACAATAGCTATTTTATTATGTACAAGTAATATAGCTTATAGCTAATATAGCTTAATTTTGTGCATGTAAAACGCGATATTAATATTAATCTCCTAACTCTGGCAAAATGATCTGAACGAGATTGACGATTCTTGTCTTTATTACTACAACTGGGATGAAATCGGTGCCAGTTGTAGTCATAAAGAGCAGAGTCGTAAGGAGTGAGGTGTAATAAAATTGCAGCAACATAAATAACCTTATAAGCTAACACACGCGTATAAAATATACATCAACTGTGCTTCATTACATGGTATAAAACAAAGTCACATTCCGCTGTCTGTCTCCTTATATCCTTAAATCTTTGAAACTACGCAACGGACTTTGAAGCGTTCTTTTACTAGATAGATAGTTTGAAAAGGGTGGTTTATATGATTAATTGATGCAAAATATAGTTGAGAAAAACTGATAATTTTCGATGTTTGGACCTTTAATTGCAAACGCTCGCGCTGGCTTAACTCCAAGTAATAAATCAAAATAATATACTACATTATTGTAAACCTTAAAAAGGTCGACAAAAAAGTTAGTGATGGTGTATGTCTATCTTTTACGATTAACCCACAATGATCATTATGACCAAAATGACCATTTACAGATTTAAAATGTACGGATATAGCGGTTACGTTGCGCGGCGGTTCCAAACGACGCGAGCAGATAAATAGCACCAATTGAACTTAATAAAATTTACCGTAAATTACGTCTGAAGGCAAAAAGTGTAATTAGTATAGGTTACAGTAATTATTAGTGTAGCGAGTGCGTGTGCTCCCAGATATGCTAACTAGTACGTATTTTTAGTTGTAACTCCTTACACTTTGCTACATATATTATCATTGTTTGATAGAGCACTCATATTATCATTACTTTTGCGATCGAAATGTTAGAGTGCTCTATCCAAAGCTATTTTTGCTAAATGTGTCATTGGATTTTCGTATCTCATTAGTTTTGTGACTCACATTTTGTATAGCTGTTGATTTTTATTTCTTAACTAGCCGACTCGGCGAACTTTGTTTCGCGTCAGAACAATAAATGAAATTTATTCATTTTTTAAATAAAAGTAACCTATGTTGTTCCTTATTACATAACCTATCGGGCAATAAGAGCCCGGACAATATCAGTCCAACCATTTCAGAGATAAGCCGGCATAAACACTTCAATTTTATTTGTATATATACAGATAAATACAAGTGAGATGTGTAAGAATAGTGCCTTATGAAGCTCTGTTATCTCTGCACATCCATCAATTTAGTTTGTGTTATGTATGTATGTAACCTCTTTAATATCACACTTGAGGTTAGTTATTATTACGTATACAGAATCTGATCATGCATTTATTCTCCGGTTCCCTTCTCCCCAGGTACCTCAAACTATCTGATCCCCCGAGCGGTGGGGATTACGATTGTTTGCTCAGCTAGTCGGTACAAAGCGAACATTCTGTTGACATTTACCGTCACAGTAAATAGCCCCGGTTTACCCATTATTTACCGAGCGGACATAATACCTACTATTGAGTAAATATCTGTGATCGGAAAAAAATACAGGAAATACAAAATGCATCAGTCCGTATTGTGTATACTGCTTTTGATCTTGTATTTTATTTTGACGGATAATAGATATTTTCGTTTATTTAGATTGTAGATGTATTGTAAGTTTCGAGTTACAGAGTTAAGACAACTATAATTTAAGAGATATTCTTAACAGCTCTGAGCTTGTGGCAGTACTAATAAATATATTTTGTGTCAAAGATAACAAATTTTAATGAAAGAAATTAGAAGTGAATCTTGGACAATAGTTTCATGGTTTAACCTTTCATTGTATGATCTCTTAGTGATATCCCAGTAGATATAAAAAACAGACCCCCATAAGAGACAATTCTTATATACCACGCTGACTTCTTTGACTTCGTAGATTAATATTATGTAAATATAAATAGGCTGAGCTGGCTAGGCTTAATCCCTGATCTTCAGAGTCTTATCATCAAACCGTACTTTATTACCTGTGTCCGCTAGATGGCCTCCTACACGGAGAGTAATTGCCTTGCTAGACCACTAGACAAAATTCTGTACATAGATTTGGTTGCCTACCTACCTCTGCTATAGTGAAGTACTTGCTCAACTAAGTATTTCTCTCAATAGTATTTGCTAATGAAATCAAGTGACACATGCTATTTTTGAAGTCATTCTTATGCCAGGTGTTGTATGCCTCTTTTACCCTAATCACCTTTCACCTATATCATAAAACCAAACATTTTAATTGACGAATAAAATGAGCGTACAAAAAAGAAAAAATTGCTAATGCAGAAGTTGTTTTAAGAAAGTTGATTTTATGTAACATTAAACTTAAGACATTTGATCTACATTAACTGGATTACAAAATAATTAACCGAGACTAAAATACATACAATTTCGTTATTTTAATTATCAAACTATTTTTTTTTTAATAATTAATGTATTTTACGATTTCAAAACCAATTTACGTATTCTAACATTTGCAATAAAAAAAAATACACTCGTTTATTTCAGCGCTCATAAAAATGGTTCATGTAATTAAAAATTTAAAATTGGAACTTTAGATTTAAATAAGACTATAACGACACCTCGCACAGTTCACAGATATATTGGGTATACAGTCGTCAATATTATATAATACAATCGTCAATATTATATAAATTGTAAGCCTTAATATAAATAGACAATGTACACGTAGCAGATGTCATATCACGTAGCAAATTCTACGTAATATCGTAGACGGTGCTACGACGCGCTTGGCTGTTTCCAAAAAACAACCTAGAACGTGTTATTAATTTTATATTTTGTTCGTTAGTCGACATGACCTCAATTATTATTATTAACGCTAAGTATAATATATTTCATTAAATCATAAGGTATGAGATTTTTATGAGATTTATTTACTTGCACCTGTGATTTCTCGAAAATAAGTGTTATTGATATTGATTACTGACAACTTTGTGCCCGGTATATGGCAGTTGGTTCAACACCTGTTCCATTTGGGATGTAACATAACGATTCAGCGAGTCGAGGCATAGCAGCCGCTGCCTACACCTTTGGGTAGAAAATTATGTTACGTATGTATATTTAAGTAATTATAAAGCTAAAGTTATTCGATTAATCGTAATGGAATTTCGGACATATCCTGGTACAGGAACAAATATAGAAAAACTTTTTATCTGCTACTATACTGGCACGTGAATTAAATGTGGTGGTAAACGGCTGAAGTAAAGTGCAAATAGGTGAAGACATGAAATGCGTATTTGAGCGAAACTTGGCACAGACATAGCTTATACTCTAATACTAAATTGATGTCATATGAAGGCTCATAGAATCTAAAGTCAACGGTTTTTCTAGATTCATGATATTGATGACTATTAAAATTGTGTCTTATGACGGTCTCGCTACTTATTCTGTTTGGGACCATTTAATATACTTTCGCGAACATTACAATTATTTTATCTCTAAATAGTGGTTAAATCCCTTAATCGTGTGCTTGTTAATTTTAAATACAAGTAATATCCACAAGCTTCACTTTGTCATATTACTTTGAAGTTTGAAATACAGAAACATTTTTAAGGCTACTGAGCTCTAAAAACGGTTTTAAAGCCCATTCTTTGGGAACCATTTTTACGATAGCCATAAAAAAACCCTTTGTCTATGTTACGCATTTTACGATGGACGATTGAAGTATTAAAATAGAAAAATAAATATATAATCTTATCTAACTGATAACATTTGACATAAATCTTTTTTTTTCTCGTAGATTTTTTTTTATGTGATAGGAGGGCAAACGAGCAAGCGTGTCCTGGCCTGATGGCAAGCAACCTGCGCCGCCTATAGACAACAACAACACATATAGTGTTACCGTTGCATTACCGAATTTTAAGGGAGTAGGATAGGAAAGGATGGGAAAGGGGGTGGGCCTCCGGGTACCTCTCTCACCGAACAAAACGCGGCTAGAGCCACTTTACGTCGATCGTCTGAAAGGCCGTGGTATTTCACCGGTCGAGCTGGCCCATTCATGCAGCAAACTGCTTGGTTCTACCACTGTTATATGCTGTTTACGTTTATCCGTTATGGATTTTATATAAACATATACATAAACATAACTTCACGCCTTTTGTTACCCGAAGGTGTAGGCAGCGGCTGTTAAGCCTCGTCTCGCCACATGTTTACGTCCCAAATGGAATAGGTGGCGAACCTATTGCCATACCGGGCACAAAGTTTGTCAGTTATCGATATTTATCACACATAACTTCCGAAGACAATTTCAAAAACTCTTTATTGTGAGGCAGTGTCTGGAATCGTACCCGGACCTCTGGATCAGAAGCCGTGTGTTTGACCACTGCGCCACCGAGATTTTATGTAAACTTCCACTTGACCATAGTGGTGTGCCAGCTCTAGTCGTTTTAGGGCGATATCCGATTTCCACCTAAACTAACATTTAAAGAACATATCAATCAATAAAAAAATATTTATTAATAGGATTCACAAAACTGAAACACACACAGCATAAAATAAGATGATTTCAACATCTAACGAAAAAATCTTTAAAAAAGCATCCACAATATTTACTCGGATTTTATTTGAAAACTTATATATTTTTAAAATGCAAATTAAAACTGCCGACACCACAGTGACTCCTCGGCAAAATTAAGTTAAAAGAATTTAAAATTAAAACATTTTCTCCCCGCCACGGGTTTGAGACAAAACTGAAAGAACATTTTCTTCACGCTACATTTAATATGAGCTTTGAAGATCTATATAAAAAAAATCTCACTTGCTCGGAAAGATTTATATCGGATTAACGTGTTGTTTTGTACAAATATTTTTTTTAAGTAATTATTGTAGAAGAATATCACTGTAGATATTAAATGTGTTAAATCTTATTTAAAAAAATAGTCAGTAATTTGCATATAACCAAGATTGGTGTCTGCATATCTTGTAAAAGATTTCCCGAGAAGGCATGAAAGGTAGATGTTAAGATTGGGAAGTGCGCACAAGCTCACCTTTAAAGTTTAGTAGAACCAAGCAGTTCATTGCATAAACGGGCCGGCTCGGCTCTCGGAATATCGACGTAAAGTGGCTCATGCCGCGTTTCGTTCGGTGAGAGAGATTTACGGAGGTCCAGGAATTACTCTGGGATTTTTTATTCTGGTATTATGTTTTTTTTATCTTTAAACCACACAATTCTTCAATATTTAATATAGTTTGAAAAGAGTATTGGGAACGGTAGTTTCTTGCTCGACTCTTCACATGATAGTCCAAACACTCGGATACGGACCACTTGTGCCGATTGCGTTCTTGTTTCCTTGTTCCATGGAGTCTTAAGCACTCTTCAATCGCACATATTACGAGTATTATGTTATTATAATGTAATAATCTCCTTAATTTTATTTATCTATTTGTTTCTAAGACATACAATCAATATAATAATATCATATCATATAATATCATCATCATATCATAATCATACAACAAAGGATCTTTAGAGGCAGGATGTATTAATGCATCTTATAAATAAGTATTTAACTTTTGTTCTCATGGTCTGATGTGGGTTACCAATAGTAAAAATCATATTTTTAACATCAACTTTTTGATTTTTATTTCCAAAAAGTGGGTGCTCTCTGTATCAATTAAGATAGCTTTTGAACAACTACCATCTTTTTGTTCATACTCGTGAAAATGATCTCTGTAAAGAGTTCGAAACGTCGGGAAATAAAAATAAATAATAAATAAACGCGATACAATCCTAAAAGTTGTTTTAATTTATTTATCTATTTACAAATTTTTACATGTCTCTAAGGACCTATAATTATAAACTTATTTTGATTTGATTTGGTGTTAATTTAAATGCATTCAACGGTGGTAGAGCCAAGCAGTTCGCTGCATGAATGGGCCGGCTTGACCGGTGAAATACCACGACCTCTCAGAAGACCGACGTAAAGTGGCTCATGCCGCGTTTCGTTCGGTGAGAGAGGTACCCGGAGGCCCACCCCCCTTCCCCGTCCTTTCCTATCCCCTATCCCTTAAAGGTCGGCAACGCTACAGTAACACTATATGTGTTGCTGGTGTCCATGGGCGGCGTTGATTGCTTACCATCAGGTGACACGCCTGCGCGTTTGCCCTCCTATCCCATAAAAATAAATAAATAAATAAACTAGTAAAACCTGGTATTGAACATATGAAATAAAAGCTTCTAGTTTAGTAATACGTACGTTACTAAAGAGGAAGGTTGTGTACCGCCAACAGACAAAATGTTACCAAAACAATAATATATCTACATTAAAGATGGAACACCGGCAAAATTGTACTCCGGCCAGACACGATTTCTCTCATAATATTATTTGCTGCTGCTACTACGTGACTGGAATATTTCACCTAACTGCTACATACCTGGCTTATGGTGATATTGTGAAATTTGTTCGCAAAAGTAATATAATTTACACGTTCATTTATGTATTATTGCGTCAGTAATTAATTACCAATATATTTATCATTAGATAGTATAAAACAAAGTCGCTTTCCGCTGTCTGTCCCCTCATATGCTATTGATGTTTGAAACTACGCAACGGATTTTGATGCGGCTTTTTTAAGAGATAGAAGGTGTCATCGGGGTGGTTTGTATGTATAATTAATGTATATTGTAGTATAAAAAGTAATAATTTTCGAGTTTTACCCCTTTAGTTGTAAACGCTGTAAATATTACTTTTGATGCGGAACAAAGTTCGCCGGGTCAGCTAGTATATTGTATAAATATGTCTACTGGTATTATTTGTTCTAATTTCATAACTTTGTTCAAACGTATGGATTGCTTTTTTATTAGTAAACTCAAGTCAATTCAATTCAAAAGTCTCGGTGGCCCAGTGGTCGAGCACACTGCTTCTGATCCAGAGGTCCGGGTTCGATTCCTGACACTACCTCACACCAATGACTTTTCGATATTGTTTTCGGAAGTTATGTGATAAATATCGATGACTGAAAACTTTGTGCCCGGTACGGCAATGGGTTCGCCACCTGTTCCATTTGAGACGTAAACATAGCGGCGAGACGAGGCTTAACAGCCGCTACCTATACCTTTGGATAACAAAAGGCGTGAAGTTATGTTATGTGATGTAGTAAATTCATCTTGAAATTTACATTAAATTTTCTAAAAATGACAATAGTTTTTCCTTTTATATCATAGAGATCCTGACAAGATTTATAATTCATAATACAATGTTCATGTTTTGTGTTGGGGTTGTCACAAAAGTAATTATACTTAGCATGCTTTGAGTGTCAATGTCTCACACCAATTACTGCGGAAGTTATGTGTAATAAATATCAATCACTAACGAAATATGTCAGGCTGTGACTTTCCGAAAACTAGAAAATCGATCCGTTAGTGCGAGTCATAAATGTCGCTGCCAGATTCTTTGTAAACTAAGAACGTGAGGTTACAGTGATAATATTAAAACACTACTCAGAACACGTAGTTTATTTATTTATTAACAATGACATTAATCACTAAAATTAATGAAATATTTCATTTTAATGTATTTGTTTTGTATGTTAAAAAAATGCAGGCAATTAGTTACGCTAACTAAGCCTCACATCATTCTTCCTCCGTCTCTGACTCCTACATCCATCCACTTCTGCATTGTATATCTGCTTAGTAAATTTTTCATCATCCATTCTTTCTACATGTCCGAACCGTAGGAGTATGCCCTTTCTTACTTTTAAACGGACAATTCAACTTCTTTCTTACAACCTCGTTTTCGACGCATTCAGCGAGGGTCACTCCACAAATTTTGCGCAGTGCCCAAACATATGACTTACCGAATCAATACCAAGATTTATGTTGCTTTGCCTAACTTTCAAACAAATTATATGGGTGTCTTCTTTAGGTCACGGAAATGAAACTTAATCATGCTTTAGGTATGTAATAGTTGTGATGTGAGACCATAGATGGTCCGGGAGGTAGCGTTGCGTTTTACGTAGTGATTTTATTCCTGGGTATGAATCAACCAGTTAACTTTCATCCGACATACCATCACTTAATTTTATACGAGTAGCTGACGCTTTTTCATCATTCCACGCTGCAGCCTGCAATTTATTTTGGATGGCTTAGCTTAATCTCTGGAAAACGTTTTAGATGACGCAATCTTACTAAGTAATACTAAAGGTCAGGGCCTTACTTTGTACAAATTCTAAAATATCAAACTAGCTAATCTTTATTATTTGACATGAGATGATGATGATGTACAGAAAGGAACGGATTTTTTTTTTTTGACAATTTATATTTATTATTATATCTGTTATTAATTTAAGTAATTATTGGTATATTGTATTAGTGTGGGTTCTGTAACTACATAAACATATGATAGTGGATGTTGTTAATTGATAGTAGTGCCTTAAAAAAATGAGCACCGGTCATGAAACTAAATACTTAAGTAACTCAATTTATTATATGTGCATCATTTACAGGCGTCCCAAATACAAATAAATAAACAAAGGTCAGCGCCAAGTGCTCAAAGGAAACAGTAACATTACAAACAAATATTTACAACAGTAAATATTTGTTGCATCAGCTGAAGATCTTTTCACCGCTACCTAGTCAGCTGACGATGTTTTTTCAGCTTAGTACATACAAAGCTTTCCTTAAAATAAATTCTAGTCAGCATAATATTACTTTTTTTTTTTAACACTTAACTAACGATCGGATCACTCACCAGTGAAAGAAGATCAATATTTGCTGGTGTCGTTATCAACTAGCATACTAAGACTTTTTTAGCGCCTCTTAGACTAATAATTCCCAATAAAATAATATTTATGCCTTTGAGTAATATGTAACGTATTATTTAATAAAAAAATTCGCGTGGAGACTCTCCGCGCTATGGAAGTAAAACTTTGTAACAAACATACATTTATAACACGCTTAATTTAAAAAGAGCACATCTTACTTACATTACGACGGGCCTCGTGGTGCATTGGTAAAATCGAATGTAGAACGGAGATTGGCGGATTCAATCCCCACTTGAGTATAAATCTTAATATGGGTCTGAGTCATCATCATCATCATCATTAGCCTGTTACAGTCCACTGCTGGACATAGGTCTCTCCCAATGTGCGCCACAACATCCGATTCTCTGCCTTCCGCATCCAGTCTTTTCCAGCAGCCCTTGTGAGGTCGTCTGACCATCGGGCTGGTGGGCGTCCTACACTACGCTTACCAAGTCGCGGTCTCCACTCAATGACCTTCTTGCTCCATCTACCATCGGTCCTTCGACAGATGTGACCAGCCCATTGCCACTTCAGCGAGCTTATTCTACGAGCTATGTCGGTTACTCCGGTTCTCTGTCGGATATACTCATTCCTGAGTCTATCTTTCAGAGATACTCCGAGCATAGCTCGCTCCATAGC
The DNA here is from genome assembly GCA_905147225.2 of Euproctis similis. Classification (NCBI taxonomy): domain Eukaryota; kingdom Metazoa; phylum Arthropoda; class Insecta; order Lepidoptera; family Erebidae; genus Euproctis; species Euproctis similis. The sequence continues at coordinate 11,908,802 of LR990114.1, read as the reverse complement.
TCGCTGAGCGACTTTAAATTTGTGGACTAGCCCCACAGTAAGTGTCCACGTTTCGGCACCGTAGGTCATTACTGGTAGGACGCACTGGTCAAAGACTTTGGTCTTCAGGCATTGCGGTATAGGCGAGCCGAAAACTCGACGCAGTTTGCCGAATGCGGCCCAACCCAGCTGAATCCTCCTGTCGGCTTCCTTCTCGAAGTTTCGTCTACCTAACTGGATAGTTTGGCCTAGGTAGACGTATTTGTTTACGACTTCGAGAATTGACCCATCGACATTTATCGGTCCGGGCACGACATGTTCGTTGAACATGACCTTGGTCTTGTCCAAGTTCATGCCCAGACCGACACGTCGAGAGGATTCGTCTAGGCTGCGCAGCATTCTGCTTAACTGTTCCAGCGATTCTGCCATTACAACTATGTCGTCGGCGAACCGAAGATGCGAGATGCACTCACCATTCACGTTGATACCCTGTCCAGTCCAATCCAGTGTCTTGAAGACGTCCTCCAGAGCGTTGGTGAAGAGTTTGGGAGATATGACATCTCCCTGTCTTACACCTCGATTTAGCTCAATGGAGTTCGTCACCTGGTCCTGTATCTGGACAGTCATCGTGGCGGTGTCATACAAGCATCTCAACACCTCGATATAACGCCAGTCAATCCGACATCGCTGCAATGCATCCAGAACTGCCCAAGTTTCGATGGAGTTGAAGGCTTTTTCGTAATCCACGAATGCCATACACAGCGGCTGATTGTACTCTACGGTCTTCTGTACAATCTGCCGAACAGTATGGATGTGGTCCACGGCCTTTTCGAAACCCGGCCTGCTCCGGAGGCCGTAATTCGTCGAGTCTTGCAGCGAGACGATTCGTGACGACCCTCGAGAACAACTTGTAGATATGGCTCAAGAGTGAGATGGGTCTGTAGTTCTTCAGTAAGGTCTTATCACCTTTTTTGAAGAACAGCACCACCGCACTCCTGCTCCAAACCTGTAGTGTTATACCCTGTTGTATGACGGAATCAAAAAGACTTGCTCATTCCTTTAGGATAGGAGTCCCGCCGGCTTTTAGAAGTTCTGTTGTGATTCCGTCATCACCGGGTGCCTTGTTGTTCTGGAGTTGCTCGAGAGCCGCACTAATCTCGCTTTCTGCAAAGTCGGGGATATCCTCACTATAGTGACGCGTTAGCGGGGCTCTGTGGTCATCATCGCTGTGTCCCGTCGGCTTGGTCATCCGTGTGGAATAAAGGAGCCCATAAAAAGATGAGTAGAATTTGGTAATTACTCCTCTATTTAAGAAGATACCCCATATTCAACGTCGTATTGTTCTTTGATTTAGGTACTCCCCCAAGCTCAAGCCCATTCAACCCATATTGTAAAAATGCATTAAAATACTTATTCCGCAATATTGGATTTAGGATGACGTCACATTTTTCAACATACTATCGAAAAGCCCTTTTATTTGATACACAAAAAAGCATTAAAACTATCTGTGAATGAGAGCTATTGGTATTTCCCGCGCGAGCCAGCCCATTTATGCAGCGGACTGCTTGGCTCCTCGTGTTTAAAAACTTAAAAAATGAGTTGTAAGATCAAGAACTACGTAATACATAATAAGTAATATTTATTACATTCATAATATATACCTACATACTACATTGCAAAATGAAAAATTCGATCCATGCGGTTCGAATAAGAATATCGACGTAAAGTTGCTCGTGCCGCTTTTCGTTCGGTGAGGGAGGTATCCAAAGGTCCGAGCCCCTTTCCCTGCTACTCTCTTAAAGGAGCGCAACGCACCACAGTGTTCATGGGCGGTGTCAAATTGCTTACCATCAGGTGACCCACTTACTCGTTTGCCCTCCTATCCCATAAAAAACTAAGAATTGAATTGTTATTATCATTTTCGCGTGGAGAATTATCCAAATCTCAAATTTTTACCATGGGTTACCTACCTAATATCAAGTAATTCAGAGAAATCATTGGCTCGGAATCGATCCCACGACCAGCGAGACTATTAATATTAAAATATTATAGGTACTATTAAAAATTGGAATGATAACTAAGTTCAAATGATAACTAAGTTCCTAACTAGTAAGTAAGTGGTGTAACCTAATGGTATTATTACATCACTAGTAAAACTAATAATCACTTTGAACTTTGAAAATGTATAATGTGTTGAAATGTAAATTATAAAAGGCATGGCACTTCAAATAGAATGTGATTAACAGACATAAAATAGAATGATCAACATTATCATAATGGTGTCTGTATAGATATTTAATCCAAATATCTATTTGGAATATATATGATACGGACACGTCACAGACATGTCTGTTAATCACCATCTATTTGAAGTGCCATGCCTTTTATAATTTACATTTCAACACATTATACATTTTCAAAGTTCAAAGGAATTATATTAAAGATAATATATATATATATATATATATATATATCAAATATAAAAATATTTGATATTTTTTTATTTCATAATATAGAGATTATTTGACCGAGGACCATAAACAGACTATTATTATACCCTTATTCTGAACTTATTTTATTCCAAATAACTCTGGTTCAGCGCTTATTTCTAAGATCTTGTAACTTGTAATTGCCAAACTAGTTATGAATTAACTATAATTATTTATTACACTTGAACAACCAAGGCTCATGTATATGTAAAAATTGGATGGGTAGATAGCAGTATCTTTGTATTTCATAATATAGAAATTATTTCACCGAGGACCAGAAACAGACTATTATTTAAACCCATAATCTGAACTTATAAATGTTTCTTTTTATAAGATTAGTTAACCATGAGTATAAACCATGAGTGATGATTGAAGTCAGTTTATCATTAAATTATCCTTGAAATATATTATACTTGAAAATTAATTCTCTTAAAAATTTTAAATGAAAATTATACATCAAGTTACTTGATAAATAACATAGTTTTATGTAATATATAGAGAAAACTGTAAATAGCTAATGTTGTTTAGGTATGCTTTGCAATATTTTAAATGTGATGAATTAAAAAAAAATACAGTTTATAAGTTTATAATTACCAAAATATTCGTAAGTACATCCAGTAACAAGTAATATATTTGTTCAAATCACGACTAATTTTGGTTTAAGCAAAAGCTCTTTGTCGTATTGTCTTTCACAGAGTAAAATTAATTCATCGTCACTCGTTATGCACTATTTTTTTACGTTCATAAGCTTTACTACAGAACAAAGTACTCCTAAACCAATTTACACTTTACAGTTGGAGTATATAGTTGAATATATTTAATAAAAACAAACAAATAGAGCAGAGTACCGAACTGTCACGATTATTTACTAATAATATATTTTTACGTTTTCGGTCATAGAGGTCGCGCTTCGCATACGTCAACTTATTAAATCGCGCTATGGTTTCACTACCGTAGGGTTTATATATGATTGACATTCCAAATCAATTAGTACCTCCACTTGCCACTAGATGTCTGTGTACTATTATAATTCAAGCTTAACAAATTGAAAAGTTAGCTTCATATATACTTCGATGTTTTAAACTAGTACTAATCATGGTAGGCCGCGGTTTCGTCCTCGTCGCCGAGGGCGCAAACTCGCTCGCGTAACAGTCAGAAACGTGGTACAAACCACATTGCCAACAACCGTCCAAGCCGAGGTTCGTACCCCACAGGGGGTGCCCTTGGACCAGGTTGCTTAAATCACTAGGTTGAGAGCCCTCAGCGCTCACCAAAAGTCCGCGTAAAATTGTAACAGCCGTAAGGCTAACAATTAGAAGCCATTCAAAAAAAAAAAAAAAGTAGTACTAAATATTAATATATATTGCCCCGCGAGGGCCGCAAGGGGGCGTTAAAAGCGTTAAACGCTCTTGCACGAGACATTAGAAGTTTTACTTCAAAAATAATGTATTTCCACGCATTATATTCGTAAGAAGAGAATCAAATTTTTCGCTTCAAATAATGATTATGTAAATATTATATAATTATATGGATTTTTATATCCAACACAATTTTATGAAACAAAATTATTCATAAATAAAGTTCTAACAAAAATTTTCCAAAATTTTCTTTGAAATTTCTTTGGCTTATTATAAAGTCAAAAGAGATTGCATCTAAGTATGAGAGGCTTATAAAAATGCAAGTGTGAATTGACCGTATGCAGGCAAGCGCACTCTGTTTCAGCAAACTAGAATCTACTTGAAGGCGTTTATACTCAAAAAGAAAAAAACAGACATATCTTTTGCCACGTAGCAAAAGTGTTAAGATAAAAGCACTATTTCCTATACTCATTGATTTTATTAATATTATGTTATACAACTCTAATATACAATTGTATTCCAATTGTTTGTATCGATGAATATTTATTTTTATATAGATTTTATGTTTTTTTTTTTATAATTTTATACCACATGTTAATATGAGGTGATGAAAAAATGTTGAACACTTAAGGCTATGTGTATTTTTAATGCTAAATAAGAGTCACAGCCTAAATAGGTTACAGCCAATTCTGATTTCTATAAAATATAGGTATATAAATAACTATAATTTATAGGTCGCTTATGGATATTTATAATTATAACCTACTACTCATAGGATAAGTCCTACTATTAATTTTAGTGAGCACTACGTCTACACCTATTACCCCCTGTTACTAAGGGCGTGTAGATACTGATCGTACTCAAAAGTTTTACTACGGCCATTACTTTTATCGCATTATGTTTTTATAGTATATCTAATGAAAATATAAAAATATTGCCATTCCATCGTCAAAGGCCTTGGCGGTCGGAATTAAAAGAGCTTTTTCCTGTTCTAGAAATTTCGTCATGTAGTTAAGAGGGTATTAAACTTAATGGAACCCACGACAGTGCTATTTACCTCGGTGAGCTTATGAGTTCATAAGCGGGATGTGTCTCTGACAAGGTTTTATTGGTGGAAAATATTTCCATTTTGATAGCATCACCAAAAAATTTTTAAACAAAAAAAATAAGCAGCTTTCCTCGTGTTTATAGTGTGTACCGTAAAATTTCACGATTCTTGTGAATTTCTCTTGCCCAATATGCCATATAAATAAATAATAAGCTTACTCGTGCTTGTTTTGTTTTAAGCACAGGTGAGATGAAAAAAAAATAAAACACGTTTGACATGAATCTCGCTTGATGAAAGACTAAAATGACAGACGTAAAATGGTACGAGTTTTTGTAGAAGATGTCTGTTAATTTTGTCATTAAATATTTTTTTTAAATCTGAGTTCTACAGAGAGCGCTAATCTTTAGCCGTAATTATAGGAGAAGGATACCTAGCATTTCTAGTAATCTCTTGTAGCATTTCCTCGTCTAGACGAAAGTATCGACATCTGTAGGCTAAAAAAATATGTAGGACATAGTGATGTGTTCTTATGGTTTTTTTTTTACTATTATGCGATTGAATATCCGGGAATAAGCTAGTTCCAGGGTAGAATAGTTTGTTAGATTAAATATTTGTTAGTACGGTATAAACACATTTAATTGTTTTTATAGTGTAAGCAATACGTTTTGTTTGAAGGTAACTTTTTGGAAATATGTTTAGGCAGTGTTGCCTCTCAATAATTGATGAATGAACACATTCTGCGCGATATGTAACTAAGGCTGACTCCTTATTAATTGTCGAATCAGATATGTATTTTTTGGAGTTTACTCCTTAAGAATCGATTTACATATATAGGCCCGGGGTATGAAAATTATGGGGACCAAAATCGTACTAGTCACGTGACTGTCACACGAAATGCGTTATGCAGTCACAGAGCATATAAATAAGAGTCGGCACTCCATACAATGTCCTGAGCTCTTTATAGTCACAGAATCGCGCTAATCTCAGAAACCACCAGTCCGATTTTAAAAATTCTTTCAGTGGTATATAGTCCATTTATCGAGGAAGGCTTTAGGCTATATTATATTTTCAAATCAATTAGGGATCCTTACTATAAGTCCAATAATGTAACCCAAGGTGTAAGAAAATGACTCGAAAATAATTCTTACATCGTGAACGCTGCGAAAACTATTGATTCTAGAATAAAACAATGTACTACACTTTTGCAGAACATAAATTTGTCTATAAAAAAGTCCGCGATGGCATATGTCTAACTATTGTAGTTATCTCACAATAAGTGTTTTTTGAGTTTTTTAAAATAATTAAATTGATGTTGTTATAAAAATGCTTTATTTTGTACCTTGAATTTAACTTTCCTGAAAATAAATTACTTCAATAAAAAGACAGATTCAACACCTTTCTAGAACTGTTTGAATAATTCAATTCGGACATTTAATTCCAAAGATATCGCAAAATACAAAATGTAAGAATTCATTTCATAGGGAAATAATTAGTTACACTGATGATGTATCCGACTCGGACAGCTCGGACCGCGACAGCTAGCAGGTAGATTTTTTTACGTTTGTTTGTTGCTAAAAGGTACCGGTGGTCCAGATGTCGAGAACCCCACTTCTGTATAAAGTAGTCGCGGGTTCGAGTTCTGGCTCACAGCAATGACTTTTTGAAATTGTTTGCTGAAGTTATGTGTATTTAGATATCGATGACTATAAACTTTGTGCCTGGTATGGCAGTAAGTTCGCCACCTATTCCATTTGGGATGAAAACATAGTGGCGAAACGAGGTTTAACAGCCGCTGCCTACACCTTCGAGTAGAAAAGGCGTGAAGTTATGTTTTGTTGTTGTTTCACTCTTTGTCATCATATCGCTCAATACTTTAATCAGAATTTAAAATTTAAAAAAGTCTCGGTGGCGCAGTCGGCGAGCGCACGGCCTCTGATCCAGAGGTCCGGGGTTCGATTCCAGACACTGGCTCACACCAATGACTTTTCGAAATTGTTTTCGGAAGTTATGTGTGATAAATATCGATGACTGACAAACTTTGTGCCCGGTATGGCAATAGGATCGCCACCTATTCCATTTGGGACGAAACATGACGGCGAGACGAGGCTTAACAGCCGCTGGCTACACCTTCGGGTAACAAAAGGCGTGAAGTTATGTTATGTTTAAAATTTGTAGTATTTAATAGTATTTTGTGGTATTTTTATTTATAAAAGTTACTAGCTTTTACCCGCGGCTTCGCTCGCATTAAATCCATTAAATAGATATCAAAGATCATTACTATAGAAGTTAACCAATATGATAACTCTGTTTTATTGCTTGGCTGGAATTATTAGGTTTTAAAATTACTACTTACAATGACGTTTAAAAAACTAACAACATTTTTTAAGGTAAAATATATTTCTCTGTAACAAAAATAAATAATTTTGGACTGTAACAATTTTATAAGAGTACTAGCTTTTACCCGCGGCTTCGCTCGCATTGAAGCCAATAAATAAGTATCAAAATCATTACCATAGAATTGAATCAATATAATAACTCTATTTTCTTACTTAGCTGGGATTATCAATTTTCAAAATTACAACATTAGGTATGACGTTTAAAAATCTCACAATATGCTTTATTAAAATGCAACAACAAACGGTAAAATATATTTCTCTGTAACAAAAATAAATATTTTTGGACTTTAACAATTTTATATAATATAAATGCAGAGTATTAATGTAGGATATTTTTGTAGACTATATTATAAGTTTCTCCTTAGGGTGCAAATATATGTTAATTAAAGAGAGAAAAAAGAAAGTATCCTTTATTACTTCTAATACCCCCAAGAATATATGTACAAAGATTCATGATGATCTGTTGAGTAGTTATCCCGTGAAAGCGTAACAAACAAACTTACATTCGCATTTATAATATTAGTATGATATGAAGTATGATAAGTAATAAGTATAAGTAAAGTTAAGTATAAGTATCAACCCTGAATACTGTAATACCGTCCCTCGCGAGGCATAACAGCCGCTGCCTACACCTTCGGATAGAAAAAGGTGTGAAGTTACGTTATGTTATCTAATTTACGAATACTGTAAAACTTCATTACTGAAGTAGCTAAATTTGACGATTTTTTGACAAACAATTGTTTTATCTTTCGTAATTTTTTTTAATATAAAGCACCCTATGTTACTTCTAATACCTTCAAGAGTATATGTACAAAGTTTCATGATGATCGGTTCAGTAGTTTTTGCGTGAAAGCGTAACAAACAAACTTACATTCGCATTTATAATATTAGTATAAGTATATTAGTATAAAAGTATAAATATAAAATGTAGGATATTGTTGTAGACTATTTTATAAGTTTTTCCTTCGGGTTCAAAAATATGTAAATTACTTTAAAGAATATGTGTACAAAGTTTCATGATGATCGATTGAGTAGTTATCGCGTGAAAGCACGCAAACAAACTTACATTCACATTTATATATTACTAGCTGACCCGGCAAACGTTGTCTTGCCAAAAAATTAAATTTAAAAAATAGGGGTTGATCGTAGGGGGTTGAAAATTCTCAGACTTACCCGATATGAATACAAAATTTAATGAGTCGGTCAAGCCGTTTCGAAGGAGTGTGGGAAAATTGTGACACGAGAAGTTTATATATTAGAAGTAGGTTGTATTAAAAAAAACTAAAGGTTGAGCAAAAACTTGGGACAAGTTCATTGCTATATTCATTGTTCATAAGTGGCATTGCTAATAAAGCTTTCTTTGAAGTTGTAAATAATATCAATGTCTTGGTTGTCAGTACGCTAATACATACTAGCTAAGCGAGTGACACGTGTAATAATCGTGCCTTATGGCACTTTGTTCTCTCTGCCTACCCCGCAAGGGATCTGGCCTGAAGTTATGTATGTATCAAGAACTTGAATTTAAATAAATATTAGTGTTAGATAGTCCATTTATGATGAAAGCTTTGGGGTATTAATATGATTGCGGCAATAATCTTTTGAGTGGAAAATGTATAAAATATGGCGGTACGAAGTTCGCGCGGTCTGCTAGTATATAATAATAAGAGTCGGCACTCCATACAATGTCCTGAGCTCTTTATAGTCACAGAGCATATAAATAAGAGTCGGCACTCCATACAATGTCCTGAGCTCTTTATAGTCACAGAGCATATAAATAAGAGTCGGCACTCCATACAATGTCCTGAGCTCTTTATAGAAACACTCTTTATAGCGATACGCCATTCTCTATTACGAAGAAATGTGTTCATATTTGTAGACAGTAAATATTTATTTTTGTAAATAAATACCGTAAAAACATGTAGAAAAAAACACCCCCAGACGAGGGATCGAACCCGCCCCGACCTTGTGTTATCGGTAGTGCGGTTTACCGATGCACCACGAGGGCCGTATGTATAATCGTCTAATTACCGTCCTCTTTACCAATTTCGACACATTTTCTAGGATCGGGTTTGTTTGTTTGTTTGTTTTTTACATACATACATATACGTAAGTACGTATTGCAGGCGGAGAAAAAAAAAAATTATATTATTTATAAATTGTGTTTTTATAAATTGTGTTTTTTGAAAATTATATTTAAGTACGAATTACATACTAATAAAATAATGAAATATCAATAATATTTTTCGATCTTTGGTAATGAAACGAGGGGCGCCACAGTAGCATCGCCAACATCGTACTCCTAATAAAAAGTGTGTGAATCTCGGAATCGGCTCCAACGATTTTCATGAAATTTAGTATATAGGGGGTTTCGGGGGCTATAAATCGATCTAGCTAGGAATCATTTTTAGAAAATTTCATTTTATCGTGTTTTATCGATAATTAACTTAAACATCAACTTACTTTTTTATTGGAATTCCTGACATCTATTGGCGAATGTGAATTATTTTAAATTGTGAGCACTTAACTTGCTTTAACGACAACAACACTAAAGCTATTCCAGCAGATGGCGTTGTTAACTAATTCCAGCAGATGGCGTTGTTAACTAATTACTATTTGTTTCTAATATAATATGTTAGTACATAGTATATACAGTCGACTCTCGTTAATTCGAAACTCGAGGGACTCTTAAAATATTACGAATTATCGAGTGTTCGAAATATTAAATAGTTCGAAATTTGTGAGAGAAATTAAAGAAAACTTCGAATTATTAAGTGTTGATCAATTCTTATTTATTAACTGCTATTCTATAACAATGACAGAACTTTAGAGGTACATTTGTGTACATACACTTACGTATTCATAATGTTAATTAATTATTATTTTGAAAGAACTCTGTAATACTGGTTTACCTTCCGAAAATACCATAACTTCCGAAAAGAATTTCGAAAAGTCATTGGTTTGTGCCAGTGTCAGGATTTGAACCCACTACTTCTTGAATTAGAATATACATGGTCGATATTAGCATGGCTGTCGATTTTCACATTAACATGCTCAGTAATAGCAATGTATCAACACACATGCTACTATTGAGCACTTGCTTGGTAATGGCATGCTTTCGTACTAATAAAAAGCATGTGTAACAGTACCATTAGTCAAACACTGTAATCATAGCCTAAACAAAGGCTCAAATAACAAACAAGTTAATACAAGTTTGATCTTGTCGCAAAATGTAGGTATGTACATACTTACAATCTTTCTCTCTGCAACTTCGAATTGTCGAGTGTTGGACGCCGATAAGTTCGAATTAACGCGTCGTTTTGTTATATAGCAATGATATTTTCGTACGAATTACCAAGAGTTTAAAAATGTATTGATTTAGTTCGAAATATAAAGAGATTTTGTAGGGAACTCGTGATATCTTTGAATTATCGAGAGGTTTGAATTATCGCAGGTTTGAATTAACAAGAGTCGACTGTATTAGTATATATTTATTATTGGAGTTTACTCCTTAAGAATCGATTTACAATGTATAATAATAAGAGTCGGCACTCCATACAATGTCCTGAGCTCTTTATAGTCACAGAGCATATAAATAAGAGTCGGCACTCCATACAATGTCCTGAGCTCTTTATAGTCACAGAGCATATAAATAAGAGTCGGCACTCCATACAATGTCCTGAGCTCTTTATAGCGATACGCCATTCTCTATTACGAAGAAATGTGTTCATATTTGTAGACAGTAAATATTTATTATTTTATTTTATAATCGTTCTTGAGGAGTAAACTCCAGTCGTGCGTCGGAGCGGACACACACTTTTAATTTTTAAACATCATTTAAAATTCCCTGTCTACATATTCGTGAATTAAATGCGCAAACATTTGATTGGAACAATTGCTGATACCATCTCAGAAATTTTTCATAAACATTTTTATTTAGGTGTAACTGAGTAACTTATACTCTAATTTAATATTTAAACACATATAATATTTAAAATGGAGATATATTATTGTCAAATGGACTGGTAAATGAGTCGGCATTTGTAAGGCGACGATGGTAATGTCAGCTAGCCAGTAAATTTTCCAGATAAGCTCCGTTCTGACGTCCAGGCCAAACTCCCCGTTTGTTTTATTAAATTATTTCTTAAAAGTTATTCTCACTGACTTTCCAACTTCATCATGATAAAATGCAAGTTCTAGTAGATTTAGGGCAGATATAACATAGATATAATATAATATATAATATAAGATCTAAGATAGTTATTATTAGATAAGCCTTATACAGTAATATGTATTGAGGGTATTACAATAATATTTCGTAAGTTAACATAACTTTACGTCTTTTTCTGCCCAAAGGTGTAGGCAGCGGCTGTTAAGCCTCGACTCGCAGTCGTTATGATGCATCCCGAATGGAAAAGGTGGCAAACCTATAGCCATAAACTGGGCACAAAATTGTCAGTCATCGATGTTTATCACACGTAACTTCCGAAAAGAACTCTTAGAAATCATTAGTGTGAAAGCGAGGTAAAGCAAATTTTTTTACTCAAGACAGTGTTTATTTAATCTTTTTTTTTTGTAATTCAATAAGGCAAAGGCATAATAATTACCTTGTTGTTTGTGGGTAAATTCATTCGTTATTTATGTAGAAAACCTTTTAATACGATAAATCAAGTTAGGCCTATTAACTACGTGAAGAAATTGGCGAAGGTGCAAAAGTGTTTTGTATTATTCAGCATTTTTCTCCTCATTCTGGATTGATTAATTTGCACTAGTTCATCTAAGTTTCGCCGAGATTTTCCGATTTGCTCCCTTGGTGGTGTAAATTGTGCTCGAAATACGAAACGGCGTCGTTAGTTCTGCGAAAGGGGGTATCCCCAGGGCCAGGTCGGATGGTGGAGGGGACGCGGTAACCTTCATAAATCTTTTCCTCGAGGTTGGAACTAACAAGCCGGTAGGTAGATAGGTAGCCGGTCTGTGAGGAGGATCAAACCCGAAACGCCACTAAATAACCGTGGAAAGTTTCATAATAATACCACTCTAGGTAGATTAAAATATTCCAACTGATCGTATTTTCATATTAATCATATTATAATGCCTGGAATAGGGTCGGCGTTATCTACGCGCTAGTAGTAATTTAATAATCTAAGGGATGTCTCGCCACGAACCTCTGCCTTTATATAAATCAGTTTTATGGGGGGACCTTCTCGTCGGCCTTAAATTATCAGTTCGGTAGATGAATTTGGTGTTCTTTAAATATTTAATAGTATAATAATATGTATGTATATATAGCTTGCGAGAACAGATAGAAATAGGCAATTTTTTGCATTAATAGGTCGGCTTGATCGATGGAATTCAGCGTAAAGAGGCTCATGCCTAGTTTTATTTAGTGAGTAAATTAAGGAAGCTTATCCTCTTTCCCCCGACTTTTCCACCTTATATTCTTAAAAGCCTGCAACTCAACTATAACACAAAATAAAGGTCGAAGAGTTTACCTACGCAATATACTTCGGAAAAGCTACACCAGTCAAAGAAGTTCGAAACACTTTCCATGAGCATATTGATGGTGTCTCATCCCAAAACTTCGTCACAAAAGCAACTACCGAATAACAGTACTCTTACTAGTATAGAATTGATAGTAAAAGGTTGCTGTCCCTGCAAGTTTTAATACTGGGAATCCTCTTAAAATCTCTCTCCTACCCATTTGTGAGAGGAAGTTTTCGAAGGGTCAAACATGTTCTTGTTATAGACATCTTCAGACTACCCCAGTTAAGCGGAGAATTTTCTACTTCAAAATTGTTAAACAATATAAACACATAGAAAAGCATATTTTTTCTAGAAATATAACTGGAAAAATAAAACTGTATCGCAACAGTTTCCCGTGAGTTTTAGTCACCTTACTACACACTCTCGGGTGGCAAGGATTATTTCTTAATACTGTTGTAGTTCTATCTACTGACATGACTTTCTACCTTAACCGCTTGTCATAAGGTACATTTTGTAATGAATGGAAGCAAACAAATCCCCGTATAAACTCGGCTCAGTTGACGACTGGTAAAATGGTCATTAATCCCTTGGCTGAAGACGACCTCGATTGTTTTCCGCGCACGTTGTATAGTATCAATATGTTTCAATTAGTGAATAGATTGTACATAAATTACATTTAAGTCCAAGTCATTGCTCCACTAAGAACTTTTACCTCGGGTTTCTATTTACTCACTAACTTTTATTTACATTGTGATATTCTAACAATATACCAAGGCCTATAAAAATCACTACGATTTCATCGACATCGTGGCAAATTTTCCGACAGATATTAATGAAATATTGCCACGGTCGGTAATCAATCACCGAAAAGTTTGGGAATAATAATATTAGAAAAATATATAACAAAAAAGAAAAAAACTTGAAATTCTCAACTTTTCTTTCTTATTTTTGCCTTTATGAATAAACTTTATTTTTATAAATTGGCTACATCTTGATACTTCCACGATCCCTTTTAAAAAGTTTGCGGTTTATTTTATTGTTCATTTCTCATTTGAACGCTTTCTTGATACATTAACGTAATTAAATTTTATTGTATTGTTTTATTTTTCATTGTTTCAGCATCGGTGGCGAAGCGTTTGCGCCTTAGGAGCGGGAGGGTTCGCGCTTCTGTACTGGCGGTTACGACTTGCGGGGACGCCTACAACCTTCGCGGCTGCTGATAACCCCGCGTCACGCGACCTCTCAATTTTCACACGCTTCTACACATTCAGTTATCTACCAGTCTTCAATTTCTTTCTCCTTTTATACCCTTTCCATCTAAGCTTCGATTGGTCAATGGATTCCATACCGAAAATAACAACACTATTCGACATAAGAAACATATACAGCGCCATATTCTATATAATAATATCAAAAGTCACTTGGCGTACATTCATCAATGAATTGAAAAGGAACCAAGACAATTTAGTTAGAGATGGAAAATATTACAAGAAACAGAATTGCAAAATCAAACACAAATGGAATTATAATTGCAAACAAAGTATGTATTATAGAGGACAAGACTGTTATGAGAGGAAAAGCTATTATGCTCCTCATAAAGAGAATAATGTATCGTCTAAAAGGCTATTGTGTCCATGCATTGGGTGTAGACATTCACTCACTGACGAACATACTAGTGTATGTCGGGCTAGTAACAATAACAACATAACTATGCATAATTCAAGTTGCATATGTCCTAGCTCATTATCCAAATCTAGGACGACAAATAACGCACATCAGAAAAGCGTCTATCGTAGTCCACAAGTTGCTTTACTTATATTCACGGCGTTTATGGTATTACCATTCGTGCCTGCTACAAATTTATTATTTTATGTCGGTTTCGTAGTGGCCGAAAGAGTTTTGTACATACCAAGTGTTGGATTTTGTTTACTATTGGGCCTAGGAGCCGGTGTGTTGACACAAAATTGGCCTCGGGGTGAAACACGAGGCCGAATATTCATATTAACGTTACTTGTCACACTGTGTGCGATGTGCGGTCTAACATTACGAAGAAATCTCGATTGGCGAGACGAGGAGAGTCTGTTCAGGAGTGCCTTGCATATCAATCCGCCAAAAGGTGAGTTTTTTTTTAATTGTTATTTTTATTATATTTTTATTAATGTTATTTCTTAATTATATAAACAACGTAGCAGTATCTCAACGAATTTTTTTTTATATATTGAATACTGCCAGTTATTGTACAGTTGTGTAACTATTGCATCTGAATTCTATAAATATGTCTATAAACTCCCTGTCGGTTAACAGAGTTCAAACCTGAGACCAGACAATAACACTAGGATATTAGGATGACAAATAAACTAACATGTGTCAAGCTATAAGATAAAAGATAACTCGAGAAGTGTACGCTTCGATGACCTACTTTTTTATACCAGGCAAATGTCAGCTTGTATATGAAGTGTATTTTTTGCTTCGCGAATCTCATCAATCAAAACAGAGCAGCCTGATCGTCCACAGTTGAATAACAATCACGCCAATATCCGATATATTGTCAAATATAAATATTGTTATAATTATTTACTCAAAAGTCTGAATAACAATTTTGGTAAACAAATGAAAATCAATAGCGATATTTTGTTTCCACGTTCTGGAGAGTTATTTAACATAGCTGCTAGTTTACCAAGCAAAAGTTAACTTGTCAAAAAATTAAGTATTTGATAAACAAATTAAAAATAGGGGTTGATCGTTAAGAGCTGAAAATTTAGGTTTCTAATATAGGGTTTGTATCATAAAATAATAAACAAAAAATAATACTGCTGTAGTTGACTACTCTTTACATTTAAGGAGATGAAGTTTTTCAATTCTAAGACCTACCCACCTTAATATGAATCGGTCAAGCCGTTTCACACGAATTCAATAACGCACACAATTTATAAAATTATACTTACATATAATTTAGGTATGTATGTACGTATATTTCAATATTTGAATTTGTTTGCCCAATTACTGTGTGCAATATATGCAGTATCTGCACCTATGCAGATATATACACCATCCTCAAAATATTACTTAATTTTCCGCGAAGTCTCTTGCACGGTAGGCAGAAAGAACTAAACACCATAAGGCACAATTCATACCTACACAGCTCACTTGCTTCTTTCACTTTCATAACTCAAATCAGGTCAACTCTTTGGTTTTTAAGGCCCCAAATTATTCATAGAAAGTGTATCATTGTTATCTTTTACGTGTACATTCTTTAGCTTTTACACTAAATATCTGCCTAATCAATCTTCCTTCATTTTTTTCTACATGTCCGAATCATCGGAGCACGCCCTCTCTTACTTTTACAATCAATAGTAACATTGTAAATATAACAATCTTGTTAATCCGTCCCACTTGTAAATGACTATTTTTTATATTAAAATTAGTTCTACTAAACTAGTTCTTATATAACAAGAAGTTCCTTAAACTGTCATCGGAACTTGACTACGCCAACTGACTATGATAATCTAGTCAAGATGTCAAGCTGTAACAGTAGTATAGGTACTATAGCGACGTATTCATTCATTTTCCATATTACCGACTGCGACAGATGTTCAACTCGGAAGTAATGGCTTAACGTGAGCTAGATTTTATACGAGTTTATATCAGCTACTTTACAATAGCTTAGAAATCCATACTAATATTATAAAAGCGAAAGTAACTCTGTCTGTCTGTCTGTTACTCTTTCACGCCTAAACGGCTGAACGGATTTTAATGAAATTTGGTATGGTGATAGATGATTACCTAGAAATGGTCATATGCTATAAATAATCACGCCATCGTTCTTAGGGGGTAGGCAATAGGCAGATAACTAAATTGAGTTAGTGATTTTTAGTCGTTTTTGTTGGGAGTTTTGCTCTTTCATACGATAGTGGGACATTGTTGCAGGGGGACTTACAGCCGGGAGAAAACAGAAAAACTTATGCGGACGAAGTCGCGGGTAAAAGCTAGTTATATATATTTATTACCATACAGCATCGTCCTATGAAATGAAACAGATTAAATAACATGTTTGGCATATTTTAACTTAGCCGTTTAGCTATCCTATTAATATAAAAAATGTCGTAGTTTGTATAACAAAGACATAGGCAGAGACCAATACAAAATTCTTAAACATAAAGTTGAATTTGAATTATCAAATTTTTAATCAAATATTTATAACTAAAGAAAACCATATTACTAGAGACCATTTAATTAAAATACCTAAAATTATTAGTAATCATTTAAAAAAAAATATACATACAAAATATGTAGTGACATAATACATCTGATATATTAGATATTATTTAAATATTTCAAACAAGAATTATTCTAATTTGATAGGGACCAGCTGAATAAATCGTTACTCAAAGTCCAACAGTGTTCAAATTTTACGAAGTTCACAACCCTAATGTTGGCACAGGAAATACAAACACTTCCGTTTCCTACCTTTATCAAAAGTTTTAAGTTAAACTTGTTCCCTCGTTACAGCAGCAAAACTAAGACACAATTAATTTGTTTGAGAGACAGCTACAAAACTATATGTCCGTGGCGTGTCAGTTAATGCAAGTTACGAAAGAGGTTGTATGCCGACACGGCCGCTTGCCTCTAAGTACCTGGCCCACTTGGGAGCTGGTAATGTATTCACTGCTTCCACTCCGCATTCAGTCTCTTGACCTTTCTAGGACGCCATTAAATATGCATGTTAGTCCCGGGGGGGACGCCCGCCCTCGCATTTCTGTTCATATCGCAAAGTTACCCGCGCAAAGAGAAAAGTTTTATCTGATGGTCTCATGTTCCCACTTCCAACCATACGACAAATGTTGTTCGATTCGTATATTATATTATTAGTACTAACATAGTAGTTATTTGTGTTTTTTCGGAGCCTCTGTACAGATTATCCTTTTCTCGATTTCTATTGAAATATTGAGTCTTTAGTTTATTAATCTTGATTTGTCTAGTTTGCTACGATACAAAATTATACCCAAATCCTCCTAAAATCCATTGATAAGAAGTTTTGAACCTAATTTTATAACAGATACGTCATGTTAAATGTAAATAAACTCAAATATATGTATTTATTTCTAAGACTTTCGCGAATCTCACCCATTGATCAAAACAACCTTTAGGATTATACCACGTTTATTTATTATTTATTTATATTTATTTCCCGACGTTTCGAACTCTTTACAGAGATCATTTTCACGAGTGAAGTTCGAAACGTCGGGAAATAAATATAAATAAATAATAAATTAACGCGATATAATCCTAAAGGTTGTTTTGATCAATCAAATATATGTGTTATTTTTTATCCCTGCAGAGGCTTATATGTAAACTTTCACAAAATAATCAGTTCTTATTGCACAATAAGGTTTTAATGAATATATTTATACTAATTCAACTAAATTTACTTATTCCTTGGTTTTAAAATAGATATATAACAAAACGTAACAGATTAAGTTTTTATGAATTGTCACTATCCGTGCACTATCTACATTGTAAATATTTAAAAAAATACTCACGAAACTACTTGGAAGAAAAACTTCTTTCAAAGCCGTATATTTAAGTACCGATATAAAATAAATAAATCCCCATATTGAGGAACTTCATAAATAACATTATCAACAGGTCTCCGAAGGCTGCTTCGTAAATATTATACTCTATATAGAGAGAAAAGCAGTAGAAGAAGCCATAACTTATTCAGAAACCACAAATAAGATAACGAAATATTCTCCAGTAGTTGCCAGGAAAAAAACAATATTTCACGTAAATTATGACACTTTATCGAAGGGTCTCCGATGTAAAACTATCTAACTTCCCTCAGCAATAGGTTTCGGTGTGGAAGAGAAAAAAAATAATAATAAAAAGATGACGAGCCGTTGCTTTTTAAAAGTTTCACCAGAAGTTCTTATATTTTTACGAGATTCGAAATCACTTGTAAAATATTGAACACGTCGCGCGCACATCTCGGCAGCTGTGACGAAAGTTATATTCTCATGGGGATTATCCTGTACATAGGTACCTATCGCATAGGGGACACTGGTACGCTGAAAGCTAGTTTTGTAACTTATTTATAGATATGAATTTAGATTGCGTTTTATATAGTTTTGTCTTTGAACTCGAATAAAGTAATTTACGAGTAATATAATATACGTAAATCGTCACGATGGCGTATAGGTTTATCGCTTCGATTTCTGATTGAGTGGTCTCAAGTTAAAATATGTGACTTTACATACGTTATTTCTAAGAAATATTTATGATTAAAACGATATTGTTATTTTATTTTTATTTAGATTAGTCTAGGAGACTGGAGACAGCTATAACAAATCTTTTTATCCTAATTAATTTAAAGGATTGTCATATCACACACACATATATATATATATAATTCAAGCTCATACTTGATGCTTTCAACAAATATTATTACTTTTAAAAATATCATAGATATTATTAAAAAAAATTTAAATTTCTATCGATAAAAGTATTAACTCAAGTTTCATAATAATGTAAATCAATAATGTATAGAAAAAAACAATTATGTAAAATAATAATATGAAAAATAATCAAAGCGTTTTATAAGACCCTTTGATTTTTTTTATTAAACTAAAAATCTTTTTCTACTAAAAAATAATAATAATAGTCGTTACACATAAAATTGTCTCGGTGGTCCAGTAGTCGAGCACGCCGCTTCAGATACAAAAAGTCGCAGGTACGAATCCTGGCTCAAACCAATGACTTTTTCAAATGATTTTCGGGAATTATGTGTAATAAATATCGATCATATTATTCAGATCGACTTCAGATCGACTGAAAACTTTGTGTCTGGTATGGCAATAGGTTGGCCATCTATTCTAGGGATTGCCAACCGGGGCAGGCCTGACGGGGCCCGGTCCCCTTTATGACACCCACAGGGCCCGGCTATTTTTATCGGGCCTAGTGATCGGGCCCGGTGCTATATTATTCTTGTTAATCCTACCTAAAGTAACGAATTTAACATTCAACTTTGATGTTAAATGCAGTGTTAATTGTTAGTTTAGATGTGTAGAGTTACAATATAACCTTATCTTTAAGATTTTACTATTTGCTTCATCATTTGCCTTTTGAGGTCCACTGCTGGACAGGCCTCCCCCATAGAGCGCCACAACTGCCGGTCCGTTCACTCATGGGGGGTTTTTGCCATAATCGCCACGCTTGGCAGGCGGGTTGGCGATCGCAGTAGGCTGTATTTTGTTGAGAGAGAATGCTGCTGCCCATTCTTCCAGCCTTTTCCCTTAGTCGCCTTTTACGACACCCACGGGAAGAGATGGGGTGGCGGTATTCTAAGCCGGCGCCACACAGCAACTATTTGCATAATGAGTAGAATTTAATCACACTATTCATAATAACCAAATTATATTTAATTATATCCTCGATTTAAAAATGTTTTTGAAATACTCTTGAACTTTCCATAAGAGTCAAAGTTAAATTACGAATTTTTCAACAAAAATTTATTAAGTCCAAAGACCAAGGCCGAAATTTTGTTTACTCAAAACCACCATATTATTATAATATTCGCATCAATATGACGCTTAATCCCATAGCATGTGATGCAGTTCCAAGGTTTTTCGTTGTTTCGACACCCTTTTTAGTAAAATAATTGACGTCGTTTGAGGAAAAATAATGTAAATGGTGCTGCTCATCACTATTCTTGAAGATTCTAGTTCCAATAATAATAATATCTTGGACACAATAAACGGCGCCCTCTAGTGCGTAATGCGTACCTAATGCGTGTGTTATGGATACTACTTAGCGGATATTAATTCATATATGGCGGTAGTTTTGCCAATGCGCCACGAGGTCCGTCAAATGCCTCGTCGTAAGATTTTTGTCAACTTAATTAATAATATTTCGCTTTTCTGCGAGTGATAACTTTTTGTTTAATATCTTATGTTTAACTTTACTTTTTTGGAGTTATTAGTTTCTTATTGTATTACTATTTTGAAATAATGACGACTAATGTGACTTTTCCGTCCAGTATTAATTGTGATTTTTAGAGACTGATTATTGTGAAAATTGTTCAGAATCCCGTTTGAAATAAATATTAACCTTGAATAATTGTCTTATTCCATTCATTTATGGAAAATATCATAAAATGCTTTGAAAGTTTTGTTATTAACACCTTCACTAGCAACTGGGCCGCTGCCTACACTTTTGGATAGAAAAAGGCGTGAAGTTATGTGAAATGTTATTTTAGAAATAAAATTAACGCATATAGGTATACTTAAGAGCAAATCTATTATTATAGGCTTTCACAAGAATAATACTGTAACTGAAATAATATGATATATGCAAAATATGTATATATGTGGGTCTGTCGGTCTGTGCAAATGTTTGCTATACATACCCGGGCTCATTGCTCATTTAGCATTCCTTTAATGTACGGTACGTGTATAAATAATTATATTGTTCCATTGTTAACACACATTACGGCTCTGAATGGATTGTACAAAGTGAATGAATGAATGAATGAATGAAATATATTTAAGATTAAAATAACGCTAGAATCTTTTCACTCTTTTAATAAGAAAAAAGAGTGGGCGGGATGGCAATAAGCTTCTATACATCCTCTGTTAACCAAAAGTTTAAAATTCTTTTTAACGTATTTTCCAAATCATCAAGTAATCCAATCTAAAAATAATCCATTTTTTAAAGAATAGGAAGTAACCATGCAAGCCGAACTGAGCTGATAGTAAGCAACTAGCTCCGACCACGGACACCTACAACTCAGATAGTGTTACAGTTTCATTGCCGGCCTTTTAGACAGTAGAATGAGAGGAGTGAACAGAGTGGAGGATTGAATTACAAGAAGAAGTTATTGATAGACAGGAATTTTTAAAAGTGGTAGAGTCTTGCATTTCGCTGCATGAATGGGTCAGCTGGACCGGTTAAATATCACCACCTCTTGAAAAATTGCCGTGAAGTGACTCCTGCCGCGTTTCGTTCGGTGAGAGAGGTATCCGGAGGCCCGATCCCCTTTCCCCTTCTTATTCCCCTTACTCTTTTAAGGGACGGCAACGAACCAGAGTGTTCATAGGCGGCGAGTACTGGCTTACCATCAGGTGACCCGCTTGCTCGTATGCCCTCCTATCCTATAAAAAAACTAATCTGAGATTTTTCTTCTTCACTAGTGGAATGCAAAACTATTCGGCCACCGAGACCATTCAACAAATTGATCGGTCTTGATATGTCTGATTCCTTCTATATTCCCTGTAAACAATTCGTTATTTTATTCGCTTTGATTAACAACAATAGCGTTTGGTTATAGATAAAGACGTTTAAATTGAAAACGAACGTCCTATCTCAAGCAGATCGACAGTTGAGTAAGCTGACAAGTAGGTTTGTAATTTATAAGGGTCAAACGGAATGTGATTTTGGGATTATCAAGAACCTATCTTAAATTTCAAACACTATTTATATGCTAGTTTGATTGTATTAAATTTGATTCTATGAATATAATCCTATTAGTTGTTGTAGTATATCCTAATATATAGTTTAATAAACCTATATGAAGTAGGTAATGATTGGAAATTTCAATAAATGATGTTAATTTATCATTAATTAAAGTCTTAATAATTTTTTTTTATTTTTGTTTAATGGGATAGGAGGGCAAACGATCAGGCGTGTCACCTGATGGTAAGCAACCAAGCAACCAACGCCGCCCATGGACACCAGCAACACATATAGTGTTACTGTTGCGTTGCCGACCTTTAAGGGATAGGGGATAGGAAAGGATGGGAAAGGGGGATGGGCCTCCGGGTACCTCTCTCACCGAACGAAACGCGTCATGAGCCACTTTACGTCGGTCTTCTGAGAGGTCGTGGTGTTTCACCGGTCGAGCCGGCCCATTCATGCAGCGAGCTGCTACAGAGGTAGAGCCCCTCTGTTAATAAATAGTTGAGTGTTTCGAATCAAACAATTGCTTAAATATGTGATATTGGCAATTTACTATTTTCGGTCGAGCACTCCGCTTCTTAATCAAGAATTCCGAAATTTTTTTCGGAAATTAAAAGTGATAAATCTCGATGACTGAAAACTTTGTGCCCGGTATGGCAATAGGTTCGCTACATTTGGGACGTAAACATAACGACGAGACGAGGCTTAACAGCTGCTGCCTACCTTCGGATAGAAAAAGGCGTGAAGTTATGTTCTGTTATATTATTACCTATAAAAATAACACTTATAGTGTATCATGTTATAGTGAATTTCGTATAGCAATATTTGAACCGAGTCCAATTTCAAGTGGCTTTTATTTCCTCTCTTTTTATCTTTTGGTAACATGACCTAAAGGCTAACTGGATCCAATTTATCGGCGTCGCGCATTCGAAACTGGCCAATCACAAGGCGCCCTCTATTACGTGAAATTCGCCGGGACAGGGTCGGCCAGATCTAATCGCCTAAAGCCGGCTTTATCCAATACACCTTTAGAAGTGATAACTGATTTATTGAATTGTGGATTAGTTGAGTTGACCATTGCGAATGCAAAGTATATGCAAAGAACTTTACGTATACTTAGCTTTGATATCAACTTTTTTATGGGATAGAGAGGCAAACGCGCAGGCGTATCAACTGATGGCAAGCAACTAACGCCGCTCATGAACACCTGTGTGTGTAGTTGCGTTGTCGGACTTTACAATGACATGTAGAAGGGGTCAGAAGTGTGATAGGAAGGGGAGGAGGGAAGGAATACCTCTCTCACCGAGCAAAACTCGGTATAGCCACTATATGTCGATATTCTTCGAGGTCGTGGTATTTCACCGGTTGAGCCGGTCCATTCTTGGAGTGAAATGTCCAAACTTAGGAAAAAATAATTCATAATTAATTAATTATGCATTGATTATTGGCTTTTTGTAGATAATAAATTTTAATAATATTATTTTGTCACAACCAGCCAAACTAAAAGTTCTTTGAAATATGTTTAGTGTTTATAAGTCAACTTGTTTGTGTTCTTATTATGAAATGATATCCCATGAATATATAAAGAAATATACTTATATGTAAGCTTAACATAGTCTTGATTTAATTTTATTTACCTTGTATATAACTGAAAAATATACTAATAAAGGGAAAAAATAATAATAAAAAAGTACAACATATCATTACATAGTATATAACGAAGTCGCTTTCCGCTGTCTGGCCACTTATATGCTTATATCTTTGAAACTACGCAACGGATTTTGATGCGGTTTGTTATAATAGATAGTGGATGTAAACAGAGTGTTTATTATTTATAATTCATGTATTGTGTAGTAAATAAAAATTATAAATCCAAAATTAAGTTATTTATTACTCTTGCGGAACAAAGTTCGCTGGGTCAACTAGTAATTAAATGTAAACATAAAATAATAAAAACACACAAACTAATTTCTGGCCTTATTGGACAAAAATAAATTCACTAAATTAGTAACATACTAATTGTGTAACAATCAAACAGTAATCGGAACTTATCAAACAGAATATATTGTGTTGTGTTGTTGCATTTGTCAGCAGATCGCTTCCAAAGTATCATTAAAATAAATCGAAAACACTCAATGTTATTATTCATCCATAAAACCTCACTTATTTTGAAGGCTTTGTCATATATTATAGAAGTATAAATATATCACAAAGTGTATTACAAATTCCTAACGAGGCCTTTTTAAATGAAATGGACCTTAATATTTGCTATTACATAAATGGTTAACGGACACTCAAATTATGTCATTACATACTATAAAGTCGCTTTCCGCTGTCTGTCCCCTTAGATCTTTGAAATCACGCAACAGATTTTGATGTTTTTATTATAATAGGTAGAGGGTCTCAACGATGTGTTTGATGATTTTTGAGATTTAACACTTTAATTGCAAACACTGGCTGAACCATAAGTGATAGATCAAAACAATGTACTTACATTATTACACCTTCAAAAGGTCTATTCTTATCTCTATCTCTTAGGAATTACTCACAATGACAATATTTTTTTTTATGGCTTCTGAGGCTAAACAAAGTTCGCTCCATAAATTGGTCCACCGCTAAATAGCCCAACTAAAATAGTATTTTTTTCGTTATGAGAAGTATCCAAAAGCTGACCTTATTCCTTTCTCTCTCGATTCTTCTTCCAATACTATGTTAGAGACCAGACCCAACTGTGGCACTACTTATGTTGCAGTTGTCCTTCGGCGTCACTTACCACCAGACCAGCATGCTCGTTTGCCCACATTCCCATAAAAAGTAAGACGATATATTTCTATTAGCCATAATATTTTTTATCACAATGCGCACATAACCTTTTAATCACGAACTTACTTGAAAATAGTAAATAAGGCTGTTTTTTTTTAAATAATCCTGATACCCAAAAGCAAAACAATTGGGATATTAATTATATATATTTGTTTACTTAATGAAATAAATAACGTAACATAGCTTTTTTTCTAACTGAATGTGTACTGCCTACACCAGGCTGCTCGACACGCCGAATCGTTACGTCCCAAATGGAATATGTGGCGAACCTATTGCCACACACCGGGCACAACGTTTTCAGTCATCGATATTTATCACACATAACTAACTAAAATAATATAAATATTTTTTTTATGGGATAGGAGGGCAAACGAGCAGGCGTATCACCTGATGGTAAGCAACCAACGCCGCCCATGGACACCAGCAACACATATAGTGTCACTGTTGCGTTGCCGACCTTTAAGGGATAGGGGACAGGAAAGGATGGGGAAGGAGGGTGGGCCTCCGGGTACCTCTCTCACCGAACGAAACGCGGCATAAGCCACTTTACGTCGGTCTTCTGAGAGGTCGTGGTATTTCACCGGTCGAGCCGGCCCAATCGTGCAGCGAACTGCTTGGCTCTACCACTGTGTATGTATAAATAGAGTTTATTATTAAGTTTACTGATTTAAAATAAGGCTATTACATCCGACAATATATGGAAAAAAATATTGTAAAAGAATTGTCTTAATATTGGAAAGATGGTACAATAAAGATAATGCCTTTCATTTCCACCCGTTGCCAGTCCATTCAAAAGTCATCTGCAAGAAATTTCATTTATAGATAAGGCAGCAATTTGAACATAAATTTTGAGGCTGCACGTTTAATTTGTATGAGTGGCGCGCTGCATACTACTACCGACGGGTGCTTTTGACGTTATTTGATGTTATGAAATAACGGGAACAATACATATAATTAAAACAGCAGTACCGGGTTATTTGATGTTAGTAATTAAAAAAAGGACTGTGGAATTTTTTTATTAACTCGCTACGGCATTTTACGATCATTTTGAAATTAAACTTCTATGACGAATAATATATCTGAAAAATTCGTTTGTATTTGATGGGGCTATATCAGATTTAAGGAAGAGAAGGCAAAAGAGCAAGTGAGTCCCTGTTAGTAAGCGGCTAACCCCAACTAAGGACATTTGAAATAACGAGTGGATCACATCAGCGTTTCTATCCTTTAGGATATGTTAAAGATTATAAAACAACAGCATTCATTGTCTGTCCACTTATATGCTTAGATCTTTGAAACTACGCAACGGATTGTGACAGTGGTAGAGCCAAGCAGTTCGGTGCATGAATAAAGCTTGACGTAAAGTGGTTCATAAAGTCACTCATGCCGCGTTTCGTTTGGTGAGAGAGGTAACCGGAGGCCCACCCCCGTTCCCCATCCTTCCCAATCCCCTTATCCCTTAAAGGTCGACGACGCAACAGTAACACTATATGTGTTGCTGGTGTTCATATCGTGTGCTTATAGTGCTTACTATCAGGTGACACGTCTGCTCGTTTGCCCTCCTATTCCATAAAAAAAACGGATCCAAACAATGTACTGCATTATTGAGCACCCCTAAAGGATCTCCAAAAAAGGTGTGTTCGTCTTCCTCTAAGGTATAACCTGCTACGACCATTTTTATTCCTTCTTATTGCTTCTGAGGTAAAACAAAGTTCGCTGGGTCAACTAGTATATTACTAAACTTAATTTAAAAGTTTTTCAACATCATCAAGATAACCCAAACTGGGCTTCATAATAAGAAGTGATTATTCGGCGATTAATTACAAGAGATTCTCTAACATCTTGTAACATTTTGACCAGCGCCTTCATAGATGGTATCTGGTAAGCCTCACGTTTTATCACACCATCTTCAACTCTGATAACACTCTGTTCCGAGTGGAGACTTTCACAGATTAACGTCATTATATCTCTTCTTGAACTTGCCTGACGGATACTTAAGCTTCGCCAAACTTACTTGACCTCACGAAAATGGTTATAATAATACTTACTTAAGTATAACGTTCAATATAACCTTTTTGCTTAACTGAAACCACTTTACTTATAATGGATTATAGCTTAGAAACTATTAAAGGGAATATTGTTTTTATTATAAAATTAAAACTTGAAACTTATTCTCGGTGGTACATACGACTTCTGAACCCAGAAGTTGCGGGTGTCCAATGACTTTTCGAAATTAATTTCGAAAGTTATGTGTGATAAATACCGATGACTAAAAACTTTGTGCCCGGTAATGCAATAGGTTCGCCACCTGTTCCGTTTGGGACGTAAACATAACGGCGAGTCGAGGCTTAACAGCCAATGCCACACCTTCTGGTAGAAAAAGGCGTGAACATAAACATAAACAACATAACTTCACGCCTTTTGTTACCATGAAGCGTGAAGTTATGTTATATTATAACTTGAAATCGATATTATAATAATAAAATTTAATTGATGGAAAGTAATTACGACCACAATTTAAATTTTATTTTTCTCCAATGTACAAAAAGTGTTCCTGTCTTTTTTTTGTTCGGCGAGGAAATGTTTTATGCACATCCCGCCTGGGACGGCAGAAGGTAGTGTGGGACTCCGTAAAACACTATTCTGGACTGAGCTACCTACTAAAACCTCGCGGCGGCCTGCCTCCGGCGTGAGACTGATCCAGGAGCTTCAACCCTCCCCGGGCCTACCCTGCCCTTGAATATAAAATATAATATCGAGTTTAATATTGTCCCTATACGTAATATTATATTTCGAAATTTGAAACTTAAAGAGGCTTGTGGAAGATTATTTATTGACTAAATATGTAACATAAAAACTGTCGAGCAAATTGTTTTCAATTCATAATCCAGAATTCTTCAGATGAAATCTGATTACAGTAGTTTCGGTAGTCCAGTGGTCGAGTTCCCCTTCCTGATTCATAATTCGTGAGTTGTATCCACTGCCTATTCCATTTTGGATGGTAACATAACCATTCGCCTAATCAAGGCTAATCACAGCCACTGCCCTCACCTTCGAATAGAAAAGGGCGTGAACTTATGTTATGTTACTTATTTTTGCTATGGCCGTGCTAATTTTTAATACATTTTTTTCTATATTGACATCCTTTAATAATTTAAAAATAACATAAATAATCTTTATTAAATGTAAGTAAGAAAAATGTTCATTTTAAATAAATTGTTTTCAACACTCGATAATAAATAAGCAGTCAAGGCGTGTTTAAATGCTAACCGGAATCTTCAGTCACCAACACATACAATTAACACTTAACCCACTGTATAAAAGTTTCATATTTATGCCAATATACGTATCTCCTTTTTACCACACAACATCAAAGAGAAAGAGAAAGACTTAACGCTTCCTACTTAATTATGTCTTTGACCGGTGAGTGGCAAAAAGTATTTGGAGTGCCATCAACGCGACACTCTTTTAACACCGCGCAATCACAAGTAGATTAAACGCTTCGCTGTTTCCCTTTCACATCTACGTGGAGACAGTTAATTATTTTGTTCAGATGTTGGAGATTAAATGGAATATAATTATATAGTTGAATAATGATTGTATGTGTTTTGTATTTTTGGGTTTTGAGGGCAATAACCGAATATCTAGGAAAATATTCTTGTGTATGGAGGATTCAAACAATCTTCTGTTGTTGTGAATTTCGTGACATAATCTATTTAAATGTAACTTCACGCCTTTTTCTATCCGAAAGGATAGGCAGTGGCTGTTTAAGTCTCGACTCACCGAATAAAGTTAGTAGTGAAGAGTCGCCAAAGTTGTCAGTCATCAATATTTATCAAGCATAGCTTGCGAAAAGGATTTAGAGAAATCATTGGTGTGAGCCCGGAATCGAATCCATGACTTCTAGCTCGACTACTAAATCACCAAATGTTAATCTTTATAAAGATAAAAAATATACATAATGTTTATTCTACTTATTTTTATCTTAAATTTGAAATTTAAAGTAATTAAGAGTAAAATCTATCTAATTTAAAATTGATTAATAAGGATCATCTAATTGTATGAAATTTTTAAAATTTGTTACTGTTTCTATTCAGATTTATAAGTTTGAGGCTTTGTTCTACTTACACATTTCAGGGCAATGCGACTTGCGACGCGATCTCACGCGAATCCAAACCATCCAAACCGACGCGTAACTTCAAGATAACACCAGTAAGCTTATTGTCACCTGTTGCCATGGCAACGTTGTCATTACGGCACATATACAAATGCATTGTTCACAACAGAAACATTCTTCTCTTAATCATCAACAAATTAATTATTATTATATAATAATTGTCATAAAATATCTCGTTTTTTTTTATTTGAATCCTTCCATATTACGTAGTTTTTACTACGCTTTTATTGGCTGTATGTATGTTATCAAACTCTTTTGTTATTTTCCGGTGGCTATTCACTAAAAGGTAACAAATAAAGACAGTTTTAAAAAATTAATCGACTTACTTATTTTTGTAAGTCGATTAATTGCACTTGGTATGAGTTACGAAATTATTAATAATTTTTGTTTGTTTGATATGAATGCGTGTTTTTTTAGTTCTTTTTTATTATTCTATATTTAATAAATAATGACTCACGGCATTCGAATGGCCGCTGTAGTGTCTTGTTATTGCAAAAAAAATAAAGTAACTGATCGTTTCGTTTGTTATTAAAATACACTTCTTCAATACTATATTTAAGAAATTAGTCCTCCTAAAAGCATTTTATTACTTGCGGCCTATTTACAATGTATTTGATTACTTGATGACAAATATTCGCATTGGATTCACTCTTGGGTTTGCGTCACATTCGCTTTGCATTCCAACGTCTACTTATGGCAAGTCCTTACGCTTCACACACACATAGAGGGAACTCAGTTCACACAGTTCGTGTGTGAAGTGTAACATGTGTACAACATGTTTCACCCGGTGGATGGAAAATCCTTGTTACTAAATCCTACATCTTAAGTTCTTTGTTTTATCTGGGATCACTTGATTTTGTGTTTACACCTGAAAAACTCTGTAGTATATAGAACCATTTAACGTATAATTTTATTATTAATCAAAATAGCCGCATCAAAAGTAATAAATTATTAAAATTTGGATTTTAAAAAAGTTCAATTAGTGCTATTTATTGTCACGCGTTTTGGCGCGCAACGCAATAATATATCTTATGAAGCAATTAATGTTTTACAAATGTTTAATTTAAACTTGTCCAATTTGATGAAAAAAATACATCGGAATCAATACACAAATTAAAAGAGCTACTAAAATATCAGTAATTAAAAAATGAATTGACCCAAAAAAATACTACATCATATTCATATTCGGGTACATATACAATATGCATTAAGCCAAGGGGTGTTATTTAACGTTATAACAATATGTTTTTCAATTTGTAACACAAAGACATGGCTTAGGTTAGCTTTGTGTTATTGAGTTTTGATATGAAAAACGAACAAAAGATGACCTCTACATAATAAAAGTGAAAATAGAACGTGCGGTATGGTTTATTACTGAGAGGTGAATGAAATTCGACCCAGGTCTTTATTACTCTTATAAGTCGGACCTTCATAGTCAGCAATCGCTATAAAGTAATGCCAATGACTATAATAATGTAATTGTAATTTCACGCTATTTGTAACCGAAGGTGTAGACTGTGACAATGTTTAAGTTTCCGTGGTCCAGCGGTCGAGCACCCCGCTTCTAACTCAAGAAGTCGCGGTTCGAATTCTGGCTCACACCAATGACTTTTCAAAATTACTATCGAAAGTTATGCATGATAAATATCAACGAGTAAAAAATTAGTACCCGGTATGACAATAGGTTTGCGACCAATTCCATTAGTGACATAAACATAACGGCAAGTCGAGGCTTAACAGCTGCTGCCTACATATTCGGGTAGAAAAAGGCGTGAAGTTATGTATTAATTATTTCCATTACCACCTAAGTAGGGATTATATGGGATTTTGTTTAGTTGAAAGGGAGGGTGGCCAACGAGCTGGCTTGTTTCCTGTTAATACTTGTAATGCCGCCCATGGACACCAGTAACGCAGATAGTGTTAAAATTGCGTTGCCCGCCTTTAAAATCGAATATGTGAGGGGCCAGAAGTGGGATTGGAAAGGGAGAGAGGATCGGGTTGGGTCTCCGGATACTTGTCTCACAGAGCGAAATGCACCTTATTCTGATGGGTCATATTATATATGGGGTAATATTTCATTGGTCGAGCCAGCCCATTGAGGAAGCAAACTGCGTGGCTCTACCATTGTAATTAAAGCTTTGATTGATATCGGTTAGATAGGTGTAATTTCCACATATTATATTTTCGAGTATTAAGAGCGTGGCGTTAAAAAAATGATTAATGTTCATATTAAATGATTTTTTTTTAATTGATGAGTCCAGACCAGGGTTATGGAAAGCCAAGGAAACATGCGGGTTTTATAATTAAGTTAAGCAAACAAAGCTTGATTAAACTATGAATGGTGGATCTTAGGGAGAGACATTTGTGCGGGCAGATCAGCTTTTGATAACTAGTGATGCAATGAAAAAGTAAACACATATTTTACACCTACAAAAATTACGTCAATGTTTCATGTATTACTCCTGTAAGTGGGTACATAAAAAAGCTTTCAAACCGATATACCAATCAGCGGAACGACTAAGTAGCGACGTGTCTGTTTTTTTTTTTATACTTAACTATATGTTTTTCTTACGGCTAATGGCGCTGATCGTAAATGGGATATTATTTTTTTTTCCTTTTTGATGTGCCCTATTTAAAGGAAACACCCAGTTACATTTTTATGTAATCGCCTCTTTACGGATGAACGCTTACAGTAAACACACGCGAAATTGTTAAAAGCACGATTTAGAGCCTCCCAAGATTACCGGGGATTATTGCTATTGAGTTTCGCACCTTTGCTGGCAATCCTCATTTGTGAGACGAGAGATTTTGAAAGAGTGAAAATTGATATAGACGTTTTTTTTTCTCTGTGTACGAGTCTGTTAAATTGTTAACTGCCTGTGCTATAAATGTACGATAGTACTCTTTTTTAAGCGGACTATCTGCCTTCTAGATTTTTTTTCTTAATAAACTTATTGTCTGACACTGTATGGTAGACTGTGAATGTATAAAATAATGTAGATCATCACATAAAAGGTTGTATTTGAAATGTTGAGTATAGTGTTGTCATTGCCATGACAGTAATAAATTCCTCAAATTTTCAAATAGGATTCAAAATATTCTTTTAATTATTATTCTCGTAAATAGGTTTAGTCGATCAATAGAAATAGAAGGAATAATTTCATCACGGGGAGTGTTTCCAGGAATTGTTCGGACTAATACCACCCGTTGATTTCTGCAACCGCACTTCACGTCTACATTACCACACTCACAAGTTAAATGGTTTGCGATCTACGACAGTGCGCTTCAGCCGACATTTTTTGCCGCGCACGGCTCCTCTGTGGCACCAATTGCCGGCAGAAGTATTCACGGACCGATACAACTTAGGGACCTTCAAAAAACAAGCATACTCCCACCTAAAAGGTCTGTGGTCACTTTCCATCAGGTGACCTGCACAATGAAATAGTTTTACGATTGTAATTATTGTTCTATTACGCTGTTTTTATTGCCTATATTAGCGCTATACAATATTCATTAAATTAAAATTTTTATCCAATGTTCCATGTTAATAAAACTTAAAAATGAATAAACTTTATTTAACTTTAATGTTAAAGTTTAAAAGTCACAAATCAAGCACGGAAATCAAAATTGAACTCTCTGTGAATAAAGAAGACTTTAAAATATCATCATCATCATCATTAGCCTTTTGAGGTCCACTGCTGGACATAGACCACCCCCATAGAGCGACACAACTGCCGGTCCGCTCAATCATGGGGGGTTTTTGCCATAATCGCCACGCTTGGCAGGCGGGTTGGCGATCGTAGTAGGCTTGCGTTGCTTGAGAGAGAATGCTGCTGCCCATTCTTCTAGCTTTTCCCTTAGTCGCCTTTTACGACACCCACGGGAAGAGATGGGGTGGCGGTATTCGAAGCCGGCGCTATCGCTATCTATCTAAAATATGGCTAAAAAAAATTGAGTGAAAATTCCAAAGAGACGATTGAAATATATATTTGTTTTGTACGTGTGACTCAGACGCCGGTCGGTGTATATTAAAACCAGTAAAAGCAAAGCCTGATCAAGTTCAAAACTTGGTAGTAAAATCCTTGAAATTAATACAGTTTCCGAGGTAGCTGCGACACACTTCCACCCATATTACGTTTGGCTCTTACTCAGTAGCTTTTCGCTCTTTAGTGGTAAAGAAAGGACGGAGGAAGGCAAAATACGTTAGAGCAAAAGTTTTGCAACAGTAATAGACTTTAGTAGAAAATTGCATTGTGCTAGAGCTTTCGCTTCAACACTACCTGCCTTTGTTCATAAAATTGCGGGAAATTGTTGATATAGTTTAAAGAAAATAGATTTTATACGATACGTAGTAGAAAATAGTGCCTCCCACCTCTCACCTCTTCTATCGTCTCTCTTCTATATAAATTTCGAAGAACTCCTATTGGTATTTTAGAGGTTTGAAAGCTAACTTTAGGGTGAGGGGGTCTGTATTTTCGTCATAAATATCGGTTATAAAATTATGCCTGAAGTTTATTCATACATTTATCCATACATTTGGAATTACAAAATTATAATGACGTAGCTTTTTTTTTTATGGAACTGGAGGGCAAACGAGCTGGCGTGTCACCTGATGGTAAGCAACCAACGCCGCCCATGGACACCAGCAACACATTTAGTGTTACTGTTGCGTTGCCGACCTTTAAAGGATAGGGGATAGGAAAGGATGGGGAAGGGAGGTGGGCCTCCGGGTACCTCTCTCACCGAACGAAACGTGGCATGAGCCACTTTACGTCGGTCTTCTGAGAGGTCGTGGTATTGCACCGGTCGAGCCGGCCCATTCATGCAGCGAACTGCTTGGCTCTACCACTGGGACCACTAGCATAATTTGTAGTATCTACACTTTCGGGTATTAAAGAAGCCTCATTACTGTGTATAATAATTACATATATGATACTAGCTGACCCGCGAACTTTGTTCCGCGATATAATTATTTTTTACAGCGCTTATTAAAAAACCACATCTAAATACGATGCGTAGTTTCAAATATTTAATCATATAAAGGGACAGACAGCGGAAAGCGACTTTGTTTTATAATATACTAGCTGACCCGGCGAACTTTGTTCCGCATCAAAAGTAATAAATGAACAAATTTTGGATGTCATGAGGTTCAATTTGTGCTATTTATTGGCTTTAACTTCTGTCCCGCTATGTTAATACTGCAATATCTTGGAAAATATTCGTTTAAATTGCACGCTGCAAAGGGCCAGGATCATCTATATTACATGCACAATCTATTTAAGACCCTTAATTGGATGAAAATTAATGCTGTAATGTTTCATCAACGCTTCGTAAAAAAAGGCATTATTTCTCGTGAAAAGTTAAAAAAAAAGATCGTTGTGGGTTATCTCTAAGAGATAGACATATGCCCTCGCGGACTTTTTTATAGACCTTCTAAAGGTGTTTAATAATGTAGAACATTGTTTTGATCTACCACTTAGGGTTCACCCAGCGTTTGCAATTCAAGTGCTAAATCTCGTAAATTATCATTTTTTCTTTACAACATCATATATGAATTATAAATCAAAACCATCCCGTTGACACCCTCTAACTATTAAAAAAAAACTGCATCAAAATCAGTTGCGTAGTTTTCAAGATATAAGCATATAAGGGGACAGACAGCGGAAAGTGATTTTGTTTTATACTATGTAATGATAAAGATAACAATGTATAAGTTTAGTAGTAAACATACAAATGTGCAAATTAATTTAGTTTCAATACCAAATAATTAAATCAATAATTCGCTCATACCAAGTAATATTAAATGCATACCTGGTTTTTACGGGGAACGAATGTTACCAATTTTAAATAATCAATGGATGCCTACTTTTTACTGTTCAAAGTTACACCCTGCGTTGTAATCAATTAATATCAAAATAAAAATAACTGAGTTTATTATCTTTCTAAAATTAATTATGTGTACCACCACCCGCTTCCAGATATCTATGTATAGACAGTTATTAAAAGTCGCAGTTATTAAAAATTTTCGAAGTAGATTATTATTAACTTATCTTTAAATTGCCAAACTGCTGTACAAAATGACCACCAAAGGGTTGCTGATACACCTGGAAAAAAAAGACTAAGGAGTCCTGATGGTACCAGTGGACCATCTAAACAAACTAAATTGAATGCTTATTGGCTCTCTCAAACGCAACCTATCCCAACAAGTAACAGCTTTGCACCGCTAGATGTTGAAACCATCATCAAACCAACCCAAGAACAAACTGAAAAGCCCATAAAACCACCACCGATTTTCGTTGATAAAGTGGAAAACATCCAACCACTTATCAATCTTCTTAAAGAACGGGCTCAAGACAATTATGAGCTAAAAATCATGAATAATAACCAAGTGAAGATCCAGCCAAAAACGTCAGATGTGTATAGAGATATTGTTAAACAACTAGAATTAAAAGAAACTGAATTCTATACATACAAGCCTAAGCAGGAAAGGACATTCAAGGTGATTCTTAAAAATTTACATCCGTCAACTGATACAGATGATCTAACAAAATTTTTGGCTGACCTAGGCCATGATTGTTTTAACATTTGGAACATCAAGCAAAGAAACACTAAGAAACCTCTGCCTATGTTTATCATAGAATTAAAACCAAAGGACAATAACAAAACCATTTACGATGTTAAGTCTCTATTAAACTGTCGAATAACTTTTGAACCTCCCCGGCCTAAACGTGATATACCCCAGTGTGCCAAATGTCAGCAGTATGGGCACACCAAGACATATTGCCGTCGCAATCCAAAATGCATTAAATGCGCTGGACACCACATGTCCAATGATTGTACCCGTAAAACTAGATCAGACCAAGTTAAATGTGTTTTATGCGATGGAAACCATCCGGCTAATTATAAAGGCTGCCATGTGTATCGGGAATTACAGAAAGTAAAGTTGCCAAACAAATCCCTCTCAACAGAAAAAAGAACCTTACTAAGACCCAAACAAGTACTACAACCGGTACAACCGGTAGAATCTCAACAAACCACTCACACTATACATCACGAGCATGATACTCGTTACAGAGACGCATTACTAAACGCTAATAAGAGCAACACAGAACATCCCGAAGATAAATCCAACACAAATGACATACGCGAGTTAATAATAATGATGAAGCAAATGATGCAGCAACTAACTACAATGACTAACCTTATTTTAACCCTCACAACACAACTGACAAATTCGACTCCATCAAAATAGTCATATGGAATGCCAATGGGCTGACACAACACACCCTTGAGGTAAAATCATTTATTGAAATGAATGAAGTTGACATTCTCCTTATCTCCGAAACGCATTTTACCAAGAAAAGTCACTTCTACATAAAGAACTACAAATTTTATCATACGATGCACCCTGACGGTACGGCACATGGAGGAAGTGCAGTTTTAATAAAAAATAACATCAGACATCACGAGACGGCAAATTATTGCACGAATGAAATTCAAGCCACAAATATAGTAATTGACGATTGGACTGGGCCATTTACAGTCTCGGCCATTTATAGCCCACCAAAACATAAACTTAAACTGGATGACTATGTAAAATACTTCACAGTATTGGGACAGAGATTTGTTGCAGGTGGCGATTATAATGCCAAGCACACGCACTGGGGCTCACGCACCATTACACCCAAAGGTCGACAGTTATTGAAAGCTACCGAAAATCTCAACCTATTCGTCGTATCATCTGGTGAACCGACATACTGGCCCACAGATCTAAAAAAAATGCCTGACCTAGTAGACTTCTGTGTTGTAAAAGGTATAGCGGACACATACTTTACTTGCAAATCAGGAGCTGAACTTTCATCTGACCACTCTCCTGTCGAAATCATACTGCAGAAAAACATAGCACGTACTGTAAAACCTTGTAGGCTGCACACTCAAAAAACTGATTGGTCCGTATTTCGTGAATCAGTCGTCTCATCACTAAACACCAAAATAGCATTAAGAACGGACGATGACATAGATAAATCTATTGAACAATTTAATCACTGTGTTCAACAATCTGCTTGGCTTGCTACCCCAGATACCAAAAACAAATCCACAAATGATATGAAATATCCCCTCAAAATCAAAGAATTATTATCCCTGAAACGTAAAGCCCGAAAACAATGGCAGCAAACTCGATACCCTGCAGACAAAGCTTTACTGAACTTCTTAACATCACAGCTAAAACAAATGCTAAGTGAATATCGGAACCAAAAAGTTCAAATTTACCTAAGTAACTTAGATAGTACTGCGTCATCTGACTACTCCCTATGGAAAGCGACAGCACACTTGAAGCGACCAATGGTATCTCGACCGCCAATACGTAAAGCCGACAACAGTTGGGCCGCGACCGACACAGAAAAAGCACAAACCTTTGCCGAACACCTAAAAATGGTCTTCACACCAAATACTGACCAGGGTTCTGCTAAGATTGAAGAAGTGTCTGCCTATTTAAAGCAGACAAACCAATTGGATCCTCCGATAAAAAGCTTCACTAAACAGGAAGTTAGACAAGCGATATTTAAACTCGACCAAAAAAAAGCTCCTGGATACGACTTGATTACGGCCACAATTTTAAGACAGTTGCCCAATGAGGGAGTGCTATTTTTGACATTTATTTATAATTCTATTCTTAGAAGAGCTATGATACCTGCACAGTGAAAGGTTGCACAGATCATAATGATCCCTAAACCGGGAAAATGTTCGGAGAACGTCAAATCTTATCGGCCTATTAGTTTACTGCCTATTACGTCAAAAATATTGGAGACACTACTCTTGAGCAGAATGACGCCCATATTGCAAGAGAAAAAACTAATACCAGACCATCAGTTCGGTTTTCGACGACAACATGGAACCATAGAACAAGTCCATAGACTGGTCGATCATATAAACACTGCCTTTGAAAATAAACAATATTGCACAGCAGCCTTCCTAGACATCTCGCAAGCCTTCGATCGAGTGTGGCACGACGGATTATTATTTAAAATTAAAAAAACCCTACCTACAAATTATTACCAAATCATCAAATCCTACTTAGAGAACAGGCATTTCTTTGTAAGACAAGGTGAAGAAGTAACACCACTACACGCTATAAGGGCCGGTGTGCCACAGGGTAGTGTCATGGGTCCCACTTTGTATCTACTGTACACTGCAGATCTACCCTCTACAACAGGAATTGTAACCGGAACGTTTGCAGATGATACCGCTATTTTGTCCTCGGATAAATCACCGGAATTTGCGTCCAGTAAACTACAAATTGCTCTTAATGAAATCTCAAGTTGGCTCAAAGACTGGCGCATTAAAGCCAACGAATCCAAAACTGTCCAAGTCACTTTCAGCACTCGACGGGACACTTGCCCACCGGTCACCCTAAATGGAGTCCAAGTTCCACAAGCTGATGAACATAAATACCTAGGGATTCACTTAGACCGACGATTGACATGGAGAAAGCATATCTTTACTAAACGCTTAGCGATGGGCCAACAAGTACGCAAAATGTATTGGATGTTAAATAAAAAGTCACAACTGTCATTAGATAATAAATTGCTACTTTACAAGTGCTTAATAAAACCGGTGTGGACCTATGGTATAGAATTGTGGGGCACAGCAGCAACGTCAAATATCGAGATTCTACAGAGATTCCAGTCTAAAATGTTACGTATGATAACTGACGCACCCTGGTATATGACAAACGATCGATTGCACCATGATCTACACATCAGAACCGTAGTGCAGGAAGTTCGTCAAAGAATGGAAGCATATAAAGCTAGAATACTGCAACACCCAAACGCGCTTGTGACGCAACTAATGAATGATCCAACCCTACCAAGAAGGCTTAAACGAAAAATCCCTCAAGATATCTTAGCATAGACCCAGCTAAGAATTATTGAAACGATACGGCTGTGTTAGTGGACACATGCCGTCCACGCCCTTTATAATACCCCACCACCTGCTGAATGTCACATTAGACAGATTGCAAGTAAACATACAAAAAAAAAAAATAAAAAAAAAAAAAATCTTTAAATTACTTTTTGTGTCCGCAAGAGAGCGTTAAAAGTGTTAAACCATTGCAAGAGAGATTAGAAGTTCCACTTCATTAAACAATATCATATACTATTGTCAGAAACAACACACACAGTTTTCAAATCTAAGCAACTAAATTATGGATATTAATACATAAATACTCGTTTAGTAAATACATATATTTAATAACTAGAAAAATACCTAGACGCCATACAAACATTCATGCTTTTCATAAATATTTGTACTCGGCTGGCGATCGAAATAGCCGACCTCGATTCCAAAGTCAAGGAATGTAGCAATAAGGTATCAAATTTAGCTGAATAGATGCAAATAGATGCATATATTAACTCGATACACATAAACCAGTTCGGATAAAAGCGTCGTTATATTCATAAATTAATCCCAATAATATATTAATTAAACTAGAATTGATGATATACTGAATTCTAATTCGGCCTGATGCATTTTGCAGAATAAAAATAGAACGTAAATAATGTTCACGTTAATAAGAGGCATATATTTTATTACCGGGTGGGCGATATGGAAGGTTTTGAACTTAAAATCCGGCTAATAAAGTAACAAGCCGTGTTAGAATTAGCACTCGGCAAGAATACTTAATTGAAATTTATGTGGAGTCGTGAATAATTATTATGAAACTTAATTGATATAACAGTTTGCCTGCGACTCCGTCCGTGTCCGAATTAGACCGTTTCTCCTCTTTTTTTTCCTAGTACTACGAGCTAACAAAAACAAAACTATCTAACTATCTTGTAGTGTTTTTTACTAATTAGTAATACAATTTCTGCGCAGTATCTCATCGTTTATCTAGTGGTTTCGTATATGTTGGAAAAATGTCTGGTAAATCTCTTATGCATTTTCTTTGTATACTATCACTAGTGGGGATCATTACACAGTATAAAATAAAGTGACATTCCGCTGTCTGTCTGTTTTAGATGCGTTTTTTTAAATATATAGAGGGTGTCAACGGGGTGGTTTTTATCTATAATTAAAGTATGATATAGAAAATTTACTTATGTATTACTTTTGGTTCGGAACAAAGTTCGCCGGGTCAACCTGTTCATTATATAAAGATCGGTATACTCTTAAAGAAGGGAATCTATTTGAATATTTCTTTCACAAATAGAAACATGTGTCATATATTAAGTTTGCATTTTATTTGTTAAATTTCAAATGTCAAAGGAGCGAGTGAGGTATTTAAGAACCGTGCTTTATGGCGCTCTGTTCTCTCTATCTATCCTGCAGGGTACTAGGCGTGAAGTTAAGTTACATACCAAAAAATTAAAATCCCTGAAATTATGTAATCAATATATTGTATAATCAGACAATCAAATCAATGTATAATCTCGACGACCAAATCATATTTCGTTGAAAGAAAATCAATGTTGACTTTTGCGCGGAGAAAATAGCAGTTAGTTAGAACCAAGTGTATGTCAAAACTAATTTAAGACCTTTAGCCTAGGAATCTTTAAAAAAATCGCGCGTACTTTTATGTTAAAAGCCGACAACGTGACGCCACTGATATTGCGGATGTACATGGGGGGCAGTAGTCGCTTTACATCAGCTGACCTACATGCTCGTTTACGTCCTTATTCCCACAAAAAAGTAAGATGATCTTGATAAGAATAAATATAAATAGATGAAGAAGAAGTAGTATGAAAATCAACCCGTACATTGTACTAAGTAGTTAACCGACTTACAAAAGCTGAATAAGGAGCTTTAAAATAATTACGATAAAGCGGTTCACATTTGCTTATAAATATGAATAATTAATGATATTTTGTCGTCTGCTTCGTTAGTGGATTAAAATGATGGATCATATTATAAAATAATTTCACATCCTCACGTGTTTCATATAATTATATCTCGTGAACAAAATAACAATATATTAATGTTTACCATTAATCATTAAATAAATGTGGTTCATAAATGAGTAAATTGTGACATGAAGAATCTTCAGAATCTTCTTCTGGTTGGGAAATCCATTTATAAAAAAATAAGAGACATCTGATTCGGACAAACTTATCTTATTATTACCCTTATATATAAGCAGTGAATGTGATTGCTCTTTTATGAGAGTGGGTGGCAAACAGAGAATTCCCTCCTATGAGAATGACTCTGGATGGACACATTAGAAGAGGCAGGCGAAAAAAGAGATGGATGGACTGTGGGAAAATTGATTATGAATATGATGATGAAGGGAGTAAGTGTGAATATGACTTGTGGTGGAAGGGGATGGAAACGGATGCAATTTTGTGCTGACCCTGCTTGGAGTGGGACAAAGCCAGGAAAATGATGGTGGATGGCAACAGAAGAAGCGTGTCACTTAGTGATAAGCGACTAGCGCAGCCCATGTATTCAGTACGGAGAAGGTCACTGTTATGTTGCCGGCCTTTAAGATGTGGATGGGAAAGGAAGCGGGAAAAGGGGTGAGCCTCA
This sequence comes from Euproctis similis, assembly GCA_905147225.2. Lineage (NCBI taxonomy): Eukaryota > Metazoa > Arthropoda > Insecta > Lepidoptera > Erebidae > Euproctis > Euproctis similis. The sequence goes on along the minus strand of LR990114.1, from coordinate 11,867,082 downwards.
TGTTACTTCTTCCTCTAAACGAAACGCAGCTTGAGCACTATATATACATTTTTTGAATTTTCATAGTATTTCCACCAGTCAGGTAGCCTAGCCAGTAGTGCCCACTCATAGAGCACTGTGTGGCGCCGGCTTAGAATACCGCTACCCCATCTCTTCCCGTGGGTGTCGTAAAAGGCGACTAAAGGAAAAGCTAGAAGAATGGGCAGCAGCATTCTCTCTCGAGAAAATACAGCCTACTGCGATGCCAAGCGTGGCGATTATGGCAAAAAACCCCCATAATTGAGCGGACCGGCAGTTGTGGCGCTCTATAGGGGAGGCCTATGTCCAGCAGTGGACCTCAAAAAGGCTAATGATGATGATGATAGAGCAATTGCGTAGTTTTACCGCTGAAAAACTTAACTTAAACTTTCGCAATGTCAAATTGGAGAGAATATAGAATAAACTGTTTAACGATATTTCGAATATTCAGTATTTAATTATTATTGTTCTATAGAACTAATGAAATGTTTTTCCCACAGCATACGGCAACCTGGGCAGTGTGCTGACCGCACAGGGGCGGACGACAGAAGCGGAGGTTGCCTTCGAGTGGGCGCTCAAGTACCGACCAAACATGGCCGATGTTCATTACAACCTGTGAGTGGTTATCTAACTTCAATAATAATTGTATTTAATAGTTTAGAAGGAGAGCAAAAACCCACCTTAAGTATACAACGAAGCATAAAATCCTTAATTTGATTCTTGATTCGCGTCAATAATTCTAAGAAAGTTATTTTATTAATATCGATAACTATAGAAGATTTTGCCTGATGCAATTATTTTTCGCCACCTATTATATTTGAGGCATAGGCACTGTCATTATGAACGGGTATTTTAGGGCGCGAAGTATTATAAAAATTCACAGTTCTGAATTGTGCCGTATTAGCTTTTATTTTCACATATTTTTTCTTTATACTACTTATATCAGTGATACGATAACATGATCGTTTGTTAATAACAAGTAAACGGAATCTTTATAAATAAAAATTGCATTGAATATTATTAATTTAGTAAAGTCACCTCGTTATTTTCATAAAATAAGAAAAAAACCCGTCATGACACACATGACAAGAGTTATGAAAACCAAAGAAGAAAGTAAGGTGTGTCTATGTAAGAATTTTATTCCCCCTTATGGCTCTCTGTTTGCCCAGCTTACCTAACAAGGCCTAAACTTTAGCACGTAAATAAGTAAATGCAAAAGTTAGTTAAAATGTGCGTATGTTTGTCATTTAAAGATAAAGTTTGTACAGTGTCAACATATAAAACATATTATACATTAGAATACAAGTAAAATAAGCACGATAATAATCCCAAAATATAAATAGTTTTCTTATATTTGTCAACAATCACTACAATTATAAGAAATGATCCAAGAAAACGACATCTCTCAGAGGAGATGAAGTAGAATAACAAAAGAGACGCAAATGTGATGTGAGGGGCCATATTATTCTAATCTCGATAACAACAAAAGTTTAATAATACATTCAAAAGGTCCAAGAGTACCCTTAGCAGGGGGGATGAAATAATATTCGCCATGTCTCTCTCCCGGGGGACAGAAAAGGCAAAAGGTCCGATCCCTATTAAGGACATCGGGAAAAGAAAATATTATAAAATATAATAAATGGCTGGCCACAACGCATTACGCTTCCTCGTGTCTCTGAAAATGGGCCCTTGTTTGAAGTTTTCGGAAACCGATAATGGATTATTTTGTGGATAGGATATATTCGGCTCGTATCTCTTGGTCTTATAATAGAGTAGGGAGTTGAGCCGATAAGTATAAAGTTGTAAGTTATCCAAATTATTATAAAGTATAGTCTCGGAGGCGCAGTGGTCGAGCACACTTTGTGCCCGGTATGGCAATAGGTTCGCCACCTATTCCATTTGGGACGTAAACATAACGGCAAGACGAGGCTTAACAGCCGCTGCCTACACCTTCGGGTAACAAAAGGGGTGAAGTTATGTTATGTTATGTTATCCAAATTTAAATAGAGTGTTATGATTTAAGAAACTAGAACTTTATAAACTACTAGAATTGGATCGCATCATGTTATCACTTATTTTTACCATGAAAGTAGGCAGATACTACTTCTTTACATCACCACAATTCTTACAAACATCTCTCAATTCATCAACTCTTATATATATTACTCTTATTATCTTATATTCTATCGACTTTAATAAGTGTTTTCTGCAGATTCATTCCGGGATTATTCTCACCTAGAGGGAGACTAATTCCCTAATCTTATTCATTAACAGCCCATATTTTTAAATTTTGTTTTGTTTTGTCTAAAGATTTTCTCGTAAGACAGTTATGGACAACACTAATAATAAAATTATCTAATTTGTGTTATGATGATTACAGTAAAATTGTAAATGATGAATTCAAATTGATTGTCGAAATTTTATTGTCAATAAATTTAATTGTATTGTAAATTTTGAAAGGCCTCCAAAGCTCTTTCTGTAATTAAATTACAATGGTGAGTCTCCACTCCACTTGTGAAGCTGCTCGGAAACCCAACTCTTACCTGGCGGTCGGTACTGAGAGTATTGCATCGACTTTATTGAAATAATCAATAAATTAATTAATAGGAAGGCCTCTCGTGTCTCGTATCGCTTCTAAATAAACCTTGTAATATTTTCAGAGGGAATACCAGAAAAATGGGCTAACTAAAGCTTTAGTCTCACTCGAAGTGAGAAAGATCAAGAAATTTATTTGCAGAAAGCTAAAGATTTTTTTATTAAATAGGTAGGCAGACAAGCAAGTGGGTCACTTGATGGCAAGCAACTACCGCTGGCCATGGAAACTAGCAAACACAGATGGTGTAGGGACCCTTTTTGAAAGGGAGGGGCGGTAATGATCCTCCGGATACCTCTCTCACCGAATGAAACGTGGCATGACACACTTTACGTCTATATTCTGAGAAGCCATGGTATTTCACCGGTCGAGCCGCCCAATTCATGCAGCGTTTATGCGTGGCTCAACCACTGTATGAACAGTTATAAAAATGTATATATTTATGTGTGTAAGTTTCCTAAGCTCAACTATCGATATTGTAGGTCTTCTTAAAAATCAACACGTAATATTCGTCTAAAGACCACTTATAATAAATAACTGCCTATTTTAAGATATGCAAATTTATTTAAAACAAAATCAAATGTAATTAGACATACTTGAAAAGGAGATTTTGTAAGTATAACCTCTTTTAATATGGATAGAAAAAAAAGTAAAAAGTTGGTGTAAATCAGAGGGTAATTTGAGCGTTATTCCAAAGCTCTTTTCAGAGTTTGTTTTGTGCTAATCTCCAAATTTAATTCGGAACGAGTTTTGTTTGCACGTGAGGGAATTATGAATGTAGATGGCGTATTTTGTGTTGGCGAAGGAGGCAGTTTGTCTGCAAAATCCTTTCTTCGGTATATACAATAAACATTGTACTTACATGTTAGCACCATAACCCTTTTTATGTGTGTGTGGAAAACCGATTCAATCTCGCCTCCTATGAAGATAATAGGCATTGTTTAGTTAAACATTTTGCCACGTCAGCTTCTTAGCGTGGTGTTTGAATAAAACCTTCTTTGTGATCATACGTTTGTTTGTTTACCTTTACACGCAAAAACTACTCAGCTGATAATCATGAAACTTTATATATATAGTCTTAAAGGTATCAGATATAACATGGTGTACTTAAAAAAAAAATATTTACAAACAATAAGAAAAATATTTGTCGAAAATTCTCATAATCTTGCTGTTTTAACGCCATATTATAATGTATGGTATAAAAATCTGACTCGCAAAGTTGTTTTGCCTACAACAAATAGGCGGTGAACCATAATTAACATCAAATTTACCATATTTTTCTTTTCGTGAAAATGATCTCTATAGAGAAAGAAATAGGTTCTAAATAAACTGGATATAATCCACAAAAGTTGTTTTAGTAATTTGTCATCAACAAAACGCATTCTCTCATTCATTGGCTGTTGTCCTAAACGAAGTTCACCGGGTCAGATAGTTATATTAATTGTGTTTGTTTGCCCGTTTAGGAGACACGAAATTTAATGTGTTTTAAAACTTTACAACTATTCCACAGAATCTAAGCTATAGTTAAGTGATCGTGTCATCTAACTCGGCTAAAGCCTCAGAAAAACACGTTAAATGCGAATGAAGGACTCGGCATATGTGAATCTCAGGTGTATTTAGCATAAATATAAAAGATTTCTTAGCTTTAGCATCATTTTGGTTCAGTATATGATTTGAATACAAAGTATAACGTAACAGTATCTGTAATAAGCCCAGTCTAAGACAAGGCCTAAAATACCCCGTTCGACAAGAATGGGGGCAATAGGCAAATCAGGGCAGCATTGAACGTGTTAAGTAGCTATACGTACGTGACGATAGAGAAACATGCGTTGAGTCGTAAGCTAAATGGAAGAACATCTCCCTATTCTATTAAGGTCATATGATATTGCCGCGCGTGCCTGATATCATCTTTAATATTGTACCATGTACTTATAATCAAAAGGAGGTTATATATAAAATACAAATGGCATGTTAGTAAAACTACGTGGGTATTGATATTAGTAATAATAAGTTACAGATTTATTTAGAACTAGTTGACCCGGCGAACTTCGTTCCGCATCAAAAGAAATAAATTAGTAATATTTGGATCTTAAAAAGTTCAATTTGTGCTATTTATCGGCACGCATTTTGGCGCGAAACGCAACTGCTATCTACCTCTATGTTAATACTGTAATATCTTCGTAAGTATTAGATTAAATTACATGCTGTAAATGGCTATATTAATCTATATTAAAAGCACAATCTATTTAAGACACTTAATTGGATGAAAATTAATTCTATAATGTTTAAAATTGCTTCGTAAATAAGTCATTATTTCTCGTAAAAAGTAAAAAAATAATAATAGTCATTGTGGGTTATCCCTAAGACATAGATATATGCCCTCGCGGACTTTTTTATAGACCTTTTAAAGGTGTATAATAATGTAGTACATTGTTTTGATTTATAACTTAGGGTTCAGGCAGCGTTTTCGATTAAAGTTTTAAATCTTGAAAATTATCATTTTTTTTCACTACACTATTCATGAATTATAGATCAAAACCACCCCGTTGACACCCTCTAACTAATAAAAAAACCGCATCAAAATCCGTTGCGTAGTTTCAAAGATTTAAGCAAACCTTTACAAAGGGACATAGGGACAGAGAAAGCGACTTTGTTTTATACTATGTAGTGAAGATAAAATTTACTGCAAATGTATACGGTTAATACTTTTTAATAAATAACTTATTGCTTAGTGGTGTGTAAGGTTTTTTTTATATTTGTACACTTAATATTATATTTATATATCTAATAACATTTTAAGCATTATATCATTTTTTTTATTATACCAATTTATTTTGAAATGCTGTCATATCTATAATAGGTCTATTTATTAATTAGCGTTTAAAATTTACCAAAAAAAAAAATACCAAATATAAAATAGCGTTATAGCGAATAGCGTTGATATTTAGTTCTCCAATTCAACAGTATTATTACAATTCAAATAATTAGTTTAATAATTACAATTAAAATAATTGAGTTTAACAATTTCAAACTAACAAAAAAAACTAACTTTTCAGCTATATAATATTATTATACACAATATAAATAGTATGAAGATTAAACTTAGGCTTTATTTTCTATTTCAAGTAGCGAACAATCACTAGACTAACCCTTAGTCAAATAGCGGCAATATCTAGATTAAATGTCAGGGATCCGTCAACTAACTCATTAGTCACCCTCAGCGGACTTTTTTATAGTAAGAAAAAAATCCCTCATTACGGTAGAAACAATGAAATACACAATGAGTTTCCTTCTTTTTTAAGTAATTAATTCAAATAACGTTTTGAAGTGAATGAAAAAAAAATGATTCTGAATAAACTTGGAATATTTTCACTAAATGTAGTTGTGCACAATTGACAAAAAATAATCTGTGGTGATAATATTATAGTGTTTTACGTCGTTTACACATCACATTATTTTAAATACATATGCTCACATCTTCGAAACTACACAACCGATTTTGAAGCAGTTTCGTTGATAGATAGAAGGTGTCTACGTAGTGGTTTGTTCATTCAATTCGTGTATGATAAAGTTAAGAATAAGTGATATATAGTAAAGAATAAGACTTATTTATTATTTTTGATGCGGAACAAAGTTCGATGTCTCAACTAGTATAAAATAAATAGAAAATGATAAAATAAACAAATCAGTTAGATTAAATTAAAAATATATATTGGCCTTTAAATAATCTCACTTACATTAAGCTTAATCATAATTTGTTGACCCGTGAATATGTACAATATAACTTAATTTGGACAGTGGTAGAGGCACACAGGTCGCTGCATGAATGGACCGGCACGACGTTTCATTCGGTGAGCGAGGTATCTGGAGGCCCAAATCCTACTCCCTAAAAAGCCTTATACTCCATTGTAACACTATCTGTATTGCAGGTGTCCCTGGGCGACTATAGTTACTTACCATCAGGTGACCTGCTGGCTCGTTTACTCTTCTATTACTGAAAAAAACAATATTTTATCTACTTTAATTCACTATTATGTAACATCATGTTATAATATGTAAGAATTATACGTTCTACATTTCATTTTAGTACTATATTAAGTACACATCAAACACCTTCTACCAGCCCGGATTTATTGGCCACAACGATTGTGCCAAAGATTAGATTACTCCAATTTGAGTGGCGAGAAATCGCTGGGGGTACATACTTGGCCGTCAGAGAATTTATGTTATGTACAGAATATATTATGCGATTCCAAATTATGTTCAAGAGTGGCGTAGTTATTTGTGAAATAATTTGAACCAATGTTTGTAGACTTAGTGTATATATAAATTATAATATTATAGTGATTTATATAAATTGTAAGATGCAAGATATTTTAGAAATTAGATATGTTTCTTAATCATACATAACTTCACGCCAAGTCTCTTGCGGGTAAGATAGAAAGAACGGAGCACAATAAGCAACGATTCTTACACACTTTACTCTCGTCTTTGACTTTCATAACTCTTGTCATACACGCTCGTCGATTTTTAAGGATTCTAACATCATCCATCAACTCGTTCAATTTTGTCATGAAAGGTATGTCGTAGCCGCCTCTTACATCTATCCGCTTTTTCATTGTATATCTGCTTAATTAATCTTGCATCATCCATTCTTTCTACACGTGGAAACCAGCGCCGCATACCCTTCCTTACTTTTACATCAAGATTATCTTTTAATCAGACTTCCTTCCTTACAACCATGTTTTTCATACGGTTAGCGAGAGTAACTCTCGTCTCATCATCTATTTCTTCGTAACCATGTTTCCGTTTTTATAATCATATTTACTTTTACTTATTTATCTTAATAATGAGAGTTAATAATTTATTAAATGTTTATTCTTCAAAAATAAATTTGGTTTAGGAATATGTATTTGGCGGTTGTGTAACCTTATAACTTGTACTGGCGTGATTGTCTAATGATAATCAAAATCACCTTAGAATAATATCTATTAGCTAGTACCATAGGCTTGGTGATCTGAAGGTCGAGTACCTCACTTCTCTAAATCAAAAAGTAGTGGCATCTAATACAGGCCTATAATTTCTCGAAATTCATTTCGGAACTGATGGGTGATAAATATTGATGACACTACATAGTCCTAACCTGATGATTCTATTTTAGATTCTATTTTAGACGGGCCTCGTGGCGCATTGGTAAAACTACCGGTTGCAGCAATGAGGTCGGGGGTTCGATTCCCACCCGAGCACAAATATTTGTGACAAACATGAATATTTGTGTGGTGTCTGGGTGTTTTTCTATGTATTATAAGTATGTATTTACAAAAGAAAAGTATATATGTATTAGTATACGTTATCTAGTATCCATAACACAAGCATTTAGTTGCTTAGCTTGGAACTAGAGGGCGCTGTGTATATTGTGTCTAAGATATTATATTATTATTTACGCGAAATAACGAAATAAAAGCAAAAAAAAATTAACAATGAAATACTGCGATAGGTGTAGCATTTCGATTTCGTTGTAAAACATAATATTAGTACTGCATTTCGTCTTTCACTCTGCTCTGTGTGATAGACTATTATAAAATTTCATTTAATTTTATTAAAATAAAATGGCTACGTTTTAATACAGCTTGCTATATTTCATAAATAATGAGAAAAATAAAAGTAATAATCTTATAGCAGCTATTATTATCTTATAGCAACATTTAATAATGTAAAAATACAATCCGAACTATTTTCAACTTCTATAGAGAACATAGAGCCATCTTACGATTATTTTTTTTAAGTTGAACTTCTAATCTCTCTTGGAATCGTTTAACGCTTTTAATGACCCATATAGTAACCAACTTACAAAATTTTCATAGTGACTTTTAAAAACTGTCTGACACAAATCTCATCTGTCAGATATATTGTATCGGTTGGTGGTAATATACTACTCATAATTTATATTACAAAGATAATAAACTCAGTTATTTTTGTTTTTGAATGTAGGTATGTAATATGTGCTTCTAGCCGAATCGCCGTCGGACCTGCAAAAACTAGTCACTATTATGAAAGATGATTGCATGATTAAAGGCTTGCAGTTGAATGCAAAGAAAACAAAAGTTATGGTGTTTGAAAGGGAGGAATCCAGAACTGATGCAGGGATAATGGTTGATGTAGTGCTGGAACAGGTGAATGAAATTGTATATCTTGGATGCGCTTTTAGCAGAGATGGAAGGTACACCGCGGATGTAGAAAGACGAGTGCGATAGGAAATAGCGTAAATGGAGCGTTCGGCAGATTCCTGGGCGCAAAAAACATTAGCAGAAAAGCCCAGCTAGCAATCCACAACGCAGTCCTGATCCCAACGCTAACTTATGGAAGCGAGAGCTGGGTATGGCAGAGTGTGCATGAAAGTAGAATAAACGCGGTGGAAATGAGGGCACTACGCAAAATCTGCGGAGTGACTCTTGCTGACCGCGTAGAAAACAAGGTTGTACGGAAGGAAGTTGGTTTGAAAGAGAGTGTCGGTGTAAAAGTAAGAACGACATGTAGAAAGAATGGTTGATGCAAGACTGACTAAGCAGATATACAATGCAAAAGCGGATGAATGTAGGAGTCGAGGATGGCCAAGACACACATTCCATGACCAAATAGAACGTGTTCTGGAGGAAGGTGATGTTAAGAGCCTTAAAAAACCGACGCGCGTGCATGAAAAGAGTCATGAATGTCAACGAAGCGAGTGAGGCGTGTAAGAATCGTGCCCTATGGCGCTCTGTTCTCTCTGCCTACCCCGCAAGGGATTTGGCGTGAAGTTATGTATGTATGTTTGGGTAAATCTTTTAAACTTTATTTTGAAGTAGATATCTTCAACCGATTGAGCTGAAATTTTGTATACACGCTTAGTTTGGATGATACCATTGATAGTAGTAGAGACACAAAGTTCCCTGCATCAATAGGCCAGCTTCACCGGTAAAATACCACGACCTCTCATCCGGAGACATTTTTATTGCATTTCTATAATATGAGTATCAAATGAAAGGGCTTGTTGGGAGTAACTCGAAAAATAATACGACGTCGTGCTTAATGCTATATTGCGGAATAGATATTTTTAATGCTTTTCTGCAATATGCGTATGAAATTGGAGGTCTTATTGATAGCAACTTGAAAAATAATTTGACGTCATCCTAAATCCAATATGGCAGATCATCTGAAAAAGAGTTCTAGTTATTCTATTAGATTCTACTTAGACCCAGATAAATAATTATACTCGGGTGAGGATTGATCCCGCCAATCTCGATTCCACACCAATGCACCACCAGGCCCGTCGTAATATCAGTAAGATGCTCTTTTTACATTTAGTGTGTTATAAATATATGTATATTAGAAATTTTCACTTGTTTAGCGCCGAGGGACTCCACGCACTTTTTTTTATAAAATTGTGAAACTCATAGAACCTGACATTTGAGAGAGCAATCGAAAGATCGTCAAAGAATTTTTAAATTGTAGTTCTACGCTAAATTACAATATTGGAATCGAATCTAGAATCAAGCATAATTCTTTGGAAATTGCTTTTTATGGATATATAAAAGCATGATTGAATTAAATCATTATCAAGGTACTCTGATGAACAATACATGGATTTATTATTGGGAACATTATTACGGATGAAAACTAGTTTTGCGATATTGGGAATTGTACACAGTGGCAGCAAATCCCAAGCCACTTCACGTTATTTGCCCAAGTGATGGACGTACACAAGTGGTATCTAAATAGGGTTGTCACTCTTAACGTATATTATTCACTTTATCAATTTCTTAATAAATAACTGTACATAAATATGCATAGACAATTTTTTTATGTTTTTTTTATGTAAGCTCATTATTTTAGTAAATATTGTGATAAGATAGGTTTCAATAAGTTTTTATTGAAATAGATTGTTGGAGATTTCATTTATTTAGTACCCCAAACAATATTATGTTTTTTTAGTGTTACTTTAGTAAGTATTAACATAACTCAAATTATATACAATATTTGCTACAATGCTATGATAAAAGTGTTATTATTGTTAGTTGTCCTGTATCCTTATGTGTCATTTGTTTTTTAATAGTGTGAAAACTTTTAAATAAATTTAATAATTTCAAATACAAATAAATAAATATTATCTACCGACAAATTTGTACGAAATTTAAAAATATAGAACTTATTGTTAAACGTCCAAAATAGATAGACTTTCAGGAATTCTTTTGTTAAATAATCTGGGGACTGACACAAGGCTTCATAAAAATGAAAACATACGGAAATAAATTAATTCCAAAGGATTATGTTACAGAACGAAATGAAATGAAAATATGTTTATTAAAAATACCAACGCAGTTTTGTCTGTTATGAAAAATCGACAACTTTTTATTTTCGAATATTTTATCTAAAATTCAATGATTTTAATCTATGAATAGGCAATGAGCACAAAACTTATATTATTGTAAATATTAAAATGGTTAATCAATCATTTATATAAAAAATTTGTACAAATGTAATATTGAACATCCCTACAATATATCACTGCCATACTGCGAAGCGAAGCGAGAGTACACCGTACTGATGGCGATAAGGCATAGATTAAACTGGTGTTTGCTCATACACACACATGCATACATACATACACCCATACATACACAATACATATACATATATACACACACATGCATATATATTTAACATTCCCGCCATCTAGACTCGCGACAACGCTTGCTTGGTATTTGCATACTTGTTTGTGAAACGATTTGGTCTAGAATAGTCTAGATCCTTCCCTACATATGTATACATGCAAATGCAATTTATACGGAACCGTGGCGGGACACCGAGTAATTGTGCAGCAAATGTTTGTACGTTTAGATTTTTTTTAATCTGTTATTTTTTTTTACATTTATCTAATAAAATTGGGATTTGATTGTTAGATAGGTTTTTTGCTGTCTGCTGATAATATTACTTATAGTAGCTACTACATATATATATATAATCCAGATGTAAGTTATTTATGGGTACTTTTAATGAACGAGACGAGGCTATTTCTATTTAACTGTCAATAGCTAATTATCGAGGGTGTGAGATTATAAAAACGTATGCTATTAATAACTAGCTGACTCGGTAAACTTTGTGTCGCCTCGGAAACAATAAATAAAAGATTTCTTCCAAAAAAATAGCCAAAGTTACTCCTTATTACACCAGCTATCTGCCAATAAAAGTCCTATTAGAATCAGTCCAGCCATTTCAGAGATTACCTGGAAGTAATAGCTATATCTGTTACATAAACAAACACTTTAACTTTATTTATATGTATAGATAACTAGTAACTAATAAAATGAATGAGATATATTTTTATTCAATCCAATCAAATATTCATAATTCTAAAATACATACTTAGATGATTTTTTATGGTAGCCAAAGATGCGTTCTATATTTTAAAACTTGCTGACCCGGCGAATTTTTTTCCGTATCAAAAGTAATAAATGAGTGAAATTTGGATATTAAAAAGTTCAATTTGTCCTATTTATCGGCACGCGTCTTGGCCGGTACTCCTACGCGACGCAACTGCTATGTCCCGCTGTGTTAATACTGTAATATCGTCGTAAATATTTGTTTAAACTACATGCTGTACAGTATATTAAAAGGACAATCTATTTATGACACTTAACTGGATGCAAATTAATGCTGTAATGTTTAAAATCGCTTCGTAAATAAGCCATTATTTAACGAAAGAAGGTAAGAAATCAAAATTATAATTGTGGGTTATCACTAAGAGATAGACATATACCATTGCGGACTTTTTTGTAGACCTTTTGAAGGTGTATAATAATGTAGAACATAGTTTCCATCTTTCACTTAGGGTTCGGCCAGCGTTGGCAATTAAAGTGCTAAATCTCGAAAATTATTATTTTTTCTTAAGTACATTATACATGAGTTATAAATAATAACCACCCCGTAAAAACCCTATATCTATTAAAAACTCGCATTGAAATGCGTTGCGTAGTTTTAAAGATACATAAGGGGACAGACAGTGGAAAGTGACTTTGTTTTATACTTATTTTAAAATATTATTATATAATTAATATTATTTTATTTCCCTGAATAACTTAATAACTAAAAAAAACTTTAGTATTAATCTAATTTCACTGTATTTCATTTTTACTAAGCCCTTTCATAGGTATTTTAAGCCCCTAGGTATTTTAGGTCAAAACGCTTTCAAGATTTCATTTATTTTTTATTAAACTTTACACTACTACTAACTTTTGATTAACTCTTTAAATAAAATACGACAAATTTCTTTTATTTTTATTTTAACAGTGGTAGTTCGTGCAGTTTGCTGCACGAATGAGCCGGCTCGACCGATGAAATGCCACGACTTCTCGAAATATCAGCGTGTAGTGGCTCTTGCCGCGTTTTGTTTGGTGAGAGAGGTATCCCGAGGCCCGTTCCAATTTCCCTTCCTTTCCCCTCCTACGCCCTTAAAGGACGCAATGCACCACGGTCTTCATGGGCAATGCAAAAGCATCTACTGCTTATGATCCTATCCCATAAAAAACTCGTTACGATTCTTACAATCCTCACTCGCTTCTTTAGCTGTATAAGTTTCTTCAACATATTTTGGAAGCAACACACACAGCGCCCCCTAGTTTTCCTAGATAAGTAAACAGGCAACCAAGTGCTTGAATTGTGGAAACTATATAATCCATTTATGATCATGTGTATTTTTTTTGTAAATAAATATTAATAATACGTAAAAAATCACAATTGGTAGTTACAGTGGTAGAGCCAAGCAGTTCGCTGCAAGAATGGGCCGGCTCGACCGGTGAAATATAACGACCTCCCAGAAGATCGACGTAAAATGGCTCATGCCGCGTTTTGTTCGGTGAGAGAGGTGCCCGGAGGCCCACCCCAGCTTACCCATCCCTTCCTCAATCCTACTCCATCCCACTCTCTTAAGGTCGGCAACGCAACTGTAACACTATACGTGTTGCACGTGTCTATGGGCGGCGCTGACCACTTACCATCAGGTGACACGCCAGCTCGTTGGCACTCCTATCCCTTATGACAAAATGTGATATAAATCTGATATACAACTAGTTTATATTTCTTGAATATTTAAGAATTTCAGTGAAAACAACCAGAGACAAAGGTAGTGTTACAAGTTATGATAATTTACGCGCCATAATAAACATTAATTTAATTTACAATTTGTCACTTCAGCTAATTTGCGGAATGAGGGTATCGCGTGACCGCGGATAGGTAGCGCGCCCGGCATGCCCATCCGACCTGGAATACAGTGTAACTGCTGTAGATATATATTTCTGAGTTTGTATGAGACTTAAAGATACGGTTATAAAGGTTTTTCAAATTAAATATTCCATTATTGAATCAGAATTTCAGCAGTCTGTTTCTGATTGAGTGGTCTTGGGTTTTTCGGGTACATACATGGATGATTTGTTTTTCAGAAAGTCTCCTTTATGTTTATTTGTTTATTTATTTATATATACTTTATTGCACACAAAAGATGAAAAAATAAAACACATAGTAAGAACCTTATTTATATAGCAGTACAATGGGTGGCCTTATTGCGTGATGAGATGTTATGCGTTATAAATTGATGACGGACAAAAAACTACACCTTACAGCGTATTTAGTGAGTAATCTATTTTATCTGATAAAAAAAAAACAAGTTAAGAAAGTCGAAGTTCCGTGTGAGCTCTGTAAGAATTGTGCCTTGTGGCGCTGAGTTGTCTCTGCATATCCCGCAAAGATCTTGGCGTGAAATTGACTCGAATCCGAAATCCATTACTAGTTCTAAGAAAGTTGTGACATTAATGAAAATTTTAAACAAAGAAAATTATCTTTTGGTACATAATTAAAGATAATGCTAGCAGTTAAAACACATAAAAAGATTTTAAAGTTTAATTAACCTTGATATCGCATAATTATGTATTATTATTGATAATTTTAAAGAACAATTTGTCATAACGTTTATTCATTTCATTTCATTCATTAATTCCTTCGTACTAATTTTCCCGGATACTAGCTGAATTTTATATAAAGTCAAAATTAAATAGTCTATTTATTGGAATCTTCGATCGCGACATATATTGGTATGGTTTGTTTTCTAGTAAGTTATTAACAACCTTATGAAGTAATATTTTTAAATGGTACTAAACTGTTCTGTGCAGATTTTATTTTTCAATATTTAGAAGACAGAAGAATTGTTTCAAAAATCATTAAACATAACAGTGGTAGAGTCTTGCAGTTCGCTGCATGAGTCGGCTGGCTCGACCGGTGAAATACCACGACCTCTCACTCGGAATATCGGCGTGAAGTGGTTCGTACCGTGATTCGTTTTGTGAGAGAGGAATTCGGAGGCCCGATCCCCTTTCCCCTTTCTTTCCTCTTCTAATCCCTTTAAAGACGGCAGAGCACCACGGTATGTGATGGACGTAGCTAAGGCACTGTGACTCTCGCGGTCTTGCTGATGTCTATGAGCGGTATTAGTTGCCGACCACCAGGTCCCGATCAAAAATTCGCTGTCTAAAAAATTTAAAGGCAATGAACTATGTTTTGTATAAAATAGTATATAGAGTCATTTTGGTGGAGTGGTCGAGCTCACCGGTTCTGAATCAAACATTCGTGGGTCCGGTTCCGGACTCACACCAATGACTTAACAAAATTGCTTTTCGAATTTACATGTGATAAATAAATATCATTATTTGACAGAAGAGCTTCCCCCACGTCGTTTTTACGTCCGAAATGCGACGTTAAAAGCCGGCAAGTCCAGATTTAATAGTTACTGCATATAAAATGGCGCGTACAAACGGTGTAATGATATAAAAAAAAAACAAAAAACAGTAGCCTGTTATTATAATTTCAGCTATATAATAGGTAAACATTAATTCAATTCACAATTTGTCACCAAGTTTCGGAATGTTCTTTTCGCGTGACCGTGGGAGTAATGCCTGCCTGCCTGCGTAAAGCGCAGCGCGCCTTGAGCTAAAGCTTTTATTCAAGTTTCAAACAATAACCATCAAATCTAAAATTGTATTAAGCAAGTTGTTTAATAATCCGGTTTAATCTATTTAATGCTATGCAGACTGTATATTATATAAGACGAGGTAAAACTTTAAAATCGTGTCTAGAATACCTACTCAAAACTTCTGGATAGAAAATTTAAAGTGACTCTTGGTGAATTGGCTAAAAAGGAGCCTATGTTACTTCCTAAAACTGAAACTGATCCTGGCATTTTAGAAATTACTCGAATAAACACACAGATATGGAGACAAAAATGGTAAAAAAATATTATTTTATTGTATGTGCCATAAAAATATATTAGAAAGCAATTATTTATATATTACAAACAGACATTTAGGTGTAAGTTTGACATTTCTCCTATATTCTCATAGATATATTTACAGACTTAGTAATCAAGTTTGAAATCAGGTTAAGTTAGGATTTATTTCTAAGGGACTATATTATTATAATAAGGGACTATATTAATATAATAAAATAATTCACAAACTTATTTGCGATAGATTCATTGAAAATTGGATTGATTTTTAAAAAAAGCAGACCGAGAGGAAATTAGATGGAATTAGCTTTTAGCAGCTTTACTTAAGTCTCTGTTTCAGCTAAATTTTAGCTATTTTGTTGAAATATTCAGTATCGATAATGTTAAATGTAATGTGACCTCGTGGACTTCTGATTTATGGGATAGGGTCAAACAAGCAAGCTGATCACCTGGTGGTAAGTGTGGCTAGCGTCGCCCATAGACACTTGCAACACAAATAGTATCACAGTTGCTTTGTCAACCTTTCAAATACGTTAAGAATAGTTGGCCGGTGTAGGAAGAAATGGAAATGAGAGGTGCGCTTCCGGATATCTTTGAAACCGACCGAAACATCGCATAAGCCACTTTATGTGGATTTTACTGGTCAGGCTACCCCATTCATGCAGCAAACTGCGTGGCTTTACCACTGGTGAAAAGTCAAGTATACATATGTAGTAGTCAAGCACATTCTATATTTAACAGTTTCAAATAATATCGTGATATTATTGTTGAATATATTAAATCGATACATCGTTATTATTATAATCATTCACTATATAAATCACACAATCGGGATTTCAAATAATGATACTAATTGTCTGTTGCACGATTCGATACAATCTATATGGAAATTCGCGATTTTCCAGTTAATTATTCCAGTTGATAACAATTTAGTATCGTACCAATTGTTAAATGTTTTGTTAAAGACATAACTTTATTAAATTACAATTAAATAGTTTATTTAATAAATGTGTCTGTGGTTTGGAGGTGGCGTATTCCACTTTAAATCAAGAAGTGCAAATAATGGTCAGCACCAAGGAATAAATGATTGACAAAATTGTGTCTGACATATGACAATGGGTTGCATTTCATTATAGACCTGAAAATCGAGTCGAAATACCTGACAAAATACCGCTGCCTATGCATTCGGGTATAAAAAGAGTAGGCGTAGATATTAGAAATAATTGTTATTTAATAAATTCTATTCAAATCTATTCTAGCCTACAGGTCAGAGGGTCATTCACTATAAACAAAAAAATCTCTGTTGGCAAAGAGGTCTCTCTGCCATTAAATGGTTTATTAAACATCATTTATTTGTTTTAAGTGAGAAAAGATAACTGTCCCACAATCTTCCGGTATCGAAACCTTCAACAGTGGTCAACCAAGCAGTTCGCTGCATGAATGGGCCGGCTCCACCGGTGAAATACCAAGATCTCTCAAAAGATCGACGTAAAATGTCTCATGCCGCGTTTCATTCGGTGAGAGAGGTACCCGGAGATCCACTCCCCTTCCCCATCCTTTTCTATCCTACTCCCTTAAACGTCGGCAACGCAACGGTAACACTATGTGTGTTGCAGATGTCCATGGGCGCCCGTCACTTACCATCAGGTGACACGCATGCTTGTTTGCCCTCCTACTCCATAAAAAAAAATCAGAACCACCAAAATGGCTGTAAGCGTAAGCAAGTAGAAACTTATATTCGTACTTACAACAAACAAAAATAAAATGCAGTCATAGTTAAATTATTTTAATACAGCGTCCTTCAAATAACACTAGTCACTGTGGACGCCATTTTAACCAATCATTAGACAATCACCCCAATACAAGTTAAAAAGTTACACAACCGCCAAATATTCCTAAACCAACTTTATTTTTGAAGAATAAACATTTAATAAATTATTAACTCTCATTATTAAGATAAATAAGTAAAAGTAAATATGATTATAAAAACGGAAACATGGTTACGAAGAAATAGATGATGAGACGAGAGTTACTCTCGCTAACCGTATGAAAAACATGGTTGTAAGGAAGGAAGTCTGATTAGAAGATAATCTTGATGTAAAAGTAACGAAGGGTATGCGGCGGTGGTTCCCACGTGTAGAAAGAATGGATGATGCAAGATTAATTAAGCAGATATACAATGAAAAAGCGTATAGATGTAAGAGGCGGCTACGACATACCTTCCATGACAAAATTGAACGAGTTATGGTGTTTGAAAGGGAGGAATCCAGAACTGATGCAAGGATAATGGTTGATGATGTAGTGCTGGAACAGGTGAATGAAATTGTATATCTTGGATGCGCTTTTAGCAGAGATGGAAGGTACACCGCGGATGTAGAAAGACGAGTGGCGATAGGAAATAGCGTAAATGGAGCGTTGGGCAGATTCCTGGGCGCAAAAAACATTAGCAGAAAAGCCCAGCTAGCAATCCACAACGCAGTCCTGATCCCAACGCTAACTTATGGAAGCGAGAGCTGGGTATGGCAGAGTGTGCATGAAAGTAGAATAAACGCGGTGGAAATGAGGGCACTACGCAAAATCTGCGGAGTGACTCTCGCTGACCGCGTAGAAAACAAGGTTGTACGGAAGGAAGTTGGTTTGAAAGAGAGTGTCGGTGTAAAAGTAAGAAAGGACATGCTCCGATGGTTCGGACATGTAGAAAGAATGGTTGATGCAAGACTGACTAAGCAGATATACAATGCAAAAGCGGATGGATGTAGGAGTCGAGGACGGCCAAGACACACATTCCATGACCAAATAGAACGTGTTCTGGAGGAAGGTGATGTTAAGAGCCTTAAAAAACCGACGCGCGTGCATGAAAAGAGTCATGAATGTCAACGAAGCGAGTGAGGCGTGTAAGAATCGTGCCCTATGGCGCTCTGTTCTCTCTGCCTACCCCGCAAGGGCTTTGGCGTGAAGTTATGTATGTATGTTTGGGTAAATCTTTTGAACTTTATTTTGAAGTAGATATCTTCAACCGATTGAGTTGAAATTTTGTATACACGCTAAGTTTGGATGATACCATTGATAGTAGTAGAGACACAAAGTTCCATGCATCAATAGGCCAGCTTCACCGGTAAAATACCACGATCTCTCATCCGGAGACATTTTTAATGCATTTCTATGATATGAGTATCAAATGAAAGGGCTTGTTGGGAGTAACTCAAAAAATAATACGACGTCGTGCTTAATGCTATATTGCGGAATAGATATTTTTAATGCTTTTCTGCAATATGTGTATGAAATTGGAGGTCTTATTGATAGCAACTTGAAAAATAATTTGACGTCATCCTAAATCCAATATGGCAGATCATCGGAAAAAGAGTTCTAGTTATTCTATTAGATTCTACTTAGACCCAGATAAATATTTATACTCGGGTGAGGATTGATCCCGCCAATCTCGAATCCACACCAATGCACCACTAGGCCCGTCGTAATGTAATTAAGATGCTCTTTTTACATTTAGTGTGTTATAAATATATGTATATTAGAAATTTTTGTTTAACGCCGAGGGACTCCACGCACTTTTTTTTTTATAAAATTGTGAAACTCATAGAACCTGACATTTGAGAGAGCAATCGAAAGATCGTCAAAGAATTTTTAAATTGTAGTTCTACGCTAAATTACAATATTGGAATCGAATCTAGAATCAAGCATAATTCTTTGGAAGTTGCTTTTTATGCATATATAAAAGCATGATTGAATTAAATCATTATCAAGGCAGTCTGATGATCAATACATGGATTTATTATTGGGAACATTATTACGGATGAAAACTAGTTTTGCGATATTGGGAATTGTACACAGTGGCAGCAAATCCCAAGCCACTTCACGTTATTTGCCCAAGTGATGGACGTACACAAGTGGTATCTAAATAGGGTTGTCACTCTTAACGTATATTATTCACTTTATCAATTTCTTAATAAATAACTGTACATATATATGTATAGACAGTATATTTATGTTTTTTTATGTTATTATTATATTTTAGTAAATATTGTGATAAGATAAAATAAGTTTTTATTGAAATAGATTGTCGGCGATTTTATTTATTTGGTACCTCAAACAATATTATGTTTTTTTAGTATTACTTAACTAAGTATTAACATAACCCAAATTATATACATTAATTGCTACAATGCTATGATAAAGGTGTTATTATTGTTAGTTGTCCTGTATCCCTATGTGTCATTTGTTTTTTAATAGTGTGAAAACTTTTAAATAAATTTAATAATTTCAAATACAAATAAATAAATATTATCTACCGACAAATTTGTACGAAATTTTAAAAAATAGAACTTATTGTTAAACGTCCAAAATAGATAGACTTTCAGGAATTATTTTGTTAAATAATCTGGGGACTGACACAAGGCTTCATAAAAATGAAAACATACGGAAATAAATTAATTCCAAAGGATTATGTGAACAGAACGAAATGAAATGAAAATATGTTTATTAAAAATACCAACGCAGCGTTATCTGTTACGAGAAATCGACAACTTTTTATTTGCGATTATTTCATCTAAAATTCAATGATTTTAGACAATGAGCACGAAACTTATATTATTGTAAATTTTAAAATGGTTTATCAATCATTTATATAAAAAAAAATGCACAAATGCAATATTGAACATCCCTACAATATATCACTGCCATATTGCAAAGCGAAGCGAGAGTACACCGTACTGATGGCGATAAGGCGTAGATTAAACTGGTATTTGCTCATACACACACATGCATACAAACATACATACACAATACATATACACACACATATATATATATATATATATTTAACGTTCCCGCCATCTAGACTCGCGACAACGCTTGCTTGATATTTGCATACTTGTTTGTGAAACGATTTGGTCTAGAATAGTCTAGATCCTTCCCTACATATGTATACATGCAAATGCAATTTATACGGAACCGTAGCGGGACACCGAGTAATTGTGCAGCAAATGTTTGTACGTTTAGATTTATTTTTAATCTGTTTTTTTTTTCATTTGTCTAATAAAATTGGGATTTGATTGATTAGTTAAATGGTTGAAAAGGTTTTTTTGCTGTCTGCTGATAATATTACTTATAGTAGCTACTATATAGTATATAATCCAGATGTAAGTTATTTATGGGTACTATTCTTTTAATGAACGAGACGAGGCTATTTCTATTTAACTGTCAGTAGCTAATTATCGAGGGTGTGAAATTATAAAAAAACGTTTGCTATTAAAAACTAGCTAACTAGGTAAACTTTGTTTCGCCTCGAAAACAATAAATAAAAGATTTCTTCCAAAAACATAGCCAAAGTTACCCTCCTGACTAAACCTTCTTTCACTTAGGGTTCGGCCAGCGTTGGCAATTAAAGTGCTAAATCTCGAAAATTAACAGCGACCGCCAGACCTTAGTTGTTTTATAAAGCCTGAAAGTTTGTCAGCTCGTAGTCCCAATGCATGTAAGAATGATGGCCAATTATTATGTTTGGACCATAGTTACTTTGGCAGGTACGGGGTACCAAAGATGGAAATAAATTATTCCACTTTCGTTATTTTATAAAGGTTGAGCTTTTGATATTATCTTCAGAATAATATTAAAAACCACGATTTAAATTGCCAGACAGTTAGCATGGTGCCAAGTCCTTGCCAGACAACTTTAACGTTCATGAAATTATAGATGACCTACATACCGATCTTCGTCCATATATAAGGATTCATTTTTGTAATTTTCCTTCAGAATATTATTAGAAATCACGTTGTCCATTACCAAACACAAAGCGTCGTAGCAACCCCTAGCCAAACACCCCTTATATATTCATAAAATTATAGGTAATTCTTCTTTCGTCAAAGTAGAAAGCTTTATATTAGAATTTTACCGTCAAGATATTATTAAAAAACACATATTGATAGACCTTTAGCGTCCTGGCAACTCGTCATGGTAACATTAAACGTTTTTGCCAGATTCCCTGAATTGTATTTATAAAATAAAATAAATATAAAATATTTATAAAATTCAACGAAGAGGCGGGCTGAAAGACTAATTGGCGATTCTATGACGTTCGACAATGATCTGCAAAGTCTCGGGCACAGGCGAAGGTGTCCAGCCTGTCGATGTTCTATAGGCTACACTCTGGTGAGTGTGCGCAAGAGTTACACAACCTGATCCCCTTTCTATCGGCGAACTACCCGACGTACTTACCGTCTACACCCATACGTTGTTGAAATCCCACCTGTACGAATTAAGCGCTTTGCACCTTCCTTCATCATCCGCACGGCTGGTGAATAGAACAAACTACCTGCGTCGGTGTTACCCGTTAGCCATGATGTAGAAATTGAAACTAACGGGACCATGAGCTTTACCATCAACGCCGTCGTCGCTACGGTATGTAGGTCATCTATAATTTCATAAACGTTAAGGCTGTCTGGCAAAGAGTTTGCACCATGCTAACTGTCCGGCAATTACAATCCTGGTTTTTAATATTATTCTGAAGATAATATCAAAAGCTCAACCTTTATAAAATAACGAAAGTGGAATAATTTATTCCCATCTTTCGTACCCCGTACCTGCCAAAGTAACTATGGTCCAAACATAATAATTGGCCATCGTTCTTACATAGCTGGGACTACGAGCTGACAAACTTTCAGGTTTTTTAAAATAACAAAGGTCTCTTGCCGCGTTTTGTTTGGTGAGAGAGGTATCCCGAGGCCCGTTCCGATTTCCCTTTCTTTCCCCTTCTATGCAATGCACCACGGTCTTCATGGGCAATGAGTAGATAATAATAATAATACCATCAGGTGATCCACTTGCTCGTTTGCCCTCCTTTCCCATAAAAAAAACTCGGTACGATTCTTACAATCCTCACTCGCTTCTTTAGCTGTATAAGTTTCTTTAACATATTTTGGAAGCAACACACACAGCGCCCCCTAGTTTTCCTAGATAAGTAAACAGGCAACCAAATGCTTGAATTGTGGAAACTATATAATCCATTTATGAACATGTATACTTTTTTTGTAAATAAATATTAATAATACGTAAAAAAACACAATTGGTAGTCACAGTGGTAGAGCCAAGCAGTACGCTGCAAGAATGGCCCGGCTCGACCGGTGAAATACCTCGACCTCCCAGAAGATAGACGTAAAGTGGCTTTGCCGCGTTTTGTTCGGTGAGAGAGGTACCCGGAGGCCCACCCCCGATTACCCACCCCTTCCTCCATCCTACTCCATCCCACTCCCTTAAGGTCGGCAACGCAACTGTAACATTATATGTGTTGCACGTGTCTTTGGGCGGCGCTGGCCACTTACCATCAGGTAACACGCCTGCTCGTTTGCCTTCCTATCCCTTAAGACAAAAAAATGTGATATAAATCTGAAATATAACTAGTATATATTTCCTGTATATTTAAGAATTTCTGTGAAAACAACCAGAGACAAAGGTAGTGTTATAAGTTATGATAATTTACGCGCGATAATAAACATTAATTTAATTTACAATTTGTCACTTCAGCTAATTTGCGGAATGAGGGTATCGCGTGACCGCGGATAGGTAGCACGCCCGGCATGCCCATCCGACCTGGAATACAGTGTATCTGCTGTAGATATATATTTCTGAGTTTGTATGAGACTTAAAGATACGGTTATAAAGGTTTTTCAAATTAAATATTCCATTATTGAATCAGAATTTCAGCAGTCTGTTTCTGATTGAGTGGTCTTGGGTTTTTCGGGTACATACGTGGATGATTTGTTTTTCAGAAAGTCTCCTTTATGTTTGTTTGTTTATTTATTTACATATACTTTATTGCACACAAAAGATGAAAAAAAAAAATTACATAGTAAGAACCTTATTTATATACCAGTACAATGGGTGGCCGTATTGCTGTAAGCAATTTCTGCCAGGCAGCCTTAGGATGGACAAATAAAGAAGAAGATGATGAGATGTTGAGAAGATAACGTGATGAGATCTTATGCGTTATAAAATTATGACGGACAAAAAACTACACCTTACAGCGTATTTAGTGAGTAATCTATTTTATCTGATAAAAAAAAAACAAGTTAAGAAAGTCGAAGTTCCGTGTGAGCTCTGTAAGAATTGTGCCTTGTGGCGCTGAGTTGTCTGTGCATATCCCGCAAAGAACTTGGCATGAAATGGACTCGAATCTGAAATCCATTACTAGTTCTAAGAAAGTTGTGACATTAATGAAAATTTTAAACAAAGAAAATTATCTTTTGGTACATAATTAAAAATAATCCTAGGAAGTTAAAACACATAAAAAAGATTTTAAAGTTCAATTAACCTTGATATCGCATAGTTATGTATTATTATTGATAATTTTAAAGAACAATTTGTCATAACGTAATTATTAATTCCTTCGTACTAATTTTCCCGGATACTAGCTGAATTTTATGTAAAGGTCAAAATTAAATAGTCTATTTATTGGAATCTTTGATGGTGACATATAATGGTTTGGTTTGTTTTCTAGTAAGTTATTAACAACCTTATGAAGTAATATTTTTAAATGGTACTAAACTGTTCTGTGTAAAAGGCAGAAGAATTGTTTCAAAAATCATTACACATAACAGTGGTAGAGTCTTGCAGTTCGCTGCATGAGTGGGCTGGCTCGACCGGTGAAATACCACGACCTCTCACTCGGAATATCGGCGTGAAGTGGTTCGTACCGTGATTCGTTTTGTGAGAGAGGAATTCGGAGGCCCGATCCCCTTTCCCCTTTCTTTCCTCTTCTAATCCCTTTAAAGACGGCAGAGCACCACGGTGTGTGATGGACGTAGCTAAGGCACTGTGACTCTCTCGGTCTTGCTGATGTCTATGAGCGGTATTAATTGCCGACCACCAGGTCCCGATCAAAAATTCGCTGTCTAAAAAATTTACAGGCAATGAATTATGTTTTGTATAAAATAGTATATAGAGTCATTTTGGTGGAGTGGTCGACCTCACCGGTTCTGAATCAAAAATTCGTGGCTCCGGTTCCGGACTCACACCAATGACTTAACAAAATTGCTTTTCGAATTTACATGTGATAAATAAATATCATTATTTGACAGAAGAGCTTCCCCCACGTCGTTTTTACGTCCGAAATGCGACGTGAAAAGCCGGCAAGTCCAGATTTAATAGTTACTGCATATAAAATGGCGCGTACAAAC
This sequence comes from Euproctis similis, assembly GCA_905147225.2. Lineage (NCBI taxonomy): Eukaryota > Metazoa > Arthropoda > Insecta > Lepidoptera > Erebidae > Euproctis > Euproctis similis. The sequence continues at coordinate 11,841,977 of LR990114.1, read as the reverse complement.
GGTGTAATGATATAAAAAAAAAAACAAAAAAACAGTAGCCTGTTATTATAATTTCAGCTATATAATAGGTAAACATTAATTCAATTCACAATTTGTCACCAAGTTTCGGAATGTTCTTTTCGCGTGACCGTGGGGGCAATGCCTGCCTGCCTGCGTAAAGCGCAGCGCGCCTGGAGCTAAAGCTTTTATTCAAGTTTCAAACAATAACCATCAAATCTAAAATTGTATTAAGCAAGTTGTTTAATAATCCGGTTTAATCTATTTAATGCTATGCAGACTGTATATTATATTGGACTAGGTAAAAATTTAAAATCGTATCTAGAATACCTACTCAAAACTTCTGGATAGAAAATTTAAAGTGACTCTTGGTGAATTGGATAAAAAGGAGCCTATGTTACTTCTTATTACACCAGCTACCTGCCAATAAAAGTCACATCAAAACTGATCCTGGCGTTTTAGAAATTACTCGAATAAACACACAGATATGGAGACAAAAATGGTAAAAAATATTATTTTGTTGTATGTCCCATAAAAATATATTAGAAAGCAATTATTTATATATTACAAACAGACATTTAGGTGTAAGTTTGACATTTCTCCTTACTTAGTAATCAAGTTTGAAATCAGGTCAAGTTAGGATTTATTTCTAAGGGACTATATTATTATAATAAGGGACTATAATAATATAATAAAATAATTCGCGAACTTATTTGCGTTAGATTCATTGAAAATTGAAATGATTTTTAAAAAAAGCAGACCGAGAGGAAATTAGATGGAATTAGCTTTTAGCAGCTTTACTTAAGTCTCTGTTTCAGCTAAATTTTAGCTATTTTGTTGAAATATTCAGTATCGATAATGTTAAATGTAATGTGACCTCGTGGACTTCTGATTTATGGGATAGGGTCAAACAAGCAAGCTGATCACCTGGTGGTAAGTGTGGCTAGCGTCGGCCATAGACACCTGCAACACAAATAGTAACACAGTTGCTTTGTCAACCTTTCAAATACGTTAAGAATAGTTGACCGGTGTGGGAAGAGATGGAAATGAGAGGTGCGCTTCCGGATATCTTTGAAACCGACCGAAAAATTGCATAAGTCACTTTATGTGGATTTTACTGGTCAGGCCAGCCCATTCATGCAGCAAACTGCGTGGCTTTACCACTGGTGAAAAGTCAAGTATACATATGTATTATTCAAGCACATTCTATATTTAACAGTTTCAAATAATATCGTGATATTATTGTTGAATATATTAAATCGATACATCGTTATTATTATAATCATTCACTATATAAATCACACAATCGGGATTTCAAATAATGATACTAATTGTCTGTTGCACGATTCGATACAATCTATATGGAAATTCGCGATTTTCCAGTTAATTATTCCAGTTGATAACAATTTAATATCGTTCCAATTGTTAAATGCTTTGTTAAAGACATAACTTTATTAAATTACAATTAAATAGTTTATTTAATAAATGTGTCTGTGGTTTGGAGGTGGCGTATTCCACTTTAAATCAAGAAGTGCAAATAATGGTCAGCACCAAGGAATAAATGATTGACAAAATGGTGTCTGACATATGACAATGGGTTGCATTTCATTATAGACCTGAAAATCGAATCGAAATACCTGACAAAATACCGCTGCCTATGCATTCGGGTATAAAAAGAGTAGGCGTAGATATTAGAAATAATTGTTATTTAATAAATTCTATTCAAATCTATTCTAGCCTACAGGTCAGAGGGTCATTCACTATAAACAAAAAAAACTCTGTTGGCAAAGAGGTCTCTCTGCCATTAAATGGTTTATTAAACATCATTTATTTGTTTTAAGTGAGAAAAGATAACTGTCCCACAATCTTCTCGTATCGAAACCTTCAACGGTGGTAGAGCCAAGCAGTTCGCTGCATGAATGGGCCGGCTCGACAGGTGAAATACCAAGATCTCTCAAAAGATCGACGTAAAATGGCTCATGCCGCGTTTCGTTCGGTGAGAGAGGTACCCGGAGATCCACTCCCCTTCCCCATCCTTTTCTATCCCTTCTTCTATCACCCTTAAACGTCGGCAACGCAACGGTAACACTATGTGTGTTGCAGATGTCCATGGGCGCCCGTCACTTACCATCAGGTGACACGCATGCTTGTTTGCCCTCCTACTCCATAAAAAAAATCAGAACCACCAAAATGGCTGTAAGCGTAAGCAAGTAGAAACTTATATTCGTACTTACAACAAACAAAAATAAAATGCAGTCATAGTTACATTATTTTAATACAGCGTCCTTCAAATAACACTAGTCACTGTGGACGCCATTTCAACCTGTAAACTATCTTATAGTATGTATAGATAAAGGACCTTTTTGTGAGTAAAGATTGTATTAGTAAAGAAGATTGCCTTGATTGAAGCATGAAACTCGAAAACGGAGGCCGAACGGTCTCGTGGTGGATAAGAACAATCTTAGTTAAAATTGTTTTTTTTTCGTCTACAAACAATGATAAAACCGTTTTTTATCTTGGTAGCCTTTTTCTATAGCATAGAGTTCTTTGTAGAGTAGGCAGAGAAAACAGAGCGCCAAAAGGCACGATTCTTACACCCCTCAAAAGCTTCTTCGATTTTCATAACTCCCAAGACGGTCCTTGTTGTAATTTTGGTACACTCAACAATGTCTTAAATATCCGTTATTTATCTGTCATAGAGATTATCGATGAATAGACAGTAATGTCCGATTTATGACAATGACAAATATCGATGACTGAACAAATGATCCTTGATGCATGACAATAGGCTCGGTACCCAGCCCATGGGACAAAATAAATCATTTAGCGTTAAATCAAACAATTCTTTGTTCCTCTATACATTGCGATACTAGATAGTAGTAATTAATAAAATCTATACTTATATTATAAAGCGGAAGAGTTTGTTTGTTTGAACGCGCTAATATCAGAAACCACCGGTCCGATTTTAAAAATTCTTTCACTGGTGTATAGTCCATTTATCGAGGAAGGCTTTAGACTATATTATATTTTCAAATAAATTAAGGACCCTTACTATTAGTCCAATAATGTAACCCAAGGTGTAAGCAAAAGACCCGAAAAAAAATATTACATCGCGAACGCTGCAAAAACTATTGATTATAGAACAAAACAATGTACTACACTTTCACAGAACATATAATTGACGAAAAAATGTCCGCGACGCTATATGTCTAACTATTGTTTGTAGTTATCGCACAAGCAGTGTTTTTTGAATTTTTAAAAATAATTATAATGAGGTCGTTTTAAAGTTCTTTATTTTGTACCTTGGTGTTAACTGTACTCAAAATAAATTACTTCAATATAAAGATAGATTCAATACCTTTCTAGAACTTTTTGAATGATTCAATTCGGACATTTAATTCAAAAGATATCGCAAAATACAAAATGTAAGTATTCGTTTCTTAGGCAAATATTCGGCGCAAATATATGTATATGACCGGGAGTCCCGCCTGACTCGGTCATGAGCGCCGCTCGTAGCTGGCAGGTAATTTTTTTTTTAATTTTCTTAGACATTTTTTTGTTTCTTTTTGCCCTAATGAGTTTGTAGTATCTATTCGTCTTTTGGGGTATATATATTTTTATTTTGTAATAATTAATAGGTGATGTGAACATATAACATCTGTGACCCCGTATCTATTTAGACACTTATATTAGAATTTGATATATATTTATATAATAAAAAGGAAATAACGCGACACGTGTAGGAAAACAAATACTTACTTTTATTACTGGCTTGACGTTTCGGCCTGGTTGCACTGGCCGTAGTCACAAGCAGACAGATAATTTGTTTACCTAAATGTGTCGCGTTATTTTCCGTTTATACTATTTATGTATTAAGCAACGCCAATATTAAAATATTTAAAAATGTTTTCATACTTAATTAACCAAAGTCATGGGTCAAAGCTAGAGTTAGTTTACAGTTAGTTCTTCACGCAGATATTATAAATATTATCTCTAATTCTTTACAATATTGCAACTTCATATAAATGGACGAAGCGCAAGATTTGCCTACGCACCTCGATCTTGGCGTCTTTTGCTAAAATATAAAGATTTTGCGGGTTTGTTACACGTCAGCACACCACATGAGTTACCCATCTATATTTACATTTTTAATATCGTGATCTCTTTTAAAATTTAGTTAAGTTATTTTGATAAGAGTAATACCAAGGTGCCAAATCGACATCATTTAAATTATAAAAAATAACTACTGGTAAGAACATGTGGTTACCCGGTATTTTTTAAATCGACGACAATGACCAATTAAAAAAAAACGTTCAAGTAGTATTAAAAAAACTAAAGATTGACAAAAAACTTCTGACAAAGTCCCTTTCTGACAAAGTTGATTGAAGTTAATATTTTTTTTATGGGATCGGAAGGCAAAGGAGCAGGCCTGTCACCTGATGGTAAGCAATCTGCGCCGCCCGTGGACACCGGCAACACTTATAGTAACACTATAAGTGTTGCGTTGCCGACCTTTAGGGGAGAAGGATGGGGAAGGAAGGTGGACCTCCGGGTTTCGCTCTCACCGAACGAAACGCGGCATGAGCCACTTTACGTCGATCTTCTGAGAGGTGGTGGTATTTCACCGGTTGAGCCTCCCCATTCATGCAGTTAACTGCTTATTATTTTCCTCATATCTAGGTTGTTAGTCGCTAATATCAACAGCTAAGCAAGTAAGGTGTGTAATAATCGTGCCTTAGGGGCCATCCATAAAGTACGTCACACGAATTTCATGATTTTTAGACCCCCACCCCCTCCTTGTCACAGGTGGTCACATTTGTGAGACCCCCCCCTCCCTAGTGTGACGTCACAAATTTGCAAATTTACATTTAAAATTTTTAAATTAAAACAGCAGTCCCTTAATTAGTTTTCCATTTAAATTACTTTTTTATGAAATCAACATCAAATATTTGAAAAAATAACTAATCCATAAACTATTAATTAAAGAAAGAGAAAGGAACTTAGTCGTCTTCAGTCCATGGACTTTGAATCCATTCCTTTAAATTATTTATAATTCGTATAGATCAGTTCGTTCTCATTGGGGTGTTAACGTGAGGAATATTTCTGGTGATCTTTTTCATCTAACCATATGGCATCATTTATATCATTCAAACAAAGAATTTCTCTGGCACGTCTAGCTGCTGTTCTTTGAGGACTAATCTTTATAATAGGTCAACAGTGGTAGAGCCAAGTTCGCTGCATGAATGAGCCGGCTCGACCGGAGAAATACGTAAAGTGGCTCATGCCGCGTCTCGATAGAGGTACCCGGGGGCCCACCCCCCTTTCCCATCCTTTCCTATCCCATACACCTAAAGGTCGGCAACGCAACAGTAACACTATATGTGTTGCTGGTGTCCATGGGCGGCGTTGGTTGCTTACCATCAGGTGACACGCCCGCTCGTTTGCCCTCCTATCCCATGAAAAAAATAGGTAAAATTTGCTGCTCTTATGTAGTTGATTGTGTTGGTTATTGGCTTGGGCTCATAGTCGGCGTGTGCGGCGTGTCACTAGAGCGGGTATGAAGTCGTCAACAACAAACAAAACATTTCAAACCGTACGAGTATGTTCATATAGATAGAGTAGAAATTATTTTTAGTCTTAATTAATATTTGAAATTTCTTGATTCAATTTATTTTGAAATGTGATGTCACAAAACTTAGGACCCCGCCCACCCCTTGTCACACTATGTCACACATCGTCGACCCCCTCCCCCCCATTTACGTGTGACGTACTTTATGGATGACCCCTTATGGCGCTTTGTACTCTCTTCCTACCCTGCAAGAGATCTGGCGTGAAGTTATGTATGTGTGTATCAGGAACTTGAATCGAAAAAAAAAATAGTGTTAGATAGTCCATTTATGAGGAAAGCTTTAAAATAAATCAGTTTTATAAAAGTTCGTAATTTCTTTACATTCCGATTTATTACAATCGGAATGTAAAGAAATTACGAACTTTTATAAAAGTGATTTATTTTTTTAAATAGTAGTTTGTCAAATCATTATTAAACACCATAACACAAAATAACTTCACGCCTTTTTATAGGCAACGGCTGTTAAGCCTTCCATTTGGTACGTAAACATAACTCGCCGTTATGTTAACATGCCAAATGGAATAGGTGCCGAATCTGTTGCCAATATACTGGGCAGAAATTGTCAGTTATCACACATAACTTCCGAAAAGAATTTTGAAATATCATTGGTGTGAACCAGGGTTTGAACGCGTGACTTTTGGTACAGAAGCTGGGTGCTCGACCACTGGACCACCGAGATTGTATACCATATTTGAATTAATTATTAATTATATTAATATCTCATGTCAGTCAAATAAAAAACCGTACTTAAATAACAATTCACTAACAATTGCCGAACAAAAAACGTATACCAAAACTCCTCCTAAAAATGTACCGAACGTCAACGTACCATTCGAGTTTTTAGAGTGCTACAACTAAGTTTCCAGACCGTACAATAAAAAGCAATTCCACTCACAACAATACCAAAGTAACAATAATTAGAAGGGAATTAGTAACAAATTATTGTTCGCGAAGAGAAGGTCTAATAGCCGGAGCGAGCTGGATGCTTCTCATTAGTGTACACTGGTCCAAACCCCATTCCCCCCACAGAAGCTTCGTTGTGAGCCTGCATTATTCATGCGGACAATATTGCACTGCTTCGCCTATATACACTTACCGGTATACAGTTTTATATCCGAGTACTGTTATTTGTAACGTCTGATGTTTCATTTGACGATGATATTATGATCATTTTACGATCATGTTCATTTATAGATATGGTTTAATTGGAGATGTATGATTGGAAATGTGTGATTTAAAGAGAGATTTAATACAGTTTTAGTATTAGTGAGGCATAAACAATAAACTGTTTGATAGTAATTAGATAATCTTAGTAATTTTCTGTATCTTAACTTCCTTAATAGGCGAAGGGTAGTAAGACAGACGATGAAGATCAACCAATAAGAGATTCGTCTCTACCTGTACATAATATACCTATATATAAGACCAAATTAGGTATATTCACATACATACATACATAACTTCACTTCGAATCCCTTGCGGGGTAGGCAGAGAGAGCAGAGCTCCATAAGGCACGATTCTTACACACCTCACTAACTTCTTTGATTTTCATAACTCGAACTCGAACTCCTGTAATATCCCTTACTCACATCTAGGAACCACTTCACAACAGCATCATCTACAAGAAAAAACTACAGTAAGACTACCCGTTACAATTCTAACATCACCTTCCTCTAGGATATCTTCTATTTGGTCAGGTAATGTGTAGTGTATTTGATACAGTCTAATAACTTTGAAAAAAAAAACTTCTAAAAAGCATCAAGATAAGTATCTGTGTGCGAATTTGGGACTTTTAAAATAGATGCTATTCAAATATTTGACATATGATAATGTACTAGTAATTATTTAGTAGATTTCATTTGTGATGTCAACTCATCGTAGTAAATATATACATATTCAAAGAAATCTGCTAGTTAAACAAGTCTTGTGAATGCAAACATATCAGTAAAGCTCAACCAATGCAATGCTCATCAGAGTTTCATTTGTGAATTTGTCACCAGTGAAATGCTCGTCCCTAATTAACATCAAAATGCATAACTAGAATACGTAGGTAATATTAAAGAGTAGCGGGAATTATGAACGCTTTGCTACATCAGAACCGTACGTCGTGTCAGCCGGTTTCAATATTTCATACGTCATATGAATACGTCACAAAAGATGACTTTGAAATGTTTCCATAAATGATGAATAAGCTTAAACATAGATTTAGCATAGACTGTAGTAGATGGCACATGTCAGTGAAAATGTACTAATAATTGTCACTAACAGCGCAACCGCGAGTAAGCGATTCTCAGGATGTTTTTAATTCAACACATGAATAATAATTATGTAAAAGTTGACACTTGGAGATACTTTTTACGCACACATTGATAAGTCACTCACACATGAATAACCCATTTTTGGTCTCGTTTTTTGGCTTGATTGACTATACTTGATCTATGTCTATATATCTTGTCTATTGTCTGGATCTATATATCTCTATCTATATTTATCTATTCTTATTTCTCTGACTATTTAATAATAGATATGTATGACAAATTGCCTTTATGTCGCTTTTCAGTCTTTATATAAATTTAAAAATGATTCGTTTGTTTGTGTTGATCTATACATAATTGTATACATAAGATTGAAGTGTCTGTTTGTAATATTGAAGTGACTGCTTCTTACTACATTAATATTTAAATATAAAGTACAAACATCAAAACTGAAATGGCTGGACTGATTTTGACGGGACTTTTTGTAGCAGGTAACTGGTGTAATAAGGAGTAACTTAAGCTACTTTTGTTTACCAAAAATATTTTGTTTATGGGTTTCGAGGCGAAGCAAGGTTCGTCTAGTCAGCTAATTTATAAATAAAAGCTAATAAAATAAATCAAGAAACTTTTCGATTTTCGATTTCGTTAATATCTCGATTGGTGAATTGTTTTCAACCAACTTCCAAAAAAGGAGCAGGTTCTCAATTAGTCTATTTTTTTATGTGATTGGAGGGTAAACGAGCAGATGCATCACCTAATGGTAAGTGACCAGCGCTGCCCATGGACACCTGCAACACATATAGTGCTACAGTTGCGTTACCGACTTTGAAGGGAGTAGGATAGGAAAGGATCGGGAAGGGGGATGGGCCTCCGGGTACCTCTCTCACCGAACGAAACGCGGCATGAGCCACTTTACGTCGATCTTCCGAGAGGTCATGGTATTTCACCGGCCGAGCCGGCCCGTTCATGCAGCGAACTGCTTGGCTCTACCACTTTTCAAAGTACTGTATATATTTTTCTTTGATCGGATGTCCTGCGACAAATATGTACCAGAATGCTATATGATATATCTATTAATTTCGTGAACAGACTTAGTCAACTAGTCAACAACAACATTTCATTGATTATTGAAAATTGCTGTTCGTCATATATTTGCAGATTAGGCATCTGAACAAAATCTTATAATAATTTTAAATTTATTAGTTTTCATAAATTAACACAATTGCTAAAGTTAGTTTTATGAGTAAAGCTTTGAAATGTGTATTTTAAGACACTTTTAAGGTCGTGGGAACATTTTGAAATATCAGACACCTGTCGAAGATGTGCTTATGAAAACTTTTCATTTAGTATTAGAATATAATAGAAAAAGTCTCGGTGGCCAAGTAGTCGAGCACACGGATTCTGAATCCACAGGTCGTGGTTCGAATCTGGCACTGGTTCACACCAATGACTTTTCGAAATTGTTTTCGGAAAGTTATGTGTGATAAATATCGATGACTGAAAACTTTGTGCCTGGTATGGCAATAGGTTCGCCACCTTTTCAATTTGGGACGTAAACATAACGGCGAGACGAGGCGTAACAGCTGCTGCCTACACCTTCGGGTAACAATGGCGTGAAGTTATGTTATGTTATAATAGAATATCATTGATTGTACTCACATTGTGTAAAGAATTCATTACAGTAAAAATCGGAATCCAATCGGAAGTATTATCACATGCTACGATCTCTGCCAGACAATCTCTATATTACATAACATAACATAACTTCAAGCCTTTTTCTACACGGCGGTGTAGGCAGCGGCTGTTATGCCTCGACTCACCGTTATGTTCGGGACGTAAACTAGATGAGAATAAGGTGGCGAACCTATTGCCATAACTGAGCGCAATGTTTTCAGTAATCGATATTTATCACACATAGCTTTCTATTACCTTAATAATATTATCAGTATTTAGAAATTTTAGACAATGTTATTTCTTATTCATTACATTTGATCCCGACACTTTTGATACAGAAAGTAAACTATCTAAGGTTAAATTAATTAAATACAGCAATAAAATATATTTTAACTAAAATATAAATTAATTAATAAATTATAAATTAATCTTTGTTTCAGCGGAATATTACTACAAAACCAGAGACGTTATAGCGATGCCATCAAAAGTTTCGAGAGAGCAATTTACTTTAGACCTTCAATGGCTCGTAAGTACTTGGAATGTTCGTAAATTAATTATTAAAAACGAAAACCTCTTTAGTGTTACTTCTTCGTAGCTCACAGTAATAATATTATTGACAATTCAAAATTATTTTACTCAAAGTCGTCCGCTTATTATGTTCCAGTTAAATATTTTGTTACAAAACTAAAGGGTTCCGATAAAATGTTTGTTGTTCGGTTGTGGAATACATGAATAACATTTAAAACAAATGAAACTTTTGGACAACCGGACAGTTTAAAATACATAATATTTTATTTAATAATATATTTTGTATGATTTCAAAACAACCAACCCAGCCATTTTGGCCGGTTGTTTTATGTTAGAAAATTTTGTGTTCTAAACAAACTAAATGTATAGGTACTAACTAGGAAAGGAACAGAATTAATAAGCAACACGATATTGCTTGTTTTGCCCTTTCGTGTTTCAAAGTTGTGATATTAAAAATTAATATGGGTAAATTTTAACAAAATATGTACTTTAATTTAATATTCAACATGGCTTGACACTGATTTTAAACCTCAAATAACTAAACAAAGTTAACAAAGTATTAAGTGTAGACTATCTTTTTTATAGTTCATTATGAATTGTAAAAGTAAATGAACCTTTTTTAGTCGCCTACGTGAACTTGGGAACTTCACTGATGGCTGATGGTCGTCTCGCTGAAGCAGCTAGTGCGCTTCGTGCTGGCTCTAGAGCGGAAGGTGTCAGGGTGCGAGACAGACGAGAACATGACGCTGCAAGAGTATCAGCCCTCGTACAGCTTGCAGCGTTACATTCACAACGAGGACATTGGCATAAAGCGCTTTCAGCATACAAAGAGGCGTTACAAATTCTACCAGATACCAACACACCTATAGTTGGGTGGACGCGGCATGTAAGCAAATGTTATTTTACCTTAAGGCACGTCGCATTTTAATAAGGGTTCAACATAGTTATCTTGAAAAGTACGTACGTGCCAATAGGGGCCCGGTAAAGTGGCTTGAACTGGCTGCAATCCGAGTTGTACAATCTCAAACATGTAGAAAAAATAGGTTATGAAAGTTAAAAAAAACTCTCTGAGTTATAAAAATATAAGTTAAATAAGTCTGTTTGTTGATTTGATATTCTTAAAGAATAGTCATAATTTAAATTTTATTTAATGAAGTGCAAATAGTATTAAGTATTTTAGTTTTTTTTTTATTGACATCAAATTAGTTCTATATTTTAACCTTTATATTAGTTAGTAGTACCGGTACTAAACCTTTGTATTCATCTTAGCGGTTAGAGTGATGTATGTCACTTTATTTTTAGTTAAACTACGCCAATAAAAGTTATGTTTTAACATTTTTCATATATTTTTATTTCATACATTTATATGTTATCTATAGTCTCGGTGGCGCAGTGGGCGAACGCACAGCCTCTGATCCAGAGGTCCGGGGTTCGATTCCAGACACTGGCTCACACCAATGACTTTTCGAAATTGTTTTCGGAAGTTATGTGTGATAAATATCGATGACTGACAAACTTTGTGCCCGGTATGGCAATAGGTTCGCCACCTATTCCATTTGGGACGTAAACATAACGGCGAGACGAGGCTTAACAGCCGCTGCCTACACCTTCGGGTAACAAAAGGCGTGAAGTTATGTTATGTTATGTCATGTTATATATGTTATCTTTAAGATCTTAAATTTATGACCATGTTGTTGTGGCGATTACCTATTAGTGATAGCTCCGAATTTTCCACCATTCATATCGAATCACAGCATTTGTTTGGGTTGTGTTTAAGGATGGATTTTTGTACATTAATATAAACAACATTCTATGTCCTTACCCAGAACTAACTAAAATCGATATCTAATGAAAATCGTTTCAACTGTCCTGTAGAGAGATAACATATGAATAAAACAAAAAACATACATGGTAAAAGTTGATTTTATATTGTAAATAATGGTAAAATTATAGGTTAGAATTTTTATTAATTGTTTTTCATTGATCCAACCTCATTGGACGCGTTCATTAAACCTTTTTTTTTCAGAACGTTCTTTCAATGGTGGGGGAGATTTATGTTCAGCTACAGCAATGGCCTATGGCAGAGCACAGTTTATTATCCGCACTGGCAGCGTCACCATACCACGCTGGCACACATGTAATATTAGCTCAAATACTTGCTAGAAACGTAAGTATTATTTTTTATATAAATCATCCATTGAACCTATTTCTAAACCAAAAGTATCCTTAATATAAGATACAAAATTTAGTTCAAAATATTAACTAAATGCTTTTATATTCCAACATCGTTAGTTCCGTAGTAACGTATCTAGTCTGTTGTGTCGTATGATATGCGCGGCCGTCAAAGTCACACAGTAAAATAGAATACGGGATAACTTTTAAACAGCACCTACTTCAATAATAGATGACAATTATTTTTGTAAATATTTTTATAGTGATTTCATTATTGAAGTCGGTGCAATACAATAGGGTTTTTTACTAAGGCTGACACCGACTCCAAAAATAAGTGACTATTATAAATATTATATTATATGTTAAAGATTACTTTATAAAAGTATTACGTTTTGTATATTGTATTAAGTATACAAATGAGTAAGTTTCGTTATATATACCTTTTTATTTATGAAGGTACTGTTTTCATTTACTTAAAGATTTTGTGGTTTACGTTTCTAGAAGTTGGTTTAACTTTTTTTTAAAAGGATTTTTTTCACGAGTTTTAGTGATATTAACGAGTTGTGAACTTCCATCAATAGAAGTTAGTTCATTTACATGGCTTTCAGTTTATTAAATATATGATCACTTGTTACATGTCCGTTTGTTAAATGGTTGATATTTTTAGGGAGCTTTAATTGTTATTAATACAACTTAGCTAAAAGAGTTTGATAATACTTGTTAAGTATTTATATTTTTGTTTTTATCATGGGTAGACAATAACACTGCAGCCCGAATGAAGACCAATCGTAGCCTTGAAAGTATTGCAGAAAAAATTATTTTACAGTATTGTGTCCTAACTCCTAACCGTTTAAGAGTTCCGTAACTTCATCATCAACATAGCAGTATCAGATGTTGATTCAAGCATACCTCCCAAGCAACACGTTAATCCTATATACCACTTAACAGTTTCCATCGACTAACTGCAGTATTCCGTCCCAACTCCTAATATTTACGAAGTTCTTCATCAGCACAGCAGCATCAGACATATATTCAAGCATACCTCACAAGCAAAACGTTAGCCCTACATACGACCAAGTAGTTTCTATCGACCAACTGCAGTGCTGTCTTCAAACTCCTAACTGTTGAGGAGTTTTGTGGCTTCTTCATCAGCACAGCAACATCAAATGTTGAAATCATAAAGAATATTCCTAAAACATCACTATAACATAACAAAAAACAACGGGGGTAGCCTTCGATTTCTCCTGATAACCATCATCAGATCCTAACCTGGTGAAAATGGGACCATATCGAAAGCAAACACTATCAAACGAAAAAAAAATATTTGAAATCCGTCCATAATTGACAAAAATATCGGTGAACAGACATAAAAAAAATCATACATATAGACGAATTGAGAACCTCCTCCTTTTTTCGAAGTCGGTTAATAAAAAGGGAATTAAATCTCATCACATCTCATTAGACTGGTGTGGTAATGCAACTACACTTTAACTAAAAGTAGGCCGACGAACAGTATTGACTATATTAATCAATACTTTGTCAATCTCAAGACTCGGTGGTGCAGTGGTCGAGCACCTCGCTTCTGATTCAGAAGTCGTGGGTTCGATTCTCATACCAATTATTTATCGGAAGTCTTTTCGGAAGTTATGTGTGATAAATACCAACGACTCATAACACGTAATATAACAATTTGGCGAGTCGAGGCTTAACTGGCTTAAGATATGAAAAGGTAATGTTATTTGAAGTTATAAATCGTAATAATGAAACTTTGTTGCAGGCCAGTAGAAATATCGAGGCGGAAATATGGTTCAAAAAAGCACTTACATTAGCACCAAACGATCCATCTGTGAGAGATCACTTTGGTGAGATATTATTAATTAATTGATTTATTTCTGAGTAAATTTGCAAAATAAAAATGTGAAATTTATTACTGGAAGATAATGTCAAGAGTTTTGTATATTTTTGCCTACTCCGCAATGGATCCGTGATGTTGAGTCGTATTTATAAAATATTATACTGTAATCATTTATAGGATTCGATTAATATAAAATCCAGTGAGACGTATGTTTGATCATAGGTATGTTCCTAAGATCACAACGGAGGCTTCGGGAGTCAGCAGAACAGTTGGTAAGAGCAGCACAACTGTCACCAAGTGATGGTGCACGTGCTGCTTCTGCCGCCAGAGCTCTTAGAGATGCTCGAAGATGTCGGTCCGCAGAGCGCTGGTATGCCCGTGCTGTTCAATTAAATCCAGATGTAAGTAAAAAATAATTATAGATTTATCAATTGGTGGTGGTTTTTTATCATTTAATAATACGCATAATGATCTGTGGTATAGACCAATTATCAAAATTATCCAATGTTAACGTGCCCGTTATATTTATACGAGAATAATTTTAAAATTGCAGTTTAATAATAATTGAAAGTCCAAGTTTAAATTGCGTTTAAGATAAATGGCAGGTGACATAGTAAGAGTTATTTGTAACCTATGAATGTGTGTAACGGTGAAGACAGAGATCGCTGTTTATACTTTCAACTCTAATATTATTTAGACAAAAAAGTTTCCAAGACATGATCACGATGTTTAGAAGCAGAGGAATCCGAACGTTCTAGATTTGTCCATAGTATTCATGTACACATTAATAAACTGAGATCTTAGTTCCCTTTTCTACCACCGGCTGCGCTAGAATTTCAAGTGCACCGATGTTTAAGTACGTACGTCGAGTTTGGTATCAAACAGACCTGACATCGACGACAAAACTTCCCGTATTTATTTGTTAGATTTTCGCAAATCACATTCATAACATTAAAACAACTCTTTATTGATTTTTTTGCGCTTACTTAGAACGTATTTATTTACGAGTATTTAGAACTTACGAGTATTAAACTTCTCGTCTAAGGAATTGAAGGAGCGCTCCTTGAAGAATGGCGTCCTCTACCGGCGAAAATTCTTAATTCCAAAATAGAGACCATTCATTCAATATTATATTCAAACTGTGCTTCTATAATTCGTGATTTAGACGATGGAAAAGAACTTCGTAAACGTATCTGGGTTACTGACTACAAATTGAGAATTCTGAGTAGTTAAACTGTACAGTATTGGGGACAAATTCTACTTCAGCTGTAATAGAATACTTGTGACTACTACAATATATAATTCGATTACATTTTGTAGTAGTCACAAGTATTCTTTTTGTTTTTTTTTTATAGTTTGTTGAGTACTTTTATTGTGTTAGAATCTTTATATTATGTTTTGTAACCGGAGAATTATTTGGGAATTCGAATGAAAACGAAGCGAAGCATTTCTACATAGAATGTTTCTAACAATATTTAAATTGTTTTATTTGTGAAGGATCTAAATGAAAAGTCAACAGTACGGTACAAAGTTTAATGTTTGCTTAGGATCCATAATTATTATCACCTGGAGACCTTACCAGTAGGGGCATGTCATGTAACAGTGGCACGTATGTTTAACCTTAAATATGTATTTAGGTTAATTATAATTATTAAAGAACAAAACACATGTTATTTTAAGTCTAATAAGTATGAAATTACAGTAGCAAGCTGTTTTATAAAAGAAAAGTGATTTATAACACAACTACCAACAGCGGTGCCTCACTACGGTTTCATATTAAATTTTATTATGCACAATTTTCTATCTAGCTAGATAGATATATTAGAAATATAAAATTTAAAGTGCGCGGAATAAATCCCAAAAATACATACAATTAAATCTGTGTTTTGTTAAAAAAATATACACTTTGTTTCTGTAACTTCATGTCTTTTTCTACTCGAATGAAGCAAGCAGGAGGTGGAAGGTAGCGACTAGATTTTATGCCTTGGCTCGCCAATTTTACGTCCCAAATGAATTAATGGTGGAAAATACTGCCATACATTGGGCAAAATATTGTCATTCCTCGATTTTTTCGAGTCCTTCTGAATAGTCATGATGATATTGGCCTGGCGTTTATAAACTTAATAAAATTATTGCTTGTAACTATAGCAATTGCAAAAAGAAAAGAAAAATACTTTATGGAATGATAAGTTGTACTAGTAGGGAAGTTTCTATTTATTTATCCTCTTTGACGCCCAATAATTCTTGAAAACCGCTTGTGAAATTTATTCAACCTTTATAAGATTCGTTGGCTGTCGACTAATTTTATACGTATCGCTGAACAGAAAGGGAAGGTACCCTGAATAGGAAAGGGAGTGATCTTGTTTAAACAAGTACGTTCAGATCACAACCCAGCCTCTGGCTATTTTCATAGTAACTTTCTATTTGATCATAGCCCTACCAATAGGTAATGCGGACTTCAAACCTTTTCTTTTTCAAACCAATTTGCTCAATTTTTTCGTCACTGTTGATATTAGTTACTCATTAAGTACAACATAATTACTGAAATTAAGTACAACATAATTCCAAATAGTAATTTTTGACGTAATCGATATTTAAGAACAAACATAAAATTATTTTTGATCGAAATAACTGATTTATTTGTTTATAATAATATGATATATTATTAATTTAAGTTAACCCTCGTTTGCGCAATAAATCAGAGGCTGAGAATTTAATAACTGTTTTAATAATTAATATTTTCATTTCCGACTACGAAACCAGTAGCTAATCTCGTTTGTTTTCCTAAATATTATAACTAAATTAAATAAATCTTTTAATTGTGTCGATTTCAAATTATTTTACTTTCAATTACGTATTAATAATAATAATATATGCTTCTAGCAATTATAGTCTCCTCCTTGGGTGTTCCTGTGGTAAAGTTCCCCGTTTCGAAATCACACCAATGATTTTTCGGGATAAATATCGATGACTGATAACATTCTGCCCGGTGTATAGCAAAAGGTTCACCACCTATTTCCATTTAGGACATAACATAACGATTCGGCGAGTTGAGGCTAAACAGCCGCTGTCTACACCTTCGGGTAAAAAAAACATGAAGTTATATTGTTTTTGTATGTTATTAGCAACCGTTTTTATTTTTACGCGGTGATCTAGAAGACCAGTTAAGCATCAAGTTTGTTTGTATATAAATAGTAATCCAATACTAATCAGTGCTGTGATAGGTACTCCTAAATACTGGACAGAGTATTACCAATACGTACGGTCGTATGTCTAATAATACCGTGTCATCGGACGGCAATAGTCACTCAACATTGAGTTGGATGTGAGCTTATTTGATCGTTCTATTTCCTACGGGATTGGCTCTTAGTCGTATCTTGCATGAACTGATTACTGGTTTATATTAGAGTGCAGAGATAGCTCTGCGGCTCTGATAAACTTATTTTAGAACTTTTGTCTCTCTGGTCCAGTGGTTTATCACTGCATTTATGTACCAGACGTCACGGTTTCGAATCGTGATGGTTCAATAGTGACGAGAAATCCTTTTCTAATCTATGTTTAAAGAAATCCTACCTGTTTTTATAGGTTACATGACTGTTTTTACAGGTTACATAATCGTAAACAACATTCCAAATATGCACCTAATTTACAAAAGGCAAAAATAAATCTTTATAATTAAATCTGATATTTTAAAAAAATGGAATAGTACGCCACTCTTATTTCAGGATCCTGAGTACCATTCAAACTTCGGCGCAATACTGCATTTAAACGGCAAATATGCAGCAGCGGCGTCGTCATATCGGAGGGCACTACAACTGCAACCAAATGATGAAATAACAATTACAAATTTGAAAAGAGTGCGTTCTATAATGAGCAAACAACGTAGAAAATAATTACTGTTTAATTTAACATATATATGTATATACGCCTCATAAAAATCGTCACAAGGAATTCATAAAAAACAAAGAGTCAATTGCCAAAAAACATATATTAAGTAACAGATCTATTTATTTTGTGCATTAATGTATATAAAGCGATTTAATATTATAAATTATAAATTTCAGGCTCTAATAGCCAGCTTGTATATGAAGACCAAAAATTAATACTAGTGTAAACTAAAATCAATTATTTGGAACGGTTAAACAGGTATGTTTCTGGAATCACCTGGCTATTTAAATAATATTATCGATGCTATTTTCTACATTCCATTAAATAAGATATAAATATTAAATCATTATAATTATATCATTATTGTAAATGTTATATAATTAGCTTGTTATTCAATAATTATTATGACTATATAAGTTTTCTTCATTTAATTATTAAATGTAAAAAGTTTGTCATTTATGTTCATTACGGCAAGGCCTCATCATTTATAATTCTTGAATGAGATAATTAAAAATATTTAATACGTTATTTAAATTGACTGCTTATTATATTTTGTGCTATACTTTTTACGGATGTTATTTATGATCTTAAAATACCATTTTTTTTGTATTAAAATCTGTATCGATTCTAAAATTGTTTGGAAAGTTTTTAAAAAATGTTATAAAAGTAGCTTAAAATTATTGTGAATATATTTTTTAATCGAAACAAATTATGTTAGTGAAATAAAAAAAAATATAATTCTTCAAATATTATCGTAATGTTCTTTAGTTTTGTCTTCCAGTAAAATCAATCTTTTACTAATACCGACTGTGGAATACAGTACATAGATATTATTAATTTATTAATATGCCTAATTAACACAATTTAATATGACGTATAATAATTCACAAATACATTTATTTTTACAATAATAATAGTTTGTTTTATAAATCGGATTCAGAATCAGATATAATACGGCCTAAGTGTTCTCTGTAACTCTGTTTTTATCAAGAAAATGCGCCTACGTGAATTGAATAGGGGACGCATAAATAAATACATAGAAACGTGCAAAATGTTTTTCTTTAATTACAGATAGAAGTGGGGGTAGGTTTTCAAAATTTTATAAACTTAATTAATTGCTATTTTGTAATTTTTTTATTATACCTCGGGGTATGCTTTTTTGGAAAAAAAAATAAGAAATTAAACTGTAAAAAATTAAAACAATACCTATAACAATACCTGCGGCAAAAATAGATCTTCACAACCGCCATCAGATGGGAGTGACAGCATTTTACGCGTGCACGGCTTATCGAAAATCGCTTAAGCTATTTAAATACCAATGTAGGCTATAGATATTTAGACAACAACTTTTAACTCCGATTTTTTTTTCTGAGTTCAAGTACGGAGCGTGTTTTTGTTTCCATGAATAATAATTAAAAAAAAATATTATTATTAGAGAGTTATTGTTTATTTTGTTTTAAGAAAGTGTGTTAAATGATTTTATTTGGTAAGGCATTCATTAATTTACTACCCTACAGTTAGTTAATAATTTGAACGTCAGTTTGGACGTAGCGAAGGCCTTCAATCAGGTTTGGTACAAAACACTTCACTCGAAATTTCCCTGTTTCTTGGGTTCCGGAGAAATTATGTGATTGGGTCTCCAGTTTTCTCGCGGCTCAGAGCATTGAGGTCGCTTTCGACGGGTCATGCTCCAACTTACTACCCGTGAATGCTGAAGTGCCCCAGGGCGCTTCTATGCTATACCCTTTACTGTTTCTTCTGGCAAACGAGCAAGTTGGTCACCTAATGATAAGCAACTATCGCTGCTCATAGACACCAACATCGCAACATATATATTTTTACAGTTGTGTTGCCGGCTTTTAAGCAAGAGGGATGAGAAGGGAGGGGGACGGGGTAAGGCTCCAGATATCTCTCTCACCAACCGAAAAGTGCCATGAATTTGTGTGACATTTAACGTCCATATTCTGATAGGTTGTTATATTTCGCCAGTCGAGCTGACCCATTCATGGAGCAAGGTGCATGGCGCGTCCATTTTCGGATATTATTTTAAATTTGATCCGCCCACAATGACCTTTATAGAAATTTGTCAACGTAACAGTGAGGCCATTTATTTATATTTTTATTGTGAAAGTCACGCCATACTCGCTACGTCAAGAACTAATAAATTCTTGTTAACGAAATCAATTGTTGAATTCACTTTATCGAAGATCAGAAATAAATATTAAGTTGTTTTGATAACAAAGTTTTGATTAAAAATAATATTGTATGAAAAAGTTGGGTATATGCATTTTTCTCTAGCCAATGAATTGTGTTTTAAATTACTCTGTATATAAATGTATCAGAAATATATGGTCATAATATATACAGCATGAATTATAATTAACAGTGTGATTTATTCTATCTGCTCCGAAGACCGGAAACTCACCCGACCTTAACCCTTAAATACCTTCTATTATCTATAACATATAATTTATAGGTTCACGAATATAGTCACAGCAATTATGAACACGCTATGTGTTCCTTACAAACTGTACTGATATATAGAGATAGCAATTACTTTAAAGGGATTTGAAATTTGATTTATATATTACATTACAATATATATCAATATAATCACGGCTTTTTTCACCCGAAAGTGTAGGCAGTGCCTGTTAAAGATCAACTCCCTTGATGTTGAAATGGTGGCTTGTCAGTTATCGATATTCAAAAGTTACGAAAAGTTAGTGGTGTGAGCCCGGTATCGAACCCATGTCTTCTTGATTCAGAGACGACTACTAATACTACTAGCAGTCAATAATTTAAATAAAGCTAAAAACAGTCGTATAATATTAAGATGCTATTACTTTAATTTAAATTAGAACAAAGCTGTGTATCTGATCTCATAAATACGAAATGAAGGAATTAAAAAAAAACTTTTATAATAGGAATTGTTTAATTTTTAGCTAACTTTAACTCTGATAACTTTGGTAGTTACTGTCAAAAGAATTTTTTTCTATAATAATAATAATACTTATTCAGATAATTTTAAAGTCTTGCTTGAATAAAACTAATATTTGTGGGTTAAATGTGTGTGACTTAAATTTAAAGAATGACTAAGAAGATATACAGTGAAAAGGAACTGTGTCAGAAAACAGAGTTTTGTTGGAAGACGACATTGAGAGCCATAAAAACCGACTCGGGATGAAGCTTGTAAAGATATTTAATAATAATATGTTATGTCTAGTTTTTGTAACTTCAAGCCCTGGGTTCATGAAGGTCTAGGCAAAATTTTTCGGATTAATATACGCTGTGTGGGGTGATGGAGCCTAATGTATCAATGTAACTATATCACATTTAACATTCAAGAGTCTTCTGAAAAGTGATTATGTCACCGAGGCTGCTTAACATATTGGACATCAAATTATTTAATTACATATTTTTAAATATTGTTATAAATGAGTACATAAGTACTCATGATTTCCAACTTAAATGATCATATTGTTTTACGAAGTTTGAAACATATCTATGTCATGTTTATATAGATATACATACGGACATTATTGTTATAACATAAAATGAAATGTTAAATAAAACTTTGTAAATAAAAAAAAGGTAAATATATAAGGCGCATAATAAAACGATGTAAAAAAATAACGTTTATATTTCTACTTAAAAAATAATTGTTTTGTTATTTTACTCCTCACACCTGTGACAATAAATGTAAAATTACGCTTTGTAGTAATAGACGAATGCCAAACAAAAAATAATTCAGTTTTCATTTAGCTTTATAAAAACTTTTCGAACGAATAAATATTTGAGTATTTAAAGGACATTTTTGTAATGTTTAAAACGAGGGTTTCTCAACGAAATATAAATGTTTTCTATGAAAAAGAAATCTATGTATATATTATTATTAGGTATTATTATAAAATGGCGTCTAAACGCACACAAGATAAAATACCAAAAAGGTCCTTTAAAGTAGGTTTCATATCAGGATTAAAAGATAAAAAGATTGTAATCATTGTTAAAAAAAAAAAAAAAAAAATTCAAAAATGTCGTTCTCTTATTTAAATTTCGAACGTTATCGGTTTGAATTGTATAAATTGATTCATTGTTTGACTTTGAAAATGTGAAATTATTTACAATATAAATAATTAGGAAGGTACATTGTGAATATATTAATTAAAAAAAATATCTATGCTTACTTATACAAGTCAATATTATGTGATATTATTGATAATTTTAATTTGTTATTTCAGTGCGCCCACCTCATTAATTAAAAGAATATAAAACTAAAGTTCCTTCTAGGTTGATTTAGTATGTGTGGATATTTCATTTTGTTATAAATTTTGGGAAATTTAGCAAAAAAAAAAACATAGCTATATAATTTCGCAATAGTAAATAATATATTTTAGTAGTGGTTTATATTGTTTGAAAATGCCGAAAATATAGCGTTTTCTATCGACTAATATCAATAAGTTAATATTATTGTTACTATCATATTATATCTATATGAGAATAAACGGTAATTTTAATCATAATTATGTTCTAATATATTTGTATCTGCCTTCCGCATCCAGGCAGAGAATCGGATGTTGTGGCGCAAATTGGGAGAGGCCTATGTCCAGCAGTGGACTGCAATAGGCTGATGATGATGATGGTATTTGTATAATGATATATCTATTTCAGAAATACGAATTAGTAACATTGGTATATTCTGACTTTTGGTTTTAACGTATTAAAAATCTTCATATATTGCCTACTTATTTAACCAAATATCTATAACCCAGTGACTCTTTTATTAAAATATTTACTATCTATGACTTAATTCTATTATCAAAATATGTAAGAATCCTTTGATCATCTCTTACTTCACAGTAACGGAAAGAGATGGAGTGGCATCATTCTCTAGAGTAATGCTGTATGCATT
Source organism: Euproctis similis (assembly GCA_905147225.2). Classification (NCBI taxonomy): domain Eukaryota; kingdom Metazoa; phylum Arthropoda; class Insecta; order Lepidoptera; family Erebidae; genus Euproctis; species Euproctis similis. Next base: position 11,819,070 of record LR990114.1, on the reverse strand, counting down.
GCTAGTACTAATGTGGATACGGTTATATTAATTATTTACAAATATTTTAGACGCTACTTAGTACCTTAATGTGATTAAAATAAGGTTCATAATAACAGTAGTAAAATGAAAAGTATTTATATGATACCTCGATTCTGTTCTATTGGTGGGCGCACTTCAACCTTTGTGCGTTTTAATTATTTTGTATGGGCAGTAATGAATTTGCGTTTTCTTTGAAGTCCATTTAAAAATATATATAAGTTATTTCATTAAATTCATACTCTGACCTAAAGTCAGAACTATATTGTTTTCAAGGCCTGCGCCTTGAAAACAATATCATCTTTAAAAAAATATTAATCAAAAGTAAAAAAAAAACCTTTTGAAAATAAAATTGCTAAATTTTGGACAAATCCTACCTATACAACATTAATTAATATTTAACAACACGTGACCTGAGTATAATCTTTTGTATAATATTTTAGTGTTTTAATATTAGTTTTGTATGACATTATGATTATCACACTTCCAGTAAAGATTAAAAACAAAGTTTTCTCCTCTCAATACTCCATAACTGCTATAACGAATAATTGTAATTAAGGAATTGTAATCATTACTACAGTTTTTACTTAATTAATTATTAAATTAAAATTAGGTAAGTATGTATATTTATGGCGTTATGCAAGTAAACCTGCAAATTCCCAAAGTGATATTATATGTTGGTAATTTTGTAAATAAAAGCTTCAATATTTTATATATTGTTTTATTTCTATATCATACAGCTATTATTTTAGAATATTTAAACATACTTGTAGCATACTTTTTTTACTGGAAATTTTAAGAAAGTACCTATGATATATTTTTAAAACTCACTAATAACAGGATCTACCAATCGGATTAGAAAATTCAACTCTCAATTCACAACTCATTTCTGTGAGTTAAAAATTCTAAAACAGCATTCTTCAACGTCACATCCTACAAAAAGCTTATAGGTGTGTTATGGTCGTGTTTTTTTTAATAATATAATAATACTTTTAGAAAATCATCTTAATTGCAAGATCGATCTTAAGCGGTTAAACATTCCGCTTCTAAATCAAGAAGTCGCAGGATCGAATTCTGGCTCAGACCATTGACTTTTCGAAATTCTTTTCGAAAGTTAAATGTGATAAATATTGATGACTAAATTATAATTTAGTCATCAATATTTATCACATTTAACATTTAACTGTTACGACGAAAGTATAATAGATCTTATGTTATATTAACGAATAATTTTATATCCGATCACTTCAGATTATGTATTTAATCAATATATATGATGTCGTAAAAGAAAATCAAGTATACGATATTGGTTACAGTATTGCACTCATACGAAGCCTTAGCAATATTTTATATCTATTGATATCTTTATCTATACATAAACTTTGCTATAAAAATAATACATGTCCAGAATATGTGACATTATTTATATACTTATAATTAAATGTCGACATATACTGAGCCACGCACTGTATTTTATGTCTGATAATTGGACATGGATTGTAACTTAACGCCTTTAATATTATGAGCAGATGAGACGGATTTTAGGTTTCATATAACTTAAACATACATAACTTCATGTCAAATTTTTTGCGGGGTAGGCAGAGAGAATTTAATACAATAATAAATCCATCGAGGGTTACATGATTTTCTATGTTAACAACTTATAAGATACTTATTCTACATGAGATCCTGAAATATGATATACATTACATCAGCAGGCATACAGCAGTTTTATTAATGGGATAGGGGGGCAAACGAGCAAACATGTCACCTAATGGTAAGGAACTAACGCCGCCCATGGATATCTACAACATAGATAGTGTTACAGTTGCAGGCCTTTAAAATGAAATAGTGAAAGGGGTCGGAGGTGGTATGGTCTCTGGCCGCGCGAAATGCGGCATGAGACACTATACGTCGATGTTCTGAGAGGTCGTGGTAATTTTTCGTTTTGTAATCGTGGCGATTTCGAAACGTTTTGTTAGCGTCCCAAATGAAATAGGTGGCGAACCTATAGCCATACCGGGCACAAGGTTATCAGTCATCGATATTATCGCACATAGCTTCTGAAAACAATTTCGAAAAGTCAGCGGTGTGAGCCTGGATTCGAACCTGTATAGCCTCGGTTGTCCAGTGGTCGAGCGCCCCGTTACTGAATCAAGGAGCGACTCGTTTATTCAGAAGCGGGGTGCTCAACTACTGGACCACCGAGACTTTAATAATAAATTATAACTTTATCTTTAATCAACACTGTGGAATATTAAACTCAGTTTAAAAAACAAACATCTCGTATGATTTCATTGCGAACAAACTCTGCGAAATAGATAGTTAAAATAAAACCAACAAAAATGCCAATAAGATTGTTTTTATATACAAAAACACGCTGATGTTGAAAATGATTACGCTTCTTATGATAGCGATATATATATTTTTTCTGCTTTCATCTAAGTTTGGATCTTATAGCTGCAAGAAAAGAGCGCGTCAAATAAGTTGGAAAAAAAGACACTTAGCCTACACACTCACGCCTTTTCTGTGTGAGCGATAGAGCATCCCCTAAGCTTCACAGTAATTTCCCCTGAAGACATTATTTTCCATGGTTCGCGCTCACCCCTCAGCCATTAACATTCGCTTCATCTTTAGTTTCCTTTTGTGTTACTATTTGATACTCTGTATTTCGATTTGAGATTTGTGTATTTTATTTTTGGATTAAACAGATTTATGTTATAAAGACAGTATAAGTTTTATGGTTTCCACTAACTTTAATGTTTCACTTCTGAATCGAGGGTTCGAATCCGGGCTCACACCAATGACTTTTGTAAATTCTTCTCGTAAGTAATGTGTGATAAATATCGATGACAACTTTGTGCTCGGTGTATGACAAAAGGTTAGCAACCTATTTCATTAGAGACGTAAACATTACGGCGAGTCGAGGCTTAACAGCTGCTCCCTACACCTTCCGCTAGAAAAAGTCGTGAGGTTTTATTTATCAGGAATGTATATATAATAGACATAATGCTATAAATTAGTAATATTTTTTTAGTTTTCGATATTCATAAGAAATAATTTCTGGTAGTATTTTTGTTTATGTGAAAGGGGAAAACGTCACCTGGTGGTAAGCGACCATTTTTGCCCAAAGACATGCTGCACTAATGACAGGGTCACAGTTGGAGAGCCGTCCTTTAGGATAGGATCGAGAGGAGAGGCGGTTCCCAGATACTTTTTGATTTATTGAGAAACATAAGTAACATTACAAACAATATTAAAAAAAAACATATTTCAACCAGCAAGGAAATTGATTTGCATGGAAAAATTAAAATTACTAATAAATTCTAATTCTTTGTAAAAAAAATATATATTAAATTCATACCTAAAAAATATAAAAAGCATATTTTACATTATTAGGTATATAAATTAAGTTATTCAAATATATTAATTTATCATCGAACCGGTATCCAAAAAGATCTAAAGCAAGAATTATTACTATAAGTTACAATATTCACACCTAAAAAATAATTATAATTTATACAACTTAACAACATTAAAAAAATAAATAACTCTGCGGTTAAATACGATTAGTATGATGAATTTCATTTGTGGACGAAATATGAATTTATAATACACTAGCTGACCCGGCGAACTTTGTTCCGCATCACAAGTAATAAATGAGTAAATTTTGGATATCATGAGGTTCAATTTATGCTATTTATCGGCTTTAACAGCTGTCCCGCTATGTTAATACTGCAATATCTTCGAAAATATTCGTTTAAATTGCATGCTGTAAGGGGCTAGGATCACTTATATTACACGCATATTCTATTTAAGACACTTAATTGGATGAAAATTTATGCTATGATGTTTAAAATCGCTTCGTAAATAGGCCATTATTTCTCGTAAAAAATAAAAAAATAAAAATGGTCATTGTGGGTTATCCCTAAGAGATAGACATACGCCCTCGCGGACTTTTTTGTAGACCTTTTAAAGGTGTATAATAATGTAGTACATTGTTTTCATTTATCACTTAGGGTTCAGGCAGCGTTATTGATTCAAGCTCTAAATCTTGAAAATTATCACTTTTTATAACTACACTATACATGAATTATAGATCAAAACCACCTCGTTGACACCCTCTAACTATTAAAAAAAACCGCATCAAAATCCGTTCCGTAGTTTTAAAGATATGCGCATATAAGGGGACAGGCAGCGGAAAGTGATTTTGTTTTATACTATGTAGGTAATGATTATTTTTTAACAAACCTTAAAAACAGTATACAAACTTAAAAAAAAAATACAATGATAGAATCACGCAGTTACTGCAGGAATTGGCCGACTTAACTTGTACCACCGGTACTCAAAACATAATTGTAAAGGGACTAATGCCACGTTTTGTTTGGTAAGTTAGGTTTCTGCAGGCCCAATACTTCTGCTTCTCCTCCCATTCTTGACACATTCTTATTTCACCTTAAAGGGCGGCAGGTATTGTGCCATTGTTAGCGGCGTTAGTCACCACCAGACTCGAATGCTTGGTTTACTGTATATCATCAAATATCTAACAAACAAATATCTAACAACGTATAAAAAACTCATATTTAACACGATCCACTAATTAAGAAAGTATAATTTTTCTGTGTACAGACACAAAGGTGAAACTTCAATATGCAACAAGTTCATCAGCAAAACTGAATTTACAATCAAAAGAAATACGAGAGAACGACGGGTGCCTCAGCTGAACGACGCGACGTGTCACAGTTCATTAATATTAATTGTCACCGGCAAAACCCACCGGCCACTGCTGCAGACTCCGTGCATAATTTCACTTGTACGTCCGCTACAAAATTTTAATTGCTCGACTCGCTACGGTACAACTTTGTTCAGTAATACAGTGACGAATGTACCACCCGGTTGGTTGTTTCAAATACAAATTAAAAACGGAAAAGTGTCACATACATCGCTTACTAAGTATAGCGACAGTTTAGTTGTAATGTAAACTTTTTTGGGCTACAATATTTATATATATATATATATATATATATATATTTTATGGGATAGGAGGGCAAACGAGCAGGCGTGTCACCTGATGGTAAGCAACCAACGCCGCCCATGGACACCAGCAGCACATATAATGTTACTGTTGCGTTGCCGACCTTTAAGGGATAGGGGAACGGAAAGGATGGGGAAAGGGGTTGGGCCTCCGGGTACCTCTCTCACCGAACGAAACGCGGCATGAGCCACTTTACGTCGATCTTCTGAGAGGTCGTGGTATTTCACCGGTCCAGCCGGCCCATTCATGCAGCGAACTGCTTGGCTCTACCACTTATAAGTTATTAGCGCAGTTATTAAGTAGGTAGGTTTTATTTTTTAAAAGTTTATGGGTACTGTTTAGAAATAGGTATCCTAGTACGGTTTTATTAACTTCACCTGTATGTGTGTGAGTATATATGTCATCAAACTCTCTATACTCGATTTTCTCCTGCTTTGAACGATTTGATTTAATTTATATTTTTATGCACACCTGTAGGAGGTTGATGAAAATGCATTAATTTGATCAAAACATCTGTTTAGAAGATTTCAAATATTCTAAAATTTCTTTCCCAATTGCTCTATCTCTCTTACTCTGATGCAAAGTTTCTAAATTCACATTCGAGTAAGAGTAAAAATTGTATAATTTTGTTTAATATTGATGTATAATGGTAGATAGAATAGAAGTCTCGGTGGTCAGTGATCGCGGGTTTGAATCCTCACATTGCCTCACACCAATGACTGTTCGAAATTTTTTTCGTAAGTTACGTGTAATAAATATCGATGACTTGTGCCCTTTGTGCCCGGTATAGCAATAGGTTCGCCACCTATTCCAATTGGGACATAAACATAACGGCGAGACGAGGCTTAATAGCCGCTGCCTGCACCTTCGGGTAGAAAAACGCGTAAAGTTATGTTAAGTTATAATGGTCGATATTATTTTATACTCATATCGTATTGTATCATAAATTAAAACTTCAGTAACACTCTCCAATTAAAATTACCATATACACGCCAAAGTACTTAAACTATTTATTTACTTCAAGTGTCGTTTTATCTGAATTTTCACATAACTTAAATGTTCAACCGACTTACAATCTTAAGGTGTGAATATTTATAATTATGTTGTAACATTTCACACAAATAAGTTCTGTTAAAGTGAACATTACTCATAAATTTATATACATAAATAATAATTTGAGTTTGCGAGGTCGGCGTACGGACTCCAAAGCCCAGAGCTTATTAAAAGCTGTCACAAAATGCTGGCTGCAACGCTGTAGAATTCCCCAATGAGTGTTGGTTACACTCATTGGGGAATTCTAGCCTATAATATTATTGAGTAAACAAGTTTTATTTGATACGAGATTCTTAATGTATTTATTGTTACATTTATCGTGAAGATTTATATATATGAAATATATTAATTTACTTTCTTATTTTGTATTTTTATTGTAGCATTCATGATTTATACAAAAATAATTTTATTTAAAATATTTTTAGCTTGCAAACTCTTAATTTTTGTCCAAGTAACAACAATCAATAATCTATTAACATAACATAACTTCACGCCTGTTGTTACCCGAAGGTGTAGGCAGCGGCTGTTAAGCCTCGTCTCGCCGTTATGTTTACGTCCCAAATGGAATAGGTGGCGAACCTATTGCCATACCGGGCACAAAGTTTTTCAGTCATCGATATTTATCACACATAACTTCCGAAAACAATTTCGAAAAGTCATTGGTGTGAGCCAGTGTCTGGAATCGAACCCCGGACCTCTGGATCAGAGGCCGTGCGCTCTCCCACTGCGCCACCGAGACTACTAGATATATCTATTAGATCTATAGATAATAATCTATTAGATTTTAGTTTTATCAAAAATAATTGGTTATTAGAAAGGATTTGAAATCAGATTTGGAATATTTTAATTTAAAAATTTTATGTATCTGTTGACTCTTTTTCTTACTGTGAAGATCTGTAATACTAATTCTGTTATGATTTGATTTATTAAACTTGCAATTTATAAGTGTAAGTATGTTTGTTTAGGTGAGATCTTGAAGTAGTGTACACGTTGAGTTTACATGAATCTGCACGACATAGCATATTGGTAAGTCGACTTGTAAAGAAAGTAGTTATTATCAATTTAACTACATAAATAGATCAGCTAAATTAATCATACTATTATTTACAATTTAATTAATTTAGTAGCAACAAGCTGTTACTATCCTATAAATAGTGTAATGAGGTTATAAGTTGATAGTTATTTATTTGTTTAGTGGTTGGTGACGAACCTATTGCCATATACCGGGCACAAAGTTGTCAGTCGGCCAATAAGATGTTACACAATGTTATTAAACATAACTACCGAAAAGAATTCCGAGAAATAATTGGTGTAAGGTTCGAAATCAACCCCATCATCATCATCAGCCAAGATCTGTCCACTGCTGAACGTAGGCCTCCCCCTTAGCACGCCATAACTCCCGGTCCTGTGCCGCTAGCATCCAATGACTCCCAGCGGTTCTCACTAGGTCGTCGGTCCACCTAGTGGGGGGACGGCCTACGCTGCGCAGTCCAGTCGATGTGCGATGTGGCCTGCCCACCTCCACTTCAGCGTGCTAACTTTACGGGCTATGTCAGTAACTCCCCTACGTCTACGGATCTCCGTATTTCGGATTTTATCTCGTAGAGAGATGCCGAGCATAGCCCGCTCCATAGCACGCTGAGCGACCTTGAGCTTCCTGATGAGGCCAGCATTTAAAGACCAGGTCTCTGTTCCGTAGGTCATCGTTGGCAACACACACTGGTCATAGACCTTGGTTTTTAGGCACTGACGTATTTTGGACGAGAAAATATCCCTAAGTTTTCCGAACGCTGCCCAACCCCACCACTTCTGAATCAGAAGCGGGAAGACCTCGACCACTGGATCACTGAAACTAATTTAGCTGAGATTAATTTAGATATGTCCTAAACTCATAATATAACTCTGTCTATTCCAACCTACTTGTATGAGCTGTAGATATGTTCATTACTAGTTTTAATTAGCATCTGTATTAGTTCATATTTTAAAGTTTTGAAACTTCGCAAGCTGCCGGCTGAATTTGAAGTGGTTGGTTTTGGGCGAAAGTTTTAACGCGAAGTTGATATCTCATGAAGCCGTTCAAATGTAAAATGTATTGTATTTAATCAGGCGTCTAAAAAGTAGATTTTAATTGGATATCTTTTAATAAAAACTAACCACTAGTTCTTCTTAAGGTTTATATCTACAAATAATATTTTGATAAACTGTGTATTACAATAACTTTAGCGTTAATTATTTATTTATAACGATAATTCTTGACTAAAAATATTTTTTTATAATTACACAATAACGCGATTTTTTTCATTACAATGGTCTTCATGGTATTAAGGTCAAGGACCCTATTTCTGCACAAAGATATCTCGGGTTCGAACACAAGCTATAGCATATAAGTGAAAGAGAAGTGCTTATGATCGATGACTGACAAAATTATGCTTGATTTATTGCAATAGTTTCACCAACTATTCTAATAAGGACGTAAAAAAATAAGCTCATCAAGGAATGAAGTATCATAAGACCTCTGAATCAGGACCGGTATATTGAAGCACTAAAACGTCGAGCCATTGGGCCGCCACAGTGTAAGTTACAGGCAGGATCGCGTTCCTACGACCCCGCCGTATGTCGAAGAAGTAGTTGCCTAGTGGTTTAAGATGGTATACGGTCGTATTTTGAAAGCCGGTAGTTTAATGCAGAGCACGACATAACCAACGGCTTCTCGCAGCTGGTACATATAAAAGGTTTTCCCTTTGTTTAAAAAAAAATACTTAGATCTTGTAGTTTGACTAGAAAATCTAAAAAAAAAACTTGCTTCTATACTTGTGATTAACTTTCTCATGCTCATCTTTAAACATTGGTTTTAAGTATCCTCTAATTTTTAGCACCACATATTTTATCTGCATAGCCGCAGGATCTTTTCATTTTCCAACTTTGAAAGCAATTAGTAAAGTAGTTGTAAAGTTTTACATCTACCGTTCAAGACATTCATTTGCTGAAACGAGTCTTTCTTTTTTAATCAGAATGGAACCGTACAATATCTTCATTCTGTGTCTTTTAACAAGATTTTTAACCAATGAAATAACGTGAAAATATTTAGAAATAAAAGAAGAAGATTAAATTAATTTAGTGAAAAAAAAAGTATACACGCTTATAAAAAAAATGATTACCAAAATAAGGAATATTAACGAATTACACTTAACTTCCGAAAACAATTTAAAAAAGTCATTCATGTGAGCTAGGTCCGGGTTTAAATCCTGATACTGGCTCATACCAACGACTTTTCGAAATTGTTTTCGGAAGTTAAGTGTGATAAATATCGATGACTGAAAACTTTGTGCCCGGTATGGCAATAGGTTCGCCATCTATTCCATTTGGGATGTAAACATAACGGTGAGACGAGGCTTAGCAGCTGCTGCCTACACCTACGGGTAACAAAGGTGTGAAGTTATATTATGTTATGTTAAAAAAATGTTCCCAAATTAACTAATACCAACGAAGATTTTTATTTATTATTAAAATTAAGATGAGTTCTGTTCATTTATATAACATAACTTCACGCCTTTTGTTACCCGAAGGTGTAGGCAGCGGCTGTTAAGCCTCGTCTCGCCGTTATGTTTACGTCCCAACCTATTGCCATACCGGGCACAAAGTTTGTCAGTCATCGGTATTTATCACACATAACTTCCAAAAACAATTTCGAAAAGTCATTGGTGTGAGCCAGTGTCTGGAATCGAACCCCGGACCTATGGATCAGAGGCCGTGCGCTCGCCCACTGCGCCACCGAGACTGTTCATTTAAAAGCAATATATTTCATTTATTGACTTTTCTGATATAACAATTTATCTGAACAGGACAAAATAACTTCATGGGCTATTTCCGAATCCTCTCTCCAATTCCATACAAAACCGTTCAACCGTTAAGGCGTGAAGTGTTAACAATCCTCTAAGTATTTGTCATCTTTAGTAAATCTACTGAGGTTTTATTTGTTCCCATTCAGACAGTTATCACCAGGTACTCATAATACTGAAGTACTCCATACTAACGCATCAAAGAATAGCTCAAGGTTAAATACAAATGTAACAGGGTCTGGTCATTACAGAAATTGGACAGACACTATTAGGGATCTACTATTAGTCTTTATTGGAAAAATAAATGTTATAGCAACCGTTTTTGTTTGTTCTAAATTTTTCTCCATATTTTGTTTGTAACAAATGTTACAATCTATACATATAATAAAATTGCAGGAGGGTCAAAACTGTACATTGAATATTAGTTTTTAGAACACTAGGAGATGATCAACAATCGGTACCGAACTTAAAAATATGTTTATAAGAATTTTTGTCTGTTTGTCTATTTATCTGTCTGTTTGTATGTTTGTTACGGATTAACGGATAAATATACATTTTTGCATGAATATTGCCAAGAGGTCGGGTCAACACATAAGCTAAGTAACATCACGCTATCACTAATTGGGGGTGAGCAATAAACCCTTATAATGGCACAGGCACAGTTTTTTATTGCTTTATAGCGTCCACGCAGGCAGATATATATATCACACATAGCTTCTGAATATTATTTCGAGAAATCGTTGGTGTGAGCGATGCGGGGAGCTCGACTACTGGACCACCGAGACGACCAAAATAAAGGTTAACCTATTTGAAGTCTTCATGGTGCCCTAATAAGAATAATAAGATTCCGTGAAGGTCAAAAGTAGAGCTGTGTCATCGTTTAATCAAGAATAACACCTCTTAATACTGTAAGTCACCATATAGATAAGGTAAACGGGCACAAAGCTACCCACAAGTCTCTCAAAGCTTCATTACCACGACTTCGGACATATCAAGGCTAACACAACACTTAAATGCCTATTTTCCGCTTACGCCCGGTATTATGCAGGATCTTAAGAAAATCTTCGACCTAATTAGGGAGTCGACCGACCCATTTTGCTGTAGGTATTAAAAATAAAATATGTTTCGGTTTTGATGAAACGTAAATCATTTTATATCTCGAAAAGTCATTAATAAATGACATAATTATTATGATTGTATGAGACCCGTATTTGTACTTTGAAGATATTGCAGCAAAATTAATGTACCTAGATGTCCTTATTGTGGCAATGAAACCAAAAGTATTGTTAATAATTTTAGTGTGTCCATCTGAATGTTTGTACTCGCAACAAATAAAAAGTTTACCTTCATCTTTAACACTAGATAGCAAGTACTTCAAGAAAATATTTAGGCATCATTTTACTAAAAATCTGATGTTGTGTGAAATAAAATGAAATGCAAATTCCCGATTTTTTCCTATTAACGTTAGTACAATACTAACGTTAAAAAATCGGGAATTTCAACATCAGATTTATACTAAAATAATGCCTAATTAAAAAAAAACTGATGTTGTGTGAAATAAAATGAAATGCAAATTCCTGATTTTTTCCTATAAACATTAGTACCTACAATGTATCATCATCAGATTTTTTTTAACATGGCATATTTAATAATAAAAAAACATTAAAAAAAATATGTGAATACTTTAATTTTGGAATTAATTACATCATGAAATCCCTAAAGAAACTTCTTAGTAGATATCATATAGAATACAAATTAATTAGATAAACTAGATTTACGACCTTACTCAAGTCCCAACAAGAAGACATGAATCGAAACGTATCTTATGACAGAACGTTTGTACTGATAGTAATTATTATCAAATCACAATAATAATTTTAAACACAAACCAAAGATTGAATGAATAATAACGATTTGTGTTGTTAGGATTGGAGGCAATTAGTAGCAGCAAAGTAAGTTGAAATGAGATCGCGTGAGGCGCTGAGTAGATAGCAGTTCGGAGTAATTACGATTGTTGTGAATGCCGACAATCACTTAAGGCACCTTATCTGAAGGTCTACTTAACGTGCGGACTTACTTATTAAGTCATAAATCGTGGTTAAGTCACGCAAAAAGCTATAGACTATACCGTACGGTGCGAGTTATCTACACCTCGGCATCTAATTAAGAAAATCTGTTTTTTTTTTTGTTTTTTTTTTACCCCAATCGGAACTTCAAACTATAGGGTAAGTAGTATACATGTTATGAAGTAAACTGACTTCCTTTTTTTTTTGAACACGCTCGCGATCTGAAATAAATGATAAGGAAATGTTGATAGCATAAATTTATTATATTTTTTTTGGACACAATATTCACAACGCCCCCTAGTATAAGTTAGGCAACTAAATGCTTGGTCGTTATAGAAGCTGGATATCTCTATGTTATTAATAGCTTATAGCACATAGAGAAACACCTAAAACGCCATAAAATCAGTTAGACTTTTATTAAATATTTGTACTCGGGTGGGGATCGAGTCGACCACTACTCCACAGTCGATTGTTTACCAATTCACCACGAGGCCTGCTTATTAATTTTAGTATTAATACATAACAAATATTTCATCAGTCATCTCGCTTTTGTTACCTAATATCACAATACCGCTGTTAAAATAGTTACTTACACGTATATCGTTAGTAATTATTGTGTGTTTGCAAGCGTAAATCACTTTGTTGTCAAATTTCTTGTAGTTTGAGATATATATACGTATATGGCTCTTAATTACATAGTTAAATATGCGAATAGTCTCGGTGGTTCAGTGGTCGATCACACGGCTTCTCAATTTAGAGGTCGCGGGAACGAATCCTGGCACACACCAATGACTTTTCGAAATTAATTTCGAAAGTTATCTGTCATAAATATTGATGACTGAAAACTTCGTGCCCGGTCTGGCAATAGGTTCGCCACCTATTGCGTTTTGAACGTAAACATAACGGCGAGTCGAGGCTTAACAGCCGCTGCCTACACCTTCGGGTAGAAAAAGGCGTGAAGTTATGTTATGTTATGTTATGTTGATATGCGAAATCTATTAATTGACAGGGTAATTTGCGCTTGGATTTTGTGATGTCTGGTCCCCTGATGGGTTTATCTACTGACTGGGCGTACATAGGCTATCTATTTAACAATTGGACAGTTAGTCTGGCACATGACAGCCAGATCACGTCCCCTCGGTCCAATGCAGTTGGATATACACGTAAATGGACGTCTGAACTGTCAGGTATTAACGTTGCTCGGTATATTATCTACGCATAAGAAAACACTTTGTTCATTAAGTATGAAATTTTTTGTCATATTACATTGAGTTATTTAAGAAAGAATGAAGTTTAGTAACATTTAACCATCTTTTTATGAATGACAACGCGTTTAATTAGAACTTGTTTTCTATTTATTTCCCGACATTTCGAACTCTTTACAGTTCAATATTCGTGAAAATGATCTCTGATAAATAGAAAATAAATTTTAAATAAACGCGATATAATCCATAAAAAGTTGTTTCAGTGTTATGAATGTGATTCGCGAAAATCTAAGAACTAAATATATAGTTTAGTTTTAAGAATAAAAGTTTTTGTTTTTTTTTTGTTAAGTATTATAGAATTGTCACATGTGATTTGTTGCAATTTTTAAAACTTTTCAGTGATATAATATTTGTCATATATTATTATTGTTACATCTGTTTCTTTTACACATGTTATGCATCACTTTATTTATTAAGTTTATAGATCAAGTGTTAAAGTCCTTGTTGGAATTCACAAGGGTGATTCATGAATTTTGTGCATGCAAATTATTCTCTAATTTGTATCCTTAGCGCTGTAAATGCATTTCTCTCCTGGCGTATGATAAACCACCAACTAAAACATTACCAAGAAGGGTTGACGTCAGGCAGGCGGCCGGTCATATAACACACAGCCAAAACTTTTGACAACATAGATAGTTCCTAGGAACTACTAGTAGAATGGAAAGTTAAAAGATGAAAAGATATTCCTATCAGCGATTAGACCGCCTTTTGCACATAGCTATAAAACTTATCTGTATTTAATTTCAAATCACATCTAACATTTATGAATTATCTATCAATTTATTTGCCTTGTGCTTATTATTTACTAGCAGACCGCGCGAACTTCGTACCGCCATATTTTAGACATTTTACACTAAAAAGATTATTGCCGCGATCATATTAATACCTCAAAGCTTTCCTCATAAATGGACTATCTAACACTATTTTTTTTCAATTCAAGTTCCTGATACATACATACATAACTTCACGCCAGATCCCTTGCGGGGTAGGTAAAGGGTACAAAGCGTCATAAGGCACGAATATTACACACCTTAATGCTTAGCTTTTGATATTAGCGACTAACAACCTAGATATGAGGAAAATAATGGCAGTTAAAATATTAAGCAGTTAAATGAATGCATGAATGGGCTCAACCGGTAAAATACCACCACCTCCCAGAAGATCGACGTAAAGTGGCTCATGCCGCGTTTCGTTCGGTGAGAGAGGTACCCGGAGGTCCACCTCCCTTCCCCATCTTTCTCCCTTAAAGGTCGGCAACGAAACGGTAACACTATAAGTGATGCCGGTGTCCATGGGCGCTTTCTCCTTTGCCCTCCTATCCCATAAAAAAATTATTATCAACTTCAATCAATAGCAATACCAGGGACTTTGTCAGAAGTTTTTTGTCAATCTTTAGTTTTTTTTAATACTACTTGAACCTTTTTTTTATTTGTTATTGTCGTCGATTTAAAAAAAAACCTGGTCACCACATGTTCTTACCAGTATGGCTAACTTACAGTGAGTGTTTTTTTATATTTTAAATGATGTCGACTTGGCACCTTAATATTACTCTTTCTATATTTCTATATTTCTCAAAATAAATTCACTAAATTTTAAAAGAGATCACGATATTAAAAATGTAAATATATATAGATGGGCAACTATGTGGTATGCAGACGTGTATCAAACTCGCTAAGTCTTTATATTTTAACAAAAGACGCCAAGATTGAGGTGCGTAGGGATATCTTGCGCTTCGTCCATTTAAATGAAGTTGCAATATTGTAAAGAATTATAGATAATATTATAATATCTGCGTGAAGAGCTAACTATAAACTAACTCTAGCTTTGACCCGTGACTTTGGTTACTTAAGTATGAAAATCTTTTTGAATCTTTTAATATTCGCGTTCCATATTACATAAATATAATGAACGGAAAATAACGCGACACATTTAGGTAAACAAATTATCTGTCTACTTGTGACTACGGCCAGTGCAACCAGGCCGAAACGTCAAGCCAATAATAAAAGTAAGTATTTGTTTACCTACACTTGTCGTGTTATTTCCCGTTTATTATACTCTTAAATAGATCAAATTCTAATCTAATGTGTCTAAATAGACACGGGGTCACAGATGTTACAGGTTCACATTACCTATTAATTATTACAAAATAAATATACAAATACCTAAGACGATTAAATACTACAAACTCATTAGGACAAAAAGAAAAAAAAAGTCTAAGAAAATTAAAAAAAAAATTACCTGCCAGCTATGAGCGGCGCTCATGACCGAGTCGGGCGGGTCTCCCGAACATAAATATATATGTGCGCGGAATATTTGCCTAAGAAACGAATACTTACATTTTGTATTTTGCGATATCTTTTGAATTAAGTGTCCGAATTGAGTCATTCAAAAAGTTCTACAAAAGTATTGAATCTATCTTTACATTGAAGTAATTTATTTTGAGTAGAGTTAATACCAAAGTACAAAATAAAGAACTTTTAAAACGACCTCATTATAATTATTTTTAAAAATTCAAAAAACACTTATTGTGCGATAACTACAATAGTTAGACATATGGCGTCGCGGACTTTTCTGTCGACAATTATATGTTCTGTAAAAGTGTAGTACATTGTTTTGTTCTATAATAAATAGTTTTTGCAGCGTTCGCGATTTAAGAATTTTTTTCGGGTCTTTTTCTTACACCTTGGGTTACATTATTGAACTTATAGTAAGGATCCCTAATTTATTTGAAAATATAATATAGCCTAAAGCCTTCCTCGATAAATGGACTATACACCAGTGAAAGAATTTTTGAAATCGGATCGGTGGTTTCTGAGATTAGCGCGTTCAAACAAACAAACAAACAAACTCTTCCGCTTTATAATATAAGTATAGATTAATTTATAATAATACTAGCTGACCCGGCGAACTTTGTTCTGCATAAAAGTAATAAATGAGTAAATTTTGGTTATCATGAGGTTCAATTTGTGCTATTTATCGGCTTTAACTGCTGTCCCGCTATTTTAATACTGCAATGTCTTCGAGAATATTCATTTAAATTGCATACTGTAAAGAGACAGGATCATCTATATTACATGCACAGTCTATTAAGGACACTGAATTGGATGAAAATTAATGCTGTAATGTTTAAAATCGCTTCGTAAATAAGCCTTTATTTCTCGTAAAAATAAAAAAATAAAAATGGTCATTGTGGGTTATCCCTAAGAGATAGACATATGCCCTCCCGGATTTTTTTGTAGACCTTCTGAAGGTGTTTAATAATGTACAACATTGTTTTGATATATCACTTAGAGTTCAGCCAGCGTTTGCAATTAAAGTGCGAAATCTCGAAAATTATCATTTTTTCTTTAGAACATCATATATGAATTATAGATCAAAACCACCCCGTTGACACCCTCTAACTATTAAAAAATACCACATCGAAATGCGTTGCGTAGTTTTAAAGATATAAGCATATAAGGGGACAGACAGCGGAAAGTGACTTTGTTTTGTACTATGTAATGATGATGATTAACTTATTGTTAATTTAGGTAGGGCTCGACTTTTTCATGTTCTTTTAGAAGTAAAGTTATAAGAAAATTAGATTTATAAACATTTAATTTTTCATAACATAAAAAAACCATTTTGCTCTCAAACACAAATTTCATAACAATAATTATATTTCTTACCCATTATGAATAGTCTTAGGACTTAAATATTCTGTACTATTTTGAAACCGCACTAAAATGATTAATTTATAAAATGCAATTTACTAAAGTAGAGTTGAAATTAGAATTTCCTTAAATATAATAGCTAACCATCACCACTTACGTCTTTAAGTTATTATCCACTTTGAAAATAATCTAGCTAATGTAACAACCCATTAATATATCTACAAGTTGATCAAATCGATGTTATCGTAAACGTATCAGCTTTTTATTTTAGTACTCACATTATAAATTAATATAATATTTTGTTTATTTATTTCTAAGATTTTCGCGAATCTCACACATTGATCAAAACAACTTTTAGGATTATATCGCGTTTATTTCTTACTTATTTATATTTATTTCCCGACGTTTCGAACTCTTTACAGATATCATTTTCACGAGTGAAAAATAAACGCGATATAATCCGAAAAGTTTTTTTGATCAATAATATTTTGTTGTTTTATTTTTACGACTTGATTAAAGAACATTTATCATGATATATTTTTTTATCGTGTCACCTTCTGATATTATTGGCGTAAAGTTACTAAAATTTTGTATTATCATGATGTCAGGTGCCTAGTGTATAAGTAGTTCTTTTAAGGTTTTTTATTGAATAGGTGGACAAACGAACAAGTGAGTCACTCGATAGTAAGGAAATACCGCCGCCCATGAACACCCATGTAGAATGGGACGAGGGGAGAGGGAGATGGGCCTCCGCACTCCTCTCTCACCGAACAAAACGCAGTATGATCCATTTTACGTTGATATTTTGAGAGGCCGTAGTAATTCGCCGGTTGAGTCGGCCCATTTATGTGAACTGCGTGTCTCTAACTGTACCTGTCGTCATCATCATCATCATAAGCCCTATTCAGGTCCACTGCTGGACATAGACCTCCCCCATAGAGCGCCACAACTGCCGGTCCGCTCAATCATGGGGGGTTTTTGCCATAATTGCCACGCTTGGCAGGCGGGTTGGCGATCGCAGTAGGCTGTATTGTCTTGAGAGAGAATGCTGCTGCCCATTCTTCTAGCTTTTCCCTTAGTCGCCTTTTACGACACCCACGGGAAGAGATGGGGTGGCGGTATTCTAAGCCGGCGCCACACAGCAAGTCGAATTAAAATAAAAGAAATAATGGATTTAATATTTTTTTTCAGTTTAAAAAGCATGTTTTTCTAATCTAACATTGGTTAATATTAAGTTTGGTAAGTATAACATAATTTCCTCACGCGGTTTCGCTTACTATATTTGAGCGATTTTGTACTGGTGTATACCTACCTTCTTAATGGACGTCCATGTTTGAGATTGTGCTGAATCCCCTGATGAAAAATAGGATTTGAGTGTAAGTATTATGATGTTTCTTGAAAAAATATATTTAAAAGTGTCTAATTATTGTTAAATTTGTAGAGTTCAACTGGAACCAGACCTCCAAAACAGAAACCATTCACTCAATCACTAAACAGTTAATACTCTTTCGAAGAAAAATACAATTTAAATTATTAGTATATGCCTTAATATTTATTTGGAATTTTCGCAAGAATAAAACATAACCCTAACTTGCCTATGCAAATTAGATGTTTTATTTGCATACGTACATAGCTTTCAGTGGGTTATTAAACACGAAGTCGCTTGAGTACACATCGTAAATCACACAAAACTAGCGGCTTTGGACCAAATTTGCCTTTCTAATTTCTACTGAATATACACATATATATAAGTAAAAAATCAGTTGTCTGTAAAGCCGGTTTACTGACGATAATTGAACGTGACAACGTCATAAGAAATTACTGATGGAATGGTCTCATTTTTCAAAAGAAATTTTTAATTAAATTACGACAGTTAACAAATTTTAATGAAATTTGTGGTGTTCCTAAATGAAACGCCGCAGAGCTAGGTAACACCCCATCGAAGTAACACTGCATCGAGGTAACGACGCATAGAAGTAACGACTGATCGAACTGATCGAGGTATCAACGTATCAAAGATCATCTTTTTTCGTGCTTGCAGTCGGCTCCATCGAACTATAAACTGTCACGCCAAAAATATAGATATAGAAAGTACTCATTATTATTCATTACAGTAATATTTACATATTACTCAAAGTACTCATTATTACTAAGTATAAAAACGGTTGAAAGCTTTACTTTTATTACAATTATAAAAAAAAATGGGGTGAATATTTAATAAAATGATTTGTAATGGTCATTTTCATATAATTTTAATGAAAATTACATTTTAGAAATGATATAATACATAGATATCGTATTTTTTTATAATTATTAACCCTATAATTATACATAGATAAGAGTAGTTTCTTTGAATAAATAAATAACTCAAAAGAATAAACACTATCGTTGTACATGTTGGTTATTTCATGGAATTATGAAAATGGCTTTTTTTGTTAAGGCAGTGGAATATCTTAACTCATAAGAAATGACTTAAACCAAATTCATTGCTTAGCTTCACGGTAATAATCTTGCGAGGTAGGCAAAGAAATCAAAGCACCAGTATGAGAGAAACTAAGATAGTGGAAGAATAATGGTGATAAAGAAAGCCGGAAAAAAAGATAGATGAACTGTGTATTATTATGAAGGGAGTAAGTGAAGAGTTGATAGAAGATCATAAAAAGGACAACATTTTGTGCTGACCCCACTTAACAGTGGGATAAGGGCAGAAAGATGATGATCCACCACAGCATTAGTGAATATTGCTGATGATATTCGGTTAGGCATGGATTGCGAAAATCTTACAGTCTTATCTCTCCTCAACTTCAGTAATGCTTTTAATACTGTGGATTTCCTGTTCCTGCTTGGCAATTGCTTGATTTCATAGTTACCTGTTTGGACAACGGCAACGTGTACGAATTGATGACAGATATTCCGATTGGGCTAGCACTACTGCCGGTGTACCACATGGTGGCGTTCTCTCTCCTTGCTTCTACTCGTATTTGAAATTTTTATAAATTCGATATCTAGAAACCTAACTTCTTCCTACCATCTTTATGCAGACGATTCGCAGATTTATACCCAGGCTCCACTAAATACCTTGTGGCAGGTGGTGATGATTATAAATACAGACCTGGAGCAAATTTGCGACTGTAGCAATAATTATGGCCTTAGCGTAAATCCTCTAAAAACTCAACTATTTGCTATCGGCAGTTCCAGGATGCTCGCCAAGATAAATTGGTCAACACTACCTCAAGTTAATTTTAAGGGCATCATCTTACCAATAACCACGAAAGTTAAGAATCTGGGGCTTTGCATCGTGGGGATCGTGCATCGTGCATCGTGCTATCGTGGGGACCTCAAATGCAAGAGGTAAGCAGAAAACTGTTTGCTTCTGCAGCATCCTTGCGCAGGTTACAAAATTTCTTGCCTACTGTCACTAAAATTGCACTTGCGTAGTCTCTTCTCCTGCCTATCCTCGATTACACCGATGTCAGCTATCTGAATCTCACTGAAGCACAAGTTGATAAACTTGAGCGACTCCAAAATGTTTGTATAAGATTCATATTTGGTCTTCAAAAATATGATCATATTTCAGAATTTCGTAAAAAGCTCAAGTTGCTTCCTGTTCTTTTTCGCTGGAATATTCACGTTCTCACGTTGTTATATAACGTTTTATTTAATCCTACTTCACCTAATTATCTCAAAGAACGTTTCCAGTTCTTACATGACACACATTCGAAATATCTGAGGACATCGGAAAATTTGAGATTGGCTGTCCCAAAGCATTCCACGCATTTTTATGGTTTATCTTTTTCTGTGCAAGCTGTGTTGCTGTGGAATGCACTACCAGAAAATATAAGAAAAGCCCAGACTATTACCTCGTTTAAGTCACAGCTTACGCAGTATTATTTAACACTACAATAGTCTATTAATAGTATTTGTTTATTTAGGTATGCTGTTATTTATGTATATTAAATATATTTATTTATATATGATTTATTTATGTGTTTATTTATGTATATATGTAGTATATATTTTGATATTGCAAATATGTATGTTTTTGTTCTATGATACATTGTGTTCGTAATAAGATAATTTTTAAAGCATTACCCGTCTTCCATGCATATATCTCCTCATATAGGTTGCCTGGAAGAAATTGCTGTAAGCGATAAGGCCGCCGTTTGTGCTCCTAGCTATAAGACTTTTCTGTACATATTGTTTTTATAAGTTCTCATGTTTATGGTGTGCAAATAAAGAGTATTATTACATAACATACATAACTTCACGCCTTTTGGCTGTTAAGCCTCGTCTCGCCGTTATGTTTACGTCCCAAATGGAATAGGTGGCGAACCTATTGCCATACCGGGCACAAAGTTTGTCAGTCATCGATATTTATCACAAATAACTTCCGAAAACAATTTCGAAAAGTCATTGGTGTGAGCCAGTGTCTGGAATCGAACCCCGGACCTCTGGATCAGAGGCCGTGCGCTCGCCCACTGCGCCACCGAGACTGTTAAAGTATTATTATTATCATGAAAAACAATATTAATAAAAAGTACGACACAGTAGCCTATTGGCTTGATGCTCAGAGGTTAAGAATTCGAGTCCAGGTGTCCAGTGTTTGAATGAATCATTTTACAAATGTTTCTATGACTGGAAAACTGTGACATTTGATCCAAATGTTTAAATACGCTGCCTATGTTCTTAAAAAATATAACAATTTTGTTAAGTTATAAATTTGTAAATTTAATTTTAACAGTCGTCCACGTAATAATTATACGTTTTTATGAAATTCTATTAATTTAAAACAACGTCAAACGACGTCCTTTGAGACCTGTGAATAGAAAAATACACGCCATTACAAAAATATAATTAATTAAATTGAAAAAGACAATTATTGTTAATTTTATTAATTTCGTTTTTATGTTTTTGTCTCGTTTTCCTTACAGAGCCATTGTTTTATAAA
Source organism: Euproctis similis (assembly GCA_905147225.2). NCBI lineage: Eukaryota > Metazoa > Arthropoda > Insecta > Lepidoptera > Erebidae > Euproctis > Euproctis similis. Next base: position 11,797,193 of record LR990114.1, on the reverse strand, counting down.
GTTAGATTGTTTGATATTTTGATGTCTACTATATTGTAAATTGGAGATATAATGTGACGAAAGCCCAGGTATGTTACAGGTAACATACATATAAAATATAATACCAAGCGCCAGTGTAGGCAGAGAAAAAAACCCACATTAACTCGTAGTATGGTTTTAAAAAAATATAGTTTGCCAATCACAATACATCTAATTGATAGATGACGCTGTCAAATTTCAATTTTATGGCAGAAAAAAATATGTTACTGAGCAAATAAAGATATTATTATAACATAACATAATTACCGCCAGGTATAGGCAGCGGATTTTAAGCCACGTCTCGCCGTTATGTTTACGTCCCAAATGGAATAAGGAATTAATCTAATAAAACTAAATTTAAGAAAAACTGTGATATTCATAAACTAAATTTAAGAAATAAAAACACGCTCGCTGTGCCCACTACTAGGGTCCATAAAATCTCTAACTCGTTCCCAGGTCAATATATACGCTTCTACAATAAACTTCCAAACGACGCGGTTAAATTATCCATGGGTAAATTTAAGAATGATATTAAAAGTAGATTATATCAAAGGGCATTGTATCGCAGATTATATAAACGATAAACAAGTTTGGAATTGAACTGCTCCTTTTGTGTTGTGTTGATTGTAATTATTACCATTTGTTAAACTGGAAATTGAATGAGTCGGCCTTGAGTTTCTTGCCAGTTCTTCTCAAGAAGCCTTGTCGCCAGAAATGGCACTTAGATTCGCTTTCACATTCAAGACAGTGCGATGAAAGGGAATCTAAGGTCCGCAAATTTGAGCTAGTAATTTTATATGACGATTCTAAGTACTTTGTAAAGTCTAAGGAATAAAGATATTTTGAATTTGAATCATCATATCAATTCTACATATATTTAATAGTCTCGGTGGTCCAGTGGTCGACCACCCGCTTCTGAATCCAGAAAACGTGGGTTCGAATCCTGGCTCACACCAATGACTTTTCAAAATTGTTTTCGGAAGTTATGTGAGATAAATGTCCATGACTGAAAACAGCGTGCCCGGTATGGCAATAGGTTCGCCTATTCCAATTGGAATGTAACCATAACGGCGAGAGGAGCTTTAAAAACCGCTGCCTACACCTTCAGGTAGAAAAGGTGTGAAATTATGTTGTGTTATTTTCTTTCTTACCAAGACATTTCGTTTCTTGTAATGAATTAAAACTGCGTGAAAAAGGCCAATCGTGACTGAAAATATTTTATGAACGGTGAAAGTACATTTGTTGTTTATTTTTGCACAACACAATTTCCTCAATATTATACAGTTCTTAGTAACTTAAGCTTGAATAATATTTTCTTTTTAACATCACCCCTTATTGTATCCGAAAGTTGTTACGCCGTTGCGGAACTTATTGCCATATATTATATTTGGGCCTGATTTTGGCAATTATCAATACAGGTCACACTTCACATTCGAAAAGTGATAAGTGTGAGCTAAGATTGAACTCAAGACTGCTTGAATAGGAACTGTGATTTACTTTCAACGCACCGGGAAGATAAAATAATGATTTAAATTTATAGACTTTAGATTAATTTAAATTTTAAAAGTGAAGTAATTAACAAGCAAGACTTTCTTGTCTATAACTGTTGTATATTATAACATAACTTTATAACATAACTTCACGCCTTTTTCTACTCGAAGGAGTAGGCAGCGGCTGTTAAGTCTCGTCTCACCGTTATGTTTATGTCCCAAATGGAATAGGTGACGAACCTATTGCCATACCGGGCACAAAGTTTTCAGTCATCGATATTTATCACACATCACTTCCGTAAATAACTTCAAAAAATCATTTTTCTGGGCCTGGATTCGAACCCGCGACTTCTTGTTTGGGTTGAAATGGTGTACTCGACCACTGGACCACCGAGACTATGATATATAATTTAAATAATTTAAATTTTATAATTAAGTAATTAACAAGCAATACTTTCTTGTCTTTAACAGTTGTATATATATTATTTATTATATATAATTCAGTTATATAAGAGTACTTATAGTATATAAATAGAATAAAGTTGTTAAATTGTCAAATGTACGGAACCTCTTTTACGGTTCGGACACAGGGTTTGTCCATTAGCCTGATTACGGTCAAAACGTTCACCCTCTGGGGAGGCTGCGGCCAACAGTTGCCCTTTCTCGATGCCCGGACATAACTATTAAATTTCGAGTTTTGTTTCTGGATGTGTAGTCCATGTTACAAGGGGTTCACGAAAAATATGCAAACCCACTGTGTATTTTTTATTTTTTGCTTCTAAATTATTTATTTGTTAGGAGCCTCAAAAATGGACGCGCGTACATGAAAAGCGTTATGAAAGTCAACGAAGCGAGTGAGGCGTGTAAGAATCTTGCCTTATGGCGCTCTGTTCTCTCTGCCTACCCCGCAAGGGATTTGGCGTGAAGTTATTTATGTAAATTATTGAATACAATACTTGCAAAGTTAAGTTACTTGTTACTTTTATTATGAAAAGCAAGTACTATAAAATATATTTTTTTAACTCTTCGAAATTGTTTTCGGAAGTTATGTGTGATAAATATCGATGACTGAAAACTTTGCCTATTCCATTTGGGACGTAAACATAACGACAAGACGAGGCTTGACAGCCGCTGCTTACACCTTCGGCTAGAAAAGGCGTGGAGTTATGTTATGTTATATATGTTTTTTTTTATTTAAATGTATTTATAATTCATGGCAACACAGACGTGCGTCATAAATGTTTATTATACCGTTGGGATCAAACCACAGCAGTTAGCTGTCTTAGGGACCACGAGATCTGGTCACAATATAGTCAGCATTTTTTTCCTTTTATAATTATTTGAAGTCGGTCCAACAGGTATTTATTACCATACATACACGGCAATCCGAGGCTCTCGCTACATATTAGTATAATTTGATTCTTTTATACTAACAACACAGCTAATAAAAAAGTATATTAAGTAACCAAATTCAGACAAAATGGTTATTATTTATCAAGTCAAAGCAAAAGCACTACAGAATCTTAGCAATAGCCGGATGTCGAACGCTAGGAAGTGAAATAATACACCAAGAATCATCTTCAATCTCCATGTCACAAATTAAAATCAAATTTATAAATGTTTTTTTTTGCGATAATAGATACTTGATTAATATTTCAAATATCGTTACGGTGGGTTTATGCTTTGTCTAAAGTCGTTCATTACTAAAACATAAAAAGGGAGAGTAACAGTCGAAACTTGTAACTCATATATGTATGACATTTAACTATATATAAAAGTAACTCCGTCCGAATTTCCAAATCACTACATCCGAAAGAATAATTAGCCACAATATTGTATATATACGTCGAATAATTTTTTCGAAAAAATCGAAAAGAAATCTGTTGAGTCGTCTATATTTAGTTGGTGCTTAATTTTCAAAAATTATGGAAGTATTATTCACACATGGGACCTTGCAAAAATAATTAAATCGTTTAGACTAATTTACGTCAATAAACATAACTACACGCCTTTTTCTACCCGAAGGTGTAGGCAGCGGCGGTTTAGCCTTGTTTCGCCGTTCTGTTTACGTTCCAAATATAATAGATGATAATGATCCAAATTCACTGAGTTACAATATGCTTGAGCACTTTTAGTGTAGACAAAGTTATCACGCTTTATGTATTGTATCTAAAAATATTATTATTTACATAACCTATTTAATGTAGCATTAATTTGGTTTATATATATATAATAGCCTTGGTGGCGCAGTGGTGGAGCACACGGCTTCTGATCCAGAGGTCCGGGTTCGATTCCAGACACTGGTCACACCAATGACTTTTCGAAATTGTTTTCGGAAGTTACGTGTGATAAATATCGATGACTGAAAAACTTTGTGCCCGGTATGGCAATAGGTTCGCCATCTATTCCATTTGGGACGTAACATAACGGCGAGACGAGGCTTAACAGCCGCTGCCTACACCTTCGGGTAACAAAAGGCGTGAAGTTATGTTATGTTATATTATATATATATCCACACAAAATCAACAACAATGATTATCATCCCAAGAATCTTGCCGAACGTACAGTTTTACCTAAAACAATGTGTTTCAGACCCGTTCCTAACTCGAGCACGGTGAAAACAATGAAACGTACACAATATATAGATGCCCAAATATCTCTTATCAACACAACTGTATACAGTGATTTTCTCTGGTATTAGGTCCCAATGGACCGCATCGTAGAACAAAGAGTCTACATTTAACGAAATATTATCTTCATTTATTTATCTGTATAATACACTATCTTATAATTATTAGGAACTAGTTTTAAAATATAAAACTAATCTGATATGTTTTTTTGTTTGTAACCTTCCTCTAACCATAGGTGTACTGTACCAATACTAGCTCCAAATATCAAACAAATATATTCCAAATTTTACTTTGACAGGAAAGTTTAAAATTTAAATAGTTTTACTTTGTTTAATAGTGTATCACAAAATTCAGCAACTTCCAATTTCTCAGGCGTATATAAGATCCTGAATATTACCCTAAATATCTATTTGCTAAGGAAGTAGAATATCGGTCGACAAGAATTTACTGTAGTTCACGAGGAAGTCCAAGAAAGATGTCTATCATTATTCATGGGCGTGCCTCGACTACATTCTTTGTCTGTGTAGAAATATTTTTAAAGCATTCACTTACCTACCTAGGCAATATATTATTAAATTCTTTGTGAATTAAGGATATGCTAAGTATATATATATACGAAAATAAGTATATGCTGAGTTACAGAACTAAACTTATGAGTAAAATAAAAACTCGCATTTTCTCGGTGGTCCAGTGGTCGAGGACCCCGCTTCTGAATCAGAAAGTCGCGTTTGAAGCGTGTTTGAATCCTAACACTGGCTCACGCGATTGACTTTTCGAAATCGTTTTCGGAAGTTATGTGTGGATAAATACTTTTTAAATAATATCTAGGACACAATACACACAGCGCCCTCTAGTTCCAAGCTAAGCAACTAAATGCTTGTGTTATGGATACTAGATAACTGATATTAGTACATATATACTTTTCTTTTGTAAATACATACTTAAAATACATAGAAAAACACCCAGACACCACACAAATATTCACGTTTGTCACAAATATTTGTGCTCGGGTGGGAATCGAACCCCCGGCCTCATTGCTGCAGCTGGTAGATTTACCAATGCGCCGTTAATGACTGACAACTTTGTGCCCGGTATAGCAATAGGTTCGCCACCTATTCCATTTGGGACGTAAACATAAGGGCAAGACGAGGCTAAACTGCCTACACCTTCGGGTAACAAAGGCATGAAGTTATGTTATGTTAAAAACTCGCATGATTAGCAATTTGTTTAATATCAATGTCCTTAAAAATATCCAAGAGACTAAGAAAAGTTCTGGTAGCATAAGCCCCAAAAGTTTCCAGTTCGTGCCAGTGGCAGCTTCTCAACTGACGCTGCTGCGGACGCTGCTGGCACCAGTTGTGCTCAAGGCTTGAAAGATGTGCTGGTGCAAGGATATTAACTAAACAAGAGAGTGATTTTCTGATCGACCACCGAAAGGCACTGGTGTAATTACTTTGCTCAATAACATTTTTAATTGGGTGGTTTTTAAAATTTTGTATTTTTTTTTTGCTTATTTTTTTCTTATATTTTTAAGATTGGAACGAACAAATACTCTCCGGGAACCATTAAAAAACATATTTATTTTTATGACTGAAATTGTGCCAATAAACGGTCCACAGCTTATTTTTCGATGCAACTATTTCATTTGACAAATACGAGACAATTAAAACCTTTAAGTTTTCAAGAAGACACTAAACACTTTTATTGGTCTGTTAGTTTTATAGTTAGCTTATGACATGTAACAGAGTTGTTTTATCATACTCAGTAGACTGATTATCTATAGAAGTAAATAAAATTTAAGTGTCTGTTTGTAATATTAAAAAAAGAACTGCGTTATTCTACATTCATGAGAATACAAATACGATGCATACACCAAAAAAAAAACGTTTTTCAAATGTTTTGTCTGACCGTATGTTTCTTCTAATTGATCTATGGCGTGGCTAGACCAATTTTGACGGGACTTTTATTATCATATACCTGGTGTAATAAGGAGAAACTTAGGCTATTTTTAAATATTTTATTAAACTTCCAGATCAGCTAGTCTATCCATAAATCGGTACTAAATAGGTAATTAATCTATAATCAAAACAAAATCTACCGAATACTATGATAACTTCACGCGAAGTCACCTGTTTGACGGGCGAAAATAACACATCACCATATCACCATAAGTCACAATTCTCACACACCTCACTCGCTTTTTTGAGCTTCCATAACTTTTCTAGTTTATTATATTTGACCTATTTAAAACTAAAGCATACGTAACATCATACGATTCAAACACACGAGAACAATAAACTGTAATCTCAATATCAAATAACATTTTCAATTTCATCGGATACGATGCGTGTTGATCGGCAAACAGTAGATTGACTGGGTTTCATTTGCCTCCCCGGCAGGCATGTTTGGCAGCTTCAAAATTGCCGTCATATTTCATGTGTCATACGTGCCGCGTTGAATTACCTCCTTAGGTATTACACTCGGCTTTATACGATCAAATCAGTCATGGACATAAACAACAAGTACATGGAATACTTCATAATAATGTGATACGTCTTTCTAATATAATAAAATATTTTCACGGGCCTCTTGGTGCGTTTGTAAAAAGTGGGAGTGTAAATACTTATATCGTGCGTAGATGTTTGTATGGCGTCTGACCATAGCGCAAGAATTGTCGGAAAAGTTCTTTGATTTGAGACTAGAGGGCGCTGTGTAATACACAGAAAATATTATTTCAGTTACTCGTAAAGTTTGTTTTTTAATATTCTACTCTCAAATTCTCATTTGAATGTGTCTAGACGTTTATATATATAAAAGAGACTGTTAGCAGTTTCATTTACACGCCACGTAATTACTTTGTAATTGGCTTCAAGTCTTTATCTAAATTAATAGGATCGTGGCAATAATAATAATATAATAATAATAATAATAAATCATTTATTTGTATGAACATGGGTAACATTACAAAGTTTGGTATATATCATATTATAGAAGTTCTTGCCACATTCTGCCATTTGATTGGCGTACAAATATTTTTACTAATTTATATAGCATGCTATTTTGAGAGTATGGGTCTAGTCATGTCAAATTACTTTTTTGACATAATTACATTATATTACTTATTATTTTATACCTACATTACATTAAATGTCACATTGTTTCGATATTACAATATTAAATCACTAAGCACATATTAAAAAGATAGAAATAGTAAAAAGGAAATTCTTGTTTTATTTTGTTAAGCTAAAATGATAAAAATAAAGAAATAAAATTTTACGTTTACAATTTTTTGTCATTAAGAAATTCTTGTATATTGTAGAAACATTTGTCTATTAATAATTTAAATAATTTACTTTTAAACTCTTTTATATTGGTTTTTTTTAACCTGTCCGGTAATTTATTGAATATTTGAATCGCCATGCAATAAATATTTTTACTATAGACATTGACCCTTTGTGAGGGAATTAGAAGTTTATGTATGCGTCTACTTGGCCGGGCCACAACGTCGTTGTGTTTTGGAAATAAGTCTTCATGCATACGAACAAAAAGAGAGACTTCATAGATATATAGACTAGGTAATGGAAGTATATTGTATTTCTTAAAATATTCCTTACAACTATCAGTCCGTCCCAGTCCAAATAATGACCGGATACATTTTTTCTGTATTACAAAAGCTCGGTTTGCCTCCACTGAGTTACCCCATATTATAAGACCATATCTCAACTTAGACGAGACGTAGCCATGATATGCGCTTAGTGCAGTTTTTAAGGTAGATATTAGCCTCAGACGGTACAAGACATAGACAAATCTATCTAAACTCGAGCAGATATTTTCTATGTGCTGTTTCCAATTACAGTATTTATCTATAGTTATTCCTAAAAATATAGTGGAGTCAACTTCTTCAACTTTGTCATAATTATGTTTAATATTAAGGTTTATAGAGCGGCTGTTGTAAGTTTGAAATTGAATCATTTTAGTTTTGTTTATGTTAATATGTAAATAATTATGATCTAACCAATTAATTATATTACTCAGAGTATCGCTAATTTTACTCTCAAGTTCGTTTCTATTATTACTCTCAATAACAACTGTAGTATCGTCTGCATAAAGTACACACTTATTATCAGTTATACTAGGTAAGTCATTTATGTAAATTAAGAACAGTAAGGGCCCCAAAATACTGCCCTGTGGTACTCCTGATTTGTTCAAATTAAACTGGGATCTCGATAGTGTGTTATTCCTGCCAGATGTGCTGAGAATTTCTACGCACTGGTATCTGCTTTGAAGGTAACTTTTGAACCATTCCAAAGCCTTTCCACGTATTCCGTATTTATCCATCTTGTAAAGTAGCAATTTATGGCAAACAAAATCGAAAGCCTTGGACATGTCCAAAAATAGTGATACAATACTGTTTCTATTATTAAGGCTTTCAGTTATTAATTTACTAAGATTGAAACAAGCCAAGGTCGTTGAATAATTTTTCCTGAATCCGTTTTGTTCTGAGATGAGAATTTTATTCTTGTCTAAAAAGTTATATAATTTGTCATACATGGCTTTTTCAAATATCTTTGCCAAAATTGGGATCAGCGTTACGGGTCTATAGTTGTTCATATCTGTATCATTACCTTTTTTGAAGAGAGGTTTTACAATTGATAGTTTAAGTCTTGAAGGAAAATGCCCCTGCTCCAATGACAGATTAAAAATATGACACAGTGGGGCTGATATTATCTTGGCACAAAGTTTAAGTATGTCAGTTTTGATATAGTCATATCCTGTAGAATTCGTATTATTTAATGATTTAATTATTCTAAAAATGTCAACATAAGTCAATGGGGTCAAAAAAATCGTATTGTGAACGAGAGAAATTGGTGTCGGATATATAGAAATGTGATTAGGGTCGGATAAATTATTCTTATTTGCTGTCAAGTTTATAAAAAAATCATTAAAAAGCTCCGCTATTTGTTTCGGGTTTGAGTATGCAGTGTCGTCAATTACTACCTTATCTATATGTCCCGAGTTTCGTTTACATGTTGCATTGTCCTTTATTATATTCCAGGCCGCTCTACACTTATTACTCGCATTATTAATGTATTTGAAACTTTCAATTTTTTGAGCTTGCAACATGCATCTCTTAAATATTTTTTTGTAAGTATCATATAATTGTTTATTTGTATTAGTTTGTAAGAATCTATAACGTAAGTAAAGGTGACGCTTATGTTTACTGGAACGCACTAAACCTTTTGATATCCATTTACTTTTTGTTGTTTTCTTAGTTATTTTTACAGTAATTGTAGGGAAACATAGGTCATAAAAGAGAGTAATAGTATCATGGAATGCATTAAACGCCTCTTCTGTATCAGCGCTTTCAAAGACATTATTAAATGATAAAGAACTCAAACATTCTAAAAATTTAGCTTTATTTTCTTTGGCGAAATCTCTTTTTTTTTCAAACCAGTATTTTCTATGTTTAAGTGGCACAGATTCTATTTGAAATGATATTGTTTGGGCTGTTTCGTGGTCAGACAGTGCCAAAGTATGTAACGTGGATGTAACGTTGGGTATATTGCTAGCTATTATGTCAATACAGGCGCTTTTTCGAGTTGGCCGTGTAATATGATTATTAAGATTGTAATTGCGTAGAATAGCAAGTAGTTCTTTTGAGTTATTACTACTTCTCAATAAATCAATGTTCCAGTCCCCACACACAACAATCCTTCTAGACACAGGCTTACAGACTACTTTTAGCAGATTATTTAAATTTTCCAGGAATATTTTAGCATTACAGTTTGGTATTCTGTAAATACATACAACAAACAACTTAAGCGAAATTATTTCCACAGCACAATATTCAAAGTGACGCAATATTGGTTGTATTGTTAAATCAAGACGCTTACATTCGTATCTATCATGAACAAGAATGCAAGAACCCCCTCTACGTTGATTCGGCCTACAATATGATGCAGCCATTCGAAAATTTTTTAAAGTCAAATTGGGCTCGCAACCCTTTTTTATGAAAGTCTCTGTAAGACATATTATTCCCACATCTTCGTTTAGTTGATCTAGTGTTAATTCAAATAAATCTTTTTTCCTGAGAATGCCAGCTATGTTTTGGTGCAGAAGTATGTGGTTATTGTTAATTAAGAAAAAAATTTGGGTTTAGCGATCCACTTCGCGTACCTTGCGATTTTTTTACATGATTATCAGCATGTTCGCCCAGGGCAGCATCACACACAAGCCGCTCCAATTGCTCAAAAATTGTAGCCATGCCACAGTCATTGAGTTTGCCATTATGAATCCGAAACATGCTATAGTCACACAACAGATTACGGTTGGAGTCAATTAACCAAGCGAAATTGTGAATTTGATTGTCATGATATAGCAAGTTATTGAATATTTCCACTCTCCAGTTATACATCACACTTAAATTACTATATTTGTATGTTGGTAGACAAATCATAACATTCGTGTGATTCAAGGGAATTAGTGCCTCACGTATATCAGTGACGAGTTGTGAATAATTGCACGTTCTATTAAAATCGTGTTCACCGATCAAAATCACACAGTAATCGTTATAGGTATAATCAAGCAATTTTTCTTCTAAGCCGATAGTTAATTTATTTATTCCACAGTTGGTGGAAATATAGTGACAAACCTGTAGGTGCAAAAAGGTATGTTCTGCTAGGTCTAAAATTCTGTTTGAATTGTTACTACTAATGATACACATCTTGCTCTTGGTAGCCTCGGAAGATTGTAATGGTTTATCATCACCATTTTGTTCGATAACCGAAACGTCCGGTGGTAGTTGGTGGTGTTCAGGTGTCACACTTGTCTTATCATGCTTTGTCTTCGGAACATTCAATTTATCTTTTCCTAGCTGATTCTTTTTCAATATAGTTGTTCTATTAGATTGTATAACTTTCTTAGGAGAGCATATGTCACTTTGTACCGTACATCTTGTATCTCGCTTCAACAATTCGTCATAATTTTTTTGTTTTGTTATTTGTTTTAAATTTTGCTTGAGAGTCATGTTTTCTATGGATAGATTATTTATTTCTTCACGGGCGATATTTAACTCTAACGTCAAATTTTGTAACTTTTTCTTGAGATTTGTTAATTCAGTATCAGATTCTTCGTCTGTTAGTTCATTCAAACTATTGGTGGTGCCATCTATATCGGAAACATCCTCCTCTTTATTGTTATTTGTTTCTGACTCCTGTGTCAGCTGTGTTCGTCGAAAAGTAATGTTTTCGATGAAACTCATCCTTAAATATTAATAATCTCTTTAATTAAAAATGGACAAAAACAGTCGTCGACAAAAACATAATAATCATAAATTATTATGATATCATATTCTAATACTAATTTCGGTTTTCATCGGAAAGTTACTTTATAATAAGTATTATTTCATTCTAATAATAATTAGTTTAATTATTATATTAATATTTTTTGAATTTAAAAATTTGAATTTATAATGTACTAAAATATGTATCACCTGTCATTTTGGTTAGCAGCAAAAAAAGTTTTTGCAAAAAAAATTTTTTTTTTATAAAGATTTAATGACCTGGTTGCTAAGACCTTTAAGTCGAGTCATTTTGTTCTAAATAAAATCTTCAGTCTTAACCTAAACTAATCATAACCTAACCTAGCCTAAACCTACAGCTTAATCTAACCTAACCTAATCATCCATAAAGTCGTGGCACTTTATGCATGATTTTCCGAGGGAGTTTTGACGACAATGTAGAAGAGCACACTAAACATGATATTTACACCATTTCCCACACTTGCACTCATATACGAACACTTATTAAATAAAACGCCACGAATTTTATCCAATAATATCCATTAAAACACAAATTTGAGAAAATAATGCAAATAACGGACATGTTTCCTCCACAGTCCCGCCAAAACTCCGTCTCTTTATACATAGTATAATTTATCACAGATTATCAAAAAAAATGATAAAATGCAGTTAAATTTTTCAAAATAGAATTAAATAAAAATCTTCATGGCATTAATTACACAGAGGTATTCTTAGAACAGGCTGCAACTTTATGGCATACATCAGTTTCGATCTTATTAGTCATCACCAAAGTGGCAGTACTAAACCATTTTATAGTTATAATCTAAATTAGTTTGAGTACTAAACCACGTTATAATCCAAAATTACTTACAGCTTTGAGAGAGATGAAAATATTATATACTGTAATAGCTAAGCGAAATATTGTGGTGGGCCACAAGTTCACTGGATCCCTGTTTGATCTCAAACAAAAAATCTTCATCCATATTAAAGGAGATAAAACCAAAACTATGACCATTTGTTTTAAGGTAAGGGTTTTTACATATTTACAACGGCTCAACTATGGGTCCGTATTTACGTAAGTGGATCAAATATGGAATAAATGTTTCCATTCAGCGAAATCTAAGGTAAATCCTTTTTTTCTTTTGGTTCCTTGTGTGAAAACAAAATCACGTATTTTTATAACAAAATAAATCTTTAAAATTAACTTGTTATGGCATATTGTGGAAAAAAGAGGAGAATGTGTAACGTGGTGGGAAGCAGATATATACATTTGGAAGCTTAGAGACTAAATATATATCCAAACAAAACAAATGTCTTAGGTTCTTTATCTGAACGATCGGTTTTTTGCGCAGGCAAATATATGAACAGTAAGAACTAGTTTTAATAATAAATAATAAATGTACGTTAAAACTTTATACGTTTTACATGACGCCGGCAAAGATTTGTAATAAAATCTAAGTAAGTGGATATCGTAAGGCTTATGAGTTTGCCGTAGGACGCAATATGTCGCTACGAGACGGCCTTTACCGCGCATGTAGTGGAACGATGAGTTTTGTTTGTTACCCTGGTAAGTGGAGACGTCTGCGATATATTAAAAAGTTATTTTAGTAAATATAATAATATTATGTTAATAATAACACAAGTGAAGATTTCATTCATAGCTTCTGCCTCTATAAGGCCAAGCATAGGAAAGCTTAAACGTTAAAGATATACATGAAATTAACAATGACTTTCTAGAAACTTACATGTTTGATGAAATGAAATATTTGATCCTATTGGATTGGTTCATGTAGCTCTGTCGAAATTTGTTGATCCATTGATGATAGTGATAGCTAGCTCTAGATTATTTTTTCAAAAGTCTTTATTTGGTACCAAGATTCCAAATAATATAATTACAATTTTGGTGCTTTTTAGATAGAAAAGACCATTTCAATATTTTATTTTACCAAGGATACATGCAGCCTGTCATCAATAATCTTAATCTTAGCCTTGTTTTACTTTGATATAAATTTAATAACATAATTTGTTTTCTATTGACAATGATTGATTTGGAGGAAGGTAAATAATATTTTTCTGTAATATTATTTCGTTGGACAAATATATCCCAATAATGAAAGTCTTAAGTTATTTTATTAAAATTAGAAGAAAAATGGTGAAATTATTGCAAGCCTCGTGGTCTTATAGGCTAACTGTTCCAGAGAGGCTTTGAAAAGAGAGATTTTGATGAAAATTAAGGTTTGTATGGCATTGAAATTGATTTACAAAAGGAAAAAATAGTTCTGATCTGTCTTCATATTTGAATTCACATTTAAACATACAACAATGATGAATGTAATAACGTATCACTCTACGAAAACTTGGTCGAAGAACTATGAAATGATTGATGATTATAAATAATTATGAACCGGGCGAGTATCACAAAGCTCGCTGCAATAATTCACGACCTCTCAGAATATTGTCGAAAAGTGGCTCATGACACTTTTCGTTTAGTTTCCCGAGGGATACTGTTTCCCTTTCACATGGACGACACCAGTTACTTAGCACCAGGTGAGCGCTTGTTTGTCTCCTATTCAATGAAAAAATAAAGATCTAGTTTTAAAACTTGGCCATGAGTTTTGACAATATTAATGTTATGTTATTTCGTTTTACTCCGTGATTAGGAATGGTACATAAAATATGATTTCGTGCCGCTAAGTAATATTAACCTGTATAAGTAATTTATTTGACAACACACTCACACACAAAGAGTCCCTTTATCAAGCTTTGCCTTAGATAATACAGATTTTTTTAACAATTCCTTATTACTCAAAAGAATTTCAATTACCCCATATTAAAGTAGTTCCAATAAGAATGAATCGATAACTTCGGCATAATTTGGTTGAAACCTCCTTTGCCGACTTGTAGCAATGCCAATATTGGAATTCAATAGCGTATCTGGAACGATACAGGCATTAAAACCGTTGTTATCAAGACATAACTGAACATATCTTACAACTTCTGGCTTCAGCCAAATGTGGGGAAAACGATTGTCTAACAATTTATTGTTATAAGATTTTAACAGATATCGCATGTGTTTGAAACTTTAATCAGTATTCAATTGATTTATACAATGTACATTTTACAAATTAACATTTAAATATGTTTTAGTCATTACATAGTATAAAATATAGTCACTTTCCGCTGTCTGTCCCCTTATATGCGCATATCTTTAAAACTACGCAACAGATTTTGATGCGGTTTTCTTCTATAGTTAGAAGGTATCAACAGGGTGGTTTTGATCTATAATTCATGTAAAGTGCAGTAAAAAAGTGATAATTTTCAAGATTTAAAACTTTAATCGCAAACGCTGCCTGAACCCTAAGTGATAAATTAAAACAACGTACTACATTATTATACACCTTTAAAAGGTCTACAAAAAAGTCTGCGAGGGCATATGTCTATCTCTTAGGGATAACCCACAATAACCATTCTTATTTTTTTACTTTTTACGAAAATAATGGGCTGTTTACGAAGCGGTTTGAAACATTACATTATTAATTTTCATCCAATTAAGTGTCTTAAATAGATTGTGCACGTAATATAGATGAACCTGGCTCTTTACAATATGCAATTTAAACAAATATTTTCGAAGATATTGCATTATTAACATAGCGGGACAACAGATTGATGCGGAACGACGTTCGCCGGGTCAGCTAGTTTTAGATAAATAAATGTTTACAGTTTACATTTTTTAAACATTTCATATTATATTGCAGAAGTTACGAGTTCGATTCTGGAACAAAGAAATAACGATTATTTCGCTGACTTACAAATAATTACATTTGCTTGCAACTTTCACAAATTAATTCAGTATGTATATAGACATATAAAGTTACCGCTGCCTAAATTTAGGGGTATGTCGAAGAATTTTATATTATTAATAAATGTGTAAGAATACAAGAGAGCGCTATGAATTATCTTTGCGAATTACGTTCGCATATCTTACAATATATACGAAATCAGAATGTGTATATTATATATATTTACAGAGCACGATCTCTGCACAGAGCACGTGTGTGGCTTTTCCTGAAGAATATAAAAGTAATAAAAAGCAAATATTCCAAATATATACGCTACGTACGCTGCTTCTTGAATTTCAAACGGAGATTACTTATATAATATTTGGTTTGCCTGAAAGGAATGAAGATTACCTAAAATGACGTTATTAATTCTGTAGTATATTAAATTCGGAGTTTTGTTTCTTTAATGTGGTAGGAAAGTAAACTAAGACAGCAAAATTTAAAGCACTATTTCGATGTTAAAATACTGTATTCATATTTACTTGATACAGTTTTCTAGTTTCCACAACACAGCTGTGTAGTTACTCAGCTTGGAATATTACAGAGTAGTATGTTTTGTATCGGAAAATGTCAAAAATTCACTCTTATATTTTGATATTGTTTTATTATAATTATGTCTTCTTAACTATTTTCTATATATAAATATTTTTAAACACCCTTAATAATCGACGCTGCATAAATTACTGACACGAACCTGCTATAAGCTGAACCTAATCATCAGAACTATAAATGGAATTATTATCGGTACAATATGACTTCCATTCGCAAGAACAGAATGGATCGCGTGATGTGGAAGATTTATAGCTCAATCCAACAATCAGAGAAACGCTTAACAAGCTGACGATAGGGTGTCGACCAATCATTGTGTTCAACTGTTCACCGTGTAATGGCCACTATAGTCTGTTTTATATTAAAATACGACTCAGAGATATATTGTTTCGTTATTCTGTTGCATCACCTAGATCTAGTAGAGAGTAATAGTGGAAAAGCCAAGCATTTCGCTGCATGAATGGGCCGGCTCGACCGGTGAAATACCACGAGCTCTCAGTAGATCGTCGTAAAGTGGCTCATGCCGCGTTTCGTTCCGTGAGAGAGGTACCCGGAGGCTCATCCCCCTTCCCCATCCTTTCCTATGCCGTATCCCTTAAAGGTCGGCAACGCAACACTAACGCTATATGTGTTCCTCGTGCCCACGGGCGGCGTTGGTTGCTTACCATCAGGTGACACGCCTTGTCGTTTACCCTCCTATCCTATAAAAAAGAGTAAAATTATCAAGTCTCGGAGGCGGAGTGGCTAGCACCCCGCTTCTGATTCAAGAAGGGTTTAAATCCTGGCACACAACAATGACTTTTCGAAATTTTCGAAAGTTACGTGTGATTAATATCGATGACTGACAACTTTGTGCCCGGTATGGCAATAGGTTCGCCACCTATTCCATTTGGGACGTAAACATAACGGCGCGACGAGGCTTAACAGCCGCTGCCTACATCTTGGGGTAACAAAAGGCGTGAAGGCACAAGTTTTTCATTCATCGATATTTATCACACATAACGACAAAGGTTGTCGTCGAGGTCACCAATGTGTGACCTCGACGACAACCTTTTTTTTATGAGAGATAAGAGGGCCAAAGAGCAGGCTTGTCACCTGATGGTAAGTGACCAGCACCGCCCAATGACACCTGCAACACATATAGTGTTACAGTTGCGTTGCCGACCTTTTAGGGAGTAGGATAGGAAAGGATGGGGAAGGGGGATTGGCTTTCGGGTACCTCTCTCACCGAACGAAACGCGGCATGAGTCACTTTACGTCGATCTTCTGAGAGGTCGTGGTATTTCACCGGTAGAGCCGGCCCATTCATGCAGCGAACTGCTTGGCTCTATCACTGTAAAAATCAGAGCGTACTTCTATCTCAGATCCGCAACGTTCTGCTGCAGATGGGCAGCGATATTCGCTTTCCGTCAAGTGACCACGCATGTTTGCCACCATTTCCACATAAAAAAATTAAAAAATGACTACAACGCTAAACGAAATTGAGCTTGCATTTCGAAGTTTATCTCGATAAGAGAATAATAAATATTCAATTAAGTAAAAGTAAAACTACCTGTTCCCTTTTTTTTCTATTTGATTAATAAAGTTATTTCATTTGTAAAGTTCCTTGGAGCAACAGAATCAGTTGAACAAAACAAGCAGGCAATAGAACAGATTTCCCACGAGACCTATATTATATTACAACTTTTCAGAAAGGAAATATAAGTGTTCTCAAAAATAAGAATCTTTATAATTTGATGAAAAAGCAAATGTTTTTTTTTTGTATTACATTATATGTAAAAAAAAAAATAATACCACGCATAGGCATTAAATAGTTTTTAGTAGTAATATTAAATTAAGAAGATATTTAAAAAAAATAAGCAAGTTAATGAAGTATTTAACAAGTTTAAGCTTAATTTTTTTTTAGATTTAAGAAGTCTTGTCTCAGTGGGCCAGTGGTCGAGCACCCCGCCTCTTAATCGTGAAGACGCGAGTTCGAATCTTGGCTCACACCAATGACTTTTCGAAATTTCTTTCCGAAAGTTATGTGTGATAAATATCGATGACTGAAAAACTTTGGGCGCGGTATGGCACTAGGTTCGCCATTCCATTTTTTCATTCCATTTCATAACATACAAAACATTCATAAGGCCTAAATTTGAAGTTTATACAATGATTTAATCATTTTTAACCTTATTTACTATTACTGTAATTTGTTTGGTTCACCTGGCGGTAAGGGAATAGTGCCACCATAAGCGAATAAGCAACACCGAGAGGGACACAGTTGCCTTGCCGATGCGCCTCACGAACCACTATACGTCGATATTCTGGGAGGTATTTTTCACCCTTTGAGGAATTTATTAATAAAAATATACCTTGTAAGGTTAACGTGTATTATTATTATTAATGTTACCACCCACACGTAACTACGTTACAAGATACCGTAGTTACGTCATTATAAATTGGCATTGTATGTGAGTGTTGTATTTGCGAACAATCTCCCTGTGTATTGTCGACGGGAGCACACAATTATCGAGCATTCCATTTCCTCTCCTTTTTTCTCTCTCTCTCTTCTTTTCAATTTCACAATCCTCTTCCGTATACGGATATTAACAAATGGAACAATGGCAATGGAAATGAATAAGCAGATAAATAATACACGTTCCGCGAGTTTTATTTTATTTTTTTCATTATTTAAGCATATTTTGTATTAAATTTTGTACATATATTTTTTTTACCATGTATAATTCCAATGTTCATTTGTTCTTCGTTTTTGTTTCCATACAACGCACATTTGCGAGATTTATTTTTAACTTAGATATAGCTTCATTAAATTCACGTTTTATATAAATGCTATAATAAATATCTATATCTTTTGAGTATTCGTGAACTCATTATCATACGATTACTACGCTAGACTAGACGCGCATGAATCAGCAGAAGATTACTGAGGTTAAGTGGAGACGCACTTTCAGTGACAGCGGCGAAGTGGATAGACTGCCCACTGCAGTTTCTCTCCAAATGTGCATTGACTATTTTTGCTGAGACGCGACAATAACTACCGATTTCATGATAATACTTTACAGTAACAGTTCTATCGATAGTTTCAAATTAGTTTATCAGATTTTTTGAAGATATACCAGCGCACGGTGATCATTCACCACCGCTTGTGCCAGTTGTAACACACTCACAGTCTCTTTGCTAAGGTTGTGCTGATGGGCTTCACGTTGCATTCCAAAGGTTTCTAGTTCGAATCTGACTCTACAATACAAATATTTGTCTACCAGTATGTTTTTTTTTTCTTGTTGTTATAATCAATATAATTGTTTAAATAGTACCCGAAAAGTCTCATTGGTGCAGTGATCGAGCACACGGCTTCTGATCCAGAGGTACGGGTTCGACTCCAGACACTGGCTCACACCAATGACTTTTCGAAATTGTTTTCGGAAGTTATGTGTGATAAATATCGATGAATGAAAACGGTTTTGTTGCGGCGGATTGTTGTTTCTCCGTTACGATGTGGTCTAATTGTTCGCGTCTTATTCACAACCTACACAACAGACTTATATTAATACTCTCGTGACCCCAACAAAACCGCCACAGTAGCAATGGCGAGTCGAACGATGGCGATAATCAGCAGGTGGTGTTAATCCGACCTATTCAAAGTATTATTGCTTACGAAAAAAAAAATCAATAGACTTTAGTTTATGTTGCTTAAAATAAATACAATTTAAGTAAATAATACAAATTTTGCCTGATTGAAATTTTATTATAAGTTAATTTTATTTTTCATCAAACAGTGAATCGATTACATTATTATTATTTTTTCATTAATTATATATTTTATGTAATTATATATACTCCTGACGCTGGCTTCTGACGTTATCGTAAGTTAATTGTGATAAATATCGATGACTGAAAACTTTGTGCCCGGTACGGCAATAGGTTCGCCACCTTTTCCATTTAGGACGTAAACATAACGGCGACACGAGGCTTAACAGCCGCTGCTACATCTTCGAGTAACAAAGGCGCGAAGTTATGTTATGTAAGTTATGTTATATATACTCGTATTGAATTAAAACCTGTGAACTGTCTTAGTCCAAAGCTTAATTTCTCCTAACTGAGCAGTAAATATTTGTAAACATCGATTAAATATGTTATTGATGACTTTCATGCCAAAAGTAAATAATGTGTTCCAATTATTTTCCCCTTTCCAGGGGATTTGTGATCTTTTCCCGCATAATATTATATGATTACATTTACTATACGATATAATAAAGCCTTAATTTGTTTTTATTTATGAAAATAGGGCAAGTCATCTGGTGTTAAGCAACTAGCTCTGATCATGGACATCTACAAGATGGTCACAGTTGCGTTACCGGCGTTTAAGATATGATGAACGGGTTAGTTGGTAGAGCACGTTAGTAGAGTACGAGGTAGAGCTGGGTTGAAGTCCGGCGAGAGGGGGAGGACACGATAACCCTACAGTCAGGCAACTTACTCTACCTTTGGGAAGGTGACCAGCTCTCCCAGGGGGATAGGAAGGCAAGCGAGCAGGCGTGTCACCTGATGGTAAGCAACCAACACCGCCCATGGACACCAGCAACACATATAGTGTTACTGTTGCGTTGCCGACCTTTAAGGGATAGGGGATAGGAAAGGATGGGGAAGGGTAATGGGCCTCCGGGTACCTCTCTAACCGAATGAAACGCGGCATGAGCCACTTTACGTCGGTCTTCTGAGAGGTCGTGGTATTTCACCGGACGAGCCGGCCCATTCATGCAGTGAACTGCTTGGCTCTACCACTGTAAAGTACCTTGTACTGAAGCTCACCAACAGGTACACCTTGCCGTGCTGCTCCGGCGTAGAATAGGCAGCCCCTTTCGGTTTCGTGGGTACCGTAAGAGTGGGCTAAGAAATATTAGAGGCCGACATCATCTAGTAGATGATGTAGTGATGGGTATACCACAAAAAGAAAAGTTGCTCATTGGAGGAGACTTTAATGGGCAAGTGGGACAGGTGAATGATGGATTTGGTGGGTGGGGCTTTTGGACTCGAAACCGGGAAGGCGAAGCACTATTACGAACTGCCTCCGCTTTCGATTTGGCAATCACAAACATTTTTTTTTTCAAAAGCGGAATCAACACCTCATCACATATAATAGCGGAAATTTTAATACACAAATAGACTACGTTTTAACACGAAGAGACCATATCAGGACAATAGTTAATTGTAAAGTAATACCAGGAGAAGCAGTAGTAACACAGCACCGGCTACTGCTAATGGAAATGAAAGTAGAGATAAAATTGCCTAAATTTAAACCCAAACCCCCACCAAAATTAAGTGGTATATGCTGGAAAAAGAGGTTTGCGCGAAAGTGTTTCGAGAGAAAGTGGTTGATAAGATGTTAGAAATGAATGACTGTATGGTAGGAATGACTGTAAATGAATTTTGGAGTGAAATTGCGTCAGGAATAAGACAAATCGCAAGAGGATTTTTTAGGCATGACTAAAGGTAAAGGAACACAACAGCTATAAAGGAATAAAGCTTATGTTACATAGTATGAAAATATGGAAGAAAGTAATAGCGAGAAGAATGAGAGAGGAAAGTGAGATCACCCAGAACCAGTTCGGATTTATGCCAGGACGAGGTACAACAGATGCGATTTTCGCTCTTCGTCAACTGTCCGAAAAATACCGACATGCACATAAGAACTTGCACATGGTTTTTATTGACCTAGAAAAGGCATATGGCAGAGTTCCTCGTAAAGTTCTGTGGTGGGTTTTAAAAGAAAAAGGAGTGCTTGGGAAGTATGTTAGGCTTGTACAGGTGATGTATGCAGGAGCGTATACGAGTGTCCGGTCTGTAGCCGGTGTCACAGTCCAGTTCAGTGTGGAGGTGGGCTTGCACCACCACCTTTAAGCCGTTACTTGTTTCTCCTGATAATGGATGCTCTTACATCGGACATTCAGGAGAACGCACCCTGGTGCATGCTCTTTGCTGACAACATTGTTCTGGTAGGAGAGGAAGCGGCCGAGGTAGAACATAGGCTGAAAAGATGGTAGGAGAAGCTAGAGAGCCAGCTAGAGAGCTAGATCAGCCGCGATAAAACTGAGCACCTATTTTGTGACTTTGGTGGCTCCTCTGGCTTTTCCTCAATATCTTTGGACGGGAAAAGCCTCAAAGTTACGTCAAACTTTAAATACCTTGGTTCGCCGTCGCTTTATTTAAAGCGACGGCAATATTGACCGGGATGTGAATAACAGAATGAATGTGGGATGGATGAAATGGCGACAATTCTCAGGAACAGGATGCGACCCACGGATGCCCCTCAAATTAAAGGGGAAAATATAAAAATCGATTGTCAGACCTATCGTACTGTATGGGTCTGAATGCTGGCCAATGAAAGAAGTGGATGAAAGACAAGTACATCTAACAGAAATGCGTATGTTAAGATGGATGTGTGGTGTCACAAAATTGGATAGAATAAGAAATGAGTATGTAAGAGGAAGCATGAAAGTAGCAACAATTACAGAAAAAATTAGAAGTGGTAGATTGGCGTGGTATGGACACATTATGAGAAGGGACGAAAGTCATGTCACAAGGAGAGCGATGGGAATGACTGTTGATGGACACATTAGTAGAGGAAGGCCGAAAAAGAGATGGATGGACTGTGTAAAAGTTGATATGAGTATGAAGGAAGTAAGTGTGAACACGACGAGTGATAGAAGAGAATGGAAAAGGATAACATGTTGTGTCGACCCCACTTAGAGTGGGACATCACGAACGAACGGGTTAGTTGGGTAAAAAGGGCACGTGCCACTTTACATCCATATGAGAGGTCGTAGTATTTCAATTATAGAGCCAGCCCATTCTTTCAGTTTACTGCATGGGTATACCACTATCAAGGCATAATCTATATATTACATTTTTATAAAAGGTTTAGTTTAACATAAATATTATTTTAGAAAGTTGTTAAGTGAATTCTAATTAAAATTTAAATATTTATTAATTGAATTATAAAGTGTGCGCACAAAATCTCATTTTGTGTTTGCGCTATAATTTGTATTACCTGAAAATAGCTTCTTAAAAAAACACTAGATGACTCTATAATAAATAATCTGGACGGTTAAATTTATAGAAGGGCTTTTGTGTAACGAACCGTTTAAATAACAAACGTTTTATTTTATTGAAGTGCTGTTTTCTCGGTAGTCTAGAGGTCGAGTACCCCGTTTTTAGATCAAGAAGTCTCAGGCTCAAATTCCAGCTCACAACAATGACTTTCCGATTTCTTCGCGGAATTTATAAATTAGGATTGATAAAATTTATTAGAGACGAACTGGAGAGAAATGTAAAAGAAAATATTTAATAGGAGACTCTGTGTTCAAAAATACAGGAGAACTGAATCGGATAAAACTTCAGAGCAGTTTAATAATGAGATGATTATAAATTATTCTTCTTTTGATAAGAAAGGGTATGCATAAGTGATTTGGTCATATTAAAATAACAGAGGAAGAAAGATTTATTAAGTAGATGTATAGCATAAAAATGAAAAGAGCGAAGCAGGCATGTCTAAAATTGAGGCCTGAATGAATCATATTTTCAAATGTGTGTGTAGTTATGATAATAGGTCGGAAAAATTAACAACGTGCCGAAATCTATATAAATACACAGATTTTGCCAGTTTACAAGTAAAAAGGATGGAAGGAAGGATATTGAATTGAAACAGAGTGTCGGTGTAAAAGTAAGAAAGGACATTCTCCGTAGGTTCGGACATCTAGGAAGAATGGATGATGCAATATTGACTAAGCAGATATAGTATGTATGAATTTAGGCCAGCCACGGCACACCCTTTATGATCAAATCGAAGTCGTTCTAAAGATAAGTAATGTTAGGTGCCTTAAAAATAGATTCGCGCATATGAAAAGAGTTACCTATTAAAGACAAAGAAGCGTGTGAGGCGCATAAGAATTATGACGTTCTGATCTCTCTGCCTACCCTAAAACCGATTAGGCATAAAGTTAAGTATGTATTTATATTTTGAAATCGCCACGGAATAGCTACTTTGCGGTTATCGACCTGCGTATACCAGTATATATGTAGTTGGTATTACTATGTTCAAATATAACATAAATGGCCGAGTTTATGTTTCGCATACACTTTGCTATTCACAGAGAAAATTTTAACTTAACGATGGCAATAAAGGCTTTTCCCGGGCTCGTTTACACCTCCAGTAATATTTTCACCGGCGCGCGAACGGAAGCAGGGAGTAAAGTGAATGTGTCTGTTTTACCCACCCGATTTTGCGGTGTACAGTTAAAAGAGAGGACATCTGATAAGACTGTGAATGTTGTAACTCTATACAGGCACATTTATATGCATAGATATATATATATATATATATATATATATATATATATATATATAAGGTATATATGTGTAGGTATTAGATATTAAAGTTATAAACCTCTTTATTTGATTATTTTTATTTATTTTAACTAATCATTACATAGTGTAAAACAAAGTCGCTTACCGCTGTCTTTCCCCTTATATGCTTAGATCTTTTAAACTACACAATGGATTTTGATAAGTTTTTTAATAGATCGGTGTCACCGGGATGATTTGTACGTATCTACAATACATGTAAGATGTAGTAAAGAATAATTCACCATTTTGAAAATTCAGCACTTTAATTCCAAATGCTGTGAAAACACTTGCGCCGGGTCAGCTAGTAATTATATAAAGAGTATATAAAACTAAATATTCTGGAATTGTTAAACTGTCACCGTCGGTAGTGACCGTCGAGCAAGAAACGATAAGTCGGTAGCTAAAAAAAATCGGTTGTCTGTAAAGTCGGTTTACTAACGGTAGTTGAACGTGACAACGTCATAAGAAAATACTGATGGAATAGTTTAATTTTTCAAAAGAAAATTTTAATTAAATTACTGGCGTTCCTATATGGAACGCCCCAGAGCGAGGTAACGCCGCATAGGGGTAACGCCGCGTGAGTCATGTTCTTTGTCACGTCAAAAAATCAAGCTTGTTATATACCCCCCTCCTCCCTCCTCCTAAATTAAATTAGAAATAGAAGAAATACACATTCTGAAGACTGTAAAAATTGTTCAAATTTGAACATTGAGAAAAGATTAGTTATTTAGCTATCACCTTTCTTAAGATACAACCTGATGTCCAGTGTTGTTTAAGCAACCTTTTAAAAGTCGCAATTTTATTACACTACAACGTACAACTAGAAGTCATAAAAACATTTACGATTCCTACGCAAAAGTTCGCACTGTTTGCGAACCTGTGTGCACTTAGTAAACCTACCTAACCAATACGCAACGTCCGCAAAAATATCTTGAACATTTTAGAAGAAAGGAATATTAAATAATTCAGACAGATATCAATAATTCAGTTGTACGCCTACAATTTTCATAGAGCACGTATTTGACATAAACAATATGCTTCAGAATACAGGAATATGTGAGATAAGGCAGTCAAAGACCACAGTTTTTGGTTACGACAAGTAGAAAAGTGGCAACATTAATCTGATCTCTGGCAACAAATAGCTTTCGAATGCGGTGGACGAGGGTAATGCACCGTGCGTGGACTAGTTGGGGCAGAAACTGAACTGCTACGACTGATGCTTTACTCTTTTTACGACTTCCAGTTTAGGTTAAGATCGAGTATTTTAATGGAAAAGAGTCTCATTTATTTTTATTTAAATTAACTGTTAACCTAGTATTGTTAATAGTGAACAAAGACCAGTCGTTAAGAACTTGAGAATCGTTTGTTAAATTATATTTTTTTAACGAATATTTTCATGATTAATACTTTCAATCCAATTCACAATTACACTGTGAACCCGAGTGTTAAGACTTTTTACGAACCGCTAATTCAATTTAATATACTAGTTATTGTGAAAAATTTCATAAATTTACCATTTTGCATTTGCTTAGTTGTTATTGGTGCAGACAGGATTATGGAGTAAATGAAAAACTTTATTCTATGGTTAGATTTGTATAAATTGTAAAGAAAATGAATAAAGTTATGTATATAAATATTGATATAAGTTTACTTTACGCCATATATATCTAATGTTTGGGTAGCTGTTTAAGGAAAAAAATATTTAGACATCGAGCAAATGAAATGTATTTCTTAGTAATTCTGAAATGATTTCGGAGAAGTCATTATTGCGTTCTTGGATTTGAACTCGGCAACTTTCTATTCAAGTACAAGACTATAAGTCAACAACTACAACAATGTCAAAAAGGAATGAAAATCAACCTTAAAAATATGCGATACATCTTATCGTTACAGATTTTGAATTGACAATATTGAATATGAATATTAGGTATATATATATTAATATTATGAATGTTGAAATCTTACATATTTGTTAAAAATTAATATAAAACTGTGAATATGTTTTTATAAACATATCAGTCGTTTGAACTTGAATATGTTCCACTTCATCAAATAGCTATTCAAGTAGTCTCAGAGACAGAATATTTGAATATTATATTCCATGAATATAATATTCGTAGAACTTATAAGTATAAGTTGTTAACAAAGGCTCCATTATTAACTTCGCTGACAAAGCATCTTTAAATTCCAAGATCTAATCATTCAAGTTTGACGTACTTCAATGAATCGCGTCGTCCTTCTCACAAACCTATAGTAAATTCTAAAATTTATAAAGATATTTTTTTACAATATTTAGAGGTTTCACAGCTTCTAGGGGTAGCTTCTAGCATACTACGAGTAAAAATTGGTTTGCATATTCGTCTAGATATAGTGGAATGTATTTTAGTTACTTTTTCACTAATATAAAACCACTGTATTCAGAGGTAAATTATGCAGAATTTGTTTTTTCTTTTAATAATCACGTTGCTAGATGATACCAACGACTTTTGCAAATAATTTTCGCAATTTATGTGTGATAAATATCGATTACAAAAAGCTTTGTGCCCGGTATGGCAATAATTTCGCCAGCTATTCCATTTAAGGCATAAACATAACGGCAAGACGAGGTTTAACAGCCGCTGCCTACACCGGGTAGAAAAATGCGTGAAGTTATGTTTTATAGCTTAATGTGTCTTATACTTCACTTGTACAAATTTATAGCAGTGTGTCCTCTGCCTTATTACCTTGCGACGGGTAAGCAAACATTTTGCGAACTTTGTTAAAATCAGCGCTCGTTAGCACTTTACTCACAGCCAATGAAGAAAGTCATTAAGTGTGATTGTAAAGTAATCTTTGCCTACTTGAATGATGTTCAACTGACAGAAAAGGTAGAGACAAATTAATCATTGGACCGAATCAAACATTTTAGAATTAATGTTTTGTTGAATCTTCAATTAAGGTACACATTTTATTTTATACTAGTTTACCCGGCGAACTTTGTTCCGCATTAAATGTAATAAATAGGGTAAATTTTGGATTTATCAATTTGTCTTTATTACATCATACACGAATAATTAGATACTAACCACGCCGTTGACAACCTCTACATATTAAAAAAATCGCATTAGAATTCGCTGCGTAGTTTCAAAGATTTAAGCATCTAAGGGGGCAGACGGTGGAAAGTGACTTTATTTTATACCATGTAATGAATAGTGTTTCTTTACAGATTTACTGTGCTTAGAAACCATTATTTTGTTACAGACGTCATATTTTAGAGCCACGGGCTATAGGTTCAGAATATACCATAATCAACCATAGGCTCAGAATATCCGCTTCAACCAGCGTGGTAAAGTTTTGTTTGGTCGTCTTCTATGTCATCCTAAAGGACAACCACGAAATTGTTATCCTTTTGATGTAGCAGCTCTATGGGCGGCGCTAGTCACTACCCAACAGTTGACTTGCTCCCACTTCTCATAACAAAAAATAAATTGTGCAGTCTAAAAAAAAATTATCGAAAGAGTAAATAAATATTCTCGTGATAAAACGGTGCCTTTAATTTGTATAGCCGATTGTGATATAAAAATTTATTTCCTTTATCTCCAACCATTTGTCTTTGTTGTTTATTAGCTTAGCTAAAAATAAATAAATACAAATAAATAGAATCCAAATTAATTAAAATTACATACAACATTATATTAAAGCAATGCAATTAGCCTTTGGAAGTGCACTGCTAGACGTAGAATGCCACAACTGACGGTCCTTTGCCACTTGCATATATTGCCTTTCTGTGGTATTATTTAACAGGTCGTCGGTGCACCTAGAGGGGGTCGGCCTACTTGTCAGCTAGCACTCGCCACTCGAGAACCTTTCCACCCCAACGGTTATCGGTTCGTCGACCAATGTGGCCTGCAATTTTGGGTTTATAAGTTCTAAATTTACGATATTTTTACAACAATTTCTAATTCTACGACATTTGATGGCATTGTAAAATAGACAGACACTTTCAACTAATGAATAAATTTCTATTTTCTTTGAGTTTTTCTATTACGTACCTATTAAAAATATTTTATGTTTTGGACACAATACGCTCAGCGGTTCCAGTTTTCCAAGCTAAGAGACTAAATTCTTGTGTTGTAGAAACTAGATAACAGTTATTTACAAATGTATACAATTTTTGAAAATAAATTGTTATAAAACATAAAAAGACATCCAAAATAATAAAAATGAAGCGTTAATATAGAGAAAATATTCATCAAAATCTTTTGTAAACATAAAAAATATAAGTATGTTTACATTTAATATTCGTAGAACTTATAAGTATAAGTTGTTAACAAAGGCTCCATTATTAACTTCGCTGACAAAGCATCTTTAAATTCCAAGATCTAATCATTCAAGTTTGACGTACTTCAATGAATCGCGTCGTCCTTCTCACAAACCTATAGTAAATTCTAAAATTTATAAAGATATTTTTTTACAATATTTAGAGGTTTCACAGCTTCTAGGGGTAGCTTCTAGCATACTACGAGTAAAAATTGGTTTGCATATTCGTCTAGATATAGTGGAATGTATTTTAGTTACTTTTTCACTAATATAAAACCACTGTATTCAGAGGTAAATTATGCAGAATTTGTTTTTTCTTTTAATAATCACGTTGCTAGATGATACCAACGACTTTTGCAAATAATTTTCGCAATTTATGTGTGATAAATATCGATTACAAAAAGCTTTGTGCCCGGTATGGCAATAATTTCGCCAGCTATTCCATTTAAGGCATAAACATAACGGCAAGACGAGGTTTAACAGCCGCTGCCTACACCGGGTAGAAAAATGCGTGAAGTTATGTTTTATAGCTTAATGTGTCTTATACTTCACTTGTACAAATTTATAGCAGTGTGTCCTCTGCCTTATTACCTTGCGACGGGTAAGCAAACATTTTGCGAACTTTGTTAAAATCAGCGCTCGTTAGCACTTTACTCACAGCCAATGAAGAAAGTCATTAAGTGTGATTGTAAAGTAATCTTTGCCTACTTGAATGATGTTCAACTGACAGAAAAGGTAGAGACAAATTAATCATTGGACCGAATCAAACATTTTAGAATTAATGTTTTGTTGAATCTTCAATTAAGGTACACATTTTATTTTATACTAGTTTACCCGGCGAACTTTGTTCCGCATTAAATGTAATAAATAGGGTAAATTTTGGATTTATCAATTTGTCTTTATTACATCATACACGAATAATTAGATACTAACCACGCCGTTGACAACCTCTACATATTAAAAAAATCGCATTAGAATTCGCTGCGTAGTTTCAAAGATTTAAGCATCTAAGGGGGCAGACGGTGGAAAGTGACTTTATTTTATACCATGTAATGAATAGTGTTTCTTTACAGATTTACTGTGCTTAGAAACCATTATTTTGTTACAGACGTCATATTTTAGAGCCACGGGCTATAGGTTCAGAATATACCATAATCAACCATAGGCTCAGAATATCCGCTTCAACCAGCGTGGTAAAGTTTTGTTTGGTCGTCTTCTATGTCATCCTAAAGGACAACCACGAAATTGTTATCCTTTTGATGTAGCAGCTCTATGGGCGGCGCTAGTCACTACCCAACAGTTGACTTGCTCCCACTTCTCATAACAAAAAATAAATTGTGCAGTCTAAAAAAAAATTATCGAAAGAGTAAATAAATATTCTCGTGATAAAACGGTGCCTTTAATTTGTATAGCCGATTGTGATATAAAAATTTATTTCCTTTATCTCCAACCATTTGTCTTTGTTGTTTATTAGCTTAGCTAAAAATAAATAAATACAAATAAATAGAATCCAAATTAATTAAAATTACATACAACATTATATTAAAGCAATGCAATTAGCCTTTGGAAGTGCACTGCTAGACGTAGAATGCCACAACTGACGGTCCTTTGCCACTTGCATATATTGCCTTTCTGTGGTATTATTTAACAGGTCGTCGGTGCACCTAGAGGGGGTCGGCCTACTTGTCAGCTAGCACTCGCCACTCGAGAACCTTTCCACCCCAACGGTTATCGGTTCGTCGACCAATGTGGCCTGCAATTTTGGGTTTATAAGTTCTAAATTTACGATATTTTTACAACAATTTCTAATTCTACGACATTTGATGGCATTGTAAAATAGACAGACACTTTCAACTAATGAATAAATTTCTATTTTCTTTGAGTTTTTCTATTACGTACCTATTAAAAATATTTTATGTTTTGGACACAATACGCTCAGCGGTTCCAGTTTTCCAAGCTAAGAGACTAAATTCTTGTGTTGTAGAAACTAGATAACAGTTATTTACAAATGTATACAATTTTTGAAAATAAATTGTTATAAAACATAAAAAGACATCCAAAATAATAAAAATGAAGCGTTAATATAGAGAAAATATTCATCAAAATCTTTTGTAAACATAAAAAATATAAGTATGTTTACATTTAATATTCGTAGAACTTATAAGTATAAGTTGTTAACAAAGGCTCCATTATTAACTTCGCTGACAAAGCATCTTTAAATTCCAAGATCTAATCATTCAAGTTTGACGTACTTCAATGAATCGCGTCGTCCTTCTCACAAACCTATAGTAAATTCTAAAATTTATAAAGATATTTTTTTACAATATTTAGAGGTTTCACAGCTTCTAGGGGTAGCTTCTAGCATACTACGAGTAAAAATTGGTTTGCATATTCGTCTAGATATAGTGGAATGTATTTTAGTTACTTTTTCACTAATATAAAACCACTGTATTCAGAGGTAAATTATGCAGAATTTGTTTTTTCTTTTAATAATCACGTTGCTAGATGATACCAACGACTTTTGCAAATAATTTTCGCAATTTATGTGTGATAAATATCGATTACAAAAAGCTTTGTGCCCGGTATGGCAATAATTTCGCCAGCTATTCCATTTAAGGCATAAACATAACGGCAAGACGAGGTTTAACAGCCGCTGCCTACACCGGGTAGAAAAATGCGTGAAGTTATGTTTTATAGCTTAATGTGTCTTATACTTCACTTGTACAAATTTATAGCAGTGTGTCCTCTGCCTTATTACCTTGCGACGGGTAAGCAAACATTTTGCGAACTTTGTTAAAATCAGCGCTCGTTAGCACTTTACTCACAGCCAATGAAGAAAGTCATTAAGTGTGATTGTAAAGTAATCTTTGCCTACTTGAATGATGTTCAACTGACAGAAAAGGTAGAGACAAATTAATCATTGGACCGAATCAAACATTTTAGAATTAATGTTTTGTTGAATCTTCAATTAAGGTACACATTTTATTTTATACTAGTTTACCCGGCGAACTTTGTTCCGCATTAAATGTAATAAATAGGGTAAATTTTGGATTTATCAATTTGTCTTTATTACATCATACACGAATAATTAGATACTAACCACGCCGTTGACAACCTCTACATATTAAAAAAATCGCATTAGAATTCGCTGCGTAGTTTCAAAGATTTAAGCATCTAAGGGGGCAGACGGTGGAAAGTGACTTTATTTTATACCATGTAATGAATAGTGTTTCTTTACAGATTTACTGTGCTTAGAAACCATTATTTTGTTACAGACGTCATATTTTAGAGCCACGGGCTATAGGTTCAGAATATACCATAATCAACCATAGGCTCAGAATATCCGCTTCAACCAGCGTGGTAAAGTTTTGTTTGGTCGTCTTCTATGTCATCCTAAAGGACAACCACGAAATTGTTATCCTTTTGATGTAGCAGCTCTATGGGCGGCGCTAGTCACTACCCAACAGTTGACTTGCTCCCACTTCTCATAACAAAAAATAAATTGTGCAGTCTAAAAAAAAATTATCGAAAGAGTAAATAAATATTCTCGTGATAAAACGGTGCCTTTAATTTGTATAGCCGATTGTGATATAAAAATTTATTTCCTTTATCTCCAACCATTTGTCTTTGTTGTTTATTAGCTTAGCTAAAAATAAATAAATACAAATAAATAGAATCCAAATTAATTAAAATTACATACAACATTATATTAAAGCAATGCAATTAGCCTTTGGAAGTGCACTGCTAGACGTAGAATGCCACAACTGACGGTCCTTTGCCACTTGCATATATTGCCTTTCTGTGGTATTATTTAACAGGTCGTCGGTGCACCTAGAGGGGGTCGGCCTACTTGTCAGCTAGCACTCGCCACTCGAGAACCTTTCCACCCCAACGGTTATCGGTTCGTCGACCAATGTGGCCTGCAATTTTGGGTTTATAAGTTCTAAATTTACGATATTTTACAACAATTTCTAATTCTACGACATTTGATGGCATTGTAAAATAGACAGACACTTTCAACTAATGAATAAATTTCTATTTTCTTTGAGTTTTTCTATTACGTACCTATTAAAAATATTTTATGTTTTGGACACAATACGCTCAGCGGTTCCAGTTTTCCAAGCTAAGAGACTAAATTCTTGTGTTGTAGAAACTAGATAACAGTTATTTACAAATGTATACAATTTTTGAAAATAAATTGTTATAAAACATAAAAAGACATCCAAAATAATAAAAATGAAGCGTTAATATAGAGAAAATATTCATCAAAATCTTTTGTAAACATAAAAAATATAAGTATGTTTACATTTAATAAGTCTCGTGAGCGTGACTTAATTTTGTTTCATTTCTTATTTCATTAAAAAACACAGCACAACGAGCTACAGGGACATACAGGAATACAAATCAGTGAATTTACATCTCTTTCTCAAGAAATAACATGTGATTTTTAACCTTAAAATTACTTATTCTGATGAAGCGTAATCTGATTTCGGAGGTACACGTGCAGAACTATAGAAGATATATAAAATAAGAATAAAATCACCTTTTAATAACGATAAAGATAAAAATATTGATTTTTATGTAACAAATCTCATGATAACACTAATGAAATGAAGAAAAAGAGGGTAAAATAGTCGAAAATGCAGAAGCGAAAGTAGGAGTTAAAAATGCTCAAAATAAATTTTCGATAACCAAATCGTACATGTTCCAGAGAATTCGATGTCAGGAGCTTTAACCGACGAGCCTGTATGACAAGAGTTATGAAAGTCGAAGGGGGTGAGTTAGGCGTGTAACACTTGTTCTATGGCTCTCTATTTTTTATGCCAATACTGCAATAACTGCTTGACATGAAGTTATGTAAGAGATTAAGAATATACCTTTGTCTGTCATAATCGTTTATATTCATTTACTTGACATAGAAGAATTAAAAATTCAAATGGACTGATAATATTGTGAACGAACAGGTTTTAAAACGAATGGCCAAAAATGTGGTCATCTGTTTTAGGCACGTAACTACGAACTGCTGCATATTAAAATTATTGCAAAGATAAAATTATAGAGTAAAGCATACAGAAGAAAACTATCATGGCTATGAAACGTCAGGAGTGGAACAACTGTTTCTTCTTTTTACAAACAGACAAATATTCAGGCAGTTGACTGCTAACTACTATAATTGGGAGTCTCCTGTAGAAGAAGAAATAAGTCAAAGCTCAAAAGTATAGCCGTGAATTCTAACTACAGATTCCTTGTAATTCGTCGATATAAAATGTGTTTACACAAGTATTTGCAATAAAGGGTAAAACCAGTCTTGTCAGAAATGGTGCTTTCAATACACGAGTAGATGTTGGCAACCACTTTTAATGCAATGCACTAAAATGGGTTTCCCATTTGGAAATCGTGAAACTGGTAGATAACAAAACGAAATATAACATTTTAAAAGTTTAGCGACAGATTCATAGTTGAAGTGTAGTACGGATATATATACTTATATATATCACGATATCATTACATATTTGTTTCTAAGATTTTCGCGAATCTCACTTATTGATTAAAACAACTTTTAGGATTGTATCGCGTTTATTTATTATCTATTTATTTCCCGACGTTTCGAACACTTTACAGAGATCATTTTCACGAGTATGAACAAAAAGATGGTAGTTGTTCAAAAGCTATCTTCATTGATAGCTTAGCTTGTTAGTTATTCGTAACTCTAATAACACCTTGAGTCACACTGTGTATAGAAAGAAAACCCATACAGATAGATACCTGAATGGTGAATCTCACCACCATCCTTCACAGTTAGCTGCCGTGTCAAAATCTTTGTTTCAGAGAGCACGAGGGATTTGTGACCAGGAACACATAGCAGAGGAGATTCAGCATGTGAAAAAAGTCTTACATGCCAATCAGCTTAAAGTTCCCAGAAATCATCACAAAAACCGAGTGAAGCAAGCCACAGTTGAGCGCCAACCTTTTTTTTTTTTTTTTA
The DNA here is from genome assembly GCA_905147225.2 of Euproctis similis. NCBI lineage: Eukaryota > Metazoa > Arthropoda > Insecta > Lepidoptera > Erebidae > Euproctis > Euproctis similis. Next base: position 11,762,676 of record LR990114.1, on the reverse strand, counting down.
CGCGAGGAAATGCTTTATGCACACCCCCCGCCTGGGGACGGCAGGGGGTAGTGTGGGACTCCCAAAACAGTAAACTGAAATCCGATCCTAGGGTTACCCACTAAAACCTCGCGGCGGCCTTGCTCCGGCGTTGGGGTGGTCCAGGATTCGGTTAAACCCCTCTGGTCCACCCCGCCGTCACCCCCCCTCTGTCACGAGGGGGTGCTCATCCTCGGGGAGCCTCGGCGAGGCTCCCCCGGGCGGGGCGGGTCCGACCGCGCGCTGTAAAGAGGCGCGCAGCGGGCGGCGCCCCGGACGACCCTCCCCGGCCGCACCGGGGGGTCATCCTTCCCGGGCCGCGACCCGGGCGCACCCGCGGGGTGTGCGCCCTCGCGGCCCGTCGGCGGCGGCGATCACTGAGCTCGCCGCCGCCGCCTTCGAGCGGGATCGGCTCTCTCCCGACCCCGCTCGGCGGCCTCCTTCTGGAGCATGACTGTTTCGCAGAAGGAGACCACTGCCCTCCACTCCTCCTCGCCCGCCAGCATTGCCGCAACCAACGCCGGCGGGGACAAGTCTCGCCCGATCCCGTCGACCAGGACTCGGCGCTCGGCCGCCCAGGCCGGGCAGACCTCCAGCGTGTGCTGGGCCGAGTCCAGGTCGGATGCGCAATGGTGGCATCTCGCCGTCTCTTCACGTTTTATTCGACTCAGATACTCACCGAAGCACCCGTGCCCGGTGAGTATCTGAGTCAACCTGTAGGTGACAGTGCCCCATTTACGGAGCACCCAGGCCTCGAGGTGGGGCAGGACGGCCCCGACGGCGCGCGAACGCGTACCGCCCTGGAGGACCAGCGCGTCGCGCCAGTCCCCCAGGACCCGCCGGAATGCATCCCGCCTCCGCACTTCGTGTCCCCGCGCGTCCCCCCCTCCCCGGCCGAGATCGTACGCGGCTGCGTACATCTCGGCCAGGATGATGAAGGGGGGATAACTCGCGAGGACCGTCGCCGCCTCGTACGAGATGGTACGGTAGCCCCGTACGATCCGTATGGCCATGATCCGCTCCAGGCTCCTCAGCATAGCCCTGGAGCGGGAGGCCCCCGCGAGGTCTCGCGACCAAACGGGGGCCCCGTACAGGGCCACGGACCGCACGACGCCACCGTAGAGGCGGCGAACTCCCTCCCCCGGTCCCCCGAGGTTGGGCAGCAGGCGGTGTAAAGCGCCCGCCACCCGTCGCGCACGGGGGACCATCCGTACGAAGTGCTCCTCGAAGCTCCAGCGGCTGTCCAGGGTGAAGCCGAGGTACTTCATGTACCGCCCCACCGGGACAGCCGTGTCACCCACCTGGATCCGCGAGGCCGGGGGTTCCCTGCCTCTGGTGAGGCGGTGGAACCATAGCGCCTCACTTTTGTGAGGCGCCACCTCCAGGCCCAGCCCGCGGATCCGTCTGACGACGATCGCCACCCCCAGCTCGGCGAACCTGAGCGTCCGCTCGAAGTCGGGCCCCGTGGCGACCACCAGAGTGTCGTCTGCGTAGCAAACGACACTCACGCCATGGGGCAGACTGGTGCGGAGGACCGGATCGTATGCGAGGTTCCACAGCAGGGGCCCGAGCACGGACCCCTGCGGAACCCCGCACGTCACCTCCTTCTTCTGCTCCGTCCCGTTCCGGTCGACATAGTCCACCCGTCTCTCCTGCAGGTAGGCCCCGATGACCAACCTTAGGTAGGGAGGCACCTCGTGGTACACGAGGGCCTCCCTGATGGCCGGCCAGGGGAGGGTCCCGAAGGCGTTGACGATGTCTAGCGATACCGCCAGCGCGACCCCCCCCGATCGGACTGCCGGTTCCGACAGGGCCCGCACACGACGCACCGCGTCGATTGTGGAGCGCCCCTGCCGGAACCCGAACTGGCAGTCCGATATGTCCGGGCCCACCTGCGACAGGTGGCTGCTGATACGGGCGGAGATAACTCTTTCGAAGAGTTTCCCCGCCTCGTTCAGCAGGCATATCGGTCCGCCCGAGCTCGTCCTCCGTCACCTCCAGCTCGTCGGACCACGGAGCGTGGTCCGACTGTGACGGAGGAACCGAGGGACCGCCCTGGACCCTAGGGAAGAGTGCGTCTACGACTCTTCCCACGACTTCCGGGTCCAGGGATTCCGTCAACGGAGGGACCCACGGGGTCAGCTTGCCCAGGACCATTCGGTACGGGCGTCCCCATGGGTCCCTGTCCAGTCCCTCGACGAGCTCGTTCCAGGACCGCTCGCGAGCCGCAGCGATGGCGACGCATACGGCGTGCGCGGCGGCCCCGTATTCCCGTCTGGCTCTGAGAGCCTCCTCGACCGTGGTTCGCCTTCTCTTCCGGGCTCTCAGGTACTGGCGGCGAGCGACGAAGGCGGCCTTTTGCAGCCGCTCGATCTCCTCGCTCCACCAGTACACGGAGCCCCGCCGGGGCGGCCCGACTCGCGGCATCGATGCGTCGCAGATCGATGTCATCGTGCCGCGCAGCCAGGCCGCTTGCGCCTCGGGATCGGGGAATTCCGCTCCCTCCGTCCAATCCGCGACGCTGGCGGCGGCCACGACCATGTTTCGGTCGAGCCGCTTGAGAGACCAGCGCCGCGGAGGGCCGCTAGTCTGGCGCGGGCGGCTAGGGCGGCGGAGTGACACATCCAGGAAGATGTGTCGGTGGTCAGATAAATTGACCACCTCCTCCGCCACCCGCCATCCAATCACCGTGGCGGCGGCCGAGGGAGTCGCCCACGATAGATCGACGATCGACTCCCCCTGCCACCGCGAGCCAACCTGCCATCTTGCCGTACATAAAGGGAATCACTGACAAAATTGGCTATATTTTAAAACGTGCTTCAATCAAAACATACTTTAAGCCATCCAAGAAAGTTAGTCAATTTCTACCATCTGTCAAGTGCCACATCCCCTTGCAAGACCCAGGAGTATATAAACTGGATTGTGATTGTGGATTCTCTTATATCGGACAAACAAAGAGGTCCATTAAAACCAGGATCAAAGAACACATAGCGGATGTGAAGCACAACCGCTATAATAAGTCTGCTGTTTGTGAACACTGTAGGAAGGGCTCAAAACACTACATCAGGTTTGACAAACCACAAATCCTCGCCAAAGAACAACATTATCGTCCCAGGATGATACGCGAGGCTATTGAAATCAAAAAACATCCAAAGAATTTCAATAGAGAAGATGGCTGGAAACTATCACCTAGCTGGAACCCAGTCATAAGTCTCATCAAACTTAGCCCACAATCAAACAGCTCAAGACAGCGAGATACTATTAGTATAGTTTGCAGGTCAGACCCACATCAGGAACCAAAATAATATAGAATTTTGAGTAGTGCAGTAATAATCAAAACAAAACAATTTTAATTTAATTTTTATTAACCTAGAAACCAAGTCCCTTTCTTTTTCTCAAAAACATTATAAATAATAGCAATACCAATAGCCCGTTCAAAATGAAATAATAATCAGTTTTGCAGAACAGCCGCTGAGTTTTCTTGCTGGGTCTTTCTCAGGACTGGCCGCGTTTTTGACCCAGTGGTAGATTTTTAATAAACACTTTACCTTTTAATTTAAAATCAATGAATATTTAATAATAGTCATACTTTAATCTCAACCAACTTAGAAAATATGATAATTTGTAATAATTTAATAATAACAACTTTTACTTATTAAATCATACAACAAAGGATCTTTAGAAGCAGGATATATTAATGCATCTTATAAATAAGTATTTAACTTTTGTTCTCATGGTCTGATGTGGGTTACCAATAGTAAAAATCATATTTTTAACATCAACTTTTTGATTTTTATTTCCAAAAAGTGGGTGCTCTCTGTATCAATGAAGATAGCTTTTGAACAACTACCATCTTTTTGTTCATACTCGTGAAAATGATCTCTGTAAAGAGTTCGAAACGTCGGGAAATAAATATAAATAGATAATAAATAAACGCGATACAATCCTAAAAGTTGTTTTAATCAACGATATCATTAGATCGAAATGAATTTGATTGATTCGTATCAATCAATTTAATACAAACATTTGTTGGAAAGAACAGAGAGATTTAGTGATAAATTTTAGATTGATGAGTAAAATTGAAATGATCACTATACTAATCTATCAACTCGTGAAGTTAATCGCAGCTGGTGATGATTTTTACAAGAGACATGATATTTTAGATATTTGAAACGAATAGAATTTGCAGTCACTTATGAGTTTGAGTTAATTAGTTAAAATAAAATCCAACTGACTTCAAAATTCATTTAATAAAAGTTTTAAACTTAGTAGTACTTACGATCTTAGTGTGTTACCATGTCTTAATTTAGTATACCTGTCTGTATAATAGAATTGGGTCTAGTGGCTGAGGTTCCTTCTTCTGATTCAGAAATCGTGGGTTCGATCCTAGACTCACACTAATGTTGTTTCGGAATTCATTTCGGAAATTATATGTGATAAATATCGATAACTGACAACTTTGCGCCCGGAGTAACGGCAGTAGGTTCGCTACCTATTCCACTTGGGACGTAAAGTAATGATTCACCGTGTCGAGGCTTTAACAGCCGCAACCTATACCTTCAGGTAGAAAAAGGCGTGAAGTTGCGTTTACGTTTGACCGTGTCATATCCGAACATTAGAGTTATCGTATGAATGTATGAGCTGTATAAGCTGAAATATAGTTTTTAACTTCTAACCAATGTCTATTTCAAAGTAACATATATACATACAATCACGCCTTTTTGCCATGGGGGTAGGCAGAGACTATTTTTAAAAGCTTTTATTTAACTTGCACTGTATGTATGTATGTAAGTATGAATGTTCGGTGGAATCTTGCAACTCAATTTTGAAGTAGATATATTCAACCGATTGAGCTGAAATTTTGTATACACGTTTACTTTGGATGACAATGCATGATATGATGTGTGACATTATTCTATATCCAATATGGCGGACCACCTAAGATGGAGAAATTGATATTTTGAATGCATTTCTGCAATATGGGTATCAAATAAAAGGGCTCATTGAGTGTAACTCAAAAAATAATATGCCGTAAATAATTTTTGGAACATTTCTACAATCTGGCTATGAGTTAAAAAATCATTATTGCGATTAAATGGAAAAGAAAGCTCCAAGCTGAAATTGAATTAGATGATCTCCTTATTGAAGAGCTGGACTGGTTGTAACTAAGCGGTAAACTAACTTGCAATAATGATACGTTGAATGAAATGACACTAACCTAAAACAACAACGACAAAAAATAAATTAAAAGCAAAAACCCTTTTTAAAGAAGCTTTTATTTAAGCGCTCTAAAAATAAGAAAATAATATTTCCTTAAAAATTTCAAGTAAGTATCAACTTAGAGTCTCAGTATTTACAATTTATATAATAATAAAAGCTTGTCGCGAGGTTTGACTCCCTATCAGTAGGTTATTATATTGCAATAGTTAATATAGTAAAGTTAGTAGATTAATTTACATGAGTGTTTTGCCCATTTCTTCTCATGACAACCTTACACTCAGAATCGTCCATGCGTTTTTGTTTTAAGGAGGCAATTTTCTCAAGCGCTCATGTTTTAATACGTTATGCTTTAAATATAATAATAAGTTAAATATCTGTATTTACGGACTATATTTAACTGTGTGATTAAACATTATAAAATTAGTACAGTTTATTTACAACTCGCGCGACAAGCTTTTATTATTATATAAATTGTACATACTGAGGCTCTAAGTTGATACTTGAAATTTTTAAGGAAATATTATTTTCTTATGTTTAGAGCGCTTAAATAAAAGCTTTTTTAAAAAGGGTTTTTGCTTTTAATTTATTTTATCCTGACATTTATTTCTTGCTTCCCCCATTCTCATTATCGCTTTCATACATGAACGTCGGTTGTAGCCACTCCTGACCTGGCCTCTTACCAACACATCGTTGATAGTGGTAGGTCCGCCTAGGTTGATCTTTACCGGTTTGCCCTTTCACACTTATCTTATAAATTTGTATAATCAGTCTTCTTTTAAAGTAACATAAAATCTCAATTAATAAAAACAATTATACCACAAGAATGACATCTCCTACAATGCGTTAGATACATATAATTACTTCTCATTTTCATACAGCTCCATTAGGCTGTAGTTGTACAGGCATACGGAGTTAGAGGTAACGACTAGTCGAAAATATATTTGTTACACGAACACTAAAACAAGGCATCCTGCTAAGCTATTAATCCACGCGGTTAGCTCACCACCACGACGTGACACCACTCTATGTACTAGGTACACTATACAATGCGTGTTAACAAAAGGCGATCTGTATTCTACACTTATGTTGCCAGTAAAACTCATATTTGTATAAAATTTATTACATATCTTCACGCCTTTTTCTACCCGAAGGTGTAGGCAGCGACTGTTAAGCCCCGTCTCGCCGCACGTCGTAAATGGAATATGTGGCAATTCGATATTTCTCACACATAACTTCCTAAAAGAACTCCGAAATGTCATTGGTGTGAGCCAGTGTAAGGATTCGAACCCGCGACCTCTAGATTCAGAAGCGGTGTACTCGACCACTGGATCACCGAGACCTTTTATAAAATTTATTGATATTTTAAACTAATGTTAGTATATTTATTATAACATTCCGCTTTATTCTAACCGGAGGTGTTGGCAGCGGCTGTTATGCCTTGACTTGCCGAATTTTTACTGCCTAAATGGCATTGACTATGAAATAGGTCATAGTGTACAGGGCACAATGTTGCCAGCACAAAACTTCCGAAAATTGTTTCAAAAAGTCATTGGCGTAATGTTGCTTGCGGTTGCACGGTTTTTAAATTCATAAACGGAGTGCTTGGTTTCCAGATTGATTAAAAAATGATGTCATTGTGACTTCGATTGTAAAAAATACGTTAGTTAGGACTATTGTGGTCCAAAACAAACCTATTGTGCAATTTGATGGAACATAATTAATTTATACGAAACTTTCATACTTAGATTCAAATAACTAGTAAGTATGCCAATATACCTATTATGTATGCCAATGCCATCCAAGAGATTTATTTATTTTTATTGTATTTCTTTTTAATAAAACTTTAAATTTAACATATTTTCAACACCTTCTACAACAACACATACCATAACTTCGCGCCAAATATCGTGTGGGGTAGGTGAGCGGAGCGCCATAAGGCATGTTTCTTATACACCTGACTCGCTTCGTTGACTTTCATATCTCGAGTTTTTTCCCCTTCTATTTCTTATTATAGTATTCTCTTTAATCTGGGAAATCGTACCAGAAACGGTGAATAATTCAACAATTTTTGATGGAATCTAATATAAACAATTTCTGTGTAAGAGTATTTTAGAATTTATTTTCTTTTGTAGGTAGAGATAAGCGTCTTTGAACCACAAAGAGATTTGGAAGTTTGAGCCATTTTTACTCTAATTAAGATTGATCTAATTACCTCTATTGTTGTTCGTCTTCACTTCCGTCATACTCGTAAATATTATCTCATTGTTTAATAAATATGATTATTATATTACACTAGCTGACCCGGCGAATATTGTTTCACATTCGAAGCAATATATTAACAAAAAATATTGAAAAAAATTAGCCAAAGTTAATTCTGATTACACCAGCTACCTTTCGAAAAATTCCCGTCGAAATCAATCCAGCCATTTCACAGATTAGCAGAGAACAAACAGACAGACCGACAAAAAGTGTAAAAAATGTTATTTTAGTGTATGCAATATATTCATATGAATGTAGTAGAAAGTAGTTATTTTAATATTACAAACAGATATTTAAATTTTATATAAATGTATTGATTATTTCATTTTTAACAGTGTTTTCACTCACAAATTGGCATCATAATCATTTAAAAAAAAAAGACATAAAAGTATATATATTAGGGGGGACTTAAATCTGCGGGATTTTCTTGTCTTTTATGGTCAATGTCAAAAACCATTTTAGACTGCAGTTTAAAACAATTTACTGAACTATTTTTATATTTTTAAAATAGATATCGTGTTTATTTATTTCAAAAACTAATAAAAATGAATAATATCAATACTTTTGGAATATTTTTATTACGTTTTACATAATAGTATATTATAGTGCAATATACCGACTTATTTCAATACTCCCCATAATACGGATCATTCCGCAGTTCAATTTCCCGATCTGCCTAATCTCCTATCGAGAATATCGCTCTGTGTTGATATATAGTACATAACTACGAATAAGCTATCAATTTGATGACGTTATATATTTGGAAAAAGCTTTTTTAATAAAACCGTATTAAATTAATTCTTAACTTCCCAGAATTCTCTTCGGAAGTTATGTGTGATAAACATAGATGACTGACATCTTTGTGTTCAGTGTATGGCAATAGGTTCTGCTACTTATTCCATTTGGATTCGGAGAGTTGAGGCTTAACCGCACCTGCCTACACCTTCGGATAGAAATAGACGTGAAGTTGTGTGGAAGTTCTTTTTCTGCTTATTTATTGTCACAGCAACAATATCTTATAGATTAAAACAACTTTTAGGATTATATCGCGTTTATTTCCCGACGTTTTGAACTCTTTACAGAGATCATTTTCACGAGTGATGAACAAAAAGAAAAATATAAATATCGATGACTGACAAACTTTGTGCCCGGTATGGCAATAGGTTCGCCACCTATTCCATTTGGGACGTAAACATAACGGCGAGACGAGGCTTAACAGCCGCTGCCTACACCTTCGGGTAACAAAAGGCGTGAAGTTATGTTATGTTTTATGTTATGAACAAAAAGATGGTAGTTGTCCAAAAGCTATTTTCATCGATACAGAGAGCAGATAAGATAATTATCTAATAATTTAAAAATAACAACTGTTACCTATTAAATCATACAACAAAGGATCTTTACTTTAGTGAAGATTTTATTGCTTTAGAGTTTTTTCTTTAGTGAATAATAAAATAATAAATAATTAATAATAATTAATATCTTAAATAATACTTCAATACCAAACTTCTTGAGTTACATGTTTTTTAACCTATAGGATTCAAATAAATCCCTTTACGTAATTATAATAATTCTTCCAAATAGTGACTTAAACTTATTGCCCACAAAAAAAAAAAAGTAAAAGTGTGTGTCCGCTCCGACGCACGACTGGAGTTTACTCCTCAAGAACGATTATAAAATAAAATAATAAATATTTACTGTCTACAAATATGAACACATTTCTTCGTAATAGAGAATGGCGTATCGCTATAAAGAGTGTTTCTATAAAGAGCTCAGGACATTGTATGGAGTGCCGACTCTTATTATTATATATTGTAAATCGATTCTTAAGGAGTAAACTCCAATAATAAATATATACTAATATATACTATGTACTAACATATTATATTAGAAACAAATAGTAATTAGTTAACAACGCCATCTGCTGGAATTAGTTAACAACGCCATCTGCTGGAATAGCTTTAGTGTTGTTGTCGTTAAAGCAAGTTAAGTGCTCACAATTTAAAATAATTCACATTCGCCAATAGATGTCAGGAATTCCAATAAAAAAGTAAGTTGATGTTTAAGTTAATTATCGATAAAACACGATAAAATGAAATTTTCTAAAAATGATTCCTAGCTAGATCGATTTATAGCCCCCGAAACCCCCTATATACTAAATTTCATGAAAATCGTTGGAGCCGATTCCGAGATTCACACACTTTTTATTAGGAGTACGATGTTGGCGATGCTACTGTGGCGCCCCTCGTTTCATTACCAAAGATCGAAAAATATTATTGATATTTCATTATTTTATTAGTATGTAATTCGTACTTAAATATAATTTTCAAAAAACACAATTTATAAAAACACAATTTATAAATAATATAATTTTTTTTTTCTCCGCCTGCAATACGTACTTACGTATATGTATGTATGTAAAAAACAAACAAACAAACAAACCCGATCCTAGAAAATGTGTCGAAATTGCTAAAGAGGACGGTAATTAGACGATTATACATACGGCCCTCGTGGTGCATCGGTAAACCGCACTACCGATAACACAAGGTCGGGGCGGGTTCGATCCCTCGTCTGGGGGTGTTTTTTTCTACATGTTTTTACGGTATTTATTTACAAAAATAAATATTTACTGTCTACAAATATGAACACATTTCTTCGTAATAGAGAATGGCGTATCGCTATAAAGAGTGTTTCTATAAAGAGCTCAGGACATTGTATGGAGTGCCGACTCTTATTTATATGCTCTGTGACTATAAAGAGCTCAGGACATTGTATGGAGTGCCGACTCTTATTTATATGCTCTGTGACTATAAAGAGCTCAGGACATTGTATGGAGTGCCGACTCTTATTATTATATACTAGCAGACCGCGCGAACTTCGTACCGCCATATTTTATACATTTTCCACTCAAAAGATTATTGCCGCAATCATATTAATACCCCAAAGCTGTCATCATAAATGGACTATCTAACACTAATATTTATTTAAATTCAAGTTCTTGATACATACATAACTTCAGGCCAGATCCCTTGCGGGGTAGGCAGAGAGAACAAAGTGCCATAAGGCACGATTATTACACGTGTCACTCGCTTAGCTAGTATGTATTAGCGTACTGACAACCATAACATTGATATTATTTACAACTTCAAAGAAAGCTTTATTAGCAATGCCACTTATGAACAATGAATATAGCAATGAACTTGTCCCAAGTTTTTGCTCAACCTTTAGTTTTTTTTAATACAACATAAACAATTTTTTTTTATATGGTCACTATTGTTGACTTCAACGAAAAAAACGGGCCACCATATGTTCAAACCAGGGTAGCTAACTCACAGTGAGTGTTTTTTTTTTATAAGTCAAATGATGTCAGTCTAGCGATTACGCTTATCGAAATAAATTTACTACATTTTAAAAGATATCACGATCTTAAAAATGTAAAGTTTATTACATATATCTAGAATGTATTATAAATCAGTCACATCAGTCACACCTTGTCAGTGGTAAAGTCACGCAGTGTTCGCTGCATGAATGGGCCGGCTCGACCCGTGGAATACCACGACCTCTCAGATTATCGCTGAAAAGTGGCCTTAGCCGCGTTTCACTCGCTGAGAGAGGTGTTCGGAGGCCCAATCCCTTTTCCCCTCCCCTACCGAAACCCACTCCCGACCCCACCCATATCCCATTGTAAGCGCCGGCAACGCAACTGTAACACTGCATGTGGTGAGGTGGCCATGGGCGGCGTTTGTAACTATCATAAGCCTGCTCGTTTGCCCCTTATACAATAAAAATGTAACCTAATTCCTATCCTATCCTACTTCTAATATATAAACTTCTCGTGTCACAATTTTCCCACACTCCTTCGAAACGGCTTGACCGACTCATTAAATTTTGTATTCATATCGGGTAAGTCTGAGAATTTTCAACCCCCTACGATCAACCCCTATTTTTTAAATTTAATTTTTTGGCAAGACAACGTTTGCCGGGTCAGCTAGTAATATATAAATGTGAATGTAAGTTTGTTTGCGTGCTTTCACGCGATAACTACTCAATCGATCATCATGAAACTTTGTACACATATTCTTTAAAGTAATTTACATATTTTTGAACCCGAAGGAAAAACTTATAAAATAGTCTACAACAATATCCTACATTTTATATTTATACTTTTATACTAATATACTTATACTAATATTATAAATGCGAATGTAAGTTTGTTTGTTACGCTTTCACGCAAAAACTACTGAACCGATCATCATGAAACTTTGTACATATACTCTTGAAGGTATTAGAAGTAACATAGGGTACTTTATATTAAAAAAAATTAAAAAAAATTACGAAAGATAAAACAATTGTTTGTCAAAAAATCGTCAAATTTAGCTACTTCAGTAATGAAGTTTTACAGTATTCGTAAATTAGATAACATAACGTAACTTCGCACCTTTTTCTATCCGAAGGTGTAGGCAGCGGCTGTTATGCCTCGCGAGGGACGGTATTACAGTATTCAGGGTTGATACTTATACTTATACTTAACTTTACTTATACTTATTACTTATCATACTTCATATCATACTAATATTATAAATGCGAATGTAAGTTTGTTTGTTACGCTTTCACGGGATAACTACTCAACAGATCATCATGAATCTTTGTACATATATTCTTGGGGGTATTAGAAGTAATAAAGGATACTTTCTTTTTTCTCTCTTTAATTAACATATATTTGCACCCTAAGGAGAAACTTATAATATAGTCTACAAAAATATCCTACATTAATACTCTGCATTTATATTATATAAAATTGTTAAAGTCCAAAAATATTTATTTTTGTTACAGAGAAATATATTTTACCGTTTGTTGTTGCATTTTAATAAAGCATATTGTGAGATTTTTAAACGTCATACCTAATGTTGTAATTTTGAAAATTGATAATCCCAGCTAAGTAAGAAAATAGAGTTATTATATTGATTCAATTCTATGGTAATGATTTTGATACTTATTTATTGGCTTCAATGCGAGCGAAGCCGCGGGTAAAAGCTAGTACTCTTATAAAATTGTTACAGTCCAAAATTATTTATTTTTGTTACAGAGAAATATATTTTACCTTAAAAAATGTTGTTAGTTTTTTAAACGTCATTGTAAGTAGTAATTTTAAAACCTAATAATTCCAGCCAAGCAATAAAACAGAGTTATCATATTGGTTAACTTCTATAGTAATGATCTTTGATATCTATTTAATGGATTTAATGCGAGCGAAGCCGCGGGTAAAAGCTAGTAACTTTTATAAATAAAAATACCACAAAATACTATTAAATACTACAAATTTTAAACATAACATAACTTCACGCCTTTTGTTACCCGAAGGTGTAGCCAGCGGCTGTTAAGCCTCGTCTCGCCGTTATGTTTCGTCCCAAATGGAATAGGTGGCGATCCTATTGCCATACCGGGCACAAAGTTTGTCAGTCATCGATATTTATCACACATAACTTCCGAAAACAATTTCGAAAAGTCATTGGTGTGAGCCAGTGTCTGGAATCGAACCCCGGACCTCTGGATCAGAGGCCGTGCGCTCGCCGACTGCGCCACCGAGACTTTTTTAAATTTTAAATTCTGATTAAAGTATTGAGCGATATGATGACAAAGAGTGAAACAACAACAAAACATAACTTCACGCCTTTTCTACTCGAAGGTGTAGGCAGCGGCTGTTAAACCTCGTTTCGCCACTATGTTTTCATCCCAAATGGAATAGGTGGCGAACTTACTGCCATACCAGGCACAAAGTTTATAGTCATCGATATCTAAATACACATAACTTCAGCAAACAATTTCAAAAAGTCATTGCTGTGAGCCAGAACTCGAACCCGCGACTACTTTATACAGAAGTGGGGTTCTCGACATCTGGACCACCGGTACCTTTTAGCAACAAACAAACGTAAAAAAATCTACCTGCTAGCTGTCGCGGTCCGAGCTGTCCGAGTCGGATACATCATCAGTGTAACTAATTATTTCCCTATGAAATGAATTCTTACATTTTGTATTTTGCGATATCTTTGGAATTAAATGTCCGAATTGAATTATTCAAACAGTTCTAGAAAGGTGTTGAATCTGTCTTTTTATTGAAGTAATTTATTTTCAGGAAAGTTAAATTCAAGGTACAAAATAAAGCATTTTTATAACGACATCAATTTAATTATTTTAAAAAACTCAAAAAACACTTATTGTGAGATAACTACAATAGTTAGACATATGCCATCGCGGACTTTTTTATAGACAAATTTATGTTCTGTAAAAGTGTAGTACATTGTTTTATTCTAGAATCAATAGTTTTCGCAGCGTTCACGATGTAAGAATTATTTTCGAGTCATTTTCTTACACCTTGGGTTACATTATTGGACTTATAGTAAGGATCCCTAATTGATTTGAAAATATAATATAGCCTAAAGCCTTCCTCGATAAATGGACTATATACCACTGAAAGAATTTTTAAAATCGGACTGGTGGTTTCTGAGATTAGCGCGATTCTGTGACTATAAAGAGCTCAGGACATTGTATGGAGTGCCGACTCTTATTTATATGCTCTGTGACTGCATAACGCATTTCGTGTGACAGTCACGTGACTAGTACGATTTTGGTCCCCATAATTTTCATACCCCGGGCCTATATATGTAAATCGATTCTTAAGGAGTAAACTCCAAAATTGTTTTGGTAAAACCAAGGGATAATTAACATAAACTAGATTTGCAAGGGTTACTTCGATATAAATATTTTTTTCCCGTAAAATTGAACAACTCAATATTATAATAAAATAATAATAACCCGAAAATGTTCTGGTGAGTTAGAAGATGGCGGGATAATAAGATAAATGCCTTCGGCGGCAAGACTGCGATACGAACGGTTATCCAATCCTAGACAAATATTTGAAATAACAAGCGAGCCATAGGGGGGAAAAAATTATATTGTGAAAACATTTCATCTGGCAACCCCATTAATATTATATACTTGCTGACCCGGCGATCTTCGTTTCGTCTCAGACGCAAAAATTTCTAAATAAAATAATTGTTCGAAAATAAAAGTAGCCTAAGTTACTCCTTATGATATCAGCTACCTGCCAATATAAATTTCGTTGAAATCAGTATAACAATTTCAGAGATTATCTGGAACAAACAGATAGACAGACATACTTAAAATGTGAAAATTTTTATTTTGGCATACCTAAGCACCGTATTTAAATATATCTATTAAAATCTATCTATTAAAACAGACACTCGAATTTTATTTATATGTGTGTAGATGAGTATACCTACTACAGTAATTTAAATTAGTTTTACCATTTTTTATGGATGAAACTTGGCCGTTAATAAAATACTGTTTCATTTTTCGTTTTTATAATACAATCTCTGGATTTACAAAGATATAAATCTAATATCGAAGTTATTATCTCCTCCATTTGTGGTACAGATTACATTTTAATATTATTCTAGAATTTTAGTGATAATTTTACCTTTTCTAATACATCTATCAAACAAAACAAGTTACTATTTATAGTAGAGATAGTAGCTTTTCTGTACTTAATTATATAGTAAAAAAATTATAAATAATAGGTTTGGTATCAAGTTCCTTCGAATCTTATACATAAAATTCAAAAGGTTAATTTACATTTGACTAAAGTATGTAGGCGCCATTTTGTTGGATAGCTTTTTAGCCAGCTCGTAGATAGGGATTTCTTTCAGTCAGTACACGAGACACCAATATATCGAGTTTTTTTTTAAAATATTGCAAAATCTCTTCATTAGAATCACTCATTTAAATAACAAGAAAAACAAATGACAATCGCAAATTTTCCCAAATTGAATTTGGAAACTCAAATTAAAACTTTTTATTGATACCAAAACCAGCTGGATACAAATGGAATATCCAAAGATGTCTATTACAAGTTCAGACACTATATTATACAAAAATACTTTTTACCCAGTCTATTATATTTCACATCTAAAGGTGTATTTGAGAAATTATGGATTAAATATAAACTATGACAATTTTAGATAAAATAGCTTAATTCTTCATAATTTATAAGGTTTTTAAAAGTTATATGTAGCAAAATTAACATAAATATGAAAAGTAAACCTTCAAATGCTACATAAATAATATTTACCATCATTGTTAAACAAATATATTATGTAAATAAATCAAAATCAGTAATTATCGTACTGAAATATTCTATAGTAAATTCAATTTACAATATTAATTTGTTTCATATATTCGATTTCGTTTAATTAAAGTTAATATAGATAATATTTGACATATGAAATTTCATTAATATATATGTTTAAAACAGAGAATTGTAACAACATACCCATGGGTATGTTGTTACAATTGACGTCAGAGGTGGTTATAGTGAGTTATGAAACCAAAATTACTTTAAAAAAATGTTTCGAAAACCGACTTCTAGAAAAGTAAACCACAAAATCTTTGAGTAGATGAAAACAGTACAGACCTAACGAGGTCTATACAAATTAGTAAGTAAGTAGATTCAAATTAGTAAGTTTCGTTATTTCGCTTTTCACTTCTAGAAAAGTAAACCACAAAATCTTTGAGTAGATGAAAACAGTACAGACCTAACGAGGTCTATACAAATTAGTAAGTAAGTAGATTCAAATTAGTAAGTTTCGTTATTTCGTTTTTCACTTCTAGAAAAGTAAACCACAAAATCTTTGAGTAGATGAAAACAGTACAGACCTAAAGAGGTCTATATAAATTAGTAAGTAAGCTCTATACAAATTAGTAAGTTACGTTATTTCGCTATTCAGTTAAAGAACTGAAAAGCGAAATAACGTAACTTACTCATTTGTATACTTAATACAATATACAAAACGTAATACTTTGATAAAGTCAACTTTAACTATTACAATATTTACAATTGTCACCCATTATTGAAGCAGGAAGACGAATTGAGAACCTCCTCCTTTTTTCGAAGTCGGCTATAAAGTCGTTTGTTAATCCTGTAAAGATGGCGCTACTGAAGTTCACGCTCCAATATATGTATTACTAATGCGTGTACAACAAGAGTTATGAACCTCAAAAATATTTTTTACACACCTCACGTGTGAGAAAAACAAAGAGTGAGAAAAATCGTGATAATACCGAAGAAGAAAAAAGGTAATAAGACCTTACTGAAGAATTACAGACCCATCTCATATCTACAAGTTGAGGGTCGTCACGAATCGTCTCGCTGCAAGACTCGTGCTGCCGAATGACCGATGGTAGATGGAGTAAGAAGGTCATGGAGTGGAGACCGCGTCTTGGTAAACGTAGCGTAGGACGCCGACCAGCCCGTTGGTCAGACGGCCTCAGAAAGGCTGCTGGTAAAGACTGGATACGGAAGGCAGAGAATCGGATGTTGTGGCGCAAATTGGGAGAGGCCTATGTCCAGCATTGGACCGCAATTGGCTGATGATGAGAAAAATCGTGCCTTATGGCGCTCTGTTCTCTCTGCCTACATTGCAAGGGACTTAGCGTGAAGTTATGAAATTTGAACTCTTGATCTATATTTGTTCCTATTTATGTGTGGAATACTTGAAGAAATTCACAATGGAATGTTTTATATATGTGGGGCGAAGTCAAAAAGCAATATATATATATATATATATACTTATATAAGTATATATTGAGCAATGTTCAGTAAAGCCGAGCCTTACGCGTCTACGTGAAAGATGGCTTTCAATATCAAATCGAATTCAGCGGTTCGTTGATTTTCAATTTGTTAGGAAATACTGTTGTCGTTTAGAAACAAACTTGTCTATTCAAAATCTTTCCAAAATTTTTATGCTGATTTGAATATTATAAAAAAAAATAGTTAATAATCTTAAAAGAAATTATCTTAAGCAAAAAAAAATATTAAAAGGATAAACTTGATTACACTTATAAATAAAGCAGAGGATAGCAAACGAAAACATTTAAGTAGGTACTGCAATAGTGGTTGGTACAGCCAGGCAGTCCAAAATAAAAAATAAAGTATTTTTAGTCCTTGAACTTTACAAAGCACTTCATTTCATCACGCTGTCTTGAATGTAAAAGCTCAACCGGTGAAATACCACGATCACTCAAAATTTCAACGTATGCCGTATGCTTATGCCGCGTTTCGTTCGGTGAGAGAGTCATCCGGAGGCCCAACCCTTTCTCTACCCCTTTTTAGGTTTTAGACTTACAGCTGGCTATCTCGAATTCCGAGGTGTCCTTACTATAATGACTGGATCGAAAGATTATTTGATTGATAACTATTGTCGATGGCAAGATATTTTAAAAGTATTGTCAAAATAAAAGCATCCTACCATTAAAGCATACTCAGTATTTTTTTTATTGATTCCAACTTCATTTCACCATTCTATAAGTTTTCATTTAAAATTGGTTGAATAAATTCTAAAAAGGTGTTAATTGTACATGAAAAAAAACAGTATTCAATGTACAGCAAAGAAATGATGTAGACACAACAAATTGTAGTTTCTTGTGTAGTGAATTCCTGAAGGAATGGCCGAGGGGTGGTTCGACCCCGCAGACGTAATAAAAATTGCGTAATATGTATGCTGGGGGACTTATGAAGACGAAGTGTGCGAATTACGCATGTAGATATTAATATTTTCCGGGGCCCTTGCCGTCGTAGTGGGGCACGTTTAGTCATGTGTCAAGAATGGCAGTATTACCGCAATTTGTAATACTGAAATAACAAACACGCTAGCTTAGATATTCTTTATACAGGCTATTTTTAAATAATACATGTATTTTTTTTATTTATTACTAGCAGACCGCGCGAACTTCGTACCGCCATATTTTAGACATTTTCCACTAAAAAGATTATTACCGCGATCATATTAATACCTCAAAGCTTTCCTCATAAATGGAATATCTAACACTATTTTTTTTTTCATTTCATAAATACATACATAACTTCACGCCAGATCCCTTGCGGGGTAGGTAAAGGGTACAAAGCGTCATAAGGCATGATTATTACACACCTTACTTTCTTAGCTTTTGATATTAGCGACTAACAACCTAGATATGATGAAAATAATGGCAGTTAAAATATAAAGCAGTTGAATGAATGCATGAATGAGCTCAACCGGTGAAATACCACCACCTTCCAGAAGATCGACGTAAAGTGGCTCATGCCGCATTTCATTCGGTGAGAGAGGTACCCGGAGGTCGACCTCCCTTCCCCATCCCTTAAAGGATCGGAAGGAAGGGAAGGCCCTTAAAGGTCGGCAACGCAACGGTAACACTATAAGTGATGCCGTTGTCCATGGGCGGCGCAGGTTGCTTACCTTCAGGTGACACGCTTGCTCCTTTGCCCTCCTATCCCATAAAAAAAAAAATATCAACTTCAATCAATAGCAATACCAGAGACTTTGCCAGAAGTTTTTTGTCAATCTTTAGTTTTTTTTAAATACTACCTACTTGAACCTTTTTTTTTAAATTTGTCATTGTCGTCGATTTAAAAAAAAACCTGGTCACCACATGTTCTTACCAGTATGCCTAACTCACAGTGAGTGTTTTTTGTATATTTTAAATGATGTCGATTTGGCACCTTGGTATACTCTTATCAAAATAAATTCACTAAATTTTAAAAGAGATCACGATATTAAAAATGTAAATGTATATAGATGGGCAACTATGTGGTATGTAGATGTGTAACAAACTCGGTAAGTCTTTATATTTTAGCAAATGACGCCAAGATTGAGGTGCGTAGATATCTTGCGCTTCGTCCATTTATTGTTGCAATTACAGTTGCAATATTGTAAAGAATTATAGATAATATTATAATATCTGCGTGAAGAACTAACTGTAAACTAACTCTAGCTTTGACCCATGACTTTGGTTAATTAAGTATGAACATATTTTTAAATCTTTTAATATTCGCGTTCCATATTACATAAATATAATAAACGGAAAATAACGCGACACATTTAGGTAAACAAATTATCTGTCTGCTTGTGACTACGGCCAGTGCAACCAGGCCGAAACGTCAAGCCAATAATAAAAGTAAGTATTTGTTTACCTACACTTGTCGTGTTATTTCCCGTTTATTATACTCTTAAATAGATCAAATTCTAATCTAATGTGTCTAAATAGACACGGGGTCACAGATGTTACAGGTTCACATCACCTATTAATTATTACAAAATAAATATACATATACCCCAAAAGACGATTAAATACTACAAACTCATTAGGACAAAAAGAAAAAAAAAGTCTAAGAAAATTAAAAAAAAAATTACCTGCCAGCTATGAGCGGCGCTCATGACCGAGTCAGGCGGGTCTCCCGATTATATATATGTGCGCGGAATATTTGCCTAAGAAACGTATACTTACATTTTGTATTTTGCGATATCTTTTGAATTAAATGTCCGAATTGAATCATTCAAAAAGTTCTAGAAAGGTATTGAATCTATCTTTACATTGAAGTAATTTATTTTGAGTAGAGTTAATACCAAAGTACAAAATAAAGAACTTTTAAAACGACCTCATTTTAATTATTTTTAAAAATTAAAAAAACATTTATTGTGCGATAACTACAATAGTTAGACATATGGTGTCGCGGACTTTTCTGTTGACAATTATATGTTCTATGAAAGTGTAGTACATTGTTTTGTTCTATAATCAATAGTTTTTGCAGCGTTCGCGATTTAAGATTTTTTTTCGGGTCTTTTTCTTACACCTTGGGTTACATTATTGAACTTATAGTAAGGATCCCTAATTTATTTGAAAATATTATATAGCCTAAAGCCTTCCTCGATAAATGGACTATACACCAGTGAAAGAATTTTTGAAATCGGACTGGTGGTTTCTGAGATTAGCGCGTTCAAACAAACAAACAAACAAACAAACAAACAAACAAACTCTTCCGCTTTATAATATAAGTATAGATTTTGTATCTAATCTTTTCTCTTTACGATGTTTAGTTTTGAAGATGTGTGATCAATGTAGATGACTGACAATATTTAACCATTTAAACCGGAGTATATCGATAATTTCTGCCAGAATTCAATTAGGAATAAAAAAAAATCAGACGCTGCGTACACCTTCGACTAAAAAAGCGAGAGGTTACATAAAAAAGAAGTAAATAAAAGTCACAGTTATTTGGCGGTCTTCTTGGTGCAGGTGAAATTTTAAAAAAGAGCCAATTTTAAGATAAAGAAGGCAAACGAGCAAGCGAGTCACCTGATGGTAAGCAACTATTGCTGGCCATGGACACTTGCAATACAGATAGTTTTACTATTACGTTGCCGATCTTTAAGGAGGTTGGATGGGAATGGAGGGAGAAGGAGTAGGGCCTCCGGATACGTTTCTCACCAAAGGAAACGCAGAATAATAATAATAATAATATCTTAGGCACAATACACAGAGCGCTCTCTAGTTCCAAGCTAAGCAACTAAATGCTTGTGTTATGGATACTAGACAACGGATATAAATAGATATATACTTTTCATTTGTAAATACATACTTATAATACATAGAAAAACACCCAGACACCACACAAATATTCATGTTTGTCACAAATATTTGTGCTTGGGTGGGAATCGAACCCCCGACCTCATTGCTCCAGACGGTAGTTTTACCAATGCGAAATAAGATCTTTAATAATAATGTTTCGTACAAATGTAAGAATAACCAATAATAATTTACAACATTGGAAAAGAAACAGTTAACTGATTACTGAAAAATAACGTTCAACTCATATGCCTTGATAAAGTCAAAAACTTATTTTGAAACTTAGATTTCTAAATTATAGAGTCACAGAAGTTTATCAACCTTTAGTAGAATCTGAAAGAATAATTAAGAACAAATTGCTTCATGTTAAGGAAAGACTAAGAAAAGAAAATCGCAAAGTACGCAAAAAATATCTCTCCCTCCTCGTCTCCCTGACTCACCTGAGCTAGTAAAAAATAAGTTTGACGCCACCTAGAAATTAAAATCTAGGAAGCCTACTAATAGTATTAAAGTAACTTTTGTACTTTCAGAAATTTGAAAAGTATATCCATCCGTCTAATGAGATAAATACTATGTCAGTGTGAAAATATTTGGGGCCTCAAAGGTGTTTTACAAGTACTTTTTTGACTTAGATCCTTGTGGTTACAGTAACAAATCCTATAAAACTGAAACCTAACTATATTAAGGACTTATTACACACGCCAAATTTATGGTCTACATATTTTAAAACCTACTCTTTACTGTAGAAAACAGTGCTGAACAATGGCTTGGACGAACAATTAAACGGTATGGGAGAGTTTTTTAAATCGGTTTTTCGAGAACAATCCAGGTCGAAAAGAAAAAATAAATAAATACAGTAGTGAGTCGTATTTGCACAATACATTGTGGACAAAAATAAAACAGTGTTGGTAATTAAACCCATGGCTGCACGTACTTATACTGCTTCATACGCAATGCAGATAAAGTTGTGGATTAAAAGTGCGGCGTGAAGTAAAAGTTGGACGCTAACAAGAGCCTTCTAATCTACAAAATTACTTTTATAAGAGGATCAAAACTTTCTAACACATTAACAAGTTTGTTTTCAGTTAAATCGCTCGCGCGAGATACTGTATTTTCTAATGCTATTGTCAGTACGAGCATAGAGCTGTTGTCAGATAACTTTTGGTATAAGCTGTCATACTCGTAAAAGTGTAACTATGGTCCCAGGGGAATATATCCCCTGGATTTTCGTAGATTTTATAGTAAAATAAATTTGCTAAGAAAATTTTGACAAAGTAAAATTAAAGTATCATTTCAAGGTAATAATATTTTACTGGTATGAAAATTGTAGAGTTTGTATATTATTCTCGGGTTTTGTCTATGTATATACCATGTTTCATCTATTTCTGTCTGAAAGTTTACTAGTTATTAATTAACAGACACCAAAACATCTTCATAAACGTTTGCGGATCTGATTAAAGTACGATGATATTTGAAATAAGTTTGTATAAAATATTAATAAGCATAACTTCACACTAAATCCCTTGTGAAGTAAGGCAGAAAGGTAAATACTTTTAAATAAACATGTACTTATAGTAAGTTTAATATGAGCGTTTCAAAAAGTCACAATTAAAAAAAGGAGGAATTAAACAAAATGTAATTACAAAAACCTAATTCATTTGAACTCGTTTAAAAACGGTCACGAGATTTGCGCGGACAACACAATTATGATGAAACAGAGAAAAAAAATCTGTAACGAAAGCAGCGACAAGGAAATTACTAACTCGTTAAAAATAACCCAGCAGCCATTTTATTTTTCAAGTCTTTTTATATTTCTATATAAGAAGATTTTCAATTCAGAGGTCACTATACCTTTTATTTTTTTAAATCACTCGCATAGTAGTTAAATATTTTATTATGTATCTCAGTGACTTTAATGACATTATTTTTTATTTGATATTGTTTAGCAAATCTGATTTAAACTAAAGAGGAGAAGCAGTGGGAGAGCCATGTAGTTTGCTACGTGAATAGGTCAGCTGGAACAGTGCAATACCAAGACTTGTTAGAATATTGATGGAAAGTGGCTCATGCCGCGTTTCGCTCGGTAAGAGAGGTCTGGAAGCCCAGCTGACCCTCTCTACCGTCTCCATCTCAGTTCCAAGCCCAACTGTTTCACAGTTTAACACCTTCTAAGTCTTCTTTCATTTTCTCTTATAACAAAAGATTTTAGGAGTCTCTTAAACTACTCTTATTAACTAAATAGTGTTGAAATAAAAAAATCCCATTCAACTATATTCTCTTTGAAATAATCGTATCTTAAACGATTTTAGATTATGTTGTGACTATGGAATACTATCAACACTCAGCTAAAGACTGTTTTTTTTTGTCATAAAATATAGAAATAAAAAAGATGTATTCTCACCGACTTAGATTATGATTATGTAATATCAGTGGTAGAGCCGATTAAGCGGCCCATTCATGCAGTTCGCTGCATGAATTGGCCGCCCCGGAGGCCTACCACCTTTCCCCATCCTTTCCTATCCTACTCCCTTAAAGGTCGGCAATGCAACAGTAACACTATATGTGTTGCTGGTGTCCATGGGCGGCATGTTGCTTACTTTCAGGTGACACGCTTGCTCGTTTGCCTTCCTATTCCATAAAAAAAATGCACGGGAAGTAACAGTATTATAGTTAATTTATTATAGTTCATATTTATTATAGTACAAAATTTTCAAACAAAATACTTATGCGCCTTAGTGGTCTAAAAATTGTATATTCCGTTTCTGAGTCGTGGGATCGAATTCACACCAATAGTTTCTCTGAATTCTTTTTCGAAGTTAAGTGTTTCGCCACGCAGTTAGGGATATAAAAATCACTGAATAGAAACATAAGGATCTGCGTCCATCTATGGGTAGACAAATGTGTGAAGTTATGAAAAAAAAACACTAAATAATACCGTTGAATTAAACAAATATTAAAAGTCAAATGTACAATTGCGCTTACTAAACGCGAGTGAAATATTGTATAAAGTTTTAAGTGCATAATTTTAAGTTTAATAATAATACAATTACATTTAAATGTACAACATTAAATTAATTACTTACAATTAAGCAGAGTTATAATAGTTTATATAATAAGAGCTACTTTAT
Source organism: Euproctis similis (assembly GCA_905147225.2). Lineage (NCBI taxonomy): Eukaryota > Metazoa > Arthropoda > Insecta > Lepidoptera > Erebidae > Euproctis > Euproctis similis. Next base: position 11,738,575 of record LR990114.1, on the reverse strand, counting down.
ATTCATTGCGCAAAATCGATTATCAACACTTAATACAATGTGTAAATAACGCCTGACTGACTCTTCTTTGCCAACATTGTAAAGCCAAAATTAATAAGAAATACTTAATAATACAGTAATTAATAAGTCCTATATACGATACCTTTGAAGTATTTGATGATAGAGCTAAAATTAAAAGAAATTTGTCGTATTATGATTAAAAAAAAAGCAATACAAATAAGTTTAATATTAACTTTCAAGAAATATTTTTATATTTCAGGTCAAAGTATTTCTTAAATTCAAATCTTTGACAACATAACATAAAGTAAACATCAACTTAGTCTTCTTTGATTTAGTACAAATGAAACTTCATAGATGGCGTTACTAGTATGAACCATTACCGTACTTAACTTATTAATTGGTTTTAACAACTATAATATCGGTATTTTAACATTTGTTAACCGAAGGTGTAGGCAGTGGCTGGTAACCCTCGTCTCGCCGTTATGTTTACGTCCCAAATGGAATAGGTGGCGAACCTATTGCCATATCGGGCACAAAGTATTCAGTCATATAGTCATATTTATCACACTTAACTTCCGAAAATAATTTCAAAAAGTCATTGGTGAGAGCTAGTGTCAGGATTCGAACCCGGACCTCTGGATCAGAAGCCGTTTGCTCGACTACTGGACCACCGAGACTATTTCAAACACTAAATTAATAAGATTTTTATAAAATATGTTCATAGCAGCATATATTGTAATATGTTATCTATTACTTAACGATACAACTTTGGAAATTAATACCTAAATTTTAATTAATTGAAACTAATAAAAAATAAGTTGTGATACTAAATATCTTTGCAATAAACTTCACGCCCGCTATTTTCGTACAATAATAACATTCAATTTGAGCCGAAGTATTTACACGTCTTCCCCGGAGCTCCGGCCGCGGCAGATATTTATTGAGGTCTGTACCAACCAGCGTCCCCAAAATTGAAATACATTAATATATCACTATGAATACGACACTTTTATGCGGAACATAACGCTATCGTAATTGGATTCTTCCTTCAAAATGATATACACACGTCCACATATCACGTGGATACTTACAACAGTGCCATTAATTATGTACATGTTTATAAATTCATGTTGCTTTTTTGTTTAAAGGTGTATTTATTGTATTTTACAATAAATATATATTACATTTAACAGTGGTACAGCCAAGCAGTTCGCTGCATGAATGGGCCGGCTCGACCGGTGCAATACCACAACCTCTCAGAACATCGACGTAAAGTACCTCATGCCGCGTTTCGTTCGGTGGGCGTGGTACCCGGAGGCCCATCGCCCTTCCCCATCCTCTCCTATCCTACTCACTCAAATGTCGGCAACGCCACTGTAACACTATAGGCCTGTACACATTTGCCCTTCTATCCCATAAACAAAAAACATTTCTGGTATTGGCAATTGTAATTATTATTATTCTTTTAGTGGGATATAAATTTAATATAGTTTTTATCTAGAATTCAATAATGCCATCCAACTTAGACGTTTTAAAAAGTGCCAATCTACTGTGTCTTGGGGGTAATAAATATGTGTTTATTACCCCTAAGATAGTATTAAGTTATCTATTATTGTAGAATACTTACTGAACAACTATTTTTTTCTATATACGGCTATGGGACCGCCACCTATTTCATAGGACTGAATATATAACAGATAGATAAATAGATCCTAATTTGCACACCAATAACAATAAATCAGTTTTTACAATAAACAACAGTGGTAGAGCCAAGCAGTTCGCTGCATGAATGGGCCGGCTCGACCGGTGAAATACCACGACCTCTCAGAAGACCGACGTAAAGTGGCTCATGCCGCGTTTCGTTCGGTGAGAGAGGTACCCGGAGGCCCACCCCCTTCCCCATCCTTTCCTATCCCCTATCCCTTAAAGGTTGGTAACGCAACAGTAACACTATATGTGTTGCTGGTGTCCATGGGCGGCGTTGGTTGCTTATCATCAGGTGACACGCCTGCTCGTTTGCCCTCCTATCCCATAAAAAAATAAATAAATAAGATAGGAAAAAGAAAAAATAGATAAATAAGTCTTATAGCTATGTATTATACAAAAGGCGATTTAGTGCAATAATTCCTAAAATATGTTCGTATATTAAAGGCGTGAATACATAAAAAACAGGATCCTAATAAATTTAACAAAAAAAAAACAACCGGCATTAAAACAAATATTTTGCCGATGACAGAATCTAAGTCCCACGCTGATATTAAACAATAACATCACAGTCGTCAACGTTGCCGTGGAGTCTCGAAAAATATTTCATTTTTATGTCCCTACCCTTTCATGATTTACGGGTTATTGTAAATTTTAATTTTATATATGACTACATTATTTGAATGATAACGGTTACAGAAATCAGTGTCCATGAACAAATTAAAGAATCTTTTGTTTTATTCAGACTGTAAAAAGAACCACGACGATTAAAAATGTAGAACCTTTAATTGACGAAGATATTGGTTAATATATAACAATAACCAAAATAAACAACCATGGGGACATGATCGTCATATAAAAGTCTCCTTTTTCAGATACGCTCAAAAATTACTGATGTCATACATATTAAGTAGTTATTGAAATTATTAACAGCGGAAGTTACAAATAAAAATATGCCATTTATCTCACATAAAATGCGAAGTTAATTCCAAAAATTCATTGATCATTGTCCAGGCTTTCATCTCACGACTCCTTATTTCATTAACGGGGTGCATATCCACTTGATCACCGAACATCATTTCAAGTTGATATCAAGAAACGTAAATGTTAAATAATGGCATATTTATATTATTATTTTTAAAATGGGACAGACCCACAGCGGACGGTCATTAAATCTCAATTAGATGCGAAAGACGTGCAACTGGGTGCTTAGCGGCCGCCAGCTCCCACCGCACAGGATTCTGTAGGACTAACTCATATTTTTGTGCTTCTTACCAATGTTTATTGCATTATACTCTTAATAAAGCTTTATTACGTAAATATCCGTATTTAAAAAAAAAACAACAATTAACAACAACATCGAAGCGCGTGCATGATTCTTATCATGCACGCGCTTCGATGTTGTTGTTAATTGTTGTTTTTTTTTTAAATACGGATATTTACGTAATAAAGCTTTATTAAGAGTATAATGTTGTTATGAATGTCAACGAAGCGAGTAAGGTGTGTAAGAATCGTGCTTTATGGCGCTCCGTTCTCTCTTCCTACCCAGCAAGGGATTTGGTGTGAAGCTATATATGTATGTAAAAACAACATTAAAAATACAAACAACAAAAATAAATTTCTAAAAACATACAAATCCAAAAAATTTTTTAAAAACCTTTCACACAACACATTCACCTAAATATTTATTACTAAAATTTTTCTAAATAATTACTGAAACAGTCGGGCCGGTTTTAATGCAATTTTTATTAGATATAATATCTGATGTAAGAAGAAAGATATTTTCGTGGCATGAGCTACTTCATTTTGCAATTTTCTAATCGTGCAGTTTTCGATTCGTGGTATCACCTGTCGAGCCGGCCTAATCATGCAGCGGACTGTGGGGCTCTACCACTGTTCACTCTTCCTTTGCATACACAAAATAAACTCTACCATTCGTAGAAGTGACTAACATTCAAACAAAACGAAAAATCTTACATAAAACTACCTATCTAAAGGCAACGACAGGTGTGTCGTAGCAATTCTCTTTTACTGTGCTCGGAGCGTTTCGGTAAAAAGAAACACCTTTTAAGTGACATGCCTTTTAACTTTGTGACCCATTTTTGCTTTAAAATGTTCACTTATATATTATTCCGTGCGTGGAACTTTGTTTTTTTGTCAGTTATTTAAAGTGCTTCTAGAAAACTTTCAGAATTATGGATAAGTCTAGCTGAAAAAACGTTCGCAATTTAAAATAATTTGAAGAGTTTTAAACTTTCCACATTGCCACACAGTTTGCTGCTCGAATGCTGAAAGCACCACAAATCCTATTTAAGTAGCTTTATTTGCATAGGTTTTCACGGATACTTTAAAATAATCAATAAATAAAAATATTAAAATTATTATTATAGTTAAATTCATATTAAAATACAAGTGCTTGTGGAGAGTGGAACAAGAAAACACGGAGGCAAACGTCGCGAACGGCCCGATTCCGAGTGTAGTGGCTATCAACCATCAAAGTTGAGATCCAATTAAATCTAAATCAATGTCCTATAAATTAATTGTACTATAAAAATATTCCATCAATAAAATAATTCTAACTTCTTACGCAATAAAATTTAAATACAATTATGGTAACACCACATTAAGATAACACAAGTAGGTAGGTATCACAAAGAATTACAGAACGCCTCAACTCAACCATAAGGAATTTGTTCGCTACAAATTTCAAAACGCAAGCTACAAAATTGGCATTGATCAAACAACTTGACGGTCACATTACGACTTGTCCATCATAAAGTCATGGATGGTATAGTAGGCTCCACCATCAGGACAATTCTTCACAGCCCACCAAAACCGATTGAAAGACAAATCCAAATTATGCAACCGTTCTTAATATTAAAAGGTAGCCCATGCCATATTTCCTTCAGTGAAAGAGGTATTTAGAGGTCTAGCCACTATCGCCCTTCGCCCCTTTTCTTCTCTGTGAACATCTCCCGTAAGATGAAATAGGGAATCCCCTTCTCTATTCCATCTTAAGGGCCGGCAACGCAACCGTAACACCATCCGTATTCAGATGTCCAAAGGATTGCTCATTGGACCCTATCTCGTAAAAATATAATAGTTTACAACAGACGTGACAGGACGTGACACACATATACTGCCTTTGAGCAAAAGTATTTTTTGTATGGCTCCTATTCTTTTTAACAAATTGCCTAAATGTTGGAAAGAACTGAATCTTGTTGCATTCAAGACAACTGTAAAATCATTTCTGATTACAAAGGCATATTATAGTGCCAGAATTATAGTGACAGAATACCTTAACGACACAGAAATAAATAAATTTTGATTTTTGTTTTTTAATTTGACGAATTGTACTATTTTATTTTATTCTTTATTATTATTTTATAATGACAATTTGCATGCCGTTGCACGGCAAAATGTATATAGGACATTTTAATTTTTCATCATCTGTTTGTCGGTGTCAGTCTCGGTGGCGCAGTGGGCGAGCGCACGGCCTCTGATCCAGAGGTCCGGGGTTCGATTCCAGACACTGACTCACACCAATGACTTTTCGAAATTGTTTTCGGAAGTTATGTGTGATAAATATCGATGACTGACAAACTTTGTGCCCGGTATGGCAATAGGATCGCCACCTATTCCATTTGGGACGTAAACATAACGGCGAGACGAGGCTTAACAGCCGCTGCCTACACCTTCGGGTAACAAAAGGCGTGAAGTTATGTTATGTTATGTTATCATCTGTTTGTAATTCAACCTGCATTTTGAGCAAATAAATTTTATTTTACTTTATTATTTTATTTTATTTATCTACTATGACTTGTCTTTTTTTATTTACAAAATTTTTCGTATTTATATTTCTAAAATTTTCATAATTTACAGGAACATCAGATTTCCCTTACAAGTGCTTGACATGAAAGTACGAGCGCTACTTATACATATTCATTTAAAACTAGGGTTGTAGAAAACAGAAAGATTTAGGAAAAACTTATAATGAAATTAAACACAGTGGATGGTGGGAACGAACTGAACTGTATTACGACTCACTCCTATGTTACACTTTTTGACAAGTATAGAGTACTTATTATAACAACAGATTGCGTTACACATCACAAGCAATAAACATATTTTGTTATTAACCAACAACTTAAGCTCAAGCTTATAAAAAACTACAAAGGGGTGGATGAAGCCTATATTTTTTATTGGTTGAAGATGTAGGTAGTACCTGTTGCCTGTTTTGTATGCTTCATATTGTAACAGGTGGCGGAACCTACCATACACCGGGCAAAATATTATCAGTCATTGGTATTTAGCCGACATAACTCCCAAAAATAATTTCGAGAAGTCGAAAAATAAGTTCCGAATTCGATCCCGCGACTTCTTGATTCAGAAGAGTGGTGTTCGACGGAGACGACCAAAATTACATGTCACTTGAACAAAATGCATATTAAACAATGAATTTCTCCAAAATTAAACATTCTTTTTTGACGTGACAACGTCTTAAATTAGGTTGCGGCTGGGAGTCACTTATGAAAAAGTGTAACGCTCGGTAACGTTACGATGAGTCACCGAACGAGAGAGAGGCCCGCCGAATGCCTTGCGTCTCTCTCCCACTCAACTATGATCGGTCTGCCGCGCGCGCAGCACTAGAGAATTAGGCGCATTGAATCGGCGCATGCTTGTGTCTCTGTCTTTGTCTTTCTCGAACGTTCTTGGCGTTGGAAAAACAAGAAAGCGTCATAATACAAGTTCACACGTGTGGTTAAAGTATCGTCAGCTGTGTCTGTAGTGAAAATGTGGAGTGCTTAGATTCGTCATTTACAACAACTACAACAATAAAGGTAAATAATTGTACACTGATATTTCATTATCGTAAACTATGATTGATTGATTAATTGTTAGATTGACACAAAAGTTGAGAAACTGAGTTTATAGGTTATGTCATACTATTGATAAATGTTGATAGTGTTAAGTAAATTATTAGTTTAAAATTAATTAATTAATTAATTATTATTTTACAAATTTTCATTAATTTCAAATTTATTTAGCAAAAATTTGAACCTTCGATCTGAATAAATGTTTTGATTTTCGAATTGATTCTTTAAAATTACAAATATTAAGAAAAAGTGGCAGATATAAGAAAACTTGATTTAAACTGTGTTGAGCAAGAATTTTAACATCTAATTTAAGTAAATGTCAACTTCATCATTTACAATTACAAATTTTAATTAATTTCAAATTTATTTAGCAAAAATTTGAACCTTCGATCTGAATAAGTGTTTTGATTTTCAAATTGATTCTTTAAAATTAAAAATTCATCCATTCAATTTCAAATGTTCAACAGGAATCACCACTCTCAAAACAATGGAAACGGACGAGCAAATGCCTTCAACTTAATTATATTCATATCAATAAATATTCTACCGAGAAAAAGACGTTGTCACGTAAAATCTTCGCCCGTAAAACCGACTTTACAGGCAACCAGATTTTTTTTATGGGATAGAAAGGCAAACGAGCGGGCGTGTCACCTGATGGTAAGCAAACAACGCCGCTCATGGAAACCAGCAACACATATAGTGTTACTGTTGCGTTGCCGATCTTTAAGGGATAGGGGATAGGGAAGGATGGGGAAGGGGGTTGGCCTCCGGGTCCCTCTCTCACCGAACGAAACGTGGCATGAGTCACTTTACGTTGATCTTCTGAGAGGTCGTGGTATTTCACCGGTCGAGCCAGCCCATTCATGCACCGTACTGCTTGGCTCTACTACTGTTAAAATTAACATTCTTTAACATTCTTTAGTTTAGTTAGGTTCTACCATCATACAAAGAAATAGTTTCTAACTTCATCCGGATTTAAGTTCCAGCCATGCAATTGAATTCAGAGGATTTACACTGGATATTTGATTTAGGCAACCTCCTATCAAACGGTCCGAGATACAGACCTGTTATTTGGTTATGTCCTAGATATGTACTCCATTTGTCTTAACGGTTTGAGTCATCTGTTATTGCTCGTATAACAGAGCTGTGGAACAAATCGATAACAGCCTTGTTTATTTGCGGCAATATCGATATTTGGAAATGTATTTGCACAAATACTATAATATATTGAAGAAAATAATATGTTGTGCCTTTATCGTTAAAAATGCCACAGCACAAGATCAGAAGTTCTTTTTAAAAAGTTCATTTTTCTTGTTATAACTCACATGCTCGGCTCACTCGGAGTAGGCAGAAAGAAATGTGAAATGCTTTTGATAAGCTGGTTAGTTACTGCTGTAGATATGTTAAACAATATGAAAAGGCTCTTTTAAAGGTCTTGTGATGTTGAGAAAGTTTAATATTAAATCTGATAACTTTTTATTTTTTGGTGAATTTGTTAATATTCTGGCCAGAATGAACTGGTTCTGTAGAGAAACGAGTTTGTTAGCTAGAAAGAATTAAGCTTTAACCGGCCTTTAAAAACGATTTTTGTTATTGGATAAATTTAAAATTTACTTAGAAATTTATTTAAATTTTTTTTTTTCTCAATTTCGTTGTTACGGACGTTTCACTTGAATTTCGTGATTACCGTAGGCAGACTAAGACTTATTTTTTAATCACGCAACAATTTGATTATAAGTAACTAGCTTCTGCCCGCAGGCAAGTAAAAACAAAATCTGAATACAAAATCAAAATATAATTAGATTGTCGAGAAAGGTTGTGCTTTGAAAGGTTTTAAATTCTCTTTACAGAATTTACGCTATTAAAATAAAGTAACTTCACGGCTTTTTCTACACGATAGTGTATGCAGCGGCTGTAAAGCATCGAATCACCAAATTGTTAAGTCTCAAACGTTATATGTGGAGAACCTATTGGCATATACCGGGAAAAGTTGTCAATTATCGATATTTATCACAGAGAACTTCCGAAAATAATTCCGAGAAATCAATTATGTGAGCCTGGAGCTTGACCACTGAAACACCGGGACCTGAATATGATGAGCGCAAAGGATGATTTTATTTTGACGTGACAACGTCTTAAATTAGGTTGCGGCTGGGAGTCACTTATGAAAAAGTGTAACGCTCGGTAACGTTACGATGAGTCACCGAACGAGAGAGAGGCCCGCCGAATGCCTTGCGTCTCTCTCCCACTCAACTATGATCGGTCTGCCGCGCGCGCAGCACTAGAGAATTAGGCGCATTGAATCGGCGCATGCTTGTGTCTCTGTCTTTGTCTTTCTCGAACGTTCTTGGCGTTGGAAAAACAAGAAAGCGTCATAATACAAGTTCACACGTGTGGTTAAAGTATCGTCAGCTGTGTCTGTAGTGAAAATGTGGAGTGCTTAGATTCGTCATTTACAACAACTACAACAATAAAGGTAAATAATTGTACACTGATATTTCATTATCGTAAACTATGATTGATTGATTAATTGTTAGATTGACACAAAAGTTGAGAAACTGAGTTTATAGGTTATGTCATACTATTGATAAATGTTGATAGTGTTAAGTAAATTATTAGTTTAAAATTAATTAATTAATTAATTATTATTTTACAAATTTTCATTAATTTCAAATTTATTTAGCAAAAATTTGAACCTTCGATCTGAATAAATGTTTTGATTTTCGAATTGATTCTTTAAAATTACAAATATTAAGAAAAAGTGGCAGATATAAGAAAACTTGATTTAAACTGTGTTGAGCAAGAATTTTAACATCTAATTTAAGTAAATGTCAACTTCATCATTTACAATTACAAATTTTAATTAATTTCAAATTTATTTAGCAAAAATTTGAACCTTCGATCTGAATAAGTGTTTTGATTTTCAAATTGATTCTTTAAAATTAAAAATTCATCCATTCAATTTCAAATGTTCAACAGGAATCACCACTCTCAAAACAATGGAAACGGACGAGCAAATGCCTTCAACTTAATTATATTCATATCAATAAATATTCTACCGAGAAAAAGACGTTGTCACGTAAAATCTTCGCCCGTAAAACCGACTTTACAGGCAACCAGATTTTTTTTATGGGATAGAAAGGCAAACGAGCGGGCGTGTCACCTGATGGTAAGCAAACAACGCCGCTCATGGAAACCAGCAACACATATAGTGTTACTGTTGCGTTGCCGATCTTTAAGGGATAGGGGATAGGGAAGGATGGGGAAGGGGGTTGGCCTCCGGGTCCCTCTCTCACCGAACGAAACGTGGCATGAGTCACTTTACGTTGATCTTCTGAGAGGTCGTGGTATTTCACCGGTCGAGCCAGCCCATTCATGCACCGTACTGCTTGGCTCTACTACTGTTAAAATTAACATTCTTTAACATTCTTTAGTTTAGTTAGGTTCTACCATCATACAAAGAAATAGTTTCTAACTTCATCCGGATTTAAGTTCCAGCCATGCAATTGAATTCAGAGGATTTACACTGGATATTTGATTTAGGCAACCTCCTATCAAACGGTCCGAGATACAGACCTGTTATTTGGTTATGTCCTAGATATGTACTCCATTTGTCTTAACGGTTTGAGTCATCTGTTATTGCTCGTATAACAGAGCTGTGGAACAAATCGATAACAGCCTTGTTTATTTGCGGCAATATCGATATTTGGAAATGTATTTGCACAAATACTATAATATATTGAAGAAAATAATATGTTGTGCCTTTATCGTTAAAAATGCCACAGCACAAGATCAGAAGTTCTTTTTAAAAAGTTCATTTTTCTTGTTATAACTCACATGCTCGGCTCACTCGGAGTAGGCAGAAAGAAATGTGAAATGCTTTTGATAAGCTGGTTAGTTACTGCTGTAGATATGTTAAACAATATGAAAAGGCTCTTTTAAAGGTCTTGTGATGTTGAGAAAGTTTAATATTAAATCTGATAACTTTTTATTTTTTGGTGAATTTGTTAATATTCTGGCCAGAATGAACTGGTTCTGTAGAGAAACGAGTTTGTTAGCTAGAAAGAATTAAGCTTTAACCGGCCTTTAAAAACGATTTTTGTTATTGGATAAATTTAAAATTTACTTAGAAATTTATTTAAATTTTTTTTTTTCTCAATTTCGTTGTTACGGACGTTTCACTTGAATTTCGTGATTACCGTAGGCAGACTAAGACTTATTTTTTAATCACGCAACAATTTGATTATAAGTAACTAGCTTCTGCCCGCAGGCAAGTAAAAACAAAATCTGAATACAAAATCAAAATATAATTAGATTGTCGAGAAAGGTTGTGCTTTGAAAGGTTTTAAATTCTCTTTACAGAATTTACGCTATTAAAATAAAGTAACTTCACGGCTTTTTCTACACGATAGTGTATGCAGCGGCTGTAAAGCATCGAATCACCAAATTGTTAAGTCTCAAACGTTATATGTGGAGAACCTATTGGCATATACCGGGAAAAGTTGTCAATTATCGATATTTATCACAGAGAACTTCCGAAAATAATTCCGAGAAATCAATTATGTGAGCCTGGAGCTTGACCACTGAAACACCGGGACCTGAATATGATGAGCGCAAAGGATGATTTTATTTTGACGTGACAACGTCTTAAATTAGGTTGCGGCTGGGAGTCACTTATGAAAAAGTGTAACGCTCGGTAACGTTACGATGAGTCACCGAACGAGAGAGAGGCCCGCCGAATGCCTTGCGTCTCTCTCCCACTCAACTATGATCGGTCTGCCGCGCGCGCAGCACTAGAGAATTAGGCGCATTGAATCGGCGCATGCTTGTGTCTCTGTCTTTGTCTTTCTCGAACGTTCTTGGCGTTGGAAAAACAAGAAAGCGTCATAATACAAGTTCACACGTGTGGTTAAAGTATCGTCAGCTGTGTCTGTAGTGAAAATGTGGAGTGCTTAGATTCGTCATTTACAACAACTACAACAATAAAGGTAAATAATTGTACACTGATATTTCATTATCGTAAACTATGATTGATTGATTAATTGTTAGATTGACACAAAAGTTGAGAAACTGAGTTTATAGGTTATGTCATACTATTGATAAATGTTGATAGTGTTAAGTAAATTATTAGTTTAAAATTAATTAATTAATTAATTATTATTTTACAAATTTTCATTAATTTCAAATTTATTTAGCAAAAATTTGAACCTTCGATCTGAATAAATGTTTTGATTTTCGAATTGATTCTTTAAAATTACAAATATTAAGAAAAAGTGGCAGATATAAGAAAACTTGATTTAAACTGTGTTGAGCAAGAATTTTAACATCTAATTTAAGTAAATGTTTTAATTTTCAACTTCATCATTTACAATTACAAATTTTAATTAATTTCAAATTTATTTAGCAAAAATTTGAACCTTCGATCTGAATAAGTGTTTTGATTTTCAAATTGATTCTTTAAAATTAAAAATTCATCCATTCAATTTCAAATGTTCAACAGGAATCACCACTCTCAAAACAATGGAAACGGACGAGCAAATGCCTTCAACTTAATTATATTCATATCAATAAATATTCTACCGAGAAAAAGACGTTGTCACGTAAAATCTTCGCCCGTAAAACCGACTTTACAGGCAACCAGATTATTTATGAAATATTTTCATTAGCATAATGATGATTTCTTTCTTATAGGGTCACCAATGACATCTTTGGTCTTAAATTGGCCTTAAATTATCTTTACGATCTTAAGTTGCTTTGCTCTTTGTTATTGAGTTAAGACATAAAAGAATTGAGATAAACATGTTTTGATTACTATATCCACAAACCAAAACCTAATAATGCTTATATTACATTAATGTTTTTACAATAACTAGAACTTATTGTATTTACTAGAAATCTATAAAAAAAATATTCGTTTGAAAGAATGGACAATTGACTAAGCAGATATACAATGCCAAAGCGGATGGATGTAGGCGAGGACGGCCACGAGCACATACAACGAGTCCTGGAAGAAGATGATGTTAGAAAACTTAAAAATCGGAGACGTAAGAATCGTATCTTATGGCGCTCTGATCTCTCTGCCTACCCCGCAAGAGATTTGGAGTGAAGTCATGTATGTAAAAAATCGTTAAATTTACGATAACACGAATATCATAAAATATGATTGGAGTTCCTTTTTTAACATATATCTTTAAATATATATATTGAATCAGATTCATCATGGTAACCAAAATAATAAATGTGTTAAAAGGAAATATTATAAATTTGAATAGGACGAAATGAATAGAAAATAAAAAGATTAAATCAACGCAGGCTACAAAGGGCACATCTCCCTGGGGATTTGAAAACCAATACATGATTGTGCACTTAGGACAGACAGCGTCCCTCGATTGGGACCGTTGCTGTAATATCACGCTCATTATTTTAAGCCGGCGGCGCTGACATCGATGTGCTTGTGAAATGTTATATTATTGTATTGAATCAGTTCGGACCTCGGTGTCGTTATAACGATATTGTTTTCAATTAGTAAGCCTGACATTGGAAAAAATATAGTTTAAATTTTCATTTCCATGAAATGCTGATATGAGATTGATAGACCTTTTTTATGTGAAAGGGGCCAAATGAACCACCCAGAGTCCATGATGAACACTTACAATACTGTGAGGGTGTCCTGTTTTTAAGATAGTATAGAAGAGGGTCGACTTCCAGATACTTCTTACACCGAATAAACTGCGGCATGTGCCACTTTTATGTCGATTTTCTGTGCGCTCTGCATGGCTCTACCGCTGTTATATTTTAAATTAATTTTGCTCATAGAAATTACAATAATATCCACTCAATAATTCCATTAAAACAAAGAAGGTCATTCGAGAAAATTATACGAAATCATCCAACTCTTGTTTCAAATTCTCAATTAATACCCAGGAGAAAAGGATGAGTATCAAAAACGTCCGCGGGCGGTTCTGTTCAAACTTCCTCCGACCCCGATCCTCTCAATTTGACTTTTTAAGGTCATTTATAATCATTGAACGGTAATTGTATTAAAAGAAGTGATTTTAATAACATTTCTAACTAACGTTTCTGATATTAACTTGGAAATTTCTTTTTTAATATCGTTAACTAAGTTCAATTATTTAGATTAAGAATATAGGTATATCTACAATAACAGTAACAGTACCTTGGCGGAAGCAAACAGAAAAAAATAATGCTTCAACCACACAATTCGCTGCATGGGCGGACTTGAGCGGTGTAATATGTCTCATAAAATAGACGTTAAGTGGCTCATACTATATCTTATTAAGTGAGAGAGATTCGGAAGCCCGATTATTCCCACCTAGTCACACCGACACACTTATTCTTATTCATAATTTTTATTCAATTTTAAAAGCTAGAATTGCATCTGTAACACTATCTATGCTGCAGAATTCAGAATTTAAGATAAAACTAGCTTTTACCCGCGGCTTCGCTCCGGTTAAGTGGTTTAATTTTTACGGCTTTACCAAGTACGTTTTATCCCCATAAGAGTGGAATATATCAAAAGTTTTCTCAGGAGATGCCTACGTCATAGTAGCATTAAGCATGCTATGTCTCAGCTCAATCGGTTCAAAATTGACAAAATTTCATACAAACTGTCATCCTCTATTTTATCCCTTTAGGGTTTGAATTGATCAAAATCCTTTCTTGGCGGATTCCTACTTCATAAAATCTACCTGCATGCCAAATTTCAGCCCAATCTATCGAGTAGCTTGGACAGTGCGTTGATAGATCACTATGTCAGTCCTTACATTATGTATATTTAGATACCAGGTTTTCAATTTATGTGTTCAATCAAAATACATTTTTAAAACTAGTACAAGGATCATAGCATCCTGAAAATGAAAACTATCTACCTATATGTGGTGCAAACGAACTGGGATGTCATTAATACCGCGGTCACGTACGAAGTCATCGGCTCGCTCGGCGGCACCGACCAGACGTATTGGAAACCTAACAGGATGTCTCGCAAATGGTACGTGGTTCGAATACCAAATGTCACGACATTGCACCGACAAACTGAAACGTGCAATTACACACTTTATTTAAGCTGTAAACAATACTATGTATCTATATAACTTGTATCTTTGTAACAGTGGTAGAGGCCAGCAGTTCGCTGCATGAATGGGCCGGCTCGACCGGTGAAATACCACGACCTCTCAGAAGACCGACGTAAAGTGGGTCATGTCGCGTTTCGTTCGGTGAGAGAGGTACCCGGAGGTCCACCCCAATCCCCATCCTTTCCTATCCCCTACCCCTTAAAGGTTGGCAACGCATCAGTAACACTATATGTGTTGCTGGTGTCCATGGGCGGCGTTGGTTGCTTACCACCAGGTGACCCGCCTGCTCGTTTGCCCTCCTATCCCATAAAAAAAAAATTCTAAAGCCTAAATTTTTTACCAATTCTTCATTTGTAGTATTAATCATTTTCATGTATAACAGTGGTAGATCGGAGCAGTTTGTTGCATGACTGGACCGGTTTGACGAGTGAAATACCACGACCTCTCAGATTATTGAAGTAAATAGGCTCATGCCGCGTTTCGTTTGGTAAAAGAGATTTCCAGAGGCCCAACCCCTTTACCCTCCTTTCTAACAAACTCCCTTAAAGACTGGCAACGCAACTGTCACTGTATCTGGGATGCAACTACTAGGTGATCAATTTAGCGCAAGCTAATGTGCATTTTAAATTTGAAACAGCTAAGCATTATGTTTAATAAATATGTTCATTATGTTAAACAATTACGATCAACAGCGCACTAGGGGTATGTCAATGCACGTTAAAGTTGTTGAAGAGGAAGGATTGTATACTGCAGTGTTCTAGTACAACCTCAACGCCATCAATGCGCAGACGTACCCCTAGTATATAGCTAACTGCTCGACTGATATCCACAGAATCTACTGAAATAGCGATTTCCGTACAGTGGCCCCAATAGAGCAGTTTGCAACATACCAGGGTGGAATCGGTGTTACTGGATACCACAAAGCCTGGTACTATCCAGATTATTTATTAAATTGCATTGCAATAGCCAATACAGCATTATTCGTGTATACACAGATTTGTAATAAAAACATTTAGTACATTCAATTATGGTGTTTGTCTGTTGCCTATTACTAGATTTTATTTATAATGTCACGCTTTTTATACCTAAAGGTGTAGACAACGGCTGGTTGTTACGCCTCGCGTCGATTTTTATTATTGGAACGAATTTCCTTATCGCGCGTTGTGAAAGGGGGCTAGACGGAAAAAATTGTCACGACACTTTTTCCATGCCAAACTGCACTTTCAAGTATCGGCTTATTTATAAAAATGCATAACTGCCCAAATGGTCTAGTGGCTGGGATACCTTGCTCTCATACAGGGGGCTCAGTTTCGAATCCCGGTATCGGAACTCTTTTTGAAGTTTTATTTGCCATGTTTTCATATTTTATATATTATGTTTTTTTTAGTTCTCAAATTTTATTACAATTCCTTCACTAATTAATCGAAAGGAACTTCGTTCCATCCGGGTGTCCTGTGTCTCTCAAGTTTTTTTTATATCCCAAATGGAATAGCTGGCGGGACCGATTTTATCACACATGTTATTGGTATGATTCAAAATCCATAAATAAACTTAACAGAGAAGATGTTTCTTTAATTATTATAATATGAAATAAATTCTTGCATTATGCCTTCTTACCCAAGCTGATAGCGATAGCATTAGATGTGCTAAGTAACTTTTACTAGTATTCATTTTTTTTTTATGGGATAGGAGAGCAAACGAGCAGGCGCGTCACCTGATTGTAAGCAACCAACGCCGCCCATGGACACCAGCAACACATATAGTCTTACTGTTGCGTTGCCTACCTTTAAGGGATAGGGGATAGGAAAGGATGGGGCAGGGGGGTGGGCCTCCGGGTACCTCTCTCATCGAACGAAACGCGGCATGAGCCACTTTACGTCGGTCTTCTGAGAGGTCGTGGTATTTCACCGGTCGAGCCGGCCCATTCATACAGTGAACTGCTTGGCTCTACCACTCTACCATCTTCTTTCTTTTATTTTGTAGTTATTCTTTTATTAGTAATTTTCTAAAATAAAACATTACATTTTCCATACATTTTTTCTAACAAATAAGCGATAAACATTTCAATGTACATCAACACAGTAATGCAAAAAGTTGTTCGAGCAAATTGAAAGTTACGCGTTACTTTCACCAAGCACATATAATTTCATATTAAATAAAGCCGAAAGCTTTGTTTACTTACACTAAGGGCTCGTGAAATTACCTGCATTATTTTTCAGCAAAAATGAATCGTAATTTACTTAAGGTTTTTAGAATATGTGTATAAATTTTAGTTACATACATACATAACTTCACGCCATTGTTACCCGAAGGTGTAGGCAGCGGCTGTTAAGCCTCGTCTCGCCGTTATGTTTACGTCCCAAATGGAATAGGTGGCGAACCTATTGCCATACTGGGCACAAAGTTTTCAGTCATCGATATTTATCACATATATAACTTTTCGAAAACAATTTCGAAAAGTCATTGGTGTGAGACAGTGTCAGGATTCGAACCACGACCTTTGGAACTAAAACTTAAACCTTTGTTGGTTACGTTTTACATCATAAACAAATTTTTAACTTATTTCATAGGAATAGATAACACATAATATAACTTCATGCCCTTTTCTACCCGAAGATGTAGGCAGCGGCTGTTAAGCCTCAACTTACCGAATCTTTTTGTTACACGGAATAGGTTGCGCACTTATTATTTATACCGGGTACAAAGTTATCAGTCAGCGATATTCATCACACATAGCTTCCGAAAAGAATTCCGCAAAAAGAGCCCGGAATCAATGCCATGACTTCTGCATCCGAAGCGACAAGCTTAGGCAGGTGTGGGGAAATATTATCTTGTACTTATAGTTTTATGACACGACGAAATGTTTAAATTACAGGTTTGAGTAACTAGAATCCGTGTACAAAATTTTCATTAAATCATAATATACCAAACATTTTTTTAAGGGATAGGACGGCAAACGAGCAAGCATGTCACCTGATGGTAAGCAACCTGCGCCGCCCATGGACACCAGCAACACATATAGTGTTACCGCTGCGTTGCCGACGGGGAAGGGGGGTGGGCGGTCGGGTACCTCTCTCATCGAACGAAATGCGGCATGTGCCACTTTACGTCGATCTTTTGAGAGGTCGTGGTATTTCACCGGTCGAGGCGCCCCATTCATGCGGCGAACTGCTTGGCTCTACAACTGTTAGAATTAAAAGTCTTTCATATCTATATGTATATTAAGTAGGTTATAAAGCTCGGTGTTCCAGTGGTAGAGCCCACGGCTTCTGATACTGAGGTCCGGATTCGAATCCTGAGACTGGCTCACACCAATGACATTTCGAAATTGTTTTCGAAAGTTAAGTGTGATAAATATCGATGACTGAAAACTTTGTGCCCGCTATGGCAATAGGTTCGCCACCTATTCCATTTGGGTCGTAAACATAACGGCGAGACGAGGCTTAACAGCTGCTGCCTACACCTTCGAGTAACAAAAGGCGTGAAGTTATGTTATGTTATAGAGCTTTACGTGTGCAACATTCGAATAAATTCTAGAAATTTTATCCAGGTATATACGGAAATATGAGTAGCAGCCGCTTCGTTGGTCTGGAAGTCGAGCACCCTGCTAATGGAATGAATGCAAAAGGAAGTTATTTATGATAAATATTGATAACATATTGCCGTAGGTTTTATCAACTCGAAATTCGGCTAGTCAAAGCTCAACCTACACCTTTAAAAAAAAAATTTAAGTAAAAATAGAAATGAAAATGAAGTAAAAATTTAACATTCGTATTGTTTAACCAAAATGTCTGCAACGTAACCGTGCGAGTTGTGAATATAAATTTCAGCAATCACAACTTTAAAGTAAAGAACGGGCGTCCCCCGGCGATCGTTCTAACCCGAAACTTGTCACCTCACAACCATCTTCATTTACAACAAGTATACGGTCCAAGTATCAAGACGGAGCAATAAATTACTGAATTTACTCTGCCCTTTTTCTTAAGACGCTCTCTTTTTCAGGCTCTTTGTTACATTTGCAAAAAGGGCGCTTAACATCATTCCTCTTTTCCGAAAATTGCGTTTACAAGGATAGCGAGAAAGTAATAACCCAGTCGCACAATATATCCATCTGTGTCATAAGTCATGTTTGGACATATACGATATGAAGGCTTTCGTTTCTAGAGTGTGTTTAATAAGCCAAAACGCTGTCAAAGTCATATAATGTATACGTAATGCAAATACGTGACTGGTACTTTTACGGAAATACCATGATATTCATATTTGAACTTTAACTTCAAACTCGTAATGTATGAAAGTGTAGGCAGATGCCAGAGTTATATGAAATTTTGAGACGCTACTAAATACTACCATTCCCTACTTAATTAGGAAATGGTATTAGTCTCACTATATTTTAAATTATAATAGGTCGGGGAAAAAGTCTTTTCGCATAACGTAGGTATAAACTTATTATAAAATTTCTTTGACTGTACTATTTGTGTCTGGCTGGTTTTGGTAACATTAAAAAGGTTACATTATAAAGAAAAGAAAAAAATAAAAAAAAGTTGTTTCCCGCTATTTTTCATTTGTTTTTCTCTCCGTAAAAATGAGTGAATCTAATGAAGAAATTCGATACATTTTAAAATTTTATTATAAAAAAGGCAAAAATGCAACTCAAGGAGTGAAAAAAATTTGTGATGTTTATGGACCTGATGCAGTGTCAGTAAGAGTAGCACAAATTTGGTTCAAACGTTTTCAGTCCGGAAATTTTGATGTTAAAGATGCACCTCGCTCTGGTCGCCCTGTTACGAATAAAATGGACGCCATTTTTGAAAGAGTGGAGCAAGATCGGCATATTAGTAGTTACGATGTAGCTGAAGAACTGGGAATTGACCACAAAACAGTTTTGACCCATTTGAAGAAAGCTGGTTATACAAAAAAGCTCGATATTTGGGTGCCACACGAGCTCACTCAAAGAAACTTAATGAACCGTGTACTCATTTGCGATTCATTATTGAGACGTAATGAAACCGAGCCGTTTTTGAAGAGATGGATAACTGGCGATGAAAAGTGGATCACGTACGACAAGAACGTGCGAAAAAGGTCGTGGTCGAAAGTTGGCCAGGCTTCACAGACTGTGGCCAAACCTGGCCTAACACGAAATAAGGTGATGCTGTGTGTATGGTGGGATTGGAAGGGCATTGTTCATTATGAGCTTTTACCGTCCGGCAAAACCATCGATTCTGATCTTTACTGCCAGCAACTGATGAGATTAAAGGAAGCAGTCGAGAGAAAACGGCCGGAATTGATCAACAGGAAGGGTGTGGTCTTTCATCACGATAACGCTAGACCACACACATCTTTAGCCACTCAGCAAAAATTAAGAGAGTTCGACTGGGAGGTCCTAGTGCATCCACCATATAACCCTGACCTTGCGCCTTCAGATTTTCACCTGTTTCGGTCTCTTCAGAATTCTTTAGGTTCTGTAAGGTTGACCTCAAGAGAGGACTGCCAAAACTATTTGTCCCGTTTTTTTGATCAGAAGTCCCAAAGTTTCTACAGTAACGGGATAATGTCTCTGCCCACAAAATAGCAGAAAGTTATTCAACAAAACGGTACATATATATTGTAAATAAATGTAAATAAACTTTGAAAAAAATGTCTTGACTTTTCATACAAAAATACGAAAATACTTTTTCCCCAACCTATTATATATACTTAAGTATCGGTCGGTCTTGTCGTCTGATTCAGGAGTCGTGGGTTTAATTTCGGGCAATGATTTCTCGGAATTCTCTTCAGGAGTTATGTGTGGTAATTAAGGATGACTGACAACTTTATACCTTTGTGTATGGAAATAGGTAAGCTACCATATACCAGTTTAACAGCCACTGCCGACACCTTCGCATAGAAAAATGCGTGGAGTTACGTTTATCGTACGTTTTTTTTTAAATACTTGAATAAAAGATATAGTTCATCAAGGCTATCATACTGTATTTATGGAATTTGAGGAAAAGAAGCAAGTCGGTAAAATGGTAAATTGGTGCTAATATACTAGCCCCGCCCACGGATATCCATAATATTTAGAAACTCACAGTCACTCTTTACTTACCTTAAATATAAGGGAAGGGAGGGGATTAAGAAGGACTTATCCGCTATTTATACCTATTTACACCTCTCTTACCAAACGAAACTCGGCATAAGCTACTTTTCGTCAGACAGGTTCTGGCATTTCATTGGTCAAGCTGACCCGTTCATACTGAGCACTGAAATTGTAATCTTAATTATTAAGTGATATTTGTACAATGTTAAAAAAAAACGACTAATATTAAAAATACAAACAATTGAGAGACCCTGTTCAGTATTTACAGTTGACAGTATGTTCATACTGTGAGTGATCGGGGTTTGATTCAATATCCGAGTGTAGCAAACGTCACATACAAACTCATACACCTACCTATATATGTGTGTGTCACCCGTAGAACTAGAGAGGTAGCCGCTCCGTCTCACGTTGGCTAAATAAACTCAAGATACGTGATGTACCTACACAAACTTGTATATCAACCCACGGTACCTACATGGGACATATTGGTCACGTATTTTCACCAACTGCTTTTATTGTCTTGGCATCTACGCTTTTAATTTTCCACCTAAGTTAATCACCGATAAACCGACTTACCAGTTACTTGGGTTTCGTTTTGTTTTGTTTACTACTGAACCCTCTGACCATAAATGCAGATACATACAGATACATAAATATAGATTTATATTTAAATAGGCAAAGTATCGATATATTATTCGCGTATAGTGATAAATTTCGATAATTTTCGGTAAAATTCAAAATGAGAACAAACTACTAAAAATTATTTAATAACTAGTTGATTCATTTTAACCCGTGATGAGAATCTTTTCCATAATAATGGAAAAGATTTTTAACCAATTTTAACTTAACGCCCTTTACTGAGTCTGGCCATAAATACTGTTACAACTAAAAATAAAAAAATATTACATTTGAATTGTCTTTTTTTACGATTGTTCATTGTATTTTCTCGTTTTGGCGGCAATACATTGTACAATATTTTGCGATATTAAAATAGAGTGGGGTGATAAAGAGAACCGAATCGCTGTGATTGCATTACACAAAATAGGTATGGAGCCAAATGCAATTTTTAAAACTGGTATTAGTGTTTGTGTACCGGGCTAATAACAGGTACAATGAGACCTCCTCTGTTTGTGACAGAAAAAGACCTGGCCGTCCACGTAGTGTTCGTACGTAAAAGGTGGTCAAAGCAGTAAGGGAAATAATTCGAAGAAATCCTGTCCGCAAGCAAAAGATTTTATCTCGGGAGATGAAGATAGCACCTAGAACAATGTCGCGTATTTTAAAAGATGACTTAGGACTTGCAGCCTATAAGAGGCGCACTGGTCATTTATTAGCTGATAATTTAAAAAAGAATAGGGTGTTAAAATCTAAACAACTAGTAAAGCGGTACGCAAAGGGAGGTCACAGAAAAAGATTGTTTACGGATGAATTTTCTTTTACAATTGAGCAACAGTTTAACAAACAAAATGACCGTATTTATGCTCAAAGCTCTAAGGAAGGTTCCTAATTAGTTGACAGAGTGCAACGTGGGCATTATCCGACTTCAGTGATGGTTTGGTGGGGTGTTAGCTACGAAGAAGTGACTGAGCCATATTTTTGTGAAAAAGGTATCAAAACAAGTAGTCAAGCCCCTTAACAACACCATGTTCAATAACGAAGTATGGTCCTTCCAGCAAGACTTGGCACCGGGTCATAAAGCTCGGTCCACGCAATCTTGGTTGGAAGCGAACGTTTCGGACTTCATTAGAGCTGAAGACTGGCCGTCGTCTAGTCCCGATCTTAATCCACTGGATTATGATTTGTGGTCAGTTTTAGAGAGTACGGCTTGCTCTAAACGTCATAATAATTTAGAGTCCCTAAAACAATCCATACAATTGGCAGTGAAGAATTTTCCCATGGAAAGAGTGCGTAGAGTTGCTATTGATAACTGGCCTCAACGTTTAAAGGCCTGTATTGCAGCCAATGGAGACCACTTCAAATAAGCTTTTTATATTTTATATCGTTTTATATTTATGTATTAAAGTAACACACTGTAAAAGTAATAAATGTTATTTGCAATTAATAAAAAAAATTTTTCTTTGTTACAATATTTATGGCATGATTAAGTATTTATGACTGAAAGTAAAATAATAAAAAAAAATATTCCTGTTTTAGAGATACGAAATGTTTCTCTATCCGAGTAAATTCATCTGCTTATATTCAAATAAGTGCTTCTATTCACAAATAGATCTCTGGCTAATGACTATTACATGAAAGAACATATCGCAGTTTATATGTGGTGCTCTTACAAATATATCTACAGAATCAGATCAAATCAAAATATCTTGCAGACTTCACAAAGCCTTTAGAAGCGTCATACAAAACTATAAGCAGGTAGGTAGGTACAAACCTATGCTAGACTAACTACTATCTGAAATTTGTGGAGCTTAGATTTCATCACACTGTCTTGAACGTGAAATGAGTAACACAAACAAAAAAAAACTAAAACTAAAGTATGTCCTTGTAGTTCTAATACCTTGACATTAATATTCAATTTCTTTGTGTTTTGTAACCTCCCTCGTTTACTACTCAAAAGCAGAGGTGGTTAAGTCTTAATTCACCGAATTTTTACGCCCCAATTGAAATAGGTGATGTACATAACTTATTTATTTCTCTTCAATGATAATATTTTATTATAATTACATTGATTTTGCTACCAATTTATAAGTAAGACATATTAAAACAAGTCTAGTTTCTACTCATTTATGCATACATAACTTCACGCCAAACCCCATGCGGGGTAGGCACAGAGAACAGGTTGCCATAAGGCACGGTTCTTACACGCCTCGCGCGTCGATTTTTGAGGATCCTAACATAACCTTACTAACCTTAACCTTACTAAAATCAAAAGTCTCCACTCAACTCTATTAGTAATATAGCAAATACAACTCAATTTACAAATCTTAAAAATCATTAAAAGTTATGGAACTCAGCGTTCTTCGTGTAAACAAAAACTTTAACGCTGATGGATCGTGTTTCGTTATAATTTTTTATATGATCCGAATCGTATTTGTATTGTTGTATATTTCATTCATTCAGGGCAAACACAAATCCCAGCAGACACAAAGTATGACGTGATTCATTTTCATACTGCATTATAAATTTTGTATTTCCTTTTTTGCGAACAGCGAACTGGCTCAGTTAACTATTGTTCATACTAACAAAAGAGTTCTGATATGCGAATTTTAAGCGCTGCTCGCGAATGTCAGTAACTATTTTTTATTGATCATTTTTGTTACGATGAATATGCAATTATTATTTTCCTCTTTATAACCATCTGTTTTTAACTGTAGAGATAAGCTCCAGTGTATTCTGTTGCTAAATAAAATATTATCCGAAAATTTATTAATATTTAATAATGGCATTGCAGCGTATACTATATGTTATTACGCTATCACCGTATTATTACTGTAGTCTCGGTGGTCCAGTGGTCGAGCACACGGCTTCCTATCCAGAGGTCCGGGTTCGAATCTTGACACTGGCTCACGCCAATGACTTTTCGAAATTGTTTTCGGAAGTTATGTGTGATAAATGTCGATGACTAAAAAACTTTATGCCCGGTATGGCAATAGGTTCGCCACCTATTACATTTGGGACTTAAACATAACGGCGAGACGAGGCTTAATAGCCGCTGCCTACACCTTAGGGTAACAAAGTCGTGAAGTTGTGTTATTACTATATAATTTCAACGAAATCAAATTATCTTTTGTAAAGTTACTTATTGCTAATGTCAATCTATTTTCCGCTTTTCCAGAAAGCAAAATTAAAACTCCGAGAGAGGAGCTACCGCTCAAATAAATGAGATATTAGTAGTAAATATCATAGACATTTTAATACATTCAAATTACAAAATACTTTATTTACTTTATTATATGTAAGAAGAAATTAATTAATTACACTATTTACAATATATACAATTAAAAACTACCTGAAATCAAATTTCTCCGCATCTCGGTCTACTGGCAGCGTACCCAGAAGACTGGCCGCATTGCCACGCTGAATGGCAATGCTAATCTCTGTGCGAAGAATAGACCAGCCTTCTGGTCGTTAGAGGCTTCGATCAGCCTCTTTGCAAGATCTTTGTCAAGTGCACGAGCACTCGGACCCCATGTCCCCAAAGTCTCAACCCCAAACCGCTCAAATACATAATTACCTACAAGGTGCCTGTATTTGTGCCGCTTGAGATTTTCTGCTGAAGTAGCAGCAGCACCGGCCACCTCTACCGTACTTGGAAGATGCGATGGAGCAAGGGTGTCGACCCAAGTAGCGTCCCACACCAAAGTTACATAATATAATTTATATGTATATTTGAAAATTTACTGGCTTGGCATTCAAGACTTTAATCTTGTGCTCATACGAGCATACATACTTAATGGACTGCTACTTTGTCATATATAAACAGGATTTAAATAGAATTTGGTATGATAACTCCGAAGAGTAATATATTATTTTAAATTTACTTTAAAAAAAAAAGTTAAACTGACGTCTAAAAACGTAAACCGCAAAACCTTTAAGTATAATATGAAAACAGTAGCTCTATAACTAAAAAGCGATAAATAACGTAATTTACTTATTTGTATACTGATTACAATACACAAAACATAATACTTTAATAAGGTCATCTTTAATTATTAAAATATCTACAATTGTTACTCATTATTGAAGTCGGTACAAAACAATAGAATAAGTTACCTAGGCTAGCACCGACTCCAAGAATAAGTAACAATTGTAAATATTTTAAACATAATAATATCTGTCCAATGGCGGGCTATGTGGTTGGATAATTTTAAGGCATTTTAAACGTAATAATCGTAATATGTTTGATATGCTACTGTGATGGTTGTGTTGGTAAGGAGAGAGAAAAAAACTAGTTGCGTCCAATTTATTATTCCAATAATTTTGTATTTTATGTAGCAATTTGCCCTTACTATGTCGTAAAAATGTTTATTATAGACGTGTAAACCTTTTTTTCTTGCTCTTACACGAAAATGGGAAAAGTTTTGTATTGCCATTCCACTTCATCTTTTTTTATATCCTTTGGACCGTTATTTTTTCTTCTTTTTATAAAAGACATTTCAAAAACAATGCCAAAGTTGACGAAAAATTATGTTTTAATAAGAAATATAGTTTATTAAGGAAGCTATAAATGTGAAATATAATAAACAATCATTATATTAAATAACCTTCACCAGCAATAATAATACTACCGACGCAATTTCCATATTAAATAAAACTTTTGTCATGAAACCAGACTACAAATTACAAATAAAATAAATATATTCAATTATGTTTCTTTGTAAATATAAACAGATATATTAGGTCGGGGAAAAAGTCTTTTCGCATAACGTAGGTATAAACTTATTATAAAATTTCTTTGACTGTACTATTTGTGTCTGGCTGGTTTTGGTAACATTAAAAAGGTTACATTATAAAGAAAAGAAAAAAATAAAAAAAAGTTGTTTCCCGCTATTTTTCATTTGTTTTTCTCTCCGTAAAAATGAGTGAATCTAATGAAGAAATTCGATACATTTTAAAATTGTATTATAAAAAAGGCAAAAATGCAACTCAAGCAGTGAAAAAAAAATTGTGATGTTTATGGTGCACCTGATGCAGTGTCAGTAAGAGTAGCACAAATTTGGTTCAAACGTTTTCAGTCCGGAAATTTTGATGTTAAAGATGCACCTCGCTCTGGTCGCCCTGTTACGAATAAAATGGACGCCATTTTTGAAAGAGTGGAGCAAGATCGGCATATTAGTAGTTACGATGTAGCTGAAGAACTGGGAATTGACCACAAAACAGTTTTGACCCATTTGAAGAAAGCTGGTTATACAAAAAAGCTCGATATTTGGGTGCCACACGAGCTCACTCAAAGAAACTTAATGAACCGTGTACTCATTTGCGATTCATTATTGAGACGTAATGAAACCGAGCCGTTTTTGAAGAGATTGTTAACTGGCGATGAAAAGTGGATCACGTACGACAAGAACGTGCGAAAAAGGTCGTGGTCGAAAGTTGGCCAGGCTTCACAGACTGTGGCCAAACCTGGCCTAACACGAAATAAGGTGATGCTGTGTGTATGGTGGGATTGGAAGGGCATTGTTCATTATGAGCTTTTACCGTCCGGCAAAACCATCGATTCTGATCTTTACTGCCAGCAACTGATGAGATTAAAGGAAGCAGTCGAGAGAAAACGGCCGGAATTGATCAACAGGAAGGGTGTGGTCTTTCATCACGATAACGCTAGACCACACACATCTTTAGCCACTCAGCAAAAATTAAGAGAGTTCGACTGGGAGGTCCTAGTGCATCCACCATATAGCCCTGACCTTGCGCCTTCAGATTTTCACCTGTTTCGGTCTCTTCAGAATTCTTTAGGTTCTGTAAGGTTGACCTCAAGAGAGGACTGCCAAAACTATTTGTCCCGTTTTTTTGATCAGAAGTCCCAAAGTTTCTACAGTAACGGGATAATGACTCTGCCCACAAAATGGCAGAAAGTTATTCAACAAAACGGTACATATATATTGTAAATAAATGTAAATAAACTTTGAAAAAAATGTCTTGACTTTTCATACAAAAATACGAAAATACTTTTTCCCCAACCTATTATAAACATACGGAAGTTTGTGTTGATTTTTTAATGATTAATACCAAATCCCTTGCGGAGTATGCAGTGAGAACAGTGCGCCATCAGGCGCAATTTTTACACACCTCACTCGCTGACTTTTATAACTCTTTTCATGCACGCGCGTCGATTTTAAGGCTCCAAAAATCACCACCTCACTCACGTTTTTTTAATAAAGAGGTCTTATATATTTTTTTATAATATCTCTAATATTTAAACATATCTCAAAAACAGTTTAATAATAAATGTATATTCAAGCAATTACTTAAATAAAACCAACCTAAATGAGATACGAGGCAATGACCTTTTTATAAACAAGTTTTATAGGAGAAAACAAAGATAAATAATTGTCTTTTGTTTGTTTTGTTAGGTCTAATTACAATTTGAAATCCTATTACAATGTACCTTACAAGTTTTATTGTTAAATCTCTATTCTTTAGATAAGAAAATAAATATTTTTATTGAAGATATTTTAATTGCTCTAAAAGGTCTGTCACTATGATATCTAAATTACAAATAAAATTAAAACATTTTGCAGTGTAAGATTTTTAACACAGACATTTTACCGTTAATTTCAACATTCGACATACATGTCTCGGTAGTCCAGTGGTCGAGCACCCGCTTCTAGATCTAGAGGTCGCGGGTTCGAATCCTCACACAAG
Source organism: Euproctis similis (assembly GCA_905147225.2). Lineage (NCBI taxonomy): Eukaryota > Metazoa > Arthropoda > Insecta > Lepidoptera > Erebidae > Euproctis > Euproctis similis. The sequence continues at coordinate 11,710,499 of LR990114.1, read as the reverse complement.
CTCACACCAATGACTTTTCGGAAGTTCATTTCGGAAGTTATGTGTGAAAAACATCGATGACTGAAAACTTTGTGCCTGGTATGGCAATAGGTTCGCCACCTATTCCATTTGGAACGTTAGCATAAGGGCGAGATGAGGCTTAACAGCTGCTACACGCCGCCTACACCTTCGGCTAGAAAAGGCGTCAAGTTGTGTTATGTTGTGTATGTATGTTCTACATTTGAACTCTGGACCTATCGAACTGATGAGTGAATATAAAAGAACTTATGTAGGTCAAAGAAACTAGTGAAGGGCGTAAAATTTGTGTCTTGGAATACTTATTTTTTACTGCATAGTAATTTTTATCCAGATATATAAAAGGGTCAAATAGAACAAGCTCTGGAGGAAGGTGATGTGAGGAGCCTAAATAATCGATGCGCGTGTATGACAAGAATTATGAAAAACAAAGAAGCGAGTTAGGCGTATAAGAATCGTGCCATATGGCGCTCTGTTCTCTCTGCCTACCCCGTTAGGAATTTGGCCTAAAGTTATAAATGAATGTATATTAAAAGGGCTTTTTTATTTTTATTATCATGTATACCTACTATAAGAAGATTATGAATATTTATGAAACAATAGCTGATGTATAGCCGCAGTAACATAACCCACGCATAATTTATCTTCAAACGATTTTCTACCCGAAGGAGTAGAGGCACTGGTTGTTAGGCCTCGACTCGTGGTTATGTTTACGTCCCAAATGGAATAGGTGGCGAACCTATTGCCATACCGGGCACAAAGTTTTCAATCATAGATCACACTTAACTTCTGAAAACAATTTCGAAAAGTCACTGGTGTGAGCCAGTGTCAGGATTCGAACCCGGATCTCTGGATCAGAAGCCGTGTGTCCTACCTATGGACCACCGAGACTATATTATATAAGTCCCAGTATTTTTGTAAAATATAGTTTTCTTTACCAAAAAAAATGAGTACCATTTGAGAGTTAGCTTTAGAGTTGGCTTTTAGGAATGTACAATCCAGGTGGCATGCATCATTCATAAGGATATGTGGAGTCTGGCATGCACAGAGAATAATTCAAAGCCGATTTATCGCAATAGGAGAAATGCGTTAAAATTCTCTTATGATCATGTGGGCAGGAGGCGGTTCGTATATTCCACCCTAATGGTCTGGAGACGTGATAGGAAAATCAATCAGAAATTTTCATTCACAACATTTCATGATATGTACCTTGTCTGTTTTTAATCAATACCTATATGATGGCAATAATTTAACATAACATAACTTCACGCCTTTTTCTACCCGAAGGTATAGGCAGCGGTTGTTAAGCCTCGTCTCGCCGTTATGTTTACGTCCCATATCCAATAGGTGACAAACCTATTGACATACCGGGCACAAGTTTTTTCGTCATCCATATTTATCACACATAACTTCCGAAAATAATTTCGAAAAGTCATTGGTGTGATCCAGGATTCGAACCGGCGGATTTTTTTATTCAGAACCAGGGTGCTCGACACTGGATCGCCGAGACTTGTTAAAATATAACGGCAATAATTTCTTTACAGATATCATATTCAATTAAAAGACGTAATATTTATTTTTATTATTAATTTTATTTGTCTCATTTTCGGGAAAAGCTTAATCGAACGGTGGAAAACGCACGAGACTCAATTGTATAGGTAAAAGTTCCATGTAAGTGCATTATATTTTCGGAATTCTTTCCATATTTCCAGGTCCTAATTTTAATAGGTGGCGGAACCTTTTATATAACTATGTCGAATTTTCGAATGACTGACATGGTTATTTTCCACATATAACCCACACACACATAAAAAAAAACATCATTATGAGCAAGAATCAAACCCAAAGCTTCTTGATTCTCTATGTGCTCGACATCCAAGCCTCCGTGACGAGACTGCTTGTCTCCAGTCTCACTGTTTTACATATTTTATGCAATTGGCCCCATATCTCCTCTATTTGAATAGGGATTCAAATTAATGATGCCATTCCGAACAAAAACTCTGTATTAAAATAACTCACTAAATATACAATCACTTGTTACAATCATTCAGTCCAATATTTATAATAACTACCATTTAGCAGCACATCAAATCCCCAGCTCACTATAAAAGTCGTGATAAAATATTTTCAGGATGAGGTCGCGATAACGTAACTTCGCGCCGTATTTTACCCAAAGATGTAGGCAGCGCCTGTTAAAGCCAAAGCGTTACGTCGTTTCGTTACGTTGTGCCCCAAATGTAATGACAAACCTATTGCCCTTATATCGGGCACAAAGTTGTCAGCCATCGTTAGTTAAAACCAAAATTTTGGAAAAGAATTCTCAGAAATTCTAATCAAATTCACGACTTCATAATCAGGAGCGGGGAGCGCGACCACGAGACTACCGAGATATTAAAGGGTTTTTAGGACAATAGTGGACTGAATTGTCGAGATATTTGAATGAGTAACATGTCTATTCCATTTCAGACAGACTCGAAAAATCTCTTTATGATTGCTTAAATCAGTAATTATAAGCAGAAATGTTTGAATATTTAAATCAAAAACTATTTGAAACGAGCCAAAATATTTATTTATTTAATCAATATAAATATATACATATACATTCACTTATACAAAACCATGTTATAACTACCTATATAAAAATACTTTGGAAGATATTGTTACAAAATTAGATTAATAAATATAAATGTTCAAAATTTTATTTGTAGCTTATAATTAACTTGTCGCGACATAAAAATGCACAATATGTATAATTTTACTATTAATATGGAAGGATTATTGATTTAACATATTAAAATAAGTTTCAATAAATTCTAGTTACAAAATAATAAAAAAAAACATTTATATATACTTTTAATTATTATACAATCATATTATAATATATCATATAAATAAAGCATTTTTTACTAGAATAAAATAGTAAAATACCCTTTAATATAAAGGATTAATTATTAATTACAATGTAAATAACCAATTTTCACATAAGAATATAATTAACTAATATATTTTTTTAAAGTTTTAAATTAAAGCAATCAATCTGTTAATATACTAGCTGACCAGGCGAACTCTGTTTCGCATCAAAAGTAATAACTGCTGCCCCGCTATGTTAATACTGCAATATCTTCGACAAATTCGATAAAAATGGGAATTTTCTTTGTGGGTGGAATTTCGTAAAATCCGTTTTTAGCTGACCTCTACTCGGCGAAAGGAATAATCCTACCAAATTTCAAGTCGCTACGCCTTATGGTTCCAGAGATATCGTGATGAGTCTATATATAGGTGGAAATCTCTTATATATATATATATATAGATAATTTTGGTGTAATAATAATTTGATTTATTTAATGGCCTTACATTATTCCTCATGAAAGGAGACTACTCTTCATTTTAGTTAAATAAAATATAAATTAAAAGTGGTAATAACTTTCGAAAAAGTTGGAATATTATTATCAGTGGATTCGATATTTTTTTGCACTAAATTTACAACAAAAGCTTTTCATAAATTATGCGCGAAAATGTATCAAAGAAAATTGTGTTTACTGTATCGAAATCGATGCGTCGTTTATTCTATGGGGTATCCAGATATTATATTCCACGACACGTGAAAACGTTATCAAGCACTGCAAATGTTAACATAAGAGGACGTAAAGATGTAAAAAAATGATAAGTATGTAATTTAAAAACACTCTTCACAACAATTTTAAAAAGGCTCGCAATTCTATGCGTATATTAACAATGCCCAACCTGTGAAACACCACGTCCCGAAAGTAGAGATTTCACGTAAAAAAATTGACGTCAAGTGGCTTTTACCAAGTGTCTCAGTTTATAAATGTTTAGGGTAGCCGACTTTTTCCACCTGCCTTTTTTTCCCGCTGCCTATTCTATCTTGAAAGCCGGAAAGGAAGTGTAATACTATGTGTGTTTCAGATGTCTATGGGTGCGCTAGTCACCAGGTGACGATTGTGCTCGTGTCCCTTTAAAAGCATCCCAGGAAGCAGCATCAAAAATAATTGTTATCGAGTTGAACTTTTTATACAAATTGCCATTTACAATATTTCATAAATACTTCATCACTGGGCAATTGACCACAATTTCTGGCATTTAAATAGCATTGTAGCAGTGCCAGTGGGTGTGTTCTAACTATTGAGCAGATAATAAATGTCCTTCCCGTTGCCAAGAAACTTAGTAGTATATTTAAATACCACTTATCTCCCTTTTTCACATTTCACAAACTTTTACAGTAAATCGTGACAGAATTGTATGAAGATGGCTGTACTAATATTAATTATAATTTAAAACTAGATAATTTTAAAATTATTACTACACTATCTGTCTGCAAAATGGAACAATGAATGCCAGTTAAGTTTAATTTCGTTAAGCCATATCAATGCGATTGTTCTGTTGCAGTGTTGCTTTGATACCGTTCCCATTTTAGGAGCCAAGTATTGCAGTATTTCCCTTGGCGCACAAAATGAATATTATGCTTTTTATATATTAAATTTTCGAGGTATAATTATTAAGTTAAATATAAATACATTCATGATAGAATTATAGAAATGCGTCCACAAAAATTTCCTAACATACTCAAGTTTCGACTTAATGTTAAGTTGTTGACAGATGTTTTTTAACTTTCCAATTGAGTATTCAAAGGAATGGTTGGTATCAAAATTTGAATATTCACGTTGAATTGTAATTTTGTATTTTCACAGCGGTAGAACCATGCAGTGCGCTGCACTATCGACGTAAAGTGGCTCATGCCGCATTCCACTTAGTGAGAGAGGTATCCGGCCCAATCGCTTAACCTGTTCCTCAATAAAGTAGTTTTCTTTCAAATAATTTGGTTCAATCTACTTGCAAAGATCGATGATAGGATCTCAATTAGTTCCTTAAACTCCAATTTTCCAATATCTAGCTAGCGACAGAGTCGGATTTGACTAGTTATCAAGTTTCACAATGCGCGACTGTACCCGGACATCAGACGCTTTAAGCAAAATACATGACCTCCGTATCGGTTCTGTTTTTACAACCCTAGTGTTAACGTCACATTTTTTTTTTAATAACTATTTATTGGTGTCACATTAGTAGAGACATATTTCAATTATAAAATTCTGCAATCTTAAATTTAAATTTGAAGCTGATACAACGATAGCTAGCTGGTGAGTATATAAAAAAATGCATTAAATGTTATTTTATATTATATTATTATGATTAATTATTTTTATAATTTATATGAGAAAGCTATCTATGATAGAAGATAACACTATTTTCTTATTTTATAAATATTTTTATGTCTTTAATATTGACATTATATTGTCAATGAAGAGACAAAAATCAAATCGATACAGTGGGTTTAGCATTTTGACGGGCCTCGTGACGCATTGGTAAAGCGTGGCTGCAGCAATGAGGTCGGGAGTTCGATTCCCACCGGAGCACAAATATTTGTGACAAACATGAACATTTGTGTTGCATCTGGGTGTTTTTCTATGTATTATATGTATGTATTTACAAAAAAAAACAGTATATATGTATTATTAATATCCGCTATCTAGTATCCATAACATTTATTTGCTTAGCTTGGAACTAGAGGGCGCTGTGTGTATTGTGTGTGTGTAGATTATATATTATTTTATCTATGGCTACAGTTAATTTAAGGTTTCGATATAATAATGCCTACTTAAAGCGGGATTAATTATGGCATTATTAATCGACGTGTTCTCAATTACGGCGTGTGGCTCAACTCTAGGCACAGATAATAGCAGTAACGTGGGGTTTATTGTTGAAAACAACAATAGTGGCACTTCCGGTGAGCGCTCTTATCTCGTCAACCACCTCGTTTGTAATGCCTCCCAGCCGGTAGCCTGCCACCTGCACTGCCGAGATAATATACCGGGTATGACACTGGGGAAAGCAACACATGGTTAACTGGAAATAGTTCTTTAATCATTTAATAGCATCTCTTTACTTGTAATCGTACTTACAGAAAATAATTCCTCATGTGATCTATGTGCTTGGTCAAATTTAATAGGTAACTTTAGTTGTCACACTAGTTCTGAATGCAATATCCCTATGCCCAACATATATCGAACATGAGATACCATAACTTCACGCCTTTTATCACTCGAGGGTGTAAGCAGCGGGTGTTAGACTTGTCTCGCCGTTATGTACACGTCCCAAATGGAATAGGTTGCAAATCTATTGCCAAACAGGGTACAAAGTTTTCAGTCATCGATTTTTATCACACATAATTTTCGAAAACAATTTCAAAAAGTCATTGGTGTGAGCCAGTGTCAAACCCGCGACGGCCGCATTAAGAAACAGGATGATCGACCACTAGACAACCGAGACATTTTAAACATAACAATTACATCAATTATATCATTTAATGTCATGTACATTGTACATTAATTGATGGCAAAAAATAACTTAATATTTATTTACATAATGCCTGCTAATTAAATTAGTTCATCGGTTTGTAAAAAAAATATAGATATTGTTCATCAAAGTTATCGCTCCCAAATATTATTATCGGTGCGCTTCATGAGTTATTCAGTTCCACTTCGAATTTGTGACATTTTATGTGAGTTTGTAATTATTTTGAGTGGTTCCGACAGGCTGTGGCAAAGGGGACTAATTGGAATGTAATATTGGAATCTCACTGACCGACGTTTTGGTCTTTTATAATCTTCAGCCGATTCAATATTTATAAATTACTAGTTGACCCGGCGGACTCCGTTTGGCTTCAGAAGCAATAAATAAGTAAAGTTTTGATTTTATTGAGATCTATTTCGGCCGTCTACATTCTAAATCTGTAATATCTTCGAAAATATTCCTCTAAATTCCATGCTGTAAAGTACTATATTGATTCATAATAAATATAATCATATGTATATCATGCTGTAAAGTTTAAAAATTGCTTTATAAAAAAGCCATTTTTCTCGTACAAAGTAAATAAATAAAAATTGTCATTGTGGATTATTGTTACGAGATGCACATATGCCATCGCGCACTTTTTTGTAAACCTTTTGAGGTTGTATAATAATGTAGTAGGTTGTTTAATCTATCACTTAGAGTTCAGTCAGCGTTTGCAATTAGAGTGCTTAATCGTGAATATTGTCGCTTTTTATTTGCTACAATATACAATTTATATTGCCAAACCACTCCGTTGAAACCCTCTATCTATTAAAAATAAAACCGTTGCGTAATTTCAAAGATCTAAGGGGAAAGACAGCGAAAAGTGCCTGTTTTATGCTATGTAATGATGGTGATATAATGATAAACACTAAATTGTAGCATAATAGACCTTAAATTAGTACAAATTGCAGAAATCGGCAGATTAGAATCTGACTGCATGACATCTAATTCCAAATGTGTGAATGATATCTCAGCATTTTTTTTTGTATATTGGCTTCTAATGTATTAATAAAAAAAATCTTTGTATTAATATCCGTTGTCTAGTTACAAAATATTATGATTATCTTGAGATCCAGATAGAATTGCGCCAATTGCGTTGAAATAAAGTATTTATTATAGACAAGAATATTTTCCATAAAATGTTTGAGAAATTGAAGTCGGTGCGGGATGGCTTTCATTCAATACATATTAAATATATATCTGGAACATATTCAAGGCGCGTTTGGTTTTGGCAAAGGACAGACAAATTGACGGCCTTTGAACGTGACATATGTGATGAAGATAACTATAGATTATTACGTAGGTATATAGTTTAATATATATTTTGTTATAAATCTTATAAATCAATAGTCTTATAAATCTTTTCTTAACTATAGAAATTACCTACCTTCCTACCTATAATTTTGAATAATATGGATAATCATGGTATGATTTTTTTATACGATACTTTTCACTGCATAGTATAAAACGTAGTCACTTTCTCTGTCCCTATATCCCTGACAGAGAAAGCAACAACCGATTTTGATGTGGTTTTATTAATAGATAGAGTGATTAAAGAAGAAGGTTTACATGTATAATAACAAACATTAAATATTACATATTTTTGAAGTTTCTAATGCGTTTCTTCACCAATAAAGAAAATAAAATTTATTTCAACTATTCACTATATAATTCCCATTGCTTAGAATAGGGAAAGTTCTTAGTGGTCTAGTGGTCGAGCATCCCGCTGCCGAATCAAGAGGTTGCGTGTTCGACTCCTGGCGCACACTAATGACTTTTCGAAATTGTTTCCGGCAGTGATATTTGGTAATTATCGATAACTGAAATTTTTGTGCCCCTTATGGCAATAGGTTCGCCATTTATTCCGTTTGTGGCGTATACATAACGTCTAGACGAGACTTGCTATCACAGCCGTTGCCTACACCTTCGGGTAGAATAAGGCGTGAAGTTATGTGCATGTTCATGGTGGTATAGAATAATCTTAATCAAAATAATCTTGGCCGTAACTAATTAATGTTGAGAATTTATGTTCATTCTATATAAGGTCTCCAAAACGGGACTACGCCCCAAATGGGCAAAGAACAGTTTGATGTCGCGCTCGCAAAATTAGTAAAGTTTAGGGTACAAAGTAACTCGTAACAAGTTAATTTAAACTGTTCAAATAATTTGCACACAACCGTGACACTAATTCAATTGGGTTTAAGGTATTTAAACGAGGTGTAACCCACACAATTTAATTGTTCCACGTTTTACCAACGTTCAGGGTGAATATTTAAAATGTGTTAATAACAAAAAACATAGAAGAAACGACATTATTTTAAATAAACGTCTGTACTTGTTGAATGTTTTATAAGTTTCCTAAAGGCTGTATTTAACAATTGTTATTAAAGTGAAACTTCAAATACATTGTCTCAAATTTGTTCGTCTATCTAACGCATGTCGCGCGGTATTTATAGTCTGGCGGTATGTGAAAAAATAAAAATAAAGGTATTTTTCTTAGTTAAATGGTAGTTTAAAAGTTTCACTTTTATCATGGTTTCATAAAACCACACAATCATTTTTTGTTAAACAAATAAATAAGCATTTTATGTTCAAAAAATAATTTGGATTGGAACATAGGTTCCAATTTCTTTAATAAACATTTGTGGTCTCGGTGGTCCAGTGGTCGAGCACACGGCTTCTGATCCTCCGAAATGTTTTATGGAAGTTAAGTGAGATATATATCGATGACTGAAAACTTTGTGCCCTATATGGCAATAGGTTCGCCACGTATTCCATTTAGGACGTAAACATACCGGCGAGGCGAGACTTAACAGCCGCTGCCTACACCTTCAGGTAACAAAGGCGTGAAGTAATGTTATGTTAAAATGTTTTACTGAAATAAGTCTATTAAATTAAAAGTACACTTAACTTGCTATAATTCTACACCCTTGATATTTTGAGATGTAGGTTTTTTGCAATTTTGTCTTGAAAACTGCTGTGGAGATTTAGCATACATAAAAGTCATTTAACTAAGAAAGAATTTGAACTCGAGACCTCTGCAACCTGAACACAGATTGTGTAGCAGTTGCGTCGCCGGCTCTAACAATTGGATATGAAAGGGGTCGCAAGTTTGACAAGAAGGTGAGAGGGGAAAGGGTTGGGCCTCCGGAAACATCTCACCGAGCAAAACGCGGCTTGGATCCATGTACGTCGATATTCTAAGAGGTCGTGCTATTTTCGGTCGAGCCGACTCATTTAAGCAGTGAACTGAGCGGCTGTATGACTGTCTTTATAAGTCAAAATGGACAATTCTCTACTAATTAAGCAGAAATTATCCTTGACCATAAATAATACTGCTATTTTGAGGTAGAAAGTGGAAGACAGAACAGAGCGCCATAAGGCACACACCCAACACTGGCTTCATCCACTTTCGTAACTCTTATCATTAAGGCTCCATAGTTTCTAAGGACGTCTTGTTACGTAAAGATATGTTCAATTTGGTAAAATAAAGTGTGGTCCACTTTTAAAGTACTGAAAATAAAAACATAACATAGCTTCACGCCTACTTCTACGCGAAGGTATAGGTAGTGGCGATAAGCTTCAACTCGACGTTATGTTTACGTCTCATATGAAATAGGTTGCGAACCTATTGTCATATCGGGCACAAAGTTTTCAGACTATATTTATCACACATAAATTTCAAAATTAATTTCTAAAAGTCATTTGTGTAAGCCAGGATTTGAACTCCTGATTCAGAAGCGCGGTGCTCGACCACTGGACCACCGAGACTGAAAATAAATTATATGTATTTGTTTATATTTATGTACTCGTATCGTATTTTTAGTTTTCGATATTTCTTTTCGTTGCTTTGAATATCACAAAATTTACAATAATATATGAATGTATGCGTTCGTGTGAAGCGGAGTCAAAGAGAATAGATATCGCGAAGTGCTGCTTAAATTGAATGTAAGAGATGGTATACAATATCAAATTGAATTCTGCGGTTCGTTGATTTTCTGTTTTGTCAGTGAAATTTCACGTTTTATGGTTTATAGTGTGTGAAAGGACACGCGACTGAAACTGGAGACTCTAAATATTTTAAATGTTATTTTATTTTGGTATAGGAGGCAAAACGACCTAGCGAGTCACCTTATGATTTACAACATCAATAATGTCATAGTTACATTGCGAGACTATATGATGGCTGGAGAATAAGGGAAAGTGGCAGGAAGATTGGTCGTCAATTTCTCGAGAGATTACGGTATTTAACCGGTCAAGCCAGCCTAGAACTTCGTGGCTCCATCAGTACCAAATTTACTAAAACTGACCTTATATTTCTTAAATTTATTAACCCTAATGTTAATAAATTTAAGAAAGAACTAAGTGCTAGTAGTGTCTTTTTGTATGAAATTATTAATTATTTTTTTTATATTTATAAGGAAATTATACATGTTCCTTATATTATTATTATGTATGTTTATTAATTCGTAAGTCATGATTAATTAGCTCTAGTTCATCTGCGGTATTAGTTATGATTGATTGATATGTCAAGGAGAGTACATCAATTTATAATTAACGATTGATATTGCTATATTTATATAGTATATAGGTAACATTGAAAAGTAGATATATTAATTCATAAAACCAATCATTTATATTTGAAATATATAAAATAAATAGCAGAATAAGTTCTGATATTTATTTGGATTTATTAATAAATATATTGTATAACATGGTTCAATAGCTAAATTTATGACGACCCTATTTGGACATCAAATTCGAACCTAGAACAGTGCTGCACTGCCTACAAAACTGTAGTTTAGGGCGAGAAGTTTGTGGAAGTTAATTTCATTGTTAAATAAATAAATTATTATAAATCTCACGTATTTTACAATCCCACTTTTTACACCTTAAAAATTGAAGAAATACTTTTAAATTTTTACAACTTATTATTTCTTTTATTTTATTAGATTCCATTGCAGATTAGATTGCGTACATAAGACATATTTTCTTTTAATATCTATCTAAATCCAAAATGGCTACCGTTCCGGCGTCTTTTAAACTCAGGTGAACTAACGCCACGTAAAATCAGAGACTCGGTAAAGGTTTATAAATTTTTAATCTACAGGTGACAGGGTGGCGTCGCGGCGGCAAAGTTTCGCAAAGTATAACTTTGTCTAATATAAATTCACACTCCACATTACTTAGTGGAATCTTTAAATTTATGTATTTTATGTAAATAGGCTTTTGAAATTTTCTACCAGATTTACTACCCCTCATGTATATGTCTGGCATACTATCTAGTCAGTTTTTAAGGCTTTTAACTCTATTAAATCTTCGTAACAACACATATTACTAAATTAAAATAAAACTCTGTTTGATCATCTATTATAATTATCGAAAAAAACAAAATTCCAATTTTTTTTTTTTGTTATTCAAGTTTGACACTGGCTCACACCAACGACTTTTCGAAATTGTTTTCGGAAGTATGTGTGATAAATATCGATGACTGAAAAGTTCGTGTCCGGTATGGCAATAGGTTCGCCACCTATTCCATTAACAGCGACAAACATAACGGCGACTTGAGACTTAACAGCCGCTGCCTACACCTTCGGGTAACAAAAGGCGTGAAGGTATGTTATGTTATATAAATATCCTTTACGTAATCTTAATCAGTCCTTATTTTATTAAGTTGACGATTCTATTACAAGTACCACATACCTACAATCATAGAAACTGTCCCGAATAATCAAATAAAGTTGTTTCAAGCATCTGTTGTCCTTGGGAAGTGTTGTAATAGGAATATGATTCAAGTTTATATCAGAACCCGTTGTCCCTTTAGGTAAGCGTTTGGAATAATGAAAATCTTGGACTGCTAAGCTCAAAATAATATTATAGTCGATATGGAATCGATTCAATCGTCAGTAATCGTAATAATAAAAAAATTGAGAGTGTGATAAACATATTTATAAAACAAGCTACTACTATTTAAATAGCCTCGGTAGACCAGTGGTCGAGCACACGGCTCCTGAATCCAGAGGTCGAGGGTACGAATCTTGACACACACCAATGACTTTTCGAAAGTTTTGTGTGACGACTAAAAACATTGTGACCGATATGGCAATAGGTTCGCCACCTATTCCATTTGGGACGTAAACATAACGGTGAGTCGAGGCTTAACTGTCACTGCCTACACCTCCGGGTAGAAAATGGCATGAATTTATTTCTTAGATTTTCACGCATCACATTCATAACATTGAAACAACTTTTACGAGTAGTGATTAACTCAGATCATTTTCACGAGTGTGAGAGTTTAGTCGTGAAAATGATCTCTGTAAATAGTTCGAAACGTCGGGAAATAAATAGAATATAAGTTCTAAATAAACGACATATCACTACATAGTATAAAACAAAGTCGCTTTCTCTGTCCCTATGTCCCTTTGTATGCTTAAATCTTTAAAACTACGCAGCGGATTTTGATGCGGTTTGTTTTTAATAGTTAGAGGGTGTCAACAGGGTGGTTTTGATCTATAATTCATGAATAGTGTAGTGAAAAAAAATTATAATTTTCAAGATTTAAAACTTTAATCGAAAAAGCTGCCTGAACCCTAAGTGATAAATCAAAACAATATACTACATTATTATACACCTTTAAAAGGTCTATAAAAAAGTCCGCGAGGGCATATGTCTATGTCTTAGGGATAACCCACAATGACCATTATTATTTTTTTACTTTTTACGAGAAATAATGACTTATTTACGAAGCAATTTTAAACATTACAGCCTTAATTTTCATCCAATTAAGTGTCTTAAATAGATTGTGCTTTTAATATAGATTAATATAGCCATTTACAGCATGTAATTTAAACTAATATTAACGAAGATATTACAGTATTAACATAGCGGTACATAGCAGTTGCGTTTGCGCGCCACAACGCGTGCCGATAAATAGCATAAATTGAACTTTTTAAGATCCAAATATTACTAATTTATTTCTTTTGATGCGGAACGAAGTTCGCCGGGTCAACTAGTAATCCATAAAAAGTTGTTTCAATGTTATAAAAGGCGTGAAGTTATGTTATGTTATGTGTATATTATAAAACAAATAATAACATCATTACAATAACTAGTTGGATAAGTATAGGCAGAAAGCACTGATTGCCATAAGGTGTAATACCCGCCTTGTTTTTAGTAAAACAAGCTGTTTCCTTTCACATTTTTTTATGGGATAAGAGGGCCAACGAGCAGGCATGTCACCTGATGGTAAGCAACCAACGCCGCCCATGGACACTGGCAACACATATAGTGTTACTGTTGCGTTGCTGACCTTTAAGGGGTAGGGGAAAGGAAAGGATGGAGAAAGGGGGGTGGGCCTCCGGGTACCTCTCTCACCAATCGAAACGCGGCATGAGCCACTTTACGTCGATCTTCTGAGAGTTCGTGGTATTTCACCGGTCGAGCCGGCCCGTTCATGCAGCGAACTGCTTGGCTTTTTCTTTTAATAGAACTTCGCTTAATAGGTACAGATAAAAACTACCCTATAAGGTAAGACACTGGGACTCTCACAGTTTTTATTGCAAATTTTAGATTCATTCCAGAAATGGAAACTTGAAAAGAACAGATAAACAGACAGTCGTGTAATATTTTTTAAAAAATTAGGTATATTATTAAAAAGCAATTAAATAATTACTATTGATTATAAATTTCGTAGTGTAAGCTAGTAAGCTAAATTATGAATGTATTTTAAAGAAATGTATTTCATCATCATAACATAGTATAAAATAAACTCGCTTCCCGCTGTCTGTCCCCTTATAAGCTTAGATCTTTGAAAGTACTCAATTGATTTTAATGCGGTTTATTTTAATAGATGCGGTGATAGGAGTGATAGGGTGTCAACATCAGGTTTTTATCTATAATTCATGCACTAGCAAATTAAAAAGTGATAATTTTTGAGATTCAGCACTTTAAGAGCTTTAGCAGCAAACGCTGGCTGAGTCCTAAGTGATAGATCAAAATAATGTACTACATTATTAAACACCTTCAAAAGATATACAAAAAAGTCACAGATGGCATATGTTTATCTCTTAAGGATAACGCATAATGAATATTTTTATATCTTTTCTGAGGTGAAGCCTAGTTCACTAGGATAACTAATTTATTTTATAAAAATATACAAGTTATGTTTAGGAAACCAGTAAATATAACACGTAACATAAACAAAACTTCACGCCTTTTTTATCCGAAGCTAGGCAGCGGCTGTTAAGCCTCGTCTCGCCATTATGTTTACGTCCCAAATGGAATAGGCGAACCTATTGCCGTACCAGGCACAAAGTTTTCAGCCATCGATATTTATCACACATAACTTCCGAAAACCTATGTTAGGATTCGAACCAGTAAATATAATTGTAATAATGTTTATATAATCTTCTTTTTATAACATTTAATGCTAGTGAGTTAGAGTCTATTCTGTAAAATATCGGAGTCTTGCCGGCATTTACCCCGATACCACATCGGGGTAAATGCCGGCAAACGTTCCCTTGAACAAATTGAAAAGCAATGAACCGCAGAATTCAATTTCATATTGAAAGCCATCATTCATCTTTGCCGCTTCTTCGAGACCGTCTAAAAGCTTTACATTTTGACTTTGCCATTTTACTTTATTTCTGTAAAAAGTTCAGCTATTTTTTCCAAATATTGAGTAAGTTTGTAAGTAAGTAATGTAATATTGTCTATGTCAATTTGAAGATTAAAACGATTTCTTCGTGTCATCTCGGTGGATTGGAGATTGTACACAATGCTTATATATCTTAAGTCTCGGGTTTTCCCCTTATATGTTTAGATTAACTTGTCCATACCACGAAAATCTTATTAAAAGTTAAAGTATAATGAGTATAAAATGCAAGAAGTATGAAAATAAGGTCATTTACTTCGTAACTGCACATATTTCTTCGATAGAAATAAAAACTAGTTTACCAAGGATTTATTTTTAAATTCAGTTACTAGCTGACCCGGCGAATTTTGTTTCGCATCAAAAGTAATTTCGACAGCGTTTACAATTAATGTGCTAAATCTCAAAAATTCGCATCAAATTCCGTTGCGTAGTTCTAAAGTTCTAAGCATATAAGGGGACAGATAGCGGAAAACGACTTTGTTTTAAACTATGTAATGTTTTCTGCTGTAAATATGCGCATATTTGAATTGCTTTGATGATATGAAGATTAATCCGTTAAGCTTAAACACTATTTATGGGCCTGTAATATATATCATCCTTTGGTAAGTCCGAGGCATTAGATATTGGCAGTATCCTTAAAATGAATCAGTTGTCATTATTTAAACATATGTCATTTTAAAACTGGAACTATTATTACTAATGTTTCAATGAGATAAATGGTGATCGTGGAAAATTTATTAGTTCTCCTAAGCCTGATCGATTATCGATACTTTTAAACTGCTATATTTGAAATTATGACAGTTAGGTAGACTTTCTAGGAGCGCACAACTCTTATTTCTAATTGTCAGTTCATTACCAACTAATTGTCTCCGCGAACTTTGTTTCGCGTAAAAAGTAAAGAAAAATATATGATTCTTATGGCTTATACCTAAGATCTATACATACACCATTGCGGATTTTCGTAGACTTTCTTCAGCTGTATAATAATGTAGTTTATCATTTTGTTCTATCACTTTGGGTTCAGTCAGCGTTTCCAATTAATGTGCAAAATTTTGAAAATTATCACTTTTTTTACTACATCATACATGATGATATACATACATGACATTAAATACATCAAAACACCCCCGTTGATACCTTATAACTATTCAAAAAATCGCATTCAAGTGCATTGCGTTTTTTCAAAGATCTAAAAACATAAGGGGAAAGACAGCGAAAACAAGTTCGTTCTATACTATGTAATAATGATTAAACTTAAATCTAAATTTAGCAAAAGAAAAGCCGCGAAATCTAGCGTTTGACCTATTGCATGGTTTTGTCAATCATTGATGTTTATGTCACATAATTCCCAAAAAGTCATTAATGTCCGGTAATATTCGAACCCGAGACTTCTTCATTAAGAAGCAGATTATTGAAAAGGCTATAGACACGACTATTTTTTTAAATTTAATATTTTAACATGTTCATTGGTCCGTGGTTGAGCAACCCGCTTCTGATATAGAAGTCGTGACATCGATCCCAGGGTGACACCAATGATTTCTCAGAATTCTTTTCGTACGTTGTGTGTGATTACTAACTCTGACAAACTACTTTGTGTCCGGTGTATGGCAATAGGTTCCGCCACCTATTCCTTTCGGGACGTAACGATTTGGCCTTCAAATAGAAAAAGGCGTGCAGTTATGTTTATTATTATGTTTTTGCATGAAACATTTAAATTATTATTTCTCTAAAACTTTTATAGTGCCATCTCTTAATACAGTTTGTAATCTATGTGTGCTTAATATTAGTACCGCAAGAATATTTAACGATTAGAGTTGTCTCTCTTGTAAAAGAGAAAAAGGGACAGTGACTATTTGGAGAAGATAACCACCTTCGATTTAACAGGAATTAAACACCACAATGACGTGGAATAATGGAGCGGATAAGCAAAGTTTGTTGTGAACCTCTGGTGGTTTTGCGAAGAAGTTGATTGACAGATTGAGTTAGCGCCACAAACCATTCGTGATGGAACAAATTGGTTATCATACATAAGCCAAAAACCAGTTCTCCCTATCCAAATCGGCTTGGATTCATCTCACTTACAATTCGTTATCTATATATTAATATTTTAAATTCAGGTTCTTTATGTTGTGTTTGTTTTAATTAAGTAGTTATTAGTTAATAGTCTCGGTGGTACAGTGGTCGAACACCCGCTTTTAAATCCATAGGTCGCGGGTTCGAATCCTCACATTGGCTCACACCAATAATAATAATAATATTTTTTTATGGGATAGGAGGGCAAACGAGCAGGCGTGTCACCTGATAGTGAGCAACCACCGCCGCCCATGGACACCAGTAACACATATAGTGTTACTGTTGCGTTGCCGATGGGATGGGGACAGGGAAAGACGGGGAATGGGGGTGGGCCTCCGGGTACCTCTCTCACCGAACGAAACGCAGCATGAGCGGCTTTACGTCGGTCTTCTGAGAGGTCGTGGTATTTCACCGGTCGAGCCGGCCCATTCATGCAGCGAACTGCTTGTCTAGATCTTTAACTTATAACAGTAATAAAATTGATAATTACTTCACATATGTTTTAGATATTTATGATAGTTATCATATAATTATAAATGTTTATATAATTTTATATTTATTTCTATAATTATTAACTTTTAAGTAAAACACATATTTCAACAAATGAATAAGAAATAAGAAGAATCCTATAAGAAATGAATTTCTAGGAATTCCAATTAGAAAACCTAATATGAGTTTTTTTTTTCATCATACGGTCATTTATTAGAATGTCTATTGCTATGTTAATTAAATTTAAAAGAACATTATTCCAGACATATTTATTTTTGTTTGATCAATTCTCATATAAAATTAATGAAAAAAGTATTACATGAATATTTATATAGTTCTTTAAGTGTGTGTGAAAAAAACCTTTGCAAGAAATAACATATCGTTTGAAGGTACATCAGTACGGCGACAGGTGTGCGGAGGCAATCCTCTTACACCCCACCCAAGCTTTTCGACCCCTGAAAACCCCTTTTGAGTAACATGACTTTTAACTTTGTGACCCCGTCTTTGCTTTAAACTGTTCAGACTTATCCAATTCAGGGTGGGCTTGTTACTGAGATTCTGGGGCGTAATTTAAATTTTTAAAATTAAAGCGTTCCGTGATAATAATCGTTATATTTTGTTAAGGTTTTTGGTTTATATTATTTTAAATCATGCCTGCTATATACGTAGTGATATAGGCAGTGGTAGTGATGCCTAAATTAGTCAAAGATTTAAATCTTTTTATAAATAGCTGTGAGTCTCGGTGGTCCAGTGGTAGAGCACACGGCTTCTGATCCAGAGGTCCGGGTTCTAATCCTGACACTGGCTCAGAGCACCAATGACTTTTCGAAATTGTTTTCGGAAGTTAAGTGTGACAAATATCGATAACTGAAAACCTTTGTACCCGGTATGGCAATAGGTTCGCCACCTATTCCATTTGGGACGTAAACATAACGGCGCGACGAGGCTTAGCAGCCGCTGCCTACACCTTCGGGTAATAAAGGCGTGAAGTTATATAAGTATGTATTATTTTAAATCATGCCTGCTATGTACGTAGTGACATGGGCAGTGGTAGTGATGCCTAAATTAGTTAAAGATTTAAATGTTTTTTTTTAGAAATAGTTGTTGTAAGTTCTGGAAAGTCATTGGTTTGTGGTATTACAGAAAAAAAGTTACGTGTTATAAATATAGATGGACATATACACGTCTTAAAAGTCATTATAATCGGCTGACATAAACATATGCTATGTGTATATATTTGAAACTGTTGGCATATTTTCGTCGACCATTTTCCATTAACGATCAACACTTTTGACAATTTATCGGGACATCACATTTTTGTACAAGCGTCTGACATGGCCTGGGTTTTTTCCACGTCATGCATATTCAAATAACGGTAGCCAACGTGAAAACCTGACAACTTGACGGGTTAGATTAAAAAAAAAAACTCGTACAGACTAAGTGGATACTACGTACGTTGACATACAATCTAAAAAGTGCACAAATAAAAAAAAACCTTTTTATTTATAAATTTGATCCATTTGAGAAATTTTATACGGCAGTACCGCTCAGGGATATCTGCAACACCGCGAATCATGTTGCGTCGCCCGCCTTTAATTTGTAATAAGGAGTAGAATTAGGAGTAACTATAAGGCCTTTGGATTATTATCTTCCCAATTTGTGATAAGCCACTTTACGTCGATTTTCTGTGAATAGATCCAATGTTATTAATTTTTTTTGTATATGTGTATGTATGTATCGTTCTGATAATCAAATAATGTGTTCTAAGTCTGTGATTGAAAACTTCTTGTTACTTAAACGTATTTTTAGTCTAAGTAATTTACGGGTCTTCTTGATCCAGTGGTCGAGCACCCCGCTTCCTAATTAAGAGTTCACGCGTTCGAATCCTGACCTGACTGAGTTTTTGAAATTAATTTCGAAAGCTATGTGTGACAAATGTTGATAGCTGAAAACTTTGTGCCCGGTATGGCAATAGGTTAGCCACCTATTCCGTTTGTGTTGCAACTTCGTTTATCTAATATTAACAAACATAATTAATTTAGCAAATTACTTTCAATGTCAAATTATAACATAGAAAACTAGTCAGAAATATATATTTTTTACACATATGAAACAGTATTATTGAGATACTGTATTATCTTATATATATATAAGAGATTTCCACCTATATATTGACTCATCACGATATCTCTGGAACCATAAGGCGTAGCGACTTGAAATTTGGTAGGATTATTCCTTTCGCCGAGTAGAGGTCAGCTAAGAACGGATTTTACGAAATTCCACCCACAAGGGGGGTTGCGGGGGTGTTAACAATGGAAAATTCCCATTTTTAACCGATAGCTGCTATCGACTTCAAATTTGTCGAAGATATTGCAGTATTAACATAGCGGGGCAGCAGTTATTACTTTTGATGCGAAACAGAGTTCGCCGGGTCAGCTAGTCTTTAATAAGTATAATAAAGCCAAGCAACTCATTTTACCTACAGTCAGTGTTTCTCTTGTCTATGATTCCTGTTTTGAGTAGGATTTACATATAGATGATTCGCCATTCGGTGCATCTTGTTAAATAGATATGTTGGAAATAAAACAAAAGACTTTAACAGTGGTTGAGGCAGTGGACCGGCTAGGCCGGTGAAATACCGGTCTCTCATAAGATCCACGTAAAGTGGCTAATGGCGCGTTTCGTTCGGTGAGATAGGACCCGGAGGCCCACCCCCCATCCTTTCCTATCCTACTCCCTTAAAGGTCGGAAACGCAATTGTTACACTATACGTGTTGCAGATGTCCATGGGCGGCGCTGGTCACTTATCATCAGGTGACACGCCTGCTCGTTTAGCTTACCAATAAAAAAAAGAAAAGTAACATTGTGCGTTGATTAAAATAGGTGGGTACTTTAGAGTTAAACTGCTTTATGCGCTCATCTTTAAAAGAATATGTATGGAATTATTAAGAACTTAGGCGTAAAAACAGAACTGACATAAAACAAATTTAGAGTACACTTTAATATTTACCTGATGAAAAAAAGAAAGAATTGAATTATAAAATGTAATAATACAGAACGAAACAAAAGATTTTCAAAAAATCCGCTCTTTAAATAATAAAAAACCAATTACCAATATTAATTTGCCATCATTATTTGGGAACGACTCGACCGAATTTGGCTGATTCCGATTTAAATAATGAATCAATAGGCAAAAGAACTTTTATCAAAACCTTTATGTAATTGGACTGTCAGCCGCAGAGTCGTTGTACTTAACAATAAAAATGAGAATATACCGAACAAGTTATTTTCTTTGTTATTAATGAAAAAAAAGTTTTGACTGGCCATAAATTCCCTATCTACTAGGACCCGAAGTAGATAGGCTTCAGACGGAACTACGGGTCCGTCTGCAAGATAAGGGTACCTCGGGAGCAGAGAAAAGCCCGACTGCGGGCGCTAGTGATCGCTGGCGCTGGCGTTCGCGGTGTCTCTGCCTTCTGAGATTGGACTCGAGGGGGCTGTGGTAGAGCTGTAGGGATTGGACAATGTGTGTCTGTACGGTGATGGGTGGCCGTACGTCTGACCCCGCGCGCAGCAAGAGGCTATAAGACAGGTCAGACAGGGGCTCCGGGGTCTCCAGTCGCGGGTGCAGTGAGTGCGCCTCAAGTGTGAACCAACGGTTAGTTTGCTGAAAGGGAAAACATCTCCGGCACTTGCCTGGACAGCAAGTAGCGCGGCTTTCGCTAGTAGCATGCACCAGTCGACGGATGTGCAACGTGAGGTGAGCGTGCTATACAGATCCGGAACCAGCTGGATACTGGTAGCCGGCTTATCTGGCATCCCAAGCACGGATCGAAGTGTGAGCTAGCTCTCGGGCGTAGCGCGCGGTCAGCAGGCGTTATTCTGCTACGGAACCCAACCGGATAATGGGGAGTCGAGGAATTCACGGGGCGACTCTCCTTATGAGTACCGTCAAGAGCTTAAAGTAGCGGCAAAGCCGCGTTTGGTCCCGCACTTTAACTTCGGTTGGAGTGCGGCCATAGTGAGTGGCCATATACCTTTTCAGGTCGGTGGGTCGCTCACTATAAACAAATCACTGTTAGGACAGGGAACGTGGCCATAAATACAACAGTACTATTTATAGAAAAGATTGGTGTTTTTTCAATTTAAAAAAAATCAATATAAATTTAAACAGAATGATGTTTTTAAATTTGGAACTTAAAAATCCCTGAGGTTTTTAATTATTTTCATGATCACTTTATATTTCGATGAGGTTAGGGCAAGTGTGTCTTCTGTGGTTTAAAGATCGAGTGTCCCGCTTCTGAATGAAGAAGTTGTGGGATTAAATCCAGGGTCACCACTATGACTATTTAGAATTCTTTTCAGATATTTAGTGTGATAAATATTGTTGATAATATTGTGGCTGGTATATGGCAATTGGTTCTGTGAGTTAGGCTAACCCGCTAACTACACCTTTTAGTAGGAAATGGCGTGAAATTATGAAGAAATTAGACAGGAGTCTTTTTTATGTTTTAAGAGCATTGCTGTAGAGAGAAGCTCAAAAATTCAGAACTATAACAAGATTAGGAAACACGTGTTTATTTGAATCGATATTGTTTTTGAACTACAACAAAATATCATCAGGTAATTTTAAAACGTAAAAACATTATGAATTGTCACTTGAAATCATCTAATCATCTTAATTCGGATATTTTCCGAACAGATTTAATTAACATATCAGATTACAGGACCTAACTTATCGAGCTTGATAAAATTTTGTTAGTTTTAACTTTACATAGTTTCTGACCGGGGGTCGCAGTGGGTACAAAGTTCTCTATTAAGCCGTTTGATGAAATCCTTTTAATTAGAGGATAGTGTAAGGTTAATTAAGTTTACCACAGCCTTGTTCACAGCCACAGATTTGTGTATAGCTTTTTTACTAGAGTTAAAAAAATAAAGAAGCTAGAAGACTAAGATACTAGTGCTTAGTTCTTTCTGCCTATTTGAAGTAAAACTGTTTTAAATGAACAAAAATTTACATAATATTGAAGTTACAGTTTCCGTTCATGCATTCATCCTGTTTATTGGCACACTATTTCTTGTAAAACCACCATGAAAATAGCCTCTTACACAGTTCACTATTAGAACAATAGATACGTATGCCAAAAAATAGTGGCATTTATCATTTGGCCACTTTATTGTCGAGTTTGAATTCACATTGTAGCTCAATTCTGCACCGAGACTTTTGGCTCGTATGCAGCTTGTTAATCATGTTCTTAGTAGATATTAATATTCTTATACATTATAAAATTTATTATAATATACATTATATAATTATATTTTATAAATTTTTTATACATAAACAATCGCTTCTAAATCTAGAGGTCGAAGGTTCGAATCCACACACGGGCTCACACCAATGACTTTTCGAAGTTTTTTTCGAAAGTTATGGGTGATAAATATCGATGACTGAAAACTTTGTGTCCGGTATGGCAATAGGTTCGCCACTTTTTCCATTTGGGGCGTAAAAATAACGGCGAGACGAGGTTTAACAGCCGCTGCCTGCACCTTCGGGTAAAAAAGGCATGAAGTTATGGTTTATGTTATTATCTGAATACTACAAATGTTTTGCAGTGCCATGCTTCTGCGTTTGTGGGTATTTTGGGCTCAGAAATCGTGAAATGGATTTGTAAAAGCCAGCAACGCGTTTGGTACTCCACGTACCTGACTAACGTGCATAAGCCAATGTGAAGTTACTTTATCTGGCTGTTTTTAAGAGTACACTAACAGAATTTTTGAAAGAATTTAATTTCAAAGGCATAATAAATAAACCTGTTTTGATCAAATTTTGAAATATTAAATTTATAACTATTTTTGAAGATCTAGTCATATCTTCATTAATTTATATTTATATAGGATATAAAAAAATATTTTCATAATAAAATTACTTTAAAAAAAGTTCAACTGACTTCTAGAAACGTAAACCACAAAATCTTTAAGTATATGAAAACATAAAAACTTTTAGGCTTTCGCGTTGCATATTACTCAGTGATAATGATGAACGGGAATTAACGCGACACTTTTTTAGGTAAACAAATATTTACCTTGATTAGCTTGACGTTTTGGCCAGGTTGCACTGGCTGTGGTCACAAGCAGACTGAAGTGGCGCCCTCAATTGAGTACCTGAGCTGGCCGATAATTATACAAAATGCTCGTGTCACGGTGTTTGTAATTAAACTCCTCCGAAACGGCTCGACCGATTCTCTCTCAAAAAACTTTATGTGCATATCAGGTAGGTCTGAGAATAGGACAACATCTATTTTTCATCCCCCTAAATGTGAAGGGTAGCCGACCACTATTTTTTTTTTATTTGGCGATATTTTTGTTTTTTTAAACAAAATACAAAAATACCTACAACCTTAAATTTTCAACCCCCTACGATTAACCCATATTTTTTAAATTTTATTTTAAGGCAAGACAACGTTTGCCGGGTCAGATAGTATATTATATATTACAAAATATATTATGCTCATTATAATATGAAGAAAAATGTTGTAGGCATCAAAAAAGGCATTAATATATAAGGATAACCTCATCCTAATCCACACCTATAATATAGGGACGTGATCAGAAAACAAAATTGCAATTGGCAGCCGAAGACTCCGTGTTCAAATAATGAAATTTGAAATTTATTTTAACGCTCGAAATAACTTTTGTGTTATTTCTACAAATTAGTACGAAGACAATTCAATAGCACTTCAAATAACATAAATTTCTAAAATGATTACAAATTTGAATTATTCAAACTGTTGTCTTTTATTAAATATTTTCTATTATTTTATACTTATGTTGTAGATGATAATTGCATTTTTCGTATTTTAAAATCGTATTCTTAGTATAAATAAACTATTGTCCCTGTAGTTTAGTAATTTAGCATATCGATTCCAATTCAGAGGGCCTAATTGGACTAAATAGACTAATGGACCCCAGCACTAATAAATAAGAATTCGGTATGATCCATGACGACGTCCATGACGACGAAAGTTCCAAAAATATAATGAATTTACAATAATCGGCAGCTAGTTCCGAAGACAACGACGTAGTCAAGTAGTTAACATCTTATATATTTCTTATGTATAAGTGGGATTGCAAAAAAATTGTTTGGATAGAAAAGGAATAATTTTACCAGTAAGTGGTCTGACTGACGTTGCGGTTTTCTATAAAACTTGATGAACTAGCAATTAGCTAAGATAAGCTGAAACATTATTAGTAGAATAAATATCATTGTCGTTTACCCAATTTAATTTAGGATTGATAATTTTAATAATATTAAATTAAAGGCCGTCCCGATAGTTAAGTTAAGCAGCACGATGTTCTTGAATATGGAATATTTCGAGTCCTGATCAATAACCTTTTGGAAGATTATGAGTATCGGGTATCTGACAAAATACCTATTACATGAGAACGCAAAAAATAAATTCATCGCATCTGTGCGTTATTGTTGCTGCTTACACCTTTGTGGCGTAAAGTTATACCACTCTCACTCATGCAAACTAAGCAAATTACGTCATAGCTTGTGCAAATATCCAAATCTTATTAGATAAATTTTCATTACTTTAGGATAGGTGCCATCACGATGGCGTGATAACGTCTAATTATTATCGTCTTATAATTCGATGGAGCCGGCTGCACGCACGAAAAAACATGACTCATGTAGCGTTTCCACGATGCGGCGTTACCTCGTTTGAGGCTTTCCATTTTAAATAAAATTTTCTTTTCAAAAATGAAACCAATCCATTATATCGATATTATTATTTTCGTATTATGTTGTTACGTTCAACTACTGGCAGTAAACCAACTTTAGAGACAGCCATTTTTTTGGAACCTTTCGGAAAATTCAGAATAAAACTGAGATAGTTATTACTTTCTTATCATGTATTTTTTTCTTTCCACTTGTTTTTAATAGCTATTGAAGACTATGGAGGAAAGTATTTTTTACTTATTGAATGTAGATGAAACTTTTAAAAGTTTTATTTAGCGTAATCATTTTATGATTTTCAATTGGTTGATAATTTATTTAATTTAACTATATACAGTTACCAAGGATTTGCCACTAAACATATCCTTAAAAATAAATTTAACAGACTCAGAAGTAATACTACACACCTTGTAACCAATATTAAATTTTATATGTTGAAATTTGTCACAAACAAATTCTGTGCTCTGTACTGTTACATAGGTTTTGTTCAGCAGTTCTACCGCAATATAATTACCTATTTCCTAACTTGCTTAGCACTTCACAAACTGGTGCATTCTATACGTCAAACTCTTACTATTAAAGTTCGATCTGTGTAGTGATTTTTTACTATCAGAAGTTGATGAATCGGACAGAGTGCAGTGCCTGTCAATTAGTGACACCAACATGTTTCCACAGGCCATTGATCTTGGCAACCATCATGACCGATCGTTATCTGTTCTGACCCTAAACATTAGAAGTATACACCGCAACTTTGATAATTTTATAGTTTTTCTGCAGGACCTAAATATTACAATAGATATTTTGGTCCTCGTTGAATGCTGGACAAATCATAATAATCCCCCACCGGTTCTGAATAACTATGACATGTTTTGGACAAAAAATAGTATTAATCAAAATGACGGCATTGTGGTCTATACTCAGAAGGAAATTGGTGCCACTTCATATGAGCCGGATTGTATAGAGGGTAACTGTGTTGTTGTTAGAATTAATACAGATTTTACATTGGTTTGTTCTTATCGACCACCCTGTTTTAGGAATACCACCAACTACTTAAATTCTCTGGAACAGATTCTGTGCACTGTGCATACAAAAAATATTATTTTCACAGGGGATATTAACATTAACACACTTGATAATATGTCAAGCACAACAGCAGATTATCTTAATCTGATGGCAATGTATAGTCTTCAACAGGGTGTTACCCGCCCCACTAGGTATAACAATTGCCTAGATCATTTTATGGTAAAGTGTCATAGTGTCTGGAAAACAGCTGTTTTCAACTATGAGATTACTGATCATTCGCCCATCTTTTTGTACATCGAAAACACCAATATTAGTAAAAAAAATATAATTAATAAAAGAACTAGAGTAGATCATGAAAATATTAAACAAATGCTTAAACAGGAAACATGGTGTAATTTTTACAAAACAAGTAATGTGAATATAGCTGCTGAAATACTTTCTGACAAACTTCAATATATTGTAAGTAGTAATACCAATACAATCACATTGAAAAAGCGTCTTCAACCATTAAAACCTTGGATTACGCCAGGTATTGTAAAATCAATTAGGAAACGAGATAAACTGACAAGAGCTCAAACAAAAGGCCCTATGATATAAAACTTAAACTAAAATATTTACAGTACAGAAACTTATGTAATAAAATAATTCGAAACTTAAAAATACACTACTATCAACAAAAACTATCTCAAAATAAAAAAGATTCTAAAAACACATGGAAAATAATTAAGGAATTGTGCAATATTAATAATAGCAAAGATCCACCCTTAGACTTACTTAAAATTTGTAGTGATCCCTGTCTGTCGTTGAATTCGGTCAACAGATATTTTACATCAATTGGAGATACATTAGCTAGGCAAACATTGCATAAAATGGGCACAAATGAGGATGAACTAGCAAAACAAGCCAAATCATCCAGTGCTCCAATGAGATCCATGTCTCTCATTCCAACAGATCCAACTGAGGTTGCAAAAATTGTTATGGAGCTAAAGTCGAGCACTGCACCAGGTTGGGATAAAATTAGCACTGAGGTTCTTAAGCAAAATATACAGTCACTCGCGCAACCTATCTCCCATTTATGTAACTTAAGTATTGATGCTGGAGTTTTTCCGTCGATTTTTAAAAGAGCGATAGTGTGTCCTATCTACAAAAATGGAGAGAAAAATGAACCCAGTAACTATAGGCCTATCTCACTATTATCATCGTTAGCCAAAATACTAGAAAAACTAATCAATAAAAGGCTAGTATCATATCTTGAGCAGAAGGGAATTTTTAGTCGAAATCAATATGGGTTCCGCAAAAATACCTCAACTGAAGACGCAGCTCATAAATTAATTAATAGTGTGATTGCACATGTGGATAGGGGGCATAAGTGTTTGGGTGTTTTTTTAGATTTACAAAAGGCTTTTGATACAGTATCTATAAAAATTTTACTAACAAGACTGCATAATATTGGAATTAGAGGGATTGTACACAATTGGTTTAAGGACTACCTCTCTGAGAGAATTCAAAATGTTAGGGTCAATGAATATGATAGTGACAGTGCTGCTTGCAATTTCGGTGTGCCGCAAGGTAGCACACTAGGACCAACTCTTTTCCTTATCTACATCAATGACCTAGCCAATATATTTGTGCCCGATATGGATGTCACTATGTTTGCGGATGATACTGTCCTCCTCTTCCATGGTGCCTCCTGGGATATGGTGCACGAAACTGCTCAATATGGCCTTTCTAAAGTTACAGTGTGGCTAGAGGACAGCCTCCTCTCCCTTAATGAGTCCAAAACCAAATATATATGTTTTTACAAATCACATCACAGCTACCCTCATAATTCTAGTCTTTTAATACATACCTTTCCTTGCAATAGGAGTAAAGATGCTACAAATTGTAGTTGTAATAAGTTGACTCGTGTTTCCTCTGTAAAGTACCTTGGTATACAAATTGATGACAAACTAAACTGGTCTGAGCAGATTTCTATTCTGGCGTCTAGGATTAGAAAACTTATATATATTTTTAAGCAGTTACGTGATGTGGCCGATTTCAGGACACTAATTGGGACCTACCAAGCTCTGTGCCAGTGTTTGATCAGATACTGTATCTTTGTGTGGGGGAGTGCTGCCAAATGTCACCTCATTCTTGTAGAGAGAGCGCAAAGAGCTATACTGAAGGTGCTTTTGAGATTGCCGTTTAAGCACCCCACTTTTGATTTGTACCAGCGAGCTGGTACCCTAACAATAAGACAGTGCTACATTTTTGAAATTCTTAAAAAATTTCATCGAAATATAGTACCCTCCCTGCTGCCTAGTCAGAAACGCAATTTGCGATGTCCCATCCCAGGGGTGAGAACAGCATTTGCACAAAGACAGTGGTCGGTTTTGGCTCCATACATTTATAACAAATTGGACAGGGAGTGTAAAGTAAGGGATCTAAACAACAATGAATTAAAAAAAAATGTTTTTCAATGGCTGCACAACTTTGACTACAAAGTGACAGAGGATCTACTGCTTTTTAGGACATAACTATGGGGCAATGGCTATACGTATGCACTTTCTGTACACCATCTCTCACTTGCAGCGAACACTGTAACTTGTGCACACTTACTCTTTTGCACACTTGAATTCTTCATTTTTCTGCATATTAACCTCAATTAAACAACATAAGTCTGTACCTCCAAAATTGTTGCTGCTGCCTTCTTGGACTAGAATTGTTTTTCCTTAGACTAGTGTATAAATAGTATTATATAAGAGTATTATAAGTGTATTATATATTATATAAGGTATAGGTTTTAGATTAAATTTCATTGTACTGTGTCATCTGTGGAGAAGAAACTGTCAGCTGAAACACAGCCACGGCTAGCTCAGCTGACAGGGATTCTAACACTCTGTGTCTATTTTATTTTATAATCAAATAAATATTTTTCATTTTCATTTTCATTTATTTCTTTATTTCAAAAAGCAAAGTTGTTTTTGCTTTCTAATTCAAAATTTCGTTGTTTCTTCATTTTTAATAGACGTTTCATATCACATATATTTTAAAGAAAAATACAAGTTATTTGGAAAAAAAGTTATTGAAGCAAGCACACACGAGTAAGTTATATCAAGAAAAAATTTAAAATAGTAGCGAATTAGGAAAACCAAGCTGGATAGGTAATCTCCCATGTTACTTAACTACCTTAACTAACTTTATTGACACTTGATCTTAAATTAAGATTAATTTTAATAAACAGGAATTAACGCGACACGTTTAGGTAAACAGCTTGACGTCATGCGTGGTCGCAAGCTATCTATGGTAAATAATGTTTACCTAAACGTGTTTTTTTTATTTTACTAACATATAATAATTTGGAAAAAATTAAACGCATGACCCATGATTTGAAAAAACTACTTCTGAATAATTTAATTACCTCTTTTTATAGGATAAAGAGGTAAACGAGAAAGTGTTTCACCTGTTACAATTGCGTTACCGGCCAAGTAATAATAAAAGGATCTAAAGTGGAAAAGAGAAGAAACTTGGGCTTCGGAGACCTCTCTCACCAAGCGAAACTCAGCATAAGCCACTTTACGCCGATATTTGGATAGGTCGTGGTATTTCACCGTTCGAACCAGCCTATTCACACAGCTAACTGCGTAGCTCTACCTCGCGGTCAGTGGTGTTAGTTCCTACGATAAATAATATACAATTTCTATATAGAACATTTATCATTTTCCATTCAGGTGAATATGAGTATGCTGTTTATATTAGCATAAACGGTGATTCAGCATAATACCCATAGCACACAAAAGTCTGTTCCAGACAAGTCACGTAGAGGCCGCTTCAATTTATCAGCTATCGAACGACGTGCGATCGTCTTGTGGAATCTCCAGAGCTCTATATATTGGTACAACTATTTACTGAACTTATTGTATCTCTACATCAGAATCTGTAATCAGAAACTATTGCTAACTTCCTTAACAACTTTGCTGATGGAACACATGGACGATTGGCATATTCACAGACCTCTAGGAGAATCGGTAAATTAATTGGCTGCTAAGTTAAGAGTTCGATCCCGACCCTAGCATGGATATTTGTATGATATCTCGGCGTTTTTCCATGAACAAAGCGCCATATGGCACGATCTTAGTCTCCTCACTCGCTTCTTTGTCATTCATAACTTTTGTCATACACGCTCGTCGATTTAAAAAGGCTCCTGACGTAACCATCTTTCAGGACTCGTTCTATTTGGTATTCACCTATTCGTTTTTGCAATGTATATTTGCTTAGTCAATCCTGCATCATCCATTAAATCAATAAATAATGTGTTCATAATCAAATAAGGATCCCACAGGCAAATTGTTTGTGCAGTTTTGTGGGACAGTGAATAATAACCTCATGTATACGTATCTTGTAATTTATAAAATAAATAAAATAAACTAACCTCTAAACTATAGGCGCATGCCCTTTCTCACTTGTACACCGGCAACCACTTTCAATTCAACTTATTTTCTTACAACCTCGTTGTGGACGCGGACGGCGACAGTCTCACTGCGAAATAACTAGTAAGTATTTTTAAAGTAAACATTAAAGTATATACTTAAAAGTATTTAAAAGAAACAATAAAGTATATACTTAACATAACATAACTTCACGCCTTTTTCTACCCGAAGGTGTAGGCAGCGGCTGTCAAGCCTCGTCTCGCCGTTGTGTTTACGTCCCAAACCTATGGTGAACCAATTGCCATACTGGGCACAAAGTTTTCAGCCATTGATATTTATCACACATTTTCGAAATTAATTTTGAAAAGTAATTAGTGTGAGCCAGGATCGAATCCAGGCTGGTAGTCGGTGGTCCTGCGATTGTGCACGAATCCTGGCTAACACCAAATACTCTACAATAAGTTTTTGAGTAGGTAAATGTAGTTTACTCACGTTTTATATTTGTGAGTTACTTAAAAAGAAATAACTTCATCGTTCAAATGTTAACGAATTTTTTTTTCATAAAAATAGAACCTCTAATTTTAAAATAAAAATATCTATTGAGGTGCTATATAGAGTTTGAAGTATAAATGGAACGCACCCAATAAATTTTAGACATTCCATTTTCAATTTCAAAACCAAATTTTACCGTCAAAAAGGACATATCTATTAACATCTACGCACGTCGCACAGTAGTCATGGAACATTACTATGACAATGACATGACAAATTTAATACGCAGTCCATTTCTTGAATCGCTCGACATTAAAATATAAAAACTTTAAAGGTTTATTCAAATGATGTATTCGATATATTATTTTTAAAACGGTAGATAGCGAGTGTTAAGCCTCGATTCGACATTGTGCCCGGTGGCGCAGCCTATTGCCGTACAACGGGCACAATGTAGTAAGCTATATAACACACAGAACAAGATTTTCCGAATAATGGGTGTGAGATCGGATTCGAACCAATCACCTTTTTTTATTTTTTTTATGGGATAGCAAAGCAAACGAGCAAGCGTGTCACCTGATGGTAAGCAACCTGCGCCGCCCATGGACACCAGCAACACATGTAGTGTTACTGTTGTGTTGGCGACGTTTAAGGGAGTAGGATAGGAAAGGATGGGGAGGGGGGGGGTAGGCCTTCGGGTACCTCTCTCACCAAACCAAACGCGGCATGAGTCACTTTACGTCGATCTTCTGATAGGTCGTGGTATTTCACCGGTCGAGCCGGCCCATTCATGCAGCGAACTGCTTGGCTCTACCTTCACCTGTTTCGGTTACATTGATATACTTCGCTACAATTGATAAAATACCAGATAGGCCACGTTTTTGAAATCTATGCAAACGAAATCATAACGCTTTCTGACGTGTCATAGAAATAAACAATATACGTACTGTTGAGATTTGGAAGTTGATGTCATATCGAATAAATATTGCCGCTGACCTAGCCTTCACTTAATAACACAGGAGGATACTCCATTTTATATTTCTATTGTTAGTTTTGAAAATTAAGCCTCCATGAACAATTGCTTTGTTAACAAGAACGATGACGATTAATTCTGGATTTTACTTCCTGAAACAAGCAGCTTGGAAGAATATTAATTAACAATTTTTTTTTAATTTCGCAATAACCTTGCTTTCGTGGAAACGCGGAAAAAAGAGACATGATTGTCAAGAGTAAATTATAGGTGGTAGGTGGTAGGATATTAAAGGTGATTATTATTATTTTTAAGGTATAGGGGGGCAAACGAGCAGGCGTGCCATCTAATGCTGAGCAACAAACGCCGCTCATAAACACCTGAACACAGATTATATTGTTACTCTATTGACAGATTATTGTTGCGTTGCCGCCCCTAACTATGGGATATGGCGGGGGCGGGAATGGTATGAGAAGGGGTGGGGGGAAGGAGTTGGGCCTCTCGATACCTCTCTCGCCGAGCTAAACGCGGCATGAGCCACTTCACGTCGATACTCTGAGAGGTCGTGGTATTTCACCGGTCGAGCTGGCCCATTCCTGCACCGAAATACCATATTCTTCAATTACAATTTTAAATCAAAATGTTTTTATACATAATAATTTATTCTTTTAAGTCTCGGTGGCGCAGTGGTCGAGCACACGGCTTCTGATCCAGAGGTCCGGGTTCGATTCTTGATACTGGCTCACACCAATGACTTTTCGAAATTGTCTTCGGAAGTTATGTGTGATAAATATCGATGACTGAAAACTTTGTGCCCGGTATGGCAATAGGTTCGCCACCTATTCCATTTGGGACGTAAACATAACGGCGAGACGAGGCTTAACAGCCGCTGCCTACATCTTCGGGTAACAAAAGGCGTGAAGTTATGTTATGTTATTCTTTTAATCTTCATTAAACATATTTAGAGATTAAATTTATATATTTATATTAGGCATAAGAAATACCTCTTGTTTTTATTTACAGAACGAGAAAGAAAAAACCATTATTACAGAAACCAAAACTTACGCTTTTTTATGCATTCATTTTAACATTTCAGTCATTCGAAAAGTCGATTTTGGAAAATACACGTAATCCCAGAGCGGAAACATCTGCATTATGAATTTGTACATTTTTATTCGCAGTTTTTAATTCCACCCGTGAAATGTATTGTTCGTACAACAAAAGGCTTCTAGTGTTATTGTTGTCGGCCAAAGTTCATTTAAATTCCACGCCTGTGAGAGGAAACAGTAGCAAATATGAATTCCTTTGGTCCCATTGTCCAAATGCTCTTGCTCGCTTTAGTGTAATGCTTTTGCAATTTACATTGTATACTATATTCTTGTATTAATATTCATATTTTCCTGATACTGTGAAATATCAAACTGGGTGCTGGTTACTTAGAGTCGAGATATTCATAAGGCATGATTCGTGCACACCTTACTTAGTTATCTATTTCTAATTCAATTTTATTATTGGCTTAGAGAAATTAATTATAATAAATTATTTCTTAATTTCTTATCCAATTCATTCGGTACAATAAATTCTCTAGAATAGGTAGACATACTTCAAAGATTATAACATGGCGACCACTTGTTGCCGTGAATTGTCTGACAGTTATTGTCATTCTGTTGTTTTATGAAAAAAAAGTGGGTTGCCGTGGACTATATCTCGCCTGAAATGGAGCAGTACTACTGTAAGAACCTTTAACTTGAAAGAACTGTATTATCATTTCTAGTTTTAATCTCTGTAGGCTCTTGAATATTTTCTATCTTAAGAACATGCCAATCTGTAACTGCGAACTCGGCTATCTGAATATTCCTTTGCAGTCAGAAAAAACAGAATTCTTGTAGTGGTATTTCACACACATAAATATCTTGAAAGTGTTTGTAAATACATACATAAGGCTTACGTAATACCCCTGATATCAAATGTCTCCATAAGCCCCGGTTAGCGCGTTCTGTTTGATGCAGCAGACACACACTTGTATTTTCCCTATAGCAGTTTTATAAAATAATATGTCAACGTAATTGCTATCATCCCTTTGCAAGCATAGGAAATTGCAGTATTAAACTAAATAAAAATGATAAAATGCTACATTGCTTTTTTTGGAGAGAGGATAAGTTAGCTGGTCACCTAGTGGTCAGCGACTACTATACGTCTGCAATATCAAAAGAGTTACAGTGGCTTTGCCAGCCTTCGAGATCAGATGGCGAGAAGGATAACAGGGGAGGGAGAATTGAGTGGGCCTACAGATATTGCTCTCATTGGAAAAACGCGCCACCTGCCACTTTACGTCAATTTTGTCATAAGGCCTGGTCTAGCCAACCCATCCATGCTGCAAACTGCGTGGATCTCCTATACTATATACTATCACTATAGTATACTATCACTATTATTATGGATTCTGTCAACAAATTTGAATAAGCCTGATGCTAAAGTTCATGTCCATCATTCGCTTGAAATTACTAACAAATTAACTTTATCACTGCTGATTTATATCGCGATTTAATTCGCGTTCGAATATTCTAAATTTAAATTTGACGTAACAAGGAGTTTGTAAAGAAGTCTTTATGGTAAAAAAAAAACAAAACGAATATTCAATTGAAATACGTAAGTTATTTTACTTACTTATTCTGTTTTCAAATCACGTCTCTATACACGTTGGTCACGATATTAGTAGCACCTGTGACATTACGCTTTGAAGCTTGAACGCGTTTTTTTTTAAATAAACTGTCTGTGCAATATCTGTGGTTTGCCAAATGCATAACATTTATTCAGTAAACATGGCACGATTTTTTTTTGGAATCGCAAATATTAAAAAGACGTCGAGGTTTGTATTTTTTTCATTTTAAATTTTTTTAAGTTTCTGCGGTAACATTGAAGTATTGATCGGTCAATATGTTTTGGTAAATCTCTGGTGTCTGTATTTTGTTTGTTTTTATTTTTAACGCAGTAGACAAATTGCACCGAAAATTAAATTAGAATTTTCTCTCATTTTTTCGAATTATATACGTAGTCATTCAAATATATTAGTTAGCCGTCGTGAAGTTAAGCCGTAGGTCAAGCAATCAACTTTGGACTCAATAAGTTATGCGATCTAATCCTCCTTCGGGCTCCTAACCTTTTGTTTTCAGAAGTTATGTGATAAATGTAAATATCGATGACTGCCAACATTGTCTTCCGTGTATGACAATAGGTTCCGCAACCTATTCCATTTGGAACGTGATAATTCGGCAAGTAGAAGCTTAACAGCCGCAGCCTATAATTTCGAATAGAAAAAACCGCAAAGTTGCTAAAATAAATCCACAACATAACTTCACGCCTTTTTGTTACCCGAAGGTGTAGGTAGCGGCTGTTAAACCTCGTCTCGCCGTTATGTTTATGTCCCAAATGGAATAGGTGGCGAACCTATTGCCATACCGGGCACAAAGTTGTCAGTCATCGATATTTATCACACGTAACTTCCGAAAACAATTTCGAAGTCATTGGTGTGTGCCAGGATTTGAACCCACTACTTCCTGAATCAGAAGCAGGGTGCTAGCCACTGCGCCACTAAGATTTTATAAATATTCCATACCAAAACATTAGTTTAGAATATATGACGCATAATAACTGATAAGTTAGGTTAAGTGCTAAAGCTAGTATCTGATATATTTTCTTCAGTAGATTTTCCATCAAAAAGTATCACGTACTATTAATTATCCAGACCCATTGTGAAGTTGTTTCTCATCACTTTTTCCTCTAATATATTATTTATCGAGCAATCTTATTAGTTATTTCATATAGCTCCTCTTATTTGGACAGAAAGAGAACGTCGACGTGATCACGATAAGAAATTAGTTGAGACTATGTTCCACCACTCCTTATATCTCTATCTCTATGTTCTGTTGTGATATTATACAACCGATGACTTGCCTAGTGGTAGACAGTTAGATATTGGAGGGTTTGATTCCTATTTGAGTACACATATTTATGAAAACACATTGATGTATGTAATTTATGTATATGTATTAATATCGCTTACCTAGTTACTATAACACAAGAAATCAGTTGTTTAGTTTAAAAATAGAGGGCATTGTGTTTATTGTTTGCAAAATATTAATAAACTAGCTGACCCAGTGAACATTGTTTCGCCTAAGAAGCAATAAGAAGAAATAGAAATGGTCGTTGTGAGTTATTCCTAAGATATGTAAACATACACCGTCGCGGACCTTTTTATGGACCTTTTGAAGGTCTATAATAATGTAGTACATTGTTTTGATTTATCACTTAGGGTTCAGCTAGCGTTTGTAATTAAAGTACTAAATCTCGAAAATTAACACTTTTTTTACGTTTAGATGTATAATTAATGTATAATAAATTATACATGCAAACGCCCCGTTGACATCCTCTATTCTATCTATTAAAAAAAAGACATCAAAATCCGTTACTTAGTTTCAAGGATCTAAGCACATAAGGGTACAGACAGCGGATAGCGACTTTGTTTTATACTATGTAATGATGATGATTTACACGAATATAGGAACTGGACTTTTCCGGACTCTATATGTGGCTGTGTTAAATTTTCTCACTCTACGATAACTTACTAAGATGCAAGGGATGGTAGACTAAGAAAGTAAATTCAGAAGTAGCACAGGATGTTATTTTAAATTATTTATAGTACTGCGCAAAAAAAACCTTAAACCATGAATAACGGATATCACAACGGTGTGATGAGGAAATCGGGTTTCACTTTATACTTTACGATGGCAAAACTGCAGACAGACTCTGAAGTTTTCGTCACATAGGTAATTATCCCAATGTTGAATATTAAATGTCACAAATAACATATTTGTCTCTGTTTGGTATTTTGTACAAGGGTTTAGCTGTCCACAGCTTTCTCTAAACACAGATATATATGAAATGTATATATGAAAGTTAATAACATTTACCTAAGAGCAATAAAATATATTAATGTCGGTCCCTTGTTGGGTAGAGAATAGGACGATATGAGGTATGTTTATGTCCTAACATTCCCATAAAATAAACTAAAAATATCTCATTATTAATAATGTAACATATTATAATATTTTATCGTACTATCATATAATTAATTTTGAAGTATTATGAACTTGTTTTTGCTCCATATAAAGTATGTATGTGGAAGGTTGCAAGAAATTTGACAGTGGTAGAGCCAAGCAGTTCGCTGCATGAATGGGCCGGCTCGACCGGTGAAATACCACGACCTGTCAGAAGACCGACGTAAAGTGGCTCATGTCGCATTTCGTTCGGTGAGAGAGGTACCCGGAGGTCTATCCCCTTCCCCATCCTTTCCTATCCCCTATCCCTTTAAGGTTGGCAACGCAACAGTAACACTATATGTGTTGCTGGTGTCAATGGGCGGCGTTGGTTGCTTACCATCAGGTGACACGCCTACTCAAAGATATGGTTTGGTTGTTTTGAAAGCTTTAAATCTCTGGACTCCTGAGGGATGTTCCTACCAGGAGAATTAATAAATAAAAAATAACTATAAATTATATATATATTCTTCTTCTTCTCAATCGTTACACTCTTGGCATGGGTGGTCGTGGTCATCAGTTAGGAGTTGGTGACGCGCTTTACTATCCGCCGCCAATCCTCGCGAACAGCTGCCTTTCTGGTGCACTCATGGAGAGGGCCGTCGAGGGCAGCCCTCACTTGGTCGGTCCATCGCAGTGGCACTCTACCACGCGGTCTAGTGCCTTCGACTTTACCTTGAGCCACGAGGCGCTCCAGGGAAATGTCTCTCCGACGAGAGACGTGGCCGAAAAATGATGGAGGCGTTCCTTCTAAAATCAGTCCACGATATACCAAGCATTCTTCTCCAGCACCACATTTACAGAGCATCTATTCTCTTTTTCTCATTTTCTCGAAGTGTGCACGTCTCGCAAGCGTAAAGAAATATAGGAAACACTAGCGCCTTGACTAGTCGTATTTTTGTGGCTTTAGTGATGTTTCTGTTTCTCCATATTTTCATCAGCCTGTCCATGGATGATCTTGAGATGGCCATACGCAGCTTAATTTCATCAATACAACCACCATTGTTGCAGATTAGGGCACCGAGGTAGACGTATGATTGTACGACTTCCCAACTCGCAATTACTGCGATATCTGGCGAGTTATTGTTTACACGTTTGCTGCGGATCTGAAGGCCAAAATCGAGACTGGTCGGTTCCGTTTTTTGTAAAAGCTCTTCCAGGTGGCTGATGCTTGTTGCGAACAAAGTTGTGTCATCAGCATATCGCAGATTTGTTATTCTGGATACACCGATGCTGATTCCGTCCATCTAGTTAGCTCGTAGCTAGTAGCTAAATTGTAAATAAATTTATCGGAATACTTTTCGAAAACTATGTATGATAAATATCGATGACTGAAAGCTTTGTGCCCGGTATGGCAATAGGTATGCCACCTATTCCATTTGGGGCGTAAACATAACGGCGAGACGAGCCATAACAGCCGCTACCAATATAGAAAAAGGCGTGAAGTTATGTTATGTTGTAATAAATTTAAAATAAATAATAACATTTTTTTTGTATTTGTCTTTAATTTCTCACTTTGTTTAATATCCTTATCACAAGAATGTCACAACAATCAATCATTCGTATATCATCTAATATCACGTGTGTTGGGTCCGCTATAAATATAATATAATAACATAACTTGACGCCTTTGTTACCCGAAGGTGTAGGCAGCGGCTGTTAAGCCTCGTCTCGCCGTTATAGGTAGTATATACTAGTATATATAAATATACTTCCACAATTAAGCTACGTTCTCCCAAAGAACATAATAAAATGAAATGGATGCGATAAAATAAACATTTTTATGTAACGCAAGGTTGAATTGGTTCATGAAACGCGATTATATAAAAATATATTCCTATAATTTAACAATATGTTATAATACTGTGATTGTAATAAAAACGTTATGTTTCACGCCTTTTTCTATACGAAGGTGTAGGCAGCGGCTGTTAAGCCTCGTCTCGCCGTTATGTTTACGTCCTAAATGGAATAGGTGGCGAACCTATTGCCACACCGGACACAAAGTTTTTAGTCTTCGATATTTATCACAGATAACTTACGAAATTAATTTGGTAGTCATGTGAGCCAATAGAGTATTCGAACCCGCAAACTCTGGATTCAGAAGCGGGGTGCTCGAGCACTGTACCACCGAGACTATATGGTTGTAATAGATGTACATATTATAAAATTAATGCTTTTATTTTGATTTACTTACTCAATAAACTTCACTCCAAGTCTCTTACAGGGTTGGCAGAAATAACAGAGCGCCAAGAGATCCGGTACTTGATCATTTTAACTCACTTTCTCGACTTCTATAACCATTCATAAACTACCAGTCGGTTTTACGTTCAAATCTTTCCCTTTTTATACTGTGTATCTGCTTAATCTATCTTGCATCATCTATCATTATTTTTAGCATCACTTTTAGCAAAAATCTAGTATTTAGCTTGCAAACTAAAACTAACTTTAGAGAAAATTAAAAGCAACTACAGAAAGTTAATAAAAGGTGCTGAAATTACGTGACATATGTGTAGTATGAGTGTTAGTCGGGTTGATCTACAAGTTTATGTTGAACACGTACAGCTGCGAGTTTACTCTGCAGACGTGCGAAGGCTATCTTGCCTTATGTGTGGGGGCCGGTTAACCGGAATATCGGATCAAATTTGATCTTGTACTATTTGCACAATATCAACAATAGTATGATAGCGACGTTTGATGTTACTACGACGTTGTTGAGCAGCTCGCTTCTGAATCAAAAATCGTGCGTTTGAATCCTGGCTCACATCAATGACTTTTCGAAATACTTTTCAGAAGTTATGTGTCATAAATATCGATGACTGAAAACTCAGTGTATGGCAATAGTATCGCCGCCTATTCCATTCGTGCCGTAAACATAATGGCAAGTTAGGGTTTAACAACCACTGTCTACACCTTCGGGTAGAAAAATGCATGAAGTTATGTTATGTATGTTTGATGTGACAATAGTTTACGACTTTTCCATTCGGAGGTGTGGGTAGTGGCTGCTTAGTCTCGACTAACAAAATTTTCACTTCAGTCGTTGATGTTCATTGCACATTAGAAAACTTTATTATTTAGAAGTAATTTATAAATTATATTATAATTTACAAATTAAAATAACAACATATAATTGTAATAACCCACGCACAGTTCTTTTGTTGATCCAGTTGACGGCAACGGTATTTCCGGACAGCTATGACCTAGGAACCTTCATTAAACGAGCCTATTCCAATGTTAAAGGCCGGCAACGCTGATATGATGCCCTTGGTGTTCATTATCATCATCAGTCTATTGCAGTTCACTGCTGGACATAGGCCTCTTCCAATGTGCGTCATAACATCCGATTCTCTGCCTTCTGCATCCAGTCTTTTCCAGCAGCCTTTCTGAGGTCGTCTGACCATCGGGCTGGTGGGCGTCCTACGCTAAATTTACCAAGACGCAGTCTCCACTCAATGTCCTTCTTACTCCATCTACCGTTGGTCCTTCGGCAGATATGACCAGCCCATTGCCGCTTCAGCGAGCTTATTCTACGAGCTATGTCGGTTACCCCAGTTCTCTGGCAGATATACTCATTCTTGAGTTTGTCGTTCAGAGATACCCCGAGCATAGCCCGCTCCATAGCTCGCGGAATGACTTTAAATTTGTGGACTAACCCCACCGTGAGTGTCCACGTTTCGGCACCGTAGGTTATCACCGGTAAGACGCACTGGTCAAAGACTTTGGTCATCAGACATCGTGATATAGGCGAGTTGAAGACTCGACGCAGTTTATCGAATGCAGCCCAACCCAGTTGAATCTTCCTTTCGGCCTCCCTGGTGATGCAGATGTGTATTTGTGAGAGTAGTCACTTTCAATCAGGTGATCCGCAAACTCGTTTGCTCCCTTATATATACGCATGAATGTTTGCAATAAATAAGTGAATATTTTATGAGGTTTAAAGTGTGTCTGATTTACAATACTAGTCTTCATCATAAATTACATGAGACTAGATGATTTAATGTCTTATTACGATGGTAATAAGCCCAAAAATAAAAATAAACACTATTATTTGACCGCATACAAACGCAATTACGTTAACAGTAAATCGTACTAGTACAATAAATTTAAGAAAACGTTCGTATGTTTCTGGC
This sequence comes from Euproctis similis, assembly GCA_905147225.2. Classification (NCBI taxonomy): domain Eukaryota; kingdom Metazoa; phylum Arthropoda; class Insecta; order Lepidoptera; family Erebidae; genus Euproctis; species Euproctis similis. Next base: position 11,669,006 of record LR990114.1, on the reverse strand, counting down.
ACGATCACAGCTCAACTGTTGAAAAGAATAAGATTTAGATTGTCTTATAGATAGCAAGAACATTTCCTGGATCTTAATCCCAGTAATGTATTCCTACTATTCTTGGTATCCAGAGATGTTTAGTATTTGACGAATGCCGTGGAGTACCTAACTACAATTGCCACAAAAGACTTAACAGATCTGGAGGAGGCACTGCGCAGAGATAAAGATATGTCAACTGCAGGCCAAATATAGCATTCCAAAATATCTCGACAGATTCTAAAGTTCCCGTGGGATTGAATTTTGTGCAAACAAAGTCGTACCTATACAATATGAACAGCGGCCATGATAAGGTAGTACCACTAATAGTTTCTTATTTGTTACCGTTAAAAAGACGAATGTGGGTTCGGCGCAAACCATTTAATGGTCATATTTAAGGTTGGCCTCTTGATCCGCTTAGAAAACAAATTGGTTCCGAAATTGCTTTCCAAATCGGGAACGGTCCCGGCGAATACAATTTAGCAATACATTTGTATTCTTACTGAGTAAAATAGTATCTGTAATCTATCTAAAACTTCAAGCCTACAAAATTTGAAGGTATAACCAGAAGTTATGCTTCGATTTAATTCTTTATCCCCGTATTAACATATAGTAAGCACGGTTGTAGCTATAAAGATCTTTCAGTATTAACAGCATGAAGTTAGAGTTGAATTTCCGAAGTTAAGATCTACCTCGAGTAAGTATTGTTTTACAATTAAATTGCCACTACAAAGGTGAAACTGCACAATGCAAAGGATTAATTGTGAACCAGAATTGTATATTGCTCCTTGTCTTGATCTAAACTGCAGAATTTAGGAACTTAGCACATAATACATAGCGATATACGGAACCATTTACTAGCCATAAAAGGCTTCGTGTTAATATACGATGCGTATCGAAATCGGTTTCTTTAGAATGAGGGGATCATTTATATCAATAGCTTTTTATGGTTTAGGGAGCAAACGAACAAACGGGTCATTTGGTGTAGGAGATGAATACTTGTAACACAGACAGTGATACAGTTAAGAGAGGGGAAAGGAGAGAGAATGGGAAATGGAAGGGAGGGAGAAGGCAGCGGGCTTTCTATTATATACCTCTGCCACCTAGCTAAATGCAGCATGAGCCAGTTTCCGTTGACATTCTGACGGAACGTGGTATTTAACGGGTCGATCCTGTCAATACATGCGACGAAATGTGTGGATGGATGAATTAAATAATAAGAAATTAAACCTTTAAATATGAATATATAATTTCAGATAAGGTTGTATATAATATTTTTTAGAAATACCCAATAAGATATGTACACAATTTGTCCATTGAAATCTTTCTGTGCATTGAAATTAACGATTATTTAAAAATAATTTAACAATAATCTGGCACTAAATTACGACGGTACATTTACGACTATCATTGATTTCAAATGAAAAACCTTATATGAATATAACTCCAGAATTCTGGGTAATAATTGCAATCACATTAATAATCGTGACATAAATCTAAATAAATTTATTTTTTTATTTTCACGCCATTCCGATTACAAGGTTTACGATGTGACATTCTGTGTTAATATTTTTGGTACGCTTCCAAACTTTTATTACGCTACTCGAGAGCACATCACAGGCTATTGAGTTTGAAGTTAATTCGCATTTACAGAGCTGTTGGTAGCTGCATTCGACCGTAATATGGATGTACATCTGAATTTACTACGTGAAAAAATATACAACGTTTAATGCAGACATTTTTTTATCGAACATTATATTGTAAACAACCAAGCGTATCGCCTGATGGTAAGCGATTAGCGCAACCCATTGATACTAGCAACATAATGTTGCAGTCGCGATGCCGCCACGCCGAATGCCTTAAATGCCGACAAAAAGAGATGCTTGGGCCTCCTTGGGATACCTTTCTACAGCGCAAAATAGCATTGTTTATGGGGCAAGCAACCCGGCCATAGACACACCCAACACAGTTGCGTTGCTGTTATATATATTGTTGATAATACATTTATTTTGGTTGGTTTTTATATGGTTTTACTCCCATTCGACACTAAAATTCCTTGTATGCGGTCGTCGCTTATAAATCAGCGAAATAATTAGAAAACAAGCAAATAGTCCACATGATGGCAATAAAGTCCAGCTGTCGGTATTTATAACATACCAGTGTAGCACTACATGCAAATATTCTCTGGGTTAGTAAACCGTTACTTAACTTAAGACCATCATTCAATATATAGCCAGTACTAAAGTTATATTGATCTACTTGCTGATCAGGCAGCAAAAAGAAAATAAAGTTAATAAACAAGGGTTGATTACGGAGAGGTTAAAATTAAGGGTTGTATGTTGTATGAATAAAAATACAAAACATCTTGTCTACAAATTAAAATTACTTTTAAAAAAAAGTTAAACTGACTTCTAGAAACGTAAACCATAAAATCTTTAAGTAAATCAAAACAGTACCTTAATAACTAAAAAGCGATAAATAACGAAACTTACTAATTTGTATACTTAATACAATATACAAAACGTAATAATTTTATAAAGTAATCTTTAACTGTTATAATATTTACTATTGCCACTCATTATTGAAGTCGACACAATAGAGTACGTTGCCTGGGCTTGCACCGACTCCAAAAATAAGTGACATTTGAGTAATTTTTTCCACGAGTTTTAGTGATATTAATGAGTTGTGAACTTCAATAGAAGTTAGTTCATGTACATGGCTTTCAGTTTTTTAAATATATTATCACTTGTTACAAGTCCGTTTGTTAAATGGTTAATATTTTTACGGAGCTATAATTGTTATTATTAAGTACTAAGCTAAAAGAGTTTGATAACACTTGTTAAGTGTTTATATTTTTGTTATTATCATGGGTAGACAGTAAAACTGCAGCCCGAATGAAGACCAATCGTAGCCTTGAAAGTATTGCAGAAAAAAAAAATTACAGTATTGTGTCGTAACTCCTGACCGTTTAAGAGTTCCGCAGCTTCATCAAAAGAACAGCAGTATCAGATATGGATTTAAGCTTATCTCCCAAGCAACACGTTAGTCCTACACACCACTAAATAGTTTCCATCGACTAACTGCGATACTGTCACCAAACTCCTAACCATTAAGGAGTTCTGTGGTTTCTTCATCAGCACAGCAGCATCAGACGTATATTCAAGTATACCTCACAAGCAACACTTTAGCCCTACATACTACCAAGTAGTTTCTATCGAAAAATTTCAGTGCTGTCTTTAAAGTCCTAACCATTGAGAAGTTCGGTGGCTTCTTCATCAGCGCAGCAGCATCAGATGTTGACACCACGCGTTACGTAACAAAAACACCATACTGGCATACAATTTTCGGAGGTTGCCTTCGATTTCTCCTAGTTTCCTTCATCAGATCCTGACCTGGTGAAAATGGGACCATCTCGAAAGTAAACACTATCGATCACTTTTATTGCAAACGAGCAAGTGACCCTGATGGAAAGTAACTTCTCACCGCCCATAAACTCCATGGTGCGTTGCCGTACTTTAAGGGAGTAGTTTAGGGAATCGGGCCGCTGGATATCTCTTTTACCGTTATCCAAGAGGTCGTGGTATTTCACCAGTCGATCCAGCCCATTCATACAGCGATCTGCAAGTCCCTACAGTGTCGTCTCATTGATAGATGTAACCGTCATTCACACAAAATTTCAGAGGTTTAATTAAAGTCTGTGATTTTCTATAATACTAGATTATTCTGTTTTCACTTAATTAATAAAAATAATAATCTCTCTCTTAATAATTTACAGAAACTATGTAACTCATTCTATTTTAATACAGATAGAATAGATGAGACTTTAAAAAAATCAGCCTTCGCGAGTACTCTTTTGTTTGTCTTTCAGAATCTTTTAATGAAGAAATTCTTAATATTTGCACTCTTACTTATAAAAAGCTCACTAATTAACTGGTTCATTTGTTGAATAAATCGCGTAAGGGTACTTCTCTGTGTACCTTGGAATATAGATTAAGTTTAAATTTGTTGAACCGACAAATAACACGAGAATAGCACGAAAACTTTAATAATAGTTCACTACTAAAATTACTGAAATAGCTGCAATAATTTGTTGTTAAAATTCGGATGCTGTGCATAACATATTGGCAACTTTATTCTCACTTCAGCAATTCACTATTATCTGAATCTGTAACCGCTGATAAACATTAAAATTTGGAAGTACTAAAATGTATTTTTTGTTTGGAATCTCACGCCTGTTTTTAACCGGAGATGTAGTTAGTAAATGCTACTCCTCGAGTCGTATTTCAGCCGGGACTTGAACACCAGTCTTTTAATTCATACTACAGGTAACGTATTATTTATATCGCTATAAACTAACAAATGGTATAGCCACGCAGTTTGCTGCATGTATGGGCCGGCTCGACTGGTGAAATACCTCTTCCACCACCATAGAGAACTGACTTGTTAATATTACTATCCTGCGCTATAAAATAAGAAACGGTTTAAATAATATATAGGAATTACAAATACTATATACGTCTTCATATAATTCAATAAATCGAATTATTGATAATCCCAAATGTCTTATAAAAACAATAAGTCTCTGTAATCGTGTGTCCACGGTAATAGGATTTAGTGATGTGGAAAATTGTTATTAACTAAATATTATATCGACTATTATCAGCGTTGTAATCGACTTTAATCTTTCTCAGACAAGAAAAAAAATACAAATTAATTCTAGTAATGACTGAAGCAGTCTGCCCGACGCAGATAAAATCCGACAGTTACAGTTTCATGGATTTTATTTTTAACACGACCAGACAGATATTTCAGTTTGAGTTAGTAAAAATGTATGTTTTATAGCTGATATTAATCCTATCGTGGGTGTTATTTCTAAACAAGGTTAACCGTACCAAAAGTCAGTCAACGGCACTGTAACTCCCTCTCCAAACAGTTTATTTTTATAGCGATTTCGTATTTTATCAATAACTTAATTTGTTTTATTTGTTCTTTAAGTATTTTTTTGTGTTAAATGTATTTAATTGTAGTTATCGAAAAATAATCCTGCCATTTGATTTACATGTACATATTTTTTTGAACATTTTTAAAAGTCATTCGAAGATATATGCTACATAATAATTGCACCCCTATCAACTTGCTATATTGTGGTTATATCCAACTTCGAATGAACTCGTGTCCATTGTTAAGGGTGCAGATATTATTCTGAATGAAAACAGTCCAGTTTAGGGGGATTGCGAAATTTTTGCGAAACTTTGATATTATTATACATGGTTTGGAAAGAGTATCAGCACATGAGTGTTTATTGCCCGGTTCTTCTCATGTCTATGTTTTCTTGTTCCATAGAGGCACTTCCTTCAGGGGGCTCGTGATTAATTATTTAATTTAAAATAATAAGTTTAATCTTTGTATTTGTTGAACTGTTGTTGGTAACATATAACAATTAATACCTGTGAAAATAAACCTTCTTTGACTTTGAAGAAAAAAATATATGTTACTGCAAATTATAATAATTATGTTTTTATTGGAAAAAATATACTTAGAGGATACACAATTACATTGTATTAAGAAAGAAATAATAAAAGAAAGGAAAAAAACAATTGTTAAGATTTACAATAAAACAAAAACATACGGCTTTTTACCTTCGGGCTATGAGTTCGCAAAGGTGTGTTTAGGTTTAAATAATATTGAAATGCTACCTCTTTAGTTAGGGCTTAGCTTGACATCAAAATTACATTTATTTGTTTTTGAAGAGAAAAGGGTTTCGACCGAAAACATTAAAAGTTTCCTAATGATTTTGTCGTTTATTTGTTGCAGACGGAGTTAGAGGTTTCTTTATCTTTTTGTTCAAAACTTTATTGTCCGTGGCGGATCCAATGAAAATTTTTCGGGAACAACACCGAACAAAATGGGAGGAACTTTTCGAATTTTATTTTACTTTTGAATTATTTGAAAAAAAGAAATCCAGACGGTGTTGCAATACAGTCTAAGATACAAATTAAATAAAAATAAATCGATATATTTTTCTTAAATGTCAGTCATATAGAGTATAATCCAAAGAAGTTGAATTTGTGCTATTTGATTTTGAGTTATGTTATCTAGTAAACTAGCACAAGTTTTACTTGGTTGGATTATAGTACTTACTGTTTTGTGCGTAAATGTTTTAAAGAATGTTATAGATATTATATTATTACGGGGTATTTATTAATGTAATGAAGGAACGCCATCTATGATTCAGATTGAGAACGTTAGGTTGTCTGTTTCCTTGCTACTTTTTAGTCTGTTTTCTTATATTTTCACTGCGAGTGTAATTTTTAACGTGACCTTTTACTAACACATTATTGACTTCATGTAATTAAGTCTGTTTGACTTTCATGAATCTCCAACTTCATACATACCTCATAAGTATAAACAAGTATCTGTCGTAATAATTCAGTCAGGTTGAGAGAATTATTGCCTCTTGGATATTTTAACATATATAAGACAATATACTAAATAGTCATGTAATGAGATTCCAATTTATTTTTTTCAGTTTCATCTTTTTTTTTATGGGTTTGGAGGGCAAACGAGCAGACGCGTCACCTGATGGTAAGTAACTAGCGCCGCCCATGGACAACTGCATCACATATAGCGTTACAGTTGCGTTGCCGAGCTTTAAGGGAGCAGGATAGCAAAGGATGGAGAAGGGGGATGGGCCTCCGGGTACCTCTCAAACCGAACAAAACGCGGCATGTGCCAATTTACGTCGATTTTCTGAGAGTTCGTGGTATTACACCGGTCGAGCCGGCCCATTCATGCAGCGAACTGCTTGGCTCTGCTACTGTTAAAATATCAACAACTATCAACGGACTTCATCTCATATAACAAAATACGTTTTACACTTACATTTCTAAACCTAAATAGTGGCAAAATAAACACTGCCTTTTATCAATAGAAAAAATATATAATATTTTTTTAACGTATGAGGTCAAGTTATCCGGCGCGGATGGCCATTAAATCACAATTAGAAGTAATGCGGGAAGATTCGTGAAAGGCGGACTGAAGACTTACTGGCCGGGAACCCTGACCGTACAAGGTTTTATCGGGCTTAAATGAGGCGCTTTTGTTATTTATTTTTCACACTTACACACGCACTTTTGCTTTATATTTTATCTATTGATATTTGACAAATATAAATTGCTGTTCTCATATATTATTTATTGCAAAAATTATGGTTTAACAATTTTGATATTAATTATTTGAGGACTGATTTTTCGCTAGAATTACTAAACAGTTAATAATATATAGTTTAGATAATAAAAATGTATTTGCTTTTGTTAATGGCAAAATAATTTTCATCATCATTTGCCTTTTAAGGTCCACTGCTGGACGGGCCTCCACCATAGAGCGCCACAACTGCTGGTCCATTCACTCATGGGGGGTTTTTGCCATAATCGCCACGCTTGGTAGGCGGGTTGGTGATCGCAGTAGGCTGTATTTTGTTGAGAGAGAATGCTGCTGCCCATTCTTCCAGCCTTTTCCCTTAGTCACCTTTTACGACACCCACGGGAAGAGATGGGGTGGCGGTATTCTAAGCCGGCGCCACATAGCAAAATAATTTAGTTTCATTAAAATAAAATTGACACTATGACGTTTAAGATACCGCATGTTATGGTACCAGCCTATAGCAGTATTTCTGTTACATGATATACCAACTCTTGAGTTGTTTTTATGACTTACAATATCATAGAAACAACATAAGAGATTGATCTAATTATGAACTATTTGCATCAAATTTAATTACAATGAAAATCAAAAAAGTAATGGCTGATGTAAGGAATTTAGATTAGTACTGTGACATCCAATTAATATTTTCGCGAGCACCAGACTCAATAAACAGCATAGATGGTCCTTCAATTCGGAATGTGTCTAAAATTCAATAATTTTTCTATTATAAATGAGTTTTCTATTAAAATTAAAATAATGACTTCATTTCAGCAATACTTAATAAGAGTGGACATGTCATTGTAAATTTGCTGTCGCTCGGAGGCTCTTTTGTTCACAGTAATCTCATTAAACGTGAAATACTTAACAAATGCCATACGAATAGCCACAAAAATCTTATTGTCCCTTTAATATCTGAGAAACGGGATTGTGTCTTATTAACAAAGAGAGAAAAAAAGAACAATAGACCTTTTTGCTGAGATGGATCAATCGTTTATTAAAAGTGAACAGGTAGGTACTATTCTTTTAATATTAAGTGAAATAAAAGACTTCAAAGAATTTATAGAATATTAAAAGACAAAAGTTATGGTTGTGGAGAGAGAGAATGAGGTCACAGTGTGTGATATGATATTAGATGGCGAGAAATTGGAGCAAGTGAATGAGTTTGTATATTCGGGAAGTATGTTTACAAGAGACGGAAAATGTGAGGAAGATATTGAAAGGAGAGTGACTGCGGGTAACGGAGTTAGTGGTGCATTGCATGTCTTGATGCGTAGTCAGGCTGTGTCTGAAAAGGCACGCTTGACAATTCACAATGGTGTGTTAGTACCAACTCTCACGGGAGTGAGTGTTGGGTGTGGCAGGCGAAGCATGAAAGTAAGGTGAATGCAGTGGAAATGCGTTCTCTGAGAAGTATGTGTGGAGTCACCATTGCGGATCGAATGAACAATAGCGTGATAAGGGAGAAATGCAGGTTGAAGGATGATGTGGTGACCAAAGTGGAGAGAAGTATGTTAAGATGGTTTGGTCATATTGAAAGAATGGATGAAAGCCGACTGACTAAAAGTTTATACGAAGCGAAGGTGAGTGGCAGGGTCGGGATCGGAAGACCAAGACGGAGCTACCACGACCAAATAAATGGCCTGTTTAAAAAAGGCAAAATGCGAAAGGCGAATGGATGACGAGATGTATGACTGTGGATGAGGCGAAAGATGTGTGTCAGGATCGTAGCTTGTGGAAAGCTAAAGTCTCTGCCTACGCCCATGGGATACAGGTGTGAGCTTATGTATGTATGTAAAAGACTTTTTTGTTGAATCTGTTAGAACACACGAATGAGCATAATATTACTAATTTAGTGAACATTGTAAGTAAACGTATAATAAATAATAGTTTAAAAAAACTAAAAAACACGCTTTTTATAGAAAACCGAACTAAAAAATAGAAAATAAATTTTAAATGAATTTAAATTAAGAAAGTAGTGTTAAAAATTTCAATGAATATAAATTAATAATTGTGAATAAAAAAAAAAATATTTTATTTTAAAAAAAGCGTGGGGTGCATGGTGTCAATAGTTATAAATATTTTATTGACAGATATGAGTAGAGTGATTATCATTTCGATAATATCTTAAAAAGCACCCCACGCTTTTTTTTAAATTTTTTTTTTATTCACTCTATTATTAATTTATATTCATTGAAATTTTTAACACTATTTTCTTAATTTAAATTCATTAAAATTTATTTTCTATTTTTTAGTTCGGTTTTCTATAAAAAGCGTGTTTTTTAGTTTTTTTAAACTATTATTTATTTTATATTTTTTAGTTCGGTTTTCTAAACAAGCGCGTTTCTTAGTTTTTTAAACTATTGCTTAACTATTTTAAAGCGTGCTAACAACGGATATCAAAACCGAATTTGAGGAATAGCGCCATCTGTGACTTATACAAGGAACTCGTTTCAAGTTGATAACGTAGACTTTCCGCTGATTGCCACTAGATGGTGCGAGAAGTGAACTATGAACACTAAAAAATTAACAAAAATCATATTTTGCAAATTGAAAAATGGAATAATTTTATCAAATTAGTGTATTGTCATCGGTCCTCAATAAACCTACAAAGTTTGAATGAAATCTGGCCGTTTAAAGTGGGTCAAAATCGCGCCCAAAGAAGTCGGTTACAAACAAACATACAAAACATACAGGTGAAGCTAATAAAAAGCTAATAATAATTTTATCAAATTAGTGTATTGTCATCGGTCCTCAATAAATCTACAAAGTTTGAACGAAATCTGGCCGTTTAAAGTGGGTCAAAATCGCGCCCAAAGAAGTCGGTTACAAACAAACATACAAACATACATACAGGTGAAGCTAATAAAAATATGTTTTGCCCGATTTATATGTTAAGTTATTAGCCGTCTATAATTTAATGTTTGTTATATAATTGTATATTCACAATATTGAAGTAGTGAAGTAGTCAAATAGCTGGTAATTTACAAAAAAAAATAAAGCGGTATTTAACAGTGGTAGAGTCAAGCAGTTCGCTGCATGAATGGGCCGGCTCGACCGGTGAAATACCACGACCTCTCAGAAGATTGATGTAAAGTGGCTCATGCCGTGTTTCGTTTGGTGAAAGAGGTACCCGGAGGCCCACCCCGCCTCCCCATCCTTCCCTATACCCTATCCCTTGAAGGTTCGTCAACGCAAAAGTAACAGTATATGTGTTGCTAGAGTCCATGGGCGGCGTTGGTTGCTTACCATCAGGTAACACGTCTGATCGTTTGCCCTCCTAACATTTAAAAAAAAGTAAAGATCCAGGGATACGAAGTTTTTTCTTCGAAAATCTCTAGACACAACTGTGTCATCAACGGTAATATGTTATCACTAACATATCGTTGAAGACCGGAATCATGTCGAAAACCCGTAAACTTAGTAACCTGTGACCAGTACTTAAAAAGGGTAGTCAAGCGAACGCTATTAACTCTTCACCTGTTTCAATTATGCCACTTACTTTGTAAGAATATGGAGTTTATACCGAAAGTGCACGTAATTAAAAGAATATAACTTAACTAACTAATTAATGCACTAAAGTCTCAGTAGTCCAGTGATCGGGTGCCCCATTTCTAAACCGGAAAGTCGTGGGAATGATTTTCAGAAATGATGTGGGATAATTATTTGACGTCTGATATCATTGTGCCCGGTGTATGGCAATAGGTTTCGCCACTTCTTCCATTTGTAACGTAAAAATTGGACATTAAAAAAAGAGAAAAGTTATTGTAGAAAATCTGTAGTCATTCAGTTTCAGTAATATATTATATCATCACATAAAAGTAGCAACGTTCATTTGCAGCTATGAGCTGACTTCAAATTCAATCGTATATTCTGTCTAGTATTCTCGTATTGTGTGCTACGAAACTTTGGCTGTGTACCAAAAATATTAATACTAATTAGAGTATATAATACGTGTATCCACAGAGGCGTGTGATTACAAATATGAATATTGAAAATCTCCATCTGCTATTCGTACCAGCACGTTGCTCATAAATTTATAATAAAAATAGTTACACTGTTACTAATAAAATGATGGTAAACAAATAATCATTTACATATTTATCACTAAGACTTTCGCGAATCTCACTCATTGATCAAAACAACTTTTAGGATTATATCGCGTTTATTTATTACTTATTTATATTTGTTTCCCGACGTTTCGAACTCATGTTTTCATGGTCTGATGTGGGTTACCAATAGTAAAAATCATATTTTTAACATCAATTTTATGATTTTTATTTTCAAAAAGTGGGTGCTCTCTGTATCAATGAAAATAGCTTTTGAACAACTACCATCTTTTTGTTCATCACTCGTGAAAATGATCTCTGTAAAGAGCTCGAAACGTCGGGAAATAAATATAAATAAGTAATAAATAAACGCGATATAATCCTAAAAGTTGTTTTGATCAATAAACAAATAATTAGTTCCAATTTCATATATCTTTGAAAAAAACATTAATAACTTACCTACATAAACCCTGTATTCAGGTGTGGAAGTACTTTGAAATCATTAGTGTTTTTTTTAGAAAGGAGGCAAACGGGCCAGTAAGTCACCTGACGTTAGGTGGTGGTGGTTACTCCCAAGGAGTGCGTAACACTAGAGGGATCACCGGGTTACCGGTCTTTATAGGAAGCAATATGCTCGTTTCATAAAGGTCCCTAAGTCGTATCGGTCCAGTTATCACTGGCGGCAACTGGTTCCATAGAGGAGCCGTGCACAGCAAACAATGTTGGCTGAAGCGCACTGTCGTAAATCGCCGACCGTTTAGTTTGTGTTTTACCTAATTTACTTGTCTTCACTAATAACATGCCATATACAGATCCATGAATAGAAAGAAATATTTTGTAAATTATATTAAGCAATCTTTTTTTTTCATAAACAGTGTAATCATTTAGAGTGCTCAGATTTCGAAACAATTTTCAAAAAAGAAAATCATATTTCCTCAGTTACGCATATATTATGTTTCACGAGCAATCTGCTAATTTAATAATGTACACACGTACATATTAGAGTCCGACCGAAATTGGTTTTCTGTCCGAAACCGAAACCGAATGTTCGGTCGTCATTTCAGTTTCGGCCGAAACCGAAAACGAAACTCACGTGTTCAAGTTTAAAATTCCATAAAATACTAAAATTTGATGCATTGTCCTCATTATTTTGAATTACAGAAATTTTGTAATTAGAACATGGGTATATGAATTAGTTTTGTTCCAATCAACAATATAACTTCACGCCTTTTCTTTGCTAAGGTGTAGGCAAAGGTGTTTAGCCGAAAAAGATACTTAGTATTACATCTTTTCTCTCCAAATCGTTACATCCCAAAAGAAAAAGGTAAAAAAATGGAAAAGGTAAAAAACCAATATTCAAATCGGTATTTGTTTTTGTTTAATGAAATACTAAGTACCTCTATTGGTATTTTGAGATATGACTACCCGAAGGTGTAGGCAGGGGCTATTAGCCTCGTCTCGCCGTTATGTTTGCGTCCCAAATGCAATAGGTGGCGAACCTTTTTTTACGCGAGAAAATGCTTTAGTGTGGGACTCCCAAAGCAGCAAGCTGCAATCCAATCCTGAGGCTGGATCCCTCTGGACCCCTCCCTCCCCTGTTGCGAGGGGGGCTCGTCCTCGAGGAGCCTCGGCGAGAGGCTTCGACCTTCGTTCTTCTGGAGCATCACAGCTTCGCAGAAGGTGACCACAGCCCTCCACTACTCCTCGTCCGCCAGCAGCAGCCGGCGGGGACAAGTCTTGCCCGATCCTATCGATCAGGACTCAGCGCTCGGCCGCCCAGGCCGGGCAGACCTCCAGCGTGCGTTGGGTCGAGTCCAGGTCCGATGCACAATGGTAGCATCTCACCGAATACTACGATACTCACCGAAGCACCCGTGCCTGGTCGGAGTCAACCTGTAGGTGACAGATAGGTGACGAACATACTGCCATACACCGCGTACAAAGTTTTCAGTCATCGTTTATCTCATATAACTGTTCGAAATAAAGCAAGTTAATTCAAGTACCACTTAACTAAAAGTGATCATTTAGCTTATCCTGCCCTTTTCTTTAAATGGGGTCTATACAACATGTCATCCTTTCAAACTATCCGTGTTGTGAAAAGATTTGGCTGCGGTTTTCTGTCATTTTGTTAGTGGAATAGGAAAAGAGTTGGAAATGGAATGAGGAGGGGAGAGGGGTAGGAGTTGGGCCTCCAAGTACCTCTCTCACTGAGCAAAATGCGACCATATCTAATCGGTTGAGCTAGGCCATTCATACAGCGAACTGCGTGGCTCTACCACAAATTTCATGTTATAATAATAATAAATTAAATTACTGTTAGACCGGGAATGTAGAAAGAAGACTAAAGTTAAAAAAACAGTATAAATAGAGCATTGAGCGGATACCTGGGCGTAAACACACTGTGGTAGAGCCAAGCAGTTCGCTGCATGAACGGGCCGGCTCGACTGTTGAAGTACCACAACCTCTAAGAAGATCGACGTAAAGTGGCTCATGTCGCGTTTCGTTCGGTGAGAGAGGTACCCGGAGTTCCCCACCCCTTCCTATCCTACTTCTTTAAAGGTCGGCAACGCAACTGTAACACTATATGTGTTGCAGGTGTCCATGTGCGGCGCTGGTCACTTAACATCAGGTGACTATCCCTACTCATTTACCCTCCTATCCCATAAAAAAAAAACAATCTGAGCAACAAAACCCAGCTCGCTATTCACAGTGCGTTTATCAGGAGCGAAGGTTTAAAAGAGGATTGGAAGAGTGTTTCAATGTAAAAATTAAGAAAGTGCATACTCCGATGGCTTGGACACTTAGAAAGAACGATTGATGCGAGATTGACTAAGCACATGGACACTAGGCATATAAAAGCAGAAGCATGTTGGAGTCGATTAGGGCGACCACCATTTTGAACAGTGGTAGAGCCAAGCAGTTTGCTGCATGAATGGGCCGGCTCGACCGATGAAATACCACGACCTCTCAGAAGACCGACGTAAAGTGGCGCATGCCGCGTTTCGTTCGGTGAGAGAGGTACCCGGAGGCCCACCCCTTCCCCATCCTTTCCTATCCCCTATCCCTTAAAGGTCGGCAACGCAACAGTAACACTATATGTGTTGCTGGTGTCCATGGGCGGCGTTGGTTGCTTACCATCAGGTGACACGTCTGCTCGTTTGCCCTCTTATTCCATAAAAAAAACATACTTTCCATAATCAAATTACACGTGTGTGCTGATGAGTCTTAAAAACCGGAGAGCATGTGTGACAAAGTTGATTAAAAGTCAAAGACGTGATGTAAGAATCATGCCTTATGGCGCTCTGTTTTCTCTGCCTACCCCCCAGAGACTTGGTGAAAAGATGTAGGTACTATTACACTTTTAACAAAGATAACCACAAGCAAGAATTAGTACGACAATAGATTCGGTTTCAGCAAAAGCTTCGGTCAAATTTGGCCGAAACCGAAAATTCCGCCGAAAATTGATTTTTGGCCGAAACTCGGCCGAAACTGAAACCGAACTTTCGGTCGGACACTAGTACATATATAAATATACGATTTAAGCAAAAAATATGATTTTTAGAATTTACCTAATGTATAATATTAAACTGACAGCGTCAGAACGAGAGTTATTTATTTTGTAGATATATTTTTTTTTACTCCAATGTTGAACAGGCCTATGTATGCCTGTATTAGCGGGCATATTACCTTGTCAAAAGCGTAAAGGTTGGCCCCTGTTGTCATGGTAGAAAATCCTCAAAGTGCCCTGATATCTTATTTCTGTAGAAATTTATACACCAACTATTATAAATTACTGAAAATGGATACTCACTTAAAGGTATCTGATTAATTTATAACAATGAAAATTTTAGAACAATAAAACCTCTAAAGTACTGCTAGTGGGAATAATATTTCCAATTAACGTTGTTACTGTATACTTGTAACTCTTCTCTACTCTATTCATGCTTCGGGTTCAATCGGTTCGATATAACAGTATAATACCTATGGCATTTAATTAGGAAGATACTATAGCGTCAATGTGCTGACATCTATAAGTAAAACGTGACTGCGCCCTCCTCCAAGATATTAATTAATATACAGTGAGTGAAGTATACCATTTTAATTAAAAGCGGAGAACGGTAATTTTATATTTTAAAATAATAAAATGGACCATTTTTTGTTCTATTATTAGAATATACAAAGTGAATTTAAGTAAATACTAAAATGAACTTTTTTAAAGATTAGGTGGTTATTTAAAATGTTGAATT
The DNA here is from genome assembly GCA_905147225.2 of Euproctis similis. Lineage (NCBI taxonomy): Eukaryota > Metazoa > Arthropoda > Insecta > Lepidoptera > Erebidae > Euproctis > Euproctis similis. The sequence goes on along the minus strand of LR990114.1, from coordinate 11,653,492 downwards.
TATTTGCATTTTTTTAGTTTTAAATCAAAAGATGTTACTTTGAACTCCTTGTATATAACCAAAAGGTACAGGCAGCAGCAGATAGGCTGAATTTATTTTTGGACCGCTTTAGAAGACCGCTTTAGAGCTTTAGAATTTATTACTTCTTTCTTCTTTTTTAAATTTTAAATTTACCAGATAACTTTAGTTTTCAAATTACCTGTCAGCTAGCGGAATGATTATTTCTGAAACTTCAAAAAAGCAAGTTATTGATTCCAAGACAATTTTATTTAATAATATTTCACCTGATTACTTAGGTAGTTGACGTGAAAATATTTTCTAAAAGATAACTTGTTGCGATTTGCGGTTCTTACGAAGTATGACGAAATACTTCACGTTTGGAACGTCGCCAGCAACAACTCTATAGTTATTCCTCTTGCTTTGAGAATCATTGAAATTTTCGTATATGTACTTCGATTACCTACTACAATAAACGCTATTCTTATATATAATGGAAAAAAGTACCTTATTACATTTACAGAATTCTAAATACGAATCAATATAATATTTTTATAATTAATATATTATATATATATATATATATATCTTTTTTTTTTAAATTAAGTTTTATCGTATAGAAATTCCGATGTTAATAATTAATTTAAGTTTAAATAAAAATCACAGAAATTACTTAGTATAAATATTTAAAATAATACAAATATCAAGTACAATCAAATTTATGTCTGATGTGTGACAATAGGAACACCACATGGAATCTAAGAATCATTGTAGTAAGTCGAAACATAGTTACCATTGCGTGCATTTTCGGGTATGCTTAACTTTTAACTTCATCTTAAAAATGTTATATTAGAGGACTCGAAAATTTGGTAAGTAAGTTTATTTACTCTTAGCCTCCTACCCTCAAAAACTTGATTCCAAAATGGCTGTAACGGATAGCTTGTCCGTTAAATAATGACTCAGAAAAACTGGATTTCCTACATAATCATGGCATGTTAAAAGGAGAAATAGAAGAATCAGTTAATATAATGAAATATTCATTTGCCTTTCTATTTTAAAAAAATAAGAGTAAACTCTGTCTACCAGAGCTGGTCTACCAGGAGACAGGGCAATCATCATTTTCCTGTCTTTATCTCGCCCTAAGTGAAATCGCCGCAATATGTCATGCCTACGAATTATCCATGTTGTCAAAAGATTTGTCAGTGGTTTTATGACCGGCCACCTGCCTGACGTCCTTGGGTATTCTTTCGTTTGTGGCTTATCCCCCTCCGGGAGGAAAATAATGAATGCAATATGTCTCTTAGACGGCTTTTACGGCTGTATTTAATCGAGCTCCTGGTCTACGTATCACCTCTTCAACTCTGGAACACCTTTACCTTGAGAAGAACGCTCCATCACTTTGTGTTTTACAAGAAAAAGCAATATTTTTCTAAATAGTCAAAACATACTTTTCTTATTACTACAATAGTTGACAAAATGGTTGTTAAAAATACAAATAAACGTTACAGTATTCACGATAAAAACAAGACGAAGAATAAAAAGGAATGTCCGGAAAGAAATTGGTTTCTGTAACTGACGAGCTGAAGACAGCCCCTTATCAGATGTAATATGTTATTTGTCTAGGGGGAGAGCGACAAAAGTCAGCCAAATGCCTCCCGTCCCCTGGACAGCTCAAAGCTGGCATACTATTTAACAAGACAAAATGTCTTTGATCCAATAAAAATGTACACCAAGCTGTGAATTCTGTCCGTGACAATATATATACATACATTATTATGTAGAACAGAGATTTCGATAGATGTAACAAATAAATAAATGGGAATTGTTTGAATCTAATTTTATACTATTAACATGTATCCGTGCATAAATATGGCGTTTGATAAATTTTATAAAGAAATACTTTAAAAAAAAAGTTAAACCGACTTCTAGAAACCTAAACCACAAAATCTTGAAGTATATAAAAACAGTACCTCTATTAGTTATAGAGGTACTAAAAGCGATAAATAACGTAATTTACTAGTTTGTATACTTAATATAATATACAAAACGTAATATTTCAGTAAAGTCATCTTTAACTGTTAAAATATTTACAATTATCACTCATTATTGAAGTCGGTGCAACACATTAGAGCACTGTCACCGACTCCAAAAGTAAGTGACATTTGTAAATATTTTATAAAAAATATATAGTTAGTGGTAGGGCTAAGCAGTTCGCTGCTTGAATGGACCGGCTTACCCGAAGAAATAACATGACCTCTCAGAAGATTGACGTAAAATGGGCTGTACCGCGTTTCGTTCGGAGAGAGAGGTAGGCACACTCCTCTTTACCATCTTTTCCTATAATATGTGTTGCAGGTGTCCATGGGTGGCGCTAATCACTTACCTGGTAACACCACAGTTCGTTTGCCCTCCTATAACCTAAAAAAATATATTGTAGTAAAGATGAATCTGATGTCATATTTATATCAAACAAACACCACAAAACTAGCAATCAATTACAGGAGAGTCTGCAGCATTTGAGTGACTGTTTATGATATAACATAGATACATACATAACTTCACGCCAAATCCCTTGCGGGGTAGGCAGAGAGACCGGAGCGCCATAGGACACGATTCTTACACACCTCACTCGCTTCGTTGACTTTCATAACTCTTTTCATGCACGCGCGTCGATTTTTGAGGCTCCTAAAATCACTTTCCTCCAGAACACGTTCTATTTACGTTCTATCTATAACATAGATAAGGTGTATCAACTAAAATATAAGGTTCATGTCCTGGATATGGAGCACCTCGTTATGAATCAGAGGTCTTTGGTTCGAATTAGCTGACTATTCAGACTAATTAAAGAGCGAACAATATCGATGTCTGACAAAATATATGTTGGCAAGTGGAAGCACAACTCTCCCCATCTTAAGTGTAAATGCGTGAAGTTACTAACTTAAATATCTTGTAACCATTTGTCTGAATTTGATGTTACAAAACATTAATACTATGCATTCTCCGCGGAGAAATAATGAAATCACCTATAAAAATTATCTTGGAAGTAATAATGTTGAGTGTTAAGAGAAAGATATCTAAAATTGAGGGCGAAACACCTCCTAATATAACTTTTACAGTCATGCACACGTTTAAAAGTTGTTTTATATAACAACAGCTGACTTGTGTAAGTATTGACTAAACTTCGCGAGCAGCCACGGCGCATTGGGCGCAATCTGAAATTAAATCTCAGCAGCGGATCGATACTGCAACAGATATAGATTTTTATATATCTACTGGAGCTATTGCATATTGTTACTATCCTATAAATTAATTTTTATCTAAAAAAAAGTAAAAGAAAGAAAGAGCATGATCCGATGGTTCGGGCAAGTAGAAAGAATGGATGATGCATAATTGACTAAGCAGGTATATAATGCAAAAGCACGGCCAAGACGGCCAAAACACACATTCCATGACCAAATAGATTGTGTTCTGAAGGAAACTGATGTCAGCCTCAGACGCACGTGGATGAAAAGAATTATGAAAGTAAACGAAGCGAGTGAGGTGCATAAGAATCGTCCGTTCTCTCTGCCTATCCCGTAAGGGATTGCGCGTAAAGTTATGTATGTATGTATTTTTTATCTACTAACTTTTTTATGGAGTAGGATGGCAAACGAGCAAGAGGGTCACCTGATGTTAAGCAACGACCGCTGCACATGGACACCTGTAACACATATAGTGGTACAGTTGCGTTGCTGGCCTTTAAGGGAGTAGGATAGGAAACGGGGGTGGGCCTCCGGGTACATCTCTCACCAAACGAAACGCGGCATGACGTCGATATTCTGAGAAGCCGTGGTATTTCACCGGTCTAGCCCTGCATGGCTGGCTCTAACACTGTTAAAAATGTTAAAGCTGTTAGCAATTGTTTAAAATTTATTAAACTTACACATAACTTGACGCCAAGTCTCTTGCACCCCGCAAGGGAACGAAAAGCCATGAGGCATTATTTTTACACACCAAACTCTCTTAACTTTCCTAACATAACATAACACAAGTTTTTGTGCAGTAAACTGAGTAGCTCTAACATTTGTTGAAACTGTTACTTCTTACTGGTTGATTTGTGATTAAGTAACAAACATACACATATCTTCACCAATTTTACACATATATACAAAGCTTCACTCTAAATCCCTTGCGGGATATACAGAGAGAACAGAGCGCCATAAGGCACGATTTCTACACGCCTCACTGGCTTCATTGTCTTTCATAACTCTTTTCATGGACGCGCGTCGATTTTTGAGGCTCCTATCATCACCTTCCTTTAGAACACGTTCTATTTGGACATGGAGTGCATGTCTTTACCGTTCTTGACTGCTACATACATCCGCTTTTGCATTGTATATTAGATTAATCAATCTTGCATCATCCATTCTTTCTACATGTCCGAAACATCGGACCAACTATCCCATTAATAATATGACAAAGATAAGATGCACTGGTGGTTAGTAAATATATTTAATTATTTATGGAATACATGCCTATCGTGTGCCTTACTTATGAAAATCTCAAAAATGTTCTATTTAAAAACCAGGATTTGGAGACGGTACCTTTTTTTTTTAATTTATATTATTTGTCCAATAAATTTAACATATACCTATTTGTAAAGATATTGTCACAGTAATTTAGCCAGATACTAAGCAGAAATAAAAATTCCGGTGTGTACTTCAATCAGTTCCATTTAGATCGCGTACGATCGAAGCCTATCGAGCCGTCAGTTCAGATTGTGTCGTATTGCTTGTTTGACAACTGACGTCCCTCCCACGTGACAAATGAGAAAAAGAGACGTTAAAAAAACCTTAACGATATCTGTTTTAGATGGGTGTGACACACAGAGTCACAGCATTAATTGTCAGATAGCGAAAATAGGAGTCACTAAATTTTTTCATGTCTCTTTCCTAACTACGGTTTTCATGCTACGTTAAAAGCCACGCAGTTCGCTGCATGGTTGGACCGGCTCCTCCGGTAAAATACTACGGCACCTCAGAATATCAACGTGAAGTGGCTAATGCCCCATTTCGTTCGGTGAGAGAGTTATCCGGACGCACAAACCCCCTTCAGGCTCCTTATCCATCCTCCTACCTTAAAGTCCGGTATAACAACCTGTATGTATCTGTTTACAGTCCATGGACGATGGTATTGTAGACACCATTGGTGGCAGTAGTTGCTTACCATCAGGAGCTCGTTCGCCCTATTATTCCTAAAAAAAAGTATTTTAAAATGGTTTTGAGAATTCTCTAAACAGAGATTAGATACAAACGGCATACATAAGGAAATCATAAATATTTTTACTCCGATGAGGTTCAATTAAACCCGCTGATCCCTAATCAGTAGTAATTTTCGCAAATATTTATGATTAGTATAGATTTTTATGGCGACTTAGTTTATTTTGTATTATAATTATTTATTTAAAAAAGTAAAGTCATCTTTATAATTCCATTATGTGGGGTCGGCACAAACAGGTTTTTCTGTCCACAATTCTCTATCATTCGCATCTTCTACACTAACACCCTTGTTTAGTCGTCTTTTATACAATTAATTTATACCTTCTTAAGCAACGAAACGAAAAAGCAATACAATAGGCGTCTACTGACACTCAAATAATATTATTATTAAAATATATGTAAGCAAAAATAGCCATAACCTACTTTCTAATGAAACCAAATTGACACTTTAAAAAAAAACCCTTGTGTAAAACCATATGTTTACCCAATTTCATTGACAATCATAGACAGAAAAGAGTGACGGAGCTGAAAAAATACTCTTACATTGTATAAATTCGAAGAAAATAGCACTCTTTCTAACGCAATCGGATAAAAAGTTACTGTACTTCCAATGTGACACAATTTTTTTGCGACATCACGTGACTCCACGAAATATTTCGCCTTATATATTATTCCATACCAAAATGAAGCCCATCTATTCAGAATAAAGAATACCGTACCTATATATTTTTTTAGTTTCGTGAATCTCTTCCCTGAACTTAGATTGCCGCCCATGAATCAGATATGTGGAGGTATATAAATAAATTAAATATCTTCTGTTAGCCCCAAAATCTTTGTATTTGATAGATTTGTTTTAATCTCGAAAATATTCTTAAAAAACTTTGATCAACGTATCAAATTTCAACAGTTTTTTAAAAACACTAAACAAAAATTCAAATCTAAAACAATCAGTTCAACTTATATTTTAATGAATGCTTAATAAATAAACCAGTGTTCTTAGTACATAAATTCATCACTTCAGCCATACTTAAGACAGCCGTAAACCTTCCCTGAAAAGTATTTTACAGTAGGTAGAGATCGCCTGTGGCCCCGTTTTTTTCTATAAAGTCTTCTCATTGTACAAGTTATTCGCTTGCCCTCTGAAATAATAAATGTTAGATAAAGAATTTAAACGGGAAAGGAAAGGTAACGTCCTCTGAGGATTTGGAAACCAATACACGGTTGTCTACTTAAGGCCTGGCAAAGGCCGAATATTTACTTCAGGCAAACTGTACAGAGATTGACGTGTATATGTACATCTTCACACCCTTATTACCCGGAGTATAGTTAGTGATATTTATGATTTGAATCTCAGAATTAACTTTTCAGGTTTTGTAATAAAAGGTGGAAGAGAAGACGGCCACTATTCAAAAGATTACATCGAATCCGGAAGTAACATGTCATAAACAATTTATGACTTTGGAGTTAAAAAAAGGTCATCAATATTTATCCCACAACTTCCTGAAAATCATTCGTGTGACGCATGAAAGTTTTCTTTTTTCCTTCTCAATTTTCGTATATCCTACGAATAGACGTTTTAAATTATATTTTATAAGCTTTTGTATAACTCGTCATGTGTGTATTTGAATGTTAGAATAACAAATAACATACTGCATGAATGGGCCGGCTCGACTGGTGAAGTAGCACTGTCAAGTCTGAGAGGTCTCTCAGAAGATCGATGTAAAGTGGCTCATGCCGCGCTTCGCTCGGTGAGAGAGGTACCCGGAGGCCCACGCCCCTTCCCCATCCTTCCCTATCCCCTATCCCTTAGAGGTCGGCAACGCAACAGTAACACTATATGTGTTGCTGGTGTCCATGGGCGGCGTTGGTTGCTTACCATCAGGTGACACGCCTGCTCGTTTGCCCTCCTATCACATAAAAAAAAACAAATTTGGAACTAAATTAGAGTCCTCTTAGTGCTGTTAAAATATAAGTACATACATGTCTTTTTTGATCTGAAATGATCAAAAAGCTATTAATATAAAAAAATACTAAAATAAATACTATAGTATTAATTTTAGTATTTCATTAACACTTTTTTAATTTCAAGTGTAATAATAATAATTATAATATAATAATAATTATAATTGTATTTTATAGTTACATACATACATACATAACTTCACGCCAAATCCCTTGCGGGGTAGGCAGAGAGAACAGAGCGCCATAGGGCACGATTCTTACACGCCTCACTCGCTTCGTTGACATTCATGACTCTTTTCATGCACGCGCGTCGGTTTTTGAGGCTCTTAACATCACCTTCCTCCAGAACACGTTCTATTTGGTCATGGAATGTGTGTCTAGGCCGTCCTCGACTCCTACATCCATCCGCTTTTGCATTGTATATCTGCTTAGTCAGTCTTGCATCAACCATTCTTTCTACATGTCCGAACCATCGGAGCATGCCCTTTCTTACTTTTACACCGACACTCTCTTTCAAACCAACTTCCTTCCGTACAACCTTGTTTTCTACGCGGTCAGCGAGAGTCACTCCGCAGATTTTGCGTAGTGCCCTCATTTCCACCGCGTTTATTCTACTTTCATGCACACTCTGCCATACCCAGCTCTCACTTCCATAAGTTAGCGTTGGGATCAGGACTGCATTGTGGATTGCTAGCTGGGCTTTTCTGCTAATGTTTTTTGCGCCCAGGAATCTGCCCAACGCTCCATTTACGCTATTTCCTATCGCCACTCGTCTTTCTACATCCGCGGTGTACCTTCCATCTCTGCTAAAAGCGCATCCAAGATATACAATTTCATTCACCTGTTCCAGCACTACATCATCAACCATTATCCTTGCATCAGTTCTGGATTCCTCCCTTTCAAACACCATAACTTTCGTTTTCTTTGCATTCAACTGCAAGCCTATAATCATGCAATCATCTTTCATAATAGTGACTAGTGTTTGCAGGTCCGACGGCGATTCGGCTAGAAGCACGGCGTCATCTGCGTAAAGCAGGCAGCTCACAACTAGGTCACCCATTCGCATCCCTACATCCATCGATCTCACTCTCTGGAGACAACTGTCCAGGTACAGGATGAACAGTCGAGCGGACAGCACGAAACCCTGTCTGACGCCGATATTGACGTCAAACCAGGGGGACAAGCCGCCGTCAACACGCACACACGCTGTGCAGCCCTCATAAGTGGACTGCAGAGCGCGCAGCAGTGCCCCGCTCACCCCGTAGCCCGGGAGTATGCCCCACAGATCCTTTCGTAACACTCTGTCAAACGCTTTTTCCAGATCCACAAAACCGCAGAAAACCTTCCGGTTAACAGCCAGTTGTTTCTCCACGATGTTGCGGAGAGAAAAAATCTGATCCATGCACCCTCGTCCGCTTCTAAAACCACCCTGAGCCTCCCACAACACTCCATCAGATATCACCCTCATTCTCCTTTCAATAATTTTCCCATACACTTTTGCTGCTAAACTGATCAAACTGATGGCCCTGTAACTGGCGCACTGCATACGTGATCCCTTACCTTTATACAAGGGCACCTTGACAGCGCGCCTCCAGTCCATGGGAACCTTACCCGACCTCCAGCACAGATTGCTCAAGGTCAGGAAAGCGTCCCGGACACAAGTTCCACCGTGTTTGATCATTTCAGCAGACATCATATCAATTCCAGCTGCCTTACCATTTTTCATACTTCGTCTCGAGACATTCAATCTCTTCCATAGTAATGTCCTCATCAGATGTTGGCGAAGCAGTGTCAGCTGTAGGCTCACTCGCGGCGCCCACATCCGGAACATACTCGTACATTTCCCCAAAATACTCACTCCACCTGCCCAATACATCGCTTGGGTTTGCAAGAATGTCACCAGTCTTAGACATAATTTTGTCCATTCCGGATGTTGACGAAGAACCCCGAGACTTTCTAACTTCCCTCCAGAAGAGTTTGTTATTCGCCTCGAAGTTCTCCGTCAACCTCACTTCCTCATTCGCAATTAGTCTTTCACGCTTCTCTTTCACTAAGGCTTTGGTATTCCTGCAGCGGCGGTAGCTCTCATACTTTTTCTCTGTCATACTATCATTCTGATTCGAACTTGAGACATAATCCAACCATACTTTTTTCTTTCTTTCGACGCTGGATTTCACATCCGCGTCCCACCAGGCATCACCTCTCAGAATCTTATGCCTCTTTGCACTACCACATACTTCTTTTGCACTATCCACTATACTATATTTCATTCTTTCCCAGCATTCTTCAACACCTAGGTCAGAAAGACTCGTCTCACTGAGTCTTTTACTGACTAGGTCTACATACATACTCCGTACACTTCCATCTTCTAATTTCTCGCATTTTATCCTTTCAAGCTCTCCGAAATGGGTACGCACTCGCCAGTGTCTCCACTTCTTGAAAAGGCCCACGAAACGGCTTACCACCAGGAAGTGGTCCGTATCAAGAGTGGGGCCTCTGTAGGCTCTTGTATCCCTTAGAGTATTTCGGAGACGACTATCTACCAAAATCAAATCAATCATACTCTTTTGTTCATTCCGTCTCCACGTATACGTGTGAATATCTTTATGACGGAATAATGTGTTAGACACAAGGAGGTTCCGTTCCAGGCATACATCCAATATCGGCTTACCAGCATCATTCACTCTCTTGTCACCATTCGGACCAAGGACAGCCTCCAGGCCATCTTTCTTGGTTCCGACCCATCCATTAAGATCACCACACAGAATTATCCGTTCATTTCCCTCAACCAGATCCAGAATATCCCTAACAGTTTCCCAAAACTCCTCGAGTTCGCGGGGATCTGCGGAGCTGACGGGAGCATAAGCTGCGACCAGGAAAACTCGCGTGATCCCCAGTTTTATACGAACCCAAAGATGTCTCGGGCCTACCAAGTCATAATTTCATAGTTCTTTATTATAAATTAAACACATGACTTTTTTTAAGCTTCCGTCAGCACGTCAGTAAAATTATGGTTCATTTAAAAATAAAATAAAGTATACTGAAATCCTCTCATCATATCATAAATAATATACATTTAAATTTGTTATCTTTTTTATTATAAACCTCTATTGTATTCGACCTCATTATTTTTATAACATGTCAGCAAAAGCTTTCTGATTTACTAACAATATTTCTTGAATAATTGGCTTTTAGCTACTGACATATTGTTGTTATTAAAAAAATACAATACTATGGGGAAAGGTATTTTTTTTTGTATGATCTCTATTTATTATAACAAGAAGTAACTTTCAAAGCGGAATTTACAAGACTTAAGCTATATTTAGAAGTCGCCACCTACGCATTGGTATGAATAAACTTAATGAGAGAAAATTCCAAGGAATGGAAGCTCCAAGCTCCAACAAATGGGTTTTCAGAATTAGTTTTATGTTAAACATATATCTGATCTGATGTATGAAAATATATACTTTTATTTTCCTGCACAATACATACAGCGTCCTCTAGTTTTCCATGCTAAGCAACTAAATTTTTGTGTTATGGAAAATATATATTTAATGGATATTAATATATATATATATATACTTATAACATTAAACACAACTTTTAGGATTATATCGCGTTTATTTATTACTTATTTTTAATTATTTCCCGACGTTTGGAACTCTTTACAGAGATCATTTTCACGAGTGATGAACAAAAAGATGGTAGTTGTTCAAAAGCTATTTTCATTGATACAGAGAGCACCCACTTTTTGGAAATAAAAATCAAAAAGTTGATGTTAAAAATATGATTTTTACTATTGGTAACCCACATCAGACCATAAAACAAAAAAATCAATATTTATTTATAAGTTATAAAGATATAAGAAAAAAAATTGTTTGTAAAGATCCTTTGTTGTATGATTTAATAGGTAACAGTTGTTATTTTTAATTATTAGATAATTATCTTATTTTTCTAAGTTAGTTGAAATCAGAGTATAACTATTATTAAATATTGATTGATTTTAAATTGAAAGGTAAGTATTTGTTAAAAAAATCTACCACTGGGTCACAAACGCAGCCAGTCCTAAGAAAGACCTAGCAAGAAAACTCAGCGGCTGTTCTTCAAAACTGATTATTATTTCATTTTGGACGTAAAACATACTGTTTGTACTAATGGATGTAAATAATATAAGTTTATTACATAGAAAAAAGCACAGAGATACCATAGAAACATTCATATTTATCATTCAATTAATGCATGATAAATTTTTATACATACATAAAAAAATATAAATCACATTGAAATATTAACGGTTTAAATTCAAAAACTATCGCTCGAGACCTTTAAACGCTTACCGTGTAAAGTTTTAGATTTGGCACTTGTTATTATTTACCTCTCAGGTACAGATATTCGTACTCGGGTGAGGATCGAACCCGCCGACCTCGATTCCGCAGTCGATTGTTTTGTTTTCCCGCTACAATAATAATAGGTACGTTAAAAAAAACCTACCTATTAGACAGAATAAGAAATGATAACTATCGCTGTATTAAATTTCGAGTACTAAGTGTATTTGTACTTTTAAGATGTAATAGTGAGGTCGTGGTATTTCGTTGGGCGAGCAGGTACCTCTCTCACCGAACGAAACGCGACATCAGCCACTTTACGTCGATCTTCTGAGAGGTCGTGGTATTTCACCGGTCGAGCCAGGTGAATAGGCCATTCATGCAGCGAACTGCTTGCTCGACTTATTGAGACTCATTGAGGCAAAAACAAACAGATGTTGTAGATCGAAACATATTGTATGTTTACGCACAGTTTGAAAACTACAGATTCTATTGGAGTCCGAAAATGATACCCAGATATCATTAAGCAAATAGTGTCATCTCGTTGGTCAAGAGAATGAGCGTATCGCTTTTGTATCAAGAAGTCTCAGAAACAAATCCTGGCTCACACTTATGATTATTTGGGATTCATTCCGGTAGTTAAGTATCGATGACTGATACACAAAGTCAAAGTAGCTTTCTTTTCATAGGTCTTCACAGACACTTTAAAATAGTTAACAAATACAAAATTTTACATACATACATAACTTCACGCCAAATTTCTTGCGGGGTAGGCAGAGAGAACGGACGCCATAAGACAGGATTCTTACACACCTCACTCGCTTCGTTGACTTTCATAAATCCTTTCATGCATGCGCGTCGATTTTTGAGGCTCCTAACATCACCTTCCTCCAGAACACGTTCTATTTGGTCATGGAATGTGTTAATAATATTAATATTGCTTTTGAAAATATAGCAGAAAGCTCGTGCATTAAAGGCAGGCAGATTACTCGACCATCCAAGCTATGATCCATCTAAATTAAAATAAACGTCCTACTTCCAGGTTAACGAGTCAAATTATATGCAATTATATTTGTCGATTATAATTGACGCGACATCTTTTATATAGAGTTGTCTGTTTAGTGGACAGTAACAAAATTTATATGTAACATATATTAAATAAATAATAGTTTAAAAAACTAAAAAACACGCTTTTTATAGAAAACCGAACTAAAAAATAGAAAATAAGTTTTATTAAAATTAAATTAAGAATAGTGTTGAAAATTTTAATAAATATAGATTAATAATAGTGTGAATAAAAAAAAAAATTAAAAAACGCTTGGGGTGCATGGTGTCAATAGTTATAAATATTTTGTTGACAGATATGAGTAGAGTGATTACCATTTTGATAAGATCTTAAAAAGAACCCCACGCTTTTTTTTTTATTCACGCTATTATTAATCTATATTTATTGAAATTTTCAACACTATTCTTAATTTAATTTTATTAAAACTTATTTTCTATTTTTTAGTTCGGTTTTCTATAAAGAGCGTGTTTTTTTAGTTTTTTAAACTATTATTTATTTTATATTTTTTAGTTCGGTTTTCTATAGTTTTATCAAATTAGTGTATTGTCATCGGTCCTCGATAAATCTACAAAGTTTGAACGAAATCTAGCCGTTCAAAGTGGGTCAAAATCGCGCCCAAAGAAGTCGGTTACAAACATACATGAAGCAAATAAAAAGCTAATAAAAATAAGATCAAACCAAATTTAAAAATATAAAAATAGGTAACTACCAGAAAAAGATTACAGAAAGGGACACTTCAAATGTATGACGACATTTAGGTATAGAAAATTAATTCACTGTATCAAGGCATAGTTGCTGCTACTTATACCTTCCCATTTTAAAAGTGTGAAGTAGCAGACAAATAAGTATATACATATATGGAAGCGAATATCTATCAGTTTCCATTATACTACTCCTCGCGTATCACATAAATATCATGTTTTAATCTGTAAACAGAACAAGAAAGAACGTTGTCGTACAATAAAGGAGGCTTAATTTGCAGGTTCTGTTTTCTTGTCACGTTTTTTTCCGCCATTAAACGTCTCTCCGACGAATGACTTGGAACATAACAACATTGACACAGTTGTACACAAAACACAAAAAACTGTCTTTATATAAAATTCTTCTGTACGTATGTAGACAGAGAACTCCTCCTAAATGGCTGGACTGATTTGAATGATTTTTCCTGTGTATGTTCAAATGAATTCGAGGAAGATTTAGATTTACAAATACTAAAATTATATGCGTATGTACATGTTATGATTACGATAATCATTTGTCATGATAGTCTGGAAGTCAGTCATCACCTCGCTGCTGAATCAACAAGTCTCTGGTGCCATCTTGCATTAATCTAGCTTACAGCTATGTCTCTTGGAACAAATTTAAGAATACATTTGTGTAATTTGGGAAGTACAGCAATAGGTTCCACCATATATTTCATTTGGAACGTACAAGTCCGGATGGTCGAAGCATAATTGTCGCTTTAAATTCTAGTGGTGATGTGTGTGATGAAAACAAAAGTTATTGTTTTTGAAAGGGAGGAATCCAGTACGGACGCAAAGAATATGATGTAGTGAATAGTTTATGATAAAGTGCTGGAACAGTTTTTTTATGGGAAAGGAGAGCTAGCGAGCAAGTGCGTCACCTGATGATAAGCAACCTGCGCCGCCCATGGACAGCAGTAACACAAATAGTGTTACCGGTGCCTTGCCGACCTTTAAGGCAGTAGGATAGGAAGGGATGGGGAAGGGAAGTGGGCCTCTGAGTACCTATCTCACCAAACGAAACGCGGCATAAGCCATTTTTCGTCGATCTTCTGAGAGGTCGTTGTAGTTCACCGATCGAGCCGGCCCATTCATGCAGTGAACTGATTGGCTCTACCACTGTTGTTGAGGCGTATGAAATTGTTTACCTACTGGTAAAACTCGAATGTAGAAAGAAGAATAGCGCTGGGAAACAACTTGAATGGAACTATGGGCAGATTCCTGATTCCGCAAAGAAAGTTAGCACAAAAGGCCAGCTAGAAGGATAAACCGTCAAAAACAAGGTTGTAAGTATGGAATTTGGAAAGAACCTTTGATTCCGTCTAAACTCGGGCAGTGCTGCAGCCCTCCAGAGATGCCAAATTGACTTTAGGTATATCGAAGTTTTGCTGTGTTTGGATAGAAACACCACTATGTCAGTTAGAATCGGGTTTGGCAGCACAAATTCAATTCTATTGAAGAAAGGTGTCAGAAAATGGGACATTGTGTCCCCAAAGCTGTTAACTGCTGCATTGGAAGACATAGGTATTCAAATTTTCGAATTGGTCCAGGCTGGGCATCAAAATCAATGGCGAATACATCACTCACTTTTGATTTGCTGATGATATTATGGTCATGCCAGAGTCACTGGAAAACCAATGTTGAACATTTGTCTTCCAGTGACACTCTTAGCAGATTTTCTCAACAAGTAGTGTCTAATGCCCATGTTATTTAAGCACCAGTTACTGTTGGCGTTGCGATACTTGAAGTTGTCGACCACTATGTTTACCTAGGACAAACAGTCCAACTATGTAGAACCAACTTCGAGTAAGAGGTAAACCGACGAATGATTTAACTCCTATGGGCAGCGTTCTGGAAGGTAAGTGAAATCTCGTAGTCCTTAGTGCCTTACAAGAGCTCCCAGTGCCTTAAGTCTAAAGACTGTGGCCAATGTGTGTTACTAGTGATGACATAGGGAACTAAGGCGTAGTTTTTAAGTGTTGGCCTCATAACATGAATCTTTTAGACAAAATCCGCAAAACAGAGACACGCAAAAGATCTGTCGGACCGACATAGCCCAAAAATTAGCACGCTCGTTTACCGTTGAGGTAGAAAGTTTCTGGAGTGGTGACCACAAACTAGTCGACGCGGAGTTGGCCGTGCCTCCACTAGATGGACCGACGTACTGGCAAGAACCGCGGAATGCCAATGAATGCAAGTGGCATAGGATAGTCAAGTGTGGCGTTCTGTCGGGGAATCCTACGTCCAGCAGTGGAACTCAAAGGGATAATGATGATGATTATGATGTTCGGTGAACATTGAAAACCTCTCCCCTTTTCGAATTCGGTAAAAAAAATGTTTTTTTTCCCTTTTTGTATAATGAGGATATGTTTTCAATATTCTAATAATAATAACAGATTTTGTCGCATTAGGTGATATTATTTTTTCGCAAATGTAAATCTTCTATCAATATTCTATCTGGAAATTAATAAGTATTCTATGAGCACACGCACGTTTAAGGATTTTTTTTTTTCAATATACCCTCTTAACTTGAGGCTCGACCCGAGAAAAGTGTCATTTACCCAAACGTTATCTTCAAGTTCCAATGTCCAAATTCGTTTTATTTTGTTACAAGTGAAATATACTTAGTTACCGTCAAGAAACTGAGAGAGTCTCGAAATTAAAATGACAGTTCTTTTTTCGCTTCATCTACTTTTTATGTTACATGGATATTTATATAGTATATATTATATATTTGTATAGGATATTAATTAGTTACATGGATATATATAATTTATCAACATAAATATATTTTTATGGCATAGGATGGCAAACGTAAAAGCAGGTCACCTGGTTGAAAGTGCCTAGCGTGTTACAGTTACATTGCCGGCTATAAGAGCGTAAGATGGATGGGAAAGCAGGGGCATAGGGAATGGGGGGTGGGCGTCCAGATGCCTCTCTTACAAACGACGATACGAAATACGGTGGAGTCATTTTACATCGATATCCTGAAAAGTCCTGGTATTTCACCGGTCGACCTGGCCCTAAGTTACACCAACTTTATTCTGATTTGCGCCTATATTGATATGCCTATATTTGTTAATCCAAATTTTTGATGCCAAAATACATGAAAAAAATTAATTAACTACTGACTATATAATATTTTATTATAAATATCATAATCATATATTATTATAATACAAACTGCCACTAATTGCAATTTTAGGTTTTTTTTTCATACTGATATATAAAAAACACTAACTATATTATTGCATTTAAAAGTATTTAAAAATATTTAAAAAATCACTTGATATATCCAGTGTACTTGAAATAAATAAGAGTTTTATAGGTGTTAAATCCAATGCGCCTATTCTTAATAATGTGTCATTTTAGTTAAATACTACTAAAACAAATAACCAAAGTACGTCATTACACCAAATCAATTCTACCAACATTAATGTCTACATCAGCAACTAAATAATTCCATTAAGCACACAGACAGGGAAAATTATGCAGAATCACCCGAACTCTGTTTCGAAGCGCTAATAATACCGGTGTGAAACGGACGAGTAGCAAAAATGTCCTCGGGCGATTCTCTTAAAACTTCCCCGACGCTCACAATTTTCCTTTGGAACACCATTAAAAATCACTCAACCGTAACTTTGTAAAAAAATTTATGCAACAGTGGAAACATTTCTCTGATATTGTGTAGCATATCAAGAACTACCTTCTACTGCTTCGTCTGCGATTTTTAGTTTATATTACTTTCGGCTCCTACCAAAATAAACATGCAACATATTTTATATTAAACCAAATTTATACCTTTATATACCTACATATTACTTACTGTATATTGTTCCTTTGCTGTAAATACTTAGTGTCTTCCAATGACCTTGTTTAAGTAAAATCTCTTTTCCTTAATTCAAACTTCATACGCAAATATGAATTGTCGCCTAGGAGCTGAATAATATCTTTTGCCTTAATATTTAGATTTTCATCATATCCACACTAAATTTCATCTTAATCAGTCCAGCTTTATAAGATGATAATTGTTAATATAACGTTTATATTATTAACAAAACATAACTTTCCGGCCTGTTTCTACCCGAAGGTACCGTAGCGGCGGTTAAGCCACGACTCGCTGATCGTGACGCAATTAAATAAGTGGCGGAACCTACATTGGGCACAGAGTTGTCCATTATCCATTATATATTTATCACACATAAGTTCCGAAAAGAATCCTGAGAAATAGTGTGAGCCGGTAATCGATCTCATGACTTCCGAATCAGAAGCGGCGAGCTTGAGCACCGGAACCAAAACTGTTATAATATTGTTAGGAATTGACGACATGTAGGTCAATCTAAGTGATTTTAAGTATAGCAGATAATATAATATAATAAACATTTTATGTCAGAACAGCATCACCAAAAGATTATTAGATATCGTTTTAACCATAGCTAAAAAAATTACGTGGAGTCCCTCCGCGCTACTGAAGTGGAACTTTTTAACAGACGTACATTTATAACACGCTTAATTTATAAAGAACACAATTTACTTACATTCCACAGACGGTAGTTTTACCAATACACGGTAAAACTACTGACTGTGCAATGGAGATTGGCGGGTTCGATCCCCACTCGAGTATAATTCTTAATATAGGTCTGGGTAGGATTTGGTGACTACTTTATTTAGGAGGATCTGCCATATTCGACGTCGCATTGTTCTTTGATTTAGGTACTCCCCCAAGCACAAGCCCATTCGATGCCCATATTGTAAAATGCATTAAAATACTTATAGCATTCGATTTAGAATGACGTCCCATTTTCAAGTTACTATCGAAAAGCCCTTTCATTTGATACCCATATTGTAAAAAAAGCATTAAAATAAATTTGAATGAGAGGCGGTGGAGTTTCACCGGTCGAGCCGGCCCATTCATGCAGCGGACTGCTTGGCTCTACGACTATTAACAATATTATCCAAACTTAGCGTGTATAAAAACTTTAAAATTGAGTTCAAAGATTCAATACATAATAAATTATAATATATTTATTACACACATAATATATACATACTTAGATACTTACATACATACATTGCAAAATAGCAAATATCGATTTAATTATCTTTACTAACAAATATACGTCTAGCATGTTCGGTAGCCGCTTCGTAACTACTTGTTGTGGTAAAAAAAAATTAGAGATTTCCATAAAAATTACTAGTACAGATAGCACAAAAAGAATTAATTAGAAAGAAATTGCAATAAGGTAAAAATAATTAAGACAAATCAAAATTTAGTTAATATAATGAAATTAAATACAAAGAAATAAAAAAGCCCTTATTTTACCAGCTACATAATGCATTTTAATAACTATACTAGTTGTTGCTCGCTACTTCATCTGCGTGGACGCCATAAAATATTCAATGTATAGTTTCAACTTTCCTACAATTTTATTACATGTATAGATTGCACATTAGAAAGAAATTATTTATTTTACCCATTTTGTTTTTTATACTTCTTAAACATATTTGTAATCTAATTGTACTTTTGTACATGCACACTAATGGTTGCAATAAGGTTAAAATAATAAAGACAAATTAAAATTTAGCTTATATAATTGAATTAAATACAGTAATAAATACAGAAATAAAAAAGCCATTATTTTACCTGCTACCTATTGCATTTTAATACCTATATTATTTATTAACTAATTACTAAATGTTTACTAAACATGTTTTACAATTCTAATACTGAATTAGTTGACTTACTCCTGTGTTATGGATACTTTTTATTAAGGTTCCCAAGGTTGGCTTTTCAGTTATAGCGACGTCAAACTAATTATTATTTGTTATTATTATTATATAACATTCAAAGAAATGCCTTATTGTATATTTGTATTTTTTGGTTTGTTTTTTTTAAGTAGCATATAAATTTAAAAATTAAAAACAATATTTTTTTATGCAGTTAGTACTTTTGAGACACAGTGCGATAAAAAAAGTGCCGCTACTAGCTACTAGATGTCTATGTACAGTTTTTAATCACGCTATGGAAATTCTCTTCCTTGGTTTATATAAGCCGATTTATGTTCTAGTGTTTTATATTACCTATAATACCCGCGAGGGGGCGTTAAAAGTGTTAAACGCTTTTGCAAGAGACATTAGGAGTTCTACTTCAAAAAAAAAGTCAGTGGTTGTAAACGTTGACGTCGACTCCTCTTGACAGTCACCATAATCGCACAAGAACACGTGACTTTGAGCAACTGCACGTGACTTGCGGTATATTCACATCCTATATCTTTTTCCCTCCACTCATTATTAAAATAGTAAAATGCTCTTTGGTAAGCTGCCTTCAAAAGAGGTGTATCCAAATATACATTTAAATTATATGATATTTTTTATGTTTTAATTCGTCGTTTTTTGATAGAGGATATCCAAAAAGGATATAGATAGACTGGATAAGAGTTGGATATTAAGGGAGAAAGTATGTTATAGTTAAACTTATATAAATGATTGTATCTATCTGTAAGTTCTAGAATGTTAGACACATATTTGAGTCGGTGTTTTATAACCTATAAAGGTTTGTAATCAGCAACAAAATAGTTGATTACTTGAACCATAAACTCGAATGTTTCAAAATGTTTGGAAGTGGACTGTCGTAAATTTGAACTCAACGTTTCGTTTGATGCTATAACTTCGGATATTCATTGATATTCCCTTGTAATATAGCATTAGTGTGAATTTTCTTTAATGTGTTATAAACTACGTTGGATTTTTTTAATAAGATAGCGGGCAATATTGCTGACGTGTCATCTGATGTTTTTTTTATGGGAAAGCAACCAACGGCGCCCATGGACAACAGCCACACATATAGTGTTACTGTTGCGTTGCCGACCTTTAAGGGATAGGGGATAGGAAAGGATGGGGAAGGGGGATGGGCTGTGGCTATGTTGTCTCACCGAACAAAACGCGGCATGAGCCACTTTACGTCGATCTTCTGAGAGGTCGTGGTATTTCACCGGTCGAGCCAGCCCATTCATGCAGCGAATTGCTTGGCTCTACCACTGTTGATTAGCATATAACGCCGCTCATGGCCACGTGTAAAACAGTGTTACAGTTGCGTTGCAGACCTCTAAAATTGCATAGGGAAGAGGTTGGAAGTGGAAATTGGCGGAGCTCCGAATACCACTCTAGCCGAGCAAGACGCATGAGCCACTTTAAGCTGTTTTTATCGGAGGTCATAGTTTTTCACTAGTCGAGCCGGCCCATTCATGAAGCATGACTATTTTGGATAAGAGACATTTTTTTTTCAAAATGAAATACTCTCAAATGCACACATCCTTTCCTCGTTCAAAAGTCAGTGTTAAAAAATTTGTAGTTTTGGTTTATGTCGACTCCTGAAAACCTACTACGACCCCAAGGGGTCAGCATCGACTACTTTTAGAATCTCTGATATAAACAAGGCATTTTTGTCTTTATGTACATCTTCATGTTATATGCCGATACAAGTGCAAATAAAAAAGGCATTATTTAATGAGGTTTTCAAAATTAAAAACTAAGTTGTATATTACTTTGGCGTTATTCATGTATAAGTAAATTCTACTCATAATTTAAGAATTTTGGAATTCTCATAATCTACTTCTACTTTTTAGACGCAAAATTTATGTCCGGTATGATACTGTTTATAAAATAAATATACTATTAAACAAAGGGAATTTAAATTTTATTTTATAAACAACGATCATGGGACAGGTATCTAGCTTAATAAAGATTAAGCTAGATACCTGTCGCATGATCCTTTTAATAATCTATTCTAAAATAATATCATTTACCCTAAAAGCTTTTGTTTGATATTGCCTAAGTACATTGATAATGGGCGGACGGGTGAAGGGAACCGGAGCCCCGGGTCGGTGCTAAATCGAAGTGTCTGAAACAGAACCGTTGTTTTACTTGAACATTAAAGGTTTAAAATATTTTTTTTTAAATTTAAACTCTCTTTGTTTGTTTATAAAAGTTTAGCAAAGGTACTTAAATAAAAAAAAATGTAGGTAAATAAATTTGATATGAAGATTTTGAGAAATATGGTTCTTGTTGTAAATTTAATGGACATAGAAATAATCAAATATATTTATAAATTTTATGTAGATTACGTCTATGCTACGGATATTAAAATCATGAAAAACAGTCATTGACTGTTTGAAAGAAAAATTTTATCTTCCGATATAATTTTCAGAACATTGAGAAAATTTTGCAGTTATAATAACTCGGTCAACAAAAAATTTAATGTCGCTTAAAAAAGCTGTGAATCGGATATTATTAAGCTATTTCTCCAGAAGATGAGAAGATACAGTAGTTTTGTTAGTATACGTCATTGAAATTTTTGTCTGTGTGGACTATTTAAAAAAATGTTGACATTAATCACAAAAATCAACATTTGTTTAAAATAGTCCACAGAGACAAAAATATCAGTGACGTATACGACAAAACTACTGTCTTTTGTACAACAAAACAAATTAAAACAAATATTAAAAGTCCACTGTTAGATGATATCTATATATCTGTAGAAATAACTTCACTAAATGCGTGAATTAATGTTTTATAAAATTATATAACATTAAACAGTCTCGGCGATCCAATGTTCGAGCTCTTTGCATCTGATTCAGAAGTCGTGAGTTCGATCCCGGACTCACACCAATGATTTCTAGGAATTCTTTTCGTGAGTTATGTGTATAAGATTTCGATGACTAACAACTTTGTGCCCGACATATTTCCATTTGTGTCGTCACATAGTCGGCAAGTAGAGGCTTTAAATATTACTGTCTACACCTTCGAGTGGAAAGAGGCGTGAGGTTATGTTTATGTAGTATTACAATTCAAAGAAATAATCGAGGCTATCGACAATAAAACAAATATTAAAAAGATATTGTAATATGTGTATATGACGGGATCCAACCCATTCTGTGTTTGCACAAAATTGTCAGGGTATACATATTGAGAACTACTGAGTAGGTATTGATTTAATATCTGACTGAAAGGGAGTGGTAGCAGTACCGTCGCATGTTGGCAAAGCAAACTCAAAGGTACGTGAGGTACATAAACTTATAGATCAAACCCACTGAACTGCCACTGAGACATATTGGTCACGTACATTCGGGATCTGCTTTTATTATCCCCCATTTTCTCACTTTTAATTTTCAACTAGACTGCAGTCGATAAACTGAATAAATGCATTATTTGACTAAACGAATTATTCTAAAATAAGTGTATAAATAATTGAACGTATCTAGGGTTAATTCTTAGATAAATCATTGCTTTAAAATTAATAAAAAAAGCTTGCTAAGCTTCTAATCGACGATTCTAGCTGATTGATAGGAATGATGATGGATTGGTCGTCATAAAAACATATATGAAGATTATAAGTGATATTAAAAAAAAAAATAGAGTTGGTTGAATTGTAAATTTTGCTCGCAACAACTACTAAATTAAGAAAATCATAAAAACATTTTTAAGGTTTTCTTTTTTGAAATTTAAGGCGCCCGTTTAAATGTTAGTCGTATATAACGAAAGTAATTTTTTTCACGAGTTTTAGTGATATTAATGAGTTGTGAACTTCAATAGAAGTTAGTTCATTTATATGGCTTTCAGTTTATTAAATATATTATCACTTGTAACAAGTCCGTTTATTAAATGGGTGATATTTTTAGGGAACTGTAATTGTTATTATTAAGTACTTAGCTAAAAGAGTTTGGTAATACTTGTTAAGTATTTATAGTTTTGCTATTATCATGGGTAGACAATAACACTGCAGCCCGAATGAAGACCAATCGTAGTCTTGAAAGTGTTGCAGAAAAAAAATCATTTTTACAGTATTGTGTCGTAACTCCTAACCGTTTAAGAGTTCCGTAGCTTCATCATCAGCACAGCAGTATCAGATATAGATTTAAGCTTATCTCCCAAGCAACACGTTAGTCCTATACACCACTAAACAGTTTCCATCGACTAACTGCGGTACTGTCTCCAAACTCCTAACCATTAAGGAGTTCTGTGGCTTCTTCATCAGCTCAGCAGCATCAGACGTATATTCAAGTATACCTCACAAGCAACACGTTAGTTAGTTATACTACAAAGTAGTTTCTATCGAAAAATTGCAGTGCTGTCTTCAAACTCCTAACCGTTTAGGTGTTCGGTGCCTTCTTCATCAGCACAGCAGCATCAGATGTTGACACCATAAAGGATATCCCTAAGATATATATACATACAGACGAATTAAGAACCTCCTCCTTTTTTCGAAGCCGGCTAAAAATATCCTCTATTTTATTCTTAACTTAAATTTAAAAAGGCAGTAGAACCGTTTAAACGTAAAAATACTACTATAGTCGCATATGATTTCTCTCGGTAACATGTAGGATGTTGATTTTAATTTTGTTGGGTCTTAATTGTGATGGTCAAGTAGCTGGATATTTCAGTAGTGATAATAATAATTATTGTTATTTATTTCAAATGGTATGAATATTTACACATGAGTTTCTTGCCTGATTCTTCTCAAGATAGCCCCTACACTTGGAATCGGGCTGCTTGTGGGGATTGCGTCTGTGTATTTTGTTTCACGGAGTCACTTTCGTCGAGTGCTCGTGTTTGGTATTTCATTCTAAATAGTATATTTAATCTATACTTTATTTTTAAATTTCTCTGAAGACTTATGAAAATAAAGCTTCTTTGACTATTGTTTACTTAACTGCGGAATAGAGATTTTTGTTTATAAGTGATTGATGTTAACCTTTTGATTCAGACGCGTTTTTTGTCATTTCTCGTTTAATCTTGAGCATCCCACTTTAGAATCATGATGTCGTGGGTTTTTATCCTGGCCCAAATTAAACCAATGACTTTTTGGATTTTTATGTTTGCTAGTTAACAATGACTGACAATTATAATAATAACAATATTATACATACAATAATATATAAATTTATAACAATATTAGACCTGTAAGTGTAGACCGACTGTCTACACTTATAGGTAACAAAAGCGTGAAGTTATAAGAAAGCGAATTAACGGTATAAACAGATTGTAATTTATATTAACGATTATTACTTTACAATTTCACAGTTTCAGACCGAACACTGTATATAAATATTTATTTACTGCTTTGGTGTATTTCGAACACGTTATTATAATATAAATTTATTTAATAAGCGGAAACAATTTATGGTTTGATCAAAAAGTAGCTGATTCGGGAAAATTCGTTTCGCAGTATTATTATCTTTTAATTAAATCTATAAACTTCGTGGTTTTTATCTATTATAGTATACATGAATGTCGACATTCGGACAGGTGGAAAGATTAAATGATGCTTGATTTACGAAGTGCAACATATTCTCCATATAAGAGTGTAGGATGGTCACAACACACTTTTTATGACCAAATTATTAGAATAAATAGTGGTAAAGCCACGCATTGCGCGATCATAAAAGAGCCATAATAGATTTTGTATGGGATAGGAGGGGAAACAAGCAGGTGTGTCACCTGATGGTAGTTGATGGAAGTTGCGTTGCCGACCTTTAAGGGATAGGGGATAGGGAAGGATGGGGAAGGGGGGTGGGCCTCCGGGTACCTCTCTCACCGAACGAAACGCGGCATGGGCCATTGTACGTCGATCTTCAGAGAGGTCGTGGTATTTCACCGGTCGAGCCACCCCATTAATGCAGCGAACTGCTTAGCTCTACCAATGATATGCTTTCTTTCTTTTCTTGGTGGTGAAATGGCATGACCTCTGCGATAATCCTCGTAAAGCAGCTGAATGTTCTGTTCTGTAAGAGAGGTTCCGGATATCTTCCTCCTATACCCCTTTCGTTCCACTGTAGACCCCTGCTCCTCATTTTAGCTTAAAGCCCACCGACGCAACCTTAACACTATCTGCGCCGCAGGTGCCCATGGGCGTCGTTATCGCTTACTATATGTCCCGCTTAGTTATTAGCTCCCTATTCTATAAAACTCTGTTTTCTTTATTTTTAATGAATTTCCGAACGGAATTCTCTTGGAAATTACAATAATACACATATTGCCACATCTTGCGTAATTTAGAAGCAATTTTCACAGACAAATGAATGTGAATGAGAACAGATGTAACTATCTTTGTGGTTATTGCTAGTTTATTCTATAAGAATGCCAGTTACGGGTCCGATATTTCTCTATTGCTAGAGCATAAAAATGTCATCCAAAAGAATATCTGGGAATATTTATCTTTAATACGTTCCTTGATGAATAGAGAAATAAGAGGAGTTATCAACTCATATGAAATTTATGTTTATATATATATATTTCTCAAAATAAAATTAAAATGATGTCATTTTTAAACACTATTCACTTTGTACTTTGGTATTAACTCTCATCAAAATAATTTACTTCACATTCGTACATTTCTAGAACTTTTTTAATTACATATTTAGCTATGTATTTCAAATATTTATAATTGCCAAAACTATAAGAACATAATCTTACCTTATACTAAAAGTAATCTACATGGCTGACTGAATTATGAGTTATATTATTGAGGTGCAAACCAAATTAGTAATAAAAAATAGTCTTAAATCTAAAAGAAAATTATATATAGATACAAATATTAAGACAATGGTGATGAAGTCTGAAACCGTTTGTCATATAATACATATAACGTAAATCTTTATAATAACAGCTAATACATGTGAATATTGAGGAAGCTTCCGAGAAGCCACAATCTCAAATTAAATCTCCGCCGGCGGGTCGAGACGCGAGAGTACTACACTCCGTTGTAAAATATGTGCACAATAGTATTTTTTTCAACACTTTTATTGAATATCATATAAACCTTTGCCATTTCTTTTATATTAGAGTTATAATATAGTTGTCTGTGGTAAAGCCACGCAGTTTGCTGCATGAAATTGCTGGTCGATCGGTGAAATGCCACGACGTAAAGTAGCTTATTCCGCGCTTCGTTCAATAAGAGAAGTTACTAAGAAAAAACTGGGTGGTGTTTCCCTCTAGTATTTACCATTTACTTATTCCACTCCCCAACCCCGTCCCTTTTTATTAGCTTTTTATTAGCTTCACCTGTATGTATGTTTGTATGTTTGTATGTTTGTATGTTTGTAGGTTTGTTTGTAACCGACTTCTTTTTTAGTTTCCGCTGATTGCCACTAGATGGTGCGATTTGTGAACTATGAAAGTTCTAGACTAGAAAACCGAACTAAAAAATAGAAAATAAATTTTAATGAATTTAAATTAAGAAAATAGTGTTAAAAATTTCAATGAATATAAATTAAAAAAAGCGTGGGGTGCTTTTTAAGATATTATCGAAATGATAATCACTCTACTCATATCTGTCAATAAAATATTTATAACTATTGACACCATGCACCCCACGCTTTTTTGAGCGATAGATGGTGCGATTTGTGAACTTTCATAGTTCACAAATCGCACCATCTAGTGGCAATCAGCGGAAAGTTTACGTTATCAACTTGAAACGAGTTCCTTATATAAGTCACAGATGGCGCTATTCCTCAAATTCGAACCTAAGAAACGCGCTGTCATACAAAACCGAACTAAAAAATTTAAAATAAATAATAGTTTAAAAAAACTAAAAAACACGCTTTTTATTGAAAACCGAACTAAAAAATAGAAAAATAAAAAAAAAATACTTTATTTTAAAAAAAGCGTGGGGTGCATGGTGTCAATAGTTATAAATATTTAATATCTTAAAAAGCACCCCACGCTTTTTTTAAAATAAAGTATTTTTTTTTTATTTTTCTATTTTTTAGTTCGGTTTTCAATAAAAAGCGTGTTTTTTAGTTTTTTTAAACTATTATTTATTAATTACTAAAGGCGTGCAACGCAACTATCACACTATCTTTGTGTCGTACTACCCCCAAGTGACCCCATAAAAACATAGGTATTATAAAGCTTCGCAATAAAAACATAAAATAAAATGGATAAAATGTTAATCATCTATCTTTTTACTGTCTACTGGGACACTAACACGTTATCGTCGAAAATGTGAATATGTTTCATAAAATATTTCTCAACCAAATCACGGACAAAGTAAAGCAATACGATTCTGGCTGGAACTCTATGAATAAAATTATCATTTTGCAGAATTGATTCTGGAATACAGTAAAATATACGTTCCATACTCGCTGGTTATGAGTATCTTTCCATTCGAATGCTGTATTTTTTTTATTATATGTAATTTGGCTGTGGCTTTTCCAATTAATTTGTTGATAATATTATTATGTGATTTTGTGTTAAATGGTATACATGTGTTTAAGTAGAATTAAGGTTTATTAATTTCTTCTTCATGTACAAAGTTGGTACAAGATGTGGACTTAATGCCATAAGGCATTCTCTGCCAGTCGACCTTTGGGTTCAACCGAAAAACTGAAGGGTTGCGAGAAAAAAGTATAAATAAACAATCACATTATACATTTACATACACAGATAATAGTCAAGATATATACAATAATAAATACAACAAATACATAACTAGAAATATTACATATTAGTACATGAAGTAAATATATGAAATAATCCAACCATACTATTACATATTTGAGTAACTAGGTTTCACTAGGTTTTATTTTAAGCTGATTAAAAAAAAATTACCTACTACTTATTACTACTATTCATTACTATAAAATAACATTTTTTTTACACCTTCACGTCTATTACTACCCAAAATTTAACGTCACAAGTTTATTACGGAAGTTATTGCTATGCACTGGGCACAAAATTATCATTTATCGATATTTATTTACCACATTAACTTCAAAGAAATTGTGGGCTTGGATTCGATGCCACGACTTCTTGATCCGGAAGCGGGATGCTTGACTTCCAGGCGAAAAAAAGTAATAGAAAATATGCGTAATTTTAGCTAAATAAAACTTTACCTTCAATCACATATCAAACAAACACTGATAATAGTTTGATATTATGAACTGTTTTATGAACTTCGAATCGATAACTTTTTCTTGCTTTCGATGTAGTGAAAGCAAGAAAAAGTTACACCGAACTTCGTTCTTCGTAGCAGGAAGCCTACACATAATAGATTTCCTAGGAAAAAGAATTACCTCAGAAATTCATACTCTAAAATGTATACTACAGGTGGTATTTTCTAGATAATGTGAGGAGGTATACTTTGGAAAAATGGTAAATACTTCAAAAATTGGTATAATTTTAACATATTATTGATTTTAGTCAAGGTTTAGTGGCACGCAGTTTGCTGCACGAACACGACGGCTCGATGAAATATCTCAACACTTCATAAAACCGACGTAATGAGGCTCTTGATGTATCTTGTTCGGTAAAAGAGGTGTACGGATATTTATCCATTCAAGGAACCGCCAAGCCCTTCATATATTTTTTATACAGAAAAGGTCTCATAGAATTGTATACGCGTAAACAAAAAAAAATCCAAGTTTAATAAAAACAAAAACAATGTCACTACCAATATGTTTAATATTCTGTTCGCGCAAAACTTTTTCTATTAGAAAATTTCAAGCATCAACTCGAGTAGAACAGTTCCCGATAAATGGTGATAGATGAGTTTGTCTTTATAAAGAATACTTCGGAAATATGCTTCCATGTACAAAGAAGTTTTTATTCAGTATATATTACATAAGCTGTAGTTTGGGTAGCAGATTCCACCAGAATTGCCGCTACGGAGACCTCCGCTATAAAAGAACCACTTCTTTTTATTTTATAAAGACTGAAAAAAAAAACATTTTAAATTTCATTAGAACTTTTTTAATTACTCCACAGTAATGAAAAAAATATATAATAAAACTTAACGTAACGAATCTTTAAATATCTCACTGTAGAATGGATCTTTACTTAAAATTATTCGTGGTTTGCAAGATTTGCAAGTATCATCAGATATTGATCTATATATAAAAGTTATATTATGTGTTGCTGGTGTCCATGGGCGGCGTTCGTTGCTTACCATCAGGTGACACGGCTGCCCGTTTGCCCTCCTCGCCCATAAAAAAATATATTAAAGTAAACGACGATATTTAGATATATTTTGTTAGGAGACTCAAAAATCGACGCGCGTGCATGAAAAGAGTTATGAAAGTCAACGAAGCAAGTGAGGTGTGTAAGAATCAAACTGTATGACGCTCTGCCCTCTCTGACTACCCCGCAAAGGATTGTGCTTTGCGGAGAGTTACGTAAGTTACGTAACTAAATAAGTAGTTTTATTTTCACCATTAACTATTGACTAAACAAAGACTCTTTCAAATTAAGGCACATTACTATATATTCTAGTTTAGGTCCTGAACTAACTTGTTTTACGGATCGTGTAAGGTGGTTTAATAAAATAATACAATATTTTTTTTACAATTTTAAATAGATTTATTTTTAGAGTGATTTGAATCTAAATTACGCTCTCCTGTAAACCTATGGTTTTGACATGTCTTTATCTACGTAGGGACCGTAGAAATATTCTCACTAAAAGATTTTTCGAAAATTAGAATTGTAACGCATTTTAAAACAAGTTTAATGTAACATTTGCTTCATTAATAAATCATTGTATAAACTATAGTAAAATAAACATGGCTGAAACTAATTAGTTTGGAAAATTCACATGGGACCAAACAGTAATATGGGCCGAAGCACAGTTTGATGTCGCGCTCACAAAATTAGGGAACTTTAGGGACAAAGTCCGTAACAAGTTAATTTAAACTGTTCAAATAATTTGCACACAAGCGCGACACTAATTTAATTATGTTTGAGGTATGTAAACGAGGTGTTGCCCACACGATCCACATATACTCGTACCTACTGAAGGGCTCCGTGATACATTGGTAAAAAAATTGCTGAGCAGAGATCGGTTGGTTCGATCGCCACCCAAGTGGAAATATTTAAAATGAGCAATGAACATTTGTATGTTGTCTGAATACTTTTCTATGCATAAATATAATTACATGTACATACATGTAGGAGCGTAAGTTGGAACGGGTATGGAAGGAGCGAGAGGGATGAATGTGAGTGTTTAGGGAAGGACACACGACGACGAGACGAGATCGAGGAAGGTGCGCGTGCGAAAAGATAAAAATTTAATAAAGTTTTAATAATTATTATTTGCATTTTCAATTGCTCCGCTTAACCCTACATACATACATACATACATTGGTACATTGTTTTGATATTATTTTTAGGGTACAGCCAGCGTTTGTAATGAAAATGCTAAATTTCGAAAAATACACCCCTAATTAAACATGAATTGACATTCTTTCGCCCGAATACTGAACCCACTCAAATCAGACAATCAATAAAGTGCTACTTACTGCTCAAATTTGACGTGGTCTGTCTAATGTGACAGCTACTTAAACGCTTAAGTAGCGCTTATATATTTGAGTGGCGGTTCAGTATTCGGGCTTTTATTTATTAGAAAAAAAAAACACATCAAAATCCGATGCATAGTTTTAAAGATAAGAGCGGCTCATACGGAAAGCGTCTTTGTTTTACACTATCTAATGAAGATGTACAAAGTTTTACCTTTTTCCTTGCGGATAGACTCTACGCAATGTGTTTCTTTATTTCTAGTTAATTATTACACATTACTTCCAGAAAGTCATTGCTGTGAGTCAGAATTAGAAACCGAGACTTGTTGATTCAGAAGCGCGATCTATTCTTCTTCCACATCTCAGAAACGACTTTTAAGATTTTATCAGAGTTTATCTATAGATTATTTTCCATTACATAATATAACTTCACGCCTTTTTCTACCCGAAGGTGTAGGCAGTGGCTGTTAAGCCTCATTTACGTCCCAAATAGAATAATAGGTGAGGAACCAAACAAAGTTTTTAGCCATCGATATTTATCACACATAAGGATTCGAACCCCCACCTCTGGATTTAGAAGTGGACCACCGAGTGACCGAGATTATTTTCATATTCTTCTTAATTTCTATATTAAAAATAATCTTAATCCATGAACCATTAAATTATTTTTGAAAAAACTCACCGAAAGACTGCTGTCGCTTTTTTTATTTCCTTTATGAGCTAACAACGATCTTCATAATGGGGCCATGCTTTCATTAAGACCGATTTAAGTCCCTGAATGGTGATTTTGCCAGATAATTAGTATGTATTAATGTTGCACGCTTTTGTTTATTTATTTTTTGTAGTATTTACAAGTCTTTTACTTAAATATTATTCTACGTGGAATGTTAAAGGACTCGAGAGTGGCCATGATACATTTTCAATTACAAAAATGAATGTCCTTGAAGAAAATGTCGTCAGAAGGGTTAATAAAAATAGTTAAAAAACCTTTTTAATTTAAAAGGTTTTATGTTAAACATACATTGCAATGTTTAAGATAAATGTACTAAAAACCAAAAAATAATAAAATAGATACAGTCGTGGGAATTATAAACATATGCATAGACTAGACTAAAATAAAACCGTGGGGCACATTTCCACATTCTAGCCCTACTTATCACACATCCATCGTTGTCGGTTGAACAACTGCCTAATTATAGTGTAACATTACAAAACAAACATTTTAATCAACGATTGTAGACAATTGACGTGCCCCACGGTTTTATTTTAGTCTAGTCTATGCATATGTTTATAATTCCCACGACTGTATCTATTTTATTACTTTTTGGTTTTTAGTACATTTATCTTAAACATTGCAATGTATGTTTAACATAAAACCGTTTAAATTAAAAAGTTTTTTTACCTATTTTTATTTTCTAGTTTTTAGTTTTTATTTCGCATTCTTTACCATTTTGTTCCCACGAGTAATGGACATTTAAACGGTCGACCCCCCCAGAGGTCCAATAAAGGGGCAAGGCTATGTACAACAAGATGCGCCTGAGTCTTGAGGGGAAAACGCTAACGACATATCATTTTTATCCACCCTAATGCCATACAGTTCTCGGCGCGTTTTAACCTTTCACCTTAACTTGGGTGGTGTACCGCTAACGACGTATCATTTTTAGTCACCCTAACGCCACACAGTCCTCAACACGATACAAAATCTTGACTTGGGTGGTGGATTCAGGCTGGATTAATCAGATACCTAAATTACAGATTCAATTTCCAAATTTAAATCTTATTATTATACGCCATTTAGTGGCTGCGCCCATCTTAAATATTGAGGTTGTATAGTGCACTGTATTCTTATTGTCAAACCCTTTTATTTGATACCCATATTAGTGGGATTGATAAAAAATTGTTATCAGCCATTTGGTAGCGGCGGCCATCTTAGATTTCAATTTTGCATAGTAAATTGTATTCTACTTGTTGAGACCTTTCATTTGATACCCATGTCGATGGGATTGATAAAACCTAAGTTATCCGCCATTTTGTAGAGGCCGCCATCTTGGATTTCAATTGTTTATAGTATATTGTATTCTGCTTGTTGAGCCCTTTCATTTGATACCCATATTGATGGGATTGATAAAACCTACGTTATCCGCCATTTTGTAGCGGCCGCCATCTTGGATTTCAATTTTTTATAGTATATTGTATTCTGCTTGTTGAGCCCTTTCATTTGATACCCATATTGAAGGGATTGATAAAACCTACGTTATCCGCCATTTTGTAGCGGCCGCCATCTTGGATTTCAATTTTTTATAGTATATTGTATTCTGCTTGTTGAGCCCTTTCATTTGACACCCATATTGATAGGATTAATAAAACATAAATTATCCGCCATTTTGTAGCGGCGGCCATCTTGACTTTATAAAGATAATGAATAAACATAATTGTATTGTCACCAAAATCCAAAGTGTATACAAAATTTCAGATTAATCGGTTGACAGGAAGAGGGTGAAATTAGAATTAGTAAATTTGACCCAAGAATAAATAATAAAACAAACGGGGTGAGCTAAATAAAACCGTTTAAAAATTGAGAAGCGTGTATGACATGAGTTAAAAAGTCAAAGAAGCGAGTACGTCAAAATCATGCCTTTTGGTAATCTGTTGTCCCTGGCTACCCCGCAAGTTTTAGTTTATTCCAGTTATTTATAAATAGCAAAAAATGTATTCGTAGAAATATTATCGGTATCAAATAGCTTTTAATTTTTCAAGTAACTAAATATACGTATCGCGTGGTTTTATGATTTTATTAAGAGCTTTTATTTAACTTGTACTATATGTATGTAAGTTTGTATGTTTGGGTGGAATCTTTGAACTGAATTTTGAAGTAGATATCTTCAACCGATTGTGCTGAAAATTTGTACACAGGTTTAATTTAGAAGACAGTGCACGATATGATGTGTCATATCATTCGAAATCCAGTATGGCGAACCATACAAGATGCCGGAATGAATTTTTTTAATGCATTTCTACAATACGGGTATCAAATGAAAAAACTCAGTGAGAGTATCTCAAAAAAATAATGTGGCGTCATTCTAAATCCAATATGGGAATCGTCCAAGACCGAGAAATCGTTTTTTTTTATAATCATTATTACATTAAGGATATCAAATAAAATGGCTTGTGGAGAGTAACTCGAGAAATAATGTGACGTCATTCTAAATCCAATATGGTTGGCTCACTGTAATTTTAAAATTTATTCTTGTGTGGTTGGTAATAATCAAATATTGTCAATTTTAATATCAACATAATAAACCTTTTCATAAATCTAAAAAATCATCCCTCAACAATCTATTCTAATTATACCTACACTCAAATAAGATATACACATGTGCCGTGTCTCGTTACAAATGTTGTCAAACTTGTGCGATGACAGAAGATTGGTGACACCCGAGGGTCCAATATGCATGACACCCGAGCACATTGAATGCCCCAGTCTCGAGATTGCAATTTCATAATTAATTTCTTGTTAGCAGTAGTGATTTTGCTTAAATATCTTCATAATATATTGATAATAACATATCAGTCAAGTTAACAATGGAAATGGCTAAAAAATTAACAAAACTTATCATAACTTCATCCTTTTTATACCCGAAGGTAAAGCAGCGGCTGTTTTGGCTCGACTCGCCAGGTTAAATTAAAATTTGAGAAATAGAACCAACAGGAGGGACAAATTTAAATCAAAGTATGTCAGTATCAGTTGTCTCTGTAGTCTGGAGGTTGAGAAACCAACTTCTGAATATAGAAGTCTCCAGTTCTAATTAAAGCTTACACTGAATACTTTCAAAAGATTTGGGACATATTGGCTCAATAAAAATGGAAAAGTCAAGGCGTATTAGCGTTGTGATATGAATTGTACATGTGTACATAATAAGATATATACAGCACAATCCTTCATCGATATAGATGATCACATTCATATTGCTCAACAGGGTGTACTTACTATAATTTTAAATTCCACTACCAAGTCAGAATATTTCTCGACGCGATTATTGCTCACAAGAGAATTAACGTGTTGTGAATATTTTGCGGGCCACGGGTATATTCTGCTGATAGTGTTCTTGCAAAATACATGGGTATATTTACAGCTGTTTTTGTTACGCCTTTTTCTATCTGAAAGTGTAGGCAACGTCTATTTAAGCATGTCTCCTAAGCTGAATAGGTGACGGCAATTATCGCCATACATATGGGGTATACTATTGTCAGTCATCGATATTTATACACATAACATCCGACAAGTATTCCCAGAAGCCATTACTGCGTGTCCGCATTTGATCCCAATGCTTCTCTACATGATTTAGAAGCGAGGTGCTTGACTGCCAGTGCAGGGCGACGAGACGACTAAGATTCATATTCATGAGAAAAATAATTATATTAGATATCACTAAAAAGAAGACATTTAAAATAATCATAGTTAAAGGTCCACTTGGCAAATTAAATGAAGGAAGATCAGGAACAGCGCGAGAAATAGACGGATGGATAGACGAAATACATACAGAGCAGCCAGAAAATATTTAGTAAAAAGCAAAAGATAGAAACTCCTGGAAAGAAGTAGAATAGCTCGCTATTCGTAAAGAGTTTCTTAATTAATTAATACAAATTTAATATAAAGATATTGCGGATATAATATTTGAATTTATTAGTATAACCAGTAATGAAATTAAATTATTATTTCCAAAAGGACATTTTGGAAATAGTAATGCAACGCTGTATGAATGGGCCGGCTCGACCGGTGAAATACCACGACCTCTCAGAGGATCGTCGTAAAGTGGCTCATGCCGCGTTTCGTTCGGTGAAAGAGGTACCCGGAGGCCCATCCCCCTTTCCCATCCCTCCCTATCCCTATCCCTTAAAAATGGCAACGCAACAGTTACACTATATGTGTTGCTGGTGTCCATAGGCGGCATCGGTTGCTTACCATCAGGTGACACGC
Organism: Euproctis similis; assembly: GCA_905147225.2. Lineage (NCBI taxonomy): Eukaryota > Metazoa > Arthropoda > Insecta > Lepidoptera > Erebidae > Euproctis > Euproctis similis. The sequence continues at coordinate 11,617,878 of LR990114.1, read as the reverse complement.
ATGCTCGTTTGCCCTCCTATCCTATAAAAAAAAATTTCGGAAATTTCTGATTTTCGAAAAATGTTTATTTTAAGAAAATGTTGCTTTTATTTTGAATTAGACATTTCCAGCTAAATACTTCGAGCTTTACTTTGACGAGAACATATACAAGTAATGTGAGTACAAACGGGCAAAAAAAAATGGAAAAGCTGTGGCTTTGGCATGAGTATATAGATTCCTAATAAACTATTAAAAGGCAGACATATTAGTCATTCTCCAATAACACAGATGTAATAACATAATTCTGTTAATTTTTATATTAAAACTAGTTGACCCATCGAACTTTGTTTTGCCTCAGAATAGAAATAAAAATGGTCATTGTGGGTTCTCCTTAAGAGATAGATATATGCCATCGCGGACTTGTTTGTAGACCTCCTGAATGTATAATAACAATGCGCTACATTATTTTGATTTATCACCTTAGGGTTCAGCCAGCGTTTTAGTGCTAAATTTCAAAAATTATCACTTTTTATTGACTGTATACATGAATTATAGATTCAGACCACCCCGTTGACACCCTCTATCTATTAAAATAAACCTTATCATAATCCATCGCGTAGTTTCAAAGATCTACGCATACAAGGAGACGACTGTCGAGAGCGGGAAGCGACTTTACGTTTTAAATTAAGTAATGATAAGACAAATTTACATTAAATTACTTTAAATTATATGTAAATGGTATACGCATTTATACATTAAAAATCATAATGGCAAGTAAATTTTCATAACACCCTTATTCGTGATTTGATCCTACAATCTTCACACTGCGCCCCTTATGAAAATTATGATTAAAATGTTATTACATTCAATCGTATACTTTTCCCTTGCGCATTCTAAGTAGCGATTTGTGAATATTGAACAATCATTTTTTATTTATTGAATAGTAATATTAAAAAGGGCCAGAATTTATTCGTTTAGAAATGCTAATCTCAGGTGCGGCTAAAATTATTTAAATGTAAAATCTTTGTATTTATTTATTGAATAGTAATATAAAAAAAAAAGATGTAGCATTTGTTCATTTGATAATAATACTACTTAATGATAATAATACTTATCTCAAGTGCAGCTAAAATAATTTAAAAGATTTTTTTTTAATTATCTTCGTACTACGAAAAGTAGTAACAATCGATCTAGAACAAGGAATGTCTTATAAAAGAAAGTGGTACTTTTTAGCAATTACTAAAATATGACACGCAATTAGCAAAGACACTCATGACTCTATACTATTATACTTAATTTATATATTTGTTTAAGAGATAGGAGATAAATGATCAAGTTATTCATACATAGGTATACTGTTGTCAGTCATCAATATTTATTACCTACACATAACTTCCGAAAAGAACCACTGGGCCACCGAGACCTATTTATTTGTTTAATTTACAATATCCAGAGAACACGGAAGAAAATTAGGTTTTTTAAACGGAATTTAGAATTTAGCTGCGACTGTATTAAATTCAGAGGTAGCCAGAAAACTATTGCTAAAATACCTACAGTATTTTTATTTTAGTTTTCTGGCTACCTCTGAATTTTATACAGTCGCATACTGTTTTCGTACCTATTTAAACGATACTCTAGATATCTGAGTTCTTAATAAGTCGAAAAAAAAACTCTTGAATATCTAAAGGTGAGCTTTTATCATAAAATCAAAATGTATTCGTCTCAAACACTTGAGGCTCAACGCCGAATACCTATCTCATTTAAAACGCCTATTTCCCATCAGCCACCGACGAGACGACAGCGGTTGCTACTAAATTAAAATTGATTGAGCAGAAATTTATTCAAGTATCTTGATTTTAACAAAAACCATAAATCATGTCAGTTGTTTAATGTTCGTGTTCTCTTGCTGGTTTTTTTTATTATTATTTTTCATAATCTGTCGCATATTAATAACTAACGACCCGCCCCGGCTTTACACGACATACCTTTAGTTATCTCAAAAATGACAGTATTTCTTCACTAGTTCTTGAATGTTGTTATGCATATAAACCTTCTTCTGTAATCAGTCTATTAATTAAAAACCGCCTCAAAATCCGTTGCATAGTTTTAAAGATTTAAGCATACATAGAGATATAGGAATAGAGAAAGTGATTTTGTTTTATATTATGCATCATTATATATTGAACGTGTTGACCTGATATAAAAGACAGTCGCGAATACCTGTAATTTCTAGAGGTATAAAGTTCGAATCGTAGCTAGCAACAAAAATTTCCCTCTATCTATGACAGTAATTTCGCTATAGTTAGGTTGATGATATTTAATTAAAAATAAGAAACCTAATTATAAGCTTTTTTATTTTAAAAAACTTATTAGAATACATGTTCATTACGCTTTTTGTTAAGATTGGCTTCTGGAAAAGTCTGGATGCGGATGGTAGTGAATCGGATGCCGTGGCGCAAATTGGGAGAGGCCTATGTCCAGCAGTGGATTGCAACAGGCTAATGATAAAAAAATATTACTCATCTTAAGAAGCATAATATCAATATAAAAATTACATACAAAATGATAAATTATATTAAAATAGCGTCTTAAGGAACTCAGTTCACAAGTCACTGCTGTAGAATTCACATTCTGACGTCTCACAAGTCTAGATAACATCCAACTCTCTGACAAAGTACTTATTAAATACGGGTAGAGAATCTGTCTACAGAATACACCCGAGTTATTTGCCGACGTTGTTTATCTTGGCGGGAGTAATATTGCTTTGTGTATACCACCCAACATATTATTAATACTGTTGCGCCACATAGTCAGCATTCCAATGGTATTACAAAATAATATGTGCCCAAGTATGTATACTTTAATGTACATATTTATTTGTGGTATGTTTAATATATGTGTATCGCTAGATGGCAGCAGCGTAGTTGATTGAATTTTGAGACGTTAAGTTATTACTGGAATCAGTTTGTATGGAATTTACTGAAAATATATTTGAAACGAGAATTAAATTATATAATAGCCTATGTTGTTTCAAATTACATCATCTATATGCCAATAAAATTGTCTTCAAAATATTTTCAGAATTTTCGGAAATAAGCCGAAATAAAAAGTTAGACAGACGCGAAAGAAAGAAGAAAAATTACATGGACACTTCGTTTTTAGTAAAAAGAAGATAATTTATTATTACAAAAAGATACTTAAAATGAAATTGAAAATACAAATTGTTTCAAAACAAAAACCCAAGTGTGCGTTTAAGATTAACAAATTAAATTTGTACATACATAGTATAATCCCGCGGGTGGGCAGAGAAAATGGCATGTCCTAAATATCATGTGGTGTTTACCTGTAAACATTGTACATTTAGTAGTTATTCTATAAATAATGTGTAAAAGCCATGTAATAATGTAACAATAGTTGGTAAGCCTGAATAAATAAATAAATAAAACAGAGCGCCAAAAGGCACGATTCTTACAGGCCTCACTCGTTTCTTTGAATTTCATAACTCTTTTCATGCACGCAAGTCGATTCTTAAGGCTTTCTTAAAAATAAATTAAAAATTAATCAATTTCACCTTGTGAACATAAAATTATATTTAAATAAAACCTCAAAATATAATTTAAAGATATCAATAGACATGGCAGTATTAGACTTAAATATACATTAATAAGAAAATTTGGGATAAATTTAACACTTTAAAATAATTTTAAATTACATATAGGTATTTGCTTGTTATGTAAATTGACCTACCATTGATATATCTTTATAAAGCAACATCATGTTAGGATTCCTTTGACAATGGGTGTGTATAATGATCAATCATTACGGGCAAAGTTGCTGACAAACCCTCTTTACTGTCCCGCAAACATTAACTTCCGCAGTTTACATAGCTCCTTAAGAAATATGACATAGACGTCACTCAGAGCGCCTTCACAGTAGGTACTAATGACGTTGTAGAAGTACATAGATAAACATTTTTTCCTACTGAAAAGTTTTTATAACTATATGAAATGTAAAATGGCGTAACTCATAGCCTCAGGGGTAATTCATTTTTATTTTAGATTTCATAGACAGTTGGTTTTTCATTGGACAATCATAGTTATAATTATTATATCATTACATCTCAACAGTGGTAGGGCCAAGCAGTTCGCTGCATGAATAGACCGGCCTGACCGGTAAAATACAACAACCTCTCAGTAGATCGACGTAAAGTGGCTCATGCCACATTTTGTTCGGTGAGAGAGATACTTGGAGGCCCACCCACCTTTCCCATCCCTTCCTATCCTTCCTTCCTTAAAGGTTGGCAACGCAACTGTAACACTATATGTGTTGCAGGTGTCCATGGGCGGTGCTGGTCAGGTGACACGCCTGCTCGTTTGCCCACCTATCCCATAAAAATAAAAAATTGCGTGGAGTCCCGCCGCGCTATAGAAGTGGAACTTTGTGACATGTATTCCAGGCTTTCGCATAGTAGTTCGCGACGGATATCGCTCAGTTTAGGTCGCCGTTTCTCAACAACCTAGTTCGCTCTTTCAGTTCGCCCGCTCCCTAAGCTCCTAGTTCAAAATGTAAAGGAACACAGACAAATCGTTTCTTTGTTCGTTCGCACGCGACAAAATCTTGTTCTTCGTTGATAATATGTAAGAAAATAATATAACCAGTTTTTAGAAAAAAATAAATGGTATTTAATTTTTTCACTTCTACTTGCTTTTAATAATTAAGAGTAACTTACATATACGAGTAAGTATGTATATATATACATTTACTTACACAAAGTAACAAATTACACACTAAGTATAATTTAGTCTTGGTGGTCCAGTGGTCGAGCACACGGCTTTTGAAACCAGAGATCGTGGGTGCGAATCCTGGCCAATGAACCTTTCCAATTTCGAAAGATAAGTGTGATAAATATCGATGACTTAAAAACTTTGTGCCCGGTATGGCAATAGGTTCGCCACCTATTCCACTTATGACGTAAACATAACGGGGCTTAATAGCCACTGCTTACACCTTCGGGTAGACAAAAGCGTGATGTTATGTTATGTTACACAAATAAGACAAATCATACGGTTCCTTAGGTTTAATAATTAACATTTAGTAATAGTTATTCATACATACATATCTTCACGCCAAATCCCTTGCGGGGTAAGCAGAGAGAACGGAGCGTCATAAGGCACGCCTCACTCACTTCGTTGACTTTCATAACTCTTTTTATGCATGCGCGTCGATTTTTCTAAATAGTTATATAATATTTTCTATGCGCGCATAAGTTATACGCGTAATGTACGTCGAATCGAACAAAATACACAATACACCTGGCACTCCATGTATCGTTGAGTCTTAGGACTTATCGATAAATTAATTCAATAATAATTTGAGTATCAGCTCATATCTTGCTTTGTCCCTACTTTATTCTAACACCACACATTTCAACCAAAGTGCTTCGTAATTACATTGGCAGCAGTTTATTTGACAGTATAAGTTTTCACCAATTTGACCAATCGCCGATGGAAAATCATCTCGTTCTTCTCAAACGGGCAGTAACCGAGGTATATGTCGACGTTCGGCTTCGTTATTTAACCAGGACTGTGAGGCCAACCCTTACAAAAAGGCAAATATTTAATAAATATGTATAGTTTCAAGGACAGTAAAATATTTATAATTAAATTTTATATGCTGTTGGAAAAATATGTTTTAGGTATTAATATGTCGGATTAAAGTATTTAACATGTTTTACTTTCTATGATTATCGTTACACAAAATCAATAAAGTTGGTACAATATAAAAATAATAAATTTAACACACGTTGCAGATATTAATATCGATAATCTAATGAGTGTGTCTCCTAACTAGTCGCCCCGCTCCCAATGAAATAGACGTCACGCTGTGGGCGTGGTTTTTCAAAAAAGTGACACGCTCGAAATGTATGGAAATATGACATCGCAGCCGTTCTATCTTGATCTATTTCTGTGCACCCGAACATACATATGTCGGCGCAGGACGCCATCTACCGGCATATCATGTCAACTATATATATAATAATAACCCTATAAAACTTTGTTAGGTAAACTGATTTATTATGATTACATGTTATTACATATTTATGTCAAGATATTACTAAAATCTATTATTTAGTTAAGTAAAATGCGCGAAATGAATAATTATGTGATTAAACAATTCATTCTATATCGTAACTGTTTTGATATTTCCTTTTAGTGTTTAAATGTTTAAATCAATACTGATGCTGCATGAATATTCATAATAATTATTTTCATAATTAATATCTTAATACTAAATATTATCAACTCGTTCTATGTAATATTTGTAAAATAAGAAACTTAATCCTAGTAGCGCCATCCGCCGAAAGATAGTGAATTTATGATTATTAAAATAATTAACTTATATATTTACAAACTCTTTCGTACTAAAATTGGTCAAGATATTACTAAAATCTATTATTTAGTTATGTAAAATGCGCAAAATTTATAATTATGTGATCTAACAATTCATTATGTAGCGTAACTGTTTTGATATTTCCTTTTATTGTTTAAATGTTTAAATCAATACTGATGCTGCATGAATGTTCATAATAATTATTTTCATAATTAATATCTTAATACTAAATATTATCAACTCGTTCTATGTATTATTTGTAAAATAAGAAACTTAATCCTAGTAGCGCCATCCGCCGAAAGATAGTGAATTTATGATTATTAAAATAATTAACTTATATATTTACAAACTCTTTCGTACTAAAATTGGTCAAGATATTACTAAAATCTATTATTTAGTTATGTAAAATGCGCAAAATTTATAATTATGTGATTTAACAATTCATTATGTAGCGTAACTGTTTTGACATTTCCTTTTAGTGTTTAAATGTTTAAATCAATACTGATGCTGCATGAATATTCATAATAATTATTTTCATAATTAATATCTTAATACTAAATATTATCAACTCGTTCTATGTAATATTTGTAAAATAAGAAACTTAATCCTAGTAGCGCCATCCGCCGAAAGATAGTGAATTTATGATTATTAAAATAATTAACTTATATATTTACAAACTCTTTCGTACTAAAATTGGTCAAGATATTACTAAAATCTATTATTTAGTTATGTAAAATGCGCAAAATTTATAATTATGTGATTTAATAATTCATTATGTAGCGTAACTGTTTTGATATTTCCTTTTATTGTTTAAATGTTTAAATCAATACTGATGCTGCATGAATATTCATAATAATTATTTTCATAATTAATATCTTAATACTAAATATTATCAACTCGTTCTATGTAATATTTGTAAAATAAGAAACTTAATCCTAGTAGCGCCATCCACCGAAAGATAGTAAATTTTGATTGTTGAAATAAGTAATTTATTCATTTACAAACTATTTCGTACTAAAACTGCTGTTATAATTATTTAAAACTGTTATTTTGAATTTTAATCTGTTTTTCAAGTATGATTCTCGAGTAGATTCATTTGTTATGTAAAAAAAAGGTTGTTAACTGAGTTTATCATTTTTGTAATATCAATTATGACCAGCTAGTACCGCCATTCGCTACTAGATGTCTGTACTGGTAGTTTAAGAAGTCGCTATACCTTTTCGTCCTTGGTTTATATGGATCTTGGCTTTTTATCTTTTCAATATATTATAATATTAATAGTGGCCGCAAGGGGGCGTTAAAAGCGTTAAACGCTCTTGCTCGAGACATTAGAAGTTCCACTTCAAAATACATTTATTGAAAACCTATATAAAATTTGTGTCAGATCGTAATTAATCATATTTTAATTCCTTTTTTGACGCGAGGAAATGTTTTATGCACACCCCCCCGCCTGGGCAAGGCAGTGGGTAGTGTGGGAGTCCCAAAACAGTAAACTGCCACCGGGCCATAAGCTCCACCTAAGTTAAAGTTTTTATTCGATAATGATCACACGAAAATACTGAAAAGGATTTATTAGTGTTCATCCGGAATTGACCGTACGACTCCGAAATCGGTTGCAGGGAGCTTGGCTTCTGGTCAACCTTTATCATACCATTTTTTATGATAAATGATGTTGTCTATCGCTGATCAAATCTAACAGATACTCCCTCCGAGATTGTTTAGGAATATAAGTTAAAATCAAAATAGAACTCTAACTCTTGAACTATCAAATTAGACAAACAATTATGTAGTTGAATTAATTGTAACCGTTGAACTGAGTTAAACAATAATTTTATTAGTTGTTGAAGGTTTAGATAAAATTTAACTAAATAGATGGCGCGGGGACAGTACTTATTACTATTATGATTTTATTAGTGTTAATATAAATTGAGTTTCCCGATTTTTGTTACTTACTCTGTCGCCATCTATTGACTTTTAATATAACTAAATATTAAACATAGCGGCAATTGCTAAAATTCATTTATTGTTTTGGCGATTAAATAAGACGTTAATAAAAAACCTCAAATAGTTAAATACAAATCTGACACCAATTGGTTTGTTTAAGCAAACGACAAAAAAATAATAGCTTATGTTTGAAAATCTAACTAGAATGAATTAAAATAATCACGCTTACAGCCCTGACCTTGAAAATACCTGTCAGCGTTCCAATCCCCAATGCTGAGTACGAAAACGGCCTTGGTCAATTTAAAAGGTACAACATCAACAAACAAACTTTATTAAACAGTCCACCCTTGACACGTTTTAATTTATGCTGTGCCACTCAATACAGCACCGTCGAGTAATCTCTTGTACTTTTATTAATTTATTTATAAGCACTTCCGTGTAATTACCGTTTCCGTGCTTGCATATGTACTTAATTTGCTAAGTGCGCAATGCAGATAAATATGGATTACACCGGCATACACCGGTGTGAAGTGAAATATTTTCATTTTTAAGTAATAGCAAAGATTTTTTATGTAATTAGTACGAGCATGCAGCAAACTGCGTGGCGTTATAACTCTTACTCTACTCTCTTACTCTTTTCTACTTAACTGAATTAATGCACGGTCTATTCTGTATAACATCAGTGTCACGGGTAGTATCGTAGTAAACGCTTGCAAACGTTCCTTCGAACAAATTGAAAAGCAATGAACCGCAGAATTCAATTTTAGATTGAAAGCCATTCATCTTTGCCGCTTCTTCGGGACCAGCTGAAAGCGTTTACATCTCGACTTTTGGCATTTTACGTTATTTCTTAAAGAGCCACCAGACATTTCTCAAATTTTGATCAACCTAGTAGGATGTAACTTAATACTATGTGCAATTTTAAGCTTGACATTTTATTTTAAAGTAATAGTAATATTGCCATTTCGTATTGTAGATGTGTCATCCTTTTCCTTCCCTTATTCCACTTTAAGTGGAATCGGTACAACATTTCATCCTTTCGAGCTATCCATGTTGTCAAAATTTTTAGTTGTGGTTTTATGACCAGCCGCCTAACGTCAACCCTCCTTGGGAATGTTTTCGTTGGTCGGATAGCTTGAAGCTCACGCTAGCCCATTCATGCAGCGAGCGTGGCGTGTAGAAATGAATAGCAGTTAGAAATAGTTATATATCCCCTAAATTTTAGGACTACACTTTAGATGAGCAGTTCTTAGAAAATAATTAATTTCTAATTAAATATAGTGAGATTAATGAAAATTTAAACTTGTATTGCAAGTGCTGAGCGGAAACATGACACGGACCGATTTCGGTACTGATTTTTTTTGGTCTCTCGATCGCATAAAACAAGTATTTGTTTTTTATACAAATATTACAAAATTTACATTGAAAATGAGGCGTGTAAGAATCGTGCCTTATGGCGCTCTGTTCTCTCTGCCTACCCCAAAAGGGATTTGGGGTGAAGTTATGTATGTATGTACATTGAAAATTTGAGTATTTTGGGATGGACAAGGGGTTTAATTATCCTACAATAACCATCAAAGATGGACGACAATTGGAATTACCTTACATAATTTGTAGGTTTCACCTAATCGAATATATATCTACAGAATGTTGACATTATTTTTATTTGTCATAAAAACGTACCTGTTTTATAGCTCACCGGCTAGTTCATGGATAATAACATTCAATTTTAGGCCAAGTATATAGGTAACCCCGCTTATTCCCACAGTACAGATGTTATTTATTAAGGTACTGTACCTGCCCACCAAAATTGAATTACATGAATATTAAATCGTAAATGCGACAATTTTACAGAGTACATGCCCAAGCTATCGTATTTTTAATTATTGTGTCGAAAACGATACTTGTAATTGTATAAAAATATACGAAAACTTTCTACTTAATAAAATAATGTAGTATTTATAATACTTTATACCTTAAGCAAATCAACCTCAATTTAATATAATCATTACATAGTTACATAGTAAAATGTATAAAACAAAGTCTCTATCCATTGTCTAACCACTTATATGCTTATATCTTTAAAACTACGCAACGGATTTTGATGCGGTTTTCTTTAATAGATAGAGCGTGTCAACGGGGTAGTTTTTATGTATAATTCATGTATGATGTAATAAATAAAAAGTGATGGATCCAAAAGTTAGTTCTTTACTACTTTTGATGCGGAAAAAAGTTCGCCAAGTCAACTAACATAACATAGTTCACGCCTTTTGCTACCCGAAGGTGTAGGCAGCGGCTGTTAAGGCTTGTCTCGCCTTTATGTTTACGTCCCAAATGGAATAAGTGGCGAACCTATTGCCATACCGGGCAAAATGTTTTCAGTCATCGATATTTATCACACTTAACTTCCGAAAACAATTTCCTAAAGTCATTGGTGTGAGCCAGTGTGAGGATTCGAACCCGGACCTCTGGATCAGAAGCCGTGTGGTCTACCACTGGACCACCGAGACTGTTTGCCGGGTCAACTAGTAACTTTATATATTATAAAATTTATACGACCAGCGCTGCCTATAGGTGGCTGCACCACCCAGAAAGCCACAATTGAATTGCCAGCCATTTCGAGAGGGATGGAGAAGGGCTTGTGGATACCTCTCAGAGCGAATGAAACGCGGCATGAACTACCTTACGTCCACATTCATATCTTGTCTATTGGCCCAAACTAAGAGTGTGGCACTGCCATTACCAAAAAATATCTCTTCGTCTGAACAATTAATTGTAACACAAAATTTTCAATATTCCAACAAAAATAATAATGTTAAGTTCTCCCTCTTTATTTCCCCGAGGTTATAATATACCGGAACACCACAAATATTGTAACCTGCGAAATTCGCCTGAAGCCACTAGTGGTAGCCACTAAATCTTATCACACGTTAGTTAATAGTGAGTAGGTGTTACTTTACTTGTTGGATATAATAACATTTTCAACAGCCTTTACCCCAATTTTATTACGACCTGATGAAAACTGTACATCATCATTATATAGCCGGATCGTTACCTTAAATTAAAGGTAATTTATATCTCAATGTAGGCAGCCGGTGCCCATTCAAGCTTTATTAAGTAAATAAAGTAAGTAATTGGCGTATATACATAAACAAGCTCGGCTGATATTAGAAAAGTTATATTTATTTACGACCAATACATAAGAGATAAATTGTTTTATTGTATTATTATTATATTTTCTCGGTGCTGAGTGAACTCTTTTCATTTAACGATTTATTAGTGAATATTTTTTTAAGACAGACGTTATGAAATCTACTTAGAATAACTTTTTATAACTCTTTTTATATAGAATAAGGGCCAAAAGGATAAGTGGATTACATAAGTGGAACTGGCGATACGGACCAGGATGGAAAGGTTTGCAGAAGGCGAGCCCCTTGATAACCCTCTCATCGATTGAAACTTGGTTTGGGCCACTTTACGTCGATTTTCCAAGGGTTTGTGGTATTTCATCGGTCGAGCCAGCCCATTCATCGATTAAACGGTGTGGTTATACCACAGTTAACGTTTAAGTTAACAGTTAAAGTTTACCCGTAATTAAATGTTAATATTATTGTACGTAAATTCTTTCCACCTACCCTGCAAGGGAAAAAATGTGTATGTGCATTTTCAAAAGGAACAAGGTGTAACTACCCTACTACTAAATTACCCTTGTATTAGGAAAGTGGATAGCGAATATTAAACACACAAGTTTTTTCTTTCTTCAATAGCTGACTTAATTTGGTACTTAATTAATTTTTTTTTTTCAAACTTTTGTGACCCCGCACACTCACACCCACCACTAGATAAGCAGCTGACGGTCGGGTCACTCATCAGTGATATCAAATCAACAACTGGTGTCAATATCAGCCGGCATACTATGACTTTCCCATTCGCATCTCCACGGAGTAAGATTTTAAAATAAACGCGGCAATAAATGATGGTAGCGTGTGTAACGTATTCTTTAAATAAACCATGAGCGTGCGAAATTTCATACTACTCCGTCCGCTCAATTTTCGCAAAAACTGATCTAAAGTTTCCGCTTATCTTATTAATATAATAGATAACTAAACCAAATATTTTAATTTCAATCCTAGTACTACTGTGCCACAATAGATAGTAAATTGTGTTATTCGAAACTACTGCAATAATACGTAACTTGGATCGTAGATTTAATAGCAGTTTAAACAATTCTCGCGTGACCATTTTGCAATAAAGTTTATGTCCGTTACCAAAGTAAATTCCTACGTCGTAGGAATCTTGTGATAGAATGATACTTTGTTGACTTGCTGTTGAATGCAATCAGAACACACAAAACTTATTATAAAACAAAGTCGCTTTCCCCTGTCTGTCTCCCTTCCCTTATATATAGTATAGCTGTCGAGCTATTCTTGGGGTATCTCTGAAAGATAAACTCAGGAATGAGTATATCCGCCAGAGAACGGGGGTAACCGATATAGCTCGCTGAAGTGGCAATGAGCTGGTCATGTCTGCCGAAGGACCGATGGTAGATGGAGTAAGAAGGTCATAGAGTGTACATCGCGTGTTGGTTAACGTAGCGTAGGACGCCCACCAGCCCGACGGTCAGACGACCTCACAAAGGCTGCTGGAAAAGACTGGATTCGGAAGGCAGAGAATCGGATGTTGTGGCGCACATTGGGAGAGGCCTATGTCCAGCAGTGGACTGAAATAGGCTGATGATGATGATATCGTATTTATTCTCTGCTTACCCCGCAAGTGATTTGGCGTAAAGTCATGTATTTATATCGCATCGACGGGGTGGTATGTATAATTTATGTATAACCACGGCTTATTTGCCGTGATAATTGAATAGTAATAATTTTTGTTGTGGTCATTGAAGATAAAATGAAGTTATATATAAAAATTGTTTAATTCTTTATCTAATAATAAAACTTTAACATCTTTAATCTCGGCATTGGAAAAATTAAGTCACGAATTGTCAAACACAATTTTATTTTACGGTCGTTTTAACGGCTTCAGTGCACTTTAACTAACAGTGACAATATTCATGGCATTTTATTACATTATTGAAGTGGAACTTCATATGCGACGTGCAATCGTTTAACGCGTTCAACGCTCCCTCGCATGAAAAATAAGTACAGTACAGTACAGTATAATATAAATATGTAATACTTTAATAGTCTCAGTGGTCCAGTGGTCGAGCATATGGCTCTAAATCCAGATTTTGCGCGTTCGAATCCCGGCATGTTGCAAGTAAGTAAGAATTTATATTATAACTTAACATCACTCCTTTTTCTACCCGAAGGCCTAGTCAGTTGCTGTTAAGCCTTCACTCGCCGTTATGGTAACTTCCAAAATGGAATAGATGGCAAGCCTAAAGCCATACCGGGCACAAAGTTTTTAGGCATCGATATTTTACACGTAACTTTCGAAAATAATTTCGAAAAGTCATTGGTGTGAGCCAGTGTCAGGATTCGAACCCGGACCTTTGTGTCAGAAGTCGTGTGCTTGAGCAATGGACCACCGAGACCAACATTTTTTTTTATAGGATAGGAAGGCAAACGAGCAGACGTGTCACCTGATGGTAAGCAACTAGCGTCGCCCATGGACACCAGCAACACATATAGCGTTACTGTTGCGTTGCCGACCTTTAAGGGATAGGGGATAAGGAAGGATGGGGAAGGGGGGTACCTCTCTTACCGAACGAAACACGACATGACCCACTTTACGTCGATCTTCTGAGAGGTCATGGTATTTCACCGGTCGAGCCGGCCCATACATGCAGCGAACTGCTTGGCTCTACCACTGTTAGTTTGTAGTAGTTTTAAATTGAGTTGGTTATAATTATTAATTATTTGTTACAAAGTTTCACTTCTTTAGCCACAGTAATTCAACGGCTTTGCACAAAGGCACAGTATTATTAGTATTAAAGGCGGGTATTTTATTGATATCATCCATACAATATATTTTAAATTATATGGTCATAAATGCTTATTTCAGTTATTTTCTGTACCAATTCTTCACACTTTGTATGCTTAACCTACAGGCCGACTGGGAGAGAATGCCTTATGGCATTAAGTCAACGTTATGTATCAGATATTTTACATGAATATTAAATAAATAAATAAATTTATAAATTACCTTTAATCCCAAATGAATAACAAGTGCACCAATTAGAATATTCCGGGCTCAATTTTGTTATCGATAAAATATTTCCCACCCTCCCTCAAAGACATTAGTGCGAGCCAAATTACAATCCTGATACTTTCTAATTCAGAAACAAAGTTGATAACCATACAAACTACTATCTTTTAATAATTATGTTAATATAGAGATGAAATTGTCAATAATATATACTTAGTCTTATTATATTTGGGACAATAGCCAATTGTGCGTGGGAATGTTTCGTACTATTCCTTATTATATAGACAGAAATAACAATAAACAGGAAGATTGCATGGCTACCCTCCATCCCGTGACCCTTACGACTTTACTTAAGTTTCTCGATACATACAGCTCTTGTTACATCGATATTACTGGTCATTTAATCGATTTATCAATATCGATAAAAGATCTTAATCTAATATTAATTTCATATAGTTAAATTAAAAACCTGTGTATTTCGTGTAAATAATAATATTGGTACCATATCAGCATACTGATTAAAACACTCATATTTTTTTAAATTCTTTTCGTTTTTTATTCTTCGATGGTCACCATATAGTTATCGGGGTAGGTTGAGTTAGAATCTACACTGATAATAGGTTTATATTGAAACTAACTAACCCGGTGAACTTTGTTCCGCATGAGCAGAATGCGTTTTATTATTCAACTTATAAATTGATAAACATTTTATTTTTCGTGTTATTTTCGTGTAATAATTCTGAATTATCCAAGAGTATGTGTATAAAGTTGCATAATGATCGGTCAAGTAGTTTTACTTGAAAAAGTAATTAAAAAAGAAATTTCACATTTAATTTTATAATTTTTGATGGGATTATGGTTTAAGATTTTCAATTTCTTGCTGTACTAGCTGACCCGGCGAACTTTGTTTCGCAGCAAAAGTGATATATCCCTAAGAGATAGACATATGCTATTGCGGACTTTTTTGTAGACCTTATAAAGGTGTACCATAATGTAGGACATTGTTTCCATCCATTGCTTTATCACTTAGGGTTCAGCCAGCGTTAGCAATTAAAGTGCAAAATCCCGAAAAAAATAATTTTTTCTCTAACATTCACATGAATTATAGATAAAAACCACTCCGTTGGCACCCTCTACCCATTAAAATACCCTCATCAATATCCGACTTTGTTATACTATGTAATGATATGATACAATGTATACATCAACTTATTTTGTACTTGTACATGAAAAATTACTTAGGATGTACATATATTTTGTCTTATTTTCTCTAGTTTTGCAATGATTACTTAATAAAAAAATGAAAGGTTATTTTTTTACACACATTTTCTGTTCTATTTCCAGGTAAAGCGCGTTCGCAAAATTTTAACTTAGAATATATTGCAAAGTATTTCTACGAATGCAAAATTTACCTACTTATAACTGCAGATATAGTACCTACTACAATATGTTTAGCTTAGACTTTAGTTAGCTTAGTTGCAACAGTAATATGAAAATGTAAAAGCGAATATATTCATGTCTTGGCAATCTGAAAAATGAAACGAAATGTCGCTACGATATCGTAAATAATTCAAAGACTCCTCAGAGGTATGCTGGTGATGTTAAGTGCTTATGTTAGCTTACAGAAATGATAAACTAGAATTTTATTCCAGGTTACTATTTGAATAAAACTATACTAGTACTTTTTTAATAATTTAGCTTGTTTTTAAGTTTTTTTTTTGTAATTTCTAAACCTAACATAATTCCACAACCTTTCAATATGTATGTTTTGTCCTATTGCTTATTGCCTCGTATCAGGCATTCAGTCATTTACCTACTATTATTACAGCTGGCTTTTGAAAAGTCATTAATATAATATGTAGTTGAATTTAACATCTAATCCTCAAAACCAGAATCGAGGTGTTAAACCTTTAGAACGCCTTATATTGTAAAAAAAATATGTTTATTTTATTATCTGTTAATCAATATACAATATACAGCTATAAAAATAATTAATTGACTGATGTATTTTTTTTATTGTGTTAGTTTTTTAGATACTAGTAATAAAATGAATAAAATTAATGATTTAACAGTCTCGGTGGTCCAGTGGTCGAGCACTCCGTTTCTGAATCCAGCGATCACGGGTTCAAATCCTGACACTGCCTCACACCAATGACTTTTTGAACTTGTTTCCGGAAGCTATGTGTGATTAATATCGGACGTAAACATAACGGCAAGACCAGGCTTAACAGCCGCTGCCCATACCTTCGGGTAACAAAGGCGTGAAGTTAAGTTATGTTTGTTTTTAATGATTTCATTCCCGGAATTGAATATTCAGTCCTCTTGTTTTTGAAGAAATGAAATTGATCTGAGTTTCATAGAACGAAATAAGCCACATACAAAAATATATATAAATTGTTGGCAACAATTTTAAAAGCAATGTACTTAAATAAGTTTTCCAGTCAACGAAATGGGACAATGAAACACTAAATATATTTTAAGAAGAAGTTAGAGACAGATTTATAGATCCCAACGACACAATACTAGGAATTGGTGCCATCACATCAAACAAACAAGCTCTTACCATTTCTGACCACTTATTTACTTTATTCGCTAGGTTAAAAATACATGGTATTATGTTGTTAAAAATGTACTGAAACTTTTATTAACATTAAATTATACATATAAATGGAAAACATACTGTTAAAACTGAGAATGATTTATCTTCAGTAATTGTTACATGATGTTACAAAGTTTTAAAATTTCTTATAATATCCACAATTAGAACTGTAGTGCCTCTATTGCATCTAGTGCTCCTTTGTGTTGCATCTAGTTCCGTCTCTTCATCATCCTCCTTATTCTATCTTTAATCTTGCAACGCAACTGTGACCCTTTCACTGTTGCAAATGTGTGCATTTTTAGTCTCTAACCACTGAACCAACCACTGGCTGAACCGCTAAATCGTGTGCCCCACTTTCCCCAAAAATATATATTATATTATAATATAATAAAAAGTAAATAAACATCGTGTCACAATTGTAACCCAACAACATAAAAACCTATGCACATAAAATAATAATTAAATTACAGCCCACATTTATTTTTATGTAGTTCCCAGTTTATTGCCACTAAAAATAATCAATGATAAGAACTATTTATGTTGACTCCAAGCATGTCCTTTAAAAGATTAGCAGCAAAGCGTAGAATTAAGAAGAATTGGTGGAATTATCGAAGAAGTCGTTATGAATTGATCCCATGATTTGTTGATTCAGAAGCGAGGATCTCGATCTGTGGACCACAGAAACTTAAAATTTAGTATAATTGTCCCAGTCTATACGTTCAGATATAAAGCATAAAGGCAGGCATAAAGTTTCAGTTATTGAATAGAAAACGCTATATGTTAACCTGTCAAAATAAAGAATAAGTCCTACTGCACAGTTTGAACACTTACAATTGATGGAAACTAAATTTAGAATTTTCAAAGAGCAGTTGAACAAGGAATGGAACGTTCAGTCAAATTTACGGCATTGAGGTTGGAACGTTTGGAATTATGTGTCACAGACACTATAAAGTATTTGTATTGGATACAGTATTTTAAAATATATTTCCTTACAATTTAAAATTTAGTATTATTAAAATTATATAATCATTGTATTAACTGTTGGAGGAATCGTTATAGGGCATCCATATATTAATTATCAATAACTGGGTTATTCAAATATAGGACTAATATAGATGTAAGATTGTCGATTCTTTGCGTTGGTAGATCTAAAAGAAAAGAAATTTCCAGTGTCCAATAAAAAAGGGTTTTCCAGAATATTCCAAATGATGGGAAGATTGAAGTAATTACTAGTGACACTGACTTTTTTATGGTATAGGAGGCAAACAAGCAGGCGCACCTGACGGTGAGCAACAAACGCCGCCCATGGGCACCTGTACACATATCGTGTTACAGTTGCATTGCCTTCTCTTACAATAGGATATGGACGGGGTCTGGAGTGAAATGGGAAAGGGGGTTGGGTCTCCGGATACTCTCACCGAGCGAAACATGGCAAAAGCCACTTTAGGTCGATATTCTTAGAGGTCGTGGTAATTCACCGGACGAGCCGGCCTATCACCTGTTGATCCGGCCTATGACTTCTGCAATGAATTCGCTGAGTTTGAGTCTAACCCCAGTGCAATTACTATATGACAATGAGTATATTGCTAATTGTCGCAAACATACTATTAACATCATATAGGATGCATCATATTTATCTTGACAGTCACGGTGGTCCAGTGGGAGAGCACACGGCTTCTGATCTAGAGTTCCGGGTTCGAATCCTGACACGCACTAATGACTTTTCGAAATTGTTTTCGGAAGTTAAGTGTGATAAATATCGATTACTGAAAACTTTGTGCCCGGTATGGCAATAGGTTCGCCACCTATTCCATTTGGGACGTTAACATAACAGCGAGACGAGGCTTAACAGCCGCTGCCTACACCTTCGGGTAGCAAAAGGCGTGAAGTTATGTTATGTTATATACTTATCTCCATCGTATTAGTAATAATGAGACGCATATCAGCAAAGGTAAGCCACTCGCAGCATTAAATTTTAAAGTATTTCAAGACTGTTCTGCAATAAAACTGTTGATATTAAAATTTAGCTGTTGAAAGGAAAATAAGCTGATTTGTGCGATGCAGAACTGCGAAACACAAAACTTAGTTCTGGACTACACTGCGACAGTTTCCTTGTAAGTGGAGCGCAGATAAGGAATAATTTTCAAGAAATGTTTGTCTTGTCCTCAATAGGAATAAACTTTCATGAACTATACAAGTGTTAATAATAAAAGAAATTACAAGTATTTTGTATTTCACTTAAAAACGATTGATTAAATTTATATGTATGTATGATGCTTATACTCGAGTCAACGGTTAAATAATAATGATAATATCTCGAAGACAATACACACAGCGCCCCCTAGTGCCAAACTAAGCAACTAAATGCTTGTGCTATGGATACTCGAATACGGATATGAATACATTTTTTTTTAAATACATACTTATAATACATAGAAAAACACCCGGACGAAATACAAACATTCATGCTTGTCACAAATATTTGTACTTGGGTGGGGACCGAACCCGCCAACCTCAATTCGGCGGGCAGTAGCTTTGCCAGTGCACTACAAGGCTCGTCAAATATTTATGAAGAGAAAACCATTTTCACGATAATTTCAATTTAAAATTTATTTTGTGTTAAATTTTTCTTCCTAGGGATAAAACTTTTAAAATATTTGAACATATTTCTTAACATTTTTACGAGTTTATCAATTTAATATAGAGTTTTAAATTGATATACATACATAACTTCACGCCAAATCCCTTGCAGGGTAGGCAGAGAGAACGGAGCGCCATAGGGCACGATTTTTACACGCCTCACTCGCTTCGTTGACTTTCATAACTCTTTTCATGCAGGCGCGTCGATTTTTGAGCCTCTCAACATCACCATTATTACAATTTATCTAAACCATTTCTTTGTATTATTCTACTAAAAATATAATATTATAATATACAAATAATAATGGGCAGTAAATATTATTCAAAAAAATATTAGTATCAATAATAATAATAATATTAGTATTATATTATTATATTTAGTTCAACTTCAATTTTTTTGCGCTTATTTTCTTTAAACTATTTACTGTTGATAATTATTATCAGTAGAAAATAGGTATCAATTGTATTAAATCAAGTCTTAAGATGAAGGATGTTCCGGCAGAAATTTTAGACGAACCATAGAAAAGATATGAGCAGCATCTTTGTAATATTTATATGAATACAAAAAAAAGCAATACCAAAAAGCCAAAGGAACGTATTGTATGACATCTTTTGCCAACTACCTCGACCTCTGAAAGGTCGTCTTGAATATAAAACGTAAAAGCGCGGGTAATTTAGCTGAGGAAATCTTGGGAACGATGCAAAACTTTCGCAGATATTGTGAATCTTGCGGAGACTTTTTTCAAAGTTGAAAGCTTTTCTACTCTTTGTTGTGGTATTTCCAGGAGCAATATTAAACAAAAAAAAAGTATAACTTGTAAAATATATATATAACTTATAAAATTTAATTAGTCTAGATGATTTTTCTGGTGTAGGGGGCAAACTAGCAGACGGATATGGACACCCGAACATAGAGCTATAGCATATAGTGCTAAAGATGCGTTTCCAGCCCTAGATTTGAAAGGGGTAGGCAGTGGGATGGGAAGGGGAGGGCGAGGGATTCGGCAAAGGCACTTTACATCGATACTCCGAGGGGTCTTTTTTTGTGGGGTAGGAGGGCAAACGAGCAAGCGTGTCACCTAATGGTAAGCAACCTGCGCCGCCCATGGACACCGGCAACATGTATAGTGTTACAATTGCATTTCCGACCTTTATGGGAGTAGAATAGGAAAGGATGGGGAAGGAGGGTGGGCCTCCGGGTACCTCTCTCACCTAACGAAACGCCGCAATTTTCTGAGAGTTCGTGGTATTTCACCGGTCGAGCCGGCCCATTCATGCAACGAACTGCCTGGCTCTACCACTGCGCTAATTAATTGATTCCGAGATTTGATTCTTGATACTGTAAAAAATAGATTATGTTATCTTAGCAATGTTTTAATTTACCCCATCCATCAAGCGAGCACGCCCATTTACCCCGTTTCCCCATAAAAAAAAAACAATTGGAGTATCTACAATACTTTTTTGCTGTGAATACAAAATAAACCTTTATACCAATATAATCACTGCTAGTTAGAGGGTAAGTGAAGTGAAAAAACACACCTTGTTATTTTTCTTTTAGAAACTTGAAACTTCAGATACAAAATGATTTTCATACAAGAGAAAATTGCTATCGTTAATAAGTCATTAGTCTGCTGTCAGAGTCAAGATAACTAGTTATGTTAGAAATTTGTGTCAACAACAATTTAAATTAAGAAAATTGCTCGTAGTTATAATATTCCTATTTTTTTTAAGTTAAGATAGACAATATAACATTTGTTTCGAGTATATTTTCAATCATTTGCTTAATACTTATTTACTATTTTATTCTTCTAAATGATTTTAACGATAGAGAAATTAGAAAATAATTAAAATTAAATTAAATTTGTTCCGCATCAAAAGTAATAAATGAGTAAATTTTGGATATCATGAGGTTCAATTTGTGCTATTTATCGGCTTTAACTGCTGTCCCGCTATGTTAATACTGCAATATCTTCGAAAATATTCGTTTAAATTGCATGCTGTAAAGGACCAGGATCATCTATATTACATGCACAATCTATTTAAGACACTTAATTGGATGAAAATTAATGCTGTAATATTTAAAATCGCTTCGTAAATGCGCCATTATTTCTCGGAAAAAGTAAAAAATTAAAAATGGTCATTGTGGGTTATCCCTAAGAGATAGACATATGCGCGGACTTTTTTGTAGTCTTTCTGAAGGTGTTTAATAATGTAGACATTGTTTTGATTTATCACTCAGGGTTCAGCCAGCGTTTGCAATTAAAGTGCTATCTCGAAAATTATCATTTTTTCTTTAGAACATCAGTAGTTCATCATGCGTAGTTTTAAAGATATAAGCATATAAGGGGACAGACAGCGGAAAGTGACTTTGTTTTTTACTATGTAATGATACATACGTAACTTCATGCCAAATCCGTGCAAAGAAGACAGAGAGAAGAGAACTCGCTTCGTTGACTTTCATAACCCTTTTCATGCAGGCACATCGATTTTTGAGGCTCTTAACATCACCTTCCACCAGAACACCTTATATTTGGACATATAATACATGAATAGCTCGAAAGGATGACATGTTGTCCTAACCCCACTTATATAAGATAAAGGCAGGGATTTGATGATAAGAGTTTAATTTACCCAAGCGATTTGCCAGAACATTGAAATTACTGAAAAAAAAAATCTAAAACTAATTGTCACTTGTATACGATATTATACTTAGAAATGTTTTGACTTTTTATAGGAAAGAATAGGAACACGACATTCATATGAAGATAACAACAATTTCTGTCGTAAAACAACACAAATTGTGTTACGGGTCCTATAACGTTTCCACTGTCCCTTCCCTAATGTCACCTCCATTTCTTAGTAATTTGATTCTTTAGTGAAAAACCTCACTAGCACGGTTTATACGAGAACCTTCAATTATTTGTTTGGCCGCTAACACTGTAGTTAGTTACTTATAAATTATTTTAATTTATTTACTATCTTTATTTCTTATATTGTTGTAAACTTAATAATGTCTCTCTTTACTAGATTTATTTTATCCATTTCGTCTAAACTAATATTATTACTAGATATATTAGAAATTTTGAATTGCAAAGAAAAAACTCAATTACAAATTATACAATTCATTTGCTTTTTATACATTTGATTTTTTTAAGAATTTTATAATGCAGAGACAACATTTAATGTGCAATATCTGTTTTACAACGTACTGTGTGTTGGGTAGGTTGTTAAAAAATAGTACATAATACAAAATAGTTCAACTAGTGTTGATTGAACTGATTTTTTAGTTTAAGAATACTTATTTACCAAGCAATTTTTTTTGAAATTTGAAATACTGTCAATAACTTGAAATATTTATAATATATTTATTTCTAAGACTGATGATAACTGAAAATGATCTCTGTAAAGAGTTCGAAACGTCGGGAAATAAATATAAATAAATAATAAATAAACGCGATATAATCCTAAAAGTTGTTTTAATCAATATTTATAATATATTAATCTTTTGGCAGTATTTAATATTTATTCAAATACCGTCAACCGATCTATGTATATAGTTAGTGTTTATATATTTATTTAAAGTTCTTTGTCTAGAGGTTTAATAGTTAATATTCCTCACTAAAACGAGCGAACGAAAGCCTTCACGTTCCACAAAGGGATTAGTCAGGTTACCTATAGTAAAATGGTGGGACCCTTTCTATAGGTGAGTTTAATTTAATTATGTTGTTAGTCATTTGTTTGTACCCTTGTCAAATTACATTTATCTCGGTAATACTTCTATACTTTGTTAGCTTTGCTGAATTTAAATTACATTTTTGTTACAAAAGTAAGTTCTATTTTTAAAATACCTACAAAATTTTTTGTACTCGGTGAGATTATGAATTCAGCCATTTTAAAATAATTGTTAATAATGTTTTATACCTTTTATATACACTGAATTATAAGTGCAGTATTTATAAGTGTAGTACATATAATTTTTTAAAATAGAGTGCATATATTTTGGTCATTAGTCTAAATGTACGTTATCACACTCACCTTTCTCCTCCTGGATGAATAATTTTTTTGTTGTTTGTGTTTTTATATATAAGCTATAGTTAAAACAACATTACTGCATCTCATAAAACGATACATTTGATTTCACGAAATAAGCGGCAACTTTGGACACTTGGAGCAGTTTTTAAACTTCAGTAACTAATTAAAAAAAACTGAAAACAGTATCTACAAATCAGAAAACAACCACTATATTATCAGAATAACTAAGCATTTTCTGACAAAACTGGCCTTAGTAAAAGTATGTCCCTTACTACTTAATTATCCAAGTAAGACCTATGTATTTTCACGCAATAAATCACCATATTTCACTACATTGGAATATATTCCTGTAACTCGACAGTGCGTAACTTAGTGATCCTTGATTGATAACTTCACTATACTTACTTATATGCTAAAATATCTTAAACATACATACATGTACTTATATTTATGTAAATATACTTTTTGTTTTTTACTACTTTTAAAGTTCGTACTTACAAAAAAGTATATATTAATATACGTTATCTAGTATCAATAACACAAGCATTGAGTTGCTTAGTTTGGAACTAGAGGGAGCTGTGTGTATTATGTCCAATATATTAATGTAATTATTCAACACAATTACATTTGGTATTTCTAAAAATACCTAAGATAAAATTACTTTGCTCTAATTATATGTTTTAGTATCTCTAACATTCAGATTACAAATAAAAATGAATATATCCCAGTAGATAAAATAACTCTGAAGCCAAACAAAACGTGAACAAACCAGACGAAAACATTTAACTTTTGCAATTTATTAATCAAGTCAGATTGGTAGCGCAACGGGCAATTTCTAGAAAAAATATTTCAGATTTTCGCGTCTGCTACGAATTGACTCGACAGACAGTAGCAGACACCAAAATTAAGATTGTGTTTACAGAGATTTTTCGCAATGATATCAGCAAGATTACATACAAGCGGATAATTTTGTTCCCTTTTTGACTCGAAACAGAGTTCACAAGTACACGCCTTTGTAGCTCATAACTGTGTATGTAAACTTTTACAGGTATTTTAAAATCAGCAATGTTTAATATTTCAGTGTTATTTTTTTAATTTTATATTCATGATATGCTCCTAATGATATATGAGCAAGCTCTCGGCCGTTCGTCAGTTTTTATACCGACTTGTCTTAAAAGATGGTTGACTTCATCGTGATAGTTCTGTATTCTTCCTAAATTGTTTCTAAATCTTGAGTAGATATGTACTGCTAAGCTATTATTAGTTAATAGAAATATAATATTTTTGATAACAATACACAACAGCCTCTAGTTTTCCAAGTTAAGCAACTAAATGCTTTTATAATGGTAACTGGATAATAGATGTGACACACGCACGTAATGTGCATTTTCTTGTAAATACATACTTATAATCAGATATAAAAATACATACATACTTACAGAATATGATAAGTTTAGATTTTATTTGTCCTTAAGCACCGGAACATATGGATCCAAGACATAGGTGGGACTGAACTATATTACTATACTTATCATAACTACGCGCCTTTTTCTACCCGAAGGTGTTGGAGCTTCGACTCGCCGAATCATTATATCCCAATAAAATAGGTATATTGCCATACATATGGCACAATATTTTTCACACATTACTTCCGAAATGAATTCAATTATTGGTGTGACTCCAGAATCAATACTAGGGCTTCTGAATCAGAAGCGAGCAGCTCAACCACTGGACGACCAAGACTAAATTACTAGTCTCGTAAATATAAATAATAATAATAATAATAAATAAATAAATATATCTTGGACACAATAAACACAGCGCCCTCTAGTTCCAAGCTAAGCAACTAAATGCTTGTGTTATGGATACTAGGTAACGGATATAAATACATATATACTTTTCTTTTGTAAATACATACTTATAATACATAGAAAAACACCCAGACGCCACACAAATATTCATGTTTGTCACAAATATTTGTGCTCGGGTGGGAATCGAACCCCCGACCTCATTGCTCCAGCCGGCAGTTTTACCAATGCGCCACGAGGCCCACGTAAATATCACTTTTGTACGTAAATACGTAAACACGTAAATATCACGAGGTAAATATCACTTTTATGTGTGGTAAATTGTTATTCTATATAAAACAAATTAAAAACAAATAATAATCCCTAACAAAGAGATTTACATTTACAAAGAACAGTCGAGTTTTGATTAAGATGACCGAAAATGTTGTACTGTAACGAAATGAAAAGTCCCTGCAATCACTCGCCCCCAATAATAATGATTACAAACAAAACAAATTCAAAGAGGATTCGTAAACAAAGAAGGGAGAAAACAACACAAAGGCAGGTTGTATTTAAAAGGAATCGGGCAACGACAACAAAAACGAAAAAAAAAGATCTCGCTACGTAATTTTTTTTTCAAGCGAGTTTATTTATAAAAGCGGAAAAAATTCAATTCGGTCTCGTAGACTACATTAAACTGATTGCTGCAATTAGCGAATGGTGTAATTCTCGTTTGTCAAGTGACGACGACCCCTAACCCCCAATCCCCACCTCTGCCTAGGCACCCTTCGACCCCTTTCCGAAATTACACAGAAGGTCAAGCTGCCCTTTCATAGCTTATACTCAATTTGAAAAACTGGCATGAAATTATTTTGGTATAAAAAATCTATGTACTATTTTTGTACATCCAAGCCATCTTACTGTCTGAAGTTTTAGGTAGCAACGTAGGCCTCGACTCACCGAACTTTGCATTCCAGATTCGATATTTACCACGAGTTAATTCTAAAAGGCATTGGCCTGAGTCAAAGTCAAAATAACTTTAGTTTTATAGGTCTTCACAGACACTTAAAAATAGTCAACAAGTACAGATAACATATTATTTAAAATTAAATACAAACACGAGCGCTTGTGGAAAGTGCCTCCGTGGAACAAAAAAAGACACGGACGCAATCGCCACGAGCGGCCCGATACCGAGTGTAGGGACTATCATGAGAAGAATCAGGCAAGAAACTCATGTGCCAAATACTCTTTTCAAATCATTTGAAATAAATAACAATATTATTATAACTACTGAAAATAAAGCAGTAGGTTAGTAAATAAAAGGTGTAGCAACCAGAATACTCGACAATCGCAATTAAAATTCAACCAAATTAAAATCAACTTCCTACATGTTAGCTAAGAAATTCTATGCGATCACAGTAGTCGAGCACAACTGACGCGACATCTTTTAATTAGAGTGGTAACGTTGTGCAACAATTGTGGCGAATAATAAAATTGAAGTATATTGAACACAATTTCAAGGCAAATTTAAAATCAAAAAGCTATCAGAAATTATTACAGAACGCCTCCACTCCAAAAAAGTGAACAAATTCCAATACACAAACTACAAAATCCGCATTGAGCAAGCAATTTGACGGTCGCCATCTGACTTGTCAGTCATGGAGTCGTTGATGGTGTAGTATGCCCCACCAATGAGACGACCCTTCACAGGCCGCCTAAAGCGATCATAAGACAAATGCCGAATATGCGCAGCTATCCTATTATAAAACTGTACACCCATTCCCAAAAAAGACTTGTGTACCTTGTGCAGGCAATGATACGGTAACTCAAGCTTATGCTTGCCTCTAGTGTTAAAATTGTGTACATCGCTATGTTGTGTATATTTATCTAAGTTTCTCTTTACGAACATGATGTTATCATATATAAACTGGGAGATAACTATTAAAATCAAAAAGCCAGATTGAAATCTTAGATTTTCTGATCCAGAAGCCACCACTCGCGTACCAGACTAGTATGCTCTACTAAAATTAGATTAATAAGATAAATAAGATTTAGCTAAGAATTTAATGATAATCAACAGAATTTTTGTACGAAATTAACAAAACCAAACACCAATAAAGACAGACATATTTTTTAAATAATACTTTTTTTCGGTATATGTACCAAATACACATCTATAAATGGATTTAGTATAAAAGATTTTTTTAATATCACAAACAGACTCAAGTTCTATTTATTTAGATCGTAAAATCTGCCTTTGTTATATTTTTATTACATCAACACACAATTCGTTCTAAACATTTATTATACGTATATACATGAAATTTAATATCAGTTAACCAAAAAAATATAATAATATTGAACCCCTTTCAGGGTAACAGGTACAATAATATGGACCATGTTAGTACCCTGCAAACATTCCAACGACACACATAGCCTACAAATATTTCAACCTAAATATTAAATTTTATTTTTCAGGGATTATTAGATAGATAGCTACTTTGAATTTGAATTATTCTATATAATATCTGTACAGCTTATTCTGTATTATGATTTTATTACTAAATAAGATTAGTTTGTATACATCTCTACCTTGTAGTGTTAGATAAAACAACTAACTGTGGTACTGCACAGTTAGTTGTTTTACTGTACTCAAGCAGGAATTGAACTTCAATTTCCCTTAACATCGCTTTGTCCAGTCAAAAGTTATAATAAGGTTAGAAACATAAAAAGAAAAAAAATTAAAAAAAACATACAGTCGAATTGAGAACCTCCTCATATTTTTGGAAGTCGGTTAAAAAGCTGTTGTAAGTAGGTTGGGAATGGAAGAGCGGAAAGGGTGGGACCTCCGGACCTCTCTCGCTGAAACGCGGCATAAGCCACTTTACGAAGATATTCCGAGAGGTGATATTTCACTGGTCGTGCCGTCTTTTCATGCAGAGTACTGCGTGGCTCGACCACTGCAAAACCTATGTACACCTCCTTATATTAATTCATAGTATTAATAAAACTAAAATCATTATCGGTCTCACTGGCCCAGTGGTATGGCAACCCGCTTCTGAATCAATGAGTCACGGGTTTGAATCCTGGCTTTCACCAATGACTTTTCAAAACGGTTTTTTTGCAGTTATGTGCAATAGATATCGATGACTGAAAACTTTGTGTCCGGTATAGCAATAGGTTCGTCACCTATTCCATTTAGGACGTAAATATAACGGCGACACGAGTAAACCGCCGCCTATACCTTCGGGTAGAAAAACGCCTGAAATTACGTTATGTTAATATTATTAAATTAAGAAAAATCTAATATAGTTTCTCGTATAAAGAAGAACTAATGTATATTCTTAATATTATTAATCTCATAATACTGTATGACACAACTTTTCCTAACAGAACAAGATGAAATTTGCGCCACATTAAACAGAAACAGCCAGCATCCATTTACTAAATTATATAACTTTATTAATTTTCCCTCTTTGCTTCTATTATTGTATTTGAAGGCAGTGCAATATTGAAATGATTACGTATTTCCTATTCGAAGTATAAAATAACTTATATAGTTCTAATATTATGTCTATATTTGTAGTGCTCAGTATCAGTTGGTTTGATTTCTATCCGAATACTGTCTGTGTATAATATTTCTGATAAATATTGACGTTTATTAACAAAAAAAAAACAAGTTTGTTTTTTTTTTATGGGATTGGAGAGCAAACGAGCAGGCGTGTCACCTGATGGTAAGGAACCAACGCCGCCCATGGACACCAGCAACACATATAGTGTTGCTGTTGCGTTGCCGACCTTAATGGGATAGGGGATAGGAAAGAATGGGGAAGGGGGGTGGGCCTCCGGGTACCTCTCTCACCGAACGAAACGCGGCACGAGCCACTTTACGTCAGTCTTCTGAGAGGTCGTGGTATTTCACCGGTCGAGCCGGCCCATTCATGCAGCGAACTGCTTGGCTCTACCACTGTTATGTTTGTATATAAATATGCGTATTAATATCCGATGTCTAGTTTTTTAATGCAAAAGTAAGTTGCTTCACGTAGAAACTAGGTGGCGCTGTGTGATTTGTCTATATAATTGATTAAATGTAATTTTTTAAGCTAATTCAAATATTTTTAAAGCTTACACACAGTCTCGGTGCACACTTCTTCTACTTTCTAGAGGTTCTGATCTAGAGGTGCGAGTTCGAATCGTGACACTGGCTCATACCAATGACTTTCGAAATTGTTTCCTGAAGTTAAGTGTGATAAATATCGATGACTGAAAACTCTGTGCCCATTATGGCAATAGGTTTGCCACCTATTCCATTTGGGACCTTAACATAACAGTTACCTTAACATAGAGGCTTAACAGTTACTGCCCACACCTTCGGGTAACAAAGGGGTGAAGTTAAGTTTAAGTAAATGAAGTTGTACAAGTATAATTTGAATATGATATATCTCTATCTCAGGTTGCAGATGACTAAAGGAGGCATTAGTTGCTTACCATCAGGTGCATAACTTATTTGTTTGCCTATTTTCTGTCATTAAAACAAAATGTTATAAGTTTTCCTATATAGAAAGGTCTAATACATCTATTATAGTAACGACATACAGAGGTGTTAATTTTTATGACGTTTTAAAAGCTCTTGCCTTTTATATAAGGCGTATAAAAGTCTTTTAATAGTTATAAGTTATAATAGTAATAACAAAAGCCACTATTATTTCACTTATAATAAAAACCTTTCAGATGCAAGATCATTATTGCGAAACATTAAGCTTAACTACCCTTTATTAGGTTGCTTTAAGGTTTTATTTAAGTGCCCTACTAATAACGTAGTCTATTAATATTACAGAGCTTATTTCAATTTATTTATGTATTTGAAATATATCCAAGAGTCTTTATATTATTATTACTTAACATATCAAAAAAATACTTACCAAGCAACTTATTTCAGTTGAAAATAAAATTATGAAATTTAAAAAAATAATAATTACCTTTTCATTTGTGCAGTCTTAGATATCCATTGTTTTTAGTAAACAATTTCTTGATAATAGTGTATTATTTATCAGATGCAATAAGTTAGAGAGTGACTATTTTTAACAATAAAATATATAAGTACTTTTAATAAGTTCATAATAATAATTCTAAAACTGTTTGATTAAAAAGTAATATTTTGAAACTGTTTAAAGGAAAACCTAACTTCGTGCCTTTTTCTACGTTATGATCTAAATGGTACAAGATTACAAAGTTGTCAGAATCGATACTTATCAGTTATCCCAAATAACTTCTGAAAAGAATTCCAGGAAATAATTGGTGTGAGCCCGGTATCGACGCTACGACTTCTGAATCAGAAGTGTAGAGTTCGATCACTGGACCACCGAGACTATTAATTTATAACGAAACAAAAACAAATAATGCATTAGCATATTCATGAATATATTGACAAAATCAACACGAACGAAAGCAGTGAAACAAATGGCAACAAACCAAAATTTTACAAATAACTACCGGCAGTAGAAAGACAAAGCGTACAGCAACACAAAAGAAAGAGTAATGGTCTACGACACCTGCTGAAAGTAGATGATGAAGGTATTCAAAAGTAAATAGGTGAAACATTGCGACATTAGTCATAGGAATGTCGACGACTCGGTGACGTTTGGACAGCGCTGACAAATGATGTCTTGTATTGAATAATCGTGTTGCCTCACGGAATCAAATGTTTTTAATTCACTATTCTACTAGTAACAATAGTATTTTAGGGAAAAACGACATATGCAAAGAGGAACTACAACTGGAATAAATGATGTAACAGAAAATAAGCAGTATATAGCAAAAGCACCGAGAGCTGGAAGAAAGGATGCGACGAGCATAGATAAAATCGATGATTACAACATACTTTTTAATAAGTAATTGAACTTTAAATTGTGCGGAAGGTAATGTGAAAACCATTAAAAGCGATAAACGGGAATGACAAGGGACTTAATGTGAAGTAATTTATGCATGTCCGAATGCAACTGAGTTACGATTAGTAAAAAAAATATTTAATGAAATGGTGGACATAATAAACGAATGTGTGAGACATAACATAAATTCACGCTTTTTTTCTACCCGAAGGTGTAGGCAGTGGCTATTAAGTCTTGACTTGTCGTTATATTTTCGTCCCAAATGGAATAGGCGGCGAACCTATCGCCATACCGCCCACAAGGTTTTCAGTTATCGTTATATATTTACCACATATAACTTGGGAAAATATTGTCGCAAAGTCATTGCTGTGAGCCAGTGACTGCTTGAATCAGAAACTTAGTGCTCGACCACTGGACCACCGAAACATAAGACAAAGCTTGAAAATAATATCCATATAATTAATGGTAATATAAATATTAGACACACATTTCATGACCGAAAAGAACGTGTTCTAGAGGAAGGTGATGTTAGAAGGCTCAAAAATCGACGCGCGTGCATGAAAAGAGTTATGAAAGTCAACGAAGCGAGTGAGGTGTGTAAGAATCGTGCCTTATAGCGCTCCGTTCTCTCTGCCTACCCCGCAAGGGATTTAGCGTGAAGCTATGTATCTATGCATTTTAAGAGATAAAGTGACATGTCACTAGTTTTTTCACGGGTGTCATTTTCAAAACTGGGCCAGACTGAGACACCGGATTGAGAATAAAAAAAGAATCATCAAAATCACTTAAGTCTAGTTGAATCACAAACATACCTCCTTCTTTTTTGAATTGGATTTGCTAAACTGAACAGTGAAATCCAGGTTAACCTAACCAGTCTAACCAGATCAGTGATGAACGAATATTGTAAGTATGAACCTGTGTTGCTGTCATCAACCTCATTATTTTGACTCTGACTTTCCCCTTCATTAAGTATGAGTTTGAGAGCACGTCTGCTCACGACAGACACCCACTGTCAAGCGCATAAAAAAATTGCTATAAAGATTTCAGGCATATCTAATATACAGTGATTTAAAGGTGTTTTTTTTTTGTGAAGAAGAGGAATATTTCTGGATAAAATCCTGTCATCGTGCTTCAAAAGATATTAAATCAAGTATTTCATCTGCTTAGTAGTTAAATACTAAAAATAGTCAAATTAATAAATGAGAGATGAAGGTAAAATGTATATTAATTATTGTTGGATGCCCAATTAACAGTGGTAGAGCCAAGCAGTTCGCTGCATGAATGGACCGGCTCGACCGGTGAAATACCACGACCTCTCAGAAGACCGACGTAAAGTGGCTCATGCCGCGTTTTGTTCGGTGAGAGAGGTACCCGGAGCCCCACCCCCCTTCCCCGTACTTTCCTATCCCCTATCCCTTAAAGGTCGGCAACGCAACAGTAACACTATATGTATTGCTGGTGTCCATGGGCGGCGTTGGTTGCTTACCATCAGGTGACACGCCGGCTCGTTTGCCCTCATATCCCATAATAAAAAAAATTAAATAAAAAAAGTGTTTTTAAGTATTGACACAATGTTCATATTTGTCTTTTTTATGGGATAGGAGGACAAACGGGAAGCAAGTCACCTGATCTTTAAGATAATATAGACAAAGGTATGAGAAAGTGGTTGGACTTTTGAATACGTCTCTTACCAAACGAAATGCGACATGAGCCACTGTGACGACGATTTTATAAGGTTGCGATATTTCACCGGTCGAGCAAGTCTACCCACGCAGTAAACTACGCAGCTCTGCCGCTGTTATTACTGTTATATTATCCTGCATAATATGTAACATGTAACAGTTTTAACATATATTATATGTATGGTCACATAAACAAACAAAAACCTTACAGACAAGGGAAGCTAATCTTGTTTTCATTATATATAGCCTTCAGTTATAACAGCCTCACTTTAGAAAATTAATTTCTGTACCCCAGAGTTACACGTTTGGTATTCTGATATCAACTTAATATAATTTCTATTTGAAACTTTCATTATTTAGAAACACTAATTTCATGTCGAGTTTGTTTTTGTTTTTGTTTAACAGAGAAAATGATCTCTGTAAAGAGTTCGAAACGTCGGGAAATAAATAAAATTAGTAGTAAATAAACGCGATATAATCCTAAAGGTTGTTTTAATGTCATGAACGTGATTCGCGAAAGTCTTAGAGATAAATACTAATACTTACGAATTTGTAGAGAAGGGAACATTAAAACTTTGTCCAAATTGAATGGTCTTTTGAATTACTGATATACGGAATCAAATTCTATTATAGTTTAATGTTTAATAAACAAACTTCGACAGCTCAGCCAGTTAAATATAAAAATAATATTGCACTGTTAAAACCTTTCATATACCGCAGATATTTCAGTTTGTTTATTTCCATCTCCGTTAAACAAAAACAAACTCGACATGAAATTAGTGTTTCTAAATAATGAAAGTTTTAAATAGAAATTATATTAAGTTGATATCAGAATACCAAACGTGTAACTCTGGGGTACAGAAATTAATAACTCTTTACAGAGATCATTTTCTCTGTAAAGAGTTCGAAACGTCGGGAAATAAATAAAATTAGTAGTAAATAAACGCGATATAATCCTAAAGGTTGTTTTAATGTCATGAACGTGATTCGCGAAAGTATTTAAATAAATATAAGTTTAATATTAAAGTAAAAAATAAGTTTAATTTGGAATAAATCTATCTACCTTTAATATCGTACCTACATACTATTGGAGTCCTCTAGTACTTACTAACGATAATCTAACATAATGCCTTGTACGAATAATTAATTATCTTTATTACGCAACAAAATAAAGTTAAAATAATCTTTTAGTTAAATTAATCTTAACCATTGGAACAGATGAAAGGAAAATATTATGAGTATAGTTTTCAAAGTATGAATGTAAGGAGTCAGATTAGCAGGACGCGTCTCATCACAGGAAATTGGTGTAATTATGAAAATTAGTTCAGGAAATGAGACATTGCGCTTACGTATTACTTAGATTAGATATGACGACAAAAATTTTCTTTGTGTACCACACGTAGGCTGTTTAACAGATTTTACTACCTTTGATTATGATGAACTTTGACGAATAGTTTAACTTTAGTCCGTATTAGCTAGATTTGCCGTTTGCTGTTACTTTTTTAAACTTTGTGCCCAGTATGGCAATAGGTTTCGTCACCCATTCCATTTAGAACGCAAATATAACAGCAGGAGACGGCTTTACAGCCGCTGCCTACACATTCGGGTAAATAACTTAGCATTGAAACAACTCTTTATTTCCCGACGTTTCGACTCTTACCAGAGATCATTTTCACGAGTAATGAACAAAAACATAGTACTCATTAAGAAACTATTTTCATAATCTGATTTCAAATAACTTAAAAAATAAGATAATTACGTAATAATTAAAAACAACAACTGTTACCTATTAAATCATACAACAGAGTATCTTTATAAACAAAATTTTTCTTTATTAAATATATTTTATAAATAAATATTTAATTTTCTCTCTTTCTTTCATAAGTCTCGGTGACGCAGTGGTCGAGCGCACGGCTTTTGATCCGGAGATCCGGGTTCGAATCCAAACACTGGCTCACACCAATGACTTTTCGAAATTGTTTTCGGAAGTTATGTTTGATAAATATCGATGACTGAAAAACTTTGTGCCCAGTATGGCAATATGTTCGCCACCTATTCCATTTGGGACGTCAACATAACGGCGAGACGAGGCTTAACAGCCGCTGCCTACACCTTTGGGTAGCAAAGGCGTGAAGTTATGTTATGTATGTTATGTTATTTAATTTTTGTTTCATGGTCAGATGCGGGTTACTAATAGTAAAAATCATATTTTTAACTTCAATTATTTGATTTTTATTTTCAAAAAGTGTGTATTCTCTGTATCAATGAAAATAGCTTCTGAACGACTACCATCTTTTTGTTCATCACTCGTGAAAATGATATCTGTAAAGAGTTCAAAACGTCGGGAAATAAATAGAAAATAAGTTCATAATAAACGCGATGTAATCCATAAAAAAGTTGTTTCAATGTTACACTTACCATTAGCCAAAGGTCAAGCACTGGCCTGAAAATATAATGTAAAAAAATAAATTAAAAGTATCTCCATCCGCATTTTCTTCATCCAGACGTATTATGTTGTACTTATATTCTTATTAGCTATTAAAATACTATTTATCTTACTATACAATTAATAATCTCAAAAATCTGAGATTTTTGCGGTAATTTGAATGGAATTTGTATAAAATTGTTAACGTTTCACTGCCTATATCTTCGAGAAGAAAACGCGTGAAGTTATGCTATGTTTTATTTAACGTTTAATGACATTGTTAAGAACAAAAGAGCCTCCAAGCGTGGGCAACTTAATTCTAATTTATTTTCACTTTTGTTACACTCTCGTTGAGAACAAATCAATCATTATTTTGAGAGCTTTCTGTTTATTGGAAAATTATGTCTTTCGAAGTAATAGAAGTAATATTGATGTTAAGTAATATTTGAATTACTTACTCATTAACATGAGATTTGAATTTAGTTTTCATACAGTCTGTAAATCTGAAACTCTGATGAGAAATGCTGAAGCATAGTTGTAACTCATACGTACATCAAGCTACGATCCTGACACACTTATTTCGCTTCATCCACAGTCATACATCCCATCATGAATTTAGGCCGGTTTCATTTTGCCTTTTTGAAAGAGACTATTTATTTGGTAGCTACGTCTTGGTCTCCGATCCCAACGGTGCCACTCACATTCACTCATACTTTTTATTCTTGGGCGCTGTCGCCGCATACTCCTAACGCCGTCGAGCATACGTCGGGAGAAGTGCGGGGCGTGAAGAAAGAAGCCCTTATAAACGTTCAACTTCATTTTGTACCAACCATTCAATCATCAATCGTATTCGTATTCACACATTGTTAACATTACTCGTCTCTATTCATATTAAACGTCTAATAAATTAAACATCCACTTATTATTTCATATACATCATTCACATTCAAAATCATTAGGGTAATAGAAGATCAGTAGAAGCCCCCTATACTATCTATTTGGTCCTTCGAGCCGGATAAATCGAAGAATTTGGCCAAACTCAACACTACTGAGCTGGTCAACACGCAGAAACTGAGCCAGTGGAACTCGTCATCGTCAGCACAACGGTCAGGTCTTCAATTCCTTCTATTATCCTATCCATACGATTCGTGTTACAGCCGTGTCTATTTTGTGCATTCCAGAAGCTATTGTGCAGTCTTGTGCCCTTTCGTGTCCGTCGATTCATCATAAAACGTGAGTACTTTACCTATTCTTACACGTAGGCCTTCATAATGGGTGGTAGGAATAAATTATCAGCTCCTTCCAAATCCGTTTCATCAGTTTCTCCCACAACGAAACGGTTAAGTGACCTCCCAGACCTCAAAAAACAAGGAGGTAACTTGAGAGGCAGATTAACTCAATTTAAAAATATTTAGATACATTTCACGATAGGATTCCCACTCAATTACAAATTAAAGAAATTAAATTTAGAGTGCAGTCTGCTTCAGAATATTTTAAAAGTTTCAATGATATAGAAAGTCAAATTGAGCTTATTTGTCCAGAATCCGAAACTACCTCTAACCTTGAATACGTAGAATCATTCGAATCCTTATATTTTAACATTTTGGCTACTGCTGAAAGTTTAATCGAAAGTGGAACTGGTGATAACTGAAATAACGTAGATTATAACGGTCATTTAATATCTCGTAGTAACATTAAATTACCCGAGATAAAATTGCCTTTTTTTGATGGAACATTTGATTTTTGGCTCGAATACAAAAATTCTTACATTACAATGATTCATAAACGTTCAGATTTAAACGAAATCCAGAAGTTCCATTATTTAAGATCTTCTCTTAGGGGCAGTGCGTTACAAGTAATTAGTGCTTTGGAGTTAACAGCTGCAAACTATAAACATGCTTGGGAATTATTAGAGAACAGATTTCATAACGCTAGACTTCTGGTACACAACCATATAAAGGCGCTATTTTCAATTAATCCCTTGAAACAAGAGTCCCACATTCAAATCAGAAAATTAATAGATACCGTTTTGCGAAACCTACGGGCTCTAAAAACATTAGATGAACCCACTGATTCATGGGATACACTCATCATATATTTAATCGTATCGAAATTAGATTCATCTACAGAGCGCGATTGGGAGAACAATAAGGGAACTATTCTTTCCGATTCTAACAAAAGATTAGTGTTAGAAGACTTGTTATTATTTCTCA
The DNA here is from genome assembly GCA_905147225.2 of Euproctis similis. Classification (NCBI taxonomy): domain Eukaryota; kingdom Metazoa; phylum Arthropoda; class Insecta; order Lepidoptera; family Erebidae; genus Euproctis; species Euproctis similis. The sequence goes on along the minus strand of LR990114.1, from coordinate 11,580,137 downwards.
GAAATAAAGCGGATACTTTAGAAATGATACATGCAAGTCACAATAGGCCGTACAATAAGCCTACACATATTATAAACGATAACAAAGCGGTTCAGTTTAAAAACAATACACAAGTACATAGTTATGTGTCGGCAAGTAATTCGAATACTAAAGGCAAAACTATCGCTAACAATAACAAACGCTCAGTTACTTCTTGTGTTTATTGTAACGGCCCACACGCACTATATACGTGTCATAATTTCATGAACTTATCGATTAGGGATAGAATTTCATTTGTAGATGAAAAGAAATTATGTCGCAATTGTTTACGAGCAGGTCATTTAATCATTACAGAATGCCTGCCTTGCAAACAGTGTCAAGGTAAGCACAATACTTTGCTACACATTAACGGTACATCTAATGACAGCGATGCGTGTAAGCGAATTGAGCACACAGCTGATCGCTATACGTCTTCCGGTGTCGCTACCGGTCCGTCCGTATCTCACGCGCTTCACTCTATGTCTACCGCTGTAGATACTTATCACACGCAGCGCTGCGCTGTGGATCCGTCGAAACGCATACCAACAGTGCAGCCGGTATTGTTATGTACAGCGCTGGTGGATATAGTGGGAAAGAATAAACGAGTACATACAGCTCGTGCGCTGCTCGATAGCGGCAGTCAGCATAGTTTTATTTCAAATAAGCTAAGAAAACAATTAAACACGCCTTCTATACAGTCCACTATTCATATTACCGGTGTCGCACAATCCGTGACGCAGTCAAATCAATCATGCGAAATAACTATAACGATTATAGTAAAAAGGTTCAGTGTTTCGTCTTGCAGCGCATAACAAACAGTTTGCCCTCGACGCACATTGATACCGAACATATATCAAACGTCCTTGCAATTTGGACTTTTGCGAGATAAACCAGTTGAAACGTTAGAAGTCTATCAGTTCATCACCGTAACGTACGGAACTGCATCGGCGCCATATCATTGGCGCTGTATACGGCAGTTAGCGTTAGTGTGAGGATAGTGCTTCACATCGCGTTATAATATACATAATAATATACGTTATATAAAAATAATGAGTCGATAAGGCAAACCGAGTCTTTGTCTGTTGACTAATTAACTGCATCGTGTGCAAGTTAGTAGTAAGTTTGACACAGTGACATTCGTTTTCTCATATTTACAATTGTTTAAATAATCGTTAGCAATTAAAATCGAACACGAAAAAAATGTCGCGTATTTCTAGTTTAAACGTATTTTAGACCATAAAAATGTGATTAGAGTAGTTAGATTATGTAATTCTACTAGTTTGATTTCAACAAAAAACACCCTATTCTGCACTGTAGTCCACCATGTATCGTTATTATCGGTTAGTGAAATGTTACGTTTGTTTGTTCATTTGTTTTCTAACTCGAGCGGTGCATTTAGAGCTTGTCCAGTCTTTCCACTGACGATTTTAATTTAGCTTTTAACCATTTTATTAACAAACAAGGCAAACAGAACGAATTTTCTTCATTTTTAAATAAAAATAATTGATTTTGCCCCGAATCAAATATTTAAATTTTATTTTATTTCCCGCTATTCACCCCATTTTGGAGGCCTATGGGAGAGTGGGATAAAGTCATGTAAACATCACCTTAGACGTATTGTGGGCAATGCAAACTTAACTTACGAGGAATTAAGCACGGTTTTAACGCAAATCGAAGCCGTTCTCAACTCCCGTCCGATGTCACCTTTATCCACAGATCCTTGCGATTTCACTCCTCTCACTCCTGGTCACTTCCTTATAGGAAGACCGTTGACTGCCCCACCGGGCGAAGATTTGTTGACAGATGTGAAAACTTCCCGACTCACCCGGTATCATCGCCTCGAGCAGCTACGGCAGCAGTTTTGGAAGAGGTGGTCCAGAGAGTACGTATCGGAGCTCCAACAAAGAACAAAGTGGAAATCGCAACAAAGTGATATTACTCTGGGAAGTCTGGTACTCATCAAGGATGATAACTTGCCTCCTCTCAAATGGCGTTTGGGACGCGTAATCCAAGTGTTTCCAGGTGCCGACGGAGTCTCCCGTGTTGCCGATATCCGAACAGCTACGGAGACAACGAGGAGGGCGTTTTCAAAAATATGCCCGTTACCAAATCAGCAGAAGGATGCCGAGACACCTGATGCGAAACAGTTGGAAGCTGGTTCTTCCAAGGCCGGGGGTATGTCGCCGCATACTCCTAACGCCGTCGAGCATACGTCGGGAGAAGTGCGGGGCGTGAAGAAAGAAGCCCTTATAAACGTTCAACTTCATTTTGTACCAACCATTCAATCATCAATCGTATTCGTATTCACACATTGTTAACATTACTCGTCTCTATTCATATTAAACGTCTAATAAATTAAACATCTACGTATTATTTCATATACATCAATCACATCCAAAATCATTAGGGTAATAGAAGATCATTAGAAGCCCCCTATACTAACTAGGCGCAAAGAATATTAGCAGAAAAGCCCAGCTAGCAATCCACAATGCAATACTGATCCCAACGCTAACTTATGGAAGCGAGAGCTGGGTATGGGAGTGCGTGCATGAAAGTAGGATAAACGCGGATGGAATGAGGGCATTGAGCAAAGTCTGCGGAGTGACCCTCGCTGACCGCGTGGAAAACAAGTTTATAACAAAGGAAGTCGAATTGAAAGAGAGTGTCGGTGTAAATGTAAAAAAGGGCATGCTCCGATGGTTCGGACATGTAGAAAGGATGGATGATGAAAGATTGACTAAGCAGATATATAATGCAAATGCGGATGGATGTAGGAGTCGAGGACGGCCTAGACACATATTCCATGACCAAATAGAACGTGTTCTGGAGGAAGGTGATGTTAGGAGCCTCAAAAATCGACGCGCGTGCATGAAAAGAGTTATGAAAGTCAATGAAGCAAGTGAGGTGTGTAAAAATGGTGCTTTATGGCGTTCCGTTCTCTCCCCGCAAGGAATTTGGCGTGAAGTTATGTATGTGTATGTATATATGTATACTTGCTATTTATTATTTATGTACGACTTTCAAAAGAATCACAAGACAATCAATTTGCTTGAATTGGTGTTCCTCAAAATAAAGTATCTACAAAGTATGTGAAAGTGAAGAATCTTAGTAAGAAAATCAAAGTCTTTTATTATAAAGTTCGCCAAAATTTCCTACAGTAAAGGCTCACGGCCAGTAAGCCTCTGGCCGTCTTTCACGAATCTGCCCGTATTAGTCCTAATTGTGATTTAATAGCCTTCCGCAATCGTTCTACTTGACCTTAGGTATATACGCAAGGAATAAAATAAAACACGCAATTTCGTTTTTGATATTAGACAATTTTTAGCTAGTGTACATTATTTAGAGGTTTTCTAATATTTTGTATCTAAGCTGCGATGTTAAGTGACGAAAGAAAATAATATAACTTCACGCCTTTTGTTACTCGAAGGTGTAGGCAGCGGCTGTTAAGCCTCGTCTCGCCGTTATGTTTACGCCCCAAATGAAATAGGTGACGAACCTGTTGCCATACCGGGCACAAAGTTTTTCAGTCATCGATATTTATCACACATAACTTCCGAAAACAATTTTCGTTGAGTCATTGGTGTGAGCCAGTGTCAGGATTCGAACCCGGACCTCTAGATCAGAAGCCGTGTGCTCGACCACTGGACCACCGAGACTTAAATTTTAATGATATTCCTATTTTATTCTGCTTTGTTTAATGCTTAGCTATTTATCTATCAAAGTCCATAATGTCAGGCTCCATACATGTGAGGTGAAAACAGAACCTTATTTGTGGATAAATGTAACATAACATAACTTCCCTCCTTTTTCTACCCGAAGTTGTAGGCAGCTGCTGTTAAGCCTCGACTTGCCGTTATGTTTACGTCCCAAACGGATTAGGTGGCGAACCTATTGCCATACCGGGCACCAAGTTTTAAGTCATCAATATTTATCACTAATCACATCACTTTTCGTGTAATAATAGTATACCATCGGTACGCCCTACACTCTAGCGCAACCAGTGGCAAAAAAGAGAACTAAGATCGGCGTGTACTATTGTGTACATTATACTATGGAAATGCCTATCCTTGTATCTATTCTTAAGGGGTTGCCAGGGATGTCATTGCCACTTGAGTTTTAGTTCTCAGTGCCTTTAATCTCTATTTTTTTTATGGATAGGAGGGCAAACGAGCAGACGTGTCACCTGATGGTAAGCAACCAACGCCGCCCATGGACACCAGCAACACATATTGTGTTACTGTTGCGTTGCCGACCTTTAACGCGGCATGAGCCGTTACGTCGATCTTCTGAGATGCCTTGGTATTTCACCAGTCGAGCCAGCCCATTCACGCAGCGAACTGCTTGGCTCTACCACTGTTACAATGGTCCTCGATAATATTCTATCACGGATAGAGTGTGAGCGTATACGAACTTTTAATTATGTTTTACATTCACTCCAATAATGCTCCAATATGTATTATAAGTAAGCTTATTTGCAGTAGGTTTTCCATGTAAACCAACGATGTCTAATTTGAATAATTCATAATTTCTAAATAAAAAAAAGTAAATTAAATATTGTAGAAGTTAAAATTACAAATCTTGAAGCATTAAAGTTGTTAGTGATCGCGCCGTTCGTCTTACAATTATTCTATTGGTTTAACTCAGATCAATTAAAACTTCTTGGTCTTCATTTAACAAGTTACGACTTTAGTTTTGGCCAATGTTAAATAATATCTGTAAAACAATTTCCTTTAACTTGATTTAATACTTTGCTGAAAATTACATAACTTTTGATAGATATTATAAAGGTAGGAAGTTGAAATGAAAGAGAGTGTCGGTGTAAAAGTAACAAATTATATTATTGTTATTTATGTTTAATAGTTTAAAAAGAGTATCTCGCACATGAGTTTCTTGCCCGATTCTTCTCATGATAGCCGCTACACTCAGAATCGGGCCGCTCGTGGCGATTGCGTCCGTGGTTTCTTGTTCCACGGACGCGCTTTCCTCAAGCGCTTATGTTAAGTAGTTCATTTGAAATAATAAGTTAAATTGTACTTGTTGACTATTTTTAAGTGTCTGTGAAGACCTATGAAAATAAAGCTAATTTTCACTTTGACTTGGAAAGGGCTCCGATTTTTCGGACTTCTAGGAAGAATGGATGATGCAAGATTTGACGAATGATGAAAGAATTTTTGACTAAGGGGATATACAATGTGTATACAAAAGTGAATGGATGTAGGATTCAAAGACGGCCACGACACACCTTCCAAAACCTAATATAATGAGTTTTGAAGAAAAGTGATGTGAGGAGCCTTAAAAATCGACGCGTGTATGAATAGAGTTATAAAAGTCAACGTAGCGACTGAGGTGTATAAGAATCGTGCCTAATGATGCTCTGTACTCTGCGCCAACCCTGCAAGGGATTTACCGCGAAGTTATGTATATATAAGTATATAAATGATAAAATGTCGCTTAGATAGTATTTATTACTTTGATAAAGTCGTAAATATACAATTTATTATACTATCTATTGATATTCACTGCATCTATGAACTAACTAAGTTGTTTATAACAAGGTTGAAATACTGTTAAATGACCACAAAATCACACATAACTTGGAGCAATTACTTTACAAAGTAAAGATATCTCCTACGTCTAGAATATTGTAGCAAATATCCCATAAAAGTCAATAGCAGTTTTCAAACGTTTAATGGACGCATCTTGGTTGAGAGATATCCTTTTCAAATTTTCAAGAGGAATCTTTGTGTAGTAAGTAGGTAACAACTATTTACCATTTTATGCAAAAGCTTCTGCTACCGTTTCAATAAATATGGTCTCTGTATCTCTGTGTTTACCTTAAGTTAATTATTCAGCAAAATGACAAAACTCTATATTTTAGAATTTTGTCATGTCGCTGAAATAATATACTGAGAAATGTGCAAAAATGAACAAATAATAGGACCAATTAAGACAATTAGGAATAAGGAGCGTCGTTCTCAAGGTAAAAATGTGGCAGAATTCTTGAGGTGGCAAGCAGACTAGGAGATAACACAAATACAGCTGTAAAAGCCTGCTAACTAACATTCTTCGTACATACTTCTCTTTTTGATGGGGGATAAACTACCAACAAAAACATTCACATCCAGAGTTGAAGTGAAGCAGATGGCCGGTCATAAAATTACAGACAAATTCCAAATAAAAAAAATGATAACATGGATAGTTAGAAACGATTACATGTTCTGCCAACCCTACTTACAGTGGGATAAGGACGGGATAATGATATTAGAATACAGACAAAAATTATATTCTACGAAATACATCGTCCACTCTTTCGAATCATTTTTATAAAGATTTACTGGAAATAATCAATTGTAAAACATTTTCAATTTTCATTTTGCTATTCAAAATGGAATTTCATCAAAATCTGTATTGTATTAATAACAACTTACTATACTTCGGATACAATATACACAGCTTCCAAGCTGTGCAACTACATGTTTGTGATAGATAGATATTAATGCATTATACGCTATTAATTTGTAAATACATACATAAAACACATAAAAACCCGGACTCGCGTGGGAACCGAACCCGCTAACCTCGATTCCATAGTCAGCCGTTATACCAATGCACCCTCCTCATTGGTATTCCTAATACTTTTGTGTCGTAAAGAATCGATCTCAATTTGATGTTACATTCAATTTGTTTAGTAAAAATGTGAGACAGTCTCTGTCGTATTTCATTTTGAATGAGTTTCAACAGTAATTGGCTGAGGCAAGTAAAACCTACGTAATAGAAACCTTTTTGTACTAAATATAACGTTACAACAAGTGAATATAATATACCAAAACTTATCCTTAATATTTGTATTCAAATGTATAATGTTTTCACAGACCAATCTTGAGTGCCAATGCGTTGTTTACTAATAAATAAAAGGCGCTAATTTATTAGTCATCATTATTTAACATTTACCGTTTACCTTCCAAAAAGATTTTTAACACGTTATTCTCGGAATTCGAAATTCAAATCAGAAGTCTGAACACTAAACCACTGAGACCATGAATATATTTCTTTTAGTCCTACTTTATATTTGATATTTTTATTAGCTCTCTCATATTTGTAAAATATTGGAAATCTGGATTAAAATGTACACGCCATGTTTCAAATCGAACTGTTTTGTTACCGTACTGCGGATATCCTTATGCAGGAATAATTGCAAAAATCTTATAAGTATTTTTGATAAACATACATAACTTCACTTTTCTGCCTACAGGCAGTGGCGTTAAGCCTCGACTGGCCGTTATGTTTACGTCCCAAACGGAATAGGTGGCGAACCTATTACAAGACAAAGTTTTTAGTCATAGATGTTTTTAGATGAACTGATTTATAGCCATCTCTTCAAACATTCAGCTAAACATTCCTTCATCAGTTCCGACGATATATTATTCTGGTTTACCTACAAATACCAACAGAATCGGATCCTCTCTCGTGCTGATCATTATCACGTCTCATTTCCTCTATGTCCGAGCGAAATCTCGAGTAAACATCATTTGCACTGGGGAAATACACGCGCTATGCCCATACCTTTTAAATGAGTTTGTATGTGTGTTTGTTATCTACAGAACCACCATAATGATATTAATAACAATACTATGAAGTTTAATTTGACGAAAATAAATTTACTTTTTTATAGGTTAGGGATCAAAGTAAAGTTACCTAGTGAAAAAAGATTGCCACTACTGACGCAAAGCTGCAACACAGATATTGCCAAGATTGCGTTGTGGATCTCCGGATACCTCTCTCACTGAGCCACTATACGTTGATATTTTAGGTCGTGATGTTCCCCGGTCGAGCCAGCCTATTTGTGAAGCGAATTGCGTAGCTCTACTATTGTAAGAAGTTAGACCATACTGAAATAATATGTATCTAGCGTCCATGTACTTGGAATAAGGCATTGTAGGACAAAGAACCTGTACCGAAGGTGACTACTAGTAATGGTATTGAAAACTCATTAGAAGCAATAAAAATTAAAGATTTTTTCTTAAAAAAAGTAGCCTAAGTTACTCCTTATGACACCAGCTGCCTGCTAATGAAAATCCCGACAAAATTGATAGAAAGCAGTTATTGCACTGTTACAAACAAACACTTAAATTTTATGTATATGTATAGATAAGATAGGACGTAATTTATTAAAAACTATAGAAATAACTTTACAAATAAATTGAATTTGTGTTAATAGTCTGAAAACAATCAGTAGAACAGTACAGACCAATAATTACTTCCAAACTGTCCTCTATGCGCGGACTGTATCCAAACCACAAAGCAGCATTGTTGCTATAGAATGCACAATGTGCTAGAATCAGGCATATATTACATGCTTGATTAATAAAACTTGTGAATACTAATGAAAATATTTAGACCAATAATACTTCACTATGAATTCTAAATATGTATGTCTTGGTGGACCATTGAGCACCCTGCTTTTGAATCAAGAAGGCGTGGGTTCGAATCCAGGGTCACACTAATGACTATTGGAAATTCTTTTCGTTGGTTATGCTTTTTTTTCTATGAGATAGGGAGGCAAACGAGCAGGCGTGTCACCTGATGGTAAGCAACAATTGCCGCCCACGGACATCTGAACACAGCTGGTGTTACAGTTGCGTTGCCGTCCCTTACAATGTGATACGGAAGGTGTTTGAAGTGAGATGGGAATGGCAGATGGGAAGAGGTTGGCCTCGGGATACCGAATGTGTGATGATCGATGACTGAGAACTTTGTGCCCGGTGTTCCCCTCGAGTTCAAATCAGGAATCATTAGAAGTTTAGGAATGTTAAAAATAGCAGAATCAGTATTTACTCGTAGTATCTAGTTGAATATGCTTTTATACATATTTGAATAAATTTTACCCAATGAACAGTAAAAGTTCACCATCTGCATTTTGGGACGAAATTCTTTGACACTAGAAAATATTGCACACGTCTTCTCATATAAACAACATAAAAAACTACATCAATTTTTTATTTGTTTAGTTTTTTTTATGCGATAGGAGGGCAAACGAGCAGGCGTGTCACCTCATGGTAAGCAACCAACGCCGCCCATGGACACCAGCAACATATATTACAGCACATATTATTGACGTTCATAAGTGTCTTTAATGACCTAAACTGAATAAATGAGATTTTGATTTTGATTTTGATTTTATATAGTGTTACTGTTGCGTTGCCGACCTTTAAGGGATAGGGGATAGGAAAGGATGGGGAAAGGGGGTGGCCCTCCGGGTACCTCTCTCACCGAACGAAACGCGGCATGAGCCACTTTACGTCAGTCTTCTGAGAGGTCGTGGTATTTCACCGGTCGAGCCGGCCCATTCAGACAGTTATTAAAGTCGTTATCATATTATAGTATTTTTTATGAGTAGATAGATGTAAATAAAGTCAGACAGAATTTCATCCTAAACTTTTCAACCTCGATTACCTCGTAGACCACTAGCTTATCAATCAAGAAGTCGTGGGATCGATTCTGGGCTCACGCCAATGACTTCTCAAAAGTTACTTGTGCTAAATGTCGACGACTGACGGCATAGTATCCAGTCTAGTGCAATAGGTTTTGCCAACTATTTCATTTGGTACGTAATATTTTGGAGAGTTAAGGCTTAACAGACGCTGTCTGCACCGTCGGGTAAAAAAGGCGTGAAGTTTTTAAAATAAATTTATACGTAAGCATTTAAACTTCACACCTCAACTGTAACTGTAACCATAACTTACAAATTAGTGCATACTTCAAGAGAACAAATAAAGTAAGTAAAAATAAAACTAAGGAGTTGCACCAATTGTTCGGACATGTAGAAAGAATGGATGGTATAAGATTGACTAAGCAGATACACGGTGTAAAAGCGAAATTATATAAAAGTCGACGACGGCCCCGACACATTTTCCATGGCCAAATTTGATAGACCCCTAAAAACCGACAAGCGTTTTTAAAAGTCAAAGAAACCTATGAAGTGTGTATAAGAATCGTGCCTTATGGCGCTTTGTTCTCTCTGCCTATCCCGCAAGGGATTAAGCGTGACATTATGTATCAATATATGTGCAACAATGAATAGTCGGCATCATGAATGATGTCTGTAATTAACATGTAATTATAGTTGTCTAATTGGCGCACGGTTCATGCCATCAGTATGAAACAGTCATGACAGGACTGACAAGTGACAGGGTATCGACTGTACAGATCTATAGCTACTGTATTTAATTATCAACATATTATAAACATCACATATATAACTTCAAGCCTTTTGTTACGTTTGTTTGTAGGCAGCGGCTGTTAAGCCTCGTCTCGTCATTATGTTTACGTCCCAAATGGAATAGGTGGCGAACATATTACCATACTGGGCACAAAGTTTTCAGTCATCGATATTTATCACACTTAACTTCAGAAAACAATTTCGAAAAGTCAGTGGAGTGAGCCAGCGTCAGGATTCGAACCCGGACCTCTAGATCAGAAGCCGTGTGCTCAACCACTGGCCAATAACAACATATTAAAGTATCGAGTTATTGACTTAATAAGAGATCTAATAAAATGTAAGTTTCGGTGACTCTCGTCATGTTTGGTCTAGGGGTTGAAAATCCCGTCTCTGAGTCAAACAGTGTCATATTCGAATCTTGGCTCTCACCAATGACTTTTAAGAATTTGTGATAGATATTTTGGTCACATTTGGCGCTAACGTCACATATTTAGAACGTAAAGATCTTGGGAGTCGAGGCGTAACATCCACTGCCAACACTTTCGCTGAGAAAAAGGTGTGAAGTTATGAAACCTGACGCTCTAATAGTAGTTGTAGTATTTAAATCGAATCGAGTTGGCACTGTTCCAATTGTTAAACTACCTATAATTATGTATGTTAATATGTACGAGGCGGTTCAGATAGCGTCTAACGACTTCCTTTGATAAAAACAAAGTTGCGTTGAAATTTTAGTTCCGCACTTGCCAAGTTTATTACCGAATTGCGTGCGGAGACTTGCAATTAAGGGTACACCATTGGTCTTTACATAAATCTGTATTATACTCACCTGCGAATGTAATAGAGAAGATAATATCTGTATAGATAAGATTTGAATTTGTATTATTTGTTTTGGAGAACAAATGGTTTTAGTAGCAAACTAAAATGTCTATATTTAAATGGAAGGATCGCAGTGCATTGATAAAACAACTCACTGCGGAATTGAGGTCGGCGGGTTTAATCCCTACTCGAGTACAAATATTTATGACAAGCATGATTACTTGTATGGTATCTGGGTGTTTTTAAGTACTGTAAATATTTATTTACAAAAGAAAAGTTTAAAATTAATATCTGTTAACAAGTTCCCTTATTACAAGCATGTTTCACTTAGAACTAGAGGGCGCTGTGTGAATTTCTATTCAAGATATTAAATGAATATTTAAATTGGTGCTTTATTACACTTTATTTTAAATAAGTTTCTTTTCCACTTTTTCTCTTATCATATCCCTTATTTAAAAACTTTGTGCCCAGTGTATGGCAACAGGCACGGTTGGATCTGATGTAACATATCGATTCGGGTAGTCAAGACGTAATAGCCACTGCGTACACCGAGTTAAAATATGCCTGAAGTTATTTTTTTATTAATATCGCAAGCAGGCATAAAAAGGTCATAAACACACTTCTTCTTCTCCTTGTGCCTCTTCACTGCTGAAGGTTGGCCGTCAGCTTCCCGAACTTGTCTCTATTTTGGGCTAAGTGGAAGAGCTGTTCCACAGAGATTATACCGGTCCACTCACGAATGTTCCGCAACCACGACTTCTTCCGTCGTCCAGCGCGTCTTTTCCCTTGTACCTTGCCCATCATTATTAGCTGAAGCAGCATATATCTATCGTTCCGAAGAACGTGTCCGAGATATTCGATCTTCCGCTTTTTGATGGTTACCATTAGTTTTCGGGTCATATAGACACGCTGAAGCACGGTCTCGTTCCTAACCTTTTGCACCCAACTTATGCGCAGCATGCGACGGTAGCACCACATTTCGAAGGCTTGCGTTTCATAATGTCCTATTTGATGGTCCATGCCTCGCATCCGTACATGAGGACAGGCCAAACATAGCATAGAAGTACTCTCACGCGGAGCTTTATGTTTAGTTGACAACAACACAGAACTTTTCTCATTTTGTTACACTCAATGTGGGATAAGGGCAGGAAAATGATGACAGTCATGATTCAGTTAACACGTTAGCAATTTAATTTAATTGCATTCAATTTTTTTCCGTTAACATAAATAACCAGAAACCAATCCACTCGAAGAAATTTTATACCCACAATCTCTAATTGTCATCCTGTCGAACTCGACTTTGAAATAGAGAAATCCCAAAACAATTTCATTCCATTCCTTCAATTTTATTTAATGACAGGAAAGTTGCCACGACCCGCGGAGCTCAAGTAATTTCCTAAAGGGGATGGGGGGGTTAGGGGCCGAGCGACGGAGACGCTTGAAAAACGAGAATTACACCATTCGCTAATTGCAGCAATCAGTTTAATGTACTCGACGAGACCAAATTGAATAGAAGGCGACCAATAGCAACACAAAATACAAGTTTTGTTTCATTATTTCTTTGTTTTACCTTTTTTTTCTACTAACCTGTCCTGGTACATTTTACAATAATTGAAATATTTTGTGAGTTTTAGTGGTCTAGAGATCGACCACACTGCTTTTGAATTAAGAGGTCTTGGAAGCGATTCCAATGTGATACCAACAACTTCTCGGAATTCTTTCCGGAAGTTATGCGTGATAAAAATCGATGACTGACAACATTGATTTTTTTTTATGAAATAGGAGGGCAAACGAGCAAGTGGGTTACCTGATAGTAAGTAACTTCTTATCGCACATGAACACCGTGGTGCGTTGCCGGATGGGAGTAGGATGGGAAAGGAAGGGAAACGGCGATCGGGCCTCCGAATACCTCCCTCACCGAACGAAACGCAGCACGAGCCACTTCAGTCCAAGAGGATCGATAGTCCAAGATCTATCGATAGTCGTCGTGGTATTTCTCCGGTCAAGCCAGCCGATTCATGCAGTAAACTGTAATACTCTACCTCTGTAAAATAATGTCCGATATATGACTATGGGTTTCACTTTAACAGTGGTAGAGCCAAGCAGTTTACTGCATAAATGGGCCGGCTCGACCGGTGAAATATCACGACCTCTCAGAAGACCGACGTAAAGTGGCCCATGCCACGTTTCGTTCGGTGAGAGAGGTACCTGGAGGCCCACCCCCTTCGCCATCCTTTCCTATCCCCTTCCCTTAAAGGTCGGCAACGCAACAGTAACACTATATGTGCTGCTGGTGTCCATGGGCGGCGTTAGTTGCTTACCATCAGGTGACACGCCTGCTCGTTTGCCCTCCTATCCCATAAAAAAAAATCACACCTATTTCATTTGGAACGTAAAATTCGGTGCGTCTTATGCAAAAAAAAAATTCAACATATCGGCAAACTTTTAAACATATTAGAAGCACTCACTATGCTTCGATTTTCCGTACTATTTTTTATGTTTAACATAACATAACACAACATAACTTCACGCCTTTTGTTACCCGAAGGTGTAGGCAGCGGCTGTTAAGCCTCGTCTCGCCGTTATGTTTACGTCCCAAATGGAACACCAATGACTTTTCGAAATTGTTCTCGGAAGTTAAGTGTGATAAATATCGATGACTGAAAAACTCTGTGCCCGATATGGCAATAGATTCGCCACCTATTCCATTTGGGACGTTAACATAGCGGCGAGACGAGGCCTAACAGCCGCTGCCTACACCTTCGGGTAACATAAGGCGTGAAGTTATGTTATGTTAAACTTTATAAAAGACCTTAGTATGAACAGGGATGCGAATAATAATTTCTGTTGGCGAGAAACAAGTGTTACGTTGAATACATTTGTTTTAACATTAAGTCGGCTAAAGTTTAGACAATTTTGTACATATATAAATCTTGAAAGCGATAATGATCATGTTTGAGGTTTCAAACATGATCATTATCGGTTGATAATGAGAGTGGAGGAAGCAAGAAATGTATGTCAGGATCGCAAATGAAAAGAATTACTCTCTGCCTAACCCCATGGGGAAAAGGCGTGATTGTATGTATGTTTATAAATCTTTCCATATGAATGTGTGTCATGATGGCTTTGTGACATATTTTTTTCACATTAGTTATTATCATCATCATTAGTTTATTTATCTCTTGTCTCGCTGAATAGGGTTATATTTTAATCTTACGAAACGTCAGTCTCCAAACAGCTTGAATCGCCATTTTTGTTCAAAGCTAAAATGAACGATAAATATAAGGCCCCAAAAGGTCTCCCATGGGTTTGTAAAGACTGTCCTAAAAGCATGGTTTTGAAAGTATTCATTAACGAAGTGATTCATCAGCGAGATGTAAGAGCCCCATTACTTGTTGGCTTCACAACGATCTTACTCAAAAAATATATTTGTGCTACCAAATGCGAGTCAATCTTAAAATGGTGTACGGATATTTTCATCGTGGTTCTATTTCGACGGGCCTCGTGGCGCATTGGTAAAACTACCGGTTGCAGTAATGAGGTCTGGGGTTCGATTCCCACCCGAGCACAAATATTTGTGACAAACATGAATATTTGTGTGGTGTCTGGGTGTTTTTCTATGTATTATAAGTATGTATTTACAAAAGAAAAGTATATATGTATTAATATCCGTTATCTAGTATCCATAACACAAGCATTTAGTTGCTTAGCTTGGAACTAGAGGGCGCTGTGTGTATTGTGTCCAAGATATTATTATTATTATTGATTGAGTGGAATGTTAGCACCTCGTAGAAAATACTACCTACATTGCCCTACCTCATCAATATATAGTGTAAAACAAAATCGCTTTATGCTGTCTGTCGCCTTATATGTTTAGATCTTTAAAACTACGCAACGGATTTAAATGCGGTTTTCTATTACATAGAGGTTGTCAACGGGCTGGTTAGTATGTATAATTTATATACAATGTAGTAAAAAAAAACTGATTCAGCACTTTAATTGTAAATTGCTGTAAAATTCTTTAATTACAATAATAAGAACAAATAAATAAATTATATTATTTACAATATATTACAATATTACAATATAAAAAACTACCTGAAATCAAATTTCTCCGCATCTCGGTCTACTGGCAGCGTGCCCAGAAGACTGGCCGCATTGCCACGCTGAATGGCAATGCTAATTCTCTGTGCGAAGAATAGATCAGCCCTCTGGTCGCGAGAGGCTTCGATCAGCCTCTTTGCAAGATCTTTGTAAAGTGCACGAGCACTCGGACCTCATGTCCCCAAAGTCTCAACCCCAAACGGCTCAAACACATAGTCACCTACAAGGTTTCTGTATTTGTGCCGCTTGAGATTTTCTGCAAAATTACTTTTGATGTGGAGCAAAATTCGCCGGGTCAGCTAGTAATCAATAAAAAGATTTTATTAAGAAAGAATTGATGGCGGATTAAACGTCATCACAATAAACTTTAGGATTAGTCAGAAAAAAAAATAAGTATTTTTATTTTCGCTTTAATTTTGTTTCCACTTTATTTTTAAACAATATTTTATAAAGATGAATACACTTTTACACCTTTTACCATAAACACTTGCAACACAAATACTACAACAGATGCGTTGCCGGCTTTTGAGATAGGTTAGGGAAGTGGTCGGATGTACAGGAGACGGTGGAAAACGAGGTTAGGCGCAGCGGTATCCTCTTTTACTTTACCACAGGAAACGTGACATGAGCCATTTCACGTCAATCTTCTGGCAGGTCATGATATTTCAACGGCTGTGCCATTCATGTAGTGAACTGCATGGTTCTAAGACATCAAGCTAGTTTACTAAAACAATTCTATACTTTTCAATTAGTCACAACCCATATAATTAGGTTGACATTACAACATCCGAGGTACTTACATCCTGACTGTGGTTAAATTAATAATACAGATTGTTATTTTCTTATCCACTGACAAGTATTTATAATTTTATTTGAGAAATAGCCTGTTAAATTATAAAAAATAAATATTATAATCCAACAGTGGTGAATTTTTCCCGCGAGTAATTTTTTTTTTTTATGTTGGTCGTAAACAGAGGCTTTCATGCAGCAATTTCCACGATACCACATTTCTGGGAGATTAAACTCGTAATACAAGTTCGTTTCGCTCGATTCAGTATTCAGTGGCGCCTACTATTGGCTCTTACGTATACGTTAATTGGAATCGAAATATATACACTAATTATTTTTGTTATTGTTGTTGATGTAGCCTACATAATACTATATAATATTATGATCAGTTATGAATTGAGAAGTAACATAAATTACTCAATTCCAATAATACGACACAAACTTACTTATACCAAATTAATAAATATAACATAACATAACTTCACGCCTTTTGTTACCCGAAGCCCGGCAGCGGCTGTTACGCATCGTCTCGCCGTTATGTTAACGTTCCAAATGGAATAGGAGGCGAACCTATTGCCATACCGGGCACAAAGTTTTCAGTCATCGATATTTATCACACATAACTTCCTAAAAACAATTTCGAAAAGTCATTGTTGTGAGCCAGTGTCAGGAATCGAACCCAGACCTCTGGATCCAAAGCCGTGTGCTCGACCACTGCGCCACCGAGACTACAAATAAAAAACATTACATATCTAAAATATATAAATGAATCTTACTAAATAAATTTATGTTTTTTCATGTCTTTTTCAGTTGTTAGCAACAGTTATTTTGCCTAGATTCGTTGAAAATTTAATTGTTCAAAAATCGTTTAAATATATCATATCTGCAGAAATAATATAGGGCTAATATATTCCATTTTACTCTTGCAATGAAATTACTTAAACAACCAAACCTTTTATTTAACCATATAAAAACGTCAGAGATTTGCGTAGTAGGGGTTTTGGGAGAAAATGGGCTCTCTTTCACAATGACTTATTTGTCAATGTCAGGGAGGCTGTGACGCCTGCGTCTGTTTCTGATAGTCCTGTTATTTTATTTTATTGGTTGGGCACGTTATATGTGGCTATAATCATGCAGATATAATTATACATATAAAAACTTCATATAATAACCCATATGAAATTTGATCACTAACCTACTTATGTTTCCTAAACTTTTTATAGTTAACTAGTTGAACCCGGCGAAACAAAAGTAATAAATATGTAAATTCTAGATTAATCACTTTCTCTTTCCTACATTATACATTATAGATAAAAACCACCCCGTTTATACCCTCTATCTATTAAAAAAAACTAAAAAAACCGCATCAAAATCCGTTGCATAGTTTTAAAGATATAAGCATATACGGGGACAGACAATGTAAAGCAACTTTATTTTATACTATGTAATGATACTAGTAACTATAAGCCTTTGTTTAATAGAAAAACATCTTTTACCACGAAATTCTTTTCTAATTAAGATATAATTTTAACATTTTAGATAACTAAATGGAAAAATAAGTTTAAATAAAATCACTAGTGTTTTTGTTATTAGTATATTAAGGATAGTATTAATTTCAAGCCAACTTAATGCTTATTGAAAATACTAAGCAAAATATAAAATTACAATATTTAAAAAAAGCATGTCAGTAATGAAAAATCTTCATAAACTTTAAATCATTTTATGATTTTTTTGTCGGTGTTGTTATTGTGGTTTGCCACAATAACAACACCGAATCGGATGTTGTGGCGCACATTGGGTAAGGCCTATGTCCAGCAGTGGACTGCAATAAGCTGATGATGATGATTATCAGTGTTTTATTAAAGTAATAACAAAGTATTGATGAACTATGAATAACGTTCTATTTACCAGAAAATGAGCCAAACAGTCCTTCAGTTTAGTCTAAGTTTATTTTATTAGTTACTTCTAAACCTAAATATGCATTGGCTGTCAATTTGTCCGTTTGTATGTCACCAGGTGATAGCTAGATAGTTTTAAATATCTACAGCATATGTAATTTTGTTGTTCCTATAATAAAAAAAAATCTAGAAAGAAATGGCACTTAACTGGTTTGGAATCTCATGGTAGCAAAAATCAACTAGACGATGTTCACCACTTTCTTTTATCTTACTACAGATAAGTAACAGCCCCTATTGCCATCAAACATTGGTGGAGGGTGATAAAGTGAGCTTATCACATTCATTATTGGAAACGATTTTGCCCATAAAATTTTTGGTTCTCCTGTAATATTTTATGTACTTGCAACTTCAAGCCCAAGGGAAATATTAAAAAAAAAAACCAAAACACCACAAATAAGCCGGTTTGACCGGTGAAAAATTACGACCTCTCAGAATATTGACGTAAAGTGGCTTTTTTTTTATTGTATAGGAGGGCAAACGAGCAGGCGTGTCACCTGATGGTACGCCACCAACGCCGCCCATGGACACCAGCAACACAAATAGTGTTACTATTGCGTTGCGAACCTTTAAGGGATAGGTGATAGGAAAGGATGGGAAAGGGGGTGGGCCTCCGGGTACGTCTCTCACCGAACGAAACCCGGCATGAGCCGCTTTACGTCGGTCTTCTGAGAGGTCGTGGTATTTTACCGGTCGAGCTGGCCCATTCTTGCAGCGAACTGCTTGGCTCTACCACTGTTAAACTGGCTCAGGCTCATCCCCATTCCCTATTCCTTCCCATTCCCATCTAAAGCCGGTAGAGCAACTGTAATACTGTCTGTGTCGAAAGTCCCTATAAACGGTCATATTTAGTCAAGTCACAAGCAAACGAATCACCTGATGGTACGCCACCTTATTCAGTCACTAGCTCGTGCAACGCTCCTATAGTAAAAAAATCAGACTCATATTGTTTATATTTACAGTGGAGTCGGAAAAGGCGGTCGGGCCGAAGTTTTGTGGTTACATACAAGTAGAAAAGTGGCG
This sequence comes from Euproctis similis, assembly GCA_905147225.2. NCBI lineage: Eukaryota > Metazoa > Arthropoda > Insecta > Lepidoptera > Erebidae > Euproctis > Euproctis similis. The sequence continues at coordinate 11,561,213 of LR990114.1, read as the reverse complement.
ACATTAATCTGATCCCTGGCAGAAAATGGCTCTCGAATGCGGTGGACGAGGGTAATGCACCGTGCGAAGACTAGTTGGGGCAGAAACTGAGCGGCTGCGCCCGGTGTGCTCCCTTTACGACCTTACAATAAACGCTTTTTCCCTTTTAAGTTCTGCGTTATTTGACAAGAAATCGGCATAATTACTTGACAGATTTTCATGTAGTTTTTACAGTGTTAAGTTTGTAAAATTGGATTTAAAAAAAATATATTAAGAGAGAGCGATACCTCTCATAAATAATCAGCCAATATCAATCAGTCAATTCTAGAAAAATCTAGTACATAATGAGATGAAAAAATGATGAAGAAATAAAACTTGATTAAGCTACTACCATAGTTTGTTAGATAATCTTTTGTTGTTGGATATTTTTATATTGTTAAAAATTATATATTAGTGGCAACACACAGTATTGATATTAGTCTCGCTGGTCCAGTGGACGAGTACACGGCTTCTGATCCAGAGGTCGTAGGTTCGAATCCTGACATGGCTCACCCCAATGACTTTTCGAAATTGTTTTCGGAAGTTATGTGTAATAAACACCGATGACTGTAAACTTTGTGCCCGGTATGGCAATAGGTTCGCCACCTATTCCATTTGGGACGTAAACATAACGGCGAGACGAGGCTTAACAGCCGCTGCCTCCACCTTCAGGTAACAAAGACGTCAAGTTATGATATGTATATTGTTGTAGGAAAAGCAATTAGCTAAAAATCTCCGCAATTTTTTTGTAAGTCGCACAACTTTTTTCAAAATGGCAAACGGAGCACTTAAAATTGCATACTTTAAAAACTGCAAGATTCGGTCGTTAATTGTAATATTACAGAGGAATAAAGTTATCATCACAATTGGAATAAACCTAAATCCTCAGAGCAGGCGACTTATCTAAATCATACCAGTATGTGCCAACCCTAGAGTTAGTTTGATACACTCATTGGACGCAAAATTCAATCCAATTATGTTGTTATGTATGTGTGTATATTTGCCTGTGTTTATGTATGTATGTGTGTGTATCTTGATATACTTACATTTCTAGTTACATAAATAGTTTGTAAGTTAGTTTATATGTATAATGAATTCCGTATGTATACGCATCGTTCCTTCACACATATTTTACAGAGATATTACGAAACAATAAAAAAACTTCAGTATGGTCAAAGAACTTGCTCTGTTAGATTATTGTTTATATCGCAATTTATCTTTCCCTAAGTCGTAGCATAAAAGTTTTTTTTTACTATCTGATGGTAAGCAACTACCGTTAGCAATGGAGTTTAAGGGAGTAAGATAGGAAAGGAGGGGAAGGGGGAGGTGAGCCTCCGGATAACTCTCTCACCAAACTAACCACGGCTAGAGCCAGTCTCTGAGAGGCCGTATTATTGTATTATTTCACCGGTCGAGGCGGCCCATTCGTGCAGCAAACTGCGTCGCTCTACCACTGAAATAAATACTGAGTTCTTACAGAATAAATACTAATATAATAGGTTGATATTAGAAGTACTTTGTTAAAACAAAATACAAAGAACCCGCCATAGATTATGATGATAAAGTAATCTTTGAATTCAAAAATCCAATAATTTCAAGTTTGGCTTATTCAATTGATTTTAACCATCGTTCTTTAGATCTCTAGAATATAATGATTGATACCAGTGTATATAAAGTAGGATAAACGCGGTCGAAATGAGGGCATTGCGCAAAATCTGCGGAGTGACCCTCGCCGACCGCGTGGAAAACAAGGTTATAAGGAAGGAAGTCGGATTGAAAGAGAGTGTCGGTGTAAAAGTAAGAAAGGGCATGCTGCGATGGTTCGGACATGTAGAAAGGATGATGATGCAAGATTGACTAAGCAGATATACAATGCCAAAGCGGATAGATGTAGGAGTCGAGGACGGCCTAGACACACATTCCATGACCAAATAGAACGTGTTCTGGAGGAAGGTGATGTTAGGAGCCTCAAAAATCGACGCGCGTGAATGAAGAGAGTTATGAAAGTCAACGACGCGAGTGAGGTGTGTAAGAATCGTGCCTTATGGCGCTCCGCTCTCTCTGCCTACCCCGCAAGGGATTTGGCGTGAAGTTATGTATGTATGTACCAGTGTTTGTGTGCTTTTACTTTCACACGGCAAATGATATATTTGGTAAATTCACGGTTTTTGTGCCGACCACGATGTGGACAGGGATCGAATTAAATACTGAACACGTCCACAGCAATCAATTGTTATAAGATAAATATACCAATGAAGAATAAGGTGGGTGTAAAATTATATTTTTTTTATCAAACGATAATATTCTATTAATCTATGAATGCAAATACAAAAGTATTAAGTTTCTAACGTACTAAACTGGCGGCCACTAATGTTTTTGCAGCGAAACTAAAAATATTTACTCCCAATGTATTTTATATAATGAAAATCTGTTACCCATGATTTATATGTCAAACAAGGTTCGTTGGACTAGCCAACTGGGTTGATGAGGTCAGCTGCCCGTTCACGATAAGGTTTTTAATAGAAAAAAAAAAACTTGAAAACATATAAATCATATAATACCTCAATAAATATCCGCAGTAGTAGAACTACGCATGAATGAGTTAATTTAACCAGTGAAATACTATGAGCTCTCAGAATATAGACGTAAAATGGATCATGTAGTATTTTCTTCGTTGTAAAAGATAGCCTGAGCCTCAACTCCTTCAGATTACAGCTTAGTACAGTGGTTGGGCCATGCAGTTCGTTGCATGAATGGTCCGGCTCGACCAGTAAAATCCCACGACCTCTCAGAAAATGAACGTAAAGTAGCTCAAGCCGTGAGAGGTATCCCGAGGCCAAGTTCCCCTTCCCCTCTCTCCTCCCCATCCCACTTTCGGTCCCTTATCATGTCTAAAAGGCCGGCAACGCATCTGTACCATTATCTGTGTTATAAAAATCGATTCCATGTCCCCCGAATAAGAAGCGGGGAGCTTGGCCACAGGAATACCGAAACTCCCAATAATAATATAATATGATATTGCAAAGAGATTGATCGAAGCCTCTCGCGACCAGAAGGCTGGTTTATTCTTCGCACATTAGCATTGCCATTAAGCGTGCCAATTTTCAGTTAGTCTTTAAATTGTATATATCCACTGAGTTCAATATACAAGAGGAGCAAACCTCATTCAAATGCGTCACAAAATGTGTGTCCCACAGAAATAGATCAAGATAGAACGGCCTCGATGTCATATATTCCGAGATGATTCCATACATTTCGAGCGTGTCACTTTTTTGAAAAACCACGCCCACAGCGTGACGTCATTTTCATTGTGAGCGGGGCGACTAGTTAGGAGACACACACACTAGATTATCGATGTTAATATCGGAAACGTGTGTTAATTTTATTATTTTTATATTTTACCAACTTTATTGATTTTGTGTAACGATAATCATAGAAAGTAAAACATGTTAAATACTTTAATCCGACATATTAATACCTAAAACATATTTTTCCAACAGTATATAAAATTTAATTATAAATATTTTACTGTCCTTGAAACTATACATATTTATTAAATATTTGCCTTTTTGTAATGGTTGGCCTCACAGTCCTGGTTAAATAACGAAGCCGAACGTCTACATATACCTCTGTTACTGCCCGTTTGAGAAGAACGAGATGATTTTCCATCGGCGATTGGTCAAATTGGTGAAAACTTATACTGTCAAATAAACTGCTGCCAATGTAATTACGAAGCACTTTGGTTGAAATTTGTGGTGTTAGAATAAAGTAGGGACAAAGCAAGACATGAGCTGATACTCAAATTATTATTGAATTAATTTATCGATAAGTCCTAAGACTCAACGATACATGGAGTGCCCATCTCTAACATTCGAAGACCAATCACAGCGATTAACAGACACAACGATCAACTGGCAGGTGTATTGTGTATTTCGTTCGATTTGACGTACATTACGCGTATAATTTATACGCGCAATGTTTTTGTATACGAGCGTTGAATGCGGACAGCAATGGACATTTATCATAACGAAAAAATATACAACTTGTGATCGTAATTATTGAACATAGTAAAAGTAAAACAATAATTTATAATCTCAAAAAAATACTTTCTACTGATTTTCTTTACTTACTGATCATACGAAATATTTCCTTTTTTCATATTTGATTCACTACTTTTGTTTTTACAATTTGCCACAGCATAATAAGGCATATATGTGACGTTTTATCTATTTTTTTACGTCCTGAACGCATGGCAGGAACGCTCGTTGCGTAATGAGAGCGAGTTTCGAAAAGCATGCAATATAGTGCATGGTTTTGGCACGCTTGCCACGCCTATTCGCCGTTCTATCTTGATCTATTTCTGTGGTGTGTCCACTTTTTAGATGCAATGACGTAGCTTTGAAACCACTAGACATTTAAAATGAAACATATATCTATCACAGTCACACAAATCGCAAATACATTGCCGTCAATTTGATTAGACAAAGATGGCAATATAAATTTGCAATGGCGGTGTGGGGTGGCCTGCCCATGCGAAATTTTACCCAACTTTTTCAAGCCATGTACTCGTAAAAATAATTAATAAATATAAATTCAATATTTTACTATTACTTATTAATTTCTTATCAGATGTATTAGAAGATAACTGAAATAATGAATGGATCAACGATCTCTGTGTACTCCGTACTAGATCGGCTGCTCTGAAAAAAATTGGATCACACTCATCTGTACCTAATTGTGTACACCTGCCTTAGAACAGCGATTTAAATAGCTGTAGTTAAGGTGTACACAATTAGGTACAGATACACAAAATAGTGAAAACGCTTGAGTAGTAAAATAATGTACTTACATTCATTATATTGAAAGGGAATTATTTTATTTAACGTAACAGCCGCACGGGTCGATCGATCATAAGCAACGCTTGGCGCGGTCGGTCCGTGGATGGGTGACCATCTTATCATGACGAGTTCCTCCGTGTTTCGGAAGGCACGTTAAATTGGTGGGTCCCGGCTGTCATTTGAACATCTTTGGCAGTCGTTACGGATAGTCAGAAGCCAGAAAGTCTAACATCCAGACTTACCAAGGGGGATTGTGTTGCCCACGCAACTGGGTTGTGGAGGTCAAATAGGCAGTCGCTCCATGTAAAACACTAGTACTCGGCTGCACCCGGTTAGACTGGAAGCCGACCCCAACATAATTGGGAAAAGCTAGGCAGATGAATTATTGATCATACACCGCTGTGTAACTTAATTTTGTATAAAATTGCCTTTTTTATAAATATGAGTGAATAATTTGCTTTCGTGATACAATCTTATTTTTAAGTATTTATTAATTATGGCATTTATTAATAAAAGCGAATGATCAACTTGAATTGACGATAAATGATCTCCCGGGTGCAGGTAGCCAGTCAGTTTCTTTTCTCAGCAATCGGATAATTTTCACCCACTTGTCACGGCGTGCTGTATCTTTAGGCACCCTGCAGCGTTATTATTATAACAAAAAATATTTAAAATCTCCTTTTCCATAAATTAATAATTCTCCCACAAATGTGGGAAACTAAAACTAAGTTTTTAGTGGTATCACTGAAGCTAATTATAAAAATTCAACATTTTATCTATTTTACTGTATTTTAATATTAATGTAAACATTAATCTTACGTGTGGAAAGTAATTCCGGTTAATTTCTTATGGGTTTCCGATCTTGAATCGCACTCTTTTACTACGCATTTACCCATTTTGTACGTATTGTTATTCGGTTCGCGTCTGACAGATGACTGAAATGACATAAGCTTCGCATAAGCCTGTAGGCTTATGGCCAGTGGTCACGCTTTGAGAAGGTTACTACAAGTCTAGAACATATAGGTCAATGTATATATCTATATATATAAAAGAAAGTCGTGTTAGTTACAACACTTATAACTGAAGAGCGGCCATACAGATTTGGCTGAAACTTGGTGAAGAGGTAGCTTAGGAATAACACATAGGATAAAGAAAATAGAGATAAATTGCGAGTAAAATACTAAAAAATACTATTTAATTTTCCCATACAAACGATGTGTAACTATGGAAACTGCAAAACAATGGGATGAATATTGACATTACCACAGAAATAGATCAAGATAGAACGGCCGCGATGTCATATTTCCATACATTTCGAGCGTGTCACTTTTTTGAAAAACCACGCCCACAGCGTGACGTCATTTTCATTGTGAGCGGGGCGACTAGTTAGGAGACACACACATTAGATTATCGATGTTAATATCAGTAACGTGTGTTAATTTTATTATTTTTATATTTTACCAACTTTATTGATTTTGTGTAACGATAATCATAGAAAGTAAAACATGTTAAATACTTTAATCCGACATATTAAAACCTAAAACATATTTTTCCAACAGTATATAAAATTTAATTATTAATATTTTACTGTCCTTGAAACTATACATATTTATTAAATATTTGCCTTTTTGTAAGGGTTGGCCTCACAGTCCTGGTTAAATAACGAAGCCGAACGTCTACATATTCCTCGGTTACTGCCCGTTTGAGAAGAACGAGATGATTTTCCATCGGCGATTGGTCAAATTGGTGAAAACTTATACTGTCAAATAAACTGCTGCCAATGTAATTACGAAGCACTTTGGTTGAAATTTGTGGTGTTAGAATAAAGTAGGGACAAAGCAAGACATGAGCTGATACTCAAATTATTATTGAATTATTTTATCGATAAGTCCTAAGACTCAACGATACATGGAGTGCCCATCTCTAACATTCGAAGACCAATCACAGCGATTAACAGACACAGCGATCAACTAGCAGGTGTATTGTGTATTTCGTTCGATTCGACGTACATTACGCGTATAATTTATACGCGCAATGTTTTTGTATACGAGCGTTGAATGCGGACAGCAATGTATGTTTATCATAACGAAAAAATATACAACTTGTGATCGTAATTATTGAACATAGTAAAAGTAAAACAATAATTTATAATCTCAAAAAAATACTTTCTACTGATTTTCTGTACTTACTGATCATACGAAATATTTCCTTTTTTCATATTTGATTCACTACTTTTGTTTTTACAATTTGCCACAACATAATAAGGCATATATGTGACGTTTTATCTATTTTTTACGTCCTGAACGCATGGCAGGAACGCTCGTTGCGTAATGAGAGCGAGTTTCGGAAAGCATGCAATATAGTGCATGGTTTTGGCACGCTTGCCACGCCTATTCGCCGTTCTATCTTGATCTATTTCTGTGGACATTACACTTTTGATGAAATGTCAAAATTTGTTGTGTCTCTCATATGTTTGAAGGTTTGCAATTTTTAATTATTATAGTCATGTAAGTATTGGAAAAAGTTATTTTTGAAGTAATAAAACTGTAATAAACTTTAAATAATGCATTGGTTTCGAGAGAACATTATCAAGCAACGGAATGACATTTTTGTCTAAGTTGTTGAAGGTTAGCACGAAAAAGGTGACGATGATTTATCAGTTCAGATGGCATCCACTATAGATGAAAAAGATGTGGTGAGTCGTCTCTTTCTGACTTCAACTTTTTCATCGTGAAACTCAAAAACTGATCAACAAATTACGAGTACACACATTTTACACAAATTTATCAATTTGTACCGATACCGAAATGGTACTCTCTTAGAAGTTTTGTTTTTAACATAGCAACCTGGCTACTAAGATCGACAGGATAACCATATCGGGCATATCAAACACAAAAAACAGCCGCACCACATAAATAAATTAAGCAATTCCGCAGACGCAGTACTCCAGTGATTTTGGAACGAGCTGCATTTCACTATGATCCGGCAATAGATTATTGTGCCGATTATTATCAGTAAAAAATATAGAAATGATAATCTACACTAATACTATGAAGAGGAAAGATTTGTATTTTTGTGTGTAACGAATAAACTCAAAAAGTACTCGACCGATTTTAAAAATTCTTTTTTTCATTAGAAAGCTCCATTATCCACGAGTAACATAGGCTGAATTTTATTTTAAAAAATAACAGGGTTCCATAAGATATTTGGGTTTTTCGGACACAAGGTATAAAAAATCAACCTAAAAAGTTACTTATTTTGCGTACGCTGCCTAAAAGATAGAACCATAGAATGTTCTAATTAATTGTAGATCTTATAAATATCTACAAAAAAATTCGCGACATACTATACCTATCTATGTCAAGTGAGGCACAACAATCAACCCTTTTTTATCTTAATTTTTTTGAAAAGTTATTTTGCGTACGCTGCCTAAACTATACAAGATGGAATCATAGAGTATTCTAATAAATTGTAGCTTTTATATCTACAAAAAAATCCCTGACATACTATACCTATCTATGTCAAGTCAGGAACAACAACAATTTTTTATCTTATTTTTTTGAAGTGGAACTTCTAATGTCTCGTGCAAGAGCATTTAACGCTTTTAACGCCCCCTTGCGGCCACTATTAATATAATATAATGGTTACAAAAAAGCCAAGATCCATATAAACCAAGGACGAAAAGACATAGCGACTTTTTAAAATACCCGTACAGACATCTAGTAGCGGATGGTGGTACTAGCTGGTCATAATTTATATAACAATAATGATGAACAACATCTTTTTACACAACAAGTGAACCTACTCGAGAATTATATTTGAAAAATAGGTTAAAATTCAAAATAACAATTTTAGATAATTATAACACCAGTTTTAGTGCGAAATAGTTTGTAAATCTATAAATTACTTATTTTAACAATCCAAATTCACTATCTTTCGGCGGATGGCGCTACTAGGAAGTATTAAAATTTAGTTCTCTTAAGTTATAATTATTACATAGAACGAGTTGGTACTATCTAGTATTAAGATATTAATTACGAAAATAATTATTATGAATATTCATGCAGCATTAGAATTGATATAAAGAATAAAAGGCAATATCACCAAAACAGTTACGAATCATGAATTGTTAAATCACATAATTATAAATTTCGCGCATTTTACTTAACTAAATAATAGATTTTAGTAATATCTTGACCAGTTTAAGTACGAAATAGTTTGTAAATATATAAATTTATTATTTTAATAATCAATAACTTCACTATCTTTCGGCGGATGGCGCTACTAGGATGTTTTAAAATTAAGTTCTCTTATATAACAAATATTACATAGAACGAGTTGATACTATCTAATATTAAGATATTAATCATGAAAATAAATATTACGAATATTCATGCAGCATCAGTATGGATTTAAACATTTAAACAATAAAAAGAAATATCACCAAAACAGTTATTAAATATAATGAATTGCTTAATTAATCACATAATTATAAATTGCGTGTATTTTACTTAACTAAATAATAAATATATTTCAGTAATATATAGACATAAATAATATAACATAACTTCACGCCTTTTGTTACCCGAAGGTGTAGGCAGCGGCTGTTAAGCCTCGTCTCGCCGTTATGTTTACGTCCCAAATGGAATAGGTGGCGAACCTATTGCCATACCGGGCACAAGTTTTTCAGTCATCGATATTTATCACACATAACTTCCGAAAAAAATTTCGAAACGTCATTGGTGTGGGCCAAAGTCTGGAATCGAACCCGGACCTCTGGATCAGAAGCTGTGTGCTCGACTACTGCGCCACCGAGACTAATAATAACATGTAATCATAATTAAATCAGTTTACCTAATAAAGTTTTATAGGGTTATCAATTATCATTACATAGTATAAAACAAAGTCACTTTCTGCTGTCTTCCCCCTTATATGCGCATATGTTTAAAATTACGCAACGGATATTGATGCGATTTTTTTTAATAGTTAGAGGGTGTCAACGGGGTGGTTTTGATCTATAATTCATGTATAGTGTAAAAATAAAAAGTGATAATTTTCAAGATTTAAAACTTTAATCGAAAACGCTGCCTGAACCCTAAGTGATAAATTAAAACAATGTACTACATTATTATACACCTCTAAAAGGTCTACAAAAAAGTCCGCAAGGGCATATGTCTACCTCTTAGGGATAACCCACAATGACCATTTTTATTTTTTACGAGAAATAGTGGCTTATTCACGAAGTACTCCTCGAAGCTCCAGAGGCTGTTCTGGGTGAGGCCGAGGTACTTCAAGTACCTCGTCACCGGGACAGCCGTGTCACCCACCTGGCTCCGCGCGGATGGTGGTTCCCAGCGCCGAGTGAGGCGGTGGCACCACAGAGCCTCACTTTTGTGAGGCGCAGCCTCCAGCCAAATTCTAAATCTATATTGTTAATTATTTATTGACTATTTTTAAGTGTCGGTGAAGACCTATAAAAATAAAGAAAGCTATTGTGAATACATGTTACTAAGTTCCACTTCTGTAGCGCGGCGGGACTCCACGCAATTTTTTTTTTATTACATTTAAACGCATTTATTTTACTCATGCTATTAATCCTTAACAAAATGAATTATTTTATCGCTAAGTACTGTTTACGTAGATAATATTTGGTCTTTCAATGATTAAAATCGGACGGTTGGTTTTTAAGTTATGAACGATTTCTGCTGCAAGGCCCGTTGCAAAGGCGGGGGTGTGCGTGTGGGAGGGGAGTTTACATCTATGAGTAAGGTACATGTGTAATGGCACGAGATTTCTTATAAAGGAGCTAAAAGATAATTTAATAGTAGCTAAAATTATCACCGGCCCTGCAGCTGGTGAAATAGCTCATATATATACCAAGAATACCCATGATCCCTACTGATTTTCCTATACCCTTCAAAAGGCTCCAGTTTCCAGTAAAAAATTCTTTCGCGCTATCATCAGCCTATTGCAGTCCACTGCTGGACATAGGCCTCTCCCAATGTGCGCCACAACATCTGATTCTCTCCTTCCGCATCCAGTCTTTTCCAGCAGCCTTTCTGAGGTCGTCTGGTGGATATACTCATTCCTGAGTTTATCCTTCAGAGATACCCCGAGCATAGCCCGCTCCATAGCTCGCTGAGTGACTTTAAATTTGTGGACTAGCCCCACCGTGAGTGTCCACGTTTCGGCACCGTAGGTCATCACTGGTAGGACGCACTGGTCAAAGACTTTGGTCTTCAGACATTGCGGTATAGGCGAGCTGAAGACCCGACGCAGTTTGCCGAATGCAGCCCAACCAAGCTGAATCCTCCTTTCGGCCTCCTTCTCGAAGTTTCGTCTACCTTACTGGATGGTTTGGCCTAGGTAGACGTATTTGTTTACGACTTCGAGAACTGACCCTTCGACGCTTATCGGTCTGGGCACGACATGTTCATTTAACATAACCTTGGTCTTGTCCAAGTTCATGCCCAAACCGACCCGCCGAGGACTCGTCTAGGCTGCGCAGCATTCCGCTTAACTGTTCCAGCGACTCTGCCATTATAACGATGTCGTCGGCAAACCGAAGATGTGAGTGTACTCGCGCGGGTGTACTCGCCATTCACGTTGATACCCTGTCTAGTCCAATCCAGGGTCTTGAAGACGTCCTCTAGAGCGTTGGTGAAGAGTTTTGGAGATATGACATCTCCCTGTCTTACACCTCGATTCAGCTCGATTGAGTTCGTCACCTGGTCCTGTATCTGGACAGCCATCGTGGCGGTGTCATACAAGCATCTCAACACCTCGATATAACGCTAGTCAATCCGATATCGCTGCAATGCATCCAGAACTGCCCAAGTTTAATGAGTCGAAGGCTTTTTCGTAATCCACGAATGCCATACACAGCGGCTGATTATACTCTTCAGTCTTCTGTACAATCTGCCGAACAGTATGGATGTGGTCCACGGTACTGAAGCCTTTTCGAAACCCGGCCTGCTCTGGAGGCTGGAATTCGTCGAGTCTTGCAGCGAGACGATTCGTGACGACCCTCGAGAACAACTTGTAGATATGGCTCAGGAGTCAGATGGGTCTGTAATTTTCTCGCTAACAATAAACAAATCCCAGGGCCAAACATTCAAATTAGTAGGAACTGATTTACGAAAAGAATGTTTTACGAATGGACAACTTTACGTTGCCCTATCACGGGTCGGGGCTCCCAACCATCACTATATTTTGTTACCTGAAAATGATTTAACGTCAAATATTGTTTATAGAGAAGCTCTACAATAATCGCTTTAGTTATTTATTCTAAAACAATTGGTTGCACTTCGGGACTGGTGGGCAGAAGTGAAAACTTAGTATTGATTACATTTAAATATTTTCATCATTAACAACTTTAACATTCACTCAAAGACAATCTATACAGCCTGCCAATAACGACTACATCGTCGATTTTAGTGTCGGTGACTATGAATTGACATGGGAATCCTTTTTCTGTCCGTGTCTTTCCTGGGTAGGTTTCTTGCAGCAGTAACCGATATCCACACGGGCGGAGCAGCGGGCGACTGCTATCTAATAGATAAAATTCTTTTACGCTGTTTGTTACCATACTCTTCCGAAACGGTTAGACTGTTTCTCTTGAAATTTTGTGTGCTCTGAGAATAGGGCAAAATTTTTCATTATCTATCAAAGGCACTCATAAAGATATATTTTTTAAATTTTCCATAATTTCAAAGATTTTAATTTTTTTATGAAACAACATACAAAAATGCATACAACCCTAAATTTTCACCTCCCTACGATCAACACCTATTTTTAAACTTGATTTTTTTGGCAAGACAACGTTTGCCGGGTCAACTAGTTTTAAATAAAGTAATGTAACTATTTTTAATATTATAAATACTCAATTATATAAATTACATAAGTATATATTATAGGAAACTAGAGACCATATGCATCTTATCTACTAATCAAGAAACTGCCCCATTCAAATATTAATATTTACCTATTAAATCACAAACAATAAATTCTCAAAAATATAAAAGTTTAGAATCCTGAAAGTGCTCATTAAACATTGGCAAACCGCAAAGAGAAAGAATATATTTTATATTTAAGGATGAGCAGATCCGGCGTGGAGCGGCCGTTAAATCTCAATTAGAAGTAATGCGGGTTGATGCGTGGGACGCAATTGAGTTCTTAGCGGTCGCGAGCCCACACCGCAAACTTTTGTCCGACAAAATGGTTATTTTCATGTTTATTTTAATCCATTTAATGTATAACAGATGTCAAAACAATAAAATAGTGCGTGTAGTCCCGTCGCGCTAAATAAATGGAACTTTGTAATGCTTATACACTTAATATGAATGTAAAAAATACTACCCTAGTAAATTATAAGTGTCTAAAATCCAACTATAAATACAAGTAAATTAAATAATGAATATTATACATTCAAATAGAACAACAAGTAGGTACTTCAGTAACTTTCACGTTAAACGATTGCAAGAGAGATTAGAAGTTCCACTTCAATAATATTTACTAACTAAACATTACTCTATGATTTTAAGTGGTGAAAAGAGTGTTCAATGGCGATGCATGGTTTATTATGGAATAGGAGGTTACCGAGCAACCGGATCACCTGATAATTAGTACACACCGCCATACATAGACACCTGCAACAGTGCAAGCTTTGTAACTACGTTGCTCGCTTTTAAGGGAGTGAGATAGGCTGGAAAGGGGAATGGAGCTGGGCTTCCGGAGACCACCAAACAAAATGTGACATGTGCCACATGAGAAAAATAAAGAGAAGTGTGGAAACTGGAGGACATGCTGGTCCACCCCGCCATAAAGATCAAAAGACAGACAAAACGCTTACTGATACGTGCTATAGGCGACAGGTACCTCACGTTTGAGGAATTGGCAACGGAGCTCTGCAAAATCGAAGCCGTTCTCAATTCGCGTCCGCTATGTCCTCTCCTTTATGATCGGTTTGAATGTCTAACACCAAGACATTTTCTAATAGTAAACGTTTTGGAAGAAGTGATCATGTGACTAACTGGGGACTTTACAGCAGAGAGCAAAATGGTTCGTGTCCCCTCCTAATATTAAAATTAGTTATTTAGTTTTGATAAAGTCAGAACTAAGTCGTCCACTTCAAAGGCCACTGGGCAAGGTTCAGCGTCCATTCTGGCCCTGATAATGTCGTTCTTCTTGTCACGTTAAGGACCCACACTGGAACCATGAAGAGGAAAGTTAACAAACTGTGCCCATATAACCTATATAAATTAAATTCTTATAAATAAAAATTGTATCACAATTAAAGTATGTACGGTGCACGTACAGTACGCATTTATTCGTTTGATATTGATATTTGCATTGTAGTGAAGCAAAAGTTCAGTAATGTACTAATTTTGATAGTAATAACATAACTGGTAGAACAGTTGGCACAATTGGAACAGTGGCCAAACAGTTCGCTGCTTGAATGGGCCGGCTCGACCGGTGAAATTCCACGGCCTCTCAGAAGATCGATGTAAAGTGGCTCATGCCGCGTTTCGTTTGGTGAGAGAGGTACCCGGCCCGACCTCTTGGTTATATTTATGCAAAATTGGACGTAAAACTTACATACAAACATAATATAACTTCACGCCTTTTTCTACCCGAAGGTATAGGCAGCGGCTGTTAAGCCTCGTCTTGCCGTTATGTTTACGTCCCAAATGGCGAACCTATTGCCATACCGGGCACAAAGTTTTCATTAATGGATATTTTTCACACATAACTTCCGAAAAAAACTCCGAAAAGTCATTAGTGTGAGCCAGTGTAAGGATTCGAACCCGCGACCTCTAGATTTAGAAACGGGGTGCTCGACCACTGGCCCACCGAGACTTGCAGTACATTTAGAATTTATCCGTAACAAACATACAGACAAACAAATAAACAGACAAAAATTCTAAAAACCATATTTTTGGTTTTGGTATTGATTATAGACGATGTCCCAAGTATTCTAAAAAAAAATACTCTATGTACAGTTTCAACTTTCGTAAAATTTAATTGAATGTACAGATAATGTAGACTACTTGTTATTCTTGTTTAGATTTTTATTTTATTTTTTACTGTAAACGTATTTTCTGTAACATTTTTAATTCTCTTTCAACCCCTTTCACAATTTATCGGTACATCAGATTTCCATACAAGTGTGTGGCACAAAATTTGCGATCGTGCCTCATACATATTCAAATAACGGGGGCTTGTATAAAGCAGAAACGCGCTGCGCCATCGACGTGTCAGTGTTACAAAAAAGCATAATAAATAAATAAATAATGTATCTGTGGTCTGGTAGTGGAGCACCTCGCTTCTTGATCAAATAGGTTTCAAAGTCTATGAATTTTTGAAATTATTTTCAGATATAAAGATTACTGACAACATTGTGCCTGAGGTATTTGACTTGAAAATTCCACGATGCTTTTTTCATCGGGTAAAAACAGCGTGAAGTTACATAAAAAAATAAGTGGCTAAGAATAGACATTCTCTAGGACTGAAAGAAGATTTCGGTCATACCTTATCTAATCAATCACATTCAAATTAACTATCAATCAATAACAAAACAACTAGCTCTGTTATCCTCCTCCACCCGTAGGTTTTCTAACGAGCTTATTCTTAAATAGACTCATCAGATTTGACTGAGCTAAAACCTTATAAATAAAGATAAAACTCACCTCTTTAAGCAGACCTCATTAGACTTTGTAAAACCGCGTAACTGTTAAGTATTTTTGACTTCATGCAATTAATAAAAAACGACTGATTAAATAAATAAATTTCAAATTGAATCATAAAATTTCCTTTGATATGTACAATTCAAAATTATATAGATTTAATTTATGTTGAGTACCAGATGGATATAATAATTAATTTTGTTAATATTTTCCACTGAAGGTAAAGTTGTTGTGTTGAAATTGCGTTTCTTTATTGTGCCATAAATTTTCAAATCCTTTCGTTTATTTGTGCTCCGTATATTGCCGGGTCAAATCGTAAATATAAAAAACATCAGCTGTATTATTACTTATTAATATTGGATGTTATTTAACGGCTTTAACATGCAAATGTGTAGGTAGTATTAATTGAAGTCGAAGTTTATTATAAAAACTTTTTAAATACCCCTCGATTTATCCGCGGCCTGTTCTGAGAAATATAAGAACACAATGGAAGACAGGTATTATGGTTGGCATTCCCTATTGTTAGTTGTTACGATACTGCAGAACTATTGCAGAGTTCACGTGTTTTATTACCACTCAAATAAAAACTTGGCATAAAAATAATGCGATGCTACTTGACAATAACTACATAATAGATTCAGCTTCATTTTAAACTTATAAACTAAGTTTAAAATGAAGCTGAACCTATAATATAGTTATTTGATTGTGAGGGTCCAGATGGAAAGTCTAACGAGAATTGGAAAACCGATACACGACTGTGCACTTAGGGGCAGGCGTTGGTCGACGGCTTGCGACCACGGCCTTCTGTTATTACAGGCTTATTGCTTTAAGGCAGCGCTGCTGAGATTGATGTGCCTACGTATTATTATATTATTGTAATGAATCACTTTGGGCGCTTTCCTATATAAATGTGATTGCTATAAGTCTCTCACTATCCCTACAGTTGAGAGAAATAAAATTTATTTTTCCGATCATTTTGCCGAATAACACATTTGCACGGTTAACAATTCATTCTGCGTTTGTTATCAATAAAAAAATATTATTCCTATGATCATTTAATAATTGCATGTATGTGGAACATTGTAAAATTAATCATTATATTTTCAATTTGCATTTTGGTGTTCCTTACGCTGCTCATGGACACCTGCAAAACATATGGTGTTACAGTTGCCTAGCTAACTGAGTAGAAAGTATAGGGAAGGGGGTGGAGGGTGGGCCACCGGGTACCTCTCACACCGAACGAAACGCGGCATTAGCAACTTTACACCAATATTCTGAGAGGTCGTGGTATTTCACCAAACTGGCCCATTCAGACTATTACAAAATTGAAGATACTATAGCCTTGATACTATATCAAGGCTATAGTATCTTCAATTTTGTAATAGTCTTCTATCAAGATATTTTGACGCCAGCGCCAGAAATTAACAATTAATTAAATATTATTTTAAAATCAAAATAAATACAATAAATTACATTATTATAAGTGCCTCGGTGGTCCAGTGGTCGAACAACCCGCTTCTGAGTCCAGAGGTTGAGAGGTTGAATCCTGACTTTGCCTTTTCAAAATTAATCTCGAAAGTTATGTGTGATAAATATCGATGACTAGAAACTTTGTGCCCGGTATGGCAATGGGTTCACCATCTATTCCATATGGGACGTAGACATAACGGCGAGTCGAGGCTAAACAGCCACTGCCTACACCTTCGGGTAGAAAAAGTCGTGAGGTTATGTTATATTACATTATTACAATAAATGTTTTATAACGATCTCTACATGGCTAATAATTAATTGTATCTAAAATACAAGGCAGCGAAGGCTTTGTATGAAACTCTAAGTATACGTTCATGCTCTCCAGACGTTCATTATTAACTTCTAGTTGGAAAGTAGCGGCGCCTGTGGCTTTCCAGAAATAGAATTTAACAATTCATAGAAACTTTCAACTAGCTGACTAACTTATAACGTGAAATAATACTATATGAATCATAGAGGAAACATGAACTTATAAACATAACATAACATAACTTCACGCCTTTGTTACCCGAAGGTGTAGGCAGCGGCTATTAAGCCTCGTCTCGCCGTTATGTTTACGTCCCAAATGGAATAGGTGACGAACCTATTGCCATACCGGGCACAAAGTATTTCAGTCATCGATATTTATCACATAAAACTTCCGAAAACAATTTCGAAAAGTCATTGGTGTGAGCCAGTGTCTGGAATCGAACCCGGACCTCGGGATCAGAGGCGGTGTGCTCGACCACTGCGCAATGAACTTATATACGCTATATATTATAAATCTTCTTTAGGTGAATCATCACAGATCCAATTAACAAGTGAGTAGGCGAGTCGCCCGAGGACAAGCAACAAAAGGCCGCCCAAGGACACCTGAACGTAGATGTACTGCAGTTGCGTTGCCAGCTCTTACAATGGGATGTGAGAGATGTCGGAAGTGGGATGGAACGGGGAAAGAGGAAGGTGTTAGGCCTCCTGATACTGAGCTAGAAGCGGCATGAATCACTTTACGACAATATTCTGTGAGGTCGTGGTATTTCACCGGTCGAGCCGGCGGCCTATACATACGGAATGCGTGGCTCTAACCACTGTTAAAATATATTTTTAACAGTGGTAGAGCCAAGCAGTTCGCTGCATGAATGGGCCGGCTCGACCGGTGAAATACCACGACCTCTCAGAAGACCGACGTAAAGTGGCTCATGCCGCGTTTCGTTCGGTGAGAGCGGTACTCGGAGGCCCACCCCCCTTCCCCGTCCTTTCCTATCTCCTACCCCTTAAAGGTCGGCAACGCCACAGTAACACTATATGTGTTGCTGGTGTCCATGGGCGGTGTTGATTGCTTACCATCAGGTGACACGCCTGTTCGTTTGCCCTCCTATCCCATAAAAAAAAATATTAATAATTTATTGACGGGCCTCATAGTGCATTTGTAAACCAACCAATTTCTGATAAGACTCTTGCAAAATGACGAATATTTGTGACTCGCTGCGGACATCTATATGGAGTCTGGGCGTTTTTTATATGTATTGTCATTATGCTTTCATGTTGAAACCTGAACGTGTTACTAGACATTACTTGGATATCCTTACAAAAGTATTTCATAACTTTGAAAGACAGAGGGCGGTGTGTAATGAGCTATTATTGTAAACAGTATGAATGGTGAAATACTTGAGTGGTGAAATACCAAGATGATTCTGAATATCAGAGTAAAATAGCGTATGTTGCGTTTCGTTAGTTGAGAAATGTATTAAAAGGCGAACATCCTTTTTTATCGTTTAGTTAACCTTTTTTCTATCCCATCTTAAAGACGAAAAAAGGAGCTGTGACCATCACAGCTTGTGATGTCACAGATGTGATGGCGGAGGTAGTTACTTATCATCAAATGACCCGCTGGCTTATTTGCTCTCTTTCCATATAATTTTCTTCCCAATTTATATGATCTCCATTAAATAATAACAATTTCAATATAATATGTAATAAACACGAAAAAGTTATTCAGAATCGTATTCAAATTATTATTTATTATTAGAGCAGTATAGCAGATAGTATTATAGAGCAGAAATGCTAAATATTTTGATTGAAAATTACACCCCATAATGTAAAAAGCCAATTTGCGTGTTTAACAAATTCCTTATATTTAATTACATTAAATGCGGTTTTTTGATATTCTACAATTTTGGTAACATAACATAACTACACGCCTTTTGTTACCCGAAGATGTAGGCAGCGGCTGTTAAGCCTCGTCTCGCCGTTATGTTTACGTCCCAAATGGAATAGGTGGCGAACCTATTGCCATACTGTGCACAAAGTTTTTCAGTCATCGATATTTATCACATATAACTTTCGAAAACAATTTCGAAAAGTCATTGGTGTGAGCCAGTGTCTGGAATCGCATCCGGACCTCTGGATCAGATGCCGTGTGCTCGACCACTGTGCCACCGAGACTATTTGGTAATACATAAATATTAATGTTGCCAACAACCGACCGCTGAGTGGACGTCGGTGGGTTTGATTCCCAACCGAGTATAAATATTTCTGGTGAGTATGGAAATTTATACGTCGTCTGAGTGTTTTTCAATATATTAAAAGCATGCAAAACATAACTTCAGGATCGGCTCTCTCCCGACCCCGCTCGGCGGCCTCCTTCTGGAACATGACTGCTTCGCAGAAGGAGACCACAGCCCTCCACTCCTCCTCGCCCGCCAGCATTGCCGCGACCAACGCCGGCGGGGACAAGTCTCGCCCGATCCCGTCGACCAGGACTCGGCGCTCGGCCGCCCAGGCCGGGCAGACCTCCAGCGTGTGCTGGGCCGAGTCCAGGTCGGATGCGCAATGGTGGCATCTCGCCGTCTGTTCACGTTTTATTCGACTCAGATACTCACCGAAGCACCCGTGCCTGGTGAGCATCTGAGTCAACCTGTAGGTGACAGTGCCCCATTTGCGGAGCACCCAGGCCTCGAGGTGGGGCAGGACGGCCCCGACGGCGCGCGAACGCGTACCGCCCTGGAGGACCAGCGCGTCGCGCCAGTCCCCCAGGACCCGCCGGAAGGCCTCACGCCTCCGCACTTCGTGTCCCCGCGCGTCCCCCCCTCCCCGGCCGAGATCGTACGCGGCTGCGTACATCTCGGCCAGGATGATGAAGGGGGGATAACTCGCGAGGACTGTCGCCGCCTCGTACGAGATGGTACGGTAGCCCCGTACGATCCGTATGGCCATGATCCGCTCCAGGCTCCTCAGCAGAGCCTTGGAGCGGGAGGCCCCCGCGAGGTCTCGCGACCAAACGGGGGCCCCGTACCGGGCCACGGACCGCACGACGCCACCGTAGAGGCGGCGAACTCCCTCCCCCGGTCCCCCGAGGTTGGGCAGCAGGCGGTGTAAGGCGCCCGCCACCCGTCGCGCTCGGGGGACCATCCGTACAAAGTGCTCCTCGAAGCTCCAGCGGCTGTCCAGGGTGAGGCCGAGGTACTTGATGTACCGCCCCACCGGGACAGCCGTGTCACCCACCTGGATCCGCGAGGCCGGGGGCTCCCTGCCTCTGGTGAGGCGGTGGAACCATAGCGCCTCACTTTTGTGAGGCGCCACCTCCAGGCCCAGCCCGCGGATCCGTCTGACGACGATTGCCACCCCCAGCTCGGCGAACCTGAGCGTCCGCTCGACGTCGGGCCCCGTGGCGACCACCAGAGTGTCGTCTGCGTAGCAAACGACACTCACACCACGGGGCAGACTGGTGCGGAGGACCGTAGGCGAGGTTCCACAGCAGGGGCCCGAGCACGGACCTTTGCTCCGTCCCGTTCCGGTCGACATAGTCCACCCGTCTCTCCTGCAGGTAGGCCCCGATGACCGACCTGAGGTAGGGAGGCACCTCGTGGTATACGAGGGCCTCCCTGATGGCCGGCCAGGGGAGGGTCCCGAAGGCGTTGACGATGTCTAGCGACACCGCCAGCGCGACCCCCCCGATCGGACTGCCGGTTCCGACAGGGCCCGCACCCGACGCACCGCGTCGATGGTCGAGCGCCCCTGTCGGAACCCGAACTGGCAGTCCGATATGTCCGGGCCCACCTGCGAAAGGTGGCTGCTGATACGGGCGGAGATAACTCTTTCAAAGAGTTTCCCCGCCTCGTTCAGCAGGCATATCGGCCGGAACGACGACGGAGCGTCTCCGGTCCTCCCTTCCTTCCTGATTAGCACCAGCCTTGCCGACTTCCAGTCGAGGGGGAACACCCCGCGGCGGAGGCAGCTGGTGAACAGCCGCCTTGCCTTGTTCCCTAACACTCCCAGAGCGAGCGCCAAGACCCGGCCCGGAACTCCGTCCGGGCCGGAAGCGGCGCTGCGGGAGGCGAGCCGCGCGACGGCCCGCCCGAGCTCGTCCTCCGTCACCTCCAGCTCGTCGGACCACGGAGCGTGGTCCGACTGGGACGGAGGAACCGAGGGACCGCCCTGGACCCTAGGGAAGAGTGCGTCAACGACTCTTCCCACGACTTCCGGGTCCAGGGATTCCGTCAACGGAGGGACCCACGGGGTCAGCTTGCCCAGTACCATTCTGTACGGGCGTCCCCATGGGTCCCTGTCCAGTCCCTCGACGAGCTCGTTCCAGGACCGCTCGCGAGCCGCAGCGATGGCGACGCATACGGCGTGCGCGGCGGCCCCGTATTCCCGTCTGGCTCTGAGAGCCTCCTCGTCCCTGTCATACCTGTCCAGACGGCCGGCAACCTAACTACCTGTGTTGCAAAAATCCATGAGTGGCACTAATCACGAATCCAAAAATATTATTTACTTCCTTACGTTAAGTACTCGTAACATTAAATGCTTTGCTTTGGATAGTTAATATGTACTAGGCATGCTTGGTTTTTTTAGGTTATACATACTCAACCCCCATCTTCGCAAAATAACAAACATTATCTTACTATACCTGTACAGCTCTTTCCCCTTAAACGAAAATACAGGTCAGTTAATTCTAGCTCAAGTGTAGTAACAGTAACTCGGAGAAAACCATCTGCGTCCTGAACAAAGGAAATTGGAAATGGGCGCTTCCACATTGACAGTACTTCCCTCGTCCGATAAACATGTTGAGCGAGTTTATTTCCTAGTATATTGTGAAAAAGTAAAATGTGCATTACATTACAGAAAAGATCTAATTGTCTAAAGTAGGTGTGTAATATTTAAATGTATTTTTTTATGAGATAGGAGGGCAAACGAGCAGGCGTGTCACCTGATGGCAAGCAACTGACGCCGCCCATGGACAACACATATAGTGTTACTGTTGCGTTGCCGACCTTTGAGGGATAGGGGAAAGGAAAGAATGGGGGAAGGGGTGTGGCCCTCCGGGTACCTCTCTCACCGAACGAAACGCGGCATGAGCCATCGACGTCGATCTTCTGAGAGGTCGTGGTATTTCAGCGGTCGAGCCGGCCCATTTATGCAGCGA
Source organism: Euproctis similis (assembly GCA_905147225.2). Lineage (NCBI taxonomy): Eukaryota > Metazoa > Arthropoda > Insecta > Lepidoptera > Erebidae > Euproctis > Euproctis similis. The sequence continues at coordinate 11,538,738 of LR990114.1, read as the reverse complement.
ACTGCTTGGCTCTAATTTAGAAATGTTATTTCAAATACGTTCAATCTTTAGGTGATTTTTTAAATAGCTTCTATGTATCAACTCACATCTAAATCAAGAAATCAGGGGATCAAATATGTGTCTGATAAATATTGATTACTAGCCACATCGTCCCCTGTGTACTTCGCTACCTGTGTATTAGCAAATCGAGGCTTAAAACCCGCTGTCTGCACCATCAGATAGAAAAAGGACTGATGTTAGTTAAAAATCTTTTAATCAGAATGCGTATGACATGCACTTTATATTAAATTTATAAATTATGAAGGGGAGATATATTTTTTTTGTAACTTTGTATTAAAAGTGACAAGGGTCACACATTAATCAACTTGTGGTTTTTGTTTGGGTAAAATAGAGTGTGTTAATTTTACTACATTAATAAATAGGGTTTCCGGGTATTAATATATGTTTTTCATTAAAAAAAAAAAAAAAAAACAGTCACAGTAGGTACGGCGCCGACTAATCAACGTACAAAGTTTTATATATGAAACGAATTTTTTATCTATGAGGTTCCTTTTTGGTTTATATTTAGGTTATATTAGGTTTTAGGTTAGGTTTATATTTTCCTTAATCATACGTAGGTACTACTAATGAATGGAACAAATTACGTGCATTGGTGTTCCCCAACGAATACTGCAAACAAAGATCCACATAACATAACTTCAGACCTTTTTCTAGCCGAAGGTGTACACAGCGGCTGTTAAGACTCGACTCGCTGAATCGTTATGCTATGTCCCAAAAGGTAGCCAGTCTATTGCCATACACCGACTTCTGAATCAGAAGCGGGTGCTCGACCAATGGGCCACCGAGACCAGTGCGTGGACAAGGTTAACTTTACGGTGACCTTTACCACCTTCGGCCTTGTTGTCACTTGCCATCAGATGATGTGAAGTCAAGCGTTGCATTATACGTAAAAATACGTAATATGGGATACTTATGCCCCCTGATCAAATAACTAAAAAAATGATAATTATCACCAGTTGACGATTTGATTTACGCCATACAAAACAACATAACATAGCTTCACGCCTTCTTATAGCCGAAAGTATAAGCAGCGGCTCGCCGTTATATCGATATTTATCATACATAACTTTCGAAATTAATTAATTTCGAAAAGTCATTGGTGTGTGCCAGGATTTGAACTCGCGACCTCTGGATTCAGAAACCGTGTACTCGATCACTAGGCCACTGACACTCCGCCCGAGGGAGCTTCACCGAGGCTCCCCGACGATGAGCACCCCCTTGTGACAGAGGGGGCGCGACGGCGGGGTGGACCAGAGGGCTGATGCACTGTCCTGGGCCACCCCAACGCCGGAGGAAGGCCGCCGCGAGGTTTTAGTGGGTAACCCTAGGATCGGATTGCAGTTTACTGTTTTGGGAGTCCCACACTACCCCTGCCGTCCCCAGGCGGGGGGTCTGCATGAAGCATTTCCTCGCGTAAAATAAAAGGCCACTGAGACTATTACGCCATGCAAAGTTTTTATAAAATGAGTCCAAAATAATGACCACAACTAATCCATCCAGTGTTATCTATAAATATACAAATCGAGTAGATTAACTCGATTACAACAACATTCGAGTTGTTTAAATGTTATGTCGATAATCACAGAAAAGTTGCCACAACAAGCAAGAGTTCCAGTAATTTCTCTAAAAGGGGTGAGAGTTGCTCAGACCGTGTGACGAGAGAGACGCTTGAGATACGAATTAAATCATTCGCTAATTAAAGCAATCAGTATAATGTCGTCTACGAAGACCGAACTGTACGGAACCCGGGCAATGGCCGGCTTACAAACAATTTAGCGTCTATTTAAAAAGTCAAATAAAATCATTATCTACCGCTATCTTTTTCTAGTTCAGTTTGCGTCTAAATGATATTTATTTTTGTATATTTGACGAATTATTTAATTATGAATGAAACGCAATCTTCAGTAAATATTTTATACATTTATTTTTTATTATTGAATTGGTATTGGTCTTGGTTATCTTCTTATGTTAAATGATTTTAAATTAATTTGAACTAAAAGGTCTTATATATTAATATTAGGACAATATGAGCGAAGACTTTAGTTAATTAGCAATTATGTATTATTTTGACGAAAACCACATTTTAAACAATCGATTGTCTTATTTAAAATTCTATCATAACATAACTTCACGCCTTTTTCTACCCGAAGGTGTAGGCAGCGGCTGTTAAGCGTCAACTTGCCGTTATGTAATAGAATAGGTGGCGAACCTATTGCCATACCTGGCAAAAGGTTTTCAGTCATCGATATTTATTCTTCCAAACTTCCGAAAATAATTTCGAAAAGTCGTTCGGAAGCAGGATGCTTGACTACCGAGACCTTAAAATTCTAAATATCTATTTTCTATTTATCATATATTCATAATATACTAATTGTCTATTACTAACTGACCTGGCGGACTTTGTTGCGCATCAAAAGTTATTTTGAAATCTAGAAAATAATCTCTTTTTCTCCCTATATTATACATAAAAACTACCCCGTTAACAACCTCTATATATTTAAAAAAACCGCATCAAATTCCGTTGCGCAGTTTGAAGTCAGTTAGAAAGCGACTTTGTCATATACTATGTAATGAAATACAATCAAATTATTCTCATACTATTAACGTACACTTTGATAAACATATTTTATATTAAAAAAAGGATAAAATAAAGTTTGTGACAAAATAAGTAAAATATATTGTTGTAAAATTAATTAATGATAACAGCCAATGAGCTTTTATGAGACATAACACAATTTATCGTAAAATGTATTTACAGATAATGGGAACAAAAAAATTCACAGATCCAAACAACTTTTAGGATTATATCGCGTTTATTTATTACTTATTTATATTTATATCCCGACGTTACGAATTCTTTACAGAGATCATATCTGTAAAGAGTTCGAAACGTCGGGAAATAAATATAAATAAGTAATAAATAAACCCGATATAATCCTAAAAATTGTTTTAATCTATGAGTGAGATTCGCGAAAGTCTTAGAAATAAAAAAAAAATCACAACAACAAAACACATTCCAAAATAAAAAAACGTAGCGCGAATTAAAATAACTCCCAAAGAATACATAGTTGTAATCATAATTCAGCTGTAAAAATATATATTCCAACAACTGCCATTTCGCACCGCACTCCCTCGTCGGCAATAAACGCCCCGAGTAATATTTATACGTCGTTGTTGAAGTTAAAACGGGAATATCTATGCCCTGTAGGTCAATAGAGGGCGCTCTTTCTCTTATTCTCGCTCTCTGTGACGACGGGTAATAACATTTTAGTGAGATGCATAATTTTGTCATCACGCCAAAGTACTTATTTAATAACTGGCAATTGGAAATTATGTGAGTTTACGTCGACACATTTTAGACGAAACTCCAGAAAATCAATATTATATTTGAAAACACCTGGAAAGTGACTACCGCCACCCATGGTTATTAACAGCCGGCCTTGCCGGCCTAAAAGATAGAAGAACTCTCGTTTCTTGAAAGTTTTAGGTCGTAACGGTCCGGATATACCGTTGCCAACAAAGGAACACCTGTCCTAACATTGATTTGTTTATAGTGAACGACCCGCCGACCTGTAAAGTTATATGGCCGCTCACTATGGCTGCGCCCTAACCGAAGTCAAAGTGCGGAACCAAAAGCGGTAGGTCTTTCCGCCACCTCAAGCGTATAGCCCTTCTTGATGGTACTCATAAGGAGAGTCGCCCTATGAATTCCTCCACTGCCCATTGTCAGGTTGGGAAAGGAAACCAAAAAACGAACAATACATGGCAAGAAGTGCCAGTTGAAGTACACAGTTGTTGATCGCCTACAATTAAGACAAAGCGGGTGGTAGCATTGGCGCGTCGAGCGATGACGAAAATTAGCAGGCCATATTAATCCAAATAATTCCAAAGAGCATTCCCGATTTCAAATGATAAGTAATCTATGCTTGTAAGTACCTCCTAAGCGTGTAAGTATCTATTTGCTTATCTATGCTTTTTAACTGATACTTGAGTAACTACAAGTTACTCAAGAATCAGTTTTCAATGGATCATTAAAAAACATCAAAAATATATCATAAGGTTGTATACCTTATGATATATTATTTATAAAAAGTGTTTTTGTTATTATATTAAGTTATTTATTGTCATTTATTCTGTGAATTGTTTAATTTAATTATTGTATTAATCATTACATTAAATTAATAAAATAATCATATGAGAGAGGAACTAGTGATTTTCAGATGGTAGAGCCAAGCAGGTATAAATACCAGGACCGGTGAAACACCACGACCGCTTAGAAGATCGACGTAAAGTGGCTCATGTCTTGTTTCGCTCGGGAGAAAGGTACCCGGAGGCCCACCCCCCTTCCCCATCCTTTCCTAACCTACTCCTTTCCAGGTCGGCAACGTAACTGTAACACTGTATGTGTTGCAGGTGTCCATGGGCGCCGGTCACTTACCATCAGATGACACGCCTGCTCGTTTGCCCTACTATCTCATAAAAAAAATAATTAAAATAATTATATAAATGAATTACATACATATATATTTTTACAGTACATCCTGTTGGCAGGTATTGTACTGACTCGAGTATTTTTTTTTCGTTATTTTCAAATGCAAAATTGTAACTGCTGTAATATACTCCATTTAAATTTATGTAAAAAAGTGTCGGGCAAGAGAAACCACTAGTCAATACAAAGTTTAATATGCCGGTCGGATGGAACTTTTTCTATTACAAAACTTTTCAGTATTAACTCGGCCGGAATGGTACCTGATAAATGGTGATAAATGAGTTTGTCTTCATTAGAAACTCTTGCAAAATGTGCAACCTTCAAGCGAGGGGGTCGTTTTTGGGATAATTTATACCTATAGAGTATTTTAATTAGTTCAAATAAAATACCTGTCTGAAGATAATTCTAATATCGTGATGACAACGTGATATTTCTTTATTTCATGTCAGTAACATCAATTAACTGCATTGTTACTTTATTAGTCTGTGTAAGCTCCTCACAAATAATCTTGGTTTTTTAGAGTTAATTTAAAAACTGACAAGTGTATATAACATAACATAAGTTCACGCCTTTTTCTATCCGAAGGTGTAGGCAGTGGCTGTTCAGCCCCGACCCGACGTTATCTTTACGTCCCAAATTGAATAGGTGGCGAACCTATTAAGTTTTTGGTCGTCGATATTTATCACACATAACTTTCTAAATTAATTAATTGCGAAAAGTCATTGGTGTGTGCCACGATTCGTACCCGTGACCTCTGCATTCAGAAACCGTGTGCTCGATCACTGGACCACCAGGACTATACGAGTGTATATGACAAGAGTCGATAAAATGAGTGAGGTGTGTAAGAATCGGGTCTTATGCCGTTTTGTTCGCTCTGACTACACTGAAAGAGGGTTAGTGTGAAGTTAAATAAATAAGTCACAACTGTCTTTATTTGTGTATTTAAATTGAAAGCACAAGAGATGAAGAAAATCGCACTAAACTAAAAGGTAGTTTTACCAAGATATAAATTGGAAATACCCAATAAGAAAAATAACCGTAAATACTTATTCAGCTATATGAAAAGTCACAGTATATATTTAAATCAATTCAATGTTTCCCCGGGTGAGACAGATCCCGGGGGAAATTAAAAATAATCGCTCGTATATATCAGCCAGCGCGATGTATTTAGTTACAATCAACTGGAGCCCTACGGCGTACTTACACTTTATTATACACGACACACTGAACATTTTCAAGGTAAAGAAGAAGTTTGAAAATAATTTTATAAATCTAGTATGAAAATATTTATCTCTAAGACTTTCGCGAATCACGTTCATGATATTAAAACAACTTTTAGGATTATATCGCGTTTATTTATTACTAATTTTATTTATTTTCCGACGTTTCGAACTCTTTGTTCATATAAATAAAATTAGTAATAAATAATTTAAAGAAAAATACTTTTTTAAAGAAGCTTTTATTTAAACGCTCTAAAAAGAATAAAATAATTTTAACCTTATACATTTTAACTATCAACTTATAACCTTATTATATACAATTTATGTGATAATAAAAGCTTGTCGCTATGTTTAATTACCTATCAGTGGCTATCCATAACCATCTGGAAATATTTTTTCAGATTTAATGATTACTGTGACGGATCGCATTATCCAAATATATTTTTTTGGTTTATAACATATATATGGACACCCATATAGTGGTACAGTTCCGTTGCCGGCCCTTTCCATGGGAAATGGAAGGGGTTGAAATTGGGATGGGAAGATTGGGATGGAGGGGGGAAGGGTTGGGTTGAACATAGCGACAAGCTTTTATTATCACATAAATTGTATATAATAAGGTTATAAGTTGATAGTTAAAATGTATAAGGTTAAAATTATTTTATTCTTTTTAGAGCGTTTAAATAAAAGCTTCTTTAAAAAAGTATTTTTCTTTAAATTATTTTCAAGTTTTTAGTTATCGATGGGTAAGTTTCTCAGTCTCTTCATCTCATTCAAAGCATCATTGTTACAAGGTCATTTGCCAGTTAATTTCGAACAGTCCAACTCTTCAATGAGGAGACCTCCTAAAGTCTTTTCTCTACTTAAGGCCGCGTATGCTTGACCAGCAGCAAAGAGTTTCGAGCCTAAGTAAACAAATTTTTTTGTTACTTATTTGTTGATTTTGCAACTTAATTTTGTTATGTGGGACTGTTGTTTAATAACAAAATATGTTTAACTACTTGTGATGTGTAACGCCATCTGTTGTTTTAATCAGTACTTTATACTTGCTGACCTGAGTGTAACATAGGAGTGAGTTGTAATAAAAGTTATAGTTCGTTCCCACCATCCACTGTGTTTAATTCTAATAATACCTATATAGAATCCGTTAGTGTAGCAATCATGTTAAAGTTATTAAATCCTGTCCAATTTACGTCGGTATCCTGAAAGGCATGGCATTACACCGGTCGAACCGGCTCATTCATGCAGCAGATTGCGTGGCTGACCACAATTAAAACACTGTTAACTATTAAAACATAGGTCAACGGAAAGCCGTCGACTGTGATGGACTACCGCCTCAGCCGTAAAGTGGTCGTAAGGTTCTCAATGTTAGCACTAACTCATTTTGATTATAAATTTGGACGCGCCGCTTAACCCTGTATCTTGACATTGGCATCAGTGACTGAATAGTAAACAACAGATTGACTGACACTGCCCAAACAAGCAGGCCACTAGTATCTAGCCGCTCATATTGAAAACCCTATGATATATATAATATTTATACACAATCTAATTTGTTTATAACATTAATTAATAACATAACATAGCTCGACTCCTTTTTCTACCCGAAGGTGTAGGCAGCATCTATTAAGCCTCGACTCGCCGCTATGTTTACGTCTTATCTTATCGTATTATCTTATCTTTAAGGGAGTAGGATATAGGATATGGGAGTAGGAAGGGATGGAAAAGGGGAGTAGGCCTCCGGGTACCTCTCTCACCTAAAGAAACACGCCGTGAGCTGGTTGTGATATTTCACCGGTCGAGCCATCCCATTTATACAGTGAATTGCTGGGCTCTACCACTGTTGCCATACAGCGAGCACAAAGTGGTCAGTCAAAAAGATTTATCACACATGACTTTCGAGAGAAATTTTGAAAGACATTGGTGTGAGGCCAAATTCGAACCCAAGACTTCCTGATTCAGAAGCGGGCTAGTTTACTGAACCACCGAGACATAGTTTTTGAAGTTTCTCATATAACTCTTTAATGAAAGGGCCATTTGATACGCATATAGTAGAAACGCATATATTTATTCCACTATATTGGATTTAGAATGACGTCACATTATTTTTCGAGCTACTATTAACAAGCCCTTTCATTTGATACCCATATTGTAGAAATGCATTAAAAAAAACTGTTCCTCTATCTTGGATTATCCGCCATATTGGATTTAGAATGACGTCACATTATTTTTTTAGTTTTCCCAATGAGCCCTTTCATTTGATACCCATATTGTACGAAAGCTTAAAATATATATTCCTTCATCTTGGATATTCCACCATATTGGATTTAGAATGACGTCATATTATATTTTGAATTACACTCAACAAACCCTTTCATTTGATACCCATATTGCAGAAATGCATTAAAAATATCCATTCCGCCATCTTGGGTCGTCCGCCATATTGGATATAGAATAATGTCATACATTATATCATGCATTGTCATCCAAAGTAAACGTGTATACAAAATTTCAGCTCAATCGGTTGAAGGTATCTACTTCAAAATTGAGTTACAAGATTCCACCGAACATACATACTTACATACATACATACATACATACATACATACAGTGCAAGGTAAATAAAAGCTTATAATAAAAGTTATAGTTCGTTCCCACCATCCACTGTGTTTAATTCTAATAATACCTATATAGAATCCGTTAGTGTAGCAATCATGTTAAAGTTATTAAATCCTGTCCAATTTACGTCGGTATCCTGAAAGGCATGGCATTACACCGGTCGAACCGGCTCATTCATGCAGCAGATTGCGTGGCTGACCACAATTAAAACACTGTTAACTATTAAAACATAGGTCAACGGAAAGCCGTCGACTGTGATGGACTACCGCCTCAGCCGTAAAGTGGTCGTAAGGTTCTCAATGTTAGCACTAACTCATTTTGATTATAAATTTGGACGCGCCGCTTAACCCTGTATCTTGACATGGTGATTTGGCATCAGTGACTGAATAGTAAACAACAGATTGACTGACACTGCCCAAACAAGCAGGCCACTAGTATCTAGCCGCTCATATTGAAAACCCTATGATATATATAATATTTATACACAATCTAATTTGTTTATAACATTAATTAATAACATAACATAGCTCGACTCCTTTTTCTACCCGAAGGTGTAGGCAGCATCTATTAAGCCTCGACTCGCCGCTATGTTTACGTCTTATCTTATCGTATTATCTTATCTTTAAGGGAGTAGGATATAGGATATGGGAGTAGGAAGGGATGGAAAAGGGGAGTAGGCCTCCGGGTACCTCTCTCACCTAAAGAAACACGCCGTGAGCTGGTTGTGATATTTCACCGGTCGAGCCATCCCATTTATACAGTGAATTGCTGGGCTCTACCACTGTTGCCATACAGCGAGCACAAAGTGGTCAGTCAAAAAGATTTATCACACATGACTTTCGAGAGAAATTTTGAAAGACATTGGTGTGAGGCCAAATTCGAACCCAAGACTTCCTGATTCAGAAGCGGGCTAGTTTACTGAACCACCGAGACATAGTTTTTGAAGTTTCTCATATAACTCTTTAATGAAAGGGCCATTTGATACGCATATAGTAGAAACGCATATATTTATTCCACTATATTGGATTTAGAATGACGTCACATTATTTTTCGAGCTACTATTAACAAGCCCTTTCATTTGATACCCATATTGTAGAAATGCATTAAAAAAAACTGTTCCTCTATCTTGGATTATCCGCCATATTGGATTTAGAATGACGTCACATTATTTTTTTAGTTTTCCCAATGAGCCCTTTCATTTGATACCCATATTGTACGAAAGCTTAAAATATATATTCCTTCATCTTGGATATTCCACCATATTGGATTTAGAATGACGTCATATTATATTTTGAATTACACTCAACAAACCCTTTCATTTGATACCCATATTGCAGAAATGCATTAAAAATATCCATTCCGCCATCTTGGGTCGTCCGCCATATTGGATATAGAATAATGTCATACATTATATCATGCATTGTCATCCAAAGTAAACGTGTATACAAAATTTCAGCTCAATCGGTTGAAGGTATCTACTTCAAAATTGAGTTACAAGATTCCACCGAACATACATACTTACATACATACATACATACATACATACATACAGTGCAAGGTAAATAAAAGCTTATAATAAACGAGATATAATCCTAAAAGTTGTGTTGATGTCATAGTATGAAAATGCTTAGGAAAGTTTGATACTCAAAATATTTACACTAAAGTTTGTTATTTTCAAACATAATGAATAATTTATTAATAATATTTTATTTATTTATAACTTTACGTTTGTTTATACGTCATCTATAATCAATATTAAAAAATCATCTATATAAAAGCAACGTCACGGGCTTGACTCCATTTGTGATTTTTTTTTTTTTTTTTTTTTTTTTTTTTGGGGGAAGGGGCAAACGAGCTTGCGGGTCACCTGATGGAAAGCAATCACCGCCGCCCATGGCGTCTGCAATACCAGGGGCACCACATCAGCGTTGCCGGCCTTTCAGATAAGAATAGGCTCGTTTCTTGAAGGTTCCTAGGTCGTAGCGGTCCGGAAATACCGTCGCCGGCAACTGGTTCCATGAAGGAACAGTGCGTGGCAAGAAGTGCCTGTTGAAACGCACTGTTGTCGATCGCCAACCATTCAGCCAATGCGGGTGGTAGCGTTGGCGCGTCGAACGGTGGCGGAAGTCAGCTGGCGGTATTAATCCGAACAATTCCTCAGAGCACTCCCCGTGGTATATGCGGTAGAGGATGCATAGAGATGCCACCTCTCTCCGCAACGCCAGAGGATCGAGCCGATCGGTAAGAGCTTGGTTGTCGACAAGCCGAACCGCGCGTCGTTGGATGCGGTCAAATGGAGTAAGCTGGTACTGGGGTGCCCCCGCCCAAAGATGTGAACAGTATTCCACGTGAGGACGGACCTGCGCCTTGTAAAGTTGCAGGCGATGACCTGACGTGAAATACTGTCCCGCTCTATTGAGCACACCAAGCTTTTTGGAGGCCAATTTGGCCTTGCCCTCCAGATGACCGCGAAACTGGACGTCACTCGACAAGTCGACACCAAGAATTCCGATAGCGGCTGAGGCAGGTAAGGGAGTGCTCTCAAAACAGGGAGCTACGACAAAGGGTGTCTTTTTAGCGGTAAACGCGCAAACCTGTGTCTTATTAGGGTTGAATTGGACTAAGTTTAGTCGGCCCCAGTCCGAAACCTGACTAAGCAGAGTTTCGATTTCAGACACAAGTTTGTTCCGGTGCTCGTCGACGTTTTCCCGAGAAATACGCGGGTGGCCGGTATACAAGGCATCCCCGGTACTGTCATCCGCATAACAATGAAGATTGCTGCTAAGCAGCATGTCATTGATATGCAGAAGAAACAGCGTAGGGGATAGCACACAGCCCTGGGGGACTCCAGCATTCACAGGCTTTAAGTCGGAGCATGACCCGTCGACAACAACTTTAATGCTCCGAGCCGTGAGAAAGCTGGAAACCCAATCGCATAATTTCTCGGGAAGCCCATAGCATGGAAGCTTCGAAAGAAGTGCTTTGTGCCAAACCCGATCAAAGGCCTTCGCTACGTCCAAACTAACGGCCAGCGCCTCTCCTTTACTCTCAACCGCTTCCGCCCACCGATGGGTTAAGTACGCTAAAAGATCACCAGCTGAGCGACCTTGACGGAATCCGTACTGACGGTCGCTAATCAACTGGTGCTCTTCTAGATACTTAAGGAGCTGGCGGTTGATGAGTGTTTCCATTATTTTGGAGAATAGGGAGGTGATGGCGATAGGTCTGTAGTTGGACGGATCTGAGCGGTCACCTTTTTTAGGGATCGGGTGGACTAAAGCAACCTTCCATGATGCTGGTACAGCGCCGAGAGAGTAGGAGTACTGGAAAAGACGCGTTAAAACCGGTGCCAACTCTGGAGCACACATCTTCAACACGATTGCTGGGATTCCGTCAGGCCCACTCGACTTGTGGACATCCAGGGATAAAAGTATGCGTCGCATAGTACTTTGCCGGAAACGAACCTCCGGCATGGCGTGACCGCAATGTGGAATTGTCGGTGCGATGTTACCTCTATCGTCCAAAGTCGAGTTGGACGCAAAAAGAGTGCCAAGAAGGTCGGCTTTCTCTTTTGCGTCGTGGGCTAGAGACTGGTCCTCCCGGTGCAACGGAAACATATATAAAATGAAACACTCCTAAAAAATATGTTTCAGCAATAACTACAGCTCACAACAAATTTTTTTGAATCAAAATAACCCAGAGTGTCTTAAAATTCTGGCAATCGTGGGCTTAACTTATTCATAAGAGAATACGGCCAGAAAAAAGAACGACAAGATTGGGATACAAGCTTTTAACCAAATCCTAAATAAATATTTTAGTTCCGATATTTGTAGTGGAATGAAATTGGATATGCGCAGCTGGTGCGTTAAAATGTTATTATATTTATTCTTTTATGAAGTCCGATTATTTTATCTGCAAAATTATATCAACAGTATAAAAAATATTATTCTATTTGGTTATTTTGTTAACTTTGTAACAGCTGACTCAGCGAGCTTAGTTTTACCCCGGAAGTAATAAATTAGAACGTTTTGGATTTTGGATATAGATCTCAGTGTTCCAGTGGTCAAGCACCCCGCTTCTGAATCCAGAAGTCGCGGGTTCGAATCCTGGCTCAAAGCAATGACTTTTCGGAATTGTTTTCGGAAGTTACGTGAGATAAATATCGATGACGGAAAACTTTGTGCCATGTATAGCAATAGGTTCGCCACCTATTCCATTTGAGACGTAAACATAAAGGTGAGACGAGGCTTAGCAGCTGCTGCCTATACCTTCGGGTAGAAACGACGTGAAGTTATGTTATGTTTATGTTATGATTAGCGCTATTTAAGAAAAGAGACATATTAATCTATATTAAATACACAATGTATCTTAAGGTGCTTAATTGGATATAGACTAATGTTTAACATCTTTTCGTAAATGATAAGCCCTGTATAGAAAAACAACTCCTCGTTACGTAATTTCATAGATCGAAGCGTAAAAGGCGAAAGCGTCATTGTTATATAATATATATAAATATATTATTTATCCATCCAGCTACTTTCCAGACATGATGATTATCAGCAAATTATCCAAAACTTATTAAATCTAAAATAATGAAAGAATCACTGGATCACTTAGTATTATCATGTCGTACGGCAAACATACTTAAAATGCTAGTTATATTGTTATTCATACAGTGTTGTCTTAATCTTTACTCACCCAAAAATTCGGGTCTGGAGAAAATAGATTTGGCACTAAACATTTTTATGGCAAGAAAATGTGTTTTTCAAACGATTTATGCGGCAAGAAGGGCGCAAGTTGCCCGACTCATATGAGGCCGGCTGGCCGTTGGCGATAAGCGAAAGCCATTCTGTATAAAGCATATATGTGTACACTTAGAAAGAAAATAAACAACCAGCTTATCCAATCTTACGCTTAGCCAATAAACTTGAGGCACCGATATATAACCTTTACACGTTAAATATTATTCTTATCAGAAACGTAGCCTTTGCGAATGGTGTTGATAAAGAACATTAATATTTTAATAACATACAAATTTAGACCTTTTTTTGGACACGATTTTGAGACAAACATTTTTTTAACAAAGTTCACTCTATTGTAAGTGTAGCTTTAAAATTAGGAGGAGAACTTAAGATAAGTCAAAGAGATCAGTAAAAGAGTATATAATTTATTGTATATTCAGAAAAGGAAGTTTCGGATATCCAGTGGTGAAGCATCCCACTTCTGAATCCAGATGTCGCGAGTTCGAATCCTCACAATGGCTCACAGCAATGACTTTTCGAAGTTCTTTTTGGAAGTTATGTGTAATAAATATCGATGACTGAAAAATTTGTGCCCGGATTGGCAATAGGTTCGCTTTCTATTCCATTTGGGACGTAAATATAACGGCGAGACGAGGCATAACAACCGCTACCTACACCTTCGAGTAGAAAAAGACATGAAGTTCTTCTGAATTCTTAACGTTACTCATGTATTACACGCATTTTTCAGAGCTAATTTTTCCAAGACTTCTACTTTATAAATAAATAATACGTTATTTTCAACGGCAGTTTTGTTCAACAGCAATACTTTGTCCCAAGTCACGCAACTTGAAGCGCCTGCTAAAGTTTCAGATGAATGGCCACGAAGTTTGACTGCGAAGTGAAGTGAGTTACGATACGTCACACATGGTGTATGTAATAGGCTTCCTGTGACGAACAGAACAGAACTTTATAAGTAATATTTAAACAAAAGCTTTTAAATTACTTTTTACTTGTTCGAGCTAAGATTTTTTGTTCTAGTTATAATAATTTTAAAGAAGAGAGTGTTGCTTGTACGAACTATGTCTTACTGAGTTCAGTGCTTTCTGCGAAACCTGCAAAGGAGTTTGCGTGAAAATATGTACACCAACCAAGTATTTAAGTGGAAAAATATATTAGATCTTCTGTCCTCTTATACGCTTATATCTTTGAAACTACGCAACGGATTTTGATGCTATTTGTTTTAATTAATTAACCTATGATGTAGTAAAGAAAAAATCATGAATCCAAAATTTACTTATTTATTACTTTTGCGGAAGAAAATTCGCCGGGTCAACTAGTATGTAACAAATAAAGATGACTGCTATGCCTTAAGTACCACAAAATATTTGTTGATTTATTTGGATGATTAGTTTTGCAAATCATCTTCCCATTTTCTGCACTATCAATAATTAAAAGAATTGAAGTTCTCCAATATCTCTTTTATTTAACACTATTACGCTACAAAATATAAAAGTGCGCAGCGTAAAATCAATAAGATAATTCAAATATTATACAGCAAATAGTGTAGACAGACAAATCTGGAGGTAAGTATTACTTAAACACACATATTAGCATAAATAAAGTTGTTCTAAGCAGATGGCGCGTCTGGGGACACTGTCGTAATGGTAATACGATTCAACGATTATGGCAAAACCCAATGTTCCATTGTATAAATGTTTGGAATAATGAAAATCTTAACGTCTACAGTTCAGCTCTTAATTAACTTAGCAAATAGCGCATATTTATATTAATAGCTACTCTAACAGTAACATGAAAAAAACATTTAAAAGAAATAAGTATAAAATGTGAGTACATTTTTTATTACATTTTAATAACAAAAGACTGTGTCGTGCCATAAAAAAGAGAAAAATAGGAATGAAAAGTTTTATTATCACTTAAATAATGATTTTAAAGTCACGTAGATAAAAAGAAAATTAAAATTATTATGTGCATTTTTAATTTTTAAGACACGATTGCTTTTGGCAGCTTTTTTTACGCGAAGATTTTTTTAGTAATAATATGAATATTAACTAATTAATATTAAGATAGGTTAAGAAATCGTATATATCTACTATTAACATAACATATTCTACTCGATTTTTTCATAATTTGTGATGGTTCATTGGGTGAATCGAGAAATCGCGGGTTCGAATCCTCGGACACACCAATGACTTTTCGAAATTAATTTCGAAAGTTAAGTGTGATAAATATCGATGACTGAAAACTTTGTGCCCGGTCTGGCAATAAGTTCTCCGCCTATTCCATTTGGGACGTAAACATAACGGCGAGTCGAGGCTTAATAGCCACTGCCTACACCTTCGAAAAGAAAAAGGCGTAAAGTTGTGTTTTGTTAATGTTTTTCATATTTAGTCATATTTAGTAGTCATATTTAGTTTCAACAGTGGTAGAGCCAAGCAGTTCGCTGCATGAATGGGCCGGCTCGACCGGTGAAATACCACGACCTCTCAGAAGACCGACGTAAAGTGACTCATGCCGCGTTTCGTTCGGTGAGAGAGGTACCCGGAGGCCCACCCCCTTCCCCATCCTTTCCTATCCCCTATCCCTAAAAGGTTGGCAACGCAACAGTAACACTATATGTGTTGCTGGTGTCCATGGGCGGCGTTGGTTGCTTACCATCAGGTGACACGCCTGCTCGTTTGCCCTCCTATCCCATAAAAAAAAAAAAAAAAAAAAAAAAAAAAAAAAATTAATTTTATTAAAAAGATTTTATTGATAAGTTGTAGACCGACAAATTGTTTCAATCGTCCTGATTGTGTAATAACTGTATTTCAGCTCTTGACCAAATCCCAAGATACTAAGGGAACATCTGTGACCACCAAACCTTTGAGAATAAAACCATTAAATTTGACGACTTCTACGGTACAGTAACATCTTCAAAATATTAAACTATTTAACAATTCAAAACATTCAAAATATTAAATTATATAACAGTGGTAGAGCCAAGCAGTTTACTGCATGAATGAGCCGGTTCGACCGGTGAAATACCACGACCTCTCAGAAGACCGACGTAAAGTGGCTCATACCGCGTTTCGTTCGGTGAGAGAGGTACCCGGAGGCCCACCCCCCTTCCCCATCCTTTCCTATCCCCTATCCCTTAAAGGTCGGCAACGCAACAGTAACACTATATGTGTTGCTGGTGTCCATGGGCGGCGTTGGTTGCTTACCACCAAGCGACACGCCTGCTCGTTTGCCCTCCTATGCCATAAAGAAAAAGGTTTTTCATCGTACTCTACTAGTCAAGTTGTGACTTTATCGCTGAAATATTATTAGTGATCTGATAATCTGGAGGTAGAGTACCTCGTTTCTGAATCAAGATGACGTCATATCCAAATCCAAGCCTATACCAATGACTTTTTAGATATATTTTCGGAATTTATCATCAGTCATTTTTTTTACATAGTGTAAAACAAAGTCACTTTCCGCTGTCTGTCCCCTTATATGCGCATGTCTTCAAAACTACGCAACGTATTTTGATGCGGTTTTTCTAATAGTTAGAGGGTATCAACGGGGTGGTTTTTGATCTATAATGTATGGTGTTGTAAAAAAAGTTATAATTTTCAAGATTTAGAACTTTCAAATCTTTTTTTTCAATCGCAAACGCTGCCTGAACCCTAAGTGATAAATCAAAACAATGTACTACATTATTATACAAATCATAAAACAACTTTTTAGGATTATATCGCGTTTATTTATTACTTATTTTTATTTATTTATGTCGGGAAATAAATAAAAATAAGTAATAAATAAACGCGATATAATCCTAAAAAGTTGTTTTAATGTTAAGAATAAATAGTATGTAAATATTCACGTTTTCGTAGATTCTCTAGGTGAGCAGCATAATATAAACATAATCTGGAACAGTTAACGAAGGGTGGCAATAATACTCTGAGACATTGTTACTAAGTGGCTAACATTACACTTCCCCTCAAGCATAAACCGCAGCCTCCTAAAAAATAATAAGACCGCACATTGACGAAATAGGTTGCTAGTCTAGGCTATATATTTATAATAGGTCTGACCAATAGATTTTGGTAGTTCATTACAGCAATATTCTTCTGATATTTTTTATGAACACTAAATTATTTACAGTCTCGATAGTCCAGTGGTTAATGTCCACGCTTCTGAATCAGATGTCGTCTCTTCAGATGTCAGATTTATTCCACGCTCACCAATGATTTCTCGGAATTATTTTCGGAAGTTATATTTTTTAATGATAAAATGGCTTGCGAGTTACCTGATGGAAAGCGATGACCGCCGCCCATGGCATTTTCTATACCAGGGGCATCACATCAGTGTTAGCGGCCTTTCAGATATACCATACTACGCTATGCTACTGGTACCATAAAAGAACAGTGTATAGCGAGAAATGCCTTTTGGAAACGCACTGTTGTCTTCAGTAGATTGATAAATTGACGAGAAACTAGTTCGCCTTCCCTCGGGCACCCGTGCATTCTGGTCGCTTGCCAATGCTGTCCTTGGGAATTTCTGTAAGCCGTTTCAATGTATCAATATCGATGACTGACAAATTTGTGCCCGGTGTATAATAATAATATAATATATTGGATATAATACACACAACGCCCTCTAGTTCCAAACTTAGCAACTAAATGCTTGTTCTGTGGATACTATATAACGGATATGAATACATATATATATACTTATATAAATACATACTTATAAAAAAAAAAAAACAGAAAAACACCCAGACGCCATACAAACATTCATGCTATGTTTTTAAACATACATGTATGGCAATTATTTCGCCACTTCGACACATTTGTGACTTACACATTTGGCAAGTCGTAGCTACTATCACCTTTAAGTGGAAAAAAGGTGTGAAGTTAGGTGTTAGGTATGTATGTTATGTTAATTAGAAGAGATTTCACATGCAGCTTCGCTCGTTGATGTCTTTTAATGGATATCCATTTACAAACTTTCAAAATAAAGCAATATATACTAAGTAAGTTTCAGGCAATTTATTGCCGTGAATTTAAATTACGCATCAGCTTAAGAACTCGTTTGAGATACTTAACGAATACCCATAACACCTCTCTCGTAGCGCGTAGTCTTAAACCCGTAGCATATTTTCGTAGCACTATTTCGTAGCACAATTTCGTAGTAACATAGCTACTCTTTATTAGCCAAATAAATCGTTCATCTCACATCCATTTTTTTTTAATATTTCCCACATTTTGATGATATAATCATATGTAGATGAGTATGCATTTTTTTTGTGGATAGGAGCAAGCGTGTCACACAATGGCAAGCAACATACGCCAACCATGAACACCTAAATACAGGTACTTGACAGTGGTAGAGCCAAGCAGTTCTCTGCATGAATGGGCCGGCTCGACCGGTGAAATACCACGACCTCTCAGAAGACCGACGTAAAGTGGTTCATGCCGCGTTTCGTTCGGTGAGAGAGGTACCCGGAGGCCAACCCCCTTTCCCCATCCTTTCCTTTCCCCTATCCCTTAAGGTCGGCAAGGCAACAGTAACACTATATGTGTTGCTAGTGTCCATGGGCGGCGTTGGTTGCTTACCATCAGAGGACACGCATGCTCGTTTACCCTCCTATCCCATAAAAAAAAGGTAGTGTTGCTAACAACGTGGCATGAGCCACTTTACGTTTATATTCAGAGAGGTCGTGGTATTTCATCGTTAAGTGACTCTATCAATGTTAAAATGTTATTACTACCACTAATGGGCACATTAAATTTTGGACTCAATTTCATACTTTAGTCTCGGTGGTCCAGTGATCGAACACACGGTTTCTGAATCCAGAGGACGCGGGTTCGCACCCTGGCACACACCAATAGGCTCACCACTTATTCACGCCTTTTGTTACCCGAAGGTGTAGGCAGCGTCTGTTAAGCCTCGTCTCGCCGTTATGTTTACATCCCAAATGGAATAGGTGGCAAACCTATTGCCATACCGGGCACAAAGTTTTCAGTCATCGATATTTATCACACATAACTTCCGAAAAGAATTTCGAAAAGTCATTGGTGTGTGCCAGTGCCAGGATTTGAAATCACTACTTCTTGAATCAGAAGCGGGGTGCTCGCCACTGCGCCACGCATCAATTTCATACTAAAATAATTGAGTTAGCCATATGTAATTAACACGTGTATTACGTACTGTTAAGTATCATATAGGATATAGAAATTGCACAATGCAGAACATTAATCAAGCGTCAGGATTGTATATTGCATCTAGACTTAATCTCACCTGCACTGTTCTGCTATACAACAGCATTTAATACATAGTGATATACGGAACCATTTATTAGCCGCAATGCCTCTACTAGGCTTTCTTGTTAAATATATGTGATGCGTTTTGTAACCTATGACTTCAATAATTGGATTTGTGGAATTATTATCAGGATTTAACATAATGTTGTAAGATATCGGCCTTGGCCAGAAAGACTCTACATCTGTCATTTGAATAAGACAATCATTTATTTGATCTCCAAAATATTATACATGGTTGTAAATACAATGGAACTTGGTGATTTTAACAGGAGTAAAGGTCACATAGGTCGCTGCATGAATAGGCCGGTTGAGTAATGAAACACCACGACCTCTAATAAAATATACGAAAACTAGCTCATGCCTTGATTGATATGCGGCAGTCAATACTAACTTCAATAGGTTTTAAAGACAAGGAAAGGTTTTTTTTGTAGCTATTAATATAGACAATTAGGTATTATACAATTATTGTCAATATTATCATATTAAGTAATGGTTGTTTAGTTTTCAGAACGAACAAACTAAACCTAACACGTATAAGTTTACTATAGTCCTATTTGCTGTTAACATATAGCTTTATCCTTGCATTTTTCATGGGATGGAACAGTATACTAGGAGGCATGTCACATGATGGTCGGGTCGGAAGTAGGATGGGGAGGGAAGAGGAGAAGGGCTTGGGACTTTGGATACCGTTCTCTTCAAGTGACGAGCCTCGTGGCGCATTTGTAAAACTACCGGCTGCAGCAATGAGGTTGGGGGTTCGATTCCCACCCAAGCTCAAATATTTGTGACAAACATAAATATTTATGTGGCGTCAGGGTGTTTTTCTATGTATTATAAGTATGTATATACAAAAGAAAAGTATATATGTATTAATATCCGTTATCTAGTATCCATTACACAAGCATTTAGTTGCTTAGCTTGGAACTAGAGGGTGCTGTGTATATTGTGTTCAAGATATTATTATTAAGTCAAACGCGACATGAGCAAGAAGGCAAAGCATAATATAACATCGATATTTTAAGAAGGCATGTTATTTCACCGATCAAGCCAACGCATTCATGCCGAGAACTGCGTGGCTCTACAACTCTTGCTGTGGTTGTTTCACCTATGTGCTAACAATCTAAGTGATAAAAAAGAGTATTTGCCACATGTAATATTTGTGTAGTTTAAAAAAAAAACAAACTAACACTAAACTCTATCGTTCCACCTCTTTTATCGTCCATTAATAATAAAGTTTCTAATATAAGCACGCTTGTTTATGAAATCTCACCAATTAATTACTTCATTTGCTTACTAAAGCTCGAACGGGCACCCTCTGTGTACATTGGAATATAAATTACGTTTAAATTAGGTGAACCATCCAGAGAATGATGAAAAGCTTTAATAATAACGAACCGGGGGGCTGCTTTTCAAATAGCTCTGTTCCACCTGTTTGTTATGAAACTCCTTAAAGATAAATTAAGAGGAGATTTTTTATCTAATTTTACATAACACTAGAAGATTTTTCCCATTTTAATGAGATTTTAAACATAGTTTCTTATTTTCGGTTTCCACAAATTAATGAATTTTCTAATACTGTTACCAAAACACTGTGCATACGTATATGAGTTGTAGATATACTAAAGATTCACGTTAACAGCAATATAACAGTTGGTTCAATGTAATTGTTTTAGTTTTGAATAAAAAAGAAACAGTATGATGGATTAAATTTGTAGAGCACGATGAATATTATTATAATATCTTGAACCAGAGAGAGAATAGTGTCCTCTAGTTCCAAGCTAACCAATTAAATTTTCGTGTTATGGAAACTAGATAAACGCTTTTCTTTAGTAAATACATCTATGCATAACAAAATATTTGTACTCGGGTGGGGATCAAACCCCCCGACCTCGATTACACAGTCAGGCCGGTTAGGATTGGTTTGTGAGGACCTCACAAGCCAATCCTAACCAATTCATTTGCACTTCAGATTTTTCACTTCACATTACCGGCCTGACTGTGTAAGTCATATATATAAGTGAAATATATTTTAATATAAGGGATGACCCTTATATTAAAATATATTTCACTTTTTTTCATGTTGTTCATTTCTGTAATAATTATCTGTGACAATCGACGCGTTTCGTTTTCCCATTACGCTTCTTGTACTAAATCACTTCCGGTCATTTGCCTCACAGCCATAACTCACGATATCATTTCAATTAACCGTCTTTATTATTTACGAGGTTGACAGCCTTATAAATCTCTACCGCCTCCAAATAATGAGCGCAGTGAGGGATGACAACACAACCCTTATTCACCACTTTCAGATTACAGGCGATATCGTAAATCATTATCTTAATAATAAATATTTTATTAGTATAATATTGCTTTATATAGCGTTTTATAATTAGTATAATTACTTCTTGCGTTTCAATTTCAATCAAAGAAATTGATATGTCAAATGAACATATAGTCTACCATGTGAAAGAATTCACAGTGGTAGACTAGTTTTTTTACAGTGGTAGAGCCAAGCAGTTCGCTGCATGAATGGGCCGGCTCGACCGGTGAAATACTACGACCTCTCAGAAGATCGACGTAAAGTGGCCCATGCCGCGTTTCGTTCGGTAAGAGAAGTACCCGGAGGCCCACCCCCCTTTCCCCATCCTTTCCTTTTCCCTATCCCTTAAAGGTCGGCAACGCAACACACTATATGTGTTGCTGGTGTCCATTGGCGGCGTTGGTTGCTTACCATCAGGTGACACACCTGCTCGTTTGCCCTCCTATCCCATAAAAAAAATTACATTGACTGATACGTTGAATGAAACGTTTTTAATTTATTTTTAAATTACATACCTCTTTGTTACATTCAGGATTGGATTGATTATAATTAAAGAGAGTTTTTATTTTCAATTAAAGCCGCATATATAGTCACTATTGCGAGACAAATAAATAAATAATGTTTAAGATAATTGAATAAACCTAGCGCCTTCTAGTTTTTCTAGCTAGTAATTAAGTACGTGAATTGAAAAAAAGCTGATTCCGATCAATAAATACTATATAAAATTCAAACTCATAATAAATATTTGTACTCAAGTGGGTATCGAATCCTCATGCTTATCGTTTATCATTTCACTAGCAGACCGCGCGAACTTTGTAGCGCCATATTATATACATTTATCACTAAAGAAAATATTGTCCCACTCGTATTAATAACTTAAGCTTTCCTCAATAAATGAACTATCTAAAACTAATATTTTTTCAATTCAAACCAGTAGTTCCGGATACATACAAACATAAATTCACGCCAAATTCCTTACGGGAACGGCAGAGATAACAAAGTGCCATAAGGCACGATTATTACACGCCTCACTCGCTTAGCTAGTATGTATTAGCGTACTGACAACCAAGACATTGTTATTAAGTTCCAATAATAAAGCACGATTGTTATACACCACACTCGCTTAGCTAGTATGTATTAGCGGGTACTGACAACCAAGACATTGATAATATTTACAACTTCAATCAACGCTTTATTAGCAATGCCAAGACCTTGTCCCAGGTTTTTTGTCAACCTTTAGTTTTTTAAAAGCTTTTATTTAGCTTGCACTGTATGTATGTATGTAAGTATGTATGTTCGGTGGAATCTTGCAACTCAATTTTGAAGTAGATATCTTCAACCGATTGACCTGAAATTTTGT
This sequence comes from Euproctis similis, assembly GCA_905147225.2. Lineage (NCBI taxonomy): Eukaryota > Metazoa > Arthropoda > Insecta > Lepidoptera > Erebidae > Euproctis > Euproctis similis. The sequence goes on along the minus strand of LR990114.1, from coordinate 11,515,617 downwards.
ATACACGTTTACTTTGGATGACAATGCATGATATGATGTGTGACATTATTCTATATCCAATATGGCGGACCAGCCAAGATGGAGGAATGGATATTTTGAATGCATTTCTGCAATATGGGTATCAAATGAAAGGGCTTATTGAGTGTAACTCAAAGAATTATGTGACGTCATTTTAAATCCAATATGGTGGAATATCCAAGATGGAGGAAAACGTAGTTTAAGCTTCTGTACAATATGGATATCAAATGAAAGGGCTCATTGAGAGTAACTGAAAAAATAATGTGACGTCATTCTAAATCCAAAATGGCGGATCATCCAAGATAAAGGAACTGTTTTTTTAATGCATTTCTACAATATGGATATCAAATGAAAGGGCTTGTTAATAGTAACTCAAAAAATAATATGACGTCATTCTAAATCCAATATGGTGGAATATCCAAGATGGAGGAAAACATAGTTTAAGCTTCTGTACAATATGGATATCAAATGAAAGGGCTCATTGAGAGTAACTGAAAAAATAATGTGACGTCATTCTAAATCCAATATAACGGATTATCCAAGATAGAGGAATAATTTTTTTTAATGCATTACTACAATATGGGTATCATATGAAAGGGCTTGTTGAGAATAACTCGAAAAATAATGTGACGTCATTCTAAATACAATACGGTGGACCATCCAAGATGACGGCAAAAATCGTACATACTGAGGCGTATAACTAATCGTACATAAATTGTACATACTGAGGCTCTAAGATAATACTTGAAATTTTTAAGGAAATATTATTTTCTTATTTTTAGAGCGCTTAAATAAAAGCTTCTTTAAAAAGGATCTTTGCTTTTAATTTATTTTAATACTACTTATATGACTTTTTATTTGGTCACTATTGTTGACTTCAACGAAAAAAACGGGACACCATATGTTCAAACCGGTGTATCTAAATCACAGTGAGTGTTTTTTTATATAAGTAAAATGATGTCGGTTTTGCGATTAATAAATAAATTCACAACATTTACAATATATCACGATATTAAAAATGTAAAGTTTATTTTATCTAGAAACTATTATAAATCAGTCATATCAGTCGCACTTTGTCAGTGGTAGGGTCACGCAGTTTGCTGCACGAATGGGCCGGCTCGACCGGTGAAATACCATTACCTCTTCGAATATCGTCATAAAGTGGCTTTTGCCGCGTTTCGCTCGATGCGAGAGGTATTCGGACCCACTCTACCCCACCCATATCCCATTGTAAGGGCCGGCAACGCTACATGTGTTCAGGTGGCCAAGGGCGGCATTTGTAACTATTATGGGATAGGAGGGCAAACGAGCAGGCGTGTCACCTGATGGTAAGCAACCAACGCCGCCCATGGACACCAGCAACACATATAGTGTTACTGTTGCGTTGCCGACCTTTAAGGGATAGGGGATAGGAAAGGATGGGGAAGGGGGGTGGGCCTCCCGGTACCTCTCTCACCGAACGAAACGCGGCACGAGCCACTTTACGTCGGTCTTCTGAGAGATTGTGGTATTTCACCGGTCGAGCCGGCCCATTCATGCAGCGAACTGCTTGGCTCTACCACTGTTAACTCTACCACTGTTTGCCCCTTATACAATAAAAATGTAACCTAATTCCTATCCTATAATAATAATATTAATATAATATATATTTATATATGTGAATATAAGTTTATTTGTTACGCTTTCACGCGATAACTACTCAACCGATCATCATGAAACTTTGTACACATATTCTCGGAGGTATTAGAAGTAACATAGGATACTTTTTTCTTCTTTCTTTGTTTAATTTACACCCGAAGGAAAAACTTATAATACAGTCTACAAAAATATCCTACATTAATACTCTTATAAAATTGTTAAAGTCCAAAATTATTTATTTTTGTTACAGAGAAATATATTTAACCGTTTTTTGTTGCATTTTAATAAAAAATATTGTAAGTTTCTTAAACGTCATTGTATGTTGTAATTTTAAAAATTTACAATTCCAGCTAAGCAATAAAATAGAGTTATCATATTGATTCATTTCTGTAGTAATGATCTTTGATACTTATTGAATGGCTTCAATGTGAGCGAAGCCGCGGGTAAAAGCAAGTAACTTTTATAAATTAAAATAAAAATACCCCAAAATACGATTAAATACTACAAATTCTAAATTATAATTAAAGTATTGAGTGATATGATGACAAAGAGAGAAACAACAACACAGGTGGTTTCTACTCGAAGGTGTAGGCAGCGGCTGTTAAACCTCGTTTCGCCGTTATGTTTACGTCCCAAATGGTGGTGAACCTATTGCCATACATAATGGCATCATGAAATTGCAAGTCGGTAACTCCAAATCTATCTAAATATATCTCATATATATAATCTGATATTCTGATTTCTGCAGTTCCGAGTAAGTTTATGCTAAAGAGACATTTATGCGAAAAAAACATACAAACGCAAAAATCACGCATACAAAACCACAAGCAACAACCAATCGTCAGTAAAATTATTTTGTCGCCTGCTAATTCCGGTCAATTGTGGTCAAAAATTTAATATCTATATTACTCAGATAGAAAATTTATTAATTTATTAAAATAAAATTTATTATATAATTTAGCGATTGTTTATGTAAGTTAGAACATGTTTATTTATGTTGTTCCAAGCAAACTTGAAACTCGAGTCCAGTCCAGCGCCGTTCGCCTGATTAGTTAAGTTTCTAGATTAGTTACCTATTCGGCGAAGCTACGTGCCCAACTGAAATAGATACACGCAATTTTTATGGCATCATAAAATTGCAAGTTGGTTACTCCAACTAGAATTGAGTCTGGGTCAGTAGATATGATCAAACTGTATAGGAAATTTATTGCCAATACATACGTATACAAATGTGAAAACTTTATTTTATTTTATACAATTTAGTATTCTTTATGTTTTATATATATGTTCATAATGTTTTATGATATAAATATCTTTGGTAAATAGCAATATTTGATATTATCTAATAGGGAATAAGCTTTAAATATCTGATGTAGATCAGGAATAATTGCTTCGTCATCATCGATACAACATGTGTAACAGGTTTCGAATCCGGAACCTTTTAATCCGGTGTTCCACTATAAAGTCGTCGCTTGATCCGATTTACAATATATTTATATCTACTGATCAGCTTGTTTAAATGATAAATAATTTAAATAACTTATAACAACAAATTTTGTTGTTAACTACGATATTTTCCTATGCAATTTGTGAGTACAAAAGCATCAGTTGCTTAACTCTGATACTAGATTGCCATGTGTGTACGATAGCTTAAACGTTAAGGGCATTAACCTAAATAAATATGACAAAAAATAATATCAGTAATAGACAAAGTTAATAAGTCATCAATCAAAAATGTCGTTGGTACGCTTCAGCAGTTTGTCAGTTCTACTTATTGTTCGGTGGTACTTGTCACAGCTTTGTCATATTGTAATTATTTTAAGTGGTCCCAGACAGTTGTGACCTGGCGACAAAAAAGAAAGGAATACATTCCGTTATGTATATATATATATATATATATATATGTGTATCCTGTAACATTTACCCCATGGGCTTTCTCTAATTGGTTCGAGATATTGTATATTATTTTATAACCAAATAAAAATGTGTTAATAAAATCATTTTTTCGTCTTACCATAACATAACTTCATGCCTTTTTCTACCTGAAGGTGAAGGCTGCCTTCACGTTCCGGTGGCTGGTAAGCAAAAACTCGGCGAATCGTTATGTTATATCCCAAATGGTGGCGAATCTATTGCAATTCTGAGAACTCCATTGGCGTGAGCCCGGAATCGATCCCGCGACTTCTGCATCAGAAATGAATATCTCGACCACTGGACCCCTAAGACTTATTTATAGTCGTCTTATCATTACATCACAAGTTTTATTAAAAACCATGTGTTTTATTAACTCTGTAGAGCTCATTAAAATAGTGGAAGCGTCTAAATATATTAAGTACAATTTTTAATGTATTTTATTTAGGGCAGTTAGTTGTATTGTAGGATTTAAAACAAAAAGTTATATAAACTAATTATTGTAAATTATTGCTGGAAAATAATCAGGGTTTACCCTGTTTCTCAATTCGGCTGTTCAACAAAACTAACTTAGTCAACTTGTTTATTTGTAGTCAAAAAAATTCAACGTGTCTCCATCCATTATATTATTATAATTATATCTATTATTATTATTATAGTCTCGGTGGCCCAGTGGTCGAGCACACGGCTTCTGATCCAGAAGTCCGGGTTCGATTCCTGACACTGGCTCACACCAATAACTTTTCGAAATTATTTTCCGAAGTTATGTGTGATAAATATCGATGACTGAAAACTTTGTGCCCGGTATGGCAATAGGTTCGCCACCTATTCCATTAGGGACGTAAACATAACGGCGAGACGAGGCTTAACAGCCGCTGCCTACACCTTCGGGTAACAAAAGGCGTGAAGTTATGTTATGTTATGTTATTATTATTATATTATTATTATTGACGTGCCTAGTGGTGCATAGGTAAAACTACAGACTGCTCAACGAGGTCGGGGATTCGATTCCCACCCGAGCACAAATATTTTTGACAAGCTTGAATGTTTGTACGGCATCTGGGTATTTTTCTGTGTATTATAAGAATGTATTTACAAAAGAAAATTATGTATGAATTATTATCCGTTCATCATCATCATCATCATTTGCCTTTTGAGGTCCACTGCTGGACAGGCTTCCCCCATAGAGCGCCACAACTGCCGGTCTGTTCACTCATGGGGGGTTTTTGCCATAATCGCCACGCTTGGCAGGCGGGTTGGCGATCGCAGTAGGCTGTATTTTGTTGAGAGAGAATGCTGCTGCCCATTCTTCCAGCCTTTTCCCTTAGTCGCCTTTTACGACACCCACGGGAAGAGATGGGGTGGCGGTATTCTAAGCCGGCGCCACACAGCAGTATTATCCGTTAATTAGTAGGTATCAATAACACAAGCATTTAGTTGCTTAGCTTGGAACTAGAAAGCGCTGTGTGTATTGAGTCCAAGATATTATTTATTTATTATTTATGTACGCTCCGATGTCATAAAACATCGGAAACGTCGCGATAAATAAGCTAAAATAAAAATATTACATAATTGTTTTTTCATTCACAGCGCAACATCTGCCCCTCATTTAAATATTATATTATGGATTAGGAAAATATAAATAAATTTTAATTATGAATATTTATATATAAAGAGGGAATTAAAACTCGACTGAGTTAAAACGGACCACCGAGACTAAAATGATACTCCAAACGATATGTTTGTCGCAAGTAAGAATCTTAACCCTAGCTTCTACTTGACTGGAGTATGACTCTTATCTACCACAACTGGTCTTCTGTCTATATTGGAATACTTGTATATATATTCCAGGTTAATTATGCAAATGAATGTGTTACCTACCTTGGCTGTGAACAAACTTATCTTAAGCATTCCAGACATAAACGGGTAATGTTATTAGTATAGTTTACCTCGTATGAAGGTTAGACGAGTTAGATTACACAGGACACGTCTTCGAGCTCGTCATGAGAAATTGGTGTAATTACTAATTATTAAGATTATTTCTTAAAATTATTTTCTGTGTGAACAACTTTGTATTTAAGTGTACTTTGATAAGAGTTTTTTAGGAACACACTCTAGATAGAAGTTGAACTTTATACACCGATTTACTAAATTCATTTTGCACATTTTTTTTTAATTCAGGCCTTTATCTACCCGAAGGCTTAGGTAGTGACTGTTAAGCCTCTACTTGACAAATATCTACGTAAAAACTTTTAGGCTTTCGCGTTGCATATTACTCAGTGATAATGATGAACGGGAATTAAGGCGACACTTTTTTAGGTAAACAAATATTTACCTTCATATTCAGAAACGGAGTACTCGCCCTCCAGATCACCGAGATTTACACTTATTTTATTTTATTTAATCTGAAATAATAAGAAGAAATAAATAAATTACATTATTTACAATATATACAATTAAAAAACTACCTGAAATCCAACTTCTCCGCATCTCGGTCTACTGGCAGCGTACCCAGAAGACTGGCCGCATTGCCACGGTGAATGGCAATGCTAATCCTTTGTGCGAAGAATAGACCAGCCTTCTGGTCGCGAGAGGCTTCAATCAGCAGCTTTGCGAGATCTTTGTAAAGTGCACGAGCACTCGGACCCCATATCCCCAAAGTCACAACCCAAAACGGCCCAAATACATAATCACCTACAAGGTTTCTGTATTTGTGCCGCTTGAGATTTTCTGCCGAAGCAGCAGCAGCACCGGCCACCTCTACTGTACTTAGAAGATGCGATGGCGCAAGGGTGTCGACGCAAGTAGCGTCCCACACCAAAGGCCTACCCCTTCTCCAAGGCAAAAGAGACATCCCGTCCGGTCTCTTGCCATCAACGCGCACCAAACCGTTCGATTTCAGAACGGCTGGTACACCGGCGGTGACAAGAGTATTTATCAAATGTAATAAAGTTAAAATTTTATGTGATTCGAACAAACCGCTATATGCTATTTTTATATCCGTAGAAAGGTAGTATAGGATTTGTTTCAATGCTTGAGAACCTCACTAATAAAGCAAGAGGAAGAAAGAAGTCTGTCTTCATGTCAATGAGTGAGTCAATCCCATGATTGTGATGGAAGCAGCAGAAAAGAAACAACTTGGAGGCCAACCTTACTAAAAATTCAATGTTAAATTAAACTGCGACCATAAGGTACGAAAATTAAAGTAAATTAAGTTTAGAATCAATGTGTTGGCAAAAACAATTTGGACAATGCCGTAGCCAAATAACTGCCTTCAAATTGTCCACTGTACATGGACTGAATCCAAAACCGCAAAGCATTAAAGCTGCAGTAGGCACGTTGTTTTCGCTTCTGACGACATTACATACCTACATAATTAACCAATTTTTAAACGTTTAGTATAAAGTTTTTATGTTTATTTAACTCTATTTCTAATCTAGTTAACAAATTCATTCTGACTGGGTAGACTTAAGTGGTCTCAAGGGACTTGCCGTAAAAATAGGAATAGGAAGAATAAGAACAAAGCCTCTGTTAGAATATACTCTTATTTCGAACATTATCCGTGGTAGAGCCACACAGTTTGCTGCATGAATGGGAAGGCTCGACTGGTGAAATACCACGACCTCCCAAAAAATCGACGTTCGGCTTTTTGTTCGGTAAGATAGTTTTCTGTAGACATAACCCTATGTCCTCTCCTTTCCCATCCCTCTCCCATAATAACCGCTAACGCAACTGTAATACTATCTGTCTTGCAAGTGTCCATGGACGGCGCTAGTTGTTTACCTTCATGCCAACCGCTTGCTCATCCCCACTATCCCATAAAAAAGTAGATCTATTATCCCAGAGCAATGGATCACCAGGTCAGGGTTAAAATACCATTGTTAAAATAACATTAAAATGCAAGAACCTAATAATTTAAAAGTTAAACGTTAATTGAGTCAGAAACATTCTCATTTACAATATTAGTTAAATCTAGTAGTGTTTTCAATCGCTTAATCTCCTAAAGTATAGATAGCCTTTACTGTCAACAGTAAAAAAGTCAATAAAAAATATCTGAAAATAAAATTCATTTGTTTGTTAACAAATAATTCTATAATATATTCAAACGCAAATAAATACCACTAAACAGAGAAAAAAATATTACAAGCAATATTACTCACATATTCTTTTTAATGAATAAAAAAATACACAGGAAGACAGCACTTACTTTTGGGAATATCATATAAGTATATCTAATGTCAAAAGTTCTAAGTAAAAATATTAAATATTCATCTGGTTTCCCCCCATACTCCGCCCTAAGAGAGAATCAAACATTCATACGAACATCCATTAAATAAATAAATAAAATTGAAAAAACGAGAGAAAAGAGTACAACGCAATCACATCCCGGAATCAATACTGCTAAGACAAGCCCAAGGGATAGCTCGCTAGAACATTAATATAACTATTGGATAGATAAGATTTTGTAAACGAACCTTTAATTTCAATAGAATAAAGTTCGTATTAGCGAACCATAAAAAGTTGGAAGGTATAATTATGATTTAAATTAAACTTTATAGTATACTAGCGGACCTGGTGAACTTTGTTAGGAATCAGAAATTATTATAGTGTTTATAATTAAAGAAATAAAGCTAGCTATCGAAAATGAACATTTTTTCTGTATTACAATTCCAAGACCAAATAGAACGTGTTCTGAAGGAAGGTGATGTTAAGAGCCTCAAAAACCGACGCGCGTGCATGAAAAGAGTTATGAAAGTCAACGAAGCGAGTGAGGTGTGTAAGAATCGTGCCCTATGGCGCTCTGTTCTCTCTGCCTACCCCGCAAGGGATTTGGCGTGAAGTTATGTATGTATGTATGTATGTACAATATACATACAAACTACTCCGTTGACACCCTCCATCTATCTATTTAAAACTAATCGCACCAAAATTCGTTATGTTGTTTCAAAGATTTAAGCTTAAACGGGGGCAGATAGTGGAAAGCAGATATGCTGTGATGATAAAACTGCATACTTATTGTTAGATAGCGAACGAAAATGAATTACATGGTCCAAGGAATATATTATAACGAGAAATATCATTTAAGATTTAAGTCGGGAAAACTCAGTCAGATAAAAACAAAAAACTAAAAAAGATATGGTATGCTCTTCAAAGACAATCTCGCTATAGACAATCAAGTAACCAGCGGGCGATGGTATAAATGTAACCATATGTCGTTGATAACGTACTAATATTTATCAGGGGAAGTTTCTTTTAGGAAATAGTAAGTAAATTAGCACTAAGTTAGTAGTATCTGGGATCTAATTGCGATGCGGAGAAATTTGATTTAGGATAGTTTTTTAATTGTAAATAATGTATTTAATTAAATTATTTCTTAGTATTATTTTTAGCTCAAATCAATACGTTTGGAAATTTAATCCTCTGTTACCTTAACAGACTGTGTTTAATTTTTGTTGTGATTCCGACCGCCACGCTCAGAGAGCCATCAAGTCCTACATACCCCACGCTTGCAGACCGAATAGAAACGTACCGGCTGTGATAGCAAAGGAGAAGCATTAATGGATTACATAGAGAAATCAGAAATATCTATTTACAGTTTTAAAAACAATTAATGGATGTAAGTTATGATAATGTATCGGGTCAAAACTCACCAGGCTACCCAAAATACATACTTAAATTAAAAAAAACGGAATACTTTTTACGGTTTTGTCCGGTAAAGACCGTTTAAATGCAGCCTGTTCCTTTTTTTATTTAGCTATCAGTAGATACGTGGCCTGAATCCAAACCGCGAAGTATTAAAGCTGCTACAGGCATATTGCAAAGTTGCCTAACAACACGTCTGTGCATATTAGCTGAATTCATAAACTTTACAACTGCTGACGACAATTTATATTAATAAAGTGCACTTTACGTAATTATTAAATTAGTGGCTGTACCCCGCGACTTCGCTTACGTGGACGCTATAAAGCAGCAGTAACAAACATACAGACAGAGCGACAAAAAGTCTAAAAAACATATTTTTACGTTCGGTATCGATTTAAGATCATCTCCCAAGTATTTAAAAACAATACTCAATGTACTGTTTTGACTTTCCTACCATTTTATTATTTGTCTAGATAATGGATTTATTCTATCTTGATCATCAAATTGCTTCAATTTTTGCCTCATTAGGTGAGATAATTACGACGCAGTAGGATGCTATTGGACCACAGTCCATCCACACTCTCTGGTGACAATGGCCCTGACCACATCAAGTACATAACCACTAACGCTGACAAATAGCTCCTCCAATCACCAATAATTACTTAATTGCTAAAGCAATTACAACAATGATGCAAGGATAATGTTTGATGATGTAGCAGGTGAATGAAATTGTATATCTATGATGCGTTTTTGCAGGAATGGTCGACACTGCTGACATTTGAAGAAGAGTTGTGGCTCGTGTGGCATTTCGTTCGGTGAGAGAGGTATGCAGAGGCCCGATCCCTTTTCCTTTTCTTTCCCCTCCTACTCTCTTAAAGTACGGCATCGCACCACGATGTTCATGGGCAGTGAGAAGTTACTTACCATCAGGTGACCCACTTGCTCATTTGCCTTCCTATCCCATAAAAAAAACACCTGGACATTGTCACCTGGTTTTCAGTAACTAGCGCGACACATAAACACCACAGATAGTGTCGGAAGGGAGAGTTATCGACATGTGCCTCTGGATACCTTTCTCACCGAATGAAATCCGGCATGAGCCACTATACGTCCGTATTCTGAGAGCTCGTGTTATTTCACCGATCTATGATCCAGCAAACCGCATGGTTTTAACACTGTTAAAATGGAAAACTTACTAAACAAATGCTTATAAAGGTATTTATGCACTTTATATAAAATTCACATTTATGAAGGCTGTGTTTTATTAGGTTTTGTGTGGACAGTGAAAAGGGTCACAGCATTAATCAAGTTGTGGGTTCTGTTTGAGTTGAGTAGTGTGTGTTAATTTTACAAACATTAATTAGGGTCCCCGCTAGCATGTGTGGTGAAAAAGATTTTTAATGTAACCCCACGTTTTCAAAAGTCTATTCATTCTCAACGGTAATTATTGCTAATTTCATTGGGATTATGGGCATATGAGCAAGCTGGTCACCTGGTGGTTATTGACTAGCGCCACCCATGGACACTTGCAATGCGGAGAGTGTTACAGGTGCATCACCGAGTGGGGTAGGCGGCAATTCTGCGTATGCCTCACCTAACTAAAAGGAACATAAGACACTTTACTGTTAGTTATGTCATAATGAGTATTTGAGTCGAGCTCGCCCGTTGCTGCAGTAAGCTGCGAGGCTTGATAGAGCCTAGTTAGTTAGTTAATTAAATTTAGGTAGATTAGTTAAATTTAAATTAAATAACTAAATGGTAATAAATTTAAAATTAGTTCTTCTTTTGATACTTAAACTGAAAACAAATTTAAGCCTTATTATAGTGAGTTATATTATTACGGGTATAGGTATAGATATTAGTGCGCCGCTCAAATAGATCCGGTGAAATACCACCACCTCTCAGAAGACCGACGTAAAGTGGCTCATGCCGCGTTTCGTTCGGTGAGAGAAGTACCCGGAGGCCCACCCCCCTTCCCCGTCCTTTCCCATCCCCTATCCCTTAAAGGTCGGCAACGCAACAGTAACGCTATATGTGTAGCTGGTGTCCATGGGCGGCGTTGGTTGCTTACCATCAGGTGACACGCCTGATCGTTTGCCCCCCTATTCCATAAAAAAAAATGTAATTCTACTCCTCCGAAACAGCTCGACCAATCCTCATGAAATTTTGTGTGCATTTTGGGTAGGTCTAAGAATAGGATCTACATCTATTTGTCATCCCCCTAAATTTTATGGGTAATCCACCACCAAATATTTATTTTTATTTTTTTCTATAATTTTTTTTTTTAAGATACGATATACAAAATAATATACAACCCTAAATTTCCATCGATCAACGATCAAACACTATTTTTTATTTGTTGATCAAATACTATTTTTGACCGAACAACTTTTTTTGCTTGATTTATTATTATTTGTATAACAAATATAAATTCCAACAATAATTTCCTTACACATCTTAAACCAATCTTCAATCAAAACTACTGAAATAGAAAACTAACTAACATATGAACTCCATAACAATTAAATTTTATTTAGTTCAAGGAAAGTCGCCACAAACAGCAGGAGCTCAAGTAATTTCCTAAAAAGGGGTCGCGGCCCGCGCGTCTAGAGAGACCGCTTGAAAAACGAGAATAACATCGTTCGCTAATTAAAGCAATCAGTATAATGTTGTCGACGAAACCAAAATAAATGGGATCCAGCAAATGACCGTCTTAAAAAAAAAACCACTTACGAGTACATTTTAAAAGAGCGTATAAAATTATATTTCTACTGTCTTATTTTACTTCCATTTACATCCAATATCTTTATTGCGGTCCGTCTAATTGTTATAAGTATGTTTAAAAGAAAATAAGTAAGTAAGTAAGTTTAAAGTTTAAAAGTGGGAAGGCACACGGCTTCTGATCCAGAAGTCCGGGTTCGATTCCTGACACTGGCTCACACCAATAACTTTTCGAAATTATTTTCCGAAGTTATGTGTGATAAATATCGATGACTGAAAACTTTGTGCCCGGTATGGCAATAGGTTCGCCACCTATTCCATTAGGGACGTAAACATAACGGCGAGACGAGGCTTAACAGCCGCTGCCTACACCTTCGGGTAACAAAAGGCGTGAAGTTATGTTATGTTATGTTATTATTATTATATTATTATTATTGACGTGCCTAGTGGTGCATAGGTAAAACTACAGACTGCTCAACGAGGTCGGGGATTCGATTCCCACCCGAGCACAAATATTTTTGACAAGCTTGAATGTTTGTACGGCATCTGGGTATTTTTCTGTGTATTATAAGAATGTATTTACAAAAGAAAATTATGTATGAATTATTATCCGTTCATCATCATCATCATCATTTGCCTTTTGAGGTCCACTGCTGGACAGGCTTCCCCCATAGAGCGCCACAACTGCCGGTCTGTTCACTCATGGGGGGTTTTTGCCATAATCGCCACGCTTGGCAGGCGGGTTGGCGATCGCAGTAGGCTGTATTTTGTTGAGAGAGAATGCTGCTGCCCATTCTTCCAGCCTTTTCCCTTAGTCGCCTTTTACGACACCCACGGGAAGAGATGGGGTGGCGGTATTCTAAGCCGGCGCCACACAGCAGTATTATCCGTTAATTAGTAGGTATCAATAACACAAGCATTTAGTTGCTTAGCTTGGAACTAGAAAGCGCTGTGTGTATTGAGTCCAAGATATTATTTATTTATTATTTATGTACGCTCCGATGTCATAAAACATCGGAAACGTCGCGATAAATAAGCTAAAATAAAAATATTACATAATTGTTTTTTCATTCACAGCGCAACATCTGCCCCTCATTTAAATATTATATTATGGATTAGGAAAATATAAATAAATTTTAATTATGAATATTTATATATAAAGAGGGAATTAAAACTCGACTGAGTTAAAACGGACCACCGAGACTAAAATGATACTCCAAACGATATGTTTGTCGCAAGTAAGAATCTTAACCCTAGCTTCTACTTGACTGGAGTATGACTCTTATCTACCACAACTGGTCTTCTGTCTATATTGGAATACTTGTATATATATTCCAGGTTAATTATGCAAATGAATGTGTTACCTACCTTGGCTGTGAACAAACTTATCTTAAGCATTCCAGACATAAACGGGTAATGTTATTAGTATAGTTTACCTCGTATGAAGGTTAGACGAGTTAGATTACACAGGACACGTCTTCGAGCTCGTCATGAGAAATTGGTGTAATTACTAATTATTAAGATTATTTCTTAAAATTATTTTCTGTGTGAACAACTTTGTATTTAAGTGTACTTTGATAAGAGTTTTTTAGGAACACACTCTAGATAGAAGTTGAACTTTATACACCGATTTACTAAATTCATTTTGCACATTTTTTTTTAATTCAGGCCTTTATCTACCCGAAGGCTTAGGTAGTGACTGTTAAGCCTCTACTTGACAAATATCTACGTAAAAACTTTTAGGCTTTCGCGTTGCATATTACTCAGTGATAATGATGAACGGGAATTAAGGCGACACTTTTTTAGGTAAACAAATATTTACCTTCATATTCAGAAACGGAGTACTCGCCCTCCAGATCACCGAGATTTACACTTATTTTATTTTATTTAATCTGAAATAATAAGAAGAAATAAATAAATTACATTATTTACAATATATACAATTAAAAAACTACCTGAAATCCAACTTCTCCGCATCTCGGTCTACTGGCAGCGTACCCAGAAGACTGGCCGCATTGCCACGGTGAATGGCAATGCTAATCCTTTGTGCGAAGAATAGACCAGCCTTCTGGTCGCGAGAGGCTTCAATCAGCAGCTTTGCGAGATCTTTGTAAAGTGCACGAGCACTCGGACCCCATATCCCCAAAGTCACAACCCAAAACGGCCCAAATACATAATCACCTACAAGGTTTCTGTATTTGTGCCGCTTGAGATTTTCTGCCGAAGCAGCAGCAGCACCGGCCACCTCTACTGTACTTAGAAGATGCGATGGCGCAAGGGTGTCGACGCAAGTAGCGTCCCACACCAAAGGCCTACCCCTTCTCCAAGGCAAAAGAGACATCCCGTCCGGTCTCTTGCCATCAACGCGCACCAAACCGTTCGATTTCAGAACGGCTGGTACACCGGCGGTGACAAGAGTATTTATCAAATGTAATAAAGTTAAAATTTTATGTGATTCGAACAAACCGCTATATGCTATTTTTATATCCGTAGAAAGGTAGTATAGGATTTGTTTCAATGCTTGAGAACCTCACTAATAAAGCAAGAGGAAGAAAGAAGTCTGTCTTCATGTCAATGAGTGAGTCAATCCCATGATTGTGATGGAAGCAGCAGAAAAGAAACAACTTGGAGGCCAACCTTACTAAAAATTCAATGTTAAATTAAACTGCGACCATAAGGTACGAAAATTAAAGTAAATTAAGTTTAGAATCAATGTGTTGGCAAAAACAATTTGGACAATGCCGTAGCCAAATAACTGCCTTCAAATTGTCCACTGTACATGGACTGAATCCAAAACCGCAAAGCATTAAAGCTGCAGTAGGCACGTTGTTTTCGCTTCTGACGACATTACATACCTACATAATTAACCAATTTTTAAACGTTTAGTATAAAGTTTTTATGTTTATTTAACTCTATTTCTAATCTAGTTAACAAATTCATTCTGACTGGGTAGACTTAAGTGGTCTCAAGGGACTTGCCGTAAAAATAGGAATAGGAAGAATAAGAACAAAGCCTCTGTTAGAATATACTCTTATTTCGAACATTATCCGTGGTAGAGCCACACAGTTTGCTGCATGAATGGGAAGGCTCGACTGGTGAAATACCACGACCTCCCAAAAAATCGACGTTCGGCTTTTTGTTCGGTAAGATAGTTTTCTGTAGACATAACCCTATGTCCTCTCCTTTCCCATCCCTCTCCCATAATAACCGCTAACGCAACTGTAATACTATCTGTCTTGCAAGTGTCCATGGACGGCGCTAGTTGTTTACCTTCATGCCAACCGCTTGCTCATCCCCACTATCCCATAAAAAAGTAGATCTATTATCCCAGAGCAATGGATCACCAGGTCAGGGTTAAAATACCATTGTTAAAATAACATTAAAATGCAAGAACCTAATAATTTAAAAGTTAAACGTTAATTGAGTCAGAAACATTCTCATTTACAATATTAGTTAAATCTAGTAGTGTTTTCAATCGCTTAATCTCCTAAAGTATAGATAGCCTTTACTGTCAACAGTAAAAAAGTCAATAAAAAATATCTGAAAATAAAATTCATTTGTTTGTTAACAAATAATTCTATAATATATTCAAACGCAAATAAATACCACTAAACAGAGAAAAAAATATTACAAGCAATATTACTCACATATTCTTTTTAATGAATAAAAAAATACACAGGAAGACAGCACTTACTTTTGGGAATATCATATAAGTATATCTAATGTCAAAAGTTCTAAGTAAAAATATTAAATATTCATCTGGTTTCCCCCCATACTCCGCCCTAAGAGAGAATCAAACATTCATACGAACATCCATTAAATAAATAAATAAAATTGAAAAAACGAGAGAAAAGAGTACAACGCAATCACATCCCGGAATCAATACTGCTAAGACAAGCCCAAGGGATAGCTCGCTAGAACATTAATATAACTATTGGATAGATAAGATTTTGTAAACGAACCTTTAATTTCAATAGAATAAAGTTCGTATTAGCGAACCATAAAAAGTTGGAAGGTATAATTATGATTTAAATTAAACTTTATAGTATACTAGCGGACCTGGTGAACTTTGTTAGGAATCAGAAATTATTATAGTGTTTATAATTAAAGAAATAAAGCTAGCTATCGAAAATGAACATTTTTTCTGTATTACAATTCCAAGACCAAATAGAACGTGTTCTG
The DNA here is from genome assembly GCA_905147225.2 of Euproctis similis. Classification (NCBI taxonomy): domain Eukaryota; kingdom Metazoa; phylum Arthropoda; class Insecta; order Lepidoptera; family Erebidae; genus Euproctis; species Euproctis similis. The sequence continues at coordinate 11,499,504 of LR990114.1, read as the reverse complement.
AAGGAAGGTGATGTTAAGAGCCTCAAAAACCGACGCGCGTGCATGAAAAGAGTTATGAAAGTCAACGAAGCGAGTGAGGTGTGTAAGAATCGTGCCCTATGGCGCTCTGTTCTCTCTGCCTACCCCGCAAGGGATTTGGCGTGAAGTTATGTATGTATGTATGTATGTACAATATACATACAAACTACTCCGTTGACACCCTCCATCTATCTATTTAAAACTAATCGCACCAAAATTCGTTATGTTGTTTCAAAGATTTAAGCTTAAACGGGGGCAGATAGTGGAAAGCAGATATGCTGTGATGATAAAACTGCATACTTATTGTTAGATAGCGAACGAAAATGAATTACATGGTCCAAGGAATATATTATAACGAGAAATATCATTTAAGATTTAAGTCGGGAAAACTCAGTCAGATAAAAACAAAAAACTAAAAAAGATATGGTATGCTCTTCAAAGACAATCTCGCTATAGACAATCAAGTAACCAGCGGGCGATGGTATAAATGTAACCATATGTCGTTGATAACGTACTAATATTTATCAGGGGAAGTTTCTTTTAGGAAATAGTAAGTAAATTAGCACTAAGTTAGTAGTATCTGGGATCTAATTGCGATGCGGAGAAATTTGATTTAGGATAGTTTTTTAATTGTAAATAATGTATTTAATTAAATTATTTCTTAGTATTATTTTTAGCTCAAATCAATACGTTTGGAAATTTAATCCTCTGTTACCTTAACAGACTGTGTTTAATTTTTGTTGTGATTCCGACCGCCACGCTCAGAGAGCCATCAAGTCCTACATACCCCACGCTTGCAGACCGAATAGAAACGTACCGGCTGTGATAGCAAAGGAGAAGCATTAATGGATTACATAGAGAAATCAGAAATATCTATTTACAGTTTTAAAAACAATTAATGGATGTAAGTTATGATAATGTATCGGGTCAAAACTCACCAGGCTACCCAAAATACATACTTAAATTAAAAAAAACGGAATACTTTTTACGGTTTTGTCCGGTAAAGACCGTTTAAATGCAGCCTGTTCCTTTTTTTATTTAGCTATCAGTAGATACGTGGCCTGAATCCAAACCGCGAAGTATTAAAGCTGCTACAGGCATATTGCAAAGTTGCCTAACAACACGTCTGTGCATATTAGCTGAATTCATAAACTTTACAACTGCTGACGACAATTTATATTAATAAAGTGCACTTTACGTAATTATTAAATTAGTGGCTGTACCCCGCGACTTCGCTTACGTGGACGCTATAAAGCAGCAGTAACAAACATACAGACAGAGCGACAAAAAGTCTAAAAAACATATTTTTACGTTCGGTATCGATTTAAGATCATCTCCCAAGTATTTAAAAACAATACTCAATGTACTGTTTTGACTTTCCTACCATTTTATTATTTGTCTAGATAATGGATTTATTCTATCTTGATCATCAAATTGCTTCAATTTTTGCCTCATTAGGTGAGATAATTACGACGCAGTAGGATGCTATTGGACCACAGTCCATCCACACTCTCTGGTGACAATGGCCCTGACCACATCAAGTACATAACCACTAACGCTGACAAATAGCTCCTCCAATCACCAATAATTACTTAATTGCTAAAGCAATTACAACAATGATGCAAGGATAATGTTTGATGATGTAGCAGGTGAATGAAATTGTATATCTATGATGCGTTTTTGCAGGAATGGTCGACACTGCTGACATTTGAAGAAGAGTTGTGCTATAAAACAGTGTAAATGGAGCGGGCAGATTCCTAGGCGCAAAGAACGTGAGCAGGAAAGCCTAGCTAGCAATCCACAATACGGCACCGATCCCAACGCGACAACAACAACTTATGGCAGCGAGACATCGGTATTGCAGTGTATGCATGAAAGTAGGATAAACGCGGTCGAAATGAGAGGACTATGCTAAATCTGCAAGGAGACTCTCGCTGACCGCGTCGAAAACAAGATTAAAAGAATTATTGATTAGGATAGGATTGAAAGTGTCGATGAAAAAGAAAGAAAGGGCATACTTCGATGGTTTGAATATGTCGAATAAACGATACAAGAACGATTAAGCAGAAATACCATGCAAAACCAGATAGATGCAAGAGCGAGGACGGCCACGACACACCTTCCAAGACCAAATAGAACGAGTTTTGGAGGTTTGACAAAATAGAACGAGTTTGAATCTTGCTATATGACGCTCTGTACTCTGCCCCTACCCTGCAGGGGATTTGGCGTAAAGTTATGTATGCATGTAATTACAACATAACAGATGTACTAGAATTAACAGAATAAATTTATTTAAAATTTATTCTGCAATCAAAAAAAGCCATTTGTTGCAGCGATTCACGAAATCGTGAATTTCTGCAACAAATGGCTTTTAGACTAGTTCTGTCAATATTCATTATCCTCGTTTATAAAGCTTGTAATACACGCAACGCCCCCTAGTTTTCAAGCTTAGCAAGTAAATGCTGTTTTGTGAACTAAATGTTGTGCTATGGAAACTTTCACAGCGGACATCAATATTTTTTTTTGTATATATTTAGTTATAACACATAGAAAAACGTCCAGATGTTCTTTTATGTTCATTAGCAAATTTGTACGCGGGTGATAATGAACCAATGCACTACGAGTCCCGTCAATAGTAATAAAGATTTAAAAGATACAAAAATATGTATTATATTCCTTATAAATTATCTTCGGAGAAGAAAGATGCCTAAAAAAATATTCCAGTCAACATATGGATCATGATGATGATCTTGATTTGCTGTCTTCACAACTAAGTTGACTGTCAATGAAAAGATCTTAAAAGATTAGCCACCATTTTGCAGCTGCACATCGGTATGCATAGGTATTGTAAAATATTGGCGAAAATTTAGATCTAACCTTATAGCACTAGCTCCGAAAACACCATGTTGTGTCCCGAACAAAGAAAATTGGAAATGGGTGCTTCCAGATTGACAGTACTTCCCTCGTCCGATAAACATATTGAGCGACTGCATTTGCTAGTATTTTGTGAAAAGGTAAAGTTGGTTTTATAATTTTAACTACTATTAGTTTACATAATTATTAAATTTATGAATTGTATATATAGTAAGAAGGAATAACCTCTGTAAATTATTTACAATATTTAAATTAAAATACTAGTTGAAATTAAATTTCTCCCCATTTCAGTCTACTGTCCGCTGTGTGGCAATGCTAATCCTGTGTGCGAAAGATAAACCAGTCCACTAGTTGCGGGTCTCTTTGGATTCGGACCCCGTGACCCTAGAGTCTTAATCCAAAACGGCTCAAACACAGGATCACCAACAAGGTTTTTGTATTAGTTTACCTTGTAAATATATTTTGTATACTGGTGCACATAACTTTTTAAGAAATTAATAATTACTATTTTTTTATAATCAATTGTGTTTAGTTACAACACAAAAACAACTCTTTTAGTAGATAACATAATTATTTTGATATGTATAATTTTAACCTTTACGAAATGCATGAAACATAAATAATTATAGTTAGCGACAGTTTAGTAAACTTTATTAAACACCATTGACTTAAAAATAAGACCAACTTAAAAATAAAACACCTAAAAGATAGTATATTTTATAAATCATGTATATAAATTACATTAAAAAATTTAATATAGATAATACAATTAACAATAGCGTTGAAGTATAAGTTTCAACTCGACTGTTTAATCTAATGTCATATATTCTAACATAAGTTGACTTTCAACCAAAAATAAATTTAACTTTAATTCGTATATTATTCATAATATATTATAACATTAAAATGCAGTCAAATAAAATTTTGATGTTGGAATTAATCTCGGCAGATTAGCGCACGACGACTAAGCACATACTGCGCACCAAAGATATCAACTAACGACGTCGGCAGCAGACGACACACCAGAGTGTCGCTTTAAATGTTAATTAATCTCGCCTTACATATTAATAATACTCTCCTGTTTCCTAACATCATCATATTATCAAGTAAAGGCTTTGAACTTGACAATGACTTAATGCTGTTAATAATACGTTTATTTTGTAAATAGAAATCGATAAATATCGAATATCGATATAAATCGATAAAAAATATAGTAAAACTTTGATTGTGACATTATTTTTCTGTTTAAAATAAATATACTAGTTGACCCAAAATTTTTTTTGCCTTAGAAGTAAATGAGTAAATTTGGGAATATATTATATTAAGTTCAGTTGGCGCTATTTATCGGCACGCGTGCGTCGCGGCGGCGACGCAGCCGCTACTTCCCTATTATTTTAAATCTGTAATATCTTCGAATATATTCATTTAGTGTAGGTTTTTTGGGGGCTCATGTTGATCTATATAAAATACACAATTCATTTAAGATACCTAATTAGATAAGAACTCGTGCGTAGCCAATACTATGAATACATATTCACAGAAATCTTCGCAAATTTATTTCGCAGTCTGCTGCATGAATGGGCCGGCGCGACCGGTGAAATACCACGACCTCACGGAATATCGACAAGAAGTGGCTCGTGTGGCATTTCGTTCGGTGAGAGAGGTATGCAGAGGCCCGATCCCTTTTCCTTTTCTTTCCCCTCCTACTCTCTTAAAGTACGGCATCGCACCACGATGTTCATGGGCAGTGAGAAGTTACTTACCATCAGGTGACCCACTTGCTCATTTGCCTTCCTATCCCATAAAAAAAACACCTGGACATTGTCACCTGGTTTTCAGTAACTAGCGCGACACATAAACACCACAGATAGTGTCGGAAGGGAGAGTTATCGACATGTGCCTCTGGATACCTTTCTCACCGAATGAAATCCGGCATGAGCCACTATACGTCCGTATTCTGAGAGCTCGTGTTATTTCACCGATCTATGATCCAGCAAACCGCATGGTTTTAACACTGTTAAAATGGAAAACTTACTAAACAAATGCTTATAAAGGTATTTATGCACTTTATATAAAATTCACATTTATGAAGGCTGTGTTTTATTAGGTTTTGTGTGGACAGTGAAAAGGGTCACAGCATTAATCAAGTTGTGGGTTCTGTTTGAGTTGAGTAGTGTGTGTTAATTTTACAAACATTAATTAGGGTCCCCGCTAGCATGTGTGGTGAAAAAGATTTTTAATGTAACCCCACGTTTTCAAAAGTCTATTCATTCTCAACGGTAATTATTGCTAATTTCATTGGGATTATGGGCATATGAGCAAGCTGGTCACCTGGTGGTTATTGACTAGCGCCACCCATGGACACTTGCAATGCGGAGAGTGTTACAGGTGCATCACCGAGTGGGGTAGGCGGCAATTCTGCGTATGCCTCACCTAACTAAAAGGAACATAAGACACTTTACTGTTAGTTATGTCATAATGAGTATTTGAGTCGAGCTCGCCCGTTGCTGCAGTAAGCTGCGAGGCTTGATAGAGCCTAGTTAGTTAGTTAATTAAATTTAGGTAGATTAGTTAAATTTAAATTAAATAACTAAATGGTAATAAATTTAAAATTAGTTCTTCTTTTGATACTTAAACTGAAAACAAATTTAAGCCTTATTATAGTGAGTTATATTATTACGGGTATAGGTATAGATATTAGTGCGCCGCTCAAATAGATCCGGTGAAATACCACCACCTCTCAGAAGACCGACGTAAAGTGGCTCATGCCGCGTTTCGTTCGGTGAGAGAAGTACCCGGAGGCCCACCCCCCTTCCCCGTCCTTTCCCATCCCCTATCCCTTAAAGGTCGGCAACGCAACAGTAACGCTATATGTGTAGCTGGTGTCCATGGGCGGCGTTGGTTGCTTACCATCAGGTGACACGCCTGATCGTTTGCCCCCCTATTCCATAAAAAAAAATGTAATTCTACTCCTCCGAAACAGCTCGACCAATCCTCATGAAATTTTGTGTGCATTTTGGGTAGGTCTAAGAATAGGATCTACATCTATTTGTCATCCCCCTAAATTTTATGGGTAATCCACCACCAAATATTTATTTTTATTTTTTTCTATAATTTTTTTTTTTAAGATACGATATACAAAATAATATACAACCCTAAATTTCCATCGATCAACGATCAAACACTATTTTTTATTTGTTGATCAAATACTATTTTTGACCGAACAACTTTTTTTGCTTGATTTATTATTATTTGTATAACAAATATAAATTCCAACAATAATTTCCTTACACATCTTAAACCAATCTTCAATCAAAACTACTGAAATAGAAAACTAACTAACATATGAACTCCATAACAATTAAATTTTATTTAGTTCAAGGAAAGTCGCCACAAACAGCAGGAGCTCAAGTAATTTCCTAAAAAGGGGTCGCGGCCCGCGCGTCTAGAGAGACCGCTTGAAAAACGAGAATAACATCGTTCGCTAATTAAAGCAATCAGTATAATGTTGTCGACGAAACCAAAATAAATGGGATCCAGCAAATGACCGTCTTAAAAAAAAAACCACTTACGAGTACATTTTAAAAGAGCGTATAAAATTATATTTCTACTGTCTTATTTTACTTCCATTTACATCCAATATCTTTATTGCGGTCCGTCTAATTGTTATAAGTATGTTTAAAAGAAAATAAGTAAGTAAGTAAGTTTAAAGTTTAAAAGTGGGAAGGCACACGGCTTCTCATCTAGAGGTCCGGGTTCGGATCCTGACACTGGCTCACACCAATGACTTTTCTAAATTGTTTTCGGAAGTTAAGTGTGATAAATATTGATGACTGAAAACTTTGTGCCCGGTATGGCAATAGGTTCGCCGCCTTTTCCATTTGGGAGGTAAACATAACGGCGAGATGAAGCTTAACAGCCGCTGCTTACACCTTCGGGTAACAAAAGCGTGAAGTTATGTTAAGTAAGTAACACTATGTATATATTTTAAGTTTATCATATTAGACGTCTCGGTCTCAGTAATGTCGGTAACGTCTCAGTGGTCCAGTGGTGGTGCAGCCCGCTTCTGAATCAAGAAGTCGCGGGATCGAATCCTTGCTCACACCAATGACTTTCGAAATTATTTTCGGAAATTATGTTTGATAAATATTTATGACTGAAATCTTTGTGCCGGGTATCGCAATAGGTTCGCCAGCTATTCCATTTGGGATGTAAACTTAACGCCGAGACGAGGCTTAACAGCCGCTGTCTACACCTTCGGGCAGAAAAGGTTATATGTAAGTTATATGTATGTTTTTTTAATACTCTTGTACCAAGCTAACCAAATCAGCAATGATTATTACTCGTATATCAAATTTTCGACAACTTTCTGTAGAAACTTTGTATTGAAGATCATTGCTGTAATTGAATTTAAAAATCATCAATGTTCCATAATTTCAATAAAAATATTAATTTTTTGTTATTTTATCAAAATTTAAAAATCTGGCACTATTCAGGCTCTGTTTTTGGTTACGTTAAAACACACTCCACCGAAAATCAAAAACAATACAAAATAAAATTACAAGAAAAGAAACATTAGTCTAGCTTGCCAAGGTATAATTACTGCTTGCTACTTACCCTTTTAGAATTATAGACACAGTACGTATTTATTTAGTTTAAAATTAGTGAATGAATTTTTTTTCTAAATCCTCGAAACCAATCTGTATTTTGAACAAAATTGACACATTTTGATTAATTAATAATAATAATAATATCTTGGACACAAATCACACAGCGCCCTCTAGTTCCAAGCTAAGCAACTAAATGCTTGTGTTATGGATACTAGACAACGGATAATAATACATATATACTTTTCTTTTTGTAAATACATACTTATAATACATAGAAAAACACCCAGACGCCACACAAATATTCATGTTTGTCACAAATATTTGTGCTCGGGTGGGAATCGAACCCCCGACCTCGTTGCTGCAGCCGGTAGTTTTCTTACCAATGCGCCACGAGGCTCGTTGCCTTTATTGAAATCAAAATATAGATATAATAAATTTTCCCTCATCAATTTCGATTTAGCATCAACCGTTGTCAAATCACCAGTGCAATTGTTCGTGAAAATATATGAATCATTTTGAATTTATCTTTAGTATCGATATTGAGCAAATGGTGATATAAACATACCTTAGATTTGCGGAACTTTCCATGACCAGATTGAACGTGACCTTCTGACGTGTGTCGGAAACCTTAAAAGCTGACGAGGGTGTATGAAAGTCGAATAACTGAGTGAGGTGTGGAAGAATCATGGTCTAAGGTACTCTGTTCTTTCAGCATACTTCGCAAGCGATTTGGCCCGAAGTTAAGTATTTATATTGATTAAGAACACTGACTATTGTTTGCTTAATGTGACTTTAATAATGATAGCCCGGGAAAAAACTTCTACCTATACTGCAGCGCTAAAGACAATAACTAAATTATCATTACATAGTATAAAAAGAACTTGCTGTCCGCTGTCTATCCCCTTGTATGCTTAGATCTTTTGAACAACGCAACGGAATTTGAGGCGGTTTTTTTTAAGATAAAGGGGTGATTTTTATGTATAGTGCAGTAAGAAAACATTATAATTTTCAAGATTTAGCACTTAAACTGTAAAATAAATTTAAAGCAAAAACCCTTTTTAAAGAAGCTTTTATTTAAGCGCTCTAAAAATAAGAAAATAATATTTCCTTAAAAATTTCAAGTATCAACTTAGAGCCTCAGTATGTACAATTTATATAATAATAAAAGCTTGTCGCGCGAGATGTAAATAAACTGTACTAATTTTATAATGTCAAATCAAATCAAAATAGCGTTTTTTTCATGGGTCTTCACACGCAGTTAAATATAGTCCGTAAATACAGATATTTAACTTATTATTATATTTAAAGCTTAACACGAGCGCTTGAGAAAATTGCCTGCTTGGAACAAAAACGCACGGACGATTCTGAGTGTAAGGTTTTCATAAGAAGAAATGGGCAAAACACTCATGTAAATTAATCTACTAACTTTACTATATTATCTATTCCAATTTAATTACCTACTGATAGAGAGTAAAACCTCGGCACTAGCGTTTATTATTATATAAATTGTACATACTAAGGCCCTAAGTTGATACTTGAAATTTTTATAAATAAAAATATTATTTTCTTATTTTTAGAGCGCTTAAATAAAAGCTTCTTTAAAAAGGGTTTTTGCTTTAAATTATTTTTTTTTTATTTTTAGTTATAGCTAGCTCGGTTAGTAGCATTTCATTCAACGCATCATTATTGCAAGTTAGTTTACCGCTTAATTTCAAACAGTCCAGCTCTTCAATAAGGAGATCATCTAATTCAATTTCAGCTTGGAGCTTTCTTTTCCATTTAATCGCAATGATGATTTCTAATTCATAGCCATATTATAGAAATGCATCAAAAATATGTATGCCGTCATCTTGGATAGTCCACCGTATTGTATTTATGATACCCATATTGTAGAAATGCAAATATGGTGGAATATCCGCCATATTAATTATTGAGTTAATTTCAACAAGTCCTTTCATTTGATGCCCATATTGTTTAAATGCTAATATTTTTCCCGCCATATTGGATTTGGAATGACGTCATTTTTCGAGTTACTATTATCAAGTCCTTTCATTTGATACCAATATTGTAGAAATGCATTAAAAAAAACTGTTCCTCTATCTTGGATGATCCGCCATATTGGATTTAGAATGACGTCACATTATTTTTTCAGTTACTCTCATTAAGCCCTTTCATTTGATACCCATATTGTACTGAAGCTTAAAATATGTTTTCCTCCATCTTGGATATTCCACCATATTGAGTTTAGAATGACGTCATATTATTTTTTGAGTTACACTCAATAAGTCCTTTCATTTGATACCCATATTGTTGAAATGCATTAAAAATATCCATTCCGCCATCTTGGGTCGTCCGCCATATTGAATATAGTATGATGTCACACATCATATCATGCATTGTCATCCAAAGTAAACGTGTATACAAAATTTCAGCTCAATCGGTTGAAGATATCTAGTTCAAAATTGAGTTGCAAGATTCCACCGAACATACATAGGTACTTACATACATACATACATACATACATACATACATACAGTGCAAGTTAAATAAAAGCTTTTAAAATACTTTTGAAGTGGAACGCCGGGTCAGTTAGTAAAATTTGAAATTAAAACATGGCGACGTAGACATAGTTAGACTTATACATATAGTCAAAGAGATGTAATAAATCTTAGTCTACCAGTACTGATTAGGAGAGCAGAGTTAAGATGAACTTTACCTTCAGTGATTTCTTTATTTTATTCAACTTAATTTTTAATATGTCTATTATATTCCCGCGGGTTCCCCGTTGCGAGATTCTGACACGCACATAACCTAATTATTTTCTTTAGTTGGCCTATTAAATCTTTCCGAGGACAGCTAGTTTAATATAAAAGCAAGTGTATGACATTATTTTCACAAGCAAATAATTTCTAAGTGAACAGCCACGTATACTATTTGAGTTTTATTGTTTCTGAATCATTCAAGAAAACCAGTTAGGTGCATGTTAAGCATTTTATTATTCTAACATAGGTTCACGCCTTTTTCTACCAGAAGGTGTAGGCAGTGGCTGTTAAACCTGACTTGCCGTTATGTTTACATCCCAATTGGAATAGATGGCGAACCTACCGGACACAAAATTTTCAGTCATCGATATTTACCACGCATAATTTTCGTGTGAGCCCGGATTCGAGCCCGTGACTCGTGATAGAGAAGCGGGTAGCTTGACCACTGGACCACCGAGATTTTCCTATTCTCTTTCTTTTTTAACAATTAAATATTATTTTCAAAAAGAAAGACTCACGCTGTTCGGTAAATTTAGTTCTATTTGAGTCCGATTTGAACTCGGTGCCCTGTAAGCTCAGTGTCCCATTTACGAATGAGATGTTTCGGGTTTGTATTCTTGCCTATACCAATTACTTTTCAGGATTCTTAATAAAATAATATATAAAGGTAAATAAAGTAAACAAAAAGCCTATTGGCATTTATCGAGCAGAAGTTTTAGTCATCGATATTGATACAAATAGCGCAAGCGCAAATGTCAACATGGCGTCCGTTACGTATTTTAAATGACTCTTATAAATCCAATGGTATATTTCCAGTTGGAGCGCTTATTTTTGATTGTCTAATAAACAGCATTATTTTTAAACATCGCCAATGTGTCGTTTTGACCATATGTCATTATGGACGTACTTCCTCTACAAATAACTTTAAAATATCACTTTTGTACAGAATTTCTTTAAGTAATATATTTTTATAAGTCGTTAATAACTGTAAAATTTCATATTAACTTTTATCGGCAAAATATTGAAACATTCATTTTTCGAATGCAGACCTTTTAATAAAATAAAAAAAAAGAAACTTTGACACGAAATTGCTTTCAGCCAGCAACATTATTATAACAAGTAGTTAAAACTTTTAATGATACCGTATATTACATGTATTTTTTTTCATAAGCGTCGACGTTCATACACTGCCTTCATCACGTAATACATTATGTTATTTTTATATTATAACTCCATATCGTACAATATCAGGATTTTATTATAAAAGCGTGAAAATATGAGGTTGTATTTATTATTGGATGCGCAATTATATTAAAAATATGAAATAAATTAATGTATTATATTACAAAAATGAATATTATTTGAAAATCAATTTATGACCGATTCCTAGTCCTACACATATAGACAAAAATTTCCAACTAATCAGCTGAGATTTCGATATATTAGGATAATTTGAATGACAGTAAAATAATAAAATAAATATGTAGATTTTTACAAACATGTAAACAAATAATTATCGAGAAATAATTATTTGTTTCTCAGCAAACTTTAAAAAATCTAACTGTAAATTGTTATTTTATTATTATAACAGAAAGAAAAAATATTTTTGATGAACTGTGAAATTTATCCACTAATATTAATATTGTATTCCCTAACAGAAAACTGTTTCGTTCAGGCTACGAATTGTCCATTATTATAAATAATTCTGCACAAAAATTTGAATAAAAATCGTCATCTCATTTTATGGGGATATTGTTTTCAACATAATATAAAAATGGGATTGAATGAATCAAATTTAGAGGAGCATAAAAAACTGGCCTACATTTTTTATGAGATCTAGAAATAAGTTTCAAAGATAAAATCTCGTGGGTCGCAGTTGCCTTCGTTGATAATCGAGTCGCTTTCACCTACACTTGCTATTTAGGAACAGCTTGAAATACCTTACGATAATCTAAAAAACATGGTAACTTCTATAATCCACGAAAAACAAAGAATATTTGCATTGGTAAATTTATTGATGTGCATCATGTATCCTATTTTTTTTTCTTATCTAAAACCAGTATTCAAAATAAACCAACACCGGGTATGAAAAGTTTCGTGTAATAAAGAAGTGACTGCAACTTCATTTTATGCATTGAGATGCATCTATTGGTATCATTTATCCAAGACAACAACTAATAATCTATATTCACGACCAAAAACCAACAAAGTGCATGCTGCTGATAAGCTATTCCTCCAAACGTTCATTGTGATCCCACACCCATGTAAAGGTCCCCTATTGTTTTACAAACATGTATAAATCTTCTTTCATTTTAAATTCAACAACGACGTGATAATATTCTCTTATTGCTGCCAAGGGAATAGATGTGGTGTCATTTTTTTACTTCTTCTGTACCTTTTTATTTTTAAATTTATTCTTTAAATTGACACTCATAAAATGATAAATTCACCAAGTCATCAAATTTAGCGATCTTTGACCATATATAGAATACCGATGTAAAGTCGCTCATGCCGTATTTTAGCGGTCCCTCGCCATGTTAAACTCCACTAAAACTCAACCCATGTGTTGCAGGTTGCAGGGCAGCGCTAAACGCTTACAATCAGGTAACCCGCTTACTCACTTGTCCCTTAATTCAAATCGATAAAAAATATATTCATCAAAATTAACAATAATATTCCTGTAGTATTTTCGGAGATGTACCTATAAAGAGAATCTTTGAAAAATAGCCAATTAGTAAGTAGCATTATCTACATTGAAGAGCAGAATAATAAATTTTGATTACTTTCTCAAGTCCGCAATCGTGACTCGATTTTACAATCTCCACACCGCACCCCCTTAGGAAAATTATGATTAAAATGGAAAACGTTATTACATTCAATCATGTATTTTTCTCTCTCTCTTTTTCTCTTCCCGCCTTCTCAATAGCGATTTGCGACTATTCAAGAAGCTTTTTATTTAGTGAATATACTCGTAGATGAAACCTATAGAAATCCATGATAACAAAATCAATCAGAGTATTTGCTGAGAGAATTTTAGCTGGGAACAAAATTAATTGAATGTGGTTTTATCTCTAAAAATAAAAAGTGAAAATACAGCCCATATTACAAGTATTATTATGACCAGATCCTTAAAGCTACCCTCTAAATCAGTTTGATTTAGAGGGTAGTTTATTTGTGTACATAACATATAACATAACTTCACGCCTTTTTATTAGCTTTTTATTAGCTTCACCTGTATGTATGTTTGTATGTTTGTATGTTTGTATGTTTGTAGGTTTGTAGGTTTGTAGGTTTGTTTGTAACCGACTTCTTTATTAGTTTCCGCTGATTGCCACTAGATGGTGCGATTTGTGAACTATGACAGTTCTAGACTAGAAAAACGAACTAAAAAAACCGAACTAAAAAATTTAAAATAAATAATAGTTTAAAAAAACTAAAAAACACGCTTTTTATTGAAAACCGAACTAAAAAATAGAAAAATAAAAAAAAAAATACTTTATTTTAAAAAAAAGCGTGGGGTGCTTTTTAAGATATTATCGAAATGATAATCACTCTACTCATATCTGTCAATAAAATATTTATAACTATTGACACCATGCACCCCACGCTTTTTTTAAAATAAAGTATTTTTTTTTTATTTTTCTATTTTTTAGTTCGGTTTTCAATAAAAAGCGTGTTTTTTAGTTTTTTTAAACTATTATTTATTTACCCGACGGTGTAGGCGACGGCTGTTAAACCTCGTCTCGCCGTTATGTTAACGCCTCAAATGGAATAGGTGGCGAACCTATTGCCATACACCAGGCACTAAGTTTTCAGTCTTCGTTAATTATCACCTATTTCGTGGCCTATTTGAAATTTTTTTAGAAGTTATATGTGGTACCACTTATATAAAAGAAAAGAACTGGAAATGATTAGAAGGCTTTACTCTTTCAGTTGATGCAATGTTAATTATTAGCACAGGTTAATAATTTGACTATTAATCTATTTAGTATGGTTTTCATATTTCTTATGGTTAGTGAAAAACCCAAAACGAATTCAAACCTCTCTTCCTATTTTTGAAAATGCGGTATTCTGAACACTATTATATTAAAAAAAGCTAATTTATATTCCCGGGCAGTCGAGCTGCAGATCCATAACAAATACCCCCTAATCACGAGTTCAACCTGCTCAAACAAAACAAACACTTTTTATTTCCAAAAAGTGGGTGCTCTCTGTATCAATGAAAATAGCTTTTGAACAACTACCATCTCTTTGTTCATCACTCGTGAAAATGATCTCTGTAAAAGTATATATTAAGTAATAAATAAATGCGATATAGTCCTGAAGGTTGTTTTGGTCTATAAACACTTTATTTTATTATTTAGTTTTATCAGTGAAAATAGTTCTTTTTTATATTGTCATGAGTATAATTTGGTCTGGCGTTTAGATCGATGTAGAATTGTCACCGCCGATATCTTCGGGCTTAAATTGTGTAAAGTTTCATATACCACGATAGTGCCATTCCACTTCTTGCGATCGTAGCTTACAGTATATAAAATGTATTTGGCAACCATTTTAGTGCATTAAACTTAAATTGGATTCCCAGTCAACAAAACGCGATGACCAAACACTAATACATTTTAAGAAGAAGTTACAGACAGATTTATAGGTCCCAACGACGCAATAATAGGAACGGTGCCATCACAACCAACAAATACGTTTTTAGCTTTAGTAGTATTTATACACTTATTTTTAAATTACATATTATCTTTAAATAATAATATATAAAAATTAATATGCTTTTTAAGTTTTTAAAGGCTTCAAAGAATTCTTCAGCATCACTGACAATGGCGTTTTTATTTACAGAGAAACAACTAAAAAATATTATATTTATAAAATAGGGCAGGCAGACCAGGCAGCGATCGCTTCCAGGCAGACCCTGGAAGAGATCGTTTGTAGCGATAAGGCCGCCAATTGTACATGTAATAATTTGTGAATAGTATAATGTAATGTTTCATGTGTACAATACCGTTTATTTGTATTGTATTGTATTGAATTTGTCTCTGATCTTTTCTTTACTTTTCATATTTTTAAATCGTTATAGTAAGTTCTCAATTCCCTCTAAGAAAGTAATAAATCAATAGCTTCTCAAACAGGATGTACGATAAAATTTTACCTAAAATTCGATGTGTTGACATAGTTGCCCCCAGCCTGCTCTGTGTTAGTTAAAGCCGCAAAGTTACAAAAAATATGTTAAAAATTCTCATAAATCTAATGACATAGTAGATAACAAAAAAAGATTTACGTATTTTCCAGTTAACAGAAAATCTCCGCTGTAAAATAAGTCAAGTGGAGTAACAGGACCGTCTACCTTACAACCGCCCACCACCTTGTATCCGACCAATTTGTAGCCTGAAACTTTAATGTAACACTACACTAAAGCCATTTTCTCGGAAATTTCAGCCAGGATTTTGGTTACGCTTTAATACAGCCTTAATGTCTAAACTTATTTACTATTTGTTGTGCCCTCAAATTTATACTCCTGACACTGTATCCTCAGAGAATTTGGTATTTAATATCTGTGATAAAAAACATATAATACTATGTTGTAATTATATAATTTCATTTACAATAGTAACTTAAATGATCAAATTGAACGTGTCCTTGTATTATGTTAGAAACTTTAAAAAAGTATGACAAGAGTTATGAAAAGCAAAGAAGCGAGTAACGTGTAAGAATTTAAAAACTCAAGGCACTACATATCTCTGGTTACTTTCAAAACGTATGACAAGAGTTATGAAAGGCAAAAAAGCGAGTAACGTGTAAGAATTAAAAAACTCAAGGCACCACATATCTCTGGTTACTTTCAAAACGTATGACAAGAGTTATGAAAGTCAAAAAAGCGAGTAACGTGTAAGAATTTAAAAACTCAAGACACTACAAATCTCTGGTTACTTTCAAAACGTATGACAAGAGTTATGAAAGTCAAAAAAGCGAGTAACGTGTAAGAATTTAAAAACTCAAGGCACTACATGTCTCTGGTTACTTTCAAAACGTATGACAAGAGTTATGAAAGTCAAAAAAGCGAGTAACGTGTAAGAATTTAAGAACTCAAGGCACTACATATCTCTGGTTACTTTCAAAAAGTATGACAAGAGTTATAAAAGTCAAAAAAGCGAGTAACGTGTAAGAATTTAAGAACTCAAGGCACTACAAATCTCTGGCTACTTTCAAAACGTATGACAAAAGTTATATGAAAGTCAAAAAAGCGAGTAACGTGTAAGAATTTAAGAACTCAAGGCACTACATATCTCTGGTTACTTTCAAAAAGTATGACAAGAGTTATAAAAGTCAAAAAAGCGAGTAACGTGTAAGAATTTAAAAACTCAAGACACTACAAATCTCTGGTTACTTTCAAAACGTATGACAAGAGTTATGAAAGTCAAAAAAGCGAGTAACGTGTAAGAATTTAAAAACTCAAGGCACTACATGTCTCTGGTTACTTTCAAAACGTATGACAAGAGTTATGAAAGTCAAAAAAGCGAGTAACGTGTAAGAATTTAAGAACTCAAGGCACTACATATCTCTGGTTACTTTCAAAAAGTATGACAAGAGTTATAAAAGTCAAAAAAGCGAGTAACGTGTAAGAATTTAAGAACTCAAGGCACTACAAATCTCTGGCTACTTTCAAAACGTATGACAAGAGTTATATGTAAGTCAAAAAAGCGAGTAACGTGTAAGAATTTAAAAACTCAAGACACTACAAATCTCTGGTTACTTTCAAAACGTATGACAAGAGTTATGAAAGTCAAAAAAGCGAGTAACGTGTAAGAATTTAAGAACTCAAGGCACTACAAATCTCTGGTTACTTTCAAAACGTATGACAAGAGTTATGATAGTAAAAAAAGCAAATAACGTGTAAGAATTTAAGAACTCAAGGCACTACAAATCTCTGGCTACTTTCAAAACGTATGACAAGAGATATGAAAATCAAAAAAGCGAGTAACGTGTAAGAATTTAAAAACTCAAGGCACTACATATCTCTGGTTACTTTCAAAAAGTATGACAAGAGTTATAAAAGTCAAAAAAGCGAGTAACGTGTAAGAATTTAAAAACTCAAGACACTACAAATCTCTGGTTACTTTCAAAACGTATGACAAGAGTTATGAAAGTCAAAAAAGCAAATAACGTGTAAGAATTTAAGAACTCAAGGCACTACAAATCTCTGGCTACTTTCAAAACGTATGACAAGAGTTATATGTAAGTCAAAAAAGCGAGTAACGTGTAAGAATTTAAAAACTCAAGACACTACAAATCTCTGGTTACTTTCAAAACGTATGACAAGAGTTTTGAAAGTCAAAAAAGCGAGTAACGTGTAAGAATTTAAGAACTCAAGGCACTACAAATCTCTGGTTACTTTCAAAACGTATGACAAGAGTTATGATAGTAAAAAAAGCAAATAACGTGTAAGAATTTAAGAACTCAAGGCACTACAAATCTCTGGCTACTTTCAAAACGTATGACAAGAGATATGAAAATCAAAAAAGCGAGTAACGTGTAAGAATTTAAAAACTAAAGACACTACAAATCTCTGGTTACTTTCAAAACGTATGACAAGAGTTATGAAAGTCAAAAAAGCGAGTAACGTGTAAGAATTTAAAACTACTACTACTACGCACACAAATCTCTGGTTACTACGCAAGGGATTTGATATGAAATTATGTATATATTTATGATATTTTTCTGATTAGAATGTTCATAACAACTCATAACTAGTTCCCTAACATATACTCAGGTGGCTCGTTTATCATGTCTGAATTAGATAAGTTTAATGATGTATCGAATATAATTTCAAAGTTATGCCCTATTTTGGACCAAATAGGTTGAGATTTTATAGATAAAAAAAAACTAAATTATATTGTCGTTTGTAAAATACTGCAATACCTACTTCTATACTTTTAATAATCTCTTGCTGTATTAACGTAATAATAATTAGTTCATAGAAAATTATTTTGGTTTATCTGATAATTATCGATCATTACTGATAAATGTATGTGCTTCTCGGTGGCGCAGTAGTCGAGCACACGGCCTCTGATCCAGAGGTCCAGGTTCGATTCCAGACACTGGCTCACACCAATTACTTTTCAAAATTGTTTTCGGAAGTTATGTGTGTTAAATATCGATGACTGACAAACTTTGTGCCCGGCATGGCAATAGGTTCGCCACCTATTCCATTCGGGACGTAAATATAACGGTGAGACGAGGCTTAACAGCCGCTTAATTTTCAGGTTTCACATCGTGCAAAATAATAAAAAGAAGCCGCATTTATTAAGGATCACAAACGACTCGACAATTAGTACAAATTTTCCAATTTAAAACTTAGTTTTTAAGGTTTCTAACGTGAATGTTATTGTTCTATACAAATTTACATAAGAGTACACCTTGGATATAGAAATAGCTGCAATGGAATGTATGCCGCTAATGTAGAAAAAAGAGCCACCACGCAGCTACACAGTTCGCTGAATGAATGGGCCGCCTGAACCGGTGCAAAGCCACGACCTCTCTGAATATCGGCGTGTAGTGGCTCATGCCGCGTTTTGCCCGGTCAGTAAAATATCCAGAAGACAAACGTGAAAATTTAACAAGCAAACGAAAAAAGCACAGTCTTATTTTTGGTAAAAGTAAAGATATTTTATTGCAAGGCGGCAGATATTCGTCGAGTACCTACTGAGGTGCCGTAAATATCTAGTTATTGCAAGATTAGAGTGGCAGACGAGATCTTGACACACTTCTTCGACTAGCAACCACGGAGGCTGCAAACGACTGGAACGACTTGACTTTCAGTGATTTACCACAATTTTATGGGTCTCCGCCACTTTTGGTTTGTATTAAATTTATTTTATGTTACACTTTTATCATCTCGAACATGTTACATTGGATATTTTTGCAGCTTTATTCGCACACAGTTTTAGATAACGGGTTTGTATAAGATTATTAATATTCTTTAGTAATACCTCCAAATATCATTTACTTTTGATATAAATATATATTACACATCAATTACACACTTATCACACGTCGCATTCAAAAACTGTTATATATGTAAGGAAAATAAAATCACTTTCAAAAAAGTTAAACCGAGTTCTAGTTACACAAACCACGAAATCTTTAAGTAGACGAAAACAGTGTATCCATAACTACATACATAACATAACATAACTTCACGCCTTTTGTTACACGAAGGTGTAGGCAGCGGCTGCTAAGCCTCGTCTCGCCGTTATTTACGTCCCAAATGGAATAGGTGGCGAACCTATTGCCATACCGGGCACAAAGTTTTTCAGTCATCGATATTTATCACACATAACTTCCGAAAACGATTTCGAAAAGTCATTGGTGTGAGCCAGTGTTTGGAATCGAACCCGGACCTCTGGATCAGAAGCCGTGTGCTCGACCACTGCGCCACCGAGACTAATCCAATAACTGAAAAGCTATTAATAACGTTACTAACTGATTTTTATACTTAATTTAATGTATAAAACGTAATTAATACTTTATTAAAGTCGTCTTTAACTATTAAAATATTTACAATTATTACTGTCGCTTATTATTGTAGTGAAGAAAATATATACACACCGACCAATTGGAAAATTGCTTCTTTTTCGAAATCAGTAAAAAAAGGAAATTTATTAAAATAAAATTATATTTAATATAATCTTTATTAATTTTGGTGTAAAAATGTAAAACTATTTTTACACTCATAATTATTTTTTACATTTTGTACTTTAAACATTTTGTCATAACGAGGCAAATCCTATCCTGTCATAATTTTCTTACATGAAATAATAAAAGACATTTCTTAAAGAGAGAGAGAGAGTTTAGAATTAATTAATTAATCAAATAAAGTTAACATATTCTGGCGCGCCAGTATTATTTCTGCTCAAACTTATATTACTGGGCGCTAATCGTCTGACGAGTTTGGACTGCTTAACAAAAGTTACAGACAAACTTTTAAATTTGTGATGCATGAAGGTTTTGAACAGCTATTTTAAAACATTTCCACCGCAGATGTTATGAAAATGCAAGTTCTTTACATTATAAATTAATGTTGGCATTTCGCTGGATTACCAGCATGGTTTTATTATATATGTTCCTTAACTTGTCTTGAAACAATTTTCTTAATAATGAAAATAACATAACTTCACGCCTTTTGTTACCCGAAGGTGTAGGCAGCGGCTGTTAAGCGTCGTCTCGCCGTTATGTTTACGCCCCAAATGGAATAGGTGTCGAACCTATTGCCATACAGGGCACAAAGTTTTCAGTCATCGATATTTATCACACATAACTTCCAACAACAATTTCGAAAAGTCATTGGTGTGAGCCAGTAGCAGGAATCGAACCCGGACCCCTGAGTGCCCGTACCCGTGTGCTCGACTGAGACTATAATATATATATATATATATACATATAACATAACTTCACGCCTTTTGTTACCCGAAGGTGTAGGCAGCGGCTGTTAAGCCTCGTCTCGCCGTTATGTTTACGTCCCAAATGGAATAGGTGGCGAACCTATTGCCATACCGGGCACAAAGTTTTTATCAGTCATCGATATTAATTTACATTATATCATTATTTATACCTAAAGAAGATAAGTTCTCGCCAAGTCCTTTGAGAAGCAGACAGAAAACAACGTGAGCCTTGAGACAGAGTTCTCATCAGAACACAGACCCTGTTTAATGTCATAATTCTTTATAATATCTTTATTAATCATCGTACAATAGTTCAATATTTCGTTTTAATATCTCTCAGTTTTGTTACAGGAGTTACAGTTCCAATTCCAGGGAATGGGATTTACATTTTGACAAACAAACGTAGGTAACTAATTTAATATTGCAATATAGAAAATAATATAGGCCGAGAGGCAAAGTAGGCGGCAACTAGTTGTCTGGATGCTATTCAAATCTTTGTAACTAAAACTTACTAAAATTCATAACCCGTAAAGATTTAAACTATTGGGATTGGGGATAGGACTAATGACACACATAATGACATTAAGGGTATCTCAGTAGACAGAAAACTTTGTTAACTTGATAGTGACAGAGGATCTTGTATGTGTTACATGTTTTGAATAAGGTTATGTTAGACTAATGAAGGAAGTTCCGTCTTGATTGAAACCTTTGCCACCCGATAGTTATCACACCCTTTCATTGAATATTGATCATCCCCTATCCCTTTTGAATTTAGTAAACTATGTAATACATACTATATTTCACGAAACAATTTACTTCAAACTTTGTATAGTATCTACTTGGATAGCCAGGGTAAGTATTGACTAAGATGTTTAATATAATTTTAGAGACATATGGATATATTATGCGTTCACCGTCGTTTTAATAGTTCAATGGATAAGCTTAAAGCGTCTGTTTAATTAAGAGGATCCTGAATTTAAAAATATTTTTTACTTACTTATTTACTAAATCTGCAGTCTCTTGCGGAGTAGGTAGAGAGAATAGAGGGTGTGGTGTAAAACATGTTTCCAATACACCTTACTTGCTTTTTCTTCTTTCATATCTGTGGTAATATGTACACGGTTGTCAGTTTTAAGGCTCCTTAAACCACCATACACAAGAACATGTTTAATTTTGTCATGGAAGGTGTGTTGTTGCTTTCCGCTACTCCTACATCGTTCTGTTTTTGCCCGGTATATCTGATAGGTTAAACCTTGCAACATTCATTATTTCTGTATTCGAAAATAATGGGAGCTTATCCCTCCTTACTCTCTATTTACTCCCTCTTACGCAGTCTTTTTTAATTTCTGTCCCTTAGATAAATTTTCGTCAAGTATATCAACATAACATTCTAAGAATTTATTATGAATCAATCTACACTTCTTCACACGAAATAAGGAAAAATTTACTCATTAACTTATCCAGCATAATAACGTTCTTTCGTAAAAAAAATGTTAATGTTGAGATGACACATAAAATTGAAGTAGGTAAGCTTGCCTATGAAGACGTTTACTAAGTAGAAGGCTGTAATGTTAGTGTCACTACATCTCGACTAACACTATACGTCATTTAGTATGGTGCTAAAATAATAGATATATTACACAATATCATAGTTAGTTGCTGTGTGGCGCCGGCTTAGAATACCGCCACCCCATCTATCTCTTCCCGTGGGTGTCGTAAAAGGCGACTAAGGGAAAAGGTTGGAAGAATGGGCAGCAGCATTCTCTCTCAACAAAATACAGCCTACTGCGATCGCCAACCCGCCTGCCAAGCGTGGCGATTATGGCAACCCCCCCCCCCCCCCCCCATGAGTGAACGGACCGGCAGTTGTGGCGCTCTATGGTGGACCTCAAAAGACAAATGATGATGATAGTTAGTTATGAAATAATCAATTGATCTCTAACTTTATGTGCTTAACACTCGGCGCAGTAAACAGCGATGTTCATGTCGATTTTTTTGGTTCTAAGTATACAATAGATGCCGAAACCATACATTGACCACTCTCCATTATGTTAAACATTTTCAAAAAGTACCTGGTGTATAACCGGATACAAACTAAAAATCACATATCCAAAAAAAAAATTGCATCATTGCCACTAAAATACTGAGGATAGGTCATCAGAGACGACTCAACCGTAATTTGTATACGAAGAACATAAATAACACAATTGTTTAACTCAATAACTCCACCCTACAATCCGTAATTATGTGTCAGCCAACTTCTACAAAGGTCATATTTAAAAACAATTGTAGCGCAGTTCTTGAATTTTATTTAATGACAGGAAAATCGCCACAAGCTGGAGAGCAGGAGTAATTTCCTAACGGAGAGGTTAGAGGCTGGCCCACTCGGCTCGGGCGACGGGAGGAGCGTAAAAAACGAGAATTATACAACTCGCTAATTGCCGCAATTATTATTATGTTGTCGACGAGACACATTTTTATAATAAAAGAAATAGGTAAGTTTCAAAACACATAGGTACTTAACTTGTTTATTAAGAAATTACGGCAAACAGACAAGTGCGTCCTTATGGTCAGTGATTAGCACCGCTCATAGACAACTGGAACACAAGATGAAATAGATAATAGGCTCAGTAGTGAGATGAGAAGGGGAATTAAAATATTATATTTCTTGGTTACCGACTCTGAGCGATTATAAATAGGCAATTTCAGAAAAAATATGCTTTTAAATTAAACTTTCAAGAGTTTGGGCGTAAAGTTGCCAATATGTATCTCAGTAATATTAAACTTTTAAGTATTTTTCTCACCCTTAAAATCATTTCGTTACAATTAATTAAAGACTCTTTAAGTTAAGTAAAGATTGAATATTGATTAAAGTAAAGTCTTTAATATAATTAAGATATAGGCCACTTCATTTTGCCTCGCATTATGAAATATATTATTAAGTCATAATTAAATACTAATCATTACAGGCGTATTGGTAGCTTAGTTAATCGTCCAAAGCTTTGAATTATTGTAGAGCAACACAGTTCGCTGCATGAATGGGCTAACTCAATCGGTAAAATACCACGACCTCTTATTATATTGACTGAAATTTGCTCTTGCTGCGTTTTGCTCGATTTGAGAGGTATCCGGAGACCTGACCTGATGTATTAGCATCCGTTATTTGGTATCCACATCACTAGCATTTAATTGCTTAGCGTGGAACTAGGGGGCACTGTGTATGTTGGATCCTAATTATTATTAGTATAACTAAGCAGCTATTCATCACTGTCGTATCAACAGTTTAGTTAATCGTCCAAAGTTAATTGTGAAAATATGCAATATGACAGTAATATAAAATGGCTGTGGTAATAAAACTCGCTCCACAAATTACTATCTGTGGCTACTCAATTAATTTATTGCATAATTTTCCGTTTTCAAGTTTATATTACCAATGAATAAAATTACTTTAGCGCGGCTTTTGCTCACCATTTAAATGGAAAGGACCATAAAAATATAATTCAAAATTTATAGCAACACTAACTGACCTGCTATTATATTATATTAATTATTTAATTTATAATAATTTTCACTGATATTTATCTGTATACTTTAAAGAGGTCCCCGGGCTCAGATCTATTGAAGCAAGGACAACTATATACAGATAGCCTTACTATATATAGCCTAACGACAAATGTAACAACAAGTACAAATGTGATGTCATACTAATATCTAAAATATATTAAAACTAAGCAGATATACAAGCAAAAGCAGATGGATGTAGGACTCAAGGACGGCCACGACACACCTTCCATAATAGAAAAAATTCTGGAGGTAGCTGATGTCACGAGCCTTAAAAACGCGCGTGTATGAAAACAGTTATAAAAGTCAAAGAAGCGAATGAGACGTGTAAGAATCGTGCTTTATGGCACTCTGTTCTGTCTGTGTACCGTGCAGGGGATTTGGGGTGAAGTTGTGTATATATCAACAATATCGATTGTCTATTAATTTTTATCTTATTTTATTCATCATCAGAAAAAGCCATATCAGAATATATTTCTCGTTATAGCAATAAAATAAAATATAGACTTTCTTAAATACAACTATACCAGTTTGTCCAATAAAGACAAGACAGAATAATAAGGAACGTCCACAAAGAAATTGGTTCTGGAGACAGACGAGCCCCTTATCAGATCAAATATGTTATTTGTCGTGAGGAAATTACAAAAGCCAGCCAAGTACTGCGATGCGTGCAGTCCAGCTGGCACACTGTTTGAGAATACAAAATATCTTTTATCCAATAATTATATTCACCACAAGATTTGTTTTTCTTATAACCTGACGCCTTTTTCCGCCCAAAAGTGCATACAGAGGGTTTTACGCCTCAACTTGGCCATTAGTTACGCCCTAAATAAAACGGACCGTTGAACCTATTTTAGCCTATAGTTTCCAAAAAGGCATTGGTCAGAACCAGGATAACCGGTATAAGTGAATATGAAGAATGAATGATGTGAATGAATGAATGAATTCAAATGAATATTAAGAAGATTATGAATAAATTTACTGTCAATTTTAGATTTGTAACTTTCAACATAATGATTATGGAATAGCTTTAGAGAGTCACTTAAGGACGTGTTCCAAAGAAGCTTCTATTGCTTCAGTGGATAGATGCAGGCAGTGCAGATCTAAGGCTGTCATAACTTCTCATCGGGACCTTGGAAAACGGCAGGTACTTATTTAGTTTTTTTAGCTACCTGATACTTTCCTTTGGCTACTGTTAATAACAATTTTAACTTTTCGAGTATACATAAATACACAAAAGTTGTAGATAATATAGTTTAAGATTTTAATAAAAACTTTGTCATCTTTTGACGCAGGTGAACCTACAGCTCCCAAATTAGTTACTTAATAAGTGTAAGTAACTTTACTTACCCATATGGTAAGTAGTTTACTGTCTTTATTTTGTGTAACTTTAGATTCTCCATTTTTCCTTTTGAAAATTAGGCACCTAAATTCAAGAAAGACCTACCCGATATTCACACAAAATTTCATGAGAAACGGTCAAAGCGTTTCGGAGGAGTATAATAACTAACTCTGTGACACGGGATTTTCATATATTAGATTTAAGACTACAATACAATATTTTTAGAAATACATAGAACGATAATAAGGATCAAACAACCACAAAAGCTGTATGGTTTTCATATGTAAAACAGGTAGGTACTTTCTGGTTATTGTCCAAGATTTATCTGACTTAAGAAGAGAATAAAAAGTTTTATCTAGCCAACTATGGCATGTTTATCGGACAGACGGCCATTTATGAACTCATTATTTTTCTGTTCAATAAGAATTACTGGCAGCGTTTGTCTTTCTTTTTGTAAATAAGTGGATAAGGGAGTATAACGAGAATAGTTCATATAAGTCTCATTATTCTCCCTTATCAGATTTATTTAGATTACATCGTTGTTTTGGTCAAGTTTATATACATTTGTGAATAATTCTTTCAGGTTTCAGTTTGTTTTTTTTTTATAAAGACAAAGAGTTTGTTTTCACTTAGCAACTATCCGCCCACAATCTGTTAGAAAAAGTTTGGCAAGGAAATATCGCAATTTTAGTAACATGTGGTTTTTGTCTGATATCAAATTTTAAAAATACTGTGGTTTTTTTTTGGTGATACAATACGAAGCCAAATGATGGTCTATTGTTTTAAATTATGATTTTTTTCGTCTTATTATTTTTGTATTTATCCAATGATTTTAGATTAAATTCAAATACAGTGGTCATGCAGTTCGCTGCATGGATGGGCAGGCTCGACCAGTGAAATACCACGACCTCTCAAAATATTGGCGTAAAGTGGCACGTGCCGCGTTTCGTTCGGTGAGAGAGGTATCCGGAGGCCCGATCCCCTTTTCCCTTCCTTTCTCCTTTTACTATTTTGCGATTCTACTACACCATGATGCGTTGCCGTCTTTTAAAGGTAAAGGACAGCAACGCATCGTGGTGCTCATAGGCGGTGAGAAGTTGCTTTCCATCAGGTAACCCACTTTCTCGCTTGCCTTGCTGTTCCATAAAAAAACATACTTCATTGCAACTTAAAATTACCTTACATCTAGTTTAGTTTATTTTTAGTATGCATAATGACCGATTTTATTACTACACACATTCCCTATCTGAGAAACTTGTAAATTCCATCAGATGAAACTCTAACCCCAGTGCTAAGACCACTGCACATATATACTGACTTTGACATGGAAAAATATGAGAAGATTTGTTAAAACAAACATGAATTTTAAAATATTAAGTGTTAAGACAAAGATAGCAAAGATGGAGCGACCAAATTTCGGAATATATACTTGTGCCAACCGACCCAATGAAAACGAACGTCTCCAAGATGCAACGTACGACGCAATCTGAAATTAAATCTTCAACACGAAGCTAACAACGAAAAATCGAACTTTGTATTGTTACAATTGCTGAAAATATTGTAAACCGCCTATTTTAGCAACTTAGTCCGTCTTGAAAACTATTATCATTATAAATAATTGAAAACAACGAAAGAGCTAAAGTTGTTCTCTTAAGTAACAATAATGGAGAATAAAAATAACTAAGCTTAATAGGGCTGATTTATTCTTCGCACAGAGGATTAGCATTGCCATTCAGCGTGGCAATGCGACCAGTCTTCTGGGTACGCTGCCAGTAGACCGAGATGCGGAGAAAATTGATTTCATGAAGTCTTTTAATTGTATATATTGTAAATAATATATTTTGTTTATTACATATATTACAAAAGTACAAAAGATGAAAGCCATAATAATATAAGTCAACGTGTCTTATTTTTTTTTTATGGAATAGGAAGGCAAGAGCAGACGTGTCACCTGATGGTAAGCAACCAACGCCGCCCATGGACACCAGCAACACATATAGTGTTACTGTTGCGTTGCCGACCTTTAAGGGATAGGGGATAGGAAAGGATGGGAAAGGGGTGGGCCTCCGGGTACCTCTCTCACCGAACGAAACGCGGCATGCGCCACTTTACGTCGGTCTTCTGAGTGGTCGTGGTATTTCATCGGTCGAGCCGGCCCATTCATGCAGCGAACTGCTTGTCTCTACCACTGTTATAGCATTGTAAAGTTACTCACTGATATA
This sequence comes from Euproctis similis, assembly GCA_905147225.2. Lineage (NCBI taxonomy): Eukaryota > Metazoa > Arthropoda > Insecta > Lepidoptera > Erebidae > Euproctis > Euproctis similis. The sequence goes on along the minus strand of LR990114.1, from coordinate 11,471,670 downwards.
TTTTCATGGACTATTCATAACAATAAACTAGTGTAATAAAAGAATATTGTATTTTTTTCTTGAAAACCCTAAGTATGTATTTTAAAACAGCAACTTTAATTATCTTCATGGAATGATAATAGTTGCCGAATAACATAACCCATAACTTATCGCCTTTTTCCAAAGGTGTAGGCAGCGGCTGTTAAACCACAACTCGCCGTTATCACTACATCCCAAAAGGATTAGGTGGCGAACTTATTGCCATACCTTCCGAACATAACATAACACATAGCTTCCGAAAATATTTTCGAAAAATCATTGTTGTGAGCCCGGATTTGGACCAACGACTTCTTGATTTATAAGCACGGTGCTCGACCACTGGACCACCGAAACTGTTAAAATTTAAATTTATAAAATGTTTGTAAAGTATTTAGATATTTAAATGTTCCATGGCAAAATTGACTCCACCTTATCAGATGAAATAATATTAAAAAGACACTTCTCAAGTTCCTGATCTCATTTCGCTTACAATGTAACGTAGCACGAGGCATCGTAAAAATAAAAGAAGTACTAACAGTATCTAGATACTTTACCACCGCGGATGTTGACGACGCGTTAAAAGACTTTTGTGATCACACAGCAACAAAATGGCAAATTGTATTTAATTCAGACATTTAACTTCTTTTTAGTCTTATTATCACACGCATGTCTGAAAAACAAGACTGATAAACAAAATAATAATTCATACATACATACATAAATTCAAATCCCTTGCGGGGTAGGCAGAGAGAACTTAGCCATAAGGCACGATTCTTGCACACCTCACTCGTCTCGTTGACTTTCATTAAATTGTAATGACATTAATTAAAATAATTCGCAAAATTATTTCTACATAAAAATTTGTAATTTATGAATAGAAGATGCATAGAGTTAGTCGGTAAACGGTAGCAGTCCACACGGTTCACATCTTTTCCTTTTAGTGCTTCCCTCAGTTTCTTGGTAATGTCTCTCTAATGCATTATTATTTCACGCTCCACGCTTGCTCCTACACTGTTATGATTTGCTACATCTTTAGTATTCATGTCGTGTATTAAAATGCAATATAAATAAAATATGTTTATAATGTATATATACAATAATAATAAGAAATAAATAAATTATTTATTATTAATTATTTGCAATATTTAATTACAATTCAAAAACTACCCTAAATTAAATAATATGTTACTTTTAATAGAACATCACTAATTTTCAGTGGTCTATTCGTCGAGAACACGACTTTTAAATCCAGAGGTGACGGGTTTTAATCCTGGCGAACACCAATGACTTATCAAAATTAATTTCTAAAGTTAAGTGTGATAAATATCAATGACTAAAAACCCGATGTGGCTTGTATGGCAATAGGTTCCCCACCTACTCCATTTGTGCCGTAAACATAACGCACCTTCGGGTAGAAAAAGGCGTGAATTTATGTTATTAATAATTCTAAATATTACTGTTTATAATTAAGTAGTACTGTTACTTTGCCGTGTTTTAATTTCATACATAATTAGAATAAAAATGTTAAATTACGTAAAATATTAGAATTTTTAATTTTATTAGTCAATATTGAGATTGATATGGGCGTTTTCTTAAAGAATTACTAATTATAAAATTTCAATTTAGTGTCTACGTCAAAAAGTAAAAAAAAAAAACAAATGTACAAATTATGCGCAGGAAACAGCAGGTTCACTTTTTTTTTTATTTTATGACCTGGTAACAAAGACCTTTAAGTCACAGCAGGTTCACTTGAAAGGTATTGTCACATGTTCATTTATATTAATATACAACGGTAAAATTCACGTCTGCTGCAAACTACACTGCGTATAATTTGACTTGTACTTGCGCTACAAATTTTAATTACCGAGGCACTACATGGCAACTTTGTTCGGTCGCAGGATAAATATACAACCAGGTTTTTTGTTATTTGAAATATTAACAAAAAATGTAGTGCTGCATACAGCGCCAGTCGAGTGCACTCCAGTTATGTTCGACGAAAACTTTACCAGGCACGTCGTTTTGAACTACGAAACGTATTTTGTTTTATTACTAGTGAGAAATCGTTTTATTTTTTTTAAAGTGCCTGCCTGTTATTTAGAGTAGTTTTGTGAAGAGTGACAACATAATGTGTATGTACAAATTATATTGTTCTTTAAGGAATAGGGGATAGGAAAGGACGGGGAAGGGGGGTGGGCTTCCGGGTACCTCTCTCACCGAACGAAACGCGGCATGATCCACTTAGCCACTACGAATTAATAACCCCCTTTCCCCATCCTTTCCTATCCTGCTCCTTTAAAGGTTGGCAACGCAACGGTAACCCTATATGTGTTGTGCTGGTATCCATGAGCGGCGCAGGTTGCTTACCATCGGATGACACTCTTGCTCGTTTGCCCTCCTATCCTATAAAAGAAATAATAATTAAGTTCTGCTATGGACTTAAAACTATTTTTAGTATAATACAATGTACCAATACCCGGGCCGAGTATACTTTAATTACAAATCTAAAGAATTTTGTGATCAAACTTTAAAGTGTGAGTACTTTTTAAATAAAATATGAAACTTCACGTCTGCAGTTCTAGATATTGATTTCAACAATGTTTTGTAATGAAAATTTCATTGATATATATATATATATACAGTTATGCGCCGATGACTCAAAAAGGGTATAACTAGATTTCCTCTTTAAGTTTTGCTATTCATATACATAATGATTAATAATAGAAAAAAAAAATGGGTATTATACTATTAATATAACGACGAATATACCTGCGAGAATGGATAAATGGAATCACCAGTAACTGCTATTAAAAAAGGTATTATTTAACAAGGTATGATTAAAATCCTACGTAGAGTTTTTTGTTTCTTTTCTAGAAATCTCTAATTATTTCTCGGATTCGATTTCATGGAACAAATATAACCCACAAAAGGTTCAGTGGACACCCTGTTATACAATACTTCTGAAGCCTCAAAAGAACTAACAACCCTTTTAAATATCTGATATCATTAATTTGATTGGAAAGGTTTCTACACGAAATTAAAGAGAATCACTTCAAATTATTAAAAGTCTGAAAAGTTTGTTCAGATATCAGATGATTTGAAACAGATATATAATACACATACATGCATACATAACTTCACGCTAAATGGCTTCCGGGGTAGGCAGAGAGAACAGAGCGCCATAAGCCACGATTCTTATACGCCTCACTCGCTTCGTTGACTTTCATAATTCTTTTCATGCATGCGTGTCGATTTTTGAGGCTCCTAACATCACCTTCCTCCAGAACACGTTCCATTTGGTCATGGAATGTGTGTCTTGGCCGTCCTCGACTCCTACATCCATCCGCTTTTGCATTGTAAATCTGCTTAGTCAGTCTTGCATCAACCATTCTTTCTACATGTCCGAACCATCAGAGCAGGCCCTTTCTTACTTTTACACCGACACTCTCTTTCAAACCAACTTCCTTCCTTACTAACCTAACCTAACCTTGTTTTTTATGCGGTCAGCGAGAGTCACTTCGCAAATTTTGCGCAGTGGCCTCATTTCTAGCGCGTTTATTCTACTTTCATGCACACTCTGCTATACCCAGTTCTCGCTTCCACAAGTTAGCATTGGGATCAGGACTGCATTGTGGATTGCTAGCTGGGCTTTTCTGCTAATGTTTTTTGCGCCCAGGAATCTGCCCCAACGCTCCTTATATTTCCTATCGCCACTCGTCTTTCTACATCTGCGGTGTACCTTCCATCCCTGCTAAAAGCGCATCCAAGATATACAATTTAATTCACCTGTTCCAGCACTACATCATCAACCATTATCCTTGCATCCGTTCTGGAAGGAATCCACCCTTTCAAACACCATAACTTTCGTTTGCATTCAACTGCAAGACTTTAATCTTAGCTTTCATACTTTTTCTCTGACATACTATCATTCTGATTCAAACTTGAGACATAATCCAACCATGCTTTTTTCTTTCTTTCGACGCTGGATTTCACATCCGCGTCCCACCAGGCATCACCTCTCAGAATCTTATGCCTCTTTGCAATATACTAAATATTAATTGACTGATTACTTATTAGGTTTAAAGTTTGATAATAATACGGGCGTAGTTCTGCTGTGACAGCTGTATTAATGATTGATCATTTACCAGTGGTAGAGGCATAGTTCACTGCACGAATGGGCCGTCTCGATAGGTAAAATACCACTGACCTCTCAGAAAATCGACTTAAAGTATCTGGCATGTTCCCGGTACATGTTACTAATATAAAAATATACACAATCCAATATGAAAAGAATACCATTAATTTGTATCTCTTTTGGTGACATCGATATTACAATCGTTATTCAACTGATAAGTTCGCGTGTAATCGAGTTGATAGTAGTTTCGAGTGATTCCGATTGTTGTAAGCGCCGACAATCACTTAGTAACACCTTATCTAAAGGTCTGCTTAACGTGCGGACTTAGTTATTAAGTCATAAATCGTGGTTAAGTCACGCAACAAGCTGACGAAGTCCAAAACTAGAGTTATCTACACCTGGGCATCTGATTAAGAAATCTTTTTTTTACCTTTTCCACCTTATTTAGACGCTTAAATTTTTAATAAGTAGACGTTGCCCTATTTACCGGCCTTGTTAAACCGACTTATGAAATATATTTTACATCACAGTTGCCTGGAAAATAACAACGCGGTTCTGAATTAAGCGGTCGAATACTGGGTCATGAAAATTACTTTTTGGATTTTTTTGGGAACTAGTTGTAATAAATCATTATAATGTGCCCGCAACCTATTCCATTTGAAAATTTAGGACACAGAACGTCGTCGTAACAATCGCTGTCTACATCTGGATAGACAAAGGTGTAAAATTAGCTCCCCGCTTCTGAATCAGAAGTCGTGGGTTTGATTCCCGCCTCATACCAATGACTTCTGCAAATTATTTTCGAAAGTTATGTGTGATAAATATCAAAGACCGACTTTGTTCCCGGTGTATGGCAATAGGTACGCTATCCCATTTGAGACGTAACACACGATTCGGCGAGTCGAAGCTTAACAGCCGCTGCCTACACCTTTAGGAAGAAAAGGGCGTGATATTATAAATAATAATAGAAAAGGACATAAATTGTGGCTTTTGTACAAAATTACTAACGACTATTCATTGATTAATTTTACCGCTTAACAAAGCTTGTACAATTATTTCATTTATTGTTCTAAATATATTGTATTTTAATTATCACAATATTAACTACAATTGTTTATTTTCTGGTGGATTATTATACTGTTAATAATTTTGCTATCAAATTTCTTGTTACTTGTATAGAACATACATAAACTTCATACTTCGTCCCTTGCAGGTTAGGCAGAGAGAGAGTAGAGCAGCGCAAAGCACGATTCTTACACAGCTCAGTCGCTTCTTCCACTTTCTTTACTCTTGTCACACTCTTGTTCGATTTTTGAGGCGCCTAAAATCACTTTCCCCGAGGACATGTATAATTTGATCATTGAAAACGTATCATGGCCGTCCTCGGCTCCTACATCCATCCACTTTTGTATTTATTAAGTAATTATTTTCTTTTTTTTTATAGGATAGGAAGGAAAAATAGCAAGTGGATAATAATTTAGTTATTATGGTAAGTAACTCATCACTGCCAATGAACATCGTAGTGCGTTGCCGTCCTTTAAGAGAATGGGAGGGAAAAGGAAGGGAAAATGTGATCGGGCTTCCGGATACCTCTCTCACTGAACGTAACGCGGCACGAGCCACATCTCGCAGATATTCCGAGAGGTCGTGGTATTTCACCAGTCGATTCATGCAGCGAACTACTAGACCCTACCATTGTTAACTGTTCTTATATTTCTGTTATTGATATCATCGACAATCTGAACGGCCGTAATCTACGTTTAATAATTGGACAGCTTATACATTACCCGTAATAGTGATGACGCACTAGTCTCTATATTGTTTGCGATAATTAAATGTCATTTACAGGTAAGTTTTTGTGGTGGTCCAGTGGTCGAGCTCCCCGCCTCTAATGATAGATAGGCTATGAAAATTCTATTTATCTATCTATAGATTTTGTTAGCATTTATATAAATACTAGCTGACCCGGCGAACTTTGTTCCGCATCAAAGTAATAAATGAGTAAATTTTGGATTTATTCCTTTTTCTTTACTATATCAATCAATAAATACAAACCAACCCGTTGACACCCTCTATCTATTAAAAAAAACGGCATTAAAATCCGTTCGTAGTTTCAAAGATTTAAGCACATAAGGGGACAGACGGCAGAAATCCACTTTGTTTTATACTATGTAATGATATTAATGATAGGTGAAATTGGCAAAAAATATCAATATTTTGGCTTAGCGACTGTTATTATGTTATATATAATACTATGTAAATATGTATACTCCGATTAGGGTCGACAAGCCTTCGTCCTTGTCCTCTGGAATGATGGATGGGGTACATCAGATTTTGGATAGTTTCGAGCATCTTATGCCTTTCACCATCTTATATCAATATACGTGGATCAAGGTCCTTTCCTGTTAATAAAATAATTGCAAAAGTAACAGTCTTTATACGATTTGTAATACCTCACATTTGCTTATAATCTGTAATAATAAAGTCAGTGAGACAATAAAGATAAAATTTACATAACATAACTTTACGACTTTTTTAGCCGAATGTGTAGAAAAACAGCGGCAATTAAGCCTCGGTTCGCCGTCAAGAAACGAGCGTATTCCTATCTTAAAGGGCGGCAACGCTAATGTGGCGACCCTGGTGTTGCAGAGTTCCATGGGCGGCGATAGTCGCTTTCCATCAGGTGACCCGCATGCTCGTTTGCCCTTTTTTACCAAAAAAAAAGAATAGTTACCAGGCACAAAGTTGTCAGTCATTGATATTTATCTGACTTTCGAAAAGAACAACGAGACATCACTGGTTTGAGCTGGGCATTCAACGCACGACTTCAGAATCAGAAACCTGGTTGAATGATTTTTTTTCTATTTTCACACTTTTTTCCTTTATTTTTCAGGACACCTTTTCTTTAAAAAGTTTATATACCTATAACCTACTTAAACAAAAACTGATAGACTGAAATACTTTATATACCAACTCATAAATCTTATCTAAAGAAGATAAATTAATTAGTATGTATACAAACGTTTAATTATTTTAATTATCTTTTAAGATAATAAATATTTTTCTCTCAGTTCATCAATACAAATGCTATAACCAAATTGAAATCATTAATGTTTATTTAAGCTTATAACAAAACAGAATTAACTTTAATAAGAGTTCAAAGTAAAGTGGTATTAAAACATAAATTGGGAACAACTCTCGTAATTCGGATATTTACTTAAATTTAAAGGATGAAAGGATTAAAAGGCACTTAAACAACCATTTAAGGAAATAATTAGGGGATAGTATTCGGCGGGGCATCCATTAGGCTGTTGTGACGGTGGAGGGAGGTTACCCGGGTTACAGGTAATTCCGGGTACGTGGAGATATTGTTCCAAATAACAATGGCGGATATTTAAGTGAACGCTCATTGAATCAACCGCTTCGCTTATTGTGGTGGACATCAGGTCATCCAATGGAGTTTGGTTGGGGGTTTGTAGTGGTCTGGAATTTAGGCCTGGGTATATTGTTATAACTTTTAGAAAATGAAAATTGGGAGGGTATCTGGTAATAATCGGGAATCGATTGTGAAAAGTGACCCCAAGAATCACATGGTAAGCCACTTTACGTCGATTTCCGAGAGGTCGTGATATCTCACCAATCGAGCCGGCAAATTCATGCAGCGAACTACGTAAATCTATCACTGTTTTATAAGTTCCTTGCTATAAAACACCAATTGATTCCACTGATGCAATACAAATATTTAACCAGCAAATAGAAAATCTATACATATCCATGGCTTACCAAGAATAAAATAACTATGCTGATATTAACAATTTATTTAATCTAAAAATAAATATGTGTTATAAATGTCGACGACTGAAAACTTTATGCCCGGTATGGCAATAGGTTCGCCACCTATCCCATTTAAGAGGTAAACAACGGCGAGTCGAGGTTTAACAGCCACTGCCTACGTAGAAAAGGTAGAAAAGGCGTAAAGTTATGTTATATTATTTAATATAATTATTTTTAGTGTTATAAAGTTAACTGCAATTTATAAAGAACTCGCGTATTTACCAAACCGTATGATTTCCGTTGGTATGGTATTATACAGATCACTTATAAAAAAAACTGCGTAATTTAAAACCCCTACAAATGAAATAAGTTATTTCTCTTTATATGCTAAAAATCTAGACAAATTACAGCTCTCCGGCGTTTCAATGTTTGAGCATTTCGCCCCCAAATATCTATTTGCGAAGAGTGAAGAGAAATTTGGTTCGACGTGAATAATTTACTGCAGTTCATAAAGAAGTCGAAGAGAGATGTCCACCATTAGTCATGGGCGTGCTTAGAGTACATTCTTTGTCTGTGTTACTTGTATATTACGTGCCTAGCGTATTCTGTTAAATATTTGTAAATTGTTTGAGTATTCTGTTAGGAAAACTATATAATACTGTGTTTATTTCTTACTTTAACTTTGTTTGACATATAAATGTAAAATACAATGTTGCACCTGCAAGACTATCCAAGGCTTTGATATCAAGTGCAGATCGGATCTTAATATTTTTTTATTTGTGTGATTTGAATGATAAGTTTTACTTTCAGTACTTTTGGTTACCCTATCGTCGGTAAATTTGCAGTTCATACAACATCAAAGACCCTGAGAACTGCAGTTCAAGTCCTTCTGACTTAAGAAAGTCTTTCTGGAAATTATTTAAGCAAACTGTCGCTAACGCATAACATTGAATCAGAAAAAAATAATAGTCATGTCACAGCACAAAATTGTGCTGTGACATGACTATAATTTTTGCAATGGAAATCCGTTGCATACGCTTTCGGAAATAAAAAAGAACTCAGCTAGTATGTGCAGAATAAAACACAAAGTGTGAAAAGCGCGGGAGAATATTAACAGTGACACTTCAAATTAAAAAAAACAATGCAGGCAGATATAACACCTACATCAAAATCTCCGACACCAATAAATTCTTATCACAAATAAAAAATAAAATAAAAAAACATTTTCAATTCCACCGAACGCCGATGCGTGTTGATCGACAAACAGTAGATTGACTGGGTTTCGTTCGACTCCCGGCCGACATGTTTGGCAGCTTCAAAATTGCCGTCATATTTCAATGTGTCAAAATTCAAGCGTTGAATTGCTTTCTTAAGTATAACGATCGGCTTTAAACGAGAAAATCAGTCAATGAAGTACTATGAAGGAAGTAAATATTTTAGAGTTATTTAAATTTATCTTGTTTCACTTCAATTCTATCCAAATTTGTATTGCTATTTTATGTTATCAATAAAGTACTGTAACTTTTTAAGTATAACTTAAGTCAGACTATTAAGTACCTTTTTAAATTCGATTGAAAACCACTTATCTGCCTATTAATGCTAACCCAAACAAACTATAATCAGAGTTTGTTTGGGTTGGGTGTAATGTCACTATAAATAATTGCTATGATATGCTATTAATTATTTAAATCAAACCAGTATATATTTAATTTAAAACTGAAGAGCTGGAACGAACAGAAATTCAAGTGACAACCCAATTAAATTTAAAAAAAAACTTAACGATTGTATACGTAGAATCCATCGTTATTATGATGAAAAAAAAAATTCACAATGTCGCAATTGAAATAATTTTATCAATACAATGAGTACCAGTTACTTGTTCAAGTTTACTGTAGCGTATACTTAAGTTGAATAAGCTAACAATTTGTTTAACTTTGTTTAAAATCAACGCTTGTTAGTTACATTACTGACGGCTAACAATGAAACTCATTAGTTACAATTGTACAGTTATCTATCTCCGCTTGAATGATGATTTGCCTTACAGAAATTTCTTTAGATAAGTTTTGTCGGTGCGAATTTTAATATTTCACAATTGTGTTAAGCATTTCTTTGTTGGATGATATTTTTAAATATTATTACAATATAAGTATATCTATCTATCAATGGAACCATGTTGGAACCATATGTTACAAAACTAAAAGTTTATTTTTTATGGGGTAGAAGGGTAAACCAGCAGTGGGTCACCTGATGGTAACACCGTGAACTCCGTGGGGCGTGCCGTGCTTAACGGAAGTTGGAGGGGAAAGGAAGAGGAAAGGGGTTCGGGCCTCCGGACAGCTCTCTCACCGAACGAAACGCGGTACGAGCCACTTCCCGCCGATGTTCCGAGAGGTCGTCCGACCAGTTGAGCCGGCAAATTCATGAACCTGCAAGAATCTACCACTGTTATCTTTTTTAGTTTCTTCATCTATTCATAGTTTCCATATTCAAGACAGAAATCCTGTGTGCGCAATCACTAACCTATCGAGCACTTTACTATCAATTTAGGTAAGAAAAATCTAATCAAAATAACACATTATCATGCCTTTCTATCAGCAAAGTCGGTTAGACCATTGTACAATTAATTTGAGAATGATTTGATTCTAGTAAGGCCGATTGCGTGTTGTACAATAGTAAACACACATAGAACAGACGGAGTATAACATTTAATTATAGAGTTACAAAGACTTACAGTCGGCTTATCGGCGACTGTGCCCACGTAACTTTTAACACGAGTCTACTGGCTACTGTAAATTACATGACTGAAAGCCTTAATTAACACAGTTGTACAGTCTACATCAATAATATAACTACATTTTAATTGCAATAATAAATTGCGCTTTGATCAAATTGGAGGCAATTTGTGTTGTATAACTGACTCTATCTTTGGTTTATATACATAGCATACATATACATAACTTCACACCATTGTTACCCGAAGGTGTAGGCAGTGACTGCTAAGCCTCGTCTCGCCGTTATGTTTACATCCCAAATGAAATAGGTGGCGAACCTATTGCCGTACCGGGCACAAAGGTTACAGTCATCGGTATTTATCACACATAACTTTCCGAAAACAACTTTGAAAAGTCATTGGTATGAGCCAGTATCAGGATTCGAACCACGACCCCTGGATTCAGAAACCTTGTGCTTGACCATTAGACCACCGAGTTTAATTCTAAATAAGTGTCTGAAATTAAACTATTAGTATAGTGAAAAGAAAAACAAATTTCCTAGCTATAATATTATAATCTTTACATACATCATAAGTTTTTGAGGCTCCTAAGATCACCTTCCTCCAGAACACGTCATGGAATGTGTGTCTTGGCCGTCCTCGACTCCTATATCCATCCGCTTTTGCATTGTATATCTGCTTAGACAGTCTTGCATCATCCATTCTTTCTACATGTCGAACCATCGGAGCATGCCCTTTCTTACTTTTACACCGACACTCTCTTTCAAACCAACTTCCTGCCTTACAACCTTGTTTTCTACGCGGTCAGCGAGAGTCACTCCGCAGATTTTGCACAGTGCCCTCATTTCCACCGCGTTTATTCTACTTTCATGCACACTCTGCCATACCCAACTCTCGCTTCCATAAGTTAGCGTTGGGATCAAGACTGCATTGTGGATTGCTTGCTGGGCTTTTCTGCTAATGTTTTTTGCGCCCAGGAATCTGCCCAACGCTCCATTTACCCTATTTCCCATCGCCACTCGTCTTTCTACATCCGCGGTATACCTTCCATCCCATCCATCCTTTTTAGTAGTTTTTAAATTTTTTTTCTTTAAATACGATGTGTTTTTTATAGTAATATAAATTACAGCTATATATATTAGAAATACAGCCTGCAAGATTAATACTAGCAATGAATTAGTAACAGGAAATTGCAGTTTCTTGTTTGGCCAGCAAATTCTTGAAAGAGGGTGGTTGGACCCCGGGAAGTAATGAAATTACTTACTGTGTACATTAGGGGTCTTATTAGAACAGAGTGAACTTATTAGCCAAATATTAATATTGACCTTTCCTTGCCTTCGTAGCGGTGGTCATTTTAGCCACGTGTTCAAAGTTGTACTTTTCATAAAGCTAATAGCTGAAATAATAAATAAGGATAATATCGTGTCGGTGGTCTGCAAGAGGAATTAAGAAGTCTCGAGCTTGAATCCTGGATCACACCATCAAATATATATGAGCTGTGAGATTATTTTTAGGGGCAAGTAAGTAGGCGTGTCTCCTGATAGTAAACTAACGCTGTCTAACAAAGAAGGTGTTACAGTTGCGATGTCAGCCTCTATAATGGCATTGGAAAAGGTTCGTAAGCGGGATTGGAAGCTTCAAAGAGCAGGAACGGGTTAGTCTTTTGGAGCCCACTCGTTGAGCGAAACGCGGCATGAGCCCAATTTACTTCGATATTCTGAGGATTCGTGGTATTTTAACTGTCGAACCCGCCCATTCAAGCTGTGAACGACGTCTGTTCTGTTTGAAAGTAAAAATGTTTTCAGAGCCAGGTATGCTACCAGGTCAAATTGCTCCTCTATAGGGAATAAAAATTCCACTTTACCTTCGTGATAAATCTATACTAATATTATAAAGAGGAAAGATTTGTATTTTGGTATGTAACGACTTAAAAAGTACTGGACCGATTTTAATAATTCTTTTTTATTTAGAAAGCTGCATTATCACTGAGTAACATAGGCTATGTGTAATCATCGTCGTCATCGTCATTTTGTTTGTACGCGAGTAACACCGTAAGGCGGGAAGCTACATACAATATAGCGGTACGAAGTTCGCGCAGTCTGCTAGTAGATAATAAAATTTATTGCGTTGTATAAAGTTAATGAGATATTCACAGACAATGCTATTAAAATGTAAAAGAAGAAATTATAAGGAGCAACAAGGAAATTACTAACTCATTAAAAAAGATAAAAGATTCTGCAGATTTTTGTCGCAGCCCTTTTACTGTAATAAAATTTGTGCCTCATAATTTTCATAACACTGATGGCACTTTTACATTTATATGATATATTATTGAAAATGAATGGCCTTCTAAGTGCTTGCCTGAGTTTTGAAATTGACTCTACAATTGGGTTTTTGAAAGAAAATTTTTGTTTTCAAATTCCCAATTATTGAAATATATATTAATATATATTGATATAAATTGTGTATGTAACTTATCTATACATATCTCTACAAAATTGAACTGTCCGGGCGTAATATTCAAATAACTGTTTTATTCTACATTCATATGAATATTTATACGATACATACACCAAAATATTTTTTTTTTAAATTGTGTCTGCCTCTTGCCTCTACTCTCTACTCTTTGTCTATCTGTCTGTTTGTTCCGGGTAATCTCTGAAATGGCTGGATCGATTTTGACAGGACTAGTTAGCTGGTGTAAAAAGGAGTAATTTAGGCTAGTTTTTTTGGTAAAGAATCTTTTATTCATTATTTCCGAGGCGAAACAAAATTTGCCGGGTCAGCTAGTTATATATATTATATTAGCCTTAACACTGAATGGCACTTAAAGTCAACCAGTAATTTATAGCAATTAAATTATTCAAATTAAACACACATTCCAAAATCTCATTTCAAACTGACCAAACCACAACTGACTGCACAAATAGTATCTGACATATGATGATACATCTGACAAATGTTGAATATAGAGACGTGATGAACGTCATAACGAGACTACAAATCCTGTTAATACATACATAACTTCACGCTAAATTCCACGAGGGGTGGGCAGAGAAAACAGAGCGCCATGAGGAACGATTCTTACACACCTCACTCGATTCGTTGACTGTCTTAAATCATAGTCTCGGTGTTCCAGTGGTCGTGCACTTCGCTTTTGAATCAAGAGGTCGCGGGATCAAATCCTGGCTCACACCAATGACTTTTCGAAATTAATTTTGAAAGTTTTGTGTGATAAATATCGATGACTGAAAACTTTGTGCCCGGCATGGCAATAGGTTTGCCACCTATTCCATTTGGGACGTAAACATAACGGCGAGTCGAGGCTTAGCAGCCACTGCCTACACCTTCGGGTAGAAAAAAGCGTGAAGTTATGTTATTGGAAATTATTCCTATATTCTCACAGCCGACTTTGAAATATTCGGTCGTAGGGAGTCTATTGATGGGGTGTAATTTATTCAGACGTCTGTAATTAACTAATCACGCATTTATTGATTTCACAAATATAATTTCAAAGTCATTCAAATAAATGTAACCCAAAATAATCCTGTTAAATTTTTTATCCATCTCACTGAACATCACTAATAGAATGAACCAAAATATATATAATCACATCTTCCATTACGTTACATTTGCGTATTAAATAAAAAAATAAAATAAATAAGGAAATAAAAAACTCTCAATCGAGATTTTACGAAGCGGAATTTTTATTTATTATTTTCGTTCAGCGCGATCGAGTGTGCAAAGAGGAAAGTATCGCCTAAGGTTGGCATAAATCACTTTTCAATTCATTTTAAACGGCGCAGTGTTGTTGTTGTTGTTAATCAGATAGCGTTCGCAGGAAGACGTTTGCAACTGTCTCTGAATTTAACTTGTGTTATTAATTTTTTTAAATATATTGCTTACTAGCTGTGCCCGCGACTTCGTACGCGTGGAATTTGTGATCAGATAGCTATATTTTTACATAGACAGTTGAGAAGTAATTACCTCTAAAATGAAATTGTAACTGGTAGGATAAGTACAGATTGCGGTAGCAATGGTTGTTGCCCGCATTGTTTATTTTCATTTTAACAGGAATTTTTGTAGTATAGCTGTAGCCCGCGACGTCATCTGCCTGAACGCTATACAGCACCAAAAATACCTACGATTATACCTTTTAAAATAACATTTATTTACCCGTTACTTCTTTACATTTCATAAATACAGAAAGTACAGTAACAGAGGGAGACTGTCTTTTGTAAAATTGTTGAACTTCAAAAGTGCTGATTTTCAGTCTGCTTTGAATAAATGACTTTATGGTGATTCTGCTGAATTAAGTAATAAGTTGCGACTGAAGCAAATGTAGAAAATAATGAATAAGAAAATATAAATATAGAAAAGGATAAAAATATATACTTATAAAACTTCTCTATAAACAACATTGCTGGTTTGGCTCTCCGCAGCCAAAATGTAAAGAGAGTCAGGACTGGTGACGCGGGAGCCGGCGACATCCGTACTCATAACATCACTTTTGGTGAACGAAATTATAGCGCGATCTAATTCGACGCCAACGCCATCTAGTTAGCGAATAGGAAACATTTTTTTTTAATGGTGTAAAATTATAAAATTACGAAGCAATCATTACACCAATAAATACCGAACAAAAATATTAACAGTTTTTAGCATATACAAATACATTTTTTTAATTGTCTTGCTCATCTCTGAAAAGAATTAACGATACAATTTTAAAGAAGAAAATGCACAACTCCATCTATGACTCTTAAAAACATCTATTGACCGCAAGCGCATGATGAAATTTCAATTATTTATATTCAAAAAGTGTTTAAACATGTAATTCGACTTGATGTTTTTAAAATCTCAAAGATTTATTTATATCTAAAACCAAAAAGTGCTTACACGTGTAATTCAACTTAATGTTTTCTGTTTTGTAAATCTCATAGATGGCACTGTTTTAAAATTGTCTGTTATGTTTAACGGCATAAGTTAATTAAAATGTGAAGCTAACTTATATTATATTATTATTATTATTATATGTATAGATTAAAGCATGGTTATTAACATAATAACACCATAACAACATACAAATATGCGTCGTTAGATTACACGTTGCTACAGAATACATTGAAGAAATAAAGGTTCACTGCTCGTTCCTCGTAGGTGATAGCGTGATAATATGTAGCCTATATGTTGACCCGACTTCTTAATAATTTTCGTGCCAAATTTGAAGTAAATCCATGCAGTACTTTTTGAGTTTATCCCGGACATACATACAGACAAACAGACAAACAGACAAACAGACAAACAGACAAACAGACAAAAATTCTAAAAAGTATATTTTTGGCTTCGGTATCGATTGCAGATCACACACCAAGTATTCTTTTTAAAAAATATTCAATGTACAGTTTTGACTTTTCTACAATTTTATTATATGTATAGATTTTCGGCAATGCGGTCTAAAGTTGTAGGTTGTGGCTGTTACGCCTCGACTTATCAAACATTTAGTTCCAAATTTAATAGGTGCCGAGACCCGTTACAAGTTTTCAGTCATCAATGTATATAGAATATAAGTTCTGAAAAGTTGTTTATTTCAAAAGTTATTTGTGTTTTATTTTAAAACATGCGTTAAGCGGATTTTAAATCATTAATTAATATATATTAATCTATGTACGGTAAATTAATTCTACCGTTTCGTTTTTAATATTGTTGATTAGTGGATTGATAACTCTTTTAACCATAGGGCTGGCTTATATTTCATATAGTTAATTAGCATTGCTTTTTAGAGTAACAATGTTTGTTTTCTCGAGGATAAAAAGGCTAAAAGAGCGAAATTGTTTGTTAATTGTTAGCTATTAATATATCTAATATTTAACCCTGTTTGTTGATAAACTAGTAAAAATCATAGCATCATTTATCCTAAAAATCATACAAAACCTTTGCAATTCGTAAATTGCATTTTTTTCAGGTTTTGAAAAATTAAGATAACAATCCGAGATATGCGACTCTACATAACTATTAAATTGTATTGAAAGCGAAATGTCTCATAATTGTATTGTCTTTCCTGTGTGTGTGTATTCCTTTCACACAAAAAACACTCTAGGTCAATTTTTAGAGAGAACGTGGCATTTCACTGGTCGAGCTGGTCTATTCATCTCGTAAGCTCTCTTGACCACTGGAAAAATAATAAAAAAACTTTAGAAAAGGTTATAAAGGATCTTTTTTTTTGCAAAATCAAGAAATTATTCTCAGTTATAGAACCACTAGAACATTTTGTTTTGTCACGAATACGTGAACACCTTTGTGCCTTTTTTGTGCGTCGTAGAGCTCATTTTTTGTCACTTTAATTTCCTTTATGAGCTTACAATTGCCATCATAATGTTATCGTGCCTTTCATTAAAGCTCATTTGAGCCTCCGAATGGTGGTCTCGACTCATAATGGGCTGGAACGTTAGATGTCCGTACCCTTAAGCCTTTGTGTACAAGTTATAACGTTCACTAGCTCTTTTCACTGATCATTCGCATTTGTGTGCTATTTTCAGCAAGGCTTTATTAATAAGCACCCTCGCAACACTTTTAGTCGTTAGATGAACTCGTACATTTTACTTTCTATTGAAATTTTGGTCCAAAGTTTTGTCTGTAAGAAAACGGTTTTAACTATAATCAATCAGCAAATCTAATGTACTTTATTACTGAGATTGATCACAAATGTGATCACAAAATCACAAATTGATCTATATATATATATAAGAGATTTCCACCTATATATTGACTCATCACGATATCTCTGGAACCATAAGGCGTAGCGACTTGAAATTTGGTAGGATTATTCCTTTCGCCGAGTAGAGGTCAGCTAAGAACGGATTTTACGAAATTCCACCCACAAGGGGGGTTGCGGGGGTGTTAACAATGGATCACGATATCTCTGGAACCATAAGGCGTAGCGACTTGAAATTTGGTAGGATTATTCCTTTCGCCGAGTAGAGGTCAGCTAAGAACGGATTTTACGAAATTCCACCCACAAGGGGGGTTGCGGGGGTGTTAACAATGGAAAATTCCCATTTTTAACCTATAGCTGCTATCGACTTCAAATTTGTCGAAGATATTGCAGTATTAACATAGCGGGGCAGCAGTTATTACATTTGATGCGAAACAGAGTTCGCCGGGTCAGCTAGTTGATCTATATATATAAAAGAAAGTCGTGTTTGTTACAACACTTATAACTGAAGAACGGCCATACAGATTTGGCTGTAAATTGGTGGAGAGATAGCTTAGAGCCAGGAATAACACATTGGATAGAGAAGATAGGGATAAATAAGAGGTAGAGCCAAGCAGTTCGCTGCATGAATGGGCCGGCTCGACCGGTGAAATACCACGACCTCTCAGAAGACCGACGTAAAGTGGCTCATGCCGCGTTTCGTTGACAGAGGTACCCGGAGGCCCACTCCCCTTCCCCATCCTTTCCTATCCCCTATCCCTTAAAGGTCGGCAACGCAACAGTAATGCCAACAGTAATGACAACAGTTGCTGTTGTCCATAGGCGGCATTGGTTGCTTACCATCAGGTGACACGCCACCTCGTTTGCCCTCCTGTTCTATAAAAAAAAAGTATTGGCTGCTTGGCTCTACCACTGTTATAAGTAAAATGTAAAATACTAAGTATTTCTTGGCCAATCAATATCTGTACTAATATATAAAATCGGAGTGTTTGTTTGTCAAATTGAAATAACCGCTTTTTACGAAATGCATGTATATACATCAAAATTACATTTTTTAGAATGTTTGTCTGTATGATTATTCTGGCTAATGGCTGGATTTTGACGGGACTTTTTTAGAAAAAATCTTTTATTTACTCATATAATGCTTTTGAGGTGAAACAAAGTTCGCCGGGTCAGCTAGTTAATATATATTTAAAAGCTTTTAGCCCAAAATAACAACAAATAATTGAGCTATTTTTACCTGTATGAGGTGTCAATTCATTAACAACATGACTTGTTACATTTTCTTTTTATAGAATAGGAGGGAAAACGAGCAAGCGTCTTACCTGATGGTAAGCAACTAACGCCGCACATATACACCTACAATAACGGCAACCACAATAGGAATGAATCAGCAAAGAAGTCTGAACCGGGATAGAAAGGGGAGAAGGGAGGGCGTTAGGTCTCTGGACATTTTAATGTTTCCTGAATTCATATGGTTTATATATAAAATGGTACATGTTTGCTCTTTTTATTCTATATTTGTTTGTGCGAGTGTGTCAATGCGGTTTGTTCCAAGTCATTTGTTAGAGGGACGTTTAAACGGCAAGAAAAAAAAACGTGACACGACTACCGTATCTGCACATTACATTGCTTTCTTTACGGTACGCCAACGCTTCGCTTTGTTCTGTCTGCAGATTAGAACATGATATTTATTAGGTACGTGAGCGATAGTATTATTGATATTGGTGGAGGACCCTTTCAACGCTGAATGAATTGTTGATAACATATTTTTACATAGCCGTGAGTGATGGTTTTCTTAAAATAGAAGTAATTAAGTCTGTCTTATTCAATTACTTATAATATAGACTAATGATGTTTCGATTTTTTTTCAATTTCAATTCAATCAATCAATTTCAATTCCAATCAATGTTGATTTGTTTAAAAAACAACGCTCATATTTTTATTGATGAAATTATCAAGAAACGGATATTGGCAAAATGGAAGCTAATACACCTGTAATCGTAGTAATCGTAGAGCCACACATGTCACTGTATAGATAGGCGGGCTCGACCGCTAAAATACTAAGATGTCTCAGAATGTTGGCGTAAAGGAGCTCATGCCGCATTTCGGTCGGTTAGAGAGGTATCCGGTGGCCCAATCCCCTCTCCTTTTCTTCCCTTCCCACTTCCAAACCCTTTCCCTATCTCACCAACGAAAACATTCCCAAGGAAGGTTGACATCAGGCAGGCGCCGACGTCCAAAAAACCACAGCCAAATCTTTTGGCAACATTGATAGTTCGAAAGGATGCCATGTGGTGCCAACCTCACTTACAGGGATAAATCCAGAAAAAATATGGAAGATGGTGCGCCTCTGCAAGCACAAAACAAACAATCCACGTGATATATGGCGGTAAAATTCAAGTCTTGTCTTGATTTATCAGAAAAATAACTAAAATAATTTAATATTATACTTTTAAACCAATATCAATTTGATCTTATATCCTATCGTACAATAAAATAGCCTAGTACTTCTAGTTTAACGGCCCCGAGTAATTAATTATCACTGCCTACAGCCACGGGTATGAAAAGCTTCAAATTACGCCACTGAAATTATAATTACAGACCCCGACGCTCATAATTAAATCAAATCAATAAGCCATACTAACTAGTAATACATTACTAGTTGACCCAGCAAACTTTTATCTCCTCAGATTTTATATACAAATGGTCATTGTTAGGTTATCCCTAAGAGATAGTCATATGTCATCGCGGGCTATTACAGACCTTCTGAAGGTGTATAATAATACGGTACATCGTTTTGATCTATCACTTAAAGTTTAGCCAGCGTTTGCAATTAAACTGCTAAATCTCAAAATTATCAGTTTTATTTGCTACAGTATACATCAATAATATACATACAAACCACCCCTTTGCCCCCTCAATCTATTTAAAAAACACATCAAAATGCGTTGCGTAGTTTCAAAGACATAAAAGGGGACATACAACGGAAAACGACTTTGTTTTATAGTATGTAATGAAATGATGATTTTACCATTAAAGATTCACTTCATTATAACTCTTGTTTTTTGTGTGGACGTCCAATTTAAGACAGCACACATCACCGCAGGCCACTTCCACATTTTGAATTTGTAAACTTCATTATTCCACAGTTTTTAATTATCCTACCCTAAATGTATTGTTCGTATAACAAAAGTGTCTAGTATCATTGTTGTTTGGCAAAGTTCATTTAAATTCCACGCCTGTGAGAGGAAACAGTAGCAAATATGAATTCCTTTTGGTCCCATTGTCAAACTGCTTTTGCTTGCTTTAGTGTAATGCTTTTGAAAGTCACATTTGTATTGTATGTGTGCATTTTCGAAATTTTATTTCAGTTGTATCTTTTGAAAGAGACTAAATGTAATTACAGATAGAGAGTTTTACATAAGGATTAATCAATATTAAATAAAAAGTCAAAATACTCGCTTCAATCTTTTTTTAATTCTATTTTAGACAGATAGCGCAATTTACAATTTGAGTTTATTTGTTTCCTATAATTTTCCAGCTCTATTTTCTTTAGATTTTATCAGGTATATATAAAGGACACTGGTATTGTTCTCATAAAGGTAAATTGTTAAAGTATGAGAAATATTTACTAGTAAATCTATTAATATTATTGTTTCTATAGCATTTAATATTAAATAACGTACAAGTTGACGCCGCAAACTTTGTTTCGCGTAAAAATTATAGAAATAGAAGTATAGAATAAGAATATGGTCATTGTGGCTTATTCCTAAAAGATAGACATCCCGAACTTTTTTGTAGACATTTGATCTATCAGTTCAGGTTCAGTCAGCGTTTACTAGTTTTAAATCTCGAATATTATCACTTTTTCTCTAATACATGAATTCCTCATGAAAAATCACCTCGTTGACACCCTTTATCTATTAAAAAAGCGGCATCTAAATCAGTTTCGTAGTTTCAAAGATCAAAGTATATAAGGGACATACAGCGGAAAGCGACTTGGTTTTATGATAATGATTATCTGTATAAACTAAAACAAAAGACCGATTAAACAATACACTTGAATTTCGAAAAATTTAAATATATATTTTTATTGTTTTAACGTAATTCAGAGACACACATTGAGTGCGAGGATTCTATAAATATCTAGTTATTTCACGAAGCAAATGTCAGACACACTTCTAGAACTAACAGCTACCGAGGTTGTGGGCGACTCGAGTGCCTCATTGTGGGTGATTTACTTCAACTAACTCAGTTACTATTTTTTGTAGCTGCAACTCTTTTCATAAGAAAATATATTTTGCACATCATTACATAGTATATAACGAAGTCACTTTTCGCTGTTTGTTCCCTTATTATGCTTATATCTTTAAAAATACGGATTTTGATGCGTTTTTTTTTTAAATATATAGATAAAAAGTGTGAACGTGGTGGTTGGTATTTATAATTTATGTATAATATTTTAAAGAAAAAGTCATAATTTTCGTGATCTAGCACTTAAATTGCAAATGCTGGCTGAACCCTAAGTGATAAAGCAAAACGTTTTACTACATTAATAAACACCTCAAAAAGATCTCCACAAATTTCCGCGATGACATGTGTCTATCTCTTAGGGATAGCCCACAATGTCCAATAATATTTATTTTCTATGGCGAAACAATGCTCGCTGGGTCAACTAGTAAGATATAATAAAACCAACCCTACATCATAAGAATCAAAAAGACTGATAGAACTCAGCGTTATTAATATTTTCAATCATCATCATCAGCCTGTTGCAGTCCACTGCTGGACATCGGCCTCTCCCAATGCGCTACAACATCCGACTCTCTGCCTTCCGTATCCAGTCTTTTCCAGCAGCCTTTCTGAGATCGTCTGACCATCGGGCTGGTGGGCGTCCTACGCTACGTTTACCAAGACGCGGTCTCCACTCTATGACCTTCTTACTCCATCTTCCATCGGTCCTTCGGCAGACATGACCAGCCCATTGCCACTTCAGCGAGCTTATTCTGCGAGCTATGTCGGTTACACTCGTACTCTGGCGGATATACTCATTCCTGAGTTTATCTTTCAGAGATAATCCGAGCATAGCCCGCTCCATAGCTCGCTGAGCGACTTTAAATTTGTGGACTAGCCCCACCATGAGTGTCTACGTTTCGGCACCGTAGGTCATCACATTTTTAATAGTCCATTAATTCTGAAGCAAATCGATAAGAGTAATTATATATGTTGATGTGTGATCAAAGATATTATTTAAGTATATGTATAGGGTTACTTTATGTCAGTGGCGCCCGAATACTGAACCGCCACTCAAATCTGACAATCAATAAAGTGCTACTTACTGCTCAAATTTCACGTATTCTGTTTAATGTGACAGTTATTTAAACGCTTAAGTAGCGCTTATATAATTGTCTGTTAAATAATTGTTTAACCAACCTTATATGACGTTTTGCAAAGTAAAAGGTTGAAATTTTTATATAGTCATAATATGTCTACATGTTATTACAGAGTGGTAGAGCAGTGGTAGAGCCAAGCAGTTTGCTGCATGAATGGCTCTACTGGTAAAATACCACGACCTCTCGGAAGATCGACGTAAAGTGGCTCATGCCACGTTTCGTTCGGTGAGAGAGATACCCAGAGGCCCACCCCCCTTCCCCATCCTTTCCTATCCTACTCCCTTAAAGGTCGGCAACGCAACGGTAAAACTATATGTGTTGCTGGTGTCCATGGGCGGCGCAGGTTGCTTACCATCAGGTGACACGCTTGCTCGTTTGCCCTCCTATCCCATAAAAAAAATGCGGAAGATTCATTGCACAAGTACGACTCACATTCGTCCGGACTTCTGTATGTTTTCACAGACCAAAGGATCACTATATATTTGAGTATATTAGTTCAGGAGTAACAAAAAGACATGGTACATTTTCGATTTCGATTTCGATTCTGGTAAAATCAACAATATAACATAACTTCACGCCTTTCCTACCCAAAAGTGTGGGCAGCAGCTATTAAGCCTCGTCTGACCGCTATTTTACATCCCAAATGGAATAGATGGCGAACCTATTGCCATACCGGGCACAAAGTTTTCAGTCATCGATATTTATCACACTAACTTCCGAATATTTTCGAAAAGTCATTGGTGTGAATCAGGATTCGAACCCGCGATCTCTGGATTCAAAACTTTGATATAAATATATTAGGTATACGTAAATTAAATTTTAAATGTTCTCCATTTATTAAAATTTCCTATACATATGTATAATAATAAATACAAAATCAATATGATAATAAGTATTTTTGTTCAAAATTTATAATGATCAATGTAAAGTTTCGCAGCGATAGAAATTTTAAGAAGAGAAAATCGTCTTAACGTGAAGTTTCCTGGCACCAGACGGAAACTTTTAATTATGAAAAATATGTAGACATATGTATTTAAGATGTACGTGCGTTAACAAAAATTTTAAATGCGTTTTCTTTTCCAATTTCTTAATGTGATGCACGTAAATAATATCTTGGACACAATACACACAGCGGCCTCTAGTTCCAAGCTAAGCAACTAAATGCTTGTGTTGTGAATACTAGATAACGGAGATTAATACATATATACTTTTCTTTTGTAAATACAAACTTATCATACATAGAAAAACACCCAGACACCACACAAATATTCATGTTCGTCACAAATATTTGTGCTCGGGTGGGAATCGAAACCTCGACCTCATTGCTGCAGCCGGCAGTTTTACCAATGCGCCACGAGACCCGCCAAATGTAATGTTTACATCACACTTTTTACACTACAAGATCTAGATAGGTCATATATAATTAATACTCGTAATATCCGAATGCGGAAAGGTTTGCCAAAAGTACATACATACATAACTTCACGCCAAATCCCTTGCGGGGTAGGCAGAGTGAACAAAGTACCATAAGGCAGGATTTTTTTACGCCTCACTCGCTTCGTTGATTTTCATAACTCTTTTCATGCACGCGCATCGGTTTTTGAGGCTCCTAAGATCACCTTCCACCAGAACACGTTCTATTTGGTCATAGAATGTGTGTCTTGGCCCTCCTCGACTCCTACATCCATCCGCTGTTGCATTGTATATCTGCTTAGTCAGTCTTGCATCATCCATTCTTTCTACATATCCGAACCATCGGACCATGCCCTTTCTTAATTTTACACCGTCACTCTCTTTCTTTCAAACCAACTTCCTTCCTTACAACCTTGATTTCTACGCGGTGAGCGAGAGTCACTCCGCAGATTTTGCGCAGTGCCCTTATTTCTGCCGCGTTTATTCTACTTTCATGCACGCTCTGCCATACCCAGCTCTCGCTTCCATAAGTTAGCGTTGGGATCAGGACTGCATTGTAGATTGCTAGCTGGGCTTTTCTGCTAATGTTTTTTGCGCCCAGGAATCTGCCCAACGCTCCATTTACGCTATTTCCTATCGCCACTCGTATTTCTACATCCGAGGTGTACCTTCCATCCCTGCTAAAAGCGCATCCAAGATATACAATTTCAGATATACCTGTTCCAGCACTACTTCATCAACCGTTATCCTTGCCGCTATCCTTTCAAACACCATAACTTACGTTTTCGTCCCATTCAACTGCAAGCCTTTAATCATGCAATCATCTTTCATAGTACTGACTAGTGTTTGCAGGTCCGACGGCGATTCGGCTAAAAGCACGGCGTCATCTGCGTAAAGCAGGCAGCTCACAACTAGGTCACCCATTCGCATCCCTACATCCATCGATCTCACTCTCTGGAGACAACTGTCCGGGTACAGGATGAACAGTAGAGCGGACAGCACGCAATCCTGTCTGACGCCGATATTGACGTCAAACCAGGGGGACTAGCCGCTATCAACACGCACACACGCTGTGCAGCCCTCATAAGTGGACTGCACAGCACGCAGCAGTGCGCCGCTCACCCCGTAGCCCGGGAGTATGTCCCACAGATCCTTTCGTAACACTCTGTCAAAAGCTTTTTCCAGATCCACAAACCGCAGAACCTTCCGGTTAACAGCCAGTATGCCAAAAGTAATTGGCATATAGCGAGGTTCGCATGCATATATTTTCTAAGAATAAAATTATTATAAAAACTATGTACTTTTTATGCAGACAGATTTAACAATCACTAAAACGAAACAGTATATCTAATCTCAACATAAAACAGCGCAGTAATCTGGTATGTTCAGGCTGTACCACTTAAATCCACAAATATCCTACAAACACTCTCGAACCAGTTTAACGAACTATTAAGTTGGGAGTAAATTAAAAGTACTGCGGAAAATACGTGACCAATATGTCGTTATAAGTGTTTACCGTGTTGATCTGCAAGTTTATGTAGATCACGTACTACACTAGCGTGTTTACTTGGCCAACGTGCGAAGGCTATCTCACCGATAGTACGGCGCACTTCAGCATCGAATCAAGTCTGATCACTTGTCCACATACAAACATCAACAATGTACTGAATACGAGATCGTGTAATCCATACTTATTTTGTTTTTGGTTTAAACTCAGGGGTAAATTGATCTATACTTTTTGTAAAAAAAATAACAATCGTAAAAATATGGTCGTATAAAATTCTACCTAACTCACAACTGCTCTTATACTTTAAACATTAATAAGCTCGCACTATAAATCACAATGTAATATTTACTCAATTCTATTTATTTTAAATCCTCAAAAACTCTCAAGTTACATAAATACGTTTAATATTTACGCTGGGCCTACGAACATGTTAACAGTGCCAGTTAATTCACTTGCAGCGCCATCTATGGGAACGTTCAATGCATTTCAACTTAGACATTGATAAACCTATTACAATGAAATATTTTAGTGTAATTTAAGATAAATAACTTTAAAGGTGAATCTGGATTAAAAAATATTTAAACAGCTAGTTTAAAAAATGTTTATTGTGCATTCGGC
Organism: Euproctis similis; assembly: GCA_905147225.2. Lineage (NCBI taxonomy): Eukaryota > Metazoa > Arthropoda > Insecta > Lepidoptera > Erebidae > Euproctis > Euproctis similis. Next base: position 11,445,369 of record LR990114.1, on the reverse strand, counting down.
ACTGAAAACTATTAAATAATTTCAAAATTGAAAAAATTAATGCAATTACTGTATAGAATATCTGCAAAAATATATTTTTTAAGCTTCTTAAAAAAAGTATTACAATTAATATTACTTACTTTTACTTACTTACTTTGAAAATATAATATTCAGTAACGGTAACGGCAATTATGCATGGGTTTAATAAAAGTTATTGAAAAATATCTAATCTTATGGAACTACACCTTCGGAAAGCGTTGAGGTCACATTACTATCTAGGGTCAAAGGGAATTAACGGATGAATGTTTCAACAATAGCCTTAATAAAATGGTATCACTAATACATTCTTATTGGTTAACCTTAAAGTTCCCATTACATAGACAAATGTGGGGTGGGACACAAACAATTTAATAGCCATATTCACTGTTGGCCTCTTGATCCGTTCACAAATCGAATTGGTAACGTAATCTATTTCTAAATCGGACAAGTTTCTTCGTAGACAATTTGGCAAGACATTTGTATTCTTACGGAGAAAAATAGCTTATTATACTGGGAACATTGATAGTGAACGTCGAAGATCTGGACAGCATCAATCCAGTGTGATAAGTGGGTCACAGCCAATATAATTCGTACGCCATGAAATATTTCTTAGCGATTTAGACTTGATGAGAAAACTTTTTATAGATACTTGTTTATAGAAGACGATATGGGTTACATGATTAATATAAATAAATTAAAAGCAAAAATCCTTTTTAAAGAAGCTTTTATTTAACCGGTCTAAAAATAAGAAAATAATATTTCCTTAAAAATTTCAAGTATCAACTTAGAGCCTCAGTATGTACAATTTATATAATAATAAAAGCTTGTCGCGCGAGTTGTAAATAAACTGTACTAATTTTATAATGTCAAATCAAATCAAAATAGCTTTATTTTCTTGGGTTTCACGGACACACAGTTAAATGTAGTCCGTAAATACAGATATTTAACTTATTATTATATTTAAAGCATAACATTTTTAAATTTAATTACCTACTGATGGGGAGTCAAACCTCGCGACAAGCTTTTATTATTATATAAATTGTACATACTGAGGCTCGGATCGGATGGATCGGACCCAAAACTGTCAGTCATCATAATAAGTATTTATTACACATTCTCGTAATTTGCGGAAAGAATTCCGAGAAGTCATTGGTGTATGCCCGGATAACGTTCCACGACTAATCTTATTTATCTTATTATTCTATTTTATATGCTACTAGCTGACCCGGTGAAATTTGTTCCGCATCAAAAGTAATTTTTACAGCGTTTACAATTAAAGTGCAAAATCTCGATAAATCTTACTTTATATATTAATACATACAAACCACCTCGTTGATACCGTCTTTCTATTAAAAAAACTTCATCAAAATCCTTTGCGTAGTTTCAAAGATATAAGCATATAAGGGGACAGACAGCGGAAAGCGACTTTGTTTTATTTTATACTATGTAACTAGCTGACTTGACGAACTTTATTCCGCAACAAAAGTAAAATATAAGTAAATTTGGGATTCATCACTTTATAGCTAAAAACCACCCCGTTTGTCAACTAAAAAAAAACCTATCTATTAAAAAAAAAAAAATCTGGTTGCCTGTAAAGTCGGTTTTACGGGCGAAGATTTTACGTGACAACGTCTTTTTCTCGGTAGAATATTTATTGATATGAATATAATTAAGTTGAAGGCATTTGCTCGTCCGTTTCCATTGTTTTGAGAGTGGTGATTCCTGTTGAACATTTGAAATTGAATGGATGAATTTTTAATTTTAAAGAATCAATTTGAAAATCAAAACACTTATTCAGATCGAAGGTTCAAATTTTTGCTAAATAAATTTGAAATTAATTAAAATTTGTAATTGTAAATGATGAAGTTGAAAATTAAAACATTTACTTAAATTAGATGTTAAAATTCTTGCTCAACACAGTTTAAATCAAGTTTTCTTATATCTGCCACTTTTTCTTAATATTTGTAATTTTAAAGAATCAATTCGAAAATCAAAACATTTATTCAGATCGAAGGTTCAAATTTTTGCTAAATAAATTTGAAATTAATGAAAATTTGTAAAATAATAATTAATTAATTAATTAATTTTAAACTAATAATTTACTTAACACTATCAACATTTATCAATAGTATGACATTTATTTATTTCGGCGGGCCTCTCTCTCGTTCGGTGACTCATCGTAACGTTACCGAGCGTTACACTTTTTCATAAGTGACTCCCAGCCGCAACCTAATTTAAGACGTTGTCACGTCAAAAAAATACGTGGAGTCCCTACGCGCTACTGAAGTGGAACTTTTTAACAGACGAACATTTATAGCACGCTTAATTTATAAAGAGCACAACTTACATTCCACAGTCGGTAGTTTTACCAATACACGGTAAAACTACTGACTGTGGAATGGAGATTGGCGGGTTCGATCCCCACTCGAGTATCCCCGTCTTAAGGTCTGGGTAGAATTTGGTGACTATTTTATTTAGGAGGATGAGCCATATTCGACGTCGCATTGTTCTTTGATTTAGGTACTCCCCCAAGCTCAAGCCAATTCGATACCCATATTGTAAAATGCATTAAAATACTTATAGCATTGGATTTAGAATGACGTCACATTTTCAAGTTACTATCGAAAAGCCCTTTCATTTGATACCCATATTGTAAAAAAGCATTAAAACTATATTTGAATGAGTGGTGGTGGAGTTTCACCGGTCGAGCCAGCCCATTCATGCAGCGAACTGCTTGGCTCTACGACTGTTAATAATATTATCCAAACTTAGCGTGTATAAAAACTTTAAAATTAAGTTCTAAGATTCAATACATTATAAATATTTATTACATACTTATTATATACATACTTAGATACTTACATTGCAAAATAACAAATATCGATTTAATTATCCTTATAATAACAAATATACGTCTGGCATGTTCGGTAGCCGCTTCGTACCTACTTGTTGTGTTACAAAAAAATAGAGATTTACAAAAAAAATATCAGGTACAGATAGCACAAAAAGAATTAATGAGAAAGAAATTGCAATAAGGTAGAAATAATTAAGACAAATCAAAATTTAGTTTATGTAATAAAATTAAATACAAAGAAATTAAAAAGCCCTTATTTTACTAGCTACATATTGTACTTTAATAACTATACTAGTTGTTGCTCGCTACTTCATCTGCGTGGACGCCAAAAAAGCAGGAAGAATACTGTGCCTGTGCCATTATACGGGTTCATCGCTCACCCCCAGTTAGTGATAGCGTGATAATATATAGCCTGTATTGACCCGACCCTCTTGGCTATATTTAAGCAAAATTCGACGTAAAAGCATGCAATACTTTTACAGTTTATCCGTAACAAGCATACAGAGAAACAGACAAAAATTCTAAAAACTATATTTTGAGGTTCGGTATCGATTGTAGATCATATCCCAAGAATTATGCAAATGAAATATTCAATGAAACTCAATGAAATATTCAACTTTCCTACAATTTTATTACATGTATAGATTATTTGGCGGCACATTAGAAAGAAATTATTTATTTTACCCATTTTGTTTTTCATACTTCTTAAACGTATTTGTAATCTAATTGTACTTTTGTACATGTACACTAATGATTGCAATAAGGTAAAAATAATTAAGACAAATAAAAATTTAGTTTATATAATGAAATTAAATACAGTAATAAATACAGAAGTAAAAAAAGCTATTATTTTACCTGCGACCTATTGCATTTTAATAACTATATTATTTATTGACTAATTACTAAATGTTTTACAATTCTAATACTGAACTAGTTGTGTTACTCCTGTGTCTGTATGGATACTTTTTATTAAGGTTCCCAAGGTTGGTTTTTCAGTTATAGCGACGTCAAACTAATTATTATTTGTTATTATTATTATTATATAGCATTAAAAAATGCCTTATTTGTATATTCGTACTAATATTTGAATTTTTTGTTTTGTTCTTTTTTTTAAGTAGCATATAAATTTAAAAATTTAAAACATAATTTTTTATGCAGTTAGTACTTTTGAGACACGGTGCGATAAAAACAGTGCCGCTACTAGCTACTAGATGTCTATGTACAGTTTTTAATCAGGCTATGGAAATTCTCTTCCTTGGTTTATATAAGCCGATTTATGTTTTAGTGTTTTATATTACCTATAATACCCGCGAGGCGGCGTTAAAAGCGTTAAACGCTTATGCACGAGACATTAGAAGTTCCACTTCAAAAAAACTTCATCAAAATCCGTAACGTACTTTCAAAGATCTAAGCATATAAGGGGATTGTTTTTTACTATGTCATGATATATAAATACGTTAAGTTAAATAATACTTGCCGGTCTCTGGTGTTTGATAGACCACCAACGAACACATTCCCAAGAAGGGCTAACTTCAGGCAGGCGATAGGTCAAAAAACCACAGACAATTCTTTTGACATGGATGGTTCCAAATGATGATATGTTGTGCTAACCGACCCCACTTGAAGTGGGATAAGGACAGGAAAATGATAGGTTGGATTTTGTACAAGAAGCCCTAAAGCATTTGGAAAACCCGTGCCAATGTGTCGAACAGCTAAAAGAATTAGAAGACATTTGTAACTAACTTTTCAAAAATACTCAACGAATAATTCCAATTTGCTTTTTTGAATTAAACAATTAATAAAACGTAAGTTTTCATTTTAATGCTAACCTCAAAAATGATCTTGATCATGATCTTGATTTTAATCTTGCAAAGAGACTGATCGAAGCTTCTCGCGACCAGAGGGCTGGTCTGGTCTATTCTTCGCACTGCAGGATTAGCATTGCAATTTAGCGTGGCAATGCGGCCAGTCTTCGGGGCGCGCTGCCAGTAAACCGAGATGCGGAGAAATTTGATTTAAGGCAGTTTTTCAATTGTATATATTGTAAGTAATGTAATTAATTTAGTTCTTCTTATTATACTTAAAACCTCAAACTACAAAATGTACCTACTTTATTATAAATATCGTGGTAGGTAGCTTTCACCCTAATAATAAATTTATACGAAAATGTCATTCACAGCAAAACAAGCCTTTGTTTGAAAATTGCTTAAGTACTTTGTTAATGCGTGGACCTCTGAAAGTAATTTTATCAAACACAAGGTGAGTCCTAAATCAGTGTCTGCCACAGACTTCTGTTGTATATGACAATAAAGGCTAATTAAATGTCTCCTTTGTTAATGAAAAAATATTAAATATCTTATTTCAACGGTGGAATGAACATGTTTATATTATTTTAACACAACCCAGTCTAATTTAAAAATAATATTTAAGGTAAAAAATGCTGTTACTTACAAAAGAAATCATTTTATAGTATCACTATTTGGTTAATAAATATTATTAACAATCATAATTATATCACATCGATTAACAATTTATCGGTATCGGCACCTGTGTACACGTATAATACATAATTTCACGCAAAGTTACTTAAGGTATAGGCAGAGGGGTAACAGAGCGCCATACGGCACAATTCTACACACCTCATTCGCTTCTTAGATTTTCATTATTCTATAACTTGACATCACCTTCCGCAAGCACTTTATTTTTTTTATAACTCGCGCCTTTTTCTCGAAGTTGTAGGCAGCGGCTTTTAAACCTCGACTTGCCGAATTTTTACGTCCCAAATAGGTAGGTTGCGCAACCTCAAACACCAGTCACAATATTTATCATATTTACGGAAAAGAATTCTTGATACATTGATTCAGAAACGGGGAACTCGACCATTGGACCACCGCGACTGTTAGTTATTTATTTTTCTTATGAAAAGAACTCAGTGAAATCATCAAAACTGTGAGATATGGGTATATAATCTGTATGCGTATAAAGGTATACCTACGAGTATTTATGTAATAAAAAAACATTACTGATACAAGCCAAGTTTTAATATGCTGGTTGAGCACAAGTTTTTCTATTAAAAACTTTTATGCATTAATCCGAGGGGAAGTTTACTTGATAAATAGTGATAGATAAGTTTTGTGTTTATGTAGCATGCTAGCAGATTGTAAAACTATTAGGGGGTGGTTTTCAACGATTCAAATTCCGGTAAGTGTTTTAATTAGGAATAGAATTTAATGTTAACCTCTGTTTTGCACGGTGAATTATTTTAAATAAACCTGTATGATTCACAAATACCATGACCTCGATTTCAAGTGGCTCATGCAGCGTTTCGTTCGGTAAGCGAGATAACCAGAGCCTTCCGTTTAACCCCTTCCTCTGACTCATTTCCCTCCCCATCCCACATTAAGTGCCGGTAATTCAACTGTGAAACTCTTGGTGTTGCAGATGTCATTGGCGTTGTACACTACCACCAGGTACACTTACAGGTTTGCCCAATTATACCATAAATAAATAAAAGTTGTAACTATTTCATGAGCCTGATTTTTATCTGCCCGGGCAGTACTTTATTTATTTTGCATTTTTAAAATAAATCCTTTGCGTATCACGGCTACATGTTTAAAATAATTTATTTTGCCGTTTGCAACATAAAACAAAAATGTTAATCGACGATCACAATAGAAAAACAAAACAGAGTAACAGTTACACGTTGCAACACTGAAGTTTCTAAATACCGAAAAATATTCGCTGTATCAACATTCAATATGGACTACATACCCGTACTTTCATTTACGTATTCCGCTGTAGTACTATTAGCTGCCATACCGTAATTCCTAGAACCTATTGCATACGAATTCATATTACTACTCTATACTGGACATGGCAGTCTCGCCATTTGTTGTTGTCGTGTTTATTTCGACTTTTTACATGTATAATGAGGAAATAGTTACAACAAGATAAATCAATTAATCATGAATGAAAGCTTGACTGGCCACGCAGAGTTTCGACATATGCTGGCTCATGCCGCGTTTCGTTTGTTGAGAGATTTATCCGGAAGCCGTCCCCCACCCCCTCCTTTTCCATCACTTGAAGGGTGTTACAGGAACTATAAAACTATCTGTGTTGGAGGTCTCCATGGGTGTCGGCAGTTTCTTACCATCAGATGATGCGCTCGTTCGTTCACCTCTCTATGCCTCTAAAAAAATAATTGTACATATTTTAAAAAATGTGTAATTACAGCTGCCAAAATTTGTCATTCAAATTTTGGTAACTGTAATTACACATTATTCCGGTATACATTTAAGAGAAAGGATTGTGTCATCTATAATATGAAACATGGTTTATAAAAGACTTAATAACTTCCTTGATTTATACAACACTTCTTCTGCACTCTTGTAGGTTATTAAAATTTTTAAAGTCATTTTCCGATGGGATCCAAGGTCCAGTCACTTCAAGGAACATCGATTTCCACTCCTACGCCCTTCAGATTTAATCCACAACAAGTGCATTGCTTAAGAATACTGACTGCAGAGTAATGGTCGGCGGCTTCATAAGCGCAGTTGCTTTGCTAGGAACTTGATCTATCAAAAAATCTATATTCGCCTCCTATTCCATTTGGCACGTAACGATTCGGCGAATCGAGGCTTATAGTCGCTGCCAACAGCTTTGGGTAGGAAAGTTGAAGTTATATTATGTGTGTACTGGATATTTTTTGTCAAAATATATTCAATTGACAAATAATATTAAATGATTCCTATAAGTTACAAACATACAGAGAAAAAATCATCGTTATTCTTTACACCAAGCACCGATCATAAAAAGTATCATTAATTCATGCTCCGAGAACATATAAATCCTTTTACAAGCTTATATAATTATAAGTCCCAAATCTGCAGAAGTTATTTGGAGAGTCGCGTGACACGCCACCACAGTGAAACGTCAGCACGAAGTTTTTTTTTTATGACTGTCACATCTCCGACGATACACGAGGGATTCGCTGGCTTTTGAAACGACTGACACTCAAAGAGAAATGGAGATTTGCCTGTTACAAATGTGGAAGCGGTATGTACAGGATGTTATTTTTTTGCCGTAGATTACTATCTCGAAAGCGCTCGTAGGTAACGTGAGTGGAAAATTTTTATTACCTACACAGAGTTCCCACAGGTACAGTATCACGACAGAGATACATTCGAGTCATTACGATGCCACGAAATGTACTGAGTATAACTTTATTATTGTCATAATAAAAAGAATTCTGGCAAAAGTAGTTAGACTCAAAAGGCAAAATGATAAATAAAACCGTGTTTGTTCTTTAGAGACACAGTAGTTTGTTTGTGGGTAGAGAAGTTTATACTGGTGACAATTTACTCATTTCAACGCTAATAAAATACCAAGTAAGAATAATTGAAGTTATATTAAGCTATACAGAAAATGTTTAATATTAAAACAGTTGGTTTTAATATTAAACATTTTCTGTATAGCTGAAAGCCCCGGTGAAATATCAATAACCATTTTTTTGCCTCTAGGTGCTTACAAGGCTTGGGGATGATATCGATCTCTTCTTTTTTATTCACCCTTTTTATTCGCCTTAGCGAGAACTTTTTAAAGAGCAGATACGACCAATCAAATAATAAATACAAATCACTATTAAATGATAAGAAGCCTCATTTTTACTATAATTATTGGGCTTGCAGCAATTATGCTTCACCGCGCAGGTTGCTTTATTCCCTTGAAAAATAGGCAGATACTTAGTGTTTTTTTTTCTTAAAATAGTAATATAAATAATAAGCAATTCTCGTTATACAATGGTGGTTACCATACTCCTCTGAAACGGCTTGAGCGATACTCATGAAATTTTATGTAAACTGCTTACCACAATATATATTATTATGAGAAACCTATATATTTATCATAAAAAGTTAGGAGTTATTTCATTAGCAATATCTTGATGAGAAAGTTAAATTTGTAATTGGAAACTTTTAATCAACCTGTATATATTTTTATGTATTTAATCTAGTACTTTCTTCTTACAAATAATATTTTAAAAATTCGACATGTTCGAGGCAATCCGTCGCCGATGCAGAGGTCTGCTATTGCTCAACAGGGTGTAGTTACTTTCATTTCAAATTCCACAACGACGTGAAAATATTTCTCGAGGCGTTTATTGCTACCGAGGGAATTGACGCGGTATGAATTTTTTTGCTGCTCTCAGTGGCAACTGGCAACGTGCTTGGATGCCAAGAAGTATATTAATATATAAGTAAAAGAACTATGAACTAAGTCTACTTAATAATATTTATATACCTAATAATAAATAAACTTGCAAATTTTATGTTGCCATTATTACTTTTGATGGTTTTATTTGCGATGTTTGATGTTTTTAACAAATTACGTGAAAATATCAGGTAATAAGAATTCCAAATTGAAATCTATTTTTTAGTCTATATTCGCCCAGATGCATTCAGTCGTTCCGTTTAACATGAAAAGGTTTTTTTTCGCTTTTCTGTATTATATAGATTTTTACATTTTAACGAGACGTAATGTTCCTATGACTTAAGTATAAAATTGTTTAAAAATCATTTCTTTTATGGGATAGGAAGGCAAACGAGCAAGTAGATCACCTGATGGTAAGCAACTACTCATTGCCTATGAACACCATCTTAACATACTTCTCTCCACCTTGGTCACCACATCATCCTTCAACTTGCTTGCTTTCTCCCTTATCACGCTATTTTTCATTCGATCCGCAATGGTGACTCCACACATACTTCTCAGAGGACGCATTTCCACTGCATTCACCTTACTTTCATGCTTCGCCTGCCACACCCCAGCACTCACTCCCTTATGTGAGAGTTGGTACTAACACACCAGTTCGTATTAATAGGTATTAAAATATTTGTTTGTTTGCTATATTTTAAACAATATCTGTTTATTTTATATTTACTCTATTATTTGAAATAGGATTTAAATCAAACAATATATAATATATACAGTATATAGTTAGACTCGTTTCCAAAAAAACACGACGTTAGCCACAGACTCGCCTCAGGGCAAACAAACATTTTGACCGTAATCAGGATAATGGATAAATCCGATGTCCGATCCACGCATAGGGTTATGACCTTTTTTGTGCCCACAGCCTAATTATACTTATATCCGGTTTGTTGATATTTATACTAATGTTATATTTAAATCTTATGTATATATTTTTTTGGAAATTTATATTATTATTTTTTTGTTTATGTTTCGAACAGAGCTTTTATTGAATTTAATTATAGTATCATTGTAAATCATTGATCATTATTTTGATCTGTTAAATAACTCAGAATATTTGAGCATTTACTTAGAAGTATTGGATTGGATGTTTTACATCAATGATGCATAACTTGACTTCGAATTTACTTCTCAGACTTTCGCGAATCTCACTCATAGATTAAAACAACTTTTAGGATTATATCGCGTTTATTTATTCGGGAAATAAATAAAAATAAGTAATAAATATAAACGCGACATAATCCTAAAAGTTGTTTTAATCTATGTTTTCCTCTAAATATTGATTGTAAGAGTAAAAAACAAGTTACATTTTGTGAAAGTAAGGTTATGTAAAAGTTGTTTTAATCTTTGACTTCGAATGTTTTCCAAATTAGTCTTCTTTCAAAACTACAATAATACAAATATCGATATTATTTTTAAAATATTTTTAGTCATTAAATTAGGCATAGGCTTCTAAAATATCATATTTCCTTCAAGTAAAAATCGATTCTAACATAACATAACAGAACATAACTTCACGCCTTTTTATACCCGAAGATGTAGGCAGCGGCTGTAAAGCCTCGTCTCGCCGTTATGTTTACGTCCCAAATGGAATAGGTAGTAGGTATTTGAACCCACTACTTCTTGAATAAGAAGCAGGGTGCTACCCACTGCGCCACCGAGACTAAATCGATTCTAAATCTTTCAATTATGAAATATCGGACCAATTAAATATTACCTGTCCTACCTGTTAAAGTGATGTCACATAAGTGCCTATAACTTCTGAATGTCAGAAAGCGTGCTACATCTTCTGACCAAATGACATATTCCCCTTAAGTAGTTCGCTTAAACATACATACGATTGCTATGAACTCTAATGCTGTTTATGCTGTTATAGCATTAATTTTCTTTTTGAAGTTTTGTTGTACAGCCACACAGATCGCTGCATGAATGGACTGGCTCTACTGATAAAACTCCACGACTGCTGAAAATATCGACGTACTTTTTGTAGAGAGAGGTATCTGCAGGTCTCTACCACGCCCTTAAAGACTTGCTATAACACTATCTATGTTGCAGGTGTCCATGGTTAGCACTAGTTAATTACCATCAGATTACTCGCTTGCCGGTTTACTTGTATCTCATAAAAATGTTGTACAGCAAAGATCTTCCTGGGCCGTCGGCACCATTAGGATATATGACGAGACTCGTAGTGCGTTGGTAAAGCTACCGACTGCAGAATCGAGGTTGGCAGGTTCGATCCCCACCCGAGTACAAATATTTGTGATAAGCATGAATGTTTGATAGCGTGTTTTTCTATATATTATAAGTAACATACATAAACATGTCTTCACGACTTTTTCTACCCGAAGGTGTAGGCAGCGGCTGTTAAGCCTCGTTTCGCCGTTATGTTGATGTCCCAAATGGAATAGGTGGCGAAACTATTGCCATATCGGACAGATATATTATAAGTATATCCGTTATCTTATATCCACAGCACAAGCAGTTAGCTACCGAGGTTGTAACGAGAGGGCGCTGTGTGTAATTATGTCCTAGATATTATTATTACTACTGCTACATAGCAACCAATTTTCGCATTAAGGAATCGAGATAATGATTTAACTATTTTCTTAATCACAGATATAGCAATATATTAACCACCAGAGTTAGAATAGATCAGAAATACTTGACATACATGTTACAATGTTGGCTTGCTTGGCTTGCCTTCCAATTTTAAGTTGTCTGAGCTATGTCACTTGGCTGAGTTATATACCTACCAGGTACCTGAGACAAATATTTCATCTAATACGAGTCTATTAACGAAGGAAGGTTTTGCAGACAAATAAACCAATCACTTTGTGAATTTTCCTTTTATTACAATTGTACATACATATATACATAACTTCACGCCAAATCCTTTGCGGAGTAGGCATAGTAAACAGAACGCCATAAGGCACAATTCTTACACACCTCACTCGCTTCGTTGACTTTCATAACTCTTTTCATGCACGCGCGTCTATTTTTGAGGCTCCTAACATCACCGTCTTCCAGAATACCTTCTGTTTGTTTTTAATACAATTGTTTTATAAAAATTTATTAATGATGGATTATTATTAAGTTCATATTAAGATGTTTGTACAAATGTATAAATTGCTTAGTCAAAAAGTTTACATAATATATCATAGTCAGCTAAATTTAATTAACTGAAATTGTTTAAAATATCAAATAGCCAGTGTAATTAATGATTTAAAAATAAACATAACCCTACCGGTATCATATTGGCTAGTATTTTATCTTTTAAAATAATAACCTATACGCAATACACGGAGCTTTTATAAGATATATTATATTTAAAAAATATGTTAAAATGTTTTGAGAACAAAAGGTCCAAAGTTTTACTAATAAAATATGAATTAACATCTGTAACATACATTTGCTCAGTGTCTATACATCCCTTAGTCTTTGCACAAAAATATTCTCATTGGGCACGGCCATATTTCAAACCATAAAACTGGGAATTTATCAGAACTAGTTAATTTACTCACAGCGGTCCAGTGACGAGCTCTACGCTTCTAATTGAAAAGTCGCGGGATCAATTCCGAACTCGCACCAATGAATTCATGGATTTATTTTCGGAAGTTATATGTTATAATATACATAACATAACTTCCCGCTCTTTCTACCAGAAGGTGTAGGCGGTGGCTGTTAGCGGGTGAGGTGGTGAACCTATTGCCATACCGAAAGTTTTCAGCCATCGATATTAATCACACATAACTTCCGACAACAACTTCGGAAAGTCATTTGTGGGAGTCAGGATTCCAACCCGTGACTTCTTTATTCAGAAGCGGGGTGCTCGACCACTGGACCACCGAGACCACAATTTGGCAACAACTATCGGATAAAAAATGCCTGACGTTTTCACCTTCAAGTAGACATATATCTTATGTTAAAAGAACAAGTTGCCATTAATAAAATATTTTAATTTCAGCAATTCAGAAAGAAAAGACGACTTGCCTTTCTTACTTAATCTAGCAATAAAAGTATTTATCTATTACTCCTCTAAGGTTTTAAAATTGCCACCGCATTCTTCATAAACTGGCTGCGCAATATTCCTGGTGCACCTCAGACATCACATATCCTTATGAATGATGCATGCCAAACCGGTCTCCGGTTTCCTAACTGCATATTTACCAAGGAGTAGACAGCTATACATACATACATAACTTCACGCCTTTTGTTACCCGAAGGTGTAGGCAGCGGCTGTTAAGCCTCGTCTCGCCGTTATGTTTACGTCCCAAATGGAATAGGTGGCGAACCTATTGCCATATCGGGCACAAAGTTTCCGGTCATCGATATTTATCACACATAACATCCGAAAACAATTTCGAAAAGCCATTGGTGTGAGCCAGTGTCAGGAATCGAACCCGGACCTCTGGATCAGAAGCCGTGTGCTCGACCACTAGGCCACCGAGACTGTTATCTAAATATAAATAATTAAGTATATAATGATAATAATAACTTGGACACAATATACACAGCGCCCTCTAGTTCGAAGCTAAGCAACTAAATGCTTGTGTTATAGATACTAGATATCGGATAACAATACATATATACTTTTCTTTTGTAAATACATACTTATAATACATAGAAAAACATTGCTGCAGCCGGTAGTTTTACCAATGCGCAACGAGGCCCGTCAAAATAATAATGAACAGTTTTCCCATAATCTATAGGCTGTTCTAAATGTGAACTAATTCTAAATAAACATATAAAAATAAATAAATTTACTCAACTAACTAACGGAACTAACGATTTGTGTAATGCTTCGTGATCTTTGTAGCACAATATTTTTTTTTAACAATTTCAATAAATGATGTACCTATTTTATTTCAAAACAAAGCCCTCGCTATAATTTACAAAATAATGTATCCAACTATTAATAATTCGGACTATTTCTTGCAACTTAATTATGTTCGACAAAGATTTCGTTAGACTTGGTAATGTATTGACTATTGGCACTGACTGATGGCGAGAGGTCATGTCGATCCCGAATATAAACATGTTCATTTGGAGCCAAAGCGTGCCCGGGATGTGGGGATATGGCAATAGTTCCGTAATTTAGTTTGAACCAATATTTAAATAGGCAAATTCGAAGAAACACTACGCGCACCATAGGTGATTCACTTCAAGAAACAATAATAGAGTTACGCAATACCTACGCTTGAATAAGCCTGTTTGATCGGTAAAATCCAGGTAAAGTGGCTCATGCAGCATTTTGCTCGAAAAGAAAGGATTTAGGCCACCCTCATTATCTTCCCCATTGCCCTTCCTAATCCATCTAAAAATGCCGTCAATGCAACTGTATATCTCTCAGTATTGCATATGTCTAAGAGCAGCACAAATTACTTACCACCGTGACTCGTTTGTTTGTTTGATCTTTCTCCAAAATAATATAAGAATAAATAAAGAACACAGTCTCGGTGGTCCAGTGGTCGAGCACACGGTTTCTGATCCAGAGGTCCGAGTTCGAATCCTGACTGGCTCACACCAATGACTTCTCAAAATTGTTTTCAGAAGTTATGTGTGATAAATATCGATGACTGAAGAACTTTGTGCCCAGTACGGCAGTAGGTTCGCCGCCTATTCCATTTGGGACGTAAACATAAAGGCGAGACAAGGCTTAACAGCCGCTACCTACACCTTTGGGTAACAAAGGCATGAAGTTATGTTATGTAATAAATAAAGAAAACATATAAGTAAACGTTGAAATCTGCTATCTTTTGTCTCAAACAGTAAATAAGTGATAGCATGACCGCTGAGAGTAAGGCGAGTTGGGTGGCGCTTACCTACCAGAACGCTTTAATGCAAAATTGGATTTTGCGGTCCATTAATTTTCAATTTAGGCGATTGCAATTTTGGAGAGGTTTACTTCTTCCAAAGACGTCTGGATTGAGGACGGAAAATAAGATGGTGGATTTAGAATAAGATTGAAATGAATACATTAAATCAAGATTGAATCTGTTCAACTAAGATTACTCACCAAGAAGTCTTTCTCTTTCTCTTTTTTCGCGTGATTTATGCGTGTAGATAGTTACGTTACTATTAGTGGAAGGATTTATGTTAAGTCAGAAAGTCATACTACATATTTTGTGGAATAAGGGCATATAATAAACTTGCTTCTAAAAAAATCCGATAAAATTTTGATGATGCGAGTCTGGGCAACGTCTGATACAGAAGAATTATCAAAATTAGTACTTCGTTCATTTGAATCAACAGCTCTCGAGATCTAGTTGTAAAAAAAGTTCGTTATAATAATATGGTTTCTCTTTTTGATTTACTTTATGTTCAAATAAAGTAAAATGTTATGTTTGAGAATTATAAAACAAAGAAACTGCTACTTTTCAAAGACGCTCTAAAAAGTACAGTTTAAATCTTCCACGCTAATTAGTTGCCGCTAATGTTTGTTTTCCTAAGTTAACGAGTATGTAGACAATTTATGGCGACAAAGATTTAAGTAATGTTGTTTTACGACTTCAATTTAATCACTTATAAATTACAAGACTAAAAAGGATCATGACCTTAAAAAGAAGTAAAGAAGTCTTATGGAAAATATATGACATAGATGGAACAAATTTATGTACTAGATAAAGCTAGTATTTAAATTTCTACAAGTATATTTATCCACAGTAAGGTGTTTAGTATATATATATAAAACTCAAAGGTGACTGACTGACATAGGGACATTTCAACGCACAGCCCAAACCATTGGACGGATCAGGCTGAAATTTGGCATGCAGGTAGCTTTTATGACGTAGGCAACCGCTAAGAAAGGATTTTCATCAATTCTACCTACAATGGGATAAAATAGGGGATGAAAGTGTGTATGTAATTGTCCAAAAGTGCCAATTTCAAGCCGATCCGGCTGACACTTTGCATGTATGAAGCTATTAGGACGTAGGCAACTGTTAAGAAAGGATTTTGGCAAATTCCACTCTTATGGGGATAAAATGGGGAATTATAGTTTGTATGATTTTTGTCAATTTCAAACTGACCGGGCTGACACTTTGCATTCATAAATCTTATATGACGTAGGTATCTGCTAAAAAAGGATTTTCCCAAAGGGATAAAATAAGGGATAAAGTTTTCATGCAACTTAAAAATATTTTTTTTTAATTTTTTTTTTATGGGTTTGGAGGGCAAACGAGCAGGCGTGTCACCTGATGGTAAGCAAGCAACGCCGCCCATGGACACCAGCAACACATATAGTATTACTGTTGCGTTGCCGACCTTTAAGGGATAGGGGATAGGAAAGGATAGGGAAGGGAGGTGGGCCTCCGGGTACCTCTCTCACCGAACGAAACGCGGCATGAGCCACTTTACGTCGGTCTTTTGAGAGGTCGTGGTATTTCACCGGTCGAGCCGGCCCATTCATGCAGCTTACTGCTTGGCTCTACCACTGTAAAAAAATAAAATTAAAATTAATGTAAATTTTAAGCCAATCGGGCTGACACTTTGCATGCATAAAGCTATTATAACGTACAATCATATCGAATTAGATAGAAGAAAGGATTTTGATAAATTCCACCCTCATGGATATAAAATAGGGAATGAAATTTTGTATGAAAAACTGTCAATTTTAAACAGATCGGGTTGAGACTTTGCATAAATAAAGGTACGGCTTAAGCATCTGTAAAGCAAGGATTTTGATCAATTCTACCCGCAAGGGGATAAAATAGTGGATGTAAGTTTTGTATCAAAATTTTGACAATTTTGAACCGATCGGGCTGAGACTGCATACATAAAGCTACTATGACGTAGGCATCCGCTAAGAAAAAATTTTGATGAATTCTACGCCCAAAGGGATAAAATAGGTGATGATAGGGGATGTAAATGTATTACTGTTTGAACCTAATGGAATGAACAAGTTAAGACAAACAAAGAAAGTTTTAGTTCTAAATGTTTTATTTTTGATTATATATTTACTGTAGTTTCAAGAAATTTCGCGATTTGCTTTCACATATAAATCATTCTAAACACAACAAACAATTTTTGGTTTAACAAACTGAACGTCATTACCAAGTTACGTCGCCTTGTTCCTTTTTTAAATAATAGGGATGTTACTCTAAAATCGGAAGCTAATAAGTAGAATCAAATGCATTAGTTACTTGTGAAGAAATACCACTATAAATTAATAACTACGTTGTGATCAGTATTACGCAATAATCAATTAATTACTCCTAACACTTAAAAAAAAAAGAAACAATAATGATGGGACAGGTATTCACCTAAAATTCTGTCTGTATCGATATTTTTAGTATCGACTTTAATCGATCTTTTTAGTAGATAATCTTTCTAAAAAGAAAAAACTGGCAGACGTAAAATGTTTCCTATTAAATTGACCCGACTATAATTTAAAACCCTAAGTATAAGTTTTGTCGGTTAGACTTTTTTTAAATTGCTGAAGAAAATCTGAATGTAAATGGAGAAATTGAAGAATGTACTGTCATCCCTATTGTTGTTGACAGGTTATTTTAAAGTTGCAAAAAAACTATACTGCTTAACGTGAGTGAAGCCGCGGGCAAAAGCTAAACATATAACAAATGCTCTAAAAACATTCAGACCTCACACTCTAGAGAATGTGACACCCCATCTTCTTCCGTGGATGTCGTAAGAGTTGACCATGAGATGATACATAGCTAAAATAGTCTATCATATCATAAGTTTCGAAATTCTAGTGGTTTACCAATGACTTTTAAGAAGCTATTTTCTACCAGAAAATTAATCTAAGTGTCGACGGATAATTCTCGCTGATTACACCCTTGGATTTTAAGGGCGTGAATAGACAGTTATCGTAAAATATCATAACAGGTATTGTAAAAAAACATCTGTAATGTAGATATTAGATATAGTAATAAGCAAAATGTCAGAAACGCCTTGAAAAGTTAAAAAAAAATGTAAAAATTTCAGGAAACCTATAGTTTTCAGCTACGAACGGAAACACAAAACTGTAATAGTCATATAATTTAAGTCGAATCCAGTTGGCAATGTTCCAATTGTTAAACTACCTATAATTATGTATGTTAATATGTACGAGGCGGCGTCGAGATAGCGTCTAACGACTTCCTTTGATAAAAACAAAGTTGCGTTGAAATTTTAGTTCCGCACTTGCCAAGTTTATTACCGAATTGCGTGTGGTCATAGGTTCAAAATCATCTTTTATATAGACATTGGTTAAATTTACATTCGAAAACAATGAAGATGATTTAATATTAACGATCCTGATTAGATCTTAATCGAGCTTTTTTCGGGTGTGAATACAATATGCAAATTTAAAACCACTATTTTATCAGTATATTAGTTACTGTAAAAGGGACTGGAAAGGGTTGGGCCACCGAATACCTCTTCTACTGAACAAAACCCGACAAGAGCAACTTTGTTTTCATTTTTTTTTTTGAGGTCGTGGCATTTCATTAGTCGAGCCAGCCTATCTGTGCAGTGAACTGCGTGACCACTGAAGACTATATTATTTGCAATCCTGCGATTTATTTATATTATCAACTAGAAGCTACTTGAATTTATAAAGTAAGTTAACAAATAGTAGTATAAAGAAGGTATTTATTATTAAAAAATGTGGAATAAGTGAAACTAATCAGAATAAATCTATATAATAAAATTGTAAAAGGTTGTAGTTGACATTATTTACCGCTAAATAGGGTACTACGTGAATATAACAACCTTCGTAAATAAAACTGACATTAATTTTGATGACTTTAATTATAATGTAATCATAAATATTTCTACCCATAAGAACATGGTTCATTGCATACGCTCTTCTCAATTTAAAGTATTGTTTCATTAAAATTGTTGTTACCTTTCTATATAAATATTATCATATTGGAGCACGTTTGTAATAACGGTATGCGAATGCATGGTGCCTACACTACACGAACTCCAGAAATCCCTTGAGCTATTTTGACTATCAATAACTGAGTTTATTATTTCTGTAATGCTAATTGTTTTTACTATTATAGTCTCTGTACGATTAAAATTCAAGCTGAAAAAGAAATGTCTTTTTACTTATTGTGTTGACGTTGTTATTGTCACAAAGTAATGACGGTCGCGGCGTTTAACGCGTTAAATGTTAGCAAGTCACATTTAAAGTTTCACTTCAAAAAAAAAAAATATTTATTTGCATATAAAAACAGACACAAAGTGGTAAAATCCCTGTCAGCTGAGCTAGCCATGGCTGTGTTACAGCTGACAGTTGCTTCTCCACAGATGACAAAATACAAAAATTTAATCTAAAACCTATACTTTTAATGCTATACACTTAGATATCTTAAAATTTTGACATTTTTAACAATGACCCAAACAATAAATCACCGACTGTCTAAAATTTGGCATCACTAGCAACTATTATTATGTCAAAAAGACAACATATTTTGACAGTTACATCAAGTCGCATGTGTTCAATAGTTCAATGTTTCCTTAACATGTTACACAATATGGGCAAAAAACAACAGCAAAATTTACAAAATTTTTAAGAAGTGTCAGATAGACTGGTAGTAACCAAAAATGCAATATTAACCCCAACTACCCAACCCAACACACTCAAACACACATACACATATACATGCTGATATACCCCATCAAGGATATTTCCAATCCACATAAATGCCCAACATATTGCTCATAGCTGACTGAGGTTGTTTCTGTATTGCATTTTTAGGTCACAAATTAAAAACATGAGACTGTCTATCCAGCTGGAACCTCTATAAAAACTATATTGTTTAATTGAGGTTATTGTGTAGAAAAAATGGAGAATTCAAGTGCACAAAAGAGAAAGTGTGCACAAGTTTCAATGTTCGCTTGTAAGTGTGAGATGGTGTACAGCGGGTGCATATGTATAACCATGTCCTAAAGTTATGTCCTAAATAGCAGCAGATCCTCTGTCACTTTGTAGTCAAAGTTGAGCAGCCATTGAAAAACATTTTTTTTAATGCATTGTTATTTAGATCCCTGACTTTACACTCCCTGTCAAATCTATTATAAATATGTGGAGCCAAAACCGACCACTGCCTTTGTACAAATGCTGTTCTCACCACTGGGGTGGGACAGCGCAAGTAGCGTTTTAGAGTAGGCAGCAAGGAGGGTACTGTCCTTCGGTGAAATTTTTTAAGTATTTCAAAAATGTAGCACTGCCTTATTGTTAGAGTACCAGCTCGCTGGAACAAATCAATAGTGGGGTGTTTAAATGGCAATCTCAAAAGCACCTTTAGTATAGCTCTTTGCGCTCTCTCAACAAGAATGAGGTGACATTTGGCAGCACTCCCCCACACACAGATACAGTACCTGATCAAACACTGGCACAGAGCTTGGTAGGTCCCTATTAGTGTCTTGAAATCGGCCACATCACGTAACTGCTTAAAAATATATATAAGTTTTCTAATCCTAGACGCCAGAATAGAAATTTGCTCAGACCAGTTTAGTTTGTCATCAATTTGTATACCAAGGTACTTTACAGAGGAAACACGAGACAGTTTATTACAACTACAATTTGTAGCATCTTTACTCCTATTGCAAGGACAGGTGTGTATAAAAAGATTAGAATTATGAGGGTAGCCATGGTGTGATTTGTAAAAACATATATATTTGGTCTTTGACGCATTAAGGGAGAGGAGGCTATCCTCTAGCCACACTGTAACTTTAGAGAGGCCTAATTAAGCAGTTTGGTGCACCTTATCCCACGAGGCACCATGGAAGAGGAGGACAGTATCATCTGCAAACATAGTGACATCCATATCGGGCACAATTATACTGGCTAGGTCGTTGATGTAGATAAGGAAAAGAGTTGGTCCTAGTATGCTACCTTGTGGCACACCGAAATTACAAGTAGCATTGTCACTATCATATTCATTAACCCTAACATTCTGGGTTCTGTCAGAGAGGTAGTCCTGCAAAGAAAGTAATGAATTAAGCTTCCTATTTTCTTATTATGTTATGTAATATCCATTGCTTTTTAAATATTATTACTGATAATTGTATGCTAGATTACCATATTCATGTTGAAAATGTGGTTGTATTTATTTATTTATGCAAAGTAATTTATTAAAAGGGATAACATTCGAGCTCGTTCATGAGAGCACGTGACGAGCCGCTATATTTGTTTGTTGTTCTGCACAGGCGATACGCGAATATCATTTGTCAAGCTCAACTGACGACAATATGTAAAAACGTCCGGCAGATATATCACCCCATTATATGTTTTAATAGATCATGCCGTTGTTGCTTATATTAATAATAGTATTTACAAAATTCTGACAACTACTATCAGTATTTATAGTTAGTATTAAAAATACATTTTTAACGTTTAATTTATCTACCTTAATAGTGAACTATCTACTATGTTCAGACAGTATTTTGTTCTGCATTACAGATTTGGCATTCTAAGAGTAGGTACCAGTACGCGATAAACTCCATCCAAAATCGTCAGAGACTGTAAAGATTTCTTTTTCCTATAACACCCATGCAGTCAATTGAGTAACTACACGCTATTAACACACAAAGGTGTAGGCAACATTAAACAAAATTCAAGATACGTTAATTTTTGTCAGGATCAAGAAACGTGCGGTCGTGAAACTTAATACAATCATACATAATGCTCGGAAATGTAAAGCTGTAGCATGGAAATAAATTGAATATAAATCTTAGAGTGGCGGTGACATAATAAAATTGGAATAAATCACCGAAAGCGGAGGCCATTATATCCGGAAGGGATCCACGATTGTCACTCAAATGCTCTGTAATTTACGTAATAAAGTAAGTTCTTCCAGGCGTCCAATGCTCGTTGCTTTTACTCCTAGTTTTTTATCGGACGTGAAAGTTACCATCATGGTCTGACAGGCTGGTGGCTTAGATGGTGAATTTCTTTTTAAAAAAGTCAGTTCAAAAAGTCGATTTAGATGCAGTATTTGTATGCTAATATTGTAAATATTTTCGTCACATGTGTTAATAATCGAGTTTCGTGATCAACATGCAAATTCCATGCCAACAAATAAATACTCCATTCGATGTGACAAAACAAAAAGCCCCTGTCAACGCCTTGCGCTATTGAGAATGTAAAACGTAAGTAAATTAAACGTGATTTGAGTGTTATTAAAATTTTATATTGAAAATTGATAATTTTTTAACAAATTTTTATTAAACCTCTTTTTGGTCATTTCTACGCGCTTATTTTACATATTTATTCCAAGATTTATTCCAAGATGTGTATGATAAAAAAGAAAGAAAAAAGAAGATGGTTAATAATAAAAAAATACTGTGTTTTACAGTGCCACGAACAAATAGGCCGGCGCGATAGGTGAACAGCATGGCCTTTCAATACATCGTAATAAACGTTATGTCGCTCAACATCAGAAATTCATTCGGAATTCATCAATTTTATTAAACAACAGGAAAGTCGTGACGACCTGCGCAGCTCCAGTGATATGGTGAAGGTTAAAAATTTAAGTTCGTGCCATGCGGCCGGAGCGGATGGGTGGCGTTTTGAAAAATGAGAATTACATCCATTCCTTAATTACAGCAATCAGTTTAATGTACCCGACGAAACCCGTGATACTGAATCGAAAATACGGCCAATGGCTACAACATTAATCTTTAATATTCTGTATGGTATATAACAATAATAATAATATAATAACAAAGGCAAGAGCAACTTTCGCGCAACTTAGACCCGTATGGCAGTCGCGGAAACTGACCCGGAGAGTTAAACTCAAAATATTCCGGTCGAACGTAAAATCTGTATTGCTGTACGGGTGTGAGACGTGGAAGGTCACCAAGGACATCTCGCACAAGCTCCAGGTCTTTGTCAACCGATGTCTTCGCAGAATCCTGGGTATTTACTGGCCAGAAAAAATTTCCAACGAACAGCTTTGGGAACGCTGCGATGAAGTCCGGATCGACCAGCAGATCAAACGCCGTAAATGGAGCTGGATAGGTCACACTCTCCGAAGGGATCCAAACCACATACCGAGGCAAGCCCTAGACTGGAACCCCCAAGGAAAGCGCAAACGTGGTCGTCCAAAACATACCTGGCGGCGGACTATAATTGGCGAGGCGAAAGCCATTGGAAAAACCTGGAGCGAAGTCAAACGCGAAGCTCTAGACCGAACGGGATGGAAACTCACTGTGGACGCCCTCTGCCCCAGCTAGGGGTCATAGGACCTTAAATGAATGAATGATGATATAACAATAGCCGTAGTCGAGTGGGTCCGCTTCTGAATCAGGCACAGGTTCGAAGCCGCGTGGCACGTCAATTCAAATTCGATAGTTATTTTCGCGACTTTTTATGAGTATATATGGCTTATAACTTATAGATAGTAATATAACTCAAAAAATATTTATGTAATTGAGAAAAAGTAAACTGTCTCTGGCCTAATTTATTAGACGAACTGCAAGATTGTTTGTAAAATATTAATTACCAAGTGATATTGTACCGTTTTATTATTTTAAATTGATTTGTTTTTATTTGTATCTTGTTCAATCAATTACTTACTTTTTATGTGTTAAATATTAACTTGCAATACATTAAGTCTTCTTGATAATTCTCGGTTTGTAAATATTTGAGCACAAAAGCCTTCACTTCAGCTTTTTATGTTGTGAAAGATCGCCATTACTACCCGTCATTAAAATAGTCCAAATACTTTTTTGAAACACTGTATTTCAATTAAAATAGTAACGGGGTAGTTTAAAACTTTTAAACAATGATCACAGTCCATAAAGCCACAGAGACACGTCAGTTCCTCGGTCGAGATTTTTACTTCTACACTTTAATGTATCACTTTCACAAATATAAATACAAATATGTAGTCTATAAGAATTATTTATAGTAAAAATTACTAATTTTGAGATTTAAGTATAACATTTTTGCATAAAACCTCATAAGATACATAAAAGTATAGAAAAGTACAGTGCGTCTAGTAATTTGGCCAGGTACTGTATTACCAAACAACCATTTTGGTTTTTAATGTCACCTCACAGCGATCTGAATGAGCTCATTTTTTTATTCTAAAATAACCAACAAATATGTAACCAGACTTGGCACCGAGTATCCGTAATCTTGCTCGTAGTTTTTTTTGAAACTACCATTTTGGCAACTGTACAAGTTCCATATTAACTCATCGGTTCGGATCAAATTTACACTAATCTAACGACGACGCTTCCAATGCAAGCAGAATTTTATTACAGAATATTGTTACATTATTACAGAAAATTTCACCTTGCAGGTTTTTAAACTTCCAGGCCACTGGAACCAATTTATCATATCTCGAGTGTTTAAACTTATCTTGAATGAATATCTTAAAAGTTGTTATACTCGCTTAAAACTGCTGGTAGTACTGGTAGTTAGTAATACTAAAAAAACAATATTTAATTTATCAGAGAATGTTGTCGCAGCAAATTGACCAAATACCAATAAATAAAAAAAACACTTAATTATGTATTCAACCTCATAAAAAACTATGTAAACTACAAGCCCTACAAAACTACAAGAGTCAAGCAGTTCGCTGCATGAATGAGCCGACCGGTGAAATACCACGGCCCCTCAGAAGACCAACGTAAAGTGGCTCATGCCGCGTTTCGTTCGGTGAGAGAGGTACCCGGAGGCCCACCCCCCTTCCCCATCCTTTCCTATCCCCTATCCCTTAAAGGTCAGCAACGCAACAGTAACACAGTATATGTTGTGTGGTGTGTGGTGTCCATGGGCGGCGTTGGTTGCTTACCATCAGGTGACACGCCTGCTCGTTTGCCCTCCTATCACATAAAAAAAAATTAGCACACTTTACTAATAACTTGGTGAACCTAGCTAAAAATCTTGGATAAGTTACTCTTTATTACATCAGCTACCTGCCAGTAAAAGTCCCGTCAGAATGGGTAGAGCCATTTGAGAGAGAAAAATCCCCAATTATTTTTTTTAGAAGCGCGTTGCTCCACCTTCATACCACTGAGATGCCTAAACGACAACGATGATACGTCTGTTATTAATATTAAATTTTACGGATAACTTTTCCGTTAACTAAATATCAATTCATCACTAAAACTATCCCATCTTTTTCTTCATCTCATTTGACAGGGGTAGAGCCAAGCAGTTCGCTGCATGGATAGGCCGGCTCGACCGGTGAAATACTATGACCTTTTAGAAGATCGACGTAAAGTGGCTCATGCCGCGTTTCGTACGGTGAGAGTGGTACCCGGAGGCCCACCTCCCTTCTCTATCCTTTCCCATCCTACTCTCTTTAAGGTCGGCAACGGAACTGTATGGCTATATGTTTTGCAGGTGTCCATTGGCACTGGTCACTTACTATCAGGTGTCACTCCTGCTAGTTTGTCCTCCTATCCCATAAAAAAAAAACCATTTTCCTTAACTAAATACCAATTCTTCAATCTTCCTCATCTTCAGATTACTATCGATTGGGCTCTTCTTGAAACAATCGCCTTATGTCTTTACGAAATCTAATATATAAAATTCTCGAGTCTAGATGTGCGTAATTGAACTCCTCCGAAACGGCTTGACCGATTCTCATGGAATTTTGTGTGCATATCGGGTAGGTCTGAGAATAGGACAACATCTATTCTTCATCCCCCTAAATCACAAGGGTAGCCCACCCCTCAATTTTTTTTTTTAATTTTTCGACATATTTCTGTTTCTTATTTTTTTTATAAAACGGGATACATACATCCCTAAATTTTCAACCCCCTACGATCAACCCCTATTTTTAAATTTTATTTTTCGGCAAGACAACGTTTGCGGGGTCAGCTAGTATTATTCATAAAATATGTTGTAACTTATATTAAGTAAGGCACCAGGTCTGCACCCCTGAGAGCAAAGTTGAAAACAAACTCATATATTGAATTTTTCAATTCACGCCACAATACGTGACCGATTCATACTGTCTCAATTTTATGTCAGACTAGTAGTAGCAAGTAAGTATTTTATTTTGTTATCATGACATAAGAATTCGTAATAGAAAAGAGAGTTACTTATGGGAACTAGTTACCTGGTATTTTGTAGTTATTACAAAAGTTAATAATGTAGTATATAGTTATAAACGTCTCGGTGGTCCAGTGGTCGAGCATCCCGCTTCTGAATCAACGGGTCGCGGGTTTGAATCCTGGCTTACACCTATGACTTTTCCAAAATATTTTCGAAAGTTATATCGATGACTGAAAACTTTCTGCCCGGTATGGCAATAGATTCGCCACCTATTCCATTTGGGACGTAAACATAACGGCAGGCATGACGAGACTTAACAGCCGCTGCCTACAGCTTCGGGTAGAAAAAGGCTTGAAGTTATGTTTATGTAATAGTATAGTAGTTCAGCACCTAATCAGAGGTTTCGAGTTGGAATTCAGATAAAGATCATCAATATGTTAACTGTCGAGGTATAATTGCCACTGCTAACACCTTCGAATATTAAAAGCGTTCAAATACAGTTAGGTACTATTTATAAAAATAAACAAGTAGATAACATAACAAAGGGTAAATAAAATGTACATTACATACATCTTTGCTGGTTTTTTCTTTATTGTGCTGAACTCGAGCTGCATTCTTCTTGGTCAGTGACATCTACCACAGTGTTATGACTTACAGTATTCTTCTATTTTCCTCAGCATTTTTCATGATATTTTTCAGCCCATCAAAACAGTTCGTATTTCTTTCAACCAGCTAATCGCTAAATAAATGAAAAAAGTTTCAGGTTTCTTTAAGGTTTTAAATAAATCGCTATAGAGGTCTCGGTGATCCAGTGGTCGAGCTTCTGATTCAGAAGGCGTGGGATCGATTCCGGGCTTACACCACCAGCTCGACCATTAGACCATTGAGGTTGTAGTTCAATCTGATTAATATTACTAATCTTAAACTTTCGTGAAGAATTTGTTTGTGTGTCTGGATAAGTGCTAATCACAGGAATTACTGAAGCTATTTTAAAAACTCTTTCAACAAAGCTAATTTCTCTACGCAAGTTAAATATCTTCACGCTGCGGTCAATAAGATTAAAGCTGACATTTTTAGTGGTAAAGCTATAAATACGCAAGAAGGAAGTCATACAGCTGGGAACAGTCGAAACACAAGTCCCCAGCGCCTACTAACTGGCTTGAGATATTGGATAAAGTTTTAAGTGCACAATTTCAAGTTTATTAATGATACAATTAAAGTTAATTACGGCGTTACATTAATTAGTTATGCTTTTAGTAGTTCTAATGTTAACAGGTATCTATTCCTGTATATTTTTACGATATTTTCACAAATAAATAATACTTACTTACTTACTTACTATTCTACGTCTTCTATTTATATACTCCAATGTCTAAGTACAATAATAAAAAGGTATATATTTCAAACTATATAACATAACATAACTTCACGCCTTTTTCTACCCGAAGGTGTAAGCAGCAGCTGTTAAGACTCGTCTCGCCGTTATGTTTACGTCCCAAATGGAATAGGTGGCGAACTTATTGCCATACCGGGCACAAAGTTTACAGTAATCGATATTTATTAATCATAACTTCTGAAAATAATTTCGAAAAGTCATTCGTGTGAGCCAGGATTCGAACCCGCGACTTCTTGATTCAGAAGCGGGGTGCTCGACCACAGGACCACCAAGGCAACAAAGGTGTATATTTTAAAATAAAAAGGTAACCTAACTTCACGCCTTTGTTACCCGAAGGTGTAGGCAGCGGCTGATAAGCCTCGTCGCGCCGTTATGTTTACGTCCCAAATGGATTAGGTGGCGAAACTATTGCCATACCGGGCACAAAGTTTTCAGTCATCAATATTTATCACACATCACTTTCGAAAACAATTTCGATGATAAAAAGGCATATATTTATTTCCAAATATATAAATAAACGAACTAGGACATAATAACGGACAATAGACACCTGCAACACAAATACAATGTCACAGTTGCGTTGCCGTCCTTTTGGGAAGTAGAATGGGAAAGGTGGGATAAGTTAGATGGGCTTTTGAATACCTCTCTCACCCAACAAAACGCCCAAAGCCAATTTTCGCCAATCGAGCCGGCACATTCATCCAGCGAACTGTGGGCATTACTGTAATAAATTTAATTTGGCATCAAATATAATTGCCACTAATCAGGCATAAGTTGTTCAGTTATTGATTATAATTTACCGCAAATAACGTTCAATTAATAATTATTCATTGTTATGTCATCGGGGTTTGCTGTAGTGGAAGCGATAATTTAACTTTGTTTCATCACAATTGACTGATGTAAACTGGTCCGACATAGTATCTAAGATCAGAGGTGGAGATGGAAGATAGAGAAAATAAATTGATTTTATTACTCATTTCACCTGTTTGAGAGATTTTTTATCTACGTGTTTAAATGTCATAAGTGAATGGAAAGCAAATGGTGAATCTGAAAAGGTTAAAACAATTTTGCGGCCATTTTGTCGTACAACGAGCACAACTTAGATATCGATATATTATATCACACATATTTTACATTTCCACTTCATCATAAATGTTCATCTGGATTCTTGATTGAGACATCCGTATCTACAGTAGAATGCTAAACCACTAGGCTAACAACTATTATACTTATCAATAAAACACTTAGGTAATATACTGCTCGCCTACTACCCTCAAATAATAACATTCAATTTGAGTCGAAGTATTTACACGTCTTCCCCGGAGCTCCGGCCGCGGCAGATATTTATTGAGGTCTGTACCAACCAGCGTCCCCAAAATTGAAATACATTAATATATCACTATGAATGCGACACTTTTATGCGGAACATAACGCTATCGTAATTGGATTCTTCCTTCAAAACGATATACACACGTCCACATATCACGTGGAAACTTACAACAGTGCCATTAATTATGTATGTATATAAATATAACTCTATGTATATCTTCGAACTTATACGCCCATATATAATTTGGAAATTTCCACAATTACAACGATTTGATGAAAACAAGTCCAAATTACATTTCCATGGTCGATAAAGTCAGTCAACATTAAAATAAAAAGACAGGTAAAAACCTAATCCATAGTTGCAGAGTTAAGACACACAACCAGATAAGACATAAAAATAGAATATATACAGACAAAATCCTCTTTTTGTGACTTGTGACACACTTCTAACTAATAAAATATTATCTAACTAATAAAGTTTTTAAAGTGGAACTTCTAATGTGTCTTGCAATTGTTTAACGCTTTTAACGCCCCCATGCGGCCTTAAAATGCATTATATATTTGCAGGAGGACAGACATAGTTAAAGAATTGAGAGACATAGATGTAGATATGCAGATTACACATAAAAATAGAATATATAGATAGATAAAGTCCTCTTTTTGTGACTTGTGAGTACTTGTTCTAACTAATTAACTATTGATTAATATTCTATACACAATCTTTACACATTTAATATATATATAAAGTTTAAAAGAAAAAGAAAGAAAATCTAGAATATTATACCGTTATAATATTATATATTATAAGTATCTATAAAAGTGATCATAAATATATAAAACAATTTGAAGTCGAAAAAAAAAACTTTTGGAATCCAAGACAGATCTCCTAAAAGATTGCCTATTTCATGATTTCAAGTAAGATAAGGTACTTTAGGTATTACTATGAAAGCGTTCTGAAGAAAACTACGCAACTATGTAATAAGGTTCCATATATAGTGACTTAACTAAATCGAAATTGTCCGACATCAAAAAATGTGTGGACGCAATCACAAACGAGTGAAGTGGTCATTTCATTTGGTCCTAGATTTTGACGTTAAATATATTTTCACTTGTAAGAAAATGAAAAGATATCGGGCATCCGTAGTAGTTGATAACGTGAGGGTAAACGATACTTTTTTGAAGTCGAGGTCTTAATTTAACAGAATCTTTTAACGAAGTAGATTAACCATCTATGAATCATTCAATAAATAGATTATGCCAAGCCAATTATTATTCGTTGAATCAGTCACTAGATTTTTAAGTTGAGGCTTTTTTAAATAATTTTGCTTACTTTGAACATCAAAAATGTATAAATATTATATTGCTTACTTATATAGCTCTATCTTAAGAAATATACAAAAGCCTGTCAACAATAAAATAATAATAGATTTTAATAGATTCGTTTTCTACCCAAAAGGTGTAGGCAGCGGCTATTACGTCTCGATTCATTTACTCTTTATGTCTCACGCGGAATGGTATATGGATAATGTAATGGATGTATATGGCAAACGATATTTATGGCACATAACATAACATAACATAACATAACATAACATAACATAACTTCACGCCTTTTGTTACCCGAAGGTGTAGGCAGCGGCTGTTAAGCCTCGTCTCGCCGTTATGTTTACGTCCCAAATGGAATAGGTGGCGAACCTATTGCCATACCGGGCACAAAGTTTGTCAGTCATCGGTATTTATCACACATAACTTCCGAAAACAATTTCGAAAAGTCATTGGTGTGAGCCAGTGCCTGGAATCGAACCCCGGACCTCTGGATCTGAGGCCGTGCGCTCGCCCACTGCGCCACCGAGACTAATAAACACATTTATGGCACATGCTTCCGAAAAGAATCCCAAAACTCTTTGGATTCCATATCATGACTTCTTGATATAAAAATGCGGTGCGCGGCATCCATACCATGGTGGCGTCTATTAGTAATATCATGACATAGTATAAAATAAAGTCGCTTTCCGCTGTCTGTCCTCTTATATGCTTAGATCTCTGAGAGTACGCAACGAATTTTGATACAATTTTTTAATAGATAGAGGGTGTCAACAGTTTGAATGTATAATTTAGTAAAGAAAAAGTCTCAATTTTGGAGATTTAGCACTTTAATTGTGAACGCTGTAAAAATACATTTGATGCTGAACAGAGTTCGCCGGGTCAGCTAATATGTTATAATATTCTGCTTTTATTTAGTATATCAGCATACTTTGACGAGCGTTGTGGCGCATTGGTAAAAAACTACCGGCTGCAGCAACGAGGTCGGGGGTTCGATTCCCACCCGAGCACAAATATTTGTGACAAACTAATTTGTGTGGCGTCTGGGTTTTTTTCTATGTATTATAAGTGTGTATTTACAAAAGAAAAGTATATATGTATTATTATCCGTTGTCTAGTATCCATAACACAAGCATTTAGTTGCTTAGCTTGGAACTAGAGGGCGCTGTGTGATTTATGTCCAAGATATTAGTATTATTATTATTACTTATTGTATTGGCAATAGTTATATTGAAAAATATGCATTACTTAATAAAATAAAACCTCAACTTATTAAATATATTTAATCATATTGCTTATTTTACATACTTGTAAAGAAATTAACCGTTAAAACATTGACTGTAATAAAAAGCAATAAAAATTAAATCTTACAATTAATTACATATATTTGTTTGTTCCCCGTGTACAACACATGTGCCCTACGTGGTTTTTGGAAGAACAAAACAATTTAAACACAGCTGGGACCGAAACCACTTTTACATTGACATTTGTGGATACGTGTAGTGAATTTAAACCGTATTATAGCAATTATAGGGCCTAATGTACCGTGTATTGTAAATACTAATGTTAAATCACCTTGTATAGCAATCAGAGGTAGGGTAGAGAGAGATATGTCTAACTCAAAATAGACTTGGTCTGTAAAAGTGAATGGTAGAGCCAAGCAGTTCGCTGCATGAATGGGCCGGCTCGACCGGTGAAATACCACCACCTCTCAGAAGATCGACGTAAAGTGGCTCATGCCGCGTTTCGTTCGGTAAGAGAGGTACCCGGAGGCCCATCCCCCTTCCCCATCCCTTCCTATCCTACTCCTTAAAGGTTGGCAACGCAACTGTAACACTATATGTGTTGCAGGTGTCCATGGGCGGCGTTGGTCACTTAACATCAGGTGAAACGCCTGCCCGTTTGCCCTCCTATCCCATAAAAAAAAAGTTATACAGAAAAGTGCAGCCAAATATTAATATCTGAAACTGTTCATTTATGTGAGTAAAGTGTTTTGTTTTATTTTTATTTTATGGTATAGGGCGGCAATCGATCAGGTATGTCACTTGATGGTGAGTAACAAACGCTGCCCATGGACACCTGAACAAATAGTGTAACAGTTGCGTTCCGGCCCTTATAAAGAGATACGGAAGGGTTCGGAAGTGGGATGGGAACGGCAGGAGGAAGGGGGTTTGCCATCGGATACCTCTCTCACCGAGCGAAACGCAGCAAGAGTCACTTTAGTTCAATATTCTGACGTCTGCCCATTAATGCAGCAAGCTGCGTGGATCTACCACCGAAAACCAGAGTCCTTTTGTATACTTATATAGTAAATCCCAGAGGTTTCGCATGCCTAGCGGTTGGATATTCCACTTCTTCTTCAGAGTTTTCTAATTGGTAATTTTCAGAAATCTTTACAGATGTTATTTAAGATAAATATCTATAATTGACAAATAGTAGATATAGGGAGGTAGGGGAGGCATGGGAAGTAGGGAGACATGGGCACCCCCCTTTTATTCTGATTTGATCATAGATTTTATATTTTTCTTGATTTTTTTTTTTACCAACTGGAAACACTGTTAATACATAGGGTATATGTAATTTCTGTAAGTTATCAAAGACAAACACGTTTAAAGATTTTGGGTTAGTAAAAGTAAATATTTTGTTGTGGTTTCGGATCGTAATAAAGATAAAACTAATAAAAGGTATGTGTATTTTTTATTATTTATCTATTGTATATTTACTAATCTATATATTAAACTGAAAGTTAAGCCTAAATATGAAGATTCATTAAAATACCGGTAACTTGAGTCGAAAATGTATACAGAGGGAGCAATGGGCATTTGGATGATGGGGAGGTTTGGGCATGCCCTATGCTCCCTCTTACTATGTTCAGTATAGAAAAATTGTTAACAATTGGTTTATTTTTAATTAACATAACATAACTTCACGCCAGTTTTACCCGAAGAAGTAAGCAGCGGCTGTTAAGCCTCGTTTCTCCGTTATGTTCACGTCCCAAATGAAATAGGTGGCGAATCTATTGCCATACCGGGCACAAAGTTGTCAGTCATCGATATTTATCACACATAACTTCCGAAAATTACGAAAAGTCGTAGTGAAAAGTCGTGTGTAGGTGGTAGAGCCAAGCAGTTCGCTGCATGAATGGGCCGGCTCGACCGGTGAAATACCACGACCTCTCAGAAGACCGACGTAAAGTGGCTCATGCCGCGTTTCGTTCGGTGAGAGAGCTACCCGGAGGCCCACCCCCCTTCCCCATCCTTTCCTATCCCCTATCCTTTAAAGGTTGGCAACGCAACAGTAACACTATATGTGTTGCTGGTGTCCATGTCCAATAATTTAAGGTACTGTTTAAGATAATTTTTTTTTTATTTCTTAACTCTTATTCTTGGTTTCTGTTATTGATATAGTTTTGTAATAGTCTATTTGTTAACTAATTTTTGAATTCCATTATGGATATAAACTGATTTATAGGCCGTGCCCAATCCTCCCACCGGGTATGCCCAAGCCTCCCTCCCATAGGGAGCATTAGTTTATAATTGACTTAGTTTATAATTGACTTAGTTTATAAAATATCGCATAATGTTGAGACTGATAGTAATTTTTAAGAAAGCTCTTCAATTATATCTAGCCAAATATGTGGTGCAACAAAAATTGGCAATAAAAGTTGATTAACTATAAAATCTAATTTTTATGCAATAAATAGTAAAAAAGTGCCCATCCCTCCCCTACCTCCCCTACAGAAGGATGTAAGAGACAAAGAAGACCACGACACACTTTCTGTAACTAAATGAACATAATATATTTACGGTGTATCATTTTCCTTGCTTTCTTCTTCTCCTTCCGTCCTTGTCAAGGGGCGTTAAAACCAATGAGCGTTTTTGACAAGAGTTATAAAAGAAAGAAAGATAAATGTCATAGGAGCGAATGAAGTGTGTAAGAATCGTGCCTTATATATAGCGTGAAGTTGTATAGTAATTTACACAATTGACATTATAAGTGAAAATAACAGGTAAATTAATTCAATACTAAACTCTACCTAGAGTTTAGTAACAGTTACTCGGCGAAAACCATCTGCGCCGTGAACAAAGGAAATTGGAAATGGACGCTTCCACATTGACAGTACTTCCCTCGTCCGATAAACATGTTGCGCCAGTTTATACGATAGTGTGAAAACGGTAAAGTCTACATAATGGTTTAAAAAATATATTGTTTTTTAGAATCTTGCCTTTTTTATCTATTCCTTAAATTGTTTGTATTTCACCGGTCAAACAGGTCTATTGGTGCAGCAAATTTAAAAAAGAAGTTTCATATTTATTTAAAGATTTTATAACTAAAACCTGGCGATTAGAATTGGCAGTATACTGGAACTGCACCGCATAGACCACCTACTATCGGGCCAAAATAAGCCAATTAGGAAAAAGAGGCTAAGAAAAATTAGAAGCCAATATCACCTACTGCTGCATTTTCCTCTTAGTGGAGGATACTACTCAGACAAGCGGCTGGTTATAAAAACACAGATAAAACTTTTCACAACATGGACAGTCCGAAAGGATAAATATTTGTGCCGACTACACATAATGGGATAAGGGCAGGAATTTGATGATTTTATAAGTACTAATTGCCGTGATTTTTATTATTTAACTTCCTGCACCAAAGTACTTTTAAAATACCAAAGAAAACTTATCCTAGAGCTCGGAGAAAAATTGTATTTGAAATGATTTTATCATATTGAGCTAGTTTTTAGCTGACGAGAAGAGCAATTAACTTTGATATAGTGCAGTAAGCGAGGTGGAAAATTGAATTCTTCATCTTTTTCAAGTTAACATATCATCTATATTACAATTATAACAGGGCTACGTCTTAAAATGGATTGAGGAATAATGGAGGGGAAACTCAAATGAGTAGTCCGTATGGCCATCAGATTTTAGTGACAACAGCACAAAGTAGAGAAACACAGTAGTCCGAACGTAATGTCGAAAGAATCGTCGCTATTTAGGGGAAAGAAGTGTTTTCGCAGGTAGAGGCTCTTTGATAGATTCTTCGAGAAGTAGTCGTTCAAAACCTACACGAACAGTCTTGTTGATAGCTCATACTAAACGCGACGTAAATACGCAATCATCGGTCTGTCCATAGATTTATCATAGACTGTAGAGAGAGAGAGAGAGAGAGAGAGAGATGGCACATGTTAGTAAAAATGTACTAGTAATCATCACCGGCAGCGCAACCGCGAGTAATCGATTCTCAGGATATTTAAAATTCAACACATGAACAATAATTAAGTAAAAGTTGACACTTGGAAGCACTTTTTACGCACACACTGACAAGTCACTCACATATCGACAACCCATTTTTGGTCACGTTGTTTGGGTGACTATTGCTGGGTCTGTCCGAAATTCTAGCGCTGCCAGTGGCAGAAAAGAGAATAAGCTTATTATTGTGCACATGAATAGTATGAAAAGTCAAGACCGCCCGGACTCTTGTATTTCTATACTTCGTGGGCAACAGTATCAAATCACGCCAAAACTGTTTTGTTATAATTTTGGTGGTCGATTTTCTGAGAGGTCGAGTTATTTTGCCTACACCAGTAAAATATAGAGAGATTGCAATGCATACAGAGATTTTATGGGTACACATTTGCATCGTCTTCTATAATACTACCTACTGTATAGATAAAATAGGAGTCCATTTTACAATGGGCACGTACAAAATCATCAGTTCACTGTGCGACACCGGGCCGATGTATTGGAAACTTAAGAGTATGTGTCGCAAATTGAAGTGGTTTGCGTACAACATTGCACCGACCAACTGTAACTCGAAACTACAACTTTATGTAATTTATTTCAACAAATATGCAAAATTACAGACGCCTTTAAATCTATACTTAGTCTGGCCATAAATACTGTTACAACTAAAAATAAAAAAATATTACATTTGAATTTGTAATCTGTCATTTTTATACGATTGTTCATTGTGTTTTCTTGTTTTGGCGCCAATACGTTATACAATATTTTGCTATATTAAAATGGAGTGGGGTGATAAAGAGAACCGAATCGCTGTGATTGCATTACACAAAGTAGGTATGGAGCCAAATGCAATTTTTAAAACTCTCCATACACTTGGTATTAGTCAAATGTTTGTGTACCGGGCTATTAATAGGTACAATGAGACCTCCTCTGTTTGTGACATCAAAAGTCCTGGCCGTCCACGTAGTGTTCGTACGAAAAAGGTGGTCAAAGCAGTAAGGGAAAGAATTCGAAGAAATCCTGTCCGCAAGCAAAAGATTTTATCTCGGGAGATGAAGATAGCACCTAGAACAATATCGCGTATTTTAAAAGATGACTTAGGACTTGCAGCCTATAAGAGGCGCACTGGTCATTTATTAACTGATAATTTAAAAAAGAATAGGGTGTTAAAATCTAAACAACTACTGAAGCGGTACGCAAAGGGAGGTCACAGAAAAATATTGTTTACGGATGAAAAAGTTTTTACAATTGAGCAACATTTTAACAAACAAAATGACCTTAATTATGCTCAAAGCGCTAAGGAAGCTTCTTAATTAGTTGACAAAGTGCAACGTGGGCATTATCCAACTTCAGTAATGGTTTGGTGGGGTGTTAGCTACGAAGGAGTGAATGAGCCATATTTTTGTGAAAAAGGTATCAAAACATCGGCACAAGTTTAATTATTTATTTAAGATACCATTCTTGAAAAGGTAGTCACGCCCCTTAACAACACCATGTTCAATAACGAAGTATGGTCCTTCCAGCAAGACTCGGCACCGGGTCATAAAGCTCGGTCCACGCAATCTTGGTTGGAAGCGAACGTTTCGGACTTCATTAGAGCTGAAGACTGGCCGTCGTCTAGTCCCGATCTAAATCCACTGGATTATGATTTGTGGTCAGTTTTATAGAGTACGGCTTGCTCTAAACGTCATAATAATTTAGAGTCCCTAAATCAATCCATACGATTGGCAGTGAAGAATTTTCCCATGGAAAGAGTGCGTGTTTCTATCGATAACTGGCCTCAACGTTTAAAGGCCTGTATTGCAGCCAATGGTCTCCATTGGCTGCAATACACTTCGAATAAGCTTTTTATATTTTATATCGTTTTATATTTATGTATTAAAGTAACACACTGTAAAAGTAATAAATGTTATTTGCAATTAAAAAAAAATTTCTTGGTTACAACATTTATGGCATGACTAAGTATACTTTTTTATATTATAAAGCGGAAGAGTTTTTTTGTTTGTTTGAACGCACTAATCTCAGAAACCACCGGTCCGACTTGAAAAATTCTTTCAGTGGTATAGAGTCCATTTATCTAGGAAGGTTTTAGGTTATATAATAATTGCAAATAAATTAGGGATCCTTACTAAAAGTCCAATAATGTAACCCAAGGTGTAAGAAAATGACCCGAAAAAAATGCTAACATCGCGTACGCTGCGAAAACTATTAATTATAGAGCAAAATAATGTACTACACTTTTACAGAACTTATATTAGTCTATAAAAAAGATCGCGACACCATGTGTCTAACTGTCGTAGTTATCTCACAATAAGTGTTTTTTGAATTTTTTATTTTGTACCTTGGTATTAGCACTCCTCAAAATAAATTACTTCAATAAAAAGATAAATTCATTACCTTTCTAGAACTTTTTGAATAATTAAATTCGGACATTTAATTCAAAAGATATCGCAAAATACAAAATGTAAGTATTCGTTTCTTAGGCAAATATTCCGCGCCGGGATATATGACCGGGAGTCCCGCCCGACTCGGTCATGAGCGCCGCTCATAGCTGGCAGGTAATTTTTTTTTTAATTTTCTTAGACATTTTTTTTGTTTCTTTTTGCCCTAATGAGTTTGCAGTATCTATTCGTCTTTTGGGGTATATATATTTTTAATTTGTAATAGTTAATAGAGGATGTTAATATGTAACATATGTGACCCCGTGTCTCTTTAGACACATAGATTAGAATTTGATCTATTTAAGGGTATAATGAACGGGAATTAACGCGACACGTTTTGGTAAGAAAATACTTACTTTTATTATTAGCTTGACGTTTCGGCCTGGTTGCACTGGGCGTAGTCACAAGCAGACAGATAATTTGTTTACCTAAATGTATTTTCAGTTCATTATATTTATGTAATATGCAACGCGAATGTTAAAATTAATAATATTTTCATACTTAAATAACCAAAGCCATGGGTCAAAGCTGGAGTTAGTTTACAGTTACTTCTTCACGCAGATATTAATATAATATTATCTATGCTATGATATTTTTTTATGGGATAGTAGGGCAAAGGAGCCATCGTGTCCCCTGATGGTATGCAACCTGCGCCGCCCATGGACACCGGCAATACTTAAAGTACGTTGCCGACCTTTAAAGGGGAAGGATGGGGAAGGGGGGTGGGCCTCCGGGTACCTCTTTCACCGAACGAAACGCGGCATGAGCCACTTTACGTCGATCTTTTGAGAGGTACCACGTATTTCACCGGTTGAGCCGGCCCATTCATGCAGCTGCTTATTATTTTAACTTCTATTATTTTCATCATATCTAGGTTGTTAGTAGCTAATATCAACAGCTAAGCAAGTGAGGTGTGTAATAATCGTGCCTTGTGGCGCTTTCTTCTCTCTACTTTGACAGTGGTAGAGCCAAGCAGTTCGCTGCATGAATGGGCCGG
Source organism: Euproctis similis (assembly GCA_905147225.2). Lineage (NCBI taxonomy): Eukaryota > Metazoa > Arthropoda > Insecta > Lepidoptera > Erebidae > Euproctis > Euproctis similis. The sequence goes on along the minus strand of LR990114.1, from coordinate 11,406,535 downwards.
CTCGACCGGTGAAATACCACGACCTCTCAGAAGACCGACGTAAAGTGGCTCATGCCGCGTTTCGTTCGGTGAGAGAGATATCCGGAGGCCTACCCCCCTTCCCCATCCCCCATCCCTTAAAGTTTGACAACGCAACAGTAACACTATGTGTTGCTGGTGTCCATGGGCGGCGTTGGTTGCTTACCATCAGGTGACACGCCTGCTCGTTTGCCCTCCTATCCCATAAAAAAAAACTTACCTTGCAAAGGATCTGGCGTGACGTTATGTATGTGTGTATCAGGAACTTGAATTGAAAAAATATTAATGTTACAGTCTCGGTGGCGCAGTGGCTAGGACCCCGTTTCTGATTCAAGAAGGAAGGAGGGTGGGCCTCCGGGTACCTCTCTCACCAAAAGAATCGCAGCATGAGCCACGTTACGTCGATCTTGTTCTTCTGAGAGGTCGTGGTGTTTCACCGATCGACGCGGACCATTCATGCAGCGAACTGCTTGGTTGGTGATTTTTATGGTTATAAAATACTTACACTAAGTGGTCATTTGGAATAAAATGCTACTAATGACTCTTAAAAAGCTTATTGTGCTATATTTTTATTGTTGTTAGTCTCTTCCAGTTATGTTGTAACATTACCTGCACTTTGGGAAAATAAACTCAAAAGGCGTCGTATCCAGAGCCGTAAAAACATTTAAAAAAAAAAAGTAAAAGTGTGTGTCCGCTCCGACGCACGACTGGAGTTTACTCCTCAAGAACGATTATAAAATAAAATAATAAATATTTACTGTCTACAAATATGAACACATTTCTTCGTAATAGAGAATGGCGTATCGCTATAAAGAGTGTTTCTATAAAGAGCTCAGGACATTGTATGGAGTGCCGACTCTTATTTATATGCTCTGTGACTATAAAGAGCTCAGGACATTGTATGGAGTGCTGACTCTTATTATTATACATTGTAAATCGATTCTTAAGGAGTAAACTCCAATAATAAATATATACTAATATATACTATGTACTAACATATTATATTAGAAACAAATAGTAATTAGTTAACAACGCCATCTGCTGGAATAGCTTTAGTGTTGTTGTCGTTAAAGCAAGTTAAGTGCTCACAATTTAAAATAATTCACATTCGCCAATAGATGTCAGGAATTCCAATAAAAAAGTAAGTTGATGTTTAAGTTAATTATCGATAAAACACGATAAAATGAAATTTTCTAAAAATGATTCCTAGCTAGATCGATTTATAGCCCCCGAAACCCCCTATATACTAAATTTCATGAAAATCGTTGGAGCCGATTCCGAGATTCACACACTTTTTATTAAGAGTACGATGTTGGCGATGCTACTGTGGCGCCCCTCGTTTCATTACCAAAGATCGAAAAATATTATTGATATTTCATTATTTTATTAGTATGTAATTCGTACTTAAATATAATTTTCAAAAAACACAATTTATAAAAACACAATTTATAAATAATATAATTTTTTTTTTCTCCGCCTGCAATACGTACTTACGTATATGTATGTATGTAAAAAACAAACAAACAAACAAACCCGATCCTAGAAAATGTGTCGAAATTGGTAAAGAGGACGGTAATTAGACGATTATACATACGGCCCTCGTGGTGCATCGGTAAACCGCACTACCGATAACACAAGGTCGGGGCGGGTTCGATCCCTCGTCTGGGGGTGTTTTTTTCTACATGTTTTTACGGTATTTATTTACAAAAATAAATATTTACTGTCTACAAATATGAACACATTTCTTCGTAATAGAGAATGGCGTATCGCTATAAAGAGTGTTTCTATAAAGAGCTCAGGACATTGTATGGAGTGCCGACTCTTATTTATATGCTCTGTGACTATAGCGCATAACGCATTTCGTGTGACACTCACGTGACTAGTACGATTTTGGTCCCCATAATTTTCATACCCCGGGCCTATATATGTAAATCGATTCTTAAGGAGTAAACTCCAATAAACTCCAAAAAAACTTGGGAAAATAAAAGAATTTGAAATTTAAAAACACAACATCTTAGAACAACACGATCTTGATTGAACAGATGTTTTAACGAAACTTGTTACCTCAGTACAATTCAGTACATTTTAATTTACAGCAAGTATAAGTATTGCATAGTAAAGTACAAGTATAGCTCAACTAACCAGACGAAGTTCCTGAATTTACTTTCATATTGTATACGTATTAATATATATGTAATAGTGATGTAACGAATATTCGCATTCGCATTCGCGAATATTTGCATTTTTTTGGGTATTCGCATTCGCATTCACAAGAAATATTGAGAATGTTTGGCGAATGTTTTTAATAACAAAAAATAAAGAAGTTGTATGTAGCAAGATGTTCCGAAAAATGAGCTTTATATTTTCAGCCATTAGGTATATAAATAACTGCACGTCAAGTCCCTTGCGGGGTAGGCAGAGAGAACAGAGCGCCACAAGGGACGATTCATACACGCCTCACTCGTTTCTTTGAGTTTCATAATTCTTGTGATACACGGTCGTCGACCTTTAAGGCTCCTGACATCACCTTCCTCTAGGACTCGTTCTATTTGTGTGTCGTGGCGGTCTTCCTATCCTATACATTTATCCGGTTTTGTCCGGTCAATCTGGCATCATCCAGTCGTTCTATATTTCCGAATCATCGGCTTCTTTCTTTACGTTATTTCTTACTTTAACATCGACACTCTCTTTCAATCCTTCTTCCTTCCTCACAACCTTGTTTTCGACGAGGTCAGCGAGATTCTCTCCGCAGATTTTGCGCAGTACCCTCATTTCGACCGCGTTTATCCTTTCGTGCAAACCCTGCCTTACTCAACTCAAATCGATTTTCAATTTTCATACCATATGCAGTTTAATGCAACTTAAAAGTAACAGGTCATTTTTTTTTAGTAACACTCGAACCCCAAGATTGAACACGAGGGCGTTACATCAGGAAAAGACACGTCTTATAAAGTATGAAACTTTATTCAAAATATTCTTCTACGCATGATATTAATCTATAAATAACTGCACCAATAGGGCTTGACCGATTTTGATGAAATTATGTGTGCATTTTAGTTCTAAGAATCATTCTAATGCGTTCGCGGAGGCTTAAAAGAAATATTCGCATTCGCATGCGCGAATATTTTTAAGAAATATTCGTATTCGCATTCGCATTCGCGAATGTCCAAAATCCAACATTCGTAACATTACTAATATGTAATAATATCTGTTATCCAGTATTTATAACACAAGCATTTAGTTCCTTAGTTTGGAACAAGAGTGCGCTGTGTGAATTGTGACCAAGATATTACTATTATTAGTCCTCCATTCCAGAATAACATGTTGATAAGAGAGAAATAACAACATCACATACGCCTGAATACTGAACCGCCACTCAAATCTGACAATCAATAAAGTGCTACTTACTGCTCAAATTTCACGTATTCTGTCTAATATGACAGCTACTTAAACGCGTAAGTAGCGCTTATATATTTGAGTGGCTGTTCAGTATTCGGGCTATAGCAATATAAATAACTAATAACCTAGTCACATGTTATGTTCTCGTCGTAAATCATGTTTAGACATGTATTATTAAGATATGAAAGCTTACGTTTTTCAAGAATGTGAATATTTAAAAAGGAAAATATCTGTGAAATATGTCTACGGGAAGCGAATGCGTAAATGGTTCGTAATTAGATTGACAGCGTGAGTATGCTTATAAAAAAATATTATACATTTTTGTTATTTTATACATTTAATATACGTCCACTTCTTTTTAAACGCGTAAGTGTATTGAATATTTCCTTGTATTACTGAACAAAATAAGGTCACACATGTGCAACACTATGCCGGGCCTATTATCATACATAAGGCACAATTACTGTATTCATTTATTTTTATAGGAGTTAACGAGCAAGCAAGTCACTTTGTGGAAATAAGAGATGACCATAAGAGAAAGAGCACGGAGCCTTGCGTGGATAAATTGTACCTCGGTGACTGAACCATATTTGTGGATTGACAACTATGGAGAATTTGAGGATGTTGCTTCTGGCATGAAGTAGAAATTGATATCATGTAATCATTAAACTTCTGATTTTTGCCATCGCTGGACCGCCAAAGCCACTATCCCTTTTATGAAACCAGTTTGCCGGCAACGGTATTTTCGGACCGCTAAGACCTGGGAACTTTCAAGAAACGATCCTATTCCAATGTTAAAGGGCGACAACGCTGATGTGATACCCCTGGTGTGTCAGATGTCCATGGTCGGCGGTAGCAGCTTTCCAAGCTCTTTTTTCCCCTTCTACTATAAAAATTGCTATTATGATTATGAAATAAATGACCAATGAAATAATTAATTAAACTATCCCTCTAGTTGAATATGAAAGCAAACTACAACATGTGACACTCATTTCTGTAATAAATCATTGTTGGCACAAAGCCAACTTTGGCGAAATAAACGTGGCCAAAACTAATTATTGTAGAAATTTCATAAGACGCCAATCTGTGTAACACAAGCGAAGCATAGTTTAATATTGCGCTAACAAAATTACAGGCAGGAAGTTTCGGGGACAAAGTCCGTAACAAGTCAATTTGAACAACTCAAATTATTTGCACACAACCTTTACACAAATTTAATTAGATTTCAGATATTTGTAGGGTTACAAGATTAAAATTTTCTATACTGAGTGTATTCACGATACCACAACTATAACTTCACGCACCTAATTACCGAAGGTGTAGGCATCGACAATTGTTGTAGCTATTTTGTGGTCCCAAACTTAATAGGTGATGCAAATTATTGCCATGTAAAACTCAGAATTTAATTACTAATTGACTGATATTACATATAATATCTTTAATGCTATTGACGTGAACTAAGACTTGACTATTCGGGACCTCTGAATTTGAAATCAAAGTGCTAAACTACTAAGCCACTCAGATTCTAAAGATGGTCTCCTAGAATCCCTTTTACAATATCTACACGAGGATTCATTATCTCTAGATATGTTTTCTATGGAATAGAGGGCAAATCAACAAGCGTGTCAGCTGATGATAAGCAACTACCGCCGCCCATAGACACCTGCAACACTGATAGTGTTAAAGTTACGTTGCTGGCCTTTAAGTGAGAGCGATAGGACGGCATGGCAGAAGGGGACGGGCTTCAGCAGACCTCTCTCCAAACGAAACGCGAGATGTGACTTTTGTTAAAATATTATTGCGAAATAAAAAGTATTTCTGTATGTTAGTTCCAAAATGTCAACCACTATACTCAGCTTAAAACACACGCAGTTCGCTGCATGAATGGACGAGCTAGACCGGTAAAATAGCACGTCCTCTCAGAATGTACCTACTAACTAACGTATTACTAATCCCTTTTCTATAACTTGAAATAAAATGTCGAAAAGCAATCGAAAATTTGTCTTATATTATAGATAATGTACTTTAATTTGCTATTTTTAGTTTAAATACAAGAAAATAAGCGACATAAGACAAGGTTCTTATTTTATATTCTAGATTTCTGAAGGCACGTATCGTTACAGAGTCCTGAAGAAAAAATACAAAGATTGCGTGAGCATCTTTAAGGCTGTTCAGTTCACATAACTTGCAGTTAGCTCGCTAAATTGGGTTTTATGTTTTCTGTAAGTTATTTGTTATTCTTGTAAAGCTTAACTCAGGCTGCTCGAGCCATGAGGTTCTTTATTTTTTTAACCATGTCTGTATGTAAGTTTACGCCTTCAATATCTGAAAGTGTAGGCAGCGATAATTTTGTTTCAACACGCTGAATTTAGTCAGTCCTGAATTTAATGAAAAAATATTGCCATATTATATTGGGCACAGGTTTGTTTGTTATAGATATTTGTTGTATATAACATAACATAACTTCACGCCTTCTGTTACCCGAAGCTGTAGGCAGCGGCTGTTAAGCCTCGACCCGCCGTTATGTTTACGTCCCAAATGGAATAGGTGGCGAACCTACTGCCATACCGGGCACAAAGTTTTCAGTCATCGATTTTTATTACACATAACTTCCGAAAACAATTTCGAAAAGCCATTGGTGTGAGCCAGTCTCAGGAATCGAACCCGGAACTCTGGATCAGAAGCCGTGTGCTCGACCACTAGGCCACCGAGACTGTTAAATAAAAATGTCATTGATGTAAACCAAGACTCGAAGCTATGACTGATCTGATTCTAAAAATAGCATGCTCAATATCCAGGCCAACAAATGTAAAAAGAATATTATGAAAATAATTCGCCACATTTTAAATCTTGATACGTATTTTGTATTGGATATTTCTTTTCGTTGCTCTGAATATCACGAAATTTGCATTAATATATGGATTTATGTGCTCGCGTGACGCGGAGTCAAAGAGAATAGATATAGCTAAGTGCTGCTTAAATTGGATGTAAGTGATGGTATATAATATAGAAACTTAGTTCCACAGTTTATTTAACTGATTTTGTAATGTTTTTTGAGTTTTGTAAATGTACATTTCTTAGCAATAATCATCAAATATTATTAGAATCGTAACGACAGGTTATTAATAAACTTTTTTTCTTTTAGTAGTCTCGGTGGTCCAGTGGTCGAGCACCCCGCTGCTGGATCCGGAAGTAGCGGGTTCCAATTCTGACACTGGCTTACACCAATGATATTTCGGAATTGTTTTCGGAAGTTATGTGTGATAAATATCGATGCCTGAAAACTTTGTGCCCGGTATAGCAATAGGTTCGCCACCTATTCCATTTGGGACGTAAACATAACGGCGAGATGAGGCTTAATAGCCACTGCCTACACATTTAGCTACCAAAAGCATGAAGTTATATTATGTTATGTATGTTCTTTCAACTCTAATATCTGTTCTAAACATAATATAATCTTCAATAAAAAAACGTATTGCCTTAAATAACTTGTTATCAACAAATTTATCGTCATAAATATAGAATGACATACTACTAGCCGGTTTTGCCGCAATATTTAATAATTAAATTAACAAGCAAGTTTATATGGCTATAAACCTAAAACCAAAGCACTAGACACAAGAGATATTGTAGTAAAACTCGGAGCCATTATATTTAACTTTTCAGAGCCGAAGTCACACGGTGGCGGTACTTCCATAGTGTTCAGACTTACTCCTACTACGTGTATAATCTGTTACATGAGTTTGTAACTCGCTTTAAGTCTGTTCATTTACCTAACTTCGCGCTTTTTTCTACCCGAGGTGTAGGCAGTGGCTGTTAAGCCTCGACTCCCCGTTATGCTTACGTCCCAAATGGAATAGGTGGCGAAACTATTGCAATACCGAGCACAATATTTTCAGCTATCGATATTTATCACACATAACTTTCAAAATTAATTTCGAAAAGTCATTGATGTGAGCCAGGATTCGAAACTATCCACTTTCCACACTTTCAAGGATAAAATAAATAATAACAATGAGTTATACCGTGGGTGGAGGTCTGGGTACGAATCGTGGCACAAACCAATTGCTTTCAATGTTTCAACATACTACTGTGATAGATATGTCCATAGTGTATCAGTTAATCAATAATATACACACTTATGTACATGTAAGCTCACGCCTTTATTCCATAGGGTAGGCAGAGACTTTGGCTTTCCACAAACAAAGATCGCGATACACTGCTTCCGCCTTATCTTCAATTATATATTCATTCACGTTTTTCTTTTCAAAGACCATTTAACAACCATTTATTTTATCGTGAAAACTTCGTCTTGGTCTCCCGATATTGACTCTGTCACCCACATTCGCTTTGTATACTCTTTTAGTTATTTATTAAGCAGCTCGCTGCATCAATTGGCTGGCTCGACCGGTGATATACCACCACCTCTCAGAAGATCGACGCAAATTCCGCGTCGCGTTATGTGAGAGAGGTACCTGGAGACCCACCCCACTTCCCCATCCTTTCATATTCTTAAAGGTCAGCAACGCAACTGTAACACTATCGCCCGAATACTGAACCGCCACTCAAATCTGACAATCAATAAAGTGCTAGTTACTGCTCAAATTTGACGTATTCTGTGTAATGTGACAGCTACTTAAACGCTTAAGTAGCGCTTATATATTTGAGTGGCAGTTCAGTATTCGCGCTTTAGTGTGTTACAAGTGTCCATGAGCGGCTCTGGTCCCATAAAAAACAGTTAGTTGATTTACAATCATTCTCTCAACGTATACAAATATTAGAAATGAAATAACAAAAAACAAATATAAATACGTTACTAATAAATCAAATGGTATTGTGGAACAACCAAACAAAAACTATGAAAATAAACGAGTATATGTGTAATTCAAAAAGAGCATTTGAATATTACAGGTTAACAAACAGCACATAACAAATAACATACTTCAATTATTCAACAACGGTTATTTAGTAACACGGTTATAACTCGTCCCAAATCAGACAACTTCCGGCGCATGTTGAACTTTTAGATGAACGGCCTGCAAGTTTGACTGTCGAAAGTTACCTCACATAGCACGTTGGACATGCGGGCTTACTGCTACTAACAAAGGAAAATACTATTAATCTTAGGAAAACCTTATTTAGTAATGTTGAAATTGGAATCAATTTCTGTGACCTATTTATTCAACATCATACTGAAAGGTATCCGGAGGCCTTCCCACCTTCTTCTTCCTCACCCCATCCCGCTTTTTATCTTATCTTAAAGGATGGAAAATAAAATTCTGACCTCCTCCCGTTGTTGCAGATTTCCATGAGTAGTGCTAGAAGCTTACCACCAGGAGGTCGCTACTTTGCCTCAGGATACCTTATCACTGAATGAAACGTAGTATAAGCCCCTTTACGTCTATTTTTGCAAGTCATACCGGTATTTATGCACCGAACTGTGTGGCTCGAACATTGAATAAAGTAAATAGCTACCAGGACTGTCCTTGCTCCATTATAAGCTTCCTAATATGCTCTAATGAATGAATATATTATACATATAAAAAACATTATATGTATAATTCACGCTGAATTCATTGCGGGGTAGATAGAGTGAATAGAGCGCAACAAGGCACAATTCTTACACGCATCATTCGCTTCTTCGTCTTCTTCGTCTTAATGGTTTTCATAAACGCGCTTCGATTTTTAAGGCTCCTGACATACAGAAAAAATATTTAAAAAATACATACATACATAACTTCACGCTAAATCCCTTGCGGGGTAGGCAGAGAGAACGGAGCGCCATAAGGCACGATTCTTACACACCACTCGCTTCGTTGACTTTCATAACTCACGCACGTCGATTTTTGAGGCTCCAAACATCACCTTCCTCCAGAACTTGTTCTATTTGGTCATGGAATGTGTGTCTTGGCAGTCCTCGACTCCTACATCCATTCGCTTTTGCTTTGTATATCTGCTTAGTCAATCTTACATTATCCATCCTTTCTACATGTCTGAACCATCGGAGCATGCCCTTTTAAACCGACACTCTCTTTCAATCCGACTTCCGACCTTGTTTTCGACGCGGTCAGCGAGGGTCACTCCGCGGATTTTGCGCAATGCCCTCATTTCGACCGCGTTTATCCTACTTTCATGCATGCTCTGCCATACCAAGCTCTCGCTTCCATAAGTTAGCGCTGGGAACAGTAATGCATCAAGTCTCTTTGATAATATATTTTTTTTATAATTAATGCGAGTCCGTTAAATAAATTGTCGGTATCTTTCATAGTATATGGTTAAATGCTAACAAATGTTCCCTTGAACTAATTGAAAATCAATGGACCGTGGAATCCAATTTCATATTGGAAGCCATTCATCTTTCAGACCTTAAAAGCGTCACAGCAAGACTATATTACGATACTTTTAATTTGGTTGGATCTTATTTGTGATTGTCGAGTATTCTGTTTGCTACACCTTTTATTCACCAACCTACTGATTTGTTTTCAGTAGTTATAATGATATTGTTATTTATTTTGTGTCTTTTTTTGTTCCAACGAGGCACTTTCCACAAGCGCTCGTGTTTGTATTTAATTTTAAATAATATGTTATCTGTACTTGTTGACTATTTTTAAGTGTCTGTGAAGACCTATAAAAATAAAGTTATTTTGACTTTGACTTTGACTATACTATTTTACTTTATGTCTCCTAACAATATCCGCTTTTCAAAATATAAAAGCTATCTATCTTATTATCTATTATAGTGCTATAATTATTATTTTAATTTGGACAAAAAATCTTCAAGAATATTGTAACTTTTATTTACCATAAGTTAACGACAAGAGTTTGCAACGGATGGTCAGTATTCTAGTGCACATAAATAATATTCTATTCCATACTTTCAGATCCGGAAACTGGGATACCGCAAGCGTATTCTAAGAAGGTGAACTGCCCGAAGACCCAAAGTACTAAATCTTTTCACACGTAATTTAATACGAAGAAAATGAAGCGCTCATTATTGTAACAGTTTTACAATATTTTTATTACAATATTATTATTAATATTAGCGAAATAGAACGTGTTGGAGGAAGGTGATGTTAGGAACCTCAAAAATCGACGCGCGTGCATGAAAAGAGTTATGAAAATCAACGAAGCGAGTGAGGCGTGTAAGAATCGTGCCTTATGGCGCTATGTTCTCTCTGCCTACCCCGTGAGGGATTTGGCGTGAAATTATGTACGTATGTTTATTACAATCTGATAAAAAACTTTTGTTTGTTTCGTATACGAGAATACACGCTATTATGTTACCGCCCAAGAAAAAATATTAGGTAATATGTAAGAAATAGTTAACGTTGAAAGAAGAATATTAGTCTGAGAGTTTTCTGCAGTAATTGTGTTCGCACCACATATTGCAGAAAGCACTCAGACAACACCAATTGTCTGCTTCTTAATAATATGAAGCCACAACTTGCATTAGTCTCTATGTACATAACCATTTGTAACTTAAATAAAAGTTCACGCATAATCTTTGAGCAAGCCACTTCAGAATCAAACAGTCTCTGGTTCATACCCGGCTTTTTGGAATTACTTTTGCAAGATATGAGTGACTTGTGCTAAATGTACGATAATATATTATAGTATCACTGTATTATAGTAACCGACGCATAAATGCCATAATCAGGTATAAAATACGCCAAAATACGAAATAACAGTTCCATCTATACATGTAAATAAAATTGGTGTGTGTTTATAACATTGAAATCATAGCTTTTTACTACTACACGCATATGTAAATTATGGTACAAACACCAAAATATAATATTTTACAATGTTTGTATGTCTGTCTGTTTCTTCCGGCTAATCTCCGAAATGGTTAAGCCAGTTTTGGCAGGTTTTTTATTGTCATGTATCTGATATAATAAGGAGTAACTTAGGCCATTTTATGATAGAAAACATTTTTTATTTACTCTTGTATTGCTTCTGAGGCGAAATAAAGGTCACCGGGTCAGCTACTACTACACAATATGTACCGATTTTATTTATTTATCTAATAACTGACTTCATAAAAGTTGATTAGTTTAACCACAGTGTATTCATGTAGGTATAATATTCTTCAAAAATCACAAACAAGTACACAAATCAATAAACTCAAACGTACAAAGCAATATTTAGATCTTTGTAAAACGGACAAAAATAGTCCTATTTACGAGAAGCAGTAACCCAGTTTTGATTATCTTCACGCTTCACCAAGTGTGAATTGATTTTACAATGTCTCACTTAAATTTAAAAAATGAAATTAAAGTAGACAGTGTTTTTGTTCACCACTCAAACTCAAACTCAAAGTGATTTTATTTTCATAGGTCTTCACAGACACTTAAAAATAGTCAATGTACAAAATATTTAAAAATAAAATTCTTAAACACGAGCGCTTGAGGAAAGTGCTTCCGTGGAACAAGAAAACACGGACGCAATCGCCACGAGCGGCCCGATTCCGAGTGTAGGGGCTTTCATGAGAAGAATCGGGCAAGAAACTCATGTGCCAAATATTCTTTTCAAAACCATTTAAAATTGATACAATAGTATTATTATCGCTACTGAAAACATAGCAGTAGGCTCGTACATACAAGGTGTAGCAGCCAGTAACACTCGACCATGACAGTTATGACCCAACCATCTTAAAACCATCGTCCTACAAGTTAATGAGATAAATTATAAGATATTAGTCTATGTCTCGATAGTCAGGTCTCGGTGGCGCAGTGGTCGAGCACACGGCTTCTGATCCAGAGGTCCGGGTTCGATTCCTGACACTGGCTCACACCAATGACTTTTCGAAATTGCTTTCGGAAGTTATGTGTGATAAATACCGATGACTGAAAACTTTGTGCCCGGTATGGCAATATGTTCGCCACCTATTCCATTTGGGACGTAAACATAACGGCGAGACGAGGCTTAACTACATATAGACTATAGGTAAATTTCATATATTCCTTTATTAATATATGTATTTGACTATAATATGATGCTACAGAGTATTCTGGGAACGTAATTGTGACTGATGAAACACTTGCATGTTTAATAAACAGAATAATTACACGAGAATATCAAAGCACTCGCATAGATTACGTTTCATATATAAAACATGATATATTAGTAGACACACATATTGCATGTGTAATTATTTATGTGTATTATACATTTCATTTCACTAATGATTTCTCTGAATTGTTATCGAAAGTTATGTGTGAAAAATCTACCAATTTAACACACACATAAATGATGACGTACCTTACTATTATTTCCCATCCTACTCCCTTAAAGGTCGGCAACGCTATATGTGTTGCAGGAGTCCATGGGCGGCGCCGGTCACTTACCATCAGGCATACTCGTCGGCCCGCCTATCCCATAAAAAAGATAAATACTTCTCAAAGACGGAACCCACCTACTTTTTATATTTTAATAATTCTAACATACATAACTTCACGCCAAGTTCCTTGTGCAGTGAGCAAAGAGCCACGAGGCTCGATTCTTGAACAACTGTTGAAAGTCAAGGACTAATTCGATTTGATCATGAAAAGTGCGTTGTGGCTCTCCTCAACACTTCCATTCATCCGCATTTGCATCGTATATCTGCTTAATCAATATTTTTAACTATCTTTTTATCAATACCTTTACATAAATGATTTGGTAAAAAATATCGCCTGAAAATTTCTAACACGGTGATGTTCACATTCGCTACAACGATGAGTCGACATTATCCAGTCGTTTGAAAGACTGCTCGAAAGACAAGTCACGTAGAGGCAGCTTCAATTTATCAGCTATCAACCGACGTGCGGTCCCCTTGTGGAATTTTCTAGAACTTTGTATGGTACATATGTAGAACATAGAAAGCTAACGTTACTAGCGCTTTTTTTTTTAATAAAACTTTGCGGGTTGAAAAATACATACATAAATTCTCGCCAAATCCCTTGCGGGGTAGGCAAATAGAGTGTCATAAGACACGATTCTTACACACCTCATACATCACACTCTTCATAACTCTTTCCCACAACTCCCAACTTCCCCTTCCTCCACAACTCTTTGGTTTTGCAACAAACATTAGTTATTTTTAACATTAAGGTGAGGTTCTATCATTAATCTATGGATACTTCGCCTGAAGTCACCGCCCAAGCTGTGGCACTTATCCAGGCCGGAGAGCCAAAGAAATGTGAGTTCTCTACTTAATTTAAATCGATTTGTGGTCCGAAATGTTTATGGAGGTACCTAGAGACTGGCGGCTTTAGTCGTCGCAAAGGAAGGCCACTACTTCGGGTCCCAACTGAAAGGCAGGATCGATTGATCGTGACGACCAGCTTGAGAAATCGTCACTCCATTGAGATACAAAACCAAGTTCGCGACTTCCACAGCGTAACTGTGAGCGCTCGAACTGTTCAGAGAAAGTTAAAAGAATGCGTTGCGTTGAAGAATGCGATTTGGTACCACACAAGCCAGCTAATTGCCCCAAACTAACGCGAGTCCACCGAACAACGCGTCTTCATTTCGCGCGCACTCATTTGAATTGGACTCAGAGCATTGGAACCGTGTACTCTTTTCTGATGAGTGTAAAATTGTGTTACATGGCAATGATGGAAGGAAGAAAGTCTACCGACGTAAGGGAGAGTGTTTCGAACAATGCTGCTTTGAAGAGAGGGTTGCTTATGGCTCATGGACTGTCTGGGGCGGTATATCCGCGACCGGCAAAACTCAACTGGAGGTTGTTACGGGACCACGGCTGCAAACATTAAATGCTGAAAGATACATTCGTGAGTGCTTAGAACCTCACGTGATGCCATACGCGAACTATGTGGGCCCAAATTTCCTTTTTTTGCATGATAATGCAAGAGCCGATACGGCCGGCATATCTGTTAGGGAATATCTTCGGGATGTGAACATCACAGTTATGGCCTGGCCAGCCAGAAGCCCAGACATGAACCCCATTGAGCTCATATGGGACGAGCTAATAAGACGTGTCAAGGCTCGTCAGCCAGCCCAGACGATGCAGGAGTTGAAAACTGCCATATAAGAGAAATGGGAGATGATCCCTAAAAATTTCATAGAGCGGTTGATAAACTCTAAGCCTAATCGCATAAGAGCTGTGGTAGATGGCCATGGAGGCAACAAGCGTTAATAAATTAATCCTTTATTTGATAAAACATGTTTTTTATTCAAAAATCAATTGCCATTATCAAGGCGCGTACCCGACTTGTTAGGCGTAGCTCCATATCGTGCGGTATTCTGAATTCAAATTTAAAACAATACGATTGAAAAAGAAAGTAAAATGTATCAGGTATATAGTCACAACCCGTGTACATTCTAGTACTAATAATCTTTACAACACTTGCATACAACTTGTTCAGAATTGTATTTACAATACAAACAGCATACAAGTAGACGTAAACAGTCACATGAATCAACACGTCTGTAACTACGTCGTTACACTTGCCTTAACTAACTGTGAGTAACATCTTACTACTAACACTAAACCGCATACCAAGCGAACCGTTAATCGTAATGTCCTCAAAGAGAGAATTCTGCAGTAAGATTAAACTATTAGCTATGTTACTGCAACTAAGATTTCTACACTTGAATGTATTCGGCCTATTTGCTCTTAGTAATGTTTACATAACATAACTTCACGCTATTATTACCCGAAGTTGTAGGCAGTGGCTGTTAAGCCTCGTCTCGCCGTTATGTTTACGTCCCAAATGGAATAGGTGGCGAACCTATTGCCATACCGGGCACAAAGTTTTCAGTCATCGATGTTTATCACACATAACTTCCGAAAACATTCATTGGTGTTAGCCAGTGTCAGGATTCGAACCACAACCTCTGGATTCAGAAACCGTGTGCTCGACCACTTTACCACCGAGACATTAAGTAGTAGTAATGTTTATTTTTGTAATAAAGAGAGGCGAATGAGGATGCTGATCGCCAGATGGTAAAGAAATAACGTCGCCCATGGATATATGCAATCCAGGGTCACAGCATGGTTCCGGCTTTTAAGATGGAAATGGGAGAGGGATAGTGGTGTGCCTCCGTCGTGCATAACATAGCAGGAGTCACTTTTACATCAATCCTTTGTGATCTCAACCGTCAGTAAATCGACGTATGACGGTGGACTAACCGAATTCCATCCAAAAACATTTTTCAACTTACAAAAAAACATTCATATACCTATCTAAATAAATATAATCATCATCATCATCAGCCTTTTTGAGGTCCACTGCTGGACATAGGCCTCCCCCATAGAGCGCCACAACTGCCGGTCCGCTCAATCATGGGGGGTTTTTGCCTTAATCGCCACGCTTGGCAGGCGGGTTGGCGATCGCAGTAGGCTGTATTTTCTTGAGAGAGAATGCTGCTGCCCATTCTTCTAGCTTTTCCCTTAGTCGCCTTTTATGACACCCACGGGAAGAGATGGGGTGACGGTATTCTAAGCCGGCGCCACACAGCATAAATAAATAAATAATAATAAATATAATATCATCCATAAAAATAAAATAAAACTTATTGTAAATTACAGTATCTCTGTGTAATTTATTATCTCTCTTCTCGGTTACGCAATAAACGGAATGCATCATCAGACCGATAGGATATTCCCGTTATTGTCATTGTGTCGCACTGGCTAATTGGTGAATCGATCGTCTGTTTCCGTTAAATGAGCAAATACCCGGTATGAAATTTTGGTAAAACGATCCCTTCGCTGGTGTTCACTATGCCTTTGTATATTCGTATTACATATGAAATTTTAGCATGTTGTGGACATGCATTTAACTATAAATTTAATGATACCACTAAAATTTTACAGTTTATTTGCAACATAATACAGTGTTGCCAACAATAAGTTACCCCAGTTTTATGGAAAAAATCAGCAGAATTATACTATTTTCTGATATCGTTGAATAAGTAAGGTTTTAGGATTTTCTAATTCGCTATGCTGTTTTTAGTTAATCTATGTCCCTACATAGGTAGGGACATAGGTTCTCTAAAAAGGATTAGCTGCTAATATATTACATCCTAACAGTCTAAGTACCGGAGTACATTCACTACTCTGCTTCTGATTCAGAAGTCAGGGTACACATTAATAACTTCTAGGAAGTCTTACTAGGTATTAAGTGAGACAAGTATTGATTACTGAAAAAAAATGTAATTAAAAATTTACCTTTTCAATAAGGTTAAGCCAACTGCTACCCACGCCTTCGCGTAATAAGGGCGTAATGTTACAATCTTCTAATACTAATCAATTATATATCATTAATGCTATAGCTTTAATGCAGTGATTCATTGAAATCAAATTAATGAACATCTCAAAATATATAAAATCAAAATGGTTTCAAACCTAAATACCTATTTATTTAAGCGTTTATCTTCACCGACGACTGCCTCCGTCGGTAGAGTCGACAGCGGTTGGTTCTAAATTAAAATTAATTGAAGTGTAATTTATTCAAGCATCTTGATTTAAACAAAAGCCATAAATCATGTCACTAGTAACCGTTTATATTTTAGCAACTTTTGAATGAATTATTACTCAGTCGTAACTTGTCTGGTAATATTGCACCTGCCAGGCTACGTTCAAGTCTGGTAAATATATGTCCCAGGAAAGCTCAAAATCTGTCCAATTACGAGTACATTTTCTGCAAGTACTCGCGCGAACGGCTCATTTGAGCCGCTTTTAAGAACCTTTTATATATATACCTTTATATCTCAATTCATGTCAATAATAAAGATTTTAATAAATGATTTATTTACCTTTGAATATTTGTTTATGAGACAGACATTTCCCGCAATTTTAATTTCAGTTAAATTTTACCATTATAAAGAAATTACCCAGTTCGTTAACCAATAAATATAGTTCCGGCATTTTTTTTTTTAAATGTGGGGAAGAGAAAATACTATAAATTACGCTATTTGAAGTAAAAATACTTTGTGTGGTTGCCGTATGAAGGAGCGAGCTCTTACAAACTATTAATAAACCAACACAGAAAATCGACGTAAAGTGGCTCACCGAAGTTTTGAAGACAAATATCTGAAGGCCCATTATCTTTCTCCTTTTCCATTCTCCTAACTAAACATAGAAATGTTAAATACCCGTCACACAACTGTGACCCTCTCCAATTTGCAGGTGTGAAGCAACCAGCCCGCTTATTTGCTCTTTTTTTCGGAATAGGAAGGCAAACGAGACAGCGGGCTGCCTGATCACAAGTAACTACCGGGCGGCGGTAGTGATCAGGCAACCCGCTGTCTCGTTGGGCACCTGCAACACATATAGTGTTACAGTTGCGAT
This sequence comes from Euproctis similis, assembly GCA_905147225.2. Classification (NCBI taxonomy): domain Eukaryota; kingdom Metazoa; phylum Arthropoda; class Insecta; order Lepidoptera; family Erebidae; genus Euproctis; species Euproctis similis. Next base: position 11,388,822 of record LR990114.1, on the reverse strand, counting down.
GCCGGCCTTAAGGGAGTAGGATCCCTATCCCAGGTGGGGGAAGAGGGAAAGGCCTCCAGATACCTCTCTCATAGAACAAAACGCGGCATCAACCACTTTACGATATTCTAAGAGGCCGTGATATTTCACCGGTCAAGCCGTATTCATGCAGGGTACTGTGTGCTCTACCACTGTTCGATAACAATTTTTTCTCTTCTCTATGAAGCCTTAAACATACTATCTTGAAAAAGTGGCTTCAATATTCCTAATATACGCCAGACGCCGCAATATATCCCGAATGATACATGCAACACTAGGTCGCAGGTATTCTGACTGCATATTTTAGCTTACGACTGCTCGTGGTAGGCAGTAGTGATTGAATATGTAATTAAAGTACAGTACAAAGCTTCTGTTATAAAAAGTAGTACCGACATAGAAGCAACTGAAGTGTGGATCATAAAAGACAATCGACAGAGAGAGTTGTGCGCGAATAACGACTTATACTGAAATAATCACGTACACCACATAAACTCACACGGCCCCAGAAATGAGTGCAAGAGAAAGATATTATTTATTACTGAGTGAAATTGTCGACGTGGAATTTTACAAAATTCTAAGTCAACACTCAAGACTACAATACTCCGGATAACTCTAACACCGAGCGAAACGCGGCATGACATTACGTCGATGTTCTGAGAGGCCGTGGTATTTCTCTGATCGAGTCGGCCCATTCCGGCAGCAATCGTGTTGCAGGGTGAGCAATCTTATCTGGCTTAATGAGACCATTTTTGACGATCTTGTGATGTTTTAAAAATATGATTTTGATTTTTTATTTATTCAAATCTGAAATTACTTGTTATTCATTAATTACAAAACAGTCAAGCGGTCGCAGCGCGCTCGATTTCATTATTATATTCCATTGTTGGTTTTTAAAATTAACAATTGTGTTTTGTTGATAAAGATGTCACGATGAATTTTCTTTTTTTTTTCTTTTTTCATTCCGTGGAATAAGTGCCCTTTGGTACAACATTAATATTTTTAGCGTAAGTAGAATTTAATGGACAGGCTTTTTAATTCTTTGTTGTAAGAATGTTATTTTTTTGTAATCCTGTGCGTAGTATTGTTAAAATAGGTTTTAATTTGACATCTACTCACGATTCAGCACTTTTATTTATTGTAATGATAGCAAACATACGCTTATATAGTGGATACTTTTCAAGAAATTTAGACGAAGAAGAAAGTAAACTGATGGTAGTAACTGTGCTCGTGGAAAACATTTAAAATCGCATTTTATTGCGTTTAGGGGACGGTGTGCCAGCTAAATTCACGAGTAATTTAATTCGATCGTTCCTGAAATGTATACTGAATTCCTGTTTTATTTTATTTTCAAATTGTAATTACGTTCTTTTTACATGTTGGGTGGCTTAATATTCTTATTATTTTAGCTGGCTGAAGCATAGTTTCCACTGTTTATACTCTTAAGTGTCGGGGTTTCTTGACAGGTGCGGCTGTTAGGCCTACGAATATCTCTTTCTTATCAATCAAAACGCTGCTTAGGCGACTGAATGTCGATAAGACTAAGTCAAGAAGTCTGAGACATAACAAAACATAACTCCACGCCTTTTGTTACCCGAAGGTGTAGGCAGCGACTGTTGAGCCTTGATTCGCCGTTTTGTTTACGTGCCAAAAGGAATAGGTGGCGAACCCATTGCCATACCGGGCACAAAGTTTCAGTCATCGATATTTATCACATATAACTTCCGAAAACAACCTCGAAAAGCCATTGGTGTGAGCCAGTGTCACGAATCGAACCCGGACCTCTGGATCTGAAGCCGTGTGCTCGACCACTAAGCCACCGAGACATTTGAGATCTGAGATAAGCTGAGAGGTCGTGATATTTCTCGCATCGTGGACTGACACGGTTAGAAATCCAATATTTTTCATCGTTTTGTCTTTGCTAATAAATATGATGATACTGTACCCATCTAGAAGTGGATAAGTGCTGGCATACCAACTCGACAGTTCCAATGTGAAATTAAATTTCACCGTCCATTAATTTTCAATTTACATGATTGCAAAATTTTGGAGGTCACAGTCGTCTGTCTGGTTGCGAAGTCGTCTGGAGGACAAGAAATATAATGAATAATTTACGATGAAATTTTAAATTAACACATTAAGTGTTGGATCGAATTTACTTCGGCGTGTCGAGGTGTACTCGTAATTGGCAATACATTCGGAAATTAGGTAAAGGTACAAATTGAAGAAAAAAAAATGTGAATAATTTTACCGGAGAATAATATCACACTAGCTGACTCGGCGAGCTTTGTTCCGCATCAAAAGTATTTTTAAGTAAGCTTACAATTAAAGTGCTAAATCTTGAAAATTATCACTTAGTTGTTTTCTTTTTTACATTATACATTAAATAAACATACAAACCACCCTGTTGTCACCCCCTGCCTGTTATTAACTGCCTAACAAAGCAATCGAACATTGCCGGAGTCCACTCGTCTGGAAATGAAGAACTATTCATTGTTGGCTAACTGTTACGAGAGAATAATGTCCAGTACGTTGAGCGTACCGATTTATTATTATTTTTTCATTTTTTATTCTGCCTTTTTTAGGGGTTCAGTTGTAGCCGTGTTTGCAAATATTGCCAGTCTATATGCCGCAAGCATTTTCCTCGGAAACAATGTTATCATAACAAACATAACTTCACGCTTTTTTCTAACAGAAGTTATAGGCTGTTAAGCCTCGACTCGCTGTATCGTCAGGTCCCTAATGGAAATAGGTTGCGGTACTTAATGCCATACACAGGACACAAAGTTGTCAGTCATCGAAATTTATTACACATAAAATAAATAAAAATGCCTTTTAGTATTTGGAGTTTAGTGTAGTACTAACCTCTAAATACTAAAAGGCTTTTTTTAAAAGGCAACGGATTTTGATGCAGTTAATTTTTAATAGGCAGGGGGTGACAACAGGGTGGTTTGTATGTTTATTTAATGTATAATGTAAAAAAGAAAACTACTAAGTGATAATTTTCAAGATTTAGCACTTTAATTGTAAGCTTACTTAAAAATACTTTTGATGCGGAACAAAGCTCGCCGAGTCAGCTAGTGTGATATTATTCTCCGGTAAAATTATTCACATTTTTTTTTCTTCAATTTGTACCTTTACCTAATTTCCGAATGTATTGCCAATTACGAGTACACCTCGACACGCCGAAGTAAATTCGATCCAACACTTAATGTGTTAATTTAAAATTTCATCGTAAATTATTCATTATATTTCTTGTCCTCCAGACGACTTCGCAACCAGACAGACGACTGTGACCTCCAAAATTTTGCAATCATGTAAATTGAAAATTAATGGACGGTGAAATTTAATTTCACATTGGAACTGTCGAGTTGGTATGCCAGCACTTATCCACTTCTAGATGGGTACAGTATCATCATATTTATTAGCAAAGACAAAACGATGAAAAATATTGGATTTCTAACCGTGTCAGTCCACGATGCGAGAAATATCACGACCTCTCAGCTTATCTCAGATCTCAAATGTCTCGGTGGCTTAGTGGTCGAGCACACGGCTTCAGATCCAGAGGTCCGGGTTCGATTCGTGACACTGGCTCACACAAATGGCTTTTCGAGGTTGTTTTCGGAAAAATCTATTCTGATCAGACACCAAACCAGCAGCATAAAATGATGAAATTACGGGAAGAGCTGCGTCAACGAATTGAAAATGGAGAAGATGGACTAACTATAAAATATCAGAAAGGAGTACCAAAAATAATAAAGCAACAATCAAAAAACGGAATGCGAGGGAAAATATAACAGATATTACAGGGAAAATCAACCAAACAACCTATGAACTCTGCAATAATTATCTCCAACTAACAACTAAAAATAAAACACTTAAATTCCTTTACGCAAATGTACGAAGTTTAGTAAAGCCTGGAAAAATTGATGAAATAAGATGCGTTGTAGAATCTTTCCAAACTCCTGTGCATGTAATAGTGTTAACAGAAACATGGATTAAAGACGATGCCGAAGCGCAAAGACTGAACATAAATAACTATGCACATCATTACAATTACAGAAAACATATGCGTGGTGGTGGAGTATCAATATATATTCACAAAGACTTTAAACATTATTCTTTGGATGAGCTTTCTGAAGACGGAAATCACTTCTTGTGGGTACACTTAGACACCCTTTCCCTAGACATAGGAGCAATATATAGACAACCTGCATCAAATACGAAAATTTTTTTAGAGAGCTATGATCAGCAATTGTCAAAAAGAAACCGAGCCCTTGTCTTTGGTGACCTTAATATAAATTTACTTGCTAATGAAAAACTGGCTAAAGAATATAAAGTGATGTTACGAGAGAACAACATGAAAATATTGAATAAAATTTGCTCGGAATACTGTACTCGTGAAACAGCCTCTACGAGAACTATATTAGATCATGTGGTTACAAATGTAAAAGATAATATTACGTTCCACATGGCAATTTTTGATTCATCTATGTCAGACCATAAACAAATATACCTTGAAATATTGATTTCAAGGTAATTTTCTATTGCTTATTATAATTGCTTATTTTCGAGTTTAGGTCTATTGAGACCTAAACTCGAAAATAAGCAGCGTGTACAGTATGAAACTATAAACTACATTAACCTATATAAAACAATAAAGAACATTACTAAAACAGGAAACATTTGCAACTTTACTGATCTTGAAAGTTTACTGCAGAAATCGTTAGCTAGTAATAAAATGATAAAATCTAAAATATTGAACCCACCTAACAAAGATTGGATAAATAAAAATCTGATTGGCTTAATAAATGAGAGAAATCAGTTGTGGCAGGCCTTAAAACAATCTCCTCAAGACGAACAGCTAAGACATGAATATAAATTGAAACGAAATAGTACATATACATCTATACAAAATGCAAAAAATCATTATTACTACAACGCTTTTGATAATTGTAAGAACAGTCCTCCAAAAATGTGGAAACTTATTAATAAACTATCAAATAATAAAAAAACCGATAACTGTAGAATCATGAAAATTAATACTGTATCTGGCCAAATTACAGATACCAAAGAAATCTGTGAATATTTTAACACTTTTTTCTCCACAATAGGTAGTGAATTAGCTAGTAAAATAACTCAAAATTTCGTCCCAGGCTTTTCGACGTCTACTTCTTTTAAAGAAATACAAAATAGTGAACAACTGTCAAATCTAAAATCAACCTCCTATAGCGAAGTCATTAAATTAATCGGCAATCTAAAATCAAATATCAGCTCAGGTATAGATGGCATTAGTACAAAGACAATCAAATGTGTTAAAGATCTTATAGCTGAGAATCTTGTAAAATGCATTAATAGCTGTCTTAATGAAGGGTATTTTCCTGACTCCCTTAAAGTTGCAAAAGTCAATCCCATATTTAAATCTGGAAATAAATTGGACCCCAATAATTACAGACCTATATCCGTATTGCCGGTGCTGTCAAAAATATTTGAAAAAATATTATACGATCGCCTAAATGAATTTCTAACTTCTAAATCATTTCTGTATAAAAAGCAATACGGCTTTAGACCAAAGTCTAATACAGTTTCAGCAACTGTAGACATGGTAACAAATATAAGACTTAACATAGAGCAAAAGAAAATCACCCTAGGTGTATTTATTGATTTGAAGAAAGCATTCGATACGGTTAGCCACCAAATACTTTTGCTAAAATTAAGAAACATTGGTATTACGGGTGCAGCGTACGATATTTTTAAGTCATATCTTACAAATAGATCTCAGGTCGTTAAAATAGATGGATATCGAAGTGAGTCGAAGTTGATTACTTGTGGCGTGCCTCAGGGATCAATTCTTGGTCCTTTATTATTCCTAATCTACATAAATAGTATTAATGAAATCGGGCTTAAAGGAGACATCACTTTGTATGCTGACGACACAAGCTTATTTTATTCTGATCATTCTATAGATGTAGTCGTAAACCAAGCTCAACATGATTTGAATATCCTACATGCCTGGTTGCAATCCAACTTATTGACCATTAATGCTTCCAAAACTAATTACATAATTTTTAGTGCTAAAAACAAAAACATTCCTCTCTACAGTCCCTTAAAAATTGACGGCGAAAATATTAATGAAGTGAGTGTCGAAAATTATTTGGGCTTAATATTGGACAATCGACTCACATGGAAGCCGCACATTGAAAAGTTACATAGTAAGTTATCATCACTTGCGGGTGCTTTACGGCCCATAGTTAGATGTCTGCCAACAAGCGTAAAGTACACCATATATAACGCTCTAGTTAAACCACGTATTGATTATCTAATTGAGGTATGGGGATCAGCTGCTAAAAGTAATTTAAAACTGTTACAAACCGCGCAAAACAAAATAGTTAAAATATTATTTCGATATGATTATTTGACATCTACCTCAAAAATTTATAAAGAAACTAATCTAATGAATCTTGCTCAAGCTCACTATTACAATATCTGTGTTTTGGTAAGAAAAATTTTAACAGGAAACATCCATTCACTACTTACTTTTTCAAAAAAGTCAGATCATTCCAAACACATGACCACCAGGCAGGCCAATAATATATATCTGAGACCCCCTAGGACAAATTATGGCAAAAAAAGCATTTTATACGAGGGTGCCCAAAGTTACAATAGGCTACCTAAAGAAATAAAAGAAGCTAAAACTTTGGTTGCTTTTAAGAAATTATTGAGAAACCATACTTTGAAGGACTTTTCATTATTGGAATCACGAAACTAACTCCATTTCTATGTGTAACCGGATAGTAAATTAACATGTCATGGGTCTTATCAATGCTATGTTCATTAATTTTTTTTCAGACATAAATTGAGTGGGTACTTTTTTTTTCCCATCCACCCTACACACTGCGCTGTTCTGGTTATTGTAATTATATTAGTATTAGTATTTTCTCTGTAAGTGATTTGTAAATCTTTTGAGAAAATAAATGTCTTAAACCGTAAACCGTAAACCGTTAATAGCACCCAACACGCCTATGAGGACTGATTTATTGAACGCACTGCCTACACCATAAATCTAAATATACATTGTATTGTTTACACAACGTCATTGTATTGTTTTTAGAAATTGTGAATATGGTTTAGGACGATTTACACCCGCTGCGCTTCTAACCTATAAATTTACAGGTGACATATCTTCCTCTGGGTTCCTTCTTTCTGATCTGAATCACCCGTTTATTTCATCAGCAGACTAATTTATTGGTATGCTGGTTTGGTTTGTTTTCTTACTACATAACCTATATCTTGAACAAGGTTAGTTAATTTGGCTTAACCTCACCTAAACCTTTAGAGTATTTGAAAAGAAAAGTTGTGTTTACTTTCCTATATCTTTCTGCCTTTATTATTTCTATTGATTTAATTACAGACACATAATTTCACGCCCAACCCTTTGCGGGACAGGAAGAGAAGACAGAACCCAATGAGACACAATTCAGACACATCTCACCTGCTTCTTTGACATTCATAACTCTTGTCATACATAAAGGCTCTTCAGTTTTCGAGGCGCGTACATAACCTTCCGCAAACATACTTACGTTTAATTTATTCCTGAATAATGTGTTGTGGACGTCGTCGACTCTTAAATTTTTCTGATTTTTATTTAATGAAATTCTGGTAATTTTATTTAATAATAAGTACTCCTTCTTTAATGAGCCACAAGTTGCATCCTTGTCATAAAGAGCTATTCCCAGAAAATTAAACGTTATTTTACAAGTATTCACCAATGATGAGTTCGTATAGGACAAGAGAATCGCTAGACGACGAGAATTTCTTTTTGCCATAACGTTCTCGTTAAAAAAAATGATTGGATAAGGTATTACGTTATAATTATAATAATTGAGTCGCCGTCATTATTCAAAAATAGCATATCTTTTTAACTTTCTAACACTATATAATTATTTATTTTCAATTTTTGCACCAAAATTTAATAAAGTTATTCATAAAAAAGTCGATGGTTATTGAGTCTTCAAGAACCACCGACTGGACCGATGGTCCAGTGGTCGAGCACCCCGGTTTTAAATTAAGAAGTCGCGGGTTTGAACTCTGCCTCACACCAATTCGAAAATTAATTTTGAAAGTTATGTGTGAGGTGAGTTACGCCAATAGGTTCGCCACCTATTCTATTTGGGACGTAAACACAACGGCGAGACGAGACTTAAGAGCCGCACGCCTTTTTTTACCTGAAGGTGTAGGCAGTGGCAGGCGGGCACAAAGTTTTTAGTCATCGATATTTATCACACATAACTTTCGAGATTAATTACTTTCGAAAAGTCATTGGTGTGTGCCAGGATCCGAAGCCGCGACCTCTGGATTCAGAAACCGTGTGCTCGACCACTGGACTACCGAGACATATTATAAACACTGGTGGCGATGTCAGTTGCGTTGAGTGGTAACAAAATGCAAAATAAAATGCGAAGGAATATTTTCAAATCGTCGTTAGCCCGAAATAACTACACGACGTGCTTGTTCTAGTCAAATGTCAAAACGGACTGAGAGGCGCGGCGCGCCACCTATAGTTCCCAGACAAGACGTCGTCGGTAGACACGGAACCAACGGCGATGGATATTTATTAAGTACCAACTGTAACAGATAGGAATAGTAAGTAGGTAGATACAATTTTTATATACGTAACATGAAGGTAGACTAAGGTATGGATCTCAATACATGATTGTTATTATATGTAATCATATTTTGTACATTCAGAAAACCTGAATACACTACAAACAAGTCCAGCAAAAAAGAAAATTATTGTTCTGTATGGGCAGTTAATTTTTATATAACGTTATTATTTGTGCATATATCACGTACTATGCCTCGTTTCGGGACTACGACAGCTGTCCGATAAGTTCCAAAATGGTTATATAATAAATAAAGGTATGAAAGCAAGTTAAGCGCGAGCCCTTGCCTTGTAGATAATATATTATTTGGCTTGATTTTACCAAACATTTTTAAGAATTTAATTGTGTTATTATAATGATTTACTGACTTAACTAATTGTGTATCATGTATACCCGTTTCAGAAAAGTCGAAGTGACTAAGTCACCATAAGAATAGCTATGATTATTTAAAAAAAATCTACTTAGCTGTTTGTATCTGCAAGGGACCATATAATGCTAATCGATGTAATCGTCTAAGAAAGTAGACAATTCCTGTGGCATTTAAAGACAAATTTCCATTGCGTCTTTTTCGTAAAGGTAAATAGATGTAACATCTACAAGAACATTTCTGTTTACAATTCTATAAATATCCTTAATTAAGGAAAATAAAACGTTTCTAATATGTTAATATATTAGAAACGTTTTATTTTCCTTAATTGAGGATAAGCATAAGTAAAAGCCAGTCGAGTAAATTTTGTTTTACTTTTAACTAGACAAGGAAGCAAAAAAGAAATGCCCACCATAGTGGCTTTCTCGGTATTCTAAACCAATTATCGCATCACCCTTATTTAGAATTCATGTGCGCAATCAGGGCTTAGAAGAAATTAAATGTTTTATTTACATAACAAACAGATAATCAGAAGTGGGATAGTGTCTTCTAGTGTGTATATTGGCCGTCAAACAATTTCAATTGTCGAAAATGTAACAATATTTTGGACTTTCAGAATGTGATCTGACACATAATTCGTCCATGACGCTGCTATCTCTAGTGCTATGGGTAACCATTGCATTATCAATTCTATTTATAAGTTACAAGTAGTAACAATAATTTGTTAAACAATAACTAATATGATAATCAAAGTAAAGACAGAGTGCTCTGCAGATGTCGCAAGCTCAATTATTGGAAAGTACTGGAAATTCCTTCCAGAACTATTGAATATCCATTCAAAAAGCACTTTTATTGTAATTTATAACACTTTTGTTGCGCAACAATTATACATAAAAATCACCCCGTTGACACCCTCTACCTATTAAAAAAAACGCATTTAAATTACGTTGCGTAGTTTCAAAGTAGATATAAGGGGACAAAAGGCGCAAAGCGACTTTGTTTTATACTATGTAATGATAATGATAATATTTTTGAATAACTTTTTTATGAATAACTTTATTAAATTTTGGTGCAAAAATTCGGGTGGTTTTTATGTATAATTCATTTCTAAGTAGTAAAGAAAAAATGAGAATATTTGATATTTAGCACTTTTATTGTAATTTATAACACTTTTGTTGCGCAACAAAGTTCGCCGGTCAGCTAGGCAAATAAACCTTTCAAGAATACTCAAAAAAGTGAGTACTGAAAATGAGTTCTTTACTTTTAGTCGGTCAAAATAAACAAAGAATTTAAGGCTCGACGGCCTTTATTGCGATCGCAAGAAGTAAAAATCAAAGAGCGTCAAAGACAATAAAAAATAATAAATCCCTTTTTATGTAGTCCTTATTTTATGGCCACTTAAAATGACAATAATGATAAGATATATATAACGACTCAAAGTTAATCGCACCCGTATACCAAGTTACCAAGAAAACGGAAGTCTGTATGGACTTAAGGTTTTTTTGTAGGCTTAAGAAGAATGTGGGTATCTATTTGAAACATATCGTAAAGCCAACTATTTTATGTTTAATTTGGATAGTATTTTCCTCCGAGGTTGTCCCATTTGCACCAGGTCAGAATCTGATGATCGGAACCAAAGCAAAAACCAAAAAGCAAACATTTTAGTGCTTCTGGTTAACAACTTGGACACCAAAACTTTGTGGATCGTACACCCGAGATATTTGATTCTGTCGACACCCTTGTATGTTATGCCATTCACATGCAGATCTTTTCTTCTGGCTCTAGGGTCTTTGCACCGTTTCATGTGAAGATATTCAGTCTTGTCATGGCTGATTCTGAGACCCACACGCTTTCCCTCCTCCTCCAGTATTTCCGTCATTCTGACCACCTTCTGTTCACATAGCCCAAGTATTACAAGGTCATCTGTATACCCTACAATTTTGTGCTTTCCGTTCAACTCCACTCCCTCATCGATCGGTAAAAATTTTCGGATGATGTGTTCGAGAGCCAAATTGAACAAGATAGGTGAAAGGGCGTCGCCTTGCTTGAGTCCGGTCACCACTTCAAACTCATCCGTTAGCTCTTTTCCAACTCTAACCCGCATTTTACTCGTTCCTGTAGCGTTCGTCGATCTTGATCATTCTTACAAGCTTTTTCGGTAAAGCTTCTGGAAAGATGTTATTATCTGAAAGAGTGTCTCTCGGTCAATACTATCGTATGCTTTGCTGAAATCTACAAAAAGACAATGGACACTTTGGGCATACTCCCATCGTTTTTCCATGATTTGTTTCGGGAGGAATATTTGGTCCACTGTGCTACGGTTTCTGCGAAAGCCACCTTGGTAGTCCCCGAGTATTTGCTCTGCATATGGTTCTAAGCGGGCGAGGAGAACGTATGACAGTACTTTATATGCAGTCGGAAGCAATGCAATCCCTCTGTAATTTTCGCTTTTCTTCCTACATCCCTTCTTATGTATCGGGCAAGTATATTAATTTGTTTGACCTAATTTTAAATTGACTGAATTTTATTTACATTTCAATTCCTCAATATCATTGGTTGGTTTTATCTTATACGCATAGGTACATACCGTTTGTGAATTGCCTAATGGACGAGGGTTGAAAACGAAAAATTTTCTATTGTCCAAAATAAGAATTTTATACCCCCCAATGACCCTTATAAACGAGTGACATGCTATTTTTGCGAGTAACGCACATATGTAATAAAGGATGGAAGAAGGACGTGACGGCTAGACAGATATCAGTGAATTGATAAGGGTCGCGGCGGAACATTACCCAGCGGAGAAGCGTTTAAATTAGTTAAGCGTTATGACGACTCAAACAAACTGGGTTAAGTATTCGAACGCGTTACGATCAGGACAACAAAATACTTAGAATGGCAAACATTCGTTTTCTTTTTTTCAAAGCAATTATCGCAAATATCTTCTTTCTAGTTTTTGTGATGGCTACAAAAAGGAGTTCATGTACGTAGTTCTTCAGGGTTTCTCTTTGCAAAGAGAAACCCTTTATTACTTAGAATTCCTCTGGTACACGCCAATGACTTATAGCAAGTTACGCTTGATATATATGTGACTGAAAAAGTCCTAATGTCACGTAGTTCCTGCACGAATGGGCCGATTCGACCGGTGAAATACCACGACCTCTCATAATAACGACGTAAGGTGGCTATTGTCGCGTTTTGTTTGCTGTGAGAGGAATCCGGAGTCCCAACCCCCATTTTCCCTCTCGTTCTCATCCTACTCCCGACCCCGTCCATATCCTATTCCAAGGCTTGCCGTCGCAGCTGTTACACTATATGTGTTCAGGTTTCCATGGGCGCCGTTTGTTGCTCACTATCAGGTGACACGCCTTCTTGTTTACCCCTATACCATAAAAAGTAAAGGTGCCCTTTAAATATTTATTTATTTCACTTAACTTATCAAGGCCACAGTTTGGATTTCAGTTAGGAGTTCACTTTATTCTTTTTAATTCAATTTAATGTTGTCGTTTGGCTTTATTCCTGCCTGATCTACCATTTTCGAATTAAATTTTTGATTAGTTTCATAGCATTTTTTCATTCGCCTTTGCAGGGTTCTGCCATTAACTATAATAATAATAGTATATATAATCCTAAAAAGTTGTTTTAATAACTAAAACAACTTTTAGGATTATATCGCGTTTATTTATTACTTATTTTTATTAATTTCCCGACGTTTCGAACTCTTTACATATAATCCTAAAAAGTTGTTTTAATGTTATGAATGTGATTCGCGAACATCTAAAAAATAAATATATTTTATATTATACTAGCAGCCCGCGCGAACTTCGTACCGCTATATTGTATGTAGCTACCCGCATCACGGTGTTACTCGCGTACAAAAAAAATGACGATGACGACGATGATTACACATAGCCTATGTTACTCAGTGATAATGTAGCTTTCTAAAGAAAAAAGAATTATTAAAATCGGTCCAGTACTTTTTGAGTTTATTCGTTACATACAAAAATACAAATCTTTCCTCTTTATAATATTAGCATAGATTAAAAATAAAGCACAAAAAATATAATTTGTGTGTTGTCACTTCTTTTTTTACCAAACTCCATTTATATAAATATCAGACACGCTATCAATAAATGTGCATTGACCTCGATATTTACTTTCATATATTCGCAAAGAACATAGTAAGTTACTTAAAAAGCCATCCGAAATCTGATATAATATCATCCATCATATGGAGGCAATATGGGCAAAGGCTTGTCGATCTTAATCGAGCCTTACACATTAAGTTACCCAAAATACATTCACGTATCATAGTATATTTTATGATATGTATTTGAAATACATATTAGATATAAAAAACATAACTTCACGCCTTTTTCTACCCGAAGGTGTAGGCAGCTGCTATTAAGTCTCGTGTCACCGTTATGTTTATGTCCCAAATGGCCCCACTTAGTGCCCGCTATAGTAGGTATAACAGGTTCGCCGAAAAGTCATTGGTGTGAGCCAGGATTCGAACCTGGACTTCCTGATACAGAAGCGGGGTGCCCAACCACTGGACCACCGAAATTGTCACAACACAAAATTGTATAAAATAAAATGAAGTTTTCATATCTTTATACGTACTTATATATTGTCAATAAATATTCTATACAGTTTGATCATAACTCCTAACCCAGATGAAATTCAAGTTGGAGTTACCGACTTGCAATTTTATGATGATGGCATCATAAAATTGCAAGTCGGTAACTCCAACTCCACCAAAAATGGCGTATGTTTATCTTACTTGGGCACGTAGTTTCGCCAAATAGGTAACTAATTTAGAAACTTAACTAATTAGGCGAACGCTGCGCTGGACTCGAGTTTCACGTTTACTTGGAACAACATAACATTTTAGAGTGGTAGAGCCAAGCAGTTCGCTGCATGATTGGGCCGGCTCGACCGGTGAAATACCATGACCTCTCAGAAGACCGACGTAAAGTGGCTCATGCCGCGTTTCGTTCGGTGAGAGAGGTACCCGGGGGCCCATCCCCCTTCCCCATCCATTCCTATCCACTCCTTTAAAGGTTGGCAACGCAACTGTAACACTATATGTGTTTCAGGTGTCCATGGGCGGCGTTGGTCACTTAACATCAGGTGACACTCCTGCTCGTTTGCCCTCCTATCCCATAAAAAAAAAATGTCCAACTTACTTATACAATCGCAAAAATTTCTTGTTAATATTTATTTAATCAATTCTGAAAATAAACTGTTTAATTAGATCCACGCTGCTCACTGTTTGAATTGGCTGGCTCAATAAAGTGGCTGATGCAGCATTTGGTTCGGTAAGAGTGGTGTCCGTGGTATCCGGAGGCGCAACTCTACCTTCCCCATCCCAGATCCAATTCTGTTTCAATCATCATCAAGGCTGACAACGCAACTTTAACACAATCTGATGCAAATGTCCAAGGGCGACAACAGTCGCTTACCATCGAGTGAGAACAAGTAAATATAGTATATTAATCTAGTTGTAACAAATCATTATTAGCTTGTGATATTATTAGTAATAAATCACTATTAAAACATAACATAATGCCTTTTTCTACCCGAAGGTGTAGGCAGCGGCTGTTAAGCCTCGTCTCGCCGTTATGTTTACATCCCAAATGGAATAGCTGGCAGAGCTATTGCCATACCGGGCACAAATTGTTCAGTCATCCATACACATATCTTCCGAAACTTATTTCGAAAAGTTATTGGTGTGAACTGGGATTCCAACCCGCGACATCTAGATTCTGAAGCGGGCTACTACTAAACTATGAAACTGTGCTATATATTAAAAATTAAATTTCAAATCTCTCCTTCCATATTTCTCTTCATATCCCTAGTTCTATCATAGTGTGAGTATTACGTTTCTAGAAACAATCATGAGCCAGATTACTATATACTGACTATCAATTTATGATGATTTCTACTCAATCGCAATTGATAAAAAAATAAATAACGAACAATTAATTAGCAATGTGCTTGCAAGTCGCTGTTAAGTAAACACCCCGCAGATCAAATCTTTCTATAATATCGCACTATAGCCGATCTCACCTAAAATAATGTGTACAGAAAAAATGATTTTAAAGTTTATCTTTGCTCCACTCTCAAACATCGTAACGATCCTAAAAATGTACCTCTTATAAAGGCAGTTTGAACAAAAAATTCTGATAATCGGTTGAATACTTAAGACGTGTTCTTGTAAAATAGCAAAATATCTGTCGTTTTCGTAACATGTAAGTTACTTAGTACATGGTACTAGTACATGTACGTAGTAACTTACACAGTGTAAGTAAAGACTTCACAAATGTTATCTAAGTTGTAGATATGTAGAAAGAGGAAGGTACACGCATTATCGTAATATCTCCGGATATAATACACAGAGTAGTACAACAACGCGTCTGAATACGTAATAAAAACTCACGAGACCTAATTTTGAAGAAAATTAAGTTGAGAGGGTAGCTATACTCCTGCTTACTTATCTAGTAAGGTTAATCTTTATTTTACGTAAATTTTGAGAATATCAAGCCCATTCACCGACTGAAGGGTTTCCGACTTTGCAAAGACTGTTGTAATCTTAGTCTCTACAATTGTTGTTTAGGCCAGTTTTCAACAAATATTCAATATTACCTTGACCTTTGCAAAAGTATACATAGTCGCTTTCCGCTGTTTGTCCCCTTATACGCTTATATCTTTAAAACTACGCAACGGATATTGATGTTGTTCATAGAGGGTGGCAACGGGGTGGTTTTTATCTACTATCTATGTTTGACATAGAAAAGAAAAAGTGATAGCCTAAAATTAAATTATATATTACTCTTGATGCGGAACAAATTTCGCCGGGTCAGCTAGTATAAATATACACTCATTAAACATTTACTGTCACAAGACACCTAAGTTTGAGTGACATTTTAAGGTCTTTATTTAGGTGGACCTGAAAGTTCACGATATCCCATATATAATTTTACTTACTTGTTTTATTTATATATAAGCTGGATTATTACCGGTCTAATAATTTAGCTGAAAAGGTTAGGATCGATAACACGAACCGAACAAAGTGACTTATGGTGCCTAACTCAACATTTTTCTTATTTCTGGAATATTTTCAATAATTCTGATATATTAAATTTTTCCAGCATAGTTAATTTGTACACTGGAATGCATATAATCAGAAGTAAGAACCTAAAGCCCTTTCATTTGAAACCCATGTTGTAGAAATGCATTAAAAATCCTTTTATTACTATTCCTCTGTCTTTGATAATCCGCCATATTGGATTTAGACACTTGACAATATTGACAATATAGTATTTTTATATACTCTCAACAAGCCCTTAGCATAGCCATATCCATGGACATGGCGTCCGACTGCACGTGCACTTTATAATGATCTTGCAAAGAGACTGATCGAAGCATCTCGCGACCAGAGGGCTGGCCTATTCTTCGCACAGAGGATTAGCATTGCCATTCAGCGTGGCAATGCGGCTAGTCTTCTAGGCACGCTGCCAGTTGACCGAGATGCGGCGAAATTTGATTTTAGCTGGTTTTTTAATTGTATAATATTGTAAATAATGTAATTATTTGATACCTATATTAACAGAATTAATTCAAAATATCTATTCCGCCATTTTGGATAGTCCACCGATATTAGATTTAGAATGATACTATATCTCAAATGTATACGAGATTTTAGCACTGTCGTTTGAAGATATTTACTTCCAAATTGCGTTAAAAAATTCCACGCATCCATACAGGCTCACCTACACACATATATAGAGTGCAGGTTAAATAAAAGCTTTTATGAAACAACTATTTGAAAACATTAATTTGAAATCTAGACCAGTAGAAGATTTTTTACATATTTAATGTTATTTTAACCAAACCGTACTCTAAACTGCATTAGTAAGTATATCCTTATGTAAAATGTCACCCTATAGTTTAAATAGCTTCAATTTATGTCCATGAAAGCGAACAAAACAAATAATATATTTGTTATATATTCTATATATAATAGTACAAATATATAAAAACAGTAGACATAAAGAGAATTGTTTATATCGGCGAAAAACAAAAGTTCCAAATATATTTGTGTCAGTACGCTCTCACCAAGAAAATAGCACATACGACTTCATTACTCGGCCACAACAACAACTTAATCGGTATCAAACTCTTATAAGTCCTCTCATTATTTTCTCTTATCAACGATAATAGGAAAATAAAAGCAGAGAGTTTATCCTTGTGTACGACATTTTATGCCTCAGTGATAGGGAAATAATGCATCCTCATTTGGCGATCGCGTCACAAACAAGAGCATAATCTCCTTAAATAATAGCTTATTGTGGGTTAAGAATTGTCTTCTTTTGTCTATATATTTTTTTTATGTGATAGGAGGGCAAACGAGCAAACTCGTCGCCTGTTGGTAAGCAACCTGCGCCGCCCATGGACACCAGCAACACATATAGTGTTACCGTTACGTTGCCGACCTTTAAGGGAGAGGGATAGGAAAGGATGGGGAAGGGGGTGGGCCTCCGGGTACCTCTCTCACCGAACGAAACGCGGCATGAGCCGCTTTACAAATAGCACACAATACAAATTTATAGAAACAAAATATAATAAAAATACAAAAATAATAAAATAAAAAACGTGGACAATGTAACATAGTAATGTAATATAATATAATAACAGTGGTTGAGCCAAGCAGTTCGGTGCATGGATGGGCCGGCTCGACCGGTGATATACCACGACCTCTTAGAAGATCAACTCAAAGTGGCTCATGCCGCGTTACACATGTGAAAATTTTCATTCTGTTTTTGAAATCTGCAATTCTGTTATTTTATTCACTATTATTCACATTCTTGTCTTAAATATACTCTAGTAGAAAATCAATTTCATGAATTTCCAGTTTAGTAGTATCTAATGCTGTACAGTGTGTCAGTTAAAGTGGTTACATAGTATTAAATTTTCTATCAACAAATCAACATTACCGTTAAGTATAAACATAAAATTTGATATGTTCCTTTTCATATTGAAACCAAGTTTCACACCAAATTTTCCATCGAAAAAATATATAAAAAGCATAAAAATAAGATATGAAGAATCTTTACAATGTAGGTATATACCTATGAATACAAAATCTGCACTGATAAAAAGCCGAGGGAATGTATTGTATCGCATCCTTTGTCAACTACCACGACCTCTAAAAAGGTCGTCGCAAATATAAATGTGGAAAGCCTGGGTAATTCAGCTGAAGAAAATCTTGGGTAAAAGATGCAAAGTTTCTGCCACTTATTGTGAATCTCGCTGAGACTTCATTCAAAGTTGCAAAATTCTTCTGTCGCTTTATTGTGGTGTCTCCTCGGATGTGATATTAAAATTATTCCGTACAGTTATTTCTATTATATAAGGCTATATATTTTGCCTATCATATGTACTCTCGAACAAGATCTATTTCCAAATGCACCTAATCATGTTTATTACTAAAAACTCGTAACATTTGAAGCTAACTTTTAAATAGATTCACATAGATACAATAAAAAAAAAATTTCGATTTTTTTCTTTTTCATATGGGATAGAGGGCAATCCATTTAAAAGTAAAGTGACTAGAGCACATTTATGAACACCAGCAATACATACGGTGTGATAGGTTAGGGAGTGAGTTAGGAATGGAGGGAGAAGAGGGATGTACCTATCTCATCAAACAATACGAGGCATGAGCTACTTGACGTCAATTTTCTGAGAGGTCGAGGTATATCACCGGTTGCACCAGAATATTTCGGTAAGAGATACTCATGTGCCTTTATTTTAAAAATAGTATCAATTTACGATGCTGGAAAATTATCTCATTTAATTAGTAGAATGTATAATGACGGAAAATGTAATTAATTATTGGCTTAGACATATTATATAATATCCTTCACCAAAGATTGTACTCCGAAAATTTTTTGATATACAAATTTTGAAGACTGCTTACATTGTGTCCGGTGTATGGCAATAGGTTTTTTTTTGAATGCCGTAAAAATGTGATTCCAAAAGAGAGACTTGAGTCATGAAGAGATGCAGCAAGTTCCTTACTATTTTTTAGATCATCATGGCAGTTTCTTCAATATACCTACTACTTATATAAACTGAATTTAAATGATACTATAACTTGACCTAAAAAGACAATTATAGTACTCAGTACTTGATCTAATTAATAGGGAAAATTACAAAGCGTAAATTTCCATGATTTCAATAGACATTTATGCTATAATATAAAGTAAATAATCATGTTTCGGTATATAGCTAATTTAGCTCGCAATTTAATAATATGAGACAGAGATAGTCCTGTAATTATTATAATTGAATATTAAAGTAATTGGGCTGTGTACCGGTATATGTATATTTTAGGTTGTATGTCTAACCAACTAATCTTGTCAACGATACTCAGAGAGCATGTACGAATACTTGTTACAATTACTTTGAGTATAACTAGATTAAATTATTAATACAAATTTTAGATTCTCACAGTATGTATTTATATGTGTTACATGTTGAAACGTGAACACAGTAGCGCCATCTTTAGAGTTCTTGCGAACCACTTTTGGTTATTAAGTTGTCTGTGATCAATTTCGATGACTGACAATATTCTGCCTAATGTATGGTAATCGATACTGAAAACTATGTCATTTGAAAAAAATCTATAAGTCGAAGCGTTAACAGTCGCTGCCTACATCTTCGGTAAGAAATACTACAGTGAGTTGTTTTCATAATAACACAACAAGACTGAACTATCTGTCTAGGGGCAAGATATCAAAAGTACAAAATGAAAAATAAATAATAGGTTGGGGAAAAAGTATTTTCGTATTTTTGTATGAAAAGTCAAGACATTTTTTTCAAAGTTTATTTACATTTATTTACAATATATATGTACCGTTTTGTTGAATAACTTTCTGCCATTTTGTGGGCAGAGACATTATCCCGTTACTGTAGAAACTTTGGGACTTCTGATCAAAAAAACGGGACAAATAGTTTTGGCAGTCCTCTCTTGAGGTCAACCTTACAGAACCTAAAGAATTCTGAAGAGACCGAAACAGGTGAAAATCTGAAGGCGCAAGGTCAGGGCTATATGGTGGATGCACTAGGACCTCCCAGTCGAACTCTCTTAATTTTTGCTGAGTGGCTAAAGATGTGTGTGGTCTAGCGTTATCGTGATGAAAGACCACACCCTTCCTGTTGATCAATTCCGGCCGTTTTCTCTCGACTGCTTCCTTTAATCTCATCAGTTGCTGGCAGTAAAGATCAGAATCGATGGTTTTGCCGGACGGTAAAAGCTCATAATGAACAATGCCCTTCCAATCCCACCATACACACAGCATCACCTTATTTCGTGTTAGGCCAGGTTTGGCAACAGTCTGTGAAGCCTGGCCAACTTTCGACCACGACCTTTTTCGCACGTTCTTGTCGTACGTGATCCACTTTTCATCGCCAGTTATCAATCTCTTCAAAAACGGCTCGGTTTCATTACGTCTCAATAATGAATCGCAAATGAGTACACGGTTCATTAAGTTTCTTTGAGTGAGCTCGTGTGGCACCCAAATATCGAGCTTTTTTGTATAACCAGCTTTCTTCAAATGGGTCAAAACTGTTTTGTGGTCAATTCCCAGTTCTTCAGCTACATCGTAACTACTAATATGGCGATCTTGCTCCACTCTTTCAAAAATGGCGTCCATTTTATTCGTAACAGGGCGACCAGAGCGAGGTGCATCTTTAACATCAAAATTTCCGGACTGAAAACGTTTGAACCAAATTTGTGCTACTCTTACTGACACTGCATCAGGTCCATAAACATCACAAATTTTTTTCACTGCTTGAGTTGCATTTTTGCCTTTTTTATAATAAAATTTTAAAATGTATCGAATTTCTTCATTAGATTCACTCATTTTTACGGAGAGAAAAACAAATGAAAAATAGCGGGAAACAACTTTTTTTTATTTTTTTCTTTTCTTTATAATGTAACCTTTTTAATGTTACCAAAACCAGCCAGACACAAATAGTACAGTCAAAGAAATTTTATAATAAGTTTATACCTACGTTATGCGAAAAGACTTTTTCCCCGACCTAATACTATAATTGTTACATGAAAAGAAAACGCATTATCACGCTTTCATACATTCCCTCCCTACAAATCACGGTTTACACGAACATAAATACTAACAGCCGAGTGGGGTTATGTGGGCAAAGCGGTAATAAGATCGGGAGACATAGTACCCGAGTGGCGAACATTACAAATCCCCTCAAGCATAGAAAGGGAGCTTCATAAAATATAATAAGAACATGCGTGCGCCATTGGTGGGAACAGGTCGCCGGACTAAACGCTACGAGAACAGTCGCTTGTTCCCTTTTACGCTTTATTTTATTACTAAGAAGCATTTCTCGTTCATAAATGTAATATACGCGTACAAAATATGTATTTTGTATAACAGAAGGTATAACAACAAGAGTCGTTTCGGGAACTGAGCTGTTGCGGTAATTAATTTTGTTTTTAAAGTGAAACTTATAACATCGCCTCGAACTTTGTCGTCAATCATATATCGCGCATATCGCGTCACGGTCACGCGGGGTAGTGGGTAAAATGCAGAAATAAATAAAATATATGATGTGACGGATTTTCTAAATTTTACCTCTATTTGCTGAATATAGACTGTAATATGTGTGATAAATATCGATGACTGAAAACTTTGTGCCCGGTATGGCAATAGGTTCGCCACCTATTCTATTTGGGACGTAAGCATAACGGCGAGACGACGCTTAACAGCCGCTGCCTACACCTTCGGGTAACAAAAGGCGTGAAGTTATGCTGTAATAAGAGGAATCTGCTTCATTTATTGAACATTGGAGAAAATCATTTGATCTTAAACTCCCACGAGATATGGTGCTACTATGATAGATGTGGTTTTCGAGAATTGCATTGAATAAATTAATTACCATAAAATATTGGTAACATCAATAACCTGTTACACTCAATTCAAACTTCAACAGTGGTAGAGCCAAGCAGTTCGCTGCATGAATGGGCCGGCTCGGCCGGTGAAATACCACGACCTCTCAGAAGACCGACGTAAAGTGGCTCATGCCGCGTTTCGTTCGGTGAGAGAGGTACCCGGAGGCCCCCTTCCCCATCCTTTTCTATCCCCTATCCCTTAAAGGTCGGCAACACAACAGTAACACTAAATGTGTTGCTGGTGTCCATGGGCGGCGTTGGTTGCTTACCATCAGGTGACACGCCAGCTCGTTTGCCCTCCTGTTCCATTAAAAAAAACACTCTTTATAAAGATGAAATTGACAACAGAATAATGATAGAAAATAATTGAAATAAATTTAATAAATTTCAGTTATATAAGTAAATACCTGTATATTATGTGTGTCGTGGGTATTCTAAAACACAAACACAAATTAAAATATCAGTTGCAGACCTAGTTATCATTTCCCATAATCATTTACTTTTTCTAAGTATAAAATTATGATGATTAAAATACCCTTAATCGGATATTTTTCCAAAAATGTTTATTTAAATGTCTACAATGTTTTACTTTTACTGTATAAAACCACATAATTGTTTCTTTACAATTATCAGATATGATATAGTTAAAGCTTCCTATACTTATTTTTATTTATTTCCCGACGTTTCGAACTCTTTACAGAAATCATTTTCACGAGTCATGAACAAAAAGATCGTAGTCGTTCAAAAGCTATTTTCATTGATACAGAGAGCACACTTTTTGGAAACAAAAAATCAAAAAGTTGATGTTAAATATATGATATTACTATCAGACAATGAAACCAAAAATAAATAAATATTTATTTATAAGATATCGCATCAAAAGTAATAAATGATCAATAAATAAATAAATGATAATATAATAATAAATGATAATCATAATAAATGAGTAAAATTTGGATCTTAAAAAGTTCAATTTGTGCTATTTATCGGCGTTTTGCGTTTTGGCGCGCAACGCAACAGCTATGTCCCGTATTATCTTCATAAATATTGGTTTAAATTATATTCCTCGTAAAAAATAAAAATGGTCATGGTGGGTTATTCTTAACTGATAGACATATGCCCCCCCCCCCCCCCCCCCCCCCGCGGACATTTTTGTTGACCTTTTAAAGGTGTTTATTAATGTAGAACATTGTTTTGATTTACCACTTAGAATTCAGCCAGCGTTTACGATTAAAGTACTAAATCTTGAAAATTATCATTTTTTCTTTACAACATCATATAAGAATTCTTGATCAAAACCATCCCATTAATACCTTCTAACTATTGAAAAAAACCGCATCAAATCCGTTGCGTATTTTTAAACATATAAGCATATAAGGGGACAGACAGCGGAAAGTGACTTTGTTCTGTGTAATGATTTACTAAAGAAAAATTTTTGTTTGTAAAAATCCTTTGTTGTATGATTTAATAGGTAACAGTTGTTATTTTTAATTATTAGCTAATTATCTTATTTTCTTAAGTTAGTTGAAATCAGAGTATAACTATTATTAAATATTGACTAATTTTAAATTTAAAGGTAAGTATTTGTTAAAAAAAATCTACCACAGGGTCAAAACTGCGGCCAGTCCTGAAAAAGACCCAGCAAGAAAACTCAGCGGCTGTTCTTCAAAACTAATTATTATTTGATTTTGGGCGGGCTATTGATAGTACTATAATAAGTAAATATAATAAGTAATAAATAAACGCGATTTGACCCTAAAAAGTTCTTTTAATATTATAAAGCTTCCTAATTTAAGAGGTATATTGTTTTTAAGATTCTATTTATAATGTTTAACAACTGAATTATCTTATTATTATATTAGTTATTACTATATTATTATTATATTACTTATTATCTTAATACACAAAGTTATGAAATTACAATTCCCCGCTTACACTTATCAACGATAGATGGCATTGTACGATCAACTTATACCACGCTATGGTTTCGTTACACGGTCAAATACCTAAGTTCTCAAAGCGCAGGCAATTGTTCGCCTTTTATGACATCCTTCGGGATTCAATACTTTTTGCCATAAATCGGCGGATTACAACCCGCGCGATTTATCTAATGTCAAATACATACTAATGGTATACATTTTTTAAGGGTTTTAATGACCTGGTAATAGGGATGGGACATTTAACATAAAATATCGATTTTTAATTAATTGGTTTATTTATTGATGAAAAAATCGATTAATTAATAATCGGTTTTATTTAAGAAAATAATCGATTTATTTAAATTAATCGATTTTTAAATTTTTGGGCAATATGTACAATTGGTATTGCCAGATTTATTGTCAACATGGAAATATTGACGCCATCTACTTGTCGTCCTTTTAGTCGTAGACATTGTTCAAAAACAAAACCAAAAAAGACTTTTATAAACATTAACAAAACTTTTAGTCACGAAAAACTTCGTTTGAAAAATGAAGTTTTACCAACGAATAATTAATGACATATATAATAATGTCATTAATTATACGTTAATTGATAATCGTTAAATTCAGCAGGCAGACATAATTAATGTCTGCCTGCCGAAATTAACGAAATTCGTGACACACTAACTAAGAAAAATTGTAAAATAGTCTTATGGAACTTATGTCTGAAACCGACCTAGTCATCACATAATTGTTGTTGGCTTTTGGTGGGATGGATGATATACCACTGATAAACCCCAGATGGTTTTTGTGGTATGTGACTAGAAAAGTCTCCATGTATTATTTAGTAATTTGGAAATAAACAATAAAAGAAAACATATCAACCAAATGTCGGCTAATAAAATTGTATTATTCATTGACTCCATCTAGTATTCACTAGATGGAGTCAGTGGAGTCATGGAGTTTGATTAAATAAATAACTAAACTGTTTCAAAGGTATAGAAGGAATGCGGTCATAGATGGCGTCAAAATAACATTATAGAGAAAGTATTCTTTAGTAGTTTTCGTTCCGGGCCAGAAGACCAAACTTAATATCGGGGCGTTGCAGATGAAAAAAAAATCGGTAATATGTAATTGAATGATTAATAAAATAATCGATTATTGATCGATTAGTCATATAAAAATAATCACTAATTACAATCGATTTTTTTACTTTTAAAAATCGATTTTTAATCGATTATTTCATTAATCGATTATTTTTTGACATCCCTACCTGGTAACTAAGACCTATAAGTCAAAATGGTATACATTTATATTATTATGTAATATTCTTATTAGTGATGTGCCAACTCGGGTTAATCCTAACTCGAGTAAAAATACACGTAACTCGAGTTAGGATAATTTTAAATAATTTAAAAAAGTAAACAGATATTGAACAATCTAAAGCTTATGAGTTATTGTATCAAACATTAATTGTCTTATCTATGTTGTAGTTGAAATTGTCTATAAATGAACAAAAAAAATATATATCTGATGGTTCAGACAAAATTAGACATGTAGGATGATTCAAGATTGACTAAGCAGTTAAGCAATGCAAAAGCGGATGAATGCAGCGAGTCGATGACGCCCACGATGCACTTCCCCTGAGCAAATAGAACGAGTCCTGGAGGAATGTGACGTCAGAAGATTTAAAAATCCACATGCGTGTTTAACTTTATTAAAATAGATGATACCGTTTATTTGTACTTTGTAGCATTATTACCGACTGTGCTGTTTTAAAAGCAGATTTACCGTTTTGCCATTGATGTCCCTGTTTTTTGTTTTATTCATAATTTTTACTGTTTTTTTTTCAATTAGTGTTCAGTGCCACATCAGGCAAATATTTTAGTCTATGTGATAAGGGGCCGTCCATTAATCACGTGATGTTTTTTTCACCATTTTTTGAAAACTACATACACGTGATATCTTACTACACCCACCCCCCCTACCCCCTCGTGATATTTCGTGATTTTTGCCTGACCCCTCCCCTCCCTTTCTAACCTCACGTGATTATTGGACGGCCCCTTAGAGCGGAAAGGCAATATGGGTATTTGACTAACAGAATCAAAATGCTGGCTGGTATTCTTAGATTCAGATATCTTAATATCTTCTAGATATTTGAATATCTATATATTTTAATATAAAGTTCCGATATCGGATTTAATCGGATATTGAAAATCTAAATCTGTTATAGATACGGTACTCCAAAAAGGCGATACGACCCATGTCTAGGAAAGATTAACGCTTCAAGGCGAGCGAGAATTCAAAAATAAAATTTTCGTATTAAATGTATATTCCGAGAAAAATTGTGGAAACACACTACCTATACTCATATTTCCCAGAGCATTAACCCTAAGAGATAGATCAAAACAATGTTCTACATTATTATACACCTTCACCTATTCGGTTTGGTACGTAACGTACGGCGAATAAAGGCTTTGACAGCCGCTGCCTACACCTTTGGGTAGAGAAACGCGTAAAGGTGTTTTTTAACTTTATATTTTATGACGACGCGTTTGCGCGATTCATTTAATAAACAGCGACATCTGTGGGCGAATAAGCAAAACTTCGTGTAAATATATTATTATAATAGACTGTCAATATATATGCGAACAGTGTTAATTACTTATTTGTGCCAGTCCTGCATACTATCTCTTTGTTTTCATCAGTACTTAAATTATAAATTTATTAATTGTGAAGCAAATTATGACGATGATGAAATTAATAATTAAAGGTTTCCAATTGATTTAATATTTTTTAATGTATGTATATGTTCTAAATTTTTTTTTGCATTTTGGGTATAGTACCTAATTAAGAACACAGGCTTAAATATTAGTTGAAAACTTTGACCTCTTTTCTCAATAACATTCCCATTTTCCCAAAATAAAATTAGTCAAGTATGAAAAAAAATATATTGTCAAAAAAAATGGTAAATTCACTTTCGACGTGATTTATATGGAGTACGACAATGCTACCATTTTTCTAGGCTTGTAAATTCAGTAGCCTTAAAAACGGTAACGTAAGTCAATGAAGCGAGTGAAGTGTTATGTTGTGTAATAATAATAATATCTTAGACACATTACACACAGCGCCCTCTCGTTCCAAGCTAAGCAACTAAATGCTTGTGTTATGGACACTAATACATATATTACTTTTCTTTTGTAAATACATACTTGTAATACATAATATAAAAACACCCAGACGCCATACAAACATTCATGCCTGTCACAAATATTGGTATTCGGGTGGGACTCGAACCCGCCAACCTCGATTCTGCAGTCGGCAATTTTACCAATGCGCTACGGGATTCGTCAATTTATAAAAAAATGCTCGAAATAAAAGTACCTATGGCTCCTATGGTACCTAACTATTGTGCAAAACGTAATCAATTTTGGTGAGTGTCAGGTTGCGCCGGCAAATGTTCCCTGGAACAAATTGAAAAGCAATGAGCCGCGGAATTCAATTTCATATTGAAATCCATTCATCTTTACCGCCTCTCAGGAGGAGGAGGTCCCTCACCGACGCCGCTTTTACCCCTGAAAAGTTCGCTATTCTTCAAATATGTTAAGTGAGTGTACCAAAAAGGCGTTCGATTTCTGAAAATCGTTGTATTTCTCTACTTTTTTTTGTTCCTTTTTTACTTATTATAGACCACCTAAACACAATGTTTTATTCATTATTTTGACTATATTTTTGCTGGATAACATGTCACGACAAGCGCCACCTATGGTCAACTGCTACACTGAGGTCACGGTTGCGTCACCAGCCTTTATGATGGGTCTGGGAGAGGGTTGAGAAGAAAAGGAGAAAAGGATCGGATTTCTCTCTAGTAAACAAAACGCGACATGAGCCACTTTTGAAACGTTTTTCACCGGTCGTGTCGGCCCATTCATGAACTATAATGCCACTGTTGAGCTACATCACATCAACCCGCTATTGCGTTTATTGCTTATTATAAAGGCATTTTCTTAGTGTTGCAAAAATTAGTTGCGACGTTTCATAGTAATTTTATAAACTGACTAGTTTATTTAGCAGTAGATATATCATAGAAATATACCTAGGTACTAGTGATGTTACGGATGTTGGATTTTGAACATTCGCGAATGCGAATGCGAATACTAATATATCTTAAAAACAACGCATTCGAACGATTCTCAGACCAACAATACATACAAAATCTCATCAAAATCAGTCAAACCATATTGGTGTAGTTATTCAGTGATTAATATCACGCGAAGGATGGGAGTCCATCGCGGACATGTTTTTTATAAGTTTAATTTTTACATTTTGACGAGGACATTACTATGGACGAGAATAAATGGTCGGCACGAAGTATGAAAAAAAGTAAGAATTGATATGCTGTCTGCTCAAATGATCGATGGAACCTGTGTCTGGGACGCTTTTCTGACCTTGAGCAATCTATGCTAGAGGTCGGGTAAGATTCCCATGGACTGGAGGCGTGCTGTCATCGTGCCCTTGTATAAAGGTAAGGGATCACGTATGCATTGCACCAGTTACACGGCCCTCAGTTTAAATCAGCTAAAGAGCGAAAGTGTATGGCGAAATTATTGAAAGGAGAATGAGGGTGACATCTGACGGGGTGAGAAGAAGCTAAAAGGTTTACTGTGGTTTTGTGGACCTGAAAAAAGCGTGCTGTGCACTCCACATAAGAGGGCGTATGTGCGTGTTGACGGCGGCTTGTTGAGGATATTGCGCAAAATCTGTGGAGTAACTCTCGTTGACCGCGTCGAAAACGAGGTTGTAACGAAGGAATTATGATTGAAAGAGAGTGTCAATGTGAAAGTAAGAAAGGGCATACTCCGATGATTCGGAAATATAGAAAGAATGGATGATGTCAGATTAACCCAGCAGATATACAATGCAGAACAGGATGAACGTGAGTAGCAAATCGCCACGATACACTTTCTATGAACAAATAGAACGAGTCCTGGAGGAAGGTGATGTCAGGAGCCTTAAAGGTCAACGAGCGAATAGGAGGGCAAACGAGCAGACGTGTCTCCTGATGGTAAGCAACCAACGCCGCCCATGGACACCAGCAACACATATAGTGTTACTGTTGCGTTGCCGACCTTTAAGGGATAGGGGATAGGAAAGAATGGGGAAGGGGTGGGCCTCCGGGTACGTCTCTCACCGAACGAAACGCGGCATGCGCCACTTTACGTCGGTCTTCTGAGAGGTCGTGGTATTTCACCGGTCGAGCCGGCCCATTCATGCAGCGAACTGCTTGGCTCTACCACTGTTAACTAATATTCGCGAATGCGAATGCGAATATTCGTTACATCACTACTAGGTAACTGTTCCTATAAAATGGTTTATCAAAAAAAAACATTAAAACTTTTTTAGTTTTCGGTTGTCTTGTTCCAGGTTTAAAAGTTTCAATTTTGTCCAAAAATTTATTGTCCGTCGCAAATTCGTTGGAAATTAAACAAACGAGAAATGAAACTTTTTCAAGTTATAATACTTCGTAAAGCTTACTTAGCAGTAGAAATCTGAGATATTCGTTCATTCGTATGAAAGATAGAAAGAACGAAAGAATAATTTGGTTTGTATCATGTAGAAGACATAACAATGACTAAATACATGTTATAAAAAAAGACAGACATTGACAGAAGGACTTGAGAGGCACAAAATTCCGCGATACGTCTTTTATGAGCAACTTGACCGTGGCTTACAAGGCGTTACGTCAAAAGCTTGCAAAATAGACGAGCGTACATGACATGTATTCAGAAAATCGTGCAAACGAGTACGGTTTATAGACGATATATTATGCTACTCAGTTCTTTCTGCCTATACCGTCGTCCTTAAATCATTGCGTAATACATGAAGTAAATTTAAATTATATGAACTCAATTATTAACGATGTTATATGTTGATTATTTTATTAAAAATTCAATCTGTCTCTCAATTTAATAATTATATGTTGCTTTTACGAAAATTTTCTAATACTTGTTTCACTTGCGATGTAAAAAGGTGTTTATATCGTTTTCAAGTAACTTTAAGGTCAGTAGGTAGATATTTCAAATACTTTGGTTTAATTTAAATACGAAGGACGCATTTAACACACATAAATGGTATCAAAAAGTCATAGGTGGTTCAGTATTTGAACTGAAAACCTCTGAATAATGAGCGAAGTGTCATTTTACTAGCAAGTAATAGCATAAGCTGTTATAGATTAGTGAAGTTTTATGAAGTCTGACAATAAGGTACTACTAGCATAAATAAAAATAAAGCAACAGTAATATTATAGAAAGAATAATAAGTTTAAAGCATCTGTTAAAAGCTAAGCAATTAAGCAAATAGCTGGAACATCATAATATCAGCCATCAGAGTGTCGCATGACTGACGTTTGGACAGCAATGACAAATGATATCTTGTATCATTTGTATTTTAGTTATGAGAGCTGTCATTTATCTATTTACGTAGTATCTCATAGACACAATCTTAAAGTTCAAAACAATTCGTTAATAAATTCTGATTTAAAAATTAACAAACATATAAATAATAAAAGTGCTGTAACTCTTGCTAACTAGATTCTTTTACACCGATCAATTACTGACTGGTTTGTTGCCCGTACTTCCGCAGATGTGCCTACTTGGACAATGAAAGTAACGATATATCTTTACATATCAGATGATTAGTAAAAACGGCATGAAAATTTATTTAGTAGTTTCGAAGATTGCGAAGATTTACCCATAGGAGAAATAAATATTTTTGCTGTAAATATGTGCCTTTATTTTAAGATCAAAATTACAAGAAAATGCTAAAAACCGTCGATGGTCTTCTATTGCATTAATTAACAACTCTCATATTATTATTATTTTTTTCCAACATTTCCTCTAAAGACACAGTCCTGTTACAGTTATTTTATAAAAGAATTTAACTTAAATAAAACGGAATTCCCGAAAAATAAACCAGTTCCGAGCAGTTTAGGCATTTTTTTTATGTAAACTGAAAAACAGTAAATTTACAATATTAAAACCGTCATAAACAAACCCCTAAACCGGGTGGCACTGGCCTCAAATTTGCTATTATGACCTCTCCTATTCATAATGCATGAGAGGGTAAGAAGGCTTGCCTGTGACAGACACACTCAGGAGAATAAAAATTTTGCTTTAGATAACACATTCGTACATAATATAAGTTGATGTTTAAAAACATCTTATTAAAACTAGAAAGTAGTTTTTTATGGGATAGGAGGGCAAACGAGAAGGCGTGTCACCTGATGGTAAGCAATCAACGCTGCCCATGGACACCAGCAACACATATAGTGTTACTGTTGCGTTGCCGACCTTCAAGGGATAGGGGATAGGAAAGGATGGGGGATGGGCCTCCGGGTACCTCTCTCAGCGAATGAAACGCGGCATGAGCCACTTTACGTCGCTCTTCTGATATGTTAGATATTACTTACAAACATATGTACAGAATTTCTATAAGTTGAGCACCTAATAATTTTTAAAGTCATGTCTCCGCATTATCTACCTGCGTAAAGTTTTGGTGAAATAAAAATTCTTTCAAATTGTGAACATCCCTAATTAGAAATTAATAAATATCCTTTAAGTTACTTCTGAATAGAGAACCTTTCCAATTTTAAAGAAATATCAAAATCTATTCATTATTTTTTTTCGTATATCAATAAAAAACAAACAAATTTTTGCTTATTATTAGTATAGTATTAATATTATTATGTGTAGACATTCTAACAATTAGCGTTGAATGCCATATAAATAAGTATGCTTAGATATTATAAAAAATCCTACTTAAGACAAAAGTCATCGTAAAAAGTAAATAATATATATATAAAGTATATAATATATAAGTAAATAATAATATATATATACATATTTATATTATGTATATTTATTATGTAAGGTCGAGCGGTTCCGACAAAGATGGCCAGTAAATCACAATTACAAGAAATTCGGAAAGATCGCGAGAGGCCGCTAAAGGCTTACTGGCCGTGAGCCCTGTCCGTGCGGGATTTTGTCGGGCTCAATCGAAATTTTTTATTACTTAAAGTTCATACCATCAAACGTTATTTAGAGTGAATTTTATCTAAAAATATTTTGTCAATCTAATAGAATCACGCAGTATTAGTTACTGGATCAATGGTTTTTTATGGAAAAAAGGGGCAAACGAGCGAGCGGGTCATCTGATAGAAAGCGACCACCGCCGCCCATGGACCTCCGCAACACCAGGGGCCGGCCTTTCAGATAGGAATACGCTCGTTTCTTAAAGGTTTCAAGGTCGTAGCGGTCCGGGAATACCGTTGCCGGAAGCTGGTTCCATATAGGAGCAGTGCGTGGCAAGAAGTGACTGCTGAATCGCACTATCGTTGATCACAAACTATTAAGCCGATGCGGATGAAAACACTGGCGAGTCGGGCGATTGCGAAAGTCCGGTATAAGACCGAACAATTCCTCAGAGCACTCCCCGTGGTATAAGCGGTACATGATGCATAGAGATGCAACATCTCTCCGCAACGCCAACGGATCAAGCCGATCGGAAAGAGCTTGGTTGTCAACAAGCCGAACCGCGCGCCGTTGAATGCGGCCAAATGGAGAAAGCTGGTCGTGGGGTGCCCCCGCCCAAAGATGAGAACAGTATTCCACGTGAAGCCGGACTTGCGCTTTATACAGTTGCAAGCGATGACCTGACGTGAAATACCGTCCCGCTCTATTGAGCACACCAAGCTTTTTTGAGGCCAATTTGGCCTTGCCCTCCAGATGACCGCAAAATTGGACGTCACTCGACAAGTCGACACCAAGAAGATATTGGCTGAGGCGGCTAAAGGAGTGCTCTCAAAGCAGGGAGCTACGACAAATGGAAAATGGTTCTGAAATTGACTTGAAGTGGCTCATGCCGCATATCGTTTGGTGAAAAAGGTATCCAGACACCCACCCCCTTTGTTTTCCCTTCCCTTTCATATTCTTTCTTCAAATATGGCAACACACCTGTGACCCTCTCAGTGTTGCAGATGTTCATAGGCAGCGCTTCATACAGCAAGGTAACGCCGCATGAGTAATGTTTTGTGCAGCTGGCTCCATCGAATTATAACACGTTGTCCCGTCAAAAAAATGCTAAAAGATTTATAAGTATACGAGTAGACCCGACGAACTTTGTTCCGCATCAAAAGTAATAAACCGGTAAATTTTTGATTTATCTCTATTTCTTTACTACATTATACATGAATTATAGATAAAAACCTCCCCGTTGACACTATCTATCTATTAAAAAAAAGCATCAAAATCCGTTACGTAGTTTTAAGGATATAAACATATAAGAGGACAGACAGCGGAAAGCGAATTTGTTTTATACTACGTAATGATACTAAATATTAATAATGATTCAACCGTCCTCAATGTGTAACGAGTGGACACGACGCGAAATGAAATTATTGAAGCTCGAGGGCTCTTTTGTTTTTTTTTTTAATAATCTCATTAAATGTGAAATATTTTACAAATGCCATCCAGATTACCGCGGCAATCTTATTATCCCTCAATATCTGAGTCTGGAGATTATGTCTTATTAACAAGAGACAAAAGAATAAGAGAACAATTGACTATTGCCGAGTTAGATCTACGACTTGAAATAAGTATTAATAAGCGTTATTTCTTTGTAATTAAAATTTAGAACGACCCTTCATATTAGTTTGTCTAGGACATTTGCTTTTAATTGTAAAAATTCGCATGTTAAATTATATTTTTTTCAATTTTATTATAAAATACGTTAAAATCAAATTTTGCGTTTGATCCTTAGTTTAAAAAAAAAACATAATACTCTAAATAAATGTAGGTGAATAAATTAATAAACAAATTTTATTTTACATTTTCTGTATTAATAAAAACATTCGCCAAACATTCGCAGCGTCCGCGATGAAAGGAATTTTATATCTATTTTTCTTGACACTTAGTGCCATATGTTGATTAACACATATTAAACCTTTATAAATTACAGCCTATGTATTATTCTGACATTTAAGCTATATTATTGCAAATTTTCATTAAAATCCATTCATTACTTTTTTACGTGAAAGGGTAACAAAAGTACATTCTCACTCACAAACAATCGCATTTATAATATTAATAGGATATTGAATTTTAAAATATTTCACTGCTGTCGTGTAGCTTAATTTTGTTATTATATAATCATGCGCCATATATGATATACTTTGTGCCCGGTATGGCAATAGGTTCGCCACCTATTCTATTTAAGACGTAAACATAACGGCGAGACAAGGCTTAACAGCCGCTGCCTACACCTTCGGGTAGCAAAGGCGTGAAGCCATGTTATGTTTATGTTATATAGGATATAGATCTTTGATACTGCATGATCACGATGACTGGTCATGATGAGCCCATAGATTTAGCATAGACTGTACTTGACTATAGTAGATAGTAAAAATGTAAAAATAAAAATTAAAAATGTACTACTAAATATCACTGACAGCGCGACCGCGAGTAAGCGATTCTCAGGATGTTTTTAAATCAACACATGCACAATAATTATGTAAAATTTGACACTTGGAGGCACTTTTTACGCACACATTGATAAGTCACTCACACATCAACAACCCATTTTTGGTCTCATTGTTTAGGTGACTGTTGCCGATCTATTATTATTTATGGATGATTATCTATGGATGAGCCAAATAGTTCAGTGTAGGTATGGGCCGGCTGGAGGAGGCCTATGCTGAAAGGCACGCCGAATTGCGAGATATATTATGAGACATAACATGCAATAAAATAAAATGTTATTTTGTATACAGTTCGGAATAAAAGGGCTTTATTATTATTATTATTATGGGCCGGCTCTGCCACGGTTGGGCATGAACATGTGGATTGAGCAATTCACCCATCCGCATTTGTATCCGCATAGTCTTCTCTATTCAATATAATATCTACTGTAACTAATTTATGATCTCTTTGAATTTTGTTTACAATTAAGTTAGTGCTTCCAACTTCAAAGTAGTGCAGCACCTCTATTCAACTTACAGTTATTCCATAGATTTAACTGGGATTAATTAAAACTTTTCGATCTTCATTACCAAGTTAGGAATTTAGTCCTGGCGAATGTTAATATCTATAAAACAATTTCCTCAACTTGACTTAAGACTTTACTTAAAACGTTGAGTAACTTTGTACTGTTATAAATTTAAATTACTAACTAAACTACTACTACTAGCAAGTAATAAACAAATATTAATATATATTTTGCTACCCGTATTGTCTTCGCGACATCGTATAACGGAAACGGAAATGAGCTTTAGTTGAACTGAAGGCACAAAAACAAAGTGAGTGTTGTTTTTGATATAAAAATACAATTATTTTTAATTAACACAGAGGAAGTAAAGTCAAATAAGAGAAGAGAAAGACCAAAACAAATATGGTTTGATTGTATTAAAGATGACATGATTAAGAAGGGTTTTACTGTGGAAGAAGCGAATGATAGGGAAGTATGGAAAAGAAAAAACTGTTATGCTGACCCCAGATAATGGGAGCATAGCAGGAAGATGATGATGGTAATGATGAATTTAGAATTCAGGTGACATGTTACACTAGCACTTCACCATGTCCTTTCATACGCGGATAATAAGGATGTTAATAATATTTATAACAGATAATAAAATTCTATCTCCTAGAAAAACGTACTTAACAAATAATAATGCGCAATTAGTAATATCTCTAAGTAATGAAGATATTATAAAATATTAATGAGGATTATTATTATGAAATTAATTATAATTAACCACTAAAAACCACAGCCAAAATTTTTGACAACATGGATATTTCGAAAGGATGGAATGTTGTGCCCACTTGCAGTAGGATGAGTGGCAGAAAAATTATAATCTAATTAACCTAGCGCAGATTTAGCATGTGGTCTTCTGTTTCTGTTTAAAAAATATTGGATTACTTTTAAATAAACTCCTGGGCGCAGATTTCTAGGCGCAAAAAATATTAGCAGAAAAGCCAAGCTAGCAATCCACAATGCAATACTGATCCCAACGCTAACTTATGGAAGCGAGAGCTGGGTATGGCAGAGTGTGCATGAAAGTAGAATAAACGCGGTCGAAATGAGGGCATTGCGCAAAAGCTCCGGAGTGACCCTCGCTGACCGCGTCGAAAACAAGGTTATAAGGAAGGAAGTCGGATTGAACCTCCTGTTCTCACAATTTTCTTTGACATGTCAAAAGCATTTGACTGTGTTGACCATAGCATATTACTTGACAAATGTGAAAGATATGGGATCAGAGGCCAAGTGTTGAAATGGATACAAAGTTACTTATTTAACCGCAAACAATGCGTAGAAGTTTCACGTGTGGATGATAATTTACAACTAACCCCATATAGATCATTATTTGTAGTGAATAAATACGGGGTGCCTCAAGGCAGCGTACTCGGACCCCTCTTATTCTTAATATATATTAATGATTTTCCAAAAACAACTCCACACAAAT
This sequence comes from Euproctis similis, assembly GCA_905147225.2. NCBI lineage: Eukaryota > Metazoa > Arthropoda > Insecta > Lepidoptera > Erebidae > Euproctis > Euproctis similis. The sequence continues at coordinate 11,352,356 of LR990114.1, read as the reverse complement.
CAATATTATTTGATGATGACATTTCAATAATAGTGCGTAAAAATGATATCAACAGCAATTTTGACATTATCCTAACTAATGTAATTAAAAGCACAATATCATGGATGGAATCAAATAAACTAAGCGCAAACATAAGTAAAACTAAATTCATTCAATTTTCAAACTATAAAACAGTACACGAAATAGCCAGCATAATGTACCATGACGAGTCCATAAATAAAGTTACAAGTACAAAATTTTTAGGTGTATATTTAGATCAATTTTGTAACTGGAAGGTACATGTAAAAAATGTCGTTACCAAGTTAAATAAATTTGTATACGCCCTTCGTAAATTGCAGCGTGTGGCAGATAAATCTGCTGCGCTCATTGCATACTATGGGTACGTGAGTCCACATTAAGATATGGTTTATTACTTCGGGGCAATTCAACAGACATCAGTAAGGCATTCATAGCACAGAAGAGATGTATTCGTGCTTTATGTGATGTGGGGCCGCTCGAGTCATGTAGGCTGCTGTTCAGAAATAATGACATATTGACATTGGTAGGAATTTACATTTTCGAAATCTGTGTTCACGTCAAACGATTTCCAGACGAATTTAACTGTGTTCGTGACAATTCAAGTTTAGGTATCCCACGAAATTACAGACGATGACTAACTGTAAGTCATCATTGTTTTTAAATATAATTGTTACATGAGGTGTATAAAAGTGTTCAATAAAGTACCGAAGTCAATACGTGAACTGCCACTAGCAAAAATTAAAAAGCCTTTGAAATCTTGGCTAGTGGAAAACACGCTCTATACAATCAGAGAATTTTTTGAAAAATATTTTTTTATTGACATATTTCACTTTTTATTTCATGAACTTAATTTTGAGTAATTACTCAATAAGTATTTTTTTCCATTTAATTGACATGGACTATGATTATTTAATATTTGATTATACTTAATATGTGACATAGTTTTTGTTCTTTTTATGTTTATTTTTATTTGGAATTTTATTGTATAATTAAGTTAGAAATTAAAATTATTTATGTATTGACCAGTAAATATTTGCATGCCAAATGGTGATGTGTGTTGGAATTATATATTTGTAACAGCTTGAAAATTCTTTCTTTCTTTCTTGAAAGAGAGTGTCGGTGTAAAGGTAAGAAAGGGCATGCTCCGATGGTTCGGACGTGTAGAAAGGACGGATGATGCAAGATTGACTAGGCAGATATACAATGCAAAAGCGGACGGATGTAGGAGTCGAGGACGGCCAAGACACACATTCCGTGACCAAATAGAACGTGTTCTGGAGGAAGGTGATGTCAGGAGTCTCAAAAATCGACGTACCTGCATGAAAAGAGTTATGAAAGTCAACGAAACGAGTGAGGTGTGTAAGAATCGTGCCTTATGGCGGTTCGTTCTCTCTGCCTACGCCGCAAGGGATTTGGTGTGAAGTTATGTATGTATGTAAATATGGACGATAGCATATACTCGATCCGTAGATATTGCCACAACACCTATAAAAAATATGACAAAGAATTGCATTCGTTGAGATTAAATGCTTACACTAATATGAATAACTGGCTTGCAGACATACGTAAATATATAAGGTAAACAAACAAGAAGTTTGACATAGAACACAAATTGCAAGTTAAAAGCTGTTCATATTCAAAAGCAATCTTCATGTTTTAAAAATACCAAACGTAAAACCAATGTCTTTATTGGGTACTTAGATTACATACCCGTGGAAAGAGCTTGTGCCAAATTGAAAAGAGGGCTTGTGGCCTGTAGCAATAAAATTACAGACAAATTGCAACGTCTAAAAGAGAGCGGATTTTGCATACGGTAAATAACAGCGCTAGCGAACAATATTTAAGATTAAAAATTGTGTATAAGAGATTTATATATGAATAACTATATTATGTATGATTTTAATAACAAAAAAGACGTGTGGCACTCGGAGACTGCCGCGGTAAAGCTATTGCATAGCATTTTTTATCAACTTATGCAATTATAATTATTTATTTATTTTATTAATGCAGTATTTTTTTCCTTTGTTTTTTTTTTTCTTTGATATTAATTCAAGTTACACTTTGAGCGTGGTGACCGATAAAAAAACTTGTTTTTTCTTTTATTAAATAAATGAGATGTTAATATTGTTCAAAATATTTTTATTATCTTTCAATACATGTCGGTTCTTCAGGAATATTTATCATTGAAACTATAGGTTATTCATATTTAAACACTTTGTACACAAACTCAACCTCAACTGTCGATCGACCATCTCCTGTGTCGAACGCCGCGCATGTGACGAACGCCAGCAGCTGGCCGATCGTACCCGCCGTATTTGTCGGTGAAACTAAGCGTTTAACTATATTTAGCCTGCTCAAACACGTATAACGTACGGGAGAGCGATAAAGAAGGAATATAACATCACACACACACCCACGAGGGCCCCAAATGTAAACAAAATTTTTTAAGTGTGCGTCGAGACAATAGCGTATTGTTTGGTGTAATACGACCCGAGTGTTTGTCAAGTGTTTATTTATGATTTCTTTACTTTAGAAATCATAAGTAATTTTGTTTTGTATGTTTGTATGGCTTTAGCATATTTATCGGTGAATACAGATCATGAAATTGTAAAATTAATATTCTTATTAGAGAAACTTCTCCGATAGATTTTTTTTTTAATTTTAAATTTTTTTTTGCCGTGATTTCTAAGTGCTTGGTTTTTTGTTTGATACTTGTCAAGTAAATGTTTTAATAGCTAAAACTTTGTTTATCTTTAGATTACGAACCAAACCTTAAAACAAATGTGTGTTTTTTGCCACCGCGCCATGTGTTTTCGAAATATCGAATATCGAAATTGTGCCGCTGTGCCGGTCGGAGTGTGGTGTCAGGGTGTTAGGTTTTTTTCGTTACGGAATTTCTGGATTCGGTCCCCACGCTGAAGGCCCGCGATAGAAGCTATGCAATAGCTTAAAATATTTTGAACTCAATGCATACAGCGCCCTCTAGTTTAACAAGCTGATCAATTATATTGATTGTTAATGCATACGTACATTATATAGAAAAATACCCATGCTACTCACCAATATATAATAATTGTTCTCGGTTGGGGATCGAACCCACTGATCCTGAACCTCTGATCATCCTTCGGTTGTTTTATATTGGCACAAAGCCCGTCTAAAATTTACGGAATATGTTTGTTTCTTTAACTTAATAATATCACTATATATATAAATTTTATTAACGCTGAATTCTCTGTATGTCTGTTACCTCTTCACACGAACTAACATGAATGATATATGCAATTGACAACTAGTTCAAATTATCAAAGTGAGTTCAATTTATTTCTAAACTAGACCAAACACTGAATTGACTGTAAGGTCAATCATCTGTGAAAATACTGTCAGAAAACGTTATAAAAGTTTGGCTGTATACCAAAAACATTTATTCAGATCATACTACCTTCCATATACGAGCAGAGAGGCGTGAGATTGGATATAAGAATATTATGAATTATTTTACGCGACAGAATTACGAGAATCGATTTGCTCAAACTACACCTGCATATACTTGTAAAAAAATCAATGATAACACACTTACTGCGCTGTCAACTCATCATCATTGAGAATTTTCCCAAGATGCGATCCTTTCGAACTTTCCATGTTGTCAAAAGATTTGGCTGCGGTTTTATGACCGGCATGCCTTACGTCAACCCTCCTTCTAAAGGAGTACTGTTCTTTCTTACGTTTATTTATATATGAAGAACAAACACAAATTGACAAAACTTGAAAAACTACCTGATATCAAATTTCTCCGCATCTCGGTCTACTGGCAGCGTGCCCAGAAGACTGGCCGCATTGCTACGCTGAATAGCAATGCTAATCTTCTGTGCGAAGAATAGACCAGCCCTCTGGTCGCGAGAGGCTTCGATCAGCCTCTTTGCAAGATTAATAAATAATTATAAATATTATACCAACGGGTGTGCTGGTGTCTTTCTAAAAGTAAGCGAATGTAGTTCAAATTAAAATATTATTATGTGCATTTTGTTTGCATAAATATTTTACCTAATATCACATAGTGATATCAAATACTTCGTAGAATGCAATCAATGCAAGGAAAGATGTATACAACTATAGGTAACTTTGAACCTAACAGAATTACTGTAATATTTGTTCACTATTTCTCTACTATTTATTTTATTTATAAAGCGGTTCTTGACTTCTGAATAAAGTCAAAAGTAACCACCGAGATAACATAGATATATCTATATATATAAAATTCTTCTGTCACAGTGTTTGTCCTCGAACTCCTCCAAAACGGCTGGACCGATTTTAATGAAATTTGGTATACATATTCGTTAGGTCTGCGAATAGGTTTATATCTATTTTTCATCCCCCTAAATTACCCCTCAATATATTTTTTTAATTTTTCGACATATTTCTGTTTCTTTTTTTTATAAAACGGGATACAAAAATACATACAACCCTAAATTTTCAACCCCCTACGATCAACCCCTATTTTTTAAACTTTATTTTTTACAAGACGAAGTTTGTCGGGTCAGCTAGTTTTTACTGTAAAAATCCTATTTTAATTATTTTAATAATTAATAGTTACATAACAACATAACTTCACGCATTTTTCTACCCGAAGTACCGCAGCGGCTGTTAAGCCTCGTCTCGCCGTTATATATCGTCCTAAATGGAATAGCTGGCGAACCTATTGCCATACCAGGCACGAAGTTTTCATTTATCGATATATTTTAATAGTTACTGAAATAAATTAACAAATTAATATTTATCTAAACAAGAAATGAAATTGTCGGCACAGCATGACGGGTAACAAGAGCGATGGCCGTAATTATTATAGTAATTATAGACGTCTAATTGCCTCGCTGTTCATTTCTTAAGTATCAAAGGCACCGTGACAAGACTGCAGAGTGACAGCGCTGCGACTTATCTAGCCTGGAGAATAGACGTGATATTTAATTAACGAAAATACTGTAATATCAATGCCATGACAGCTCCAAAGGAAACATGACTCTGCCGCTTTCCTCCAAAATATAAATTATTAATGTACAGCGTTAATAATTATTAAAACAGTTCATGAACTGTTTACTTTTTAAATGTAGATATATATTTTGTACAACAATAAAACAGTCGTTTTATTGTAAATATCATCATCATGAGCCCAGATTAGTCCACTGCTGAACGTAGGCCTCCCCCTTAGCGCGCCATAACTCCCGATCCTGTGCCAACTGCATCCAGCGACTTCCATTTTATAATAGTGGGGGGATGACCTACGCTACGCATACCAACCCGTGGTCGCCACTCAAGAACTTTTTTTTTTCCCCAGCGGTCGTCAGTTCTTCGAGTGATGTGGCCTGCCTACCTCCACTTCAGCGTGCTAACTTTACGGGCTATGTCAGTTATTCTCGTACGTCTACGGACCTCCGTATTTCGGATCTTATCCCGTAGAGATGTACCGAGCATAGCCCTCTCCATAGCACGCTGAGCGACTTTGAGCTTCCTAATACGACCAGCATTAAGAGACCATGTCTCAGAACCATATGTCATCGCTGGTAACACACACTGGTCATAGACATTGGATTTTAGGCACTGAGGAATTTTGGACGAGAAGATATGCCTAAGCTTCCCGAACGCTGCCCAGCCGAGTTGGATCCGTCGGTTAATCTCTTTCTCGAAGTTAGCTCTACCTAGTTGAATAGTTTGTCCTAGGTAAACATAGTGATCGACAACTTCGAGGATCGCATCTCCAACAGTTACCGGTACTTGCATATTCATTCGTAGACCCACTTGTTGGGATAACTTGTTAAGATCCTTGATCATTGCACCCAGATCCTCCAGCGACTCTGCTAAGACCACGATATCATCGGCAAACCATTGATGTTGATGCCTAGCCCGGTCCAATCTAGGAGCTTGAAGACGTCCTCCAATGCAGCGGTGAACAGCTTCGGAGATATAACGTCTCCTTGTCTGACACCTTTCTGCAGTGGAATAGGCTCTGTACTCCCATCTTGGATTCGAACTGACATATTGGCGTTTCTATACAAACACTTCAGCACTTCGATGTATCGTTAGTCAATTTGACACCGCTGAAGAGACTGCAGCACCGCTCATGTCGGAATCGAAAGCTTTCTTATAGTCCACAAACGCCAAGCATAGAGGTCGAATATATTCCTCTGTCTTCTCTATGATCTTCTCTCTTCTCGATGAGGCGTAGAGTGTGGATGTGGTCTATGGTACTAAAGCCTCCACGGAAACCGGCTTGTTCGGAGGCTGGAAGTCGTCGAGCCTGCGCAAGAGTCGATTTGTAATGACTCTGGAGAACAGTTTGTAGACATGGCTCAGGAGCGAGATTGGACTATAGTTTTTCAAAGCGGGTCCTGTCACCATTCTTAAAAAACAGCACCACCATACTCCTGGTCCATGCCTCTGAAACGTCGCCCCCGAGCACGACAGAATTAAAAAGCCTCTGAAGGGCTCTTAGAACCGGCTTGCCGCTTGCCTTCAGTAGCTCGGAAGTAATTCCATTGTCACCCGGTGCCTTTCCGTTCTTTAACTGTTTAAGAGCCATTTGGATCTCGTACAGACTGACGTCCGGGATATCTTCAGTAAAGTGTCGAGTTAGCTTGGATCTGGGATCTGAAGCCAAGCCGACAGCAGGAATCTGTGAAGATTGGTATAGCTGTCCATAGAACCTTTGAACCTCTCTCAGGATCTCATCTTTAGAAGAAATGACGATGCCGCTGTCGGTCTTCAGCTTGGTCAATTGACTCTGCCCAATAGACAGATCTCTTGCGAATACTTTGGTGCCTTGATCACGCTCAATGGTCTCTTTGATGCGTACTGCATTGTACTGGCGAGTATCGAATCGAGTACTCTTGGAGATCTGCCTATTCTGTATCCTGAGGTCGGACCAATCAGCTGAGGGCTGCACCGACAATTTCTGTCTTTTTTCCATGAGCCCGAGAGTGTATTCAGAAAGTTTTTTGGTTCTACGAGCACGTTGGTTCTTGAAATATTTGGTACCAACGGTGTGGACTGCTTCCACGAACCTGTTGTTCATATCGTTAACTGTTTCGCATTGGTCCAGGCATTCGAAGCGATTATGAAGTTCAAGCTGAAAGTTTTCCGGGTTCTGGTACTGGACAGGTGTAGGTCGGAGTATAGATCTCATCCGTCGCGAACGTTCGACCTTAATACAAATATTCAGCATGCCACGGACGAGTCGGTGATCGCTCCCAGTTTTAACTCTGTTGATCACTGTGACATCACTAAATATATGTCGTTTGTTCGTTAAGATGAAATCAATTTCATTCCTTGTAGAACTATCAGGGCTTATCCAGGTCCATTTCCTTTGAGGCGGTTTCCTGAAGAACGAATTCATCATGTAAAGGCTTCCTTCTCCAGGAAATCAGCCAGTTTCTGCCCTCTTTGGTTTCTCTGTCTGCCTAGTTTTGCGTTAAAATCTCCCATAACCACCGTGAAGTCGGTTTTGAAGGAGTGGATGGCCTTCGAGATATCCTCGTATAAAACCTCCACCTCTTCGTCTGGGTGTGTCGAGGTCGGTGCGTAAACCTGTATGACCTTCAACGAATATGGCTTGGATATTCTGAGTATAAGGTACGCTACCCTTGTCGACACACTCGTAACCCTCTCCACGTTAGCTACAAGAGATTTGTGAACGATAAACCCGACACCACACTGAGAGGTTTTGTCGCCTTCCCGGTAGTATAGCAGATTGCCAGACCGTAGGATTATAGTGTCCTAATATAGGGCAATCTTCTCGTCGGTCCTAAGTGTGCGGATGTTGTGTGTTACCAGGACCAAGGGTCGTTTTTTGTGGTAGCCGTATCGCGACTGGGGATTCTTAGCACCCCTCACTCCGCCGTTTCCAAACCCGCTACCATAGGTCAATGGAATAGCGGAATCGCCGTGACTAGGGGCCGTCCATGTTGGCCAGGCGGGTTGGCGATCGCAGTAAGCTAAGCTATGTTTGTTTGCTATGTTATGAGGAGAAAAACGCTGCTGCCCATTTTTCTTGCTTTTCTCTTAGTCGCCTTTTACGACACCCACTAGAAGAAATGGGGTGGCGGTATTCTTCGCCGCACGCCACACGGTCAATAATAAAATTGTAAATATAAATTTTATGTATTGATATATTTTCGATAGTAAAGTGTTTTAACAAAGCTCCCAGTTTCTGAATAAAGAAATCGTGGTTTCGAATCCGGCTCACAACTAATGACTTTTTGAAATTCTGGAAGTTATGTGTGATAAATACCGACGACTGACAACTGTGTGCTCGATTTATAGCAATAGGTATCGCTGCCTATTATATTTCGTACAGCCGCTGCCTTTACACCTTTGTGTAGACAAAGGCGTAAAGTTATGTTGTTGTGTGTAGGAAAATAATTTATCGATAATTTTTTTTCGGTAATCACATCGAAATTATTGTTTATGGAAAGAGAGCAATTATGTTAGTTCCTGGTGGTTAGCGGCCAGCGCCTCCCATTGCGATAGGGCGGTGGGGAGCGGAGGGGGAAGGCCCCCGAATTCCTCTGTCGCTGAATGATATTCATAAAGCTAGCTGCGTGGCTAAAAAATAAGCTCCACACTAATAGTGCCAGTAGATAGCTGCTTTTTGACATTGCTAAAAAAAATACGTATTTTAATTTATTTGATATCAATCATGAAGCCAATTAATCTTCGTCAGTTACGTGTGATACAATCAAGTGTATATTGCAAATATCAAATTTATTTTAACAAAATAAGGTCATTTTAACATTTTGTCAGTAACCTAAATAAGGGTTGGGTGCGATGAAAGGACTTTTATCAAACCGAGGGTCGGCTATTAAATCGAAGTGTCTCTGACAGCCATTGTGCTTGACGATAAAGGTCAATGTGTACTTGGAAAAATTGTACTAATTTATCTAAACAAGCGCCTATATATTATTTTAATATACGTACAGAACAACAAAAAATCAATTAAATAGTATCTTTGTAATTTAAAACTACTAAATACACGAATAGATCTCGGTGGTCCTGTGGTGGAGCATCCCGCTTCTGAATAACCAGGTTGCGAGTTCGAATCTAGGCTCATCCCAATGACTTTTCGTTATTAATGTTGAACGTTATGTGTGAATACGTAAACTTAACGGCGAGTCAATGCTTAACAGTGAAGCGAAGTTATGTTAATACACGAATATTACAATACTTTTTTTTAGATAACGTTATATTGTCAAATGTTTTAATTGTACCAAAACATTACTTTCTCTAACAATAATTGAATAAAATTGTAATATTTTATAAAAGAATTAAGGATTCACTCCAATAACATTTTTATTCATTTTTTCCTCATCAACTTTGATTGTACTACGACAAAGATTATTATTAGCATGCAAAATGGAAAAAATCTAAAACAATTTAATTCCGGTTCTACAATTTTCTATAATGACAGGAAAGCCGCCACGAGCTGCGAAGCACAAATAATTTGCTAAGGGGAGGTTAGTGGTGTACGGACCGAACAAGTAGCGACGCGGCGCGGGAAAAACGAGAACTACACAGCTTGCTAATTGCAGCAATCTGTTTAATATAGTCGAAGAGAATAAAAAAGTCTTTTAATTATATTACATTCTTGGTTTATTTTGAACCTTTTTTGTAATGACAAAAACTATTGTTGCAGATACAATATTTCAGTGGTGCAACATGGTGGAGCCGCACAGTTTGCTGCATCAATGGTCGATACGACTAATAAAATATCTCGACCTCTCAAAAAATCGACGTCAAGTGACTTATGCCGCGTTTTTTCGCAAGGAAGGTCCGATTTCTATCCTACTAAGGCCGGCAAGGGAACTGTGACCAAATGCTGCAAATGTCCATGGATGGCGCGAATCGCTCACCACCAGATGATCCGTTTGCTCGTTTGCCTCCCAAACCCATTTGAAACAAAATGTTATATATCTATTCAGGAAAATCTTAATACAATATGAAAACCCGCATAAAAGTCTGTTATAAAATAAAATTGTTTTGCAGATCTCCGGATTATTAGGGGTGTTAATATATATCATTTTACTTTTTGTCAGTTTTTCCCTAGTGGTCTATTAAACTTGCATCAAAAAGTTAAGCATACGCAAAAGGCCATATAATATAAAGAGAACATAGCGAGGAAATTGAAAATCATAAAATTTATGTGCCCCAGTTTATTGGCGAAAATGCAGCTCTATACTATACCAATCACAAAGAATACAAACACATATATGAATAAGTCAATATAATTACATATTTTGCTAAATAAAGACTTTTTGTTGGATAACAGATTTTTTTTGTAGAATATATTTGATATTCTACAAAAAAAAAAACTATTATCCAACAAAAAGTCTAAAATATAGAAATTTTGTTTCGATTTAATACTCGTACCAAATAGTGGCGTTAGGTTATAGTCCATTGAAATATTACATGAGCTTTGTATTTCTTAGAGGACGCAATATTCATTTTGGGACAGTTGAGGTATCAAAAAAAGCCTTTAGTAAGTTCAAACTTCGGTTCAGCTATTGAAATTATAGTTAACATCAATCTTCAAATATCCCTCTCATCAATTTACTCTATCCTCTATGTTATAAAGAAAAAAAAATTGATTACACTCATAGATTATATGAAGAAAAAAATGTAATGTTTAGTTTTGTGAGGTTTCGCTGCTGGCGAATACTTGACATAGAAAAATATGTCTTGTAACAAAAAGTTATTGTCATCCCCCTGGGGTCTACATTCAGCTTTAACATCAGTGAAAAATAGACGAATCGACAACCTATAGTTATTGAGACTTAGAAATGATAAAATAAAATAGTTCAACGTTCTCATTTTCTTCAAAGCTATTCCTAGTTTCCGATAATCATAAAAATAATGAAAGTATTTTGATGCGGTTTTCCTCCGCAACTGAAAGACCGAGAGGCTAATTTACCTACACTAAAAAAACATATCGGATCAGTATCTCCTGAGATTAGCATGTTCAAACAAATAAAAAAAAGTCTCAAACTCTCCCAAATTTGTCACTAGCTGACCCGGCGAACTTGGTTCCGCATCAAAAATATTATATGAGTAAAATTTAGATATGAAAAAATTCAATTTGTGCTATTTATCGGCACGCGTTTTGGCGCGCTACGCAACTACTATGTCCCGCTATGTTAATACTGTAATATCTTCGTAAAAATTCCTTTAAATTACATACTGTAAAGGGTTATATTAATCTATATTAAATGCACAATCTATTTAATGCACTTAACTGGATGAAAATTAATGCTGTAATGTTTAAAATCGCTTCGTAAATAAGCCCTTATTTCTCGTAAAAAGTAAAAAAATAAAAATGGTCTTTGTGAGTTATCCCTAAGAGATAGATAGACAAAAGAACTATATGAGTACTGTGAGGTGCTAACGGTGCGCCAATTGTTTATTCTAGAAATAGTACTAAAACAACATACTACCCTGTCAAAATTCATGCAATCTTTACCAACCTCTCACCAAGCACCTGCTCGTAGATATAAACTTCCGCCTATTATACACCGGAGAACAACGTTTGGCCAGAGATTCTTTTATTATCTAGGAAATTTCATATATAGTAAAATTATCAAGCAACTACCTGTCACAGACAAATCACTGCACGCTTGTAAACTGATGGTAAGTGATTGGCTAAAGAAGCAGTCCTACGACGAATCTGAACTTTTACTGCATCAAAACATCTAACATTTGGTTTCAATGTAGGGAATCAACTTATCATCGCATACAAATATACTTACTAACTCAAATAAACATAGACGCATAGACACACGCAAACACATATCGACGCGCAAACTCACACACAGGCACACTCACGCACGCATACACGCACGCACGCACACATACACGCACGCACGCACACACGCACACACACACACACACATACACACACTAACACACACACACACACAAGAACGCCAAAACTTGGTTCTAGTTCTGTAAAATGTCTCCCACTGTACTCAATATAAAATATTATATTATATGGCTGTGTTATATGTAATAAAATAATTTTACTGTATCACTGGAAGGATGCTGGTACTTATAGCACAGGTTATCCTATTTTAAGTACCAGCTGTACATTGTTATTTTAGTCACTTGATCCTAAATATTGTATAACATAAGCTACTCTATTGTATGTTTTTCTGTGGTATAAATAAATAAATAAATAAATAAATAAAATAAAATAGACATATGCCATCGCGGACTTTTTTGTAGATATTTTGAAGGTGTATAACAATGTAGTACATTATTTTGTTTTATCACGTAGGATTTGGCAGCGTTTGCGATTAAAGATCTAAATCTTGAAAATTATTACTTTTTTTTACTTCACTATACATGAATATAATATATAGATCAAAACCACCTCGTTGACACCCTCTAACTATTAAAAAAACTGCATCAAAATCCGTTGCATAGTTTTAAAGATATTCGCATATAAGGGGACAGACAGCGGAAAGTGACTTGGTTTTATACTATGTAATGAACATAAAAAAATGTATGTACCACTAGCCCAGTGCTAGTGGTAAATACATTTTTTCAAAATTGAAATTTTCTGAAACGGCTACACAGATTCTCATAATTTTTTTTATTCTAGCCGGGTAAGTAAGTGTATCGGACAACATTTATTTTTTATCCCCCTAAAGGTGAGAGAGGTATCCGGAAGCCCGATCCCCTTTCCCTTCCTTTTTCCTCCTACTCCCTTAAAGGACGGCATCGCACCACGGTGTACATGGGCGACGAAAAGTTACTTACCATCGGGGGACCCACTTGCTCGTTTGCTGTACTATGCCATAAAAAAACAGCCTACTTCTTCGGGTAGAAAAAATCGTGAAGTTATGTTATGATATGTTTAGATATACATACAACCCTAATTTTACTATCAACCCCTATTTTTAATTTTCTTATGAAAATCTAAATTGTTTGGCAAGACGTTTGCAGGGTCAGCTTGTAATATATAAAATAAACACTACATAAAACTACGGTTATCTTTGTATATATGTCGACGTCAAAATACTCGGTGGTCCCCGACGAACTTTAATCACCATTCACAGTTGGTATAAATGGAAAAGTAAGATACTAAAAGCTCTCTCCATAGTTTTGTAAAGACAGTCCTAAAAGCTCTGGGTTTGCAAAAGTATTCATTAACGAAACGGTTCATCAGCGAGGGTATAAGACAGCTATTGCTCGTTTTTCTTCACGACTATTTCAGTCATAAAATACGAGTATATTTATTCACCATAGAGCGAGTTAGTATAGTACATCAAGTGTACCCCAATCACTGAAAAGGAGACAACATTATCATTACATAAATATAACATATTTTCACGCCTTTTTAGACCAGTCAGCTCCCCGCTTCTGATTCAGAAGTTGTGGGCTCGAAGCCGGGCTCACCAATGCTTTCTCGGATTATTTTACGGAAGTAATGTGTGATAAATATCGATGACTGACAACTTTGTGCCCAGGGTATGGCAATTTGCCACCTGTTCCAATATGGACATAACTTAGCTATTCGGTAAATCAAGGCTTAACAGCCTCGTCCTACACCTTCGGGTAGAAAATGCGTAAAGTAATGTTGTGTTAATTATCTCTAAGTATGATTAAGTATAATTTAGTAATAAAGAATTCATCTATTTGAGTTATATAACATTTAGCAAAACCTAACTAGATTTTTTTCTTATTAAACTTAACAATTCCATTATTTTTAAGAACGAAACTATTTGGTCTGGCATTGAAATAAATAAAATACCTATGTTCGCTCAACGGACTGTGAACGGACTATATAAGAGAATTTCGCTTGAAAAAATCTTTGCTAAAAATAAAAATATTATAATCCAGGCGTGCTGAATTTTTTTTTTTTTGCTCTAGTTAATATTACTTCTAAATGTTGGCCGTAAACAGAGGCTTTCATGCAGCAATTTCCACGATACCACATTTCTGCGAGATTAAATTCGTAATACTACTTCGTTTGGCTCAATTCCGTATTCAGTGCGCCTACTACGTGGATGACGCGTAAACTTATACTATTATCGAGTTCACTTAAAACAAGTTTTACTATATAAGTATACTGGCTGACCCGGCGAACTTTGTTCCGCATTAAAAGTATTTTTACAGCGTTAATAATAAAGGTCTCGGTGAGCCAGTGGTCAAGCAACCCGCTTCTGAATCTAGAGGTCGCGGGTTCGAATCCTCACACTGGCTCACACCAATGGCTTTTCGAATTTCTTTTCGGAAGTTATGTGTGAAAAATATCAATGACTGAAAACTTTGTGCCCGGTATGGCAATAGGTTCGCCACCTATTCGATTTGGGACGTAAACATAACGGCGTTACGAGGCTTAACAGTCGCTGCCTACACCTTCGGTTAGAAAAAGGCGTAAAGTTATGTTAACAATTAAAGTGCGGAAATAATCACTTTTTTTATAATAATAAAATATAATTCTCCCCTTGCTTGCCTATTTATTAGTTACAGTCGCGTTGCCGGCCCTCGGAATGGGATATGGAAGGGGTCGGAAATGGGATGGGAGGGGGAGGGGGAAAAGGGTTGGGCCTCCGGATACCTCTCTCATCGAGCGAAACGCGGCAAGAGCCACTTTACGTCTATATTCTGAGAGGTTGTGGTATTTCACCGGTTGAGCCAGCCTATTCATGCGTCGAACTGCGCGGCTCATACTGACTGATATATCATGTTAAAGTCGAATATATTATTCAGGATGTTAGAATTCAACGTGACGACTTGTTGTTGTTGTTTTTGTGAGTACTTACTACAGAGTACACATAGTAAGGGACTCGCGGGGAAAATGGGATCTTTTTCAGAATGGCTTATTTGTCAATGTCAGGGTGGCTGTGACGCCTGCGTCTGTTTCTGATAGCGTCGTTGTTTCGTTTTATTGGTTGGGCACGTTATATGTGACTGACGTGCGTAGGTATAACTTATAATTATACTTTATATATCCGTCCACCAAATTGTATAAATCTATAACAATATTTTTACGTGACCAAATTGGACGTTCACTCTTAGAAGATGATGTTAGTAGTCTTTAAACCCGAAGTGTATGACAAGAATTATAATAGGTGAAAAAGCTGGTGAGGTGTAGGAGAATTGCTCCTTACAGCACTCAGTTCTTTCTGCCTACCCCTTGAGGCTCGGCATAAAGGCATAGGTATAGATCAATCTTTATAATATATGTACGCTTTATAGATGAAATCATACACAACCACACATCCTTGTAGTAAAAAGCATTTTCTTTCAGGCTACTTTTGGAAGAACAATTTTGAAATTAAATAATTATAAGCAAAATTGCCTTTATATTAAAAACATTTTTATATGGTTTCACTAAACGTTTGTTTTTCTCTTTTCATTTTCAAATTTCGCAAAACTCTAAGAAAATTAGAGATGGGCTGAGTATGCAGTAGATACTCGGTACTTGGCGTACTCGGCGGGTTTTTGAGGCTCTTACTCGGCCGGTTTGAATGCACATAATATTTGTCGAGTATTTATGAGGAATTATTCATTATTCATTTGATAGTTTATTAGTTAAAGCAATAGTGTTAATGAAAAAGTATTCAATATTAATTTAAGAAATGATTGACAATCCCAATTAAATAAATCAAAATCATGCTAAAACAAAATTAAAAATACAATAATGAAAGTAGTAATCAATATTTAAAATCGGTATGATGTGGGAACACAAGGCTCTTTGCACGTTCTAGAAACAGCTTGGCAGGTGCATATAGAGACACTCATGCTAAGAGACAAGCATGTAGATCTTGTTTGGTACCCTGACCATCACTCGAAAGGACTCATGTTTACTACCAACAAATTTTCTTTTGAATAATAATCTACGACATCTGAATTGTGTTGAATCGAGTTACTCATAAGTACTCGGTTGAAAAAAAATTAAGCCGAGTATAACACGGTACTCGTTACTCTGCAAAACTGTTACTGGGCACATCTCTAATGATAATAGAGATACCTGTTTCCAAATTTCATGCTAACAAAGTTGCGGGCGGATGGAAGAAATATATTCTAATTTACATTTTTATATTACACTTGTCATTTGTTATATTAGATCCTCCAGCGGCACTTCGCATTCTTTTGCAAAATAAAGTGAGATTACTCGGTTTACTACCTGACTACTTTAACTGGGGTTTACTGCCTCAAAACAAAGAAGTGTAAAAAGTTTTTTGTCTTTTTTTTATTTTTTTTTATTTGATCTAAATAAACTTGTCTAATTTGAACGGTATTCAATTTTGTTCTAATATTATGTTACTTTGACTCTGACTTTTCGAAAGTTTTGTGTGATTCATATCGATGACTGAAAACTTTGTGCCCGGTATGGCAATAGGTTCGCCATTTGGGACGTAAACATAACGGCGAGTCAAGGCTTAACAGCCACTTCCTACACCTTTGGATAACAAAGGAGTGAAGTTATGTAAGTCACAATGCATAGAAATAATATTTTTTTGAAAAAGAAAAACCTTGGACTTTTTAGGTAGTAATTCTATCCAACTGGATACTGGATTAACTATATACTTTTGCCACAAAAAATATTAGTGCCCCGCTCCTATATACCACGTCATAGTGATATATACCCGAAAAACGTTTCTCTATAAATAGACTATCCAACAAAAAAAAAATAATACGAACTATAGTTCCTGAAATTAGCGGATTCAAACAAACGAACATATTCTTATGCTTTATAAAAAAAGTTATTTTTGTTTGGCTTCCTTAATATAATCAATTGGAATGAATTAAATCTTGTTTTATTTAAGAAAACTGTAAAATAATTTCCAATTAAAAACATATATTATAGTGTGACAGAAATCAATTAGCTTGTTTTGAATTTGACTAATTTTACTCGTGAAAATGGTCTCTGTAAATAGTTCGAAACGTCGGGAAATAAATAGAAAATAAGTTCTAAATAAACGCGATATAATCCATAAAAAGTTGTTTCAATGTTATTTATGTGACTAAATTTATTTTTGTGCTTTTATATCTATTTTAATAATGATAATTTCTTGCCGTTGCAAAATGTACATGGGACATTTGTGTAACGAAATTTTATTTTATTTATTTATTTTACTTACTACTTTTATTTTATTTATTTGCCATAAGTATATAAAATCATATTATATTTCAAATGTTCGTAACTTGTTGCGGCTTGTTATAAGATGTGATGAAGGCAGCATGTACCTATTGGTCGTATTTGGAACGTGGCCAGCCAGAACTATCACAGCTATTGCTTTCTTCTTTGAGGGTCATTGAAGAATTGGTATTCGACCATTACTGATACAAAGATTAGAATCCCCCTTACACGCATTGTCAAGTCATTGATTTATGTTACAATTTAGTTGGTTCTTACTTAGGTCTAAAAAAGTTGGTATTATGTATTATTTTCAATAGCAAATTTTGTATATAGTTTTATATATCTGAATACAAAGAATCTTTAGATTTAGGTTTAGGTTTAGTAATCAAGAGGTCGCGGGTTCGAATCCTGGCTCACACCAATGACTTTTCGAAATTGTTTTCGGAAGTCATGTGTGTGCCCGATATAGCAATAGGTTCGCCACCTATTCCATTTGGGACGTAAACGTAACGGCGAGACGAGACTTCACAACAGTCGCTGCCTACACCTTCGGGTAGAAAAGACGTGAAGTTATGTTTATGCACGTTTATGTTCAAATATCAATATCATCATTTACCTACCCATACCACACTTTATGTGGGGTCGGCACAACATGTCATAGAAGAAAGGAAGTGGTTGGGCCTATGAATACCTCTTTTACCGTGTGAAACGTGGCATGAGGCACTTCACGCTGATATTATGCGAGGCTCTGCTACTTCACCGGTCGAGCCGGCCCAGTTATGCAACGAATTTAGTGGCTCTACCACTCAAGTATCAATATACAGACTAAAAATATATTTTTTCATTGCTGCGAGTTAGTTCTCAGTACTGTTTGCCAACAGGTACCGTTCTATATTATGTACAAAAGACAGAATATTGTAAAACGTCCACAAAAAGATTGGTCCTATAGACCGAAGAGCCGAAGACAACTCTTTATCGGTCCTGGGGGAAGCATAAAAATCAACAAAATGACACTGGTTACGTTACAGAAAATTGGCACAACATTTAATTCCTCGGTTTCTTATTCCTAACAAAATTTATAATGATTTTCGTAAAACAATGCCAAATTTTATAGGTGCATTTTTTTATATGTGGCACATGGAGTTTCTCACAAAAGAGACAGTCAAAAATAAATATCTACGCATATTGAGTGTTGAATGAAAGCTATCGGAAACAGGGATCAGAACGATCTTGAATATAACTTTTATACGCGTACATATATGAAAAGTTTTTACATAACGACAGTCAATGTTTGGTAAATATGGCACAAGTTTACCGAACAGCCAAGTGCTGCGCAATCTCAAATTAAATCTTCCAGCCGCACTCGGGAGACGCCAACAGCCAGACATCGAACTTTGTATTGTTACGAATGCAGTAATATATTATTAATTAGCTGTGTTTTAGAGGTTTTGTAAAATGGAATATTATTGATTAAAATATGTTTGTACTTTAGTATGTATTCAGAAGTAACAGTCTCGGTGGCGCAGTGGCTAGCACCCCGCTTCTGATTCTAGAAGTAGTGGGTTCAAATCCTGGCACACACCAACGACTTTTCGAAATTTTCGGAAGTTACGTGTGATAAATATCGATAACTGACAACTTTGTGCCTGGTATGGCAATAGGTTCGCCACCTATTCCATTTGGGACGTAAACATAACGGCGAGACGAGGCTTAACAGCCGCTGCCTACACTTTCGGGTAGAAAAAGGCGTGAAGTTATGTTATGTTATTCAGAAGTATAAGTTGAAGAAATTATGCTTCTACACAAAGAATAATTTATATGGGACCGAAAAAGTATTATTTATGTGGCTGTTATACATCAGTACGAGACTAACGCTGCCCATGGACACTGACAATGCAGATAGTGTCACAATTGGGTTGGGGGCAGACTGGGCAGATTGAGCCTCCGGATACCTTTCTCACTAAACGACGCGATACACCCTTACGTCGATATTCTGAGAGGTCGTGGTGTTTCACCCGTTGAACCGGCCTTTTAATGCATTATACTGCCTGGCTCTACCACTGTTACTAGTTTATATATAGGACTAGGATTGTAATTATTCGCAAATCCACTTATCTACTTACTTAACTTCACGCTGTCCTTTGAGAGGAAGGCAGAGAAAACAGAGCGTCATAAGACACGAATATTACACACCTCACATATCTCATCGACATTCATAACTCTTGTCATACACGCTCGCTAGATTTTAAGACTCCTGACATTACCTTCCACTGGGACAGGTTTAATTTGATCTTGGAAAGTTTTTATATCTTTATAGAAAACAAATAACAAACATTTGTAAAAATACATTTATTTATTATCAAACTAAACAGTCATATCAACATTGTTGGTTCATAAAAAAGCACCGAAAATTAGTTTAGACATAATTATTTATTTATACCTAAAATATATGCATATAACATAAGCACATTATGTTAAGCTATTGATGGTGTAAAGAGGTATCTGAGTTTACAATATCAAGGGGTAGGTAGCGACAATTGAAATTTGTTCTTTTTGGTTCAAGATGGCATATAATAATTCTTACAAAAGTTTATTTTTTTAATTATCTATATTATTATAATTATATAATATTATTTATTCGTAATAATACGAGTTTTATATTGCGACGACTAGTCAGCAGTAACTTAAATAACTATACAATAACAAGAATATATATAATATATGTATTTTTATAAATACATACACATAATTGCAATATGTAACTTTATTGAATATAGCGAAGCGATTTTTTTTTTAATTTATAATGTAATATGCGCCATTTCGACTATGTTTTAACCCTTTCAGACCCGGCGTACACAATTGTACACATATAATATAAATATAAATTTTAGTAATTATTTCACATTATTTTCAACTAAAAACGGTTGGATTCATTAGTACACATATTAAACTACCGAAAATTTTACTCCCAACGCCATCTTTTAGCGTTTCAAGACAGTTTTTTATCTAGTTAGTCCAAGTAGACGGCCGAAGTTTGAATTGTGCGGGTAAGGTCAATATTGTATTTCTAAAAAGTTGAAAATATCAAAATATATGTAATGAAAAAAATATAGGTTGATGTGTTATACTGTTGTCTGTATGTTACACATTATGTTCTTGGTTTTTGGTCTATTTTTCTACATATTTTCTTGATTTTTATATTTGTGCACAAATGTACACATCAGGCGCATATGAAGTATATCTGATGTGTATATTTGTACACAAATGTACACATCAGGCGCATATGATGTATATCTGATGTGTAGGTATTACTAAAAATAAATTATAATTGTAATGAAATAGTGTAATTTTGTTGTTTGATGTTACAAATTGGGTTACTACTATTTTCATATAAAAAAAAAACCAAAATGTTGTCACGCGACGCTATAAGAGCACCAGAAGAAAGATGCCTTTCTGATTTAGAGTTATCTTCTTATGACGAAGGAACTATGTCTGAACGGCCTTTGTTTGAACGGCCTTTGTCTGAACGGGAGCTACGAAGTGTCAGATCTCATCAGATGGAACCAGCGAGAAGTATTCCCCCCAGCTTCAGATGTTGATGGTGAAAAGCTGGCATAACTTGGGTGTTTACACTTGTGTGATAACTTTTGACCAGAAGTACCTTCCGCCACTAACACTTTTACAGGATATTATGGCAAAGCATAGTATTGGGTGGAGACACAAAGAAATAGTAAACACAATGTCGCCAGCTTGGTTTTCACACATTGCTTTTGATCCCAGAGTCGAAAGCCCAGTGGATTATTACAACAGATACGTGCCTAAACAATTATTTCAAATTATGGCTGAAATTGCAAACTGATATTCTACACATCCCAATAAACTAAGGTTTAAACCTACTACTGCCAAAAGAATTAGAAATATTTATAATATCGTACACAGGATGCTATATAATAAAGCCTTTGATTTTAGAATTCAGACTGTAATTTATGTGCAATTTGTTCAATCTGCTCAAAAAACCCCAATTTTTGTTAATTTTCATAAAGAGTTCATATTAAAATTCATATTTCATAATAATGCTTTGTATTTTTACTACTAAAAAGTTGTAAAATAAATGTTTTTTCATTACAGATAATCATTCCTAAACACTAAAATTTCTATTACGTAGGACGGATGTGTACAATTGTACACAAAAAGAAAAACCTATTTTTCTTGAAAAGCTTGCAATCAGGATTTTTTTATTTATTTTTCTTTAGATCTATTTACAATAGCCTAGCTGCAGGCTTTTTTTCGGATTGATACGCGAAAATAAAAAAAATCGGGTCTGAAAGGGTTAATTTATAACCAATATTCACATAACTAATGCCAATTCATTTGCTTTTAATTGTTCGTTCATAAACTTAAAAACTAGCCAAATGTGAGTCGGACTAGTACATGAAGGATTCCACTAGGGGGATAGGGCACGTTTAATATTTTCAACAGCTTCACTGGCACCGATAAAAAATACTGGACCCTAATTAATGGCATTTTATTAAAGTATAATTTTGAGTAATATAACTGAGATATTATTTATAATTATTAAGGAATTAGGTTATTTACTTTAAAGTATATTTTTTTAGAAATAGTACACGTAATACGTAGTTAATATGTATTTGTTTTCTCCAGGAATATGTATGTATAAACTTATTATACTAAACTAGATATTATCTTTAAATAATACTACTTCCTCTTCAGATTATCGGGTATATAGTTATCAGTTCCAGGAACACCAGTACCACCGGAATCGCCCAGCCATGGGTATCTGAAAATATGAGATCATTTGAATAAATTAACAAAATATAAACATAAGTTCACGTCAATTAACTCGTAAGATAGATAGAAAGTACTGAGACCTGGGGACCTGATTCTAATACGACTCACACGCCGATTTATCGCTCATAAATACAATCAACATGTTTGGGGCTAATTAAGTCTCTTCGCGGCATGTTCTGATGGATTCCATCTCGCTTCTGAATCAAAAAGTCGTGGGATTGAATTCGGAAAAAAGTGCGATAAAATAAAATATTGATGACTGTCAACAATATTATGACCGGAGTAAGGCAATAGGTTCAGTCACCTATTTAAAAATTTTGCGAGTCGAGATTTAACAGTCGCTGTCTATATCTTCGGTAAGAAGAAGGAGTGAAGTTATAAAACAAAAATCTTTTACAATTTTAATAACTCACTTATTTGGACACTCGATGCAAGTTTCCATATATCTAGTATCAGTGAAGTTGGTCTCCGGATGTCTGAATGCAAGTGCGCACTTGTTAGGCAGCTTGCATGGTGCCGTCGGCAGGTCCTTGCGCTCGCAGCGCCACGCTTCAAAGTTCTTGAGGTCCTTCACCGAGCGCGGCTCTGTTATCCAGGTCAGTGCTTGAGTTACTGTTACGAACCATACGTCCTCCCTGGAGAAATATTTAATATTATAATAATTTAGTCGGTGAAAAACTATGATTGTGGAATAAATATAACACGGTCTTGAAGGTTTTTTATTTAATCCATTGTAAAACTTTTATAGGTAAAGTATTGATGGCCTAATGGTTTATTTAGAACTTGTATACTATGCCTACCCTTTATTAGGATTTAGGGTGTGA
Source organism: Euproctis similis (assembly GCA_905147225.2). Classification (NCBI taxonomy): domain Eukaryota; kingdom Metazoa; phylum Arthropoda; class Insecta; order Lepidoptera; family Erebidae; genus Euproctis; species Euproctis similis. The sequence goes on along the minus strand of LR990114.1, from coordinate 11,329,574 downwards.
TCAAAAAAAAAATAAGAAGCAATTTTTTTTATTAAATGTTGTTGAATTCATAGTAAACAGTGGAAGAGCCAAGCAGTTCGCTGCATGAATGGGCCGGCTCGGCCGGTGAAATACCACGACCTCTCAGAAGATCGACGCAAAGTGGCTCATGCCGCGTTTCGTTCGGTGCGAGAGGTACCCGGAGGTCCACACCCCTTCCCCTTTAAAGGTCGGCAACGCAACAGTAACACTATATGTGTTGCTGTTGTTAATGGACCGCGCAGGTTGCTTACCATCAGGTGACACGCTAGCTCGTTTGCCCCCCTAGCCCATAAAAAAGTAAAGAACTTTTAATTTCACGTACTTTCAATAATTTTTTTTTTATAGATAGGTTTTGGAAATACTCACTGCTCTGAGACCCACTGCAAGAATTTATGGAGTCCCTGCTCGAGCTCCTTGATCTGGAACCAGTTCGTGTGGAATGGCATCATGTATGGTGCACGGTTCTGCTCGTAGTAACGGCTAAAATCTTCTTGCAGCCATCCCAGCACCTGATAAATTGTAAACAAGTAAAAGTCTGATATTTTTTCTTCTGAATAGATGATCTAAGAGGAGAAGATAATGTCAAATACTCTTACAAACAATCAAAATATAGACGAACTAGCGGCCCGCCCCGGCTTCGCAAGGGTACATACACACACATACACCCTTTTTTTGCATCGGATTTCAAAAAAAAAGTAAAATTATAAAGGAAGTTTGAATTTTTTTTATGAATTTTTTTTATTCATATTTTTATTGATGTTTTTTGTATTTTTTTATTTTTTATTTTTTTATTTAAATTTTATACATATATCATATTATTTACAAAACAAAAGCCATTAGTTTTAGTGAGTCAGAGCTTCCCTGTAAACGATATTTGAAGTAGTTTTATTTTGTGGCAGCAAAATAAATTTATTTTCAGGAGCTCCGACACGTGAACATACAGTTGGCCATGAGTGAAAAATTCTTTTCGTAGGTCGATCCCTAATAATTCGAAGGTTTGGCCCTGGGCCTTGTTAATAGTTAACGCGAAAGATGATTTCACCGGAAACTGAAGTCGTTTAAAAGGGATTGGCAGATCAGTTGGGATCATCGGTATCCTCGGTATATGAGCTAGTTGACCAGCTGCTGGGCCAGTGATAATGGTCGCTACAGTTAAATTGTCCTTCAATTCCTTAGTAAGCAATCTCGTCCCATTACACATGCTCGGAGGGCTTAAATTTCTTAAAAGCATTATTGGAATTCCAATTTTTAACGTCAATTCATGTGGTGGCAGTCCAGAAGGGTTTAGTGAATTTAAACATTCCTGTGGATAATGGACTGCGTCTTCAATATTAGTCACGGTATCGATCGATTTGTAATTTTTTATTTGGCCGGAGACTTTTTGAATAATGAGATTGTTTATTTCGTTGACAGTATCATTCCTGGGTGACACTATTGCCCTTGAATACAACCAATGAAAGTCCTTTTCGTGCAAATTCTCGATGTCAGAGTATACAGCATCTATTAAATTTTCTAAATTAAGGACTATTTGGCCTACAGACTCATCCAGCAGGATGTCACAACTGCTTAAATTTGGATTGGAAAAAATTCCTTCTCCAAGTTTTAGCAGTTGTTGTGGGAAATTACTATCTGTGATTGATGATGATGATCCATGAAGATGAGCTCTCATATTCGTCCGTAATTTTAAATTTTCTATCGAAGTCCATAAGGGAGACGATATCAAGCATGATTTGATGATATCTGCTCGCGTACCTCTGTTAATGACAGGAAGAGTCTGTCGGAAATCTCCAGCAAATACAAAAGTAATCCCGCCCATGAGGGCAGAGGAGTTTCTAAGATCTTTTAATGTTCTGTCCACGGCCTCTATATGCGCTCTGTGACTCATAGTGTATTCATCCCACATAATCAATGAGCCGTCTTGTAATAATTTACCAAGGGGGCCGTTTTACGGATTGAACATAACGATTGTTGCTCAAGATTTACGGATAGTGGAAGTTTAAAAGTAGAATGAGCCGTTTTTCCATCCTTTAAGAGAGTTGCGGCAATTCCTGACGAAGCAACTGCAATCGCTATCTTCCCTGATTCTCTTATCTTAGCTAGTATCAAATTTGCAAGAAAAGTCTCGCCAGTGCCACCTGGCGCATCCAAAAAATATATTTTTCCTTTGTTATTATTCACGCTATCGACTATAGTGTCAAAAGCATATTTTTGTATATGTATGTATGTATGTATGTTGTATATATTATCAGGTAAGTAGTAGGTACTTATTGAAAGAAAATTAAAAATATGGTTTTAGAAAACTACCTTTTACTAAATTTTTGCTTAAATTTTGAACAGGAATACCCATAAACTACTACTATAACCACTTTGAATAGTTACATTAAAATATAATATTTATTATCAGATACTTATTTACCTACGAAACGAATTTAAAGCGAATTCAAAATTTTTTCAAGCGAAAATCATACGATCACGCACACGACCGCTGCGTAGGGAGCCGACCTTATTTTATTTAGAGGTGGTTCGTAAATACCATCCCTGGTTTTTTACTTGGTATCTGATAGAAGTACGTACACCCTGGTATTTCCTCAAAATACCTTAAATACTTTCATCGGACAATAAGCTTACACGTCATATAATTAAGGAACATAATCTCGTAAGATAATACAAATACTTTGAAGGGATTTTATTTGCCAATCCATTTTATTCTTTATATCTAGACATAAGAGGTCAATTTACCATAAAAGTCTTTTCAAGTATTTACTTTCATATACGTCACACTCGAAATACTTCAAATACCTTCATAGGACATTAGGCTTACACGTCATATAAATAAGGAACATAATCGCGTAAGTTACTCCAAATACTTTGAAGGTTTTTTTTTTGCCAAACCATTTCATTCCTTATATCCAGTAGCAAGAGGTCAATTTAGTTTAAAAGTCTTTGCAAGTATTTACGTTCAAATACGTCACACTCGAAATACTTTAAATACTTTCATGGGACATTAGGCTAACGCTTCATAAAAATAAGGAACATAATCGTGTAACGTTTTAAAAATACCTTGAAGGGATTTTTTTCGCCAAACCATATGCACGTTTCATGAATGCCATATCTTAGTAGTTCGGCACATACCTCTGAGATGGCGTTGCAAGAAGTGTAATAAAACTTGTGCAATATGATACTAGATGGTGCAATATGTAATTTTGTTTATTAAATATCGACAGCGCCTACTATTTACTTATTTACATGTTGAGTAGTTTTTGTTTCCGAAGTTTGTTTCTGATGCGTAGTACACATACGTACTTTTTGTGAAATTTGTTGCATTTCGTCACAGATGGAGCTTTATCAAAATCGGACACGGTCCTAGCTTACATAACTTTAATTTTTATTAGAGACGTATTATTATTTTGTATAATTGTTCATTCGCTGTTTTAGAATTTACAATTAATTAATATAAATTTAATTAATAATCGTTGTGAATGTAGTCAATAGTAGTATAATAATTACTTTTTAATTGTAAATAATATCTATTAAGATATAATAATTTCAGTTATAACCCAACGCTTGATAAATGATCGATTTGATTTAAAAACTCTTTAAAGTATTTGATTATTTATGATACTTTGTATTTATTTCAATACCTACTTACAATTTACGTATATGGACTTGGAAACTAAAAAAAACCTTTTCGTCGATGTATATGTCAATTTCGCTTCATAGTCTTTGCAAGTATTTACGTTTATATACGTCACACTCGAAATACTTTAAATACCTTCATGGGATGTTAGGCTTACACGTCATAAAAATAAGGAACATAATCGCGTAAGTTACTTCAAATACTTTGAAGGGATTTTTTTTGCCAAACCATTTCATTCCTAATATCCAGTGGTAACAGGTCAATTTAGCCTAAAAGTCTTTGCAAGTATTTACGTCCAAATACGTCACACTCGAAATACCTCAAATACTTTCACGGGACATTAGGCTTACACAGCATAATAATAAGGAACATAATCGCGTAAGTTACTACCAATACTTTGAAGGGATTTTTTTTGCCAAACCATTTCATACCTAATATCTAGTAGCAAGAGGTCAATTTGGCTCAAAGGTCTTTGCAAGTATTTACGTTCAAATACGTCACACTCGAAATACTTTAAATACTTTCATGGAACATTAGGCTTACGTTTCATAAAAATACGGAACATAATCGTGTAACGTTTTAAAAATACCTTGAAGGATTTTTTTTCGCCAAACCATATACACGTTTCATGAATGCCATATCTTAGTAGTTCGGCATATAACTCTGAGATGGTGCCTGGCGTTGCGAGAAGAAGTGTAATAATACTTGTGCAATATGATACTAGATGGTGCAATAAGTAATTTTAATACAGGGAACTCCGGACAAAATTCCCTTTAAATACTTGGAAGTATTTAAAAACTTGGTTTTTGACCCTGGTATTTTTTGTTGTACGTACTTTCAAGCCCTGGTACGCGAATATGCAAGTACGACCCACCTCTAATTTTATTACATTGACTCCCCCCCCCCCCCGTACCCCATTGACGCTTACATGGAGCCTACATCGCATACTGGCTAGCTGAGCGCGGTGAGCACAGAAATAGATCAAGATAAAACGGCGAATAGGCGTGGCAAGCGTGCCAAAACCATGCACTATATTGCATGCTTTTCGAAACTCGCTCTCATTACGCAACGAGCGTTCCTGCCCTGCGTTCAGGACGTAAAAAAATAGATAAAACGTCACATATATGCCTTATTGTGCTGTGAAAAATTGTAAAAACAAAAGTAGTGAAGCAAATATGAAAAAAGGAAATATTTCGTATGATCAGTAAGTATAGAAAATCAGTAGAAAGTATTTTTTTGAGATTATAAATTATTGTTTTACTTTTACTATGTTCAATAATTACGATCACAAGTTGTATATTTTTTCGTTATGATAAATATCCATTGCTGTCCGCATTCAACGCTCGTATACAAAAACATTGCGCGTATAAATTATACGCGTAATGTACGTCGAATCGAACGAAATACACAATACACCTGCCAGTTGATCGCTGTGTCTGTTAATCGCTGTGATTGGTCTTCGAATGTTAGAGATGGGCACTCCATGTATCGTTGAGTCTTAGGACTTATCGATAAATTAATTCAATAATAATTCGAGTATCAACTCATGTCTTGCTTTGTCCCTACTTTATTCTTACACCACAAATTTCAACCAAAGTGCTTCGTAATTACATTGGCAGCAGTTTATTTGACAGTATGAGTTTTCACCAATTTGACCAATCGCCGATGGAAAATCATCTCGTTCTTCTCAAACGGGCAGTAACCGAGGTATATGTCGACGTTCGGCTTCGTTATTTAACCAGGACTGTGAGGCCAAACCTTACAAAAAGGCAAATATTTAATAAATATGTATAGTTTCAGGGACAGTAAAATATTTATAATTAAATTTTATATACTTACTGTTGGAAAAATATGTTTTAGGAATTAATATGTCGGATTAAAGTATTTAACATGTTTAACTTTCTATGATTATCGTTACACAAAATCAATAAAGTTGGTACAATATAAAAATAATAAAATTAACACACGTTGCCGATATTAGTATCGATAATCTAATGAGTGTGTCTCCTAACTAGTCGCCCCGCTCACAATGAAGATGATGTCACGCTGTGGGCGTGATTTTTCAAAAAAGTGACACGCTCGAAATGTATGGAAATATGACATCGCAGCCGTTCTATCTTGATCTATTTCTGTGGCGGTGAGCGACAACAACGCGACTTTTTTCTAATACTTGCATTTTTAAACTCGTGATATCTTCCGAATGAAATGTCCGAATTTAATAATTCAAAAAGTTATAAAAAGGTATTAAAGCCGTCTTGAATATAAAGTAATTTATTTTGATGAGGATTAATACCAAGGTACAAATGAAGAGCCTTTTCAAGAGGCGGCATATATAAATTAATATTTTAGAAACTGCTTACTGTGACATAACTATAATATTTAGACATATACTGTTGCAACACTTTTTGTAGATAATGATGAGTTCTGCAAAGTCGTAGTAAATGATTTTGTTCTATCATCAATAGTTTTCGCAGCGCACGCGACGTAAGGAATTTTTCAGGTCATTTTTTTACACCTTATGTTACATTATTGGAGTTTTAGTAAGGATCCCTATTTTTTTTAAATATAATATAGCTTATGTTACTCGGGGATAACGTACCCTAAGTACCATAAGGTGAAAGAATTTTTGAAATCGGTCCAGTAAATTCGGAGCCTATTCATTTACAAACAAACAAACAAACAAATCTTTCCTCTTTATAATATTAGTATAGATAATTATATAGACGAATAACATAACATAACTTCACTCCTCTTTCTACCCGAAGGTATAGACAGTGGCTGTTAAGCCTCGACTCGCCGTTATATTTACGTCCCAAATGGAACAGGTGGCGAATCTATTGCCATACCGGGCACAAAGTTTTTAATCTTCGATATTTATCACACATAACTTATGAAATTAATTTCGAAAAGTCATTGGTGTGTGCCAAGATTTGAACGCGCGACCTCTGGATTCAGAGCCGTATGTTCGCCCACTGGACCACCGAGACTACAAAGAGTAAATTCGGACTATTTTACATTTGTTACAATTCCGTGCACTTTCAAAAGACACAAAAATTAACACCTTATTAGAACAGTTAAAAGCATAGTGGCAAAATCAAAAACTGGTAATTCTCGATCAATATTACTAAAAAGTAAAATATCTACTGTCTTACACCTTCTTTACATAATATTGTAAGTTGTGTAAAATATTAGGGTTAACTTTGCATTTCACAAAAAAAATCGCACTTGTATATATATTTTTTCCCTTCGCTAAAGAAGATATTAACATACTTTCTGGTTAAAATGTTCGAAAACTTGTTCGGGAATAAATGAATAGACCGAAAGTCTTTGTGTTGAGACATGTTTTCCTGTTACAAAGACCATAAAAAGTAACGGAGGCACCTAATGCTACATATATCGACCTTTATGGTATTACCAAGGTGGTATGTGGAGTCATTCTAAAGAATAGTTGTACCCTATTTGGTCCCATAGGCCCTTTAAGATGCGGTTAAGGATATAACCTGATATTGACCATCTTTCTTTAGTCTTGATATACTCGTAGTTCATTATTTCGACTTCTACTGAGTCACCGGTTCAAATCCTAGCTCTAAATAAAACTGTCCGGCAGTTATGCTGATATATATATATAAAGTTAACAAAAATATTAACAATCACAAATATTCTTTTACTACTTTTTCGGTACAAAGCTAATCCTATGTATCTGTAAATTTAATCAGCATCAACTTTTAATGAAATATATTAAATTACCTTGGTTCCCGAGGCCTTTAGATGTTATAAAAAATAAAGAATTAAATAAAATTTTCATTTAATATCGGGTTTCATTTGTCGGAATAATTATTCAATATTAAATTAAGGTATCAGGTAAATATTGAAAATGAAATGTTTAGCGAATCATTCTAAAATAAATCTCTTTATAGAACGATGTTAAAACAATATACATTAATTTGTAGTTTTTTATGGAATAGGATTAGACAAACGAGCAAACAGGTAACATGATGTTATACAACTACTGCAATACACATAGTATATTAGTTGCGTTGCCAGCCTTTAATGGAGTAGGATGTGAAAGCAGGGGAGTGGGCCTCCAAATACCTCTCTCAACAAACGGAACGTGGCATGCGCTACGTCGTATTCTGAGAAGCTGGTGGTATTTTACCGGTCGAGCCGGCCCATTCATATAGTGAACTGCGTGGCTCTAAAACTGTTTATTTATTACATCGCTTCAATGAAATAATTAAGTTACGTAGTGAATCAATTTTAGGCACAAGCGAATCAAAGGTACATACGTAGTACATAAATACTAATCTGCGAAACGACGCATTACGACGCAATACAAATCACAACTACGCACATCGAAGCACAACGACGCACTCTCTTCTTTTGACTTCGTCGGTGTAAGTTTTGTTATTCTGTTTGCTACACCTTTTATTCACCAACCTACTGATTTGTTTTCAGTAGTGATAATAATATTGTTATTTATTTCAAATGGTTTGAAAAGAGTATTTGGCACATGAGTTTCTTGCCCGATTCTTCTCATGATAGCCCCTACACTCGGAATCGGGCCGCATGTGGCGATTGCGTCCGTGTCTTTTTTTGTTCCACGGAGGCACTTTCCACAAGCGCTCGTGTTTGTTTTTTTTGTTTAATTTTAAATCATATGTTATCTGTACTTGTTGACTTTTTTTAAGTGTCTGTGAAGACCTATAAAAATAAAGTTATTTTGACTTTGACTTTGACTTTATGATTGACCTGTCATTGTTTGAATAAACTCTGAAACCTATTTATAATTTCCCATAACCATTTTCATTTTTCAAGTATGATATTAAGATTGATGAATGATGAATTTTAATACTATGAATGAATATTTTTTCAAAACTTTTTAGTTAATTGTCTACAATGCGAAAAAAGTTTGACTTTTACCGTGGTTTCATAAAACGACACCATCCATTTAAAAATCAATTATTAGTGCACTCTACAAATATCTTGCAAAGAGACTGATCGAGGCCTCTCGCGACCACAGCTGGTCTATTCTTCGCACAGAGGATTAGCATTGCCATTCAGCGAGGCAATGCGGCCAGTCTTCTGGGCACGCTGCTAGTAAACCGAGATGCGGAGAAATTTGATTTCAGCTAGTTTTTAATTGTATATATTGTACATAATGTAATTTATTTATTTCATCTTGTTTTTGTAAATAAAAATAAATTATTTCAATCAGAAAAGTACTTACATCCTCGGAGTCGTGGTTGTGAAGAACACATTGGTCCAGATAAGGACAATGTCCTCCTTCATATGATTCAATGTAATGTGCATTGAAAGGCATCTCCCACAGACCTGAAAATAGGAGAAGATTTTTCAAATCATTAAACAACTAACAGAGATATTGACGAACATAAAAAAAAATCATGGGGGGTTTTTGCCATAATCGCCACGCTTGGCAGGCGGGTTGGCGATCGCAGTAGGCTGTATTTTGTTGAGAGAGAATGTTGCTGCCCATTCTTCTAGCTTTTCTCTTAGTTGCCTTTTACTACACCCACAGGAAGCGATGGGGTGGCTGTATTCTAAGCCGGCGCCACACAGCCTATGATTGAGCGGACCGGCAGTTGTGGCGCTCTATGGGGGAGGCCTATGTCCAGCAGTGGACCTCAAAAGGCTAATGATGATGAATGATGACAAAAAAAAAACAAAAATAAACAAGATAGGTATGAATTTCAAATGAATTTAGCCAAGTTGCACTGGCCGTGGTCACAAGCAGACTGGTACAGCGCCGTCACGACTCCGTCGATGGGGCGAATGTTTGTTCATCTGGTTCATCATGAGGGTCATGATAAGGGGAGAATTCCAAGGCCAATGCAATCTGGCCGAAACGTCAAGCTAAGCAAGGGAAATAATGTTTAACTAAACGTATTGCGTTTAATTCCCGTTCATTGTATTTATATAATACTAGTTAACCCGGCGAACTTTGTTCCGCATCAAAAGTATTTTACAGCGTTTACAATTGAAGTACTAAATCCCGAAAAATATCACTTTTTATTTACTACACTATACAGGAATTATACAAACATAAAAACCACCCTCCTCTCACCCTCGATATATTAAAAAACGGCATCAAAATCCGTTGCGTAGTTTCAAAGATCTAAACATGCATATAAGGGGACAGACAGCGGAAAGCGAATTTTTTTTATACTATGAAATGATGATGCAACGCGAAAGCCTAAAAGTTATTAAAATCATGCTAATTCTGACAAAGTACAAGAACACAAAGGACACAAGATACTGGGACAAAGTCGAAGCCTTATCGAAGTTATTTATCCGAAAAATGTTCTATCTGTTCGCCAATTTTCATCTAATTCTGTTCAACAATTAACTTGTTATTGAGTAACACACATCTTCACAAACTTTCTTATTTTATTTATTTATTTATGGGATCGGAGGGCAAACGAGCAGGCGTGTCACCTGATGGTAAGCAACCAACGCCGCCCATGGACACCAGCAACACATATAGTGTTACTGTTGTGTTGCCGACCTTTAAGGGATAGGGGATAGGAAAGGATGGGGAAGGGGGTTGGCCTCCGGGTACCTCTCTCACCGAACGAAACGCGGCATGAGCCACTTTACGTCGATCTTCTGAGAGGTCGTGGTATTTCACCGGTCGAGCCGGCCCATTCATACAGTGAACTGCTTGGCTCTACCACTCTGGAATTCTTCGCATTAATAATACTATTGTTAAATATAGTTTTCATTTTTTGTTACCTCAGAACGTTTATAATACATTTAAATTTATGCGGTGATACAGAAAAAATAGTTTTACTTTCGTCAACTTTTGTATATCACTGACCTGGAAAAGATTTAGTGGGGCATGTGCCCGATTTGCACTCGTGCGGTATCTTGTGGTCCAAGGTGTACGGCCAGACCGGTACTGCCAGTGGTGGCACGCCCACTGAGCTGTCGTAGATGTAACCGAAGTCTTCTAACACCTGGATAACAATTTAGAGAAATCATATTAACAGTGGTAGAGCCACGCAGTTCGCTGCATGAATGGACCTGCTCGACCGGTGCAATACCACGGCTTCTAACTACATCTACGTAAAGTGGCTCATACTGCGTTTATTCGGGGAGAAAGGTATCCGGAGGTATAACTAGGAGGTATCACTCAGTCATCATTTCCCTGTCCTTATCCCACTTTATGTGGGATCAGCACAACATGTCATTTTTTCGAACTATCTGAGGGATGACTCGTTATTCTGAAAGGTTTTAGTATTTCACCGATAGAGTCGGCCCATTTCATACAGCGAACTGAATGGCTCTACTACTGATCGCTCGCTCTACTACTGATTCAATATCCCTACGCTGTATATATATAAATGGTCAACATTTTAGCATAAAAGTCTCGGTGGCGCAGTGGTCGAGCACACGGCTTCTGATCCAAAGGTCCGGGTTCGATTCCAGACACTGGCTCACACCAATGACTTTTCGAAATTGTTTTCGGAAGTTATGTGTGATAAATATCGATGACTGAAAAACTTTGTGCCCGGTATGGCAATAGGTTCGCCACCTATTCCATTTGGGACGTAAACATAACGGCAAGACGAGGCTTAACAGCCGCTGCCTACACCTTCGGGTAACAAAAGGCGTGAAGTTATGTTATGTTATTTTAGCAGATATATCAGCAAAAATATCTATACATACTCAAGCCATTTAAACTGATAATACTCGTAATAATAATATTATAAACTAGCTGGCCACGTTTCTATCGCTATATGACATACGTTTAAGATTAAAAAGAATAGTGCTCAGCTCCTACTTGTCATAGCGTGATAATATATAGCCGAAATCCTTCCTCGTTAAAGGTTACTACCTTACACGAAAATAATTTTTCAATTCGAGAGAGCAGTTCCTAAGATTAACAAGTTCAATGTTGGCTCGGTGGTCCAGTGGTCGAGCTGCTTCTGAATCAAGAAGTCGCGGGTTCCAAGTTGTAGGTTCAAATCCGGGCTCACACCAATGAGTTTACAAAATTCTTTTCGGTAGTTACGTGTGATAAATATCGATGACTGACTACTCTGTGCCCTATGTATGGCAATAGGTTTGCTGTCTACACCTTCAGGTAGTAAAAGGCGTGAAGTTATGTTAAGTTATTTTCATACAATGTCATAGTACATAGTCTATACAGTGTTGTACTTCAATCGGTTTTATTCGAACGGTATGGGAATCGATTCGTATCAAAGTCGTATTCGATAGCAAATTGTACTATTCCGCTTGTTTGACAAGTCTGATGTACATCCCCTGTGACTACAGAGAGATAGAGGGAGATAGAGAAAGAAAAAAAAACACCTCACTACAAATTCCACTTTGTACCCGAATGTTACGTTCTAGTGACACCAGTAATTGTCAGGTAACGAATATGCGCGGCGTTGAAATACTGATGTCGTGCCTTTGAAATATGTATAGAAATTGTCGGTGAAAAATATTATTTTTTTTTCATCCAATGTTGTTAAAATTCGCCCTGCGTTCAGTAATTTTTATGTTGATCAATTATTATATATGTCGGTAACATAGTGTTATGGAAGGTTGGTTTATTTTTAAAATGTTACGACATTTGTAACGAAAGATATAAGCAGTGGCGATCGTGTCTCGACTCGAACAATTTTTTCAATTAATTTTCTTAAAAGTTATCTTATTCCAAAAGTAGTTAGTTAGGGAATGAGTTCTGGTTATATCCTAATGAGTTTTCAGATATAATTGTTAGAAGCTATGAGGGACAATTATGAATTACTATTTGTATTATTTCACCTAAAAATTCCAGATGTGCCAAGTTACGGAGAGAAGCTTTAAGCATTATAGATAAAAACCACCCCATTGACATCCGCTATCTGTTGAAAAAATCGCATCAAAATCCGTTGCGTAGTTTCAAAGATCTAAGAATATAAGGGTGATAATAATATAAAATAAAGGGTGATCCTAAATGTTCTTAGAAGGGGCGGGCAGCAGCGTCCCTATCGTTAAAAGGTTCACCCCTGCGGTCTCCAACACGTCTGCCCAGCGTGGGGACTATGGGCAAAAACCTCCCATGACAAAAGCGCAAATCCAACGACCTCCAGTACTCGCTGGTCCCACTATTCCCGGCCAACGATCGTAGTAACAGGGGGTGCTAGAATCGGATGTTGTGGCGCAAGCTGGGAGAGGCCTACGTCCAGCAGTGAACTGCAACAGGCTAGTGATGATGATGATGATGATGATGATGATGATGAAGAATATAAGGGGACAGGCAGCGGGAATAGACTTTATTTATTAACCAAAATAACTGTTCACACATTTCGCATCCAATAACATCTTGCTTAAATCTTACTATTCATTTTATTCTCCAAGCGTCCATTTCCAGTCCGGTATAATTTACAAACGAGTATTTGAAAAGTCGATAACACTTTATTCGAATAGCTATGGCTAACTGCAGAGAGAGAAATCTTACATAAACGCGAACGGTAATGCTTACACCTACAGTAATGCTTACACCTTGCACGTATTAAGGCCGTGATGTTACAGTTACAGTAATGTTAGCGAAAAATGGCGAGGAACATAACATAAAATAACTTCACGCCTTTTTCTACCCAAAGGTGTAGGCAGTGGTTGTTAATCCTCGACTCGCCGTTATGTTTACGTCCCAAATGGAATAGGTGCGCGAACCTATTGTCATACCGGGCACAAAGTTTTCAGTCATCAATATCTATCACACATAACTTTCGAAAATTCATTGGTGTGAGCCAGGATTCGAACCCGCGACCTATAGATTCAGAAGCGGGGTGCTCCACTCGACTTATTTTAAAATGCCGAGAATTCGTCATTTTATAATAATATCGCTAATAAAGCTGAACGTGATGTATTTTAAAAAGATTTTGCTTCTTGACATTTATTGTTTGATTTCATTGAGGGCGATTTTTTTGTAGTGGAATAGGGGGGACAAACGAGCAAATGATTGACCTGAAGGTAGGCGACCAGTGTCGTTCATGGACACATACAACACAGATAATGCCACAATTGCATTATCAGCGTTTAAAATGGTATAGAGCGTTCTCTATCCCATTTCTTCGGAAGTGGAAGGGATTTTTAAGGGGAAGGGGTTGGGCCTCCGGATATCTCTCTCACTGAACAAAACGCGGCATTAGCCACTTTCCACGTGTCTACCCAATATACAAATATTCAATTATATATTATTCTAGACCATAAGGAAACAAGTCTATTCAGAATAAGAAGTATCTTATTAACTTATAACTCTCTTAGTATCCTGAAGTTTCTTCGTGAACTCGGATTGCTTGTGAATTAGAGATGGGTGATATATAGGTAAAACTAACTTTGTTAGTTCTCATTGGAGCCTCGGCAGTTTCACTAATTTAATTTATGTATAATTATTATATACAAGCTGACCCGGCGAACTTTGTTTTGCCACAGAAAACAATAATCGAATAAGTATAAGTTTTTTATAAAATAAAAGTAGCCTTGGTTAGTCCTTATTACATCAACTACACAGTCCAGTCAAAATCGGTCCAGCCATTTCAAAGATAAGCCGGAACAAACAGACACACATTATAAAAAAAAAAAATTTTGGTCTATGTAACGTATTTAAATTCATATGCATTTCTTGAAAAGTGGCTATTTCAATATTACAAACAGACACTTCATTTTTTTTTATTAGTATAGATTTAAAGTCTCGGTGGTCCAGTGGTTGAGCACCCGCTTCTAAATCTAGAGGTCGCGGGTTCGAATCCTTACACTGGCTCACACCAAAGGCTTTTCGAAGTTCTTTTCGGAAGTTATGTGTGAAAAATACCGATGACAGAAAACCTTGTGCCCGGTATGGCAATAGGTTAGCCACGTATTCCGTTTGGGAAGTAATCATAACGGAGAGACGAGGCTTAGCAGCCACTGCCTTCTATCTTCAGGTAGAAAAAGGCGTGAAGTTATGTTATGTATGTTAGTATAGTTTTAAATCAAGAATAGTCTCAGATACGGTTAATTAAGGGAACTTACTTTCACTGCAATAAACGCTTTAGAAACTACAAACAATTATTTTTAGACCCATGGCGTGGAGTTATATGTAAACCAAAAATTCTTAGCGTGAAGTCGGATTTGAGGTCGCTACCTTTCTTAGCGATGTCGAATTGATAAACCACTTTACTATTGAGACGAGTAAATAATACTTTCTAAATTGTTTATCATATAAAGTCAAAGTGCCAAATGTTTATCACATAACAAAAGTAAGTAAGACGTAACAAATTTCTCAATCTATTACAAAACAATGTAATATTATCTATTCATATATAAAACTAGGTAACCATTTTATTTATTCAAAATGATGTAACTGAACCGCACAATATTTTTCTTCGCGTGTAATCTTAATATTAAATTAATAAATAAAGATGTTTTTTATTTGTTTTAATTCGCAATAAAACTTAGTAGGCACTTGAATTACTGTAAACGTAATGATGAGAAATAAAAAAATATTTGTAGTTTGGGTTGGATTGGATGGAACAATCCATCCAAAACACAAATATTTGTTGTGTTAGGATTCGTGGATTGTGTGAGATAAATTGGTATTTTTTCTTTGGTACCAACCGTAAAACATAACATAACTCCACGCCTTTTTATACCCGAAGGTGTAGGCAATGGCTAGTAAGCCTCGTCTCGCTGTTATCTTAAAGTCCCAAATGTGGCGAACCTATTGCCAAACCCGGCACCAAATTGACAATCATCGATATTTATCACACATAACTTCCGTTACGAAAGTCAAAGAAGCCAGTGAGTTGAGTAAGAATCGTGCCTTATGGCGCTCTATTCTCTCTGCCTACCCCGCAAGGTACTTTGCATGAAGTGATGGGTATATTTATGTATGTAAATATGTTATTATTAGTATAAACTCTCACCTTGAACTGTGTGTTTCTTCCAGGCTTCAGAAATGGTGCTCTGGCACCAACAACCTCCGCGCGGCTGACATTGGCAAACTTGGAGAGTATTTCCCGCATGCCAATCATCTCGCCAGCCCATTCTTCGTAACCTTTGTCTTGCAGACCTTGCTGTTGTGACACTGTGCCTGTCGCTATCTGTGGGTGATGGCAGACATTAAAAAATAACTAATTTTGTTGTAAAGTCATATTTTAATAGTGGTTCTGGAAATACCACGACCTCTCAAAATGTAGTAGTGACTGCTGGTAATAGGGTCAATGGTGGACTACATGCCCTGATGCGTAGTCAGGCTGTGTCTGAAAAGGCACGCTTGACGATTCACAGTGGTGTGTTGGTACCAACTCTAACATACGGGAGTGAGTGCTGGGTGTGGCAGGCGATGCATGAAAGTAAGGTGAATGCAGTGGAAATGCGTTCTCTGAGAAGTATGTGTGGAGTCACCCTTGCGGATCGAATGAAAAATAGCGTGACAAGGGAGAAATGCAAGCTGAAGGATGATGTGGTGACCAAGGTGGAGAGAAGTATGTTAAGATGGTTTGGTCGGGATCGGGATACCAAGACGGAGCTACCACGACCAAATAAATGGTCTATTTAAAAAAGGCAAAATGCGTAGCACCCGAAACCGACGTGAATGCATGACGAGATGTATGACTGTGGATGAGGCCAGTGGCCAGAGGCCAAACAGTGGTAGAGCCAAGCAGTTTACTGCATAAATGGGCCGGCTCGACCGGTGAAATACCACGACCTCTCAGAAGACCGACGTAAAGTGGCTCATGCCGCGTTTCGTTCGGTGAGAGAGGTACCCGGAGGCCCACCCCCTTCCCCCATCCATTCCTATCCCCTATCCCTTAAAGGTCGGCAACGCAACAGTAACACTATATGTGCTGCTGGTGTCCATGGGCGGCGTTAGTTGCTTACCATCAGGTGACACGCCTGCTCCTTTGCCCTCCTATCCCAAAAAAAAAAGAGGCGAAAGATGTGTGTCAGGATCGTAGCTTGTGGAAAGCCAAAGTCTCTGCCTACCCCTATGGGATACAGGCGTGAGCTTATCTATGTATGTATGTCTCAGAATATCGGCGTAAAGTGGCACACGTCGTGTTTCGCTCGGTGAGAGAAGAAGAGATGAGAAGAATCACATCTTATGTCATTCTGTTCTTTCTGCTTTGCCTAAAAGACTTTGCATACCAGTGAAATTCGTATGATACTTACTTCATGACCATCGTGCGCCAGAGTCTGCACCTGTGCGTAGTTGCTAAAAAATAAAAAATCAACATCTAGATTATTAACATAACTTCACGCCTTTTGTTACGCGAAGGTGTAGGCAGCGGCTGTTAAGCCTCGTCTCGCCGTTATGTTTACGTCCCAAATGGAATAGGTGGCGAACCTATTGCCATACCGGGCACTAAGTTGTCAGTCATCGATATTTATCACACATAATATAACTTCCGAAAAGAATTTCGAAAAGTCATTGGTGTGTGCCAGGATTGGAATCCATTACTTCTTGAATCAGAAGCGGGGTGCTCGCCACTGCGCCACCGATATTATTAACAATAGACTAATACTTGATATACTATTAAGATTAATTTTACTGCCAATGTTTGTTTGCTTATATTGCTTAAATAGTCTCGGTGGCGCAGTGGTCGAGCACACGGCTTCTGATCCAGAGGTCCGGGTTCGATTCCAGACACTGGCTCACACCAATGGCTATACTATACATATATAGATTATACTATACGACTTTTAATACACAAAAAAATGCCCAGACGCCATACAAACATTCATGCTTGTCATAAATATTTGTACTCGGGTGGGGATTGAACCCGCCTACCTCGATTCTGCAGTGGGTAGTTTTAGCAATGCAGCACGAGGCTCGCAATGCACTTTAGTTCCATTTTCCGTTAGATGAATGATGAATGATTCTAGAGACGTTTTTTATGGACGATAAGTCTCAATCGAGCCTCTGTATCAAGAAGTCGTGGTCATCATCAATTAAATCCTGGTTTATACAAAAACGTATTTTCTGAAGTTATGTATGAAAAATATCAATTACTGAAAACATTTTGCCCGGTATATGGCAATGATTTCCACCACCTATTCTATTTGCGATGTTAAAGTTCGTGAGAGCTGCTGTCTACATCTTCGAGTAGAGAGTTGAGTGAAGTAACAAAAACTAAAATAAATACTAAATTAGTTATGTTGAATATCAATTTACCTGTACTCGTGTGAAATGAAGAATGTGCCTTTTATAGGACACCCGTTGGGATTCTTAATTTTTCCATTAAATACTTTTTTGTAGAGATCAAAGTTGTTCAAGTTTACAGCACCGTCGAATGTCAACATTATCATCTGGGGTGTCTGGTGATAAAAACAAAAACTTATCATTATCATTACATAGTATAAAACAAAGTCGCTTTCCGCTGTCTGTCCCCTTATATGCTTAGATCTTTGAAAATATACAATGGATTTTGATGCGGTTTTTTTTAATAGGTAGAGGGTGTCAACGGAGTGTTTTGTATGTATAATTCAAGTATAGTATAAAAAGTGTAGTAGTATAAGTATAAGTTTAGTAGTATAAAAAAGTGTAAATTTTTGCGATTTAGCACTTTAATTCTAAACGCTATAAAAGTTACTTTTGATGCGGAACAAAGTTCGCCGGGTCAGGTAGTAAATAAATAATATTTAGAAAATAAAACTCTACTTAAATCAGGCGACCGAAAAGAAGTATGTTCTATTTTTATTTTTAAATATGCTTTAATCACATAATTTTTAATCAGAGTTCTTAACCGGGCATTATCTACCAAAGCCAAATTTTATTCAAACTGGTAAAGCATTTTAAATGTGAAGTAACATACAGCCTAAATAAGTGACTTTCACAATTGAACTAATAATTATCGTGATCCTAGATAGATAGATATTTTTATGTTATCCTTCTTAATGTACTTACATCTGTTGGATCTAACCCGCCAGGTATAAGTGTGCCATCTTTGGAACAAAAACAATATGGCAATTGGCATTCAGCCGTATCACACTTGGTAGCCAGGTCTAGAGGTACTTCCGTCGAAGGAGCGGGTGCTAAAAAATAATAATATAGTAAATACCGTATTAAACATTTTTCTTATTTACTTATTAGTATATTGTTTACTTTGTTTCTAATTAAAATTTTAAATATAACTTAGTAAATAAACTGTGTGGGATTTGTATATAAAAAAGGAGTTTTTAATAAAAGGATCGATGAAAATCCATTCCTTTGTAAAGAGCACTTTTTGTTTTATAACTTCGTTAATGTTGGGCAATGTGCAGTTGGGCTTATTGTATCTTCCACTTCCCTGAAAACAGGAATATCCTATTGAAATATCTATTGAAATATTGAAATAATATAATAAGGATAAGTTTCGGAGACAATTTCTTGAAAAAAGATTTGGTAGACACTTTGGTACACTATTAGGTCGAAAAAAAACAATCCCAATGACGTAAACTATTAAAAACTTACTAGTAGGTATTGGACCGCATCTAGCTTCATCTTTGAAAGTGCAGAATTTGCTAATATCATCGAAGTACAATCCGGAAGGACATCTGTTCAAATAAGGGTATCCATCGACGCACTGAAATGAAAAAAAATACATACTTATTAATTTCCATTTCTCTTTCTTAAAGCTTTAGCCTGTCCGGAATGAGTGGATGAAAAGAAAATAACCCTTATTATTGGGTTACGCTTAATATAAACCGAGTAAACTGATGGTAAGCGAAACTGCTACTCGAAAGGATCACCGAGTTTCCAGCTTTTTTTTATGGTATAGGAGGGCAAACGAGCAAGTGTGTCACCTGATGGTAAGCAACCTGCGCCGCCCATGGACACCAGCAACACATATAGTGTTACTGTTGCCTTGCCGACCTTTAAGAGAGTAGGATAGAAAAGGATGGAGAGGGGGAGGTGGGCCTCCGGGTACCTCTCTCATCAAATGAAACGCGGCATGAGCCACTTTACGTTGATCTTCTGAGACGTCGTGGTATTTCACCGGTCGAGCCGGCCCATTCGTTAAGCGCACTCCTTGGCTCTACCACTGTTAAAAAGCTTTATTTTATATTGCGATAAAAAATCACGTCACACAGCAGCTAATATTTGTATCTAGTATTTTTTTACGGCAACGTAACTAACATTTGATAAAGCATAACGGCAGAGTGAAAATTTTGCTTTACGCCATTTTCTTGGAACATAAAAAGAGTAAAATGAAAGCCTAAGGTTTAAGGTTAAAACGTTATATAAATTTTAATGTGTGTACTTAACATTTACAGGAATTATATAATTGAAAGGTCAGCCTACGGTAATAGAGGTCACATAGGCGGTAACGATACAAACCTCGAAGATCAAGGCGAGTTTAACATAATTCCTGTGTTTATAAATATTTCTCCGTGAACTTGCAACTCGACAGTTAGTCTAGTTAATTCAAGACTAATCCAATAAGATATAGACTATACAGTCTTTCTTTTTGTCAACTATATTTTAATACAGGTACACCGCCGATAACGACAGAAGAGAGGCGTTAGGAAATAGGGTAAATGGAGCGTTGGGCAGATTCTTGATCGCAAAGAATGTCAAAAGAATGAGAAAACTCCAGCTAGCTAGCTTATGGAAGCAAGAGTTGGGTATGGCAGAGTGTGCGTGAAAATAGGATAAAAGTAGTCGAAATGAGGGCACTGTGCAAAATTTGCGATGTGACCGCTGATCGCGTCGAAAACAAGGTTATTAGGAAGTAGTAGTAGAAGTAGCTGCGATCGGATATTATTATGTAGAGAGAATGGACGACCCAAAATCGAATAAGCAGATATACAATGTAAAAGCGAATATATGTAGGAGACGAGGACGGCCACGACACACTTTCTCGACTCAACCGATGAAATACCATGACTTCTTCGAGTATCGGCTCATGACGCCTTCCGCTCGGTGAGAAAGGTATCCGGAAGCCCAACTCCCCTCTCCCTACCCATCCCACTTCTGACCCTTCCCTATACCGTTTTAAATGCCCCTATCCCGTAAAAAAAGTACGTATTTTGGCAGAATTAATAATAAATCAATCTTGCTTAATAATGATTTTACTCAGTGATAATGATGAACGGGAATTAACGCGACACTGTTTTAGGTAAACAAATATTTACCTTGATTAGCTTGACGTTTCGGCCAGGTTGCACTGGCCGTGGTCAGAAGCAGTCTGCTTGTGACCACGGCCAGTGCAACCATATTTGTTTACCTAAAACAGTGTCGCGTTAATTCCCGTTCATCATTATCACTGAGTAATATGCAACGCGAAAGCCTAAAAGTTAATAATGATTTTGCTTGGTTATCATTAATTAATTAATAATTGGTTATAATATAATTAATTATTTTAATTTTTGTGTGTCCTTGACATTCAACATCTCAGGTAGAGACTGGCTTTTTAATATAAACCTAACCGATATAGGAGATCAATACTTGTTTACTAGAATATATTATTATTATTTTATTGGCGATCAGACCATCTACTGTTTGACATTGGTTGGCTTAAATAGCAAACTATACAATTAGAATCGATACATGCATACATAACTTAACGCCAAGGGTAGGCAGAGAGAACAGAACGCCATAAGGCACGATTCTTACACATCTCACTCGCTTTTCTGACTTTCATAACTCTTGTTACGCAAGTTCGTTAATTTTTAAGGCCCCTGACATCACTTCTTCTAGGACTCGTTAGATTTAGTCATGGACAGTATGCTGTGGGCTGTCCTCGACTCCTACATCCATCCGCCTTTACATTCTATATCCTCTCAGTTAATCTTAAATCATCCATTATTTCTGTATGTCCGAACCAAATCCGAACCTACTATGAATGAGATATATCCAGATGAGTTTCAGTGTTAGCTGATTGAAAATTCCCAATTAAAACTCCGGTACATACTACCTACTACCATTTACCTTAAAAACAATATTTGGAAGTTACGTGTGTTAATTATCAAGACATTAACATAACGTCACCCTTTTTCTACCCGAAAGTATAGGCAGCGGCTGTTAAGCCTCGTGTTACCGTAACAAATCTCAAAAGTTTATATTTTAACCCAATTTATTATGGCAATAGATCTTATAGACTATTTGATAGGAACAGATAATCTGATTGTCCTATAGTACACAGCTGCCTACACTTTCGGGCTTTCACCTAAAAAAGCCGTGAAGGTACTAAAAGAAATATTTGAACCATGTTTTATTCAAAACCATATTTATATTCTACGAACGTAAATAGGAAATAGAAGCTGTGTGAATACCAAAATACGCGTTAGTATCATACTAGCAAGTATACCTACCGATATTTACATACTCGTACAGTGGTAGAGCCAAGCAGTTCGCTGCATGAATGGGCCGACTCGACCGGTGAAATACCATGACCTCTCAGAATATCGATGTAAAGTGGTTCTTGCCGCGTTTCGCTTGGTGAGAGAGGTATCCCACCCATCCTACTTCCGACCCCGTCCATACCCCATTGTGAGGGCTGACAACGCAACTGTAACACTACACGCCTGTTCGTTTGCCTCAAAATACCATTAAAAAACTGAAGAAAAAACGATCATAGTACCTGTTTTACATTTAATAAAGCCGTATTAAAAACCGGTCCATCCAGTTAAATAAGCTACCAAGATATAACTTTAATTAGATAACACGGCATAACATAACTTCACGCCTTTTTCTACCCGAAGGTGTAGATAGTGGCTGATAAGCCTCGACTCGCAATTATGTTTACCTCCCAAATGTAATAGGGCATATTGATGGCAATAACTTAGTTCCCGGTGTATGGACACCGGGCAAAAAGTTTTCAATAACATAACATAACTTCACGCCTTATCCGAAGGTTAGTGGTTGTTAAGCCTCGACTCGCATTTATGTTTACGTCCCAAATGGAATAGGTGGCGAACCACTTGCCATACAGCGGGCACAAAGTTGTCAGTCATCGGCATTTATCACACATAACTTCCGAAAAGTTCGAAAAGTTATCAGTGTGAGCCCGGATTCGAACCGACGACTTCTAGATTCACAAGCGAGGTGCTAGACCACTGGACCACGTTAGTATCATATATGTAAATATATTTTTCGGACAAATAAAATTCACGTTACTATACTTAAAATATTTCTGACATCCGACCGATTTTGATACCGTTTTTTAAGATTTCCACGCAAGCCTGTTGGAGAATTAACTATTCTATTATAAAAGCTAAAGAGTTTGTTCGTTTGACTGAAAGCTATAATCTCATTAACTATCGGTTCCAAAAGAAAAAAAAACTCTTTGTGTTTTTTGAGAAAGGTTTTCGGCTCGCTGCGACCATTTTAGTGGATCACTGCTATATATAGTATATAATATGGGGGTATGAAGTATGAGCGGTCAGCTAATCATCATTACATAGTATAAAATAAAGTCACTTTCCGCTGTCTGCCCCCTTTTATGTTTATTTTGAAACTAGGTAACGGATTTTAATGCGACTTTTTTCATAGATAGAGGGTGCCAAGGGGTGGTTTGTAAGTACAATTCATGAATAATGTAGCAAATGGCAACAGTGGTAGAACCAAGCAGTTCGCTGCATGAATGGGCCGGCTTGACCGGTGAAATACCACGACCTCTCGAAAGGTCGCCGTAAAGTGGCAAATGCCGCGCTTCGTTCGGTGAGAGAGGTACCCGGAGGCCCATCCCCCTTCCCCATCCTTCCCTATCCCCTTTCCCTTAAAGGTCGGCAAAGCTACAGTAACACTATATGTGTTGCTGGTGTCCATGGACGGCGTCGGTTGCTTACTATCAGGTGACACGCCTGCTCGTTTGCACTTCTATTCCATAAATAATTAAAAATGAAAAGGTGATAATTTTTGAGATCTAGCACTCCATTTGTGAATGACTTTTGTGATTGACACCTACTTTTGATGGGGAACATAGATCGTTAGCTAGTATTAAATAAACAGCATATAATCCTTAAATATGTTTTAGCTACTGTCATGAAAATATAAGAAATAGATAAATCAATTACCGAAACAGTTATTGTTAAATTTGCATTAAATCTAAACGTTAATTTTAACTTGTATTTATTCAGGCAGTATAATAATTTGTATAATTCAAATATCTGAAGGGTTGTTACAATGCGGAACCTCAGTTATGTCAACTAAGTAGGTTCGTAATTTGAATTAATTAAACATAGACTCACATTGGGAGCCAACGAGAATTGAGTGTAATTATGATCGCTAATGGTACCTACTCGGGAAAATATTTATTTTATTTATAATATTCTAAAATATACTCCAATATTAATTACTGTTCCGTGTTCAAAGGGAGTCAAAATGGGACCCTTTTTTGAGCCTTTTATAAGGGATAGGAGGGCAAATGAGCAGGCGTGTCACCTGATGGTAAGTGACTAACGCCACCTGCAATACATATAGTGCTACAGTTGCGTTGCCGACCTTTAAAGGAGTAGGATAGGAAGGGATGGGGGGTGGGCCGCCGGGTACCTCTCTCACCGAACGAAACGCAGCATGAGCCACTTTACGTCGATCTTCTGAGAGGTCGTGGTATTTCACCGCTCGAGCCGACCCCTTCATGCAGCATACTGCTTGGCTCTACCACTGTTAAGCTGGCGAAGCTAGATAAACGAAGCGAAACAAACAAATGATTGAGCCAACTCTGCACTCAAATAGTTGTGTTGCTGGCCTTTGCGGGAGTAGGATAGGAAAGCAGGAAGAAGAAACCTTGAAAGCTAGACCGTTGAACGATAACAGATAATGTATTTCTGTCCCTGTCATAAATTACATCTCAGGGACACCAGCTTTCAACCAAAAATCTGTCTATTTAAAAGAAAGTGACTATACAACAGACATTAATGAACACCGCAGTACCCCTCACCTTCGAGGGTATCAAATGAAAAATAACCAAATTTACTTCCCGCTTACCTGATAAAATCGTCTGCATGTCGCTGGGTCAGCAAAATTGCCATTTCCTTGCGTACCTTCAGGACAAACGAAGTCCTCTTCTTTGTCTTTCTGCTGATAACTGCCTGAAAAGAGAGAGAGAAAAAGAGTGTCAACAATTGCTAGACAAATATGTATGACATTTGTGTAATAAAATAAAATAATTAACCTTAATTTAAGTTTATGCAATAACGTATTACGTGTCTTAATATTCGTCATAAAAATGTATCGTAATTCTAACGTCGGCTATTGTAACACCTATTACAAGTCAAACCTGCAACGAATATCGTTGCAGAATCAGTGAGTTTTTTTCTCAAATTGTTGACATTAATGATTACTGCTCTGTTCTCATAGTTAATGGCGTGATGATAAACCACTTATATAATAGCATTTCTCAATAAGCTAGCTGTCTAATATATAATATTTATTGTTTTTAAATCGCACCAGTCACAATTTATACTCTATATTTATACTTTTATACAAACAGTATAAACTAAATACTGGTATTAGGAATAATAATATAATTAATTGTATTATTTTGGTCCTGAATTAAGTCAAGTGTAGTTGTGTGTGTAGGTATAATCTCGGTGGTTCAGAACTAATTCAGAAGTCATGGGATAGATTTCAGGCTCATACAAATGATTTCTCAGATATCGTTTCGGAAAATTTGCGTGACAAGTATCGATGACTGACAACTTTGTGCCCGGTGCATCGCAATAGGTTCGATACCTATTCCATGTGGGATGTAACGATTTGGCAAGTCAAGCCTACACCGGCCTATATCTTCGGGTAGAAATAGGCATAATTTTCTAGCCCTCCAGAGTAAGTGGGCTCGAGCCAGCAAGCTTCATACTCATTTCCACTTTTAAACATCCGACCCATCTCTTTTTCGGCTGTCCTCTACCTATATGGCCACAATTTTTAATTTAAACACTAGGCCAAATGAGCAAGCGGGTCACCCGTTGGTAAGCAACTACCGCCGCCCATTGACACTTGGAGCACAGACAGTGTTACAGTTGCGCTGCTGGCCTTTATGGGAGTATGATGAGAAAGCACTTTACCTCGATATTCTAAGAGGCCGTGGTATTTCACCGATCGAGCCGATCCATTCATACAGCAAACTGCCTGGCTCTACCACTATTAAACCACCCATATTCACTCTCATCACTCTACTGGTAACATAACATTATTTCCTTATTTTAACATTTATATTTGTATAACGTGTGTATACATCCTCATTACGAAGAACATTTACATAATACAAAATACATAAACAAATAATGTATGTGGATACGTAAAACACGAATCTATATTGACATTTAATTATGGAGCCAATTTAGTCGCAACATCCATTAAAGATGGCGTATCAAATAATTCATTACTCATGATATGCTGTATTTATTCATTAATAATGAAGAACTAATATGACACTATATTACTATGTACTTACTACTGTTTTCATTTAATCTATTATATTAATATTTCAAAGATGGTTACCAAGAACACTCTAACGTCGACGTATCGTAAGGATATGGTATCAAATTTCAATATCATCATTATAATTACATAGTATAAAACAAAGTCACTTTCCACTGTCTGTCTCCTTATATGCGCATATTTTTAAAACTACGTAACGGATTTTGATGCGGTTTTTTTCAATAGTTAGAGAATGTCAACGGGGTGGTTTTGATGTATAATTCATGTATAGTGTAGTGAAAAAAGTGATAGTTTTCAAGATTTAGAACTTTAATCGCTAACGCTACCTGAACCCTAAGTGATAAATCAAAACAATGTACTACATTATTATACACCTTTAAAAGATCTACAAAAAAGTCCGCGAGGGCATATGTCTATCTCTTAGGGATAACCCACAATTACCATTTTTATTTTTTTTTAAAAATAATGGCCTATTTACGAAGCGATTTTAAACATTACAGCATTAATTTTCATCCAATTAAGTTTCTTAAATAGATTGCGCATGTAATGATCCTGGCCCTTTACAGCATGCAATTTAATTAAATATTTTCGAAGATATTGCAGTATTAACATAGCGGGACAGCGGTTAAAGCTGATAAATAGCACAAATTGAACCTCATGATATCCAAAATTTACTCATTTATTACTTTTGATGCGGAACAAAGTTCGCCGGGTCAGCTAGTTACATAGTATAAAACAAAGTCGTTTTCCGCTGTCTATCCCTTTATATGCTTAAGATATTTGAAACTATGCAACGGTTTTCGATTGGATTTTTATTAATGGATAGATATAATAAATAAGTGTCACCGGGTTCATGTATAATGTAGTAAAAAGTCATAGTTATATAGTCATAGTTCTGAATCCCCTTGATTCAGCACTTTAATTGCCAAGTGATAAATCAAAATAATAGACTACATTAATAAATACTTTAAAAGCTCTACTAAAAAGTTCGCGATGGTGTATGTCGATCTCTTTGGGATAACCAGTAATATGATCAAATGATTTCTTCTTATTGTTTAGTCTCGGTGGCCCAGTGGTCGAGCACACGGCTTCTGATCCAGAGATCCGGGTTCGATTTCTGACACTGGCTCACACCAATGTATTTTCGAAATTGTTTTTGGAAGTTATATGTAACAAATTTCGATGACTGAAAAACGTTGTGCCGGGTATGGCAATAGGTTCGCCACCTATTCCATTTGGGACGTAAACATAACGGCGAGACGAGGCTTAACAGCCGCTGCCTACACCTTCGGGTAACAAAAGGCGTGATGTTATGTTATGTTATTGCTTCTGAGGCGAAACAAAGTTCGCTGAGTAAAAGAGTAATAAATAAGTACATATTTATTCAAGTACATATTTATCCAATTTATCCCAATCTTACCCAAGTGTGATATATAATTACCTAATATAAATCAAAAGGATTTAAATAATGAAAGTAATTTTTTAACAAAAACTTACCTTTAAATTTAAAATCAATCAATATTTAATAATAGTTATACTCTGATTTCAACTAATTTAGAAAAATAAGATACTTATCTAATAATTAAAAATAACAACTGTTACCTATTACATCATACAACAAAGGATCTTTACAAACAAAATTTTTCTTTAGTAAATATATTTTATAAATAAATATTTAATTTTGTTTCATGGTCTGATGGGTTACCAATAGTAAAATAGTACATTACGTGCCAAGGGAGGAAAGTAGGACATTTCAACCCGCGCGATATTGTCACCCGAGCCGAAGGCGAGGGTGACAAAAGCGTGGGTCGAAAAGTCCTGCTATCTTCCCGTGGCGCGTATACTATTTTTCATCATACCAGGACCGAAAGTTTAATGACATTGTATATAAGAAAAACGAATGTAGTTCAAATTATTCATTGAGGGGGTTCGGGGCGAAGCCCCGATGGGGTCCGGGGCGAAGCCCCGGTGGGGGGTTGGGGGGGCGAACCCCCCCCAAACGAAAAAAAAAAATTAATAGTTTTAATTATCTTAAACTTAATAGATATTATTAATAATATTCGACATAATTAAATATTCAATTTTTTTATTATCGAACGCAAACAAAAAACATTGAATATTGAATAGGAAATAACAATATGTACATAAAATAAGTAATTAAAACAGTAAATAATACTTAATTAAGTAATTAAAACAGTAAACAATTTTTATATCGCTGTACCGATTTGGAGGGTGCTAAATTTTGAGTTATTTCCGCAGCTTCCGCAGCAATGTTTCGTCGCACTTCTTCATCTTCAGAGTCGTCACTTGAATAATCCGATGAATTCATTGTCGGGTTTTTTTTTACACAGCTGTATTCACTTATTTTTTATACACAAGTTTTTTTCTATGTATATTTTTGATGTAATTTTTATCAGAATCAGAAAATTTGACTCTTAGATAAATATTATTTTATTTTATTATTATTAAATGATGTTATTGCCGCGCGTATAATAATATGGGCTTGAAATAACAACTGCACGGTTACCATGGTAATAAGTTATTTCAAATAGATAACGGGAAGAAAATTAAAACAAAAATAGACTAAATTTTAAACTGTCACTAATTGTGAGCAGTCTGAAATATGCATCTTTCTTCCCGCAAACAAAAGAAGAAATTCAAACTTTCGGCCTCGGAATGATGAAAATCATATTTTTAACTTCAACTTTTTTATTTTTATTTACAATATTTATTTCCTGTATCAATGAAAATAGCTTCTGAACGACTACCATCTTTTTGTTTATTACTCGTGATAATGATCTCTGGTAAGAGTACGAAACATCGGGAAATAAATAGAAAATAAGTTCTAAATAAACGCGATATAATCCATAAAAAGTTGTTTCAATGTTATAAATAAGTACATATCAGGATTCTGTTTCTTTATGGGAAACACTGCTAATGAGTAAAATTGTAAGATAACTTTGAACATGTTTAAAAACAATAAATATTAAAAATATAAACTTAACGCCTTTTTCTACCAGAAGGTGTAGGCAGCGGGTGTTAACCCTCAACTCGCCGAATTACGTCCTAAATGGAATAGGTGGTAAAGTTGTCAGCCATCGATATTTATCACACATGGACTTTCGAAAAATTATTGGGATGACCCCCGCACCAATCCCACGACTTCTGAATCAGAAGCGGGGAGTTCGACCACTAGACCACCGAGACTTTACAATAAATAGACTAGAGTGTTAACAGGTATTTTTTAAATAAGAGTTTACTTGTAAACCGAAATAGTTAAGTTTTGGTAACCTAAACTAATCTAGAATTTAAATATAAGTTTTGATTTTAAAGATAATTAGAGTGTAACGTCTGTGTATAATTTATAAATATAACAGATTCCGTCATACACTAGTGAAATTAATAAAAGTGTGTTAAAAGGCTCATTATGGTGACTGAGCTTCCTTTTATTAGAAACAAACCAAAATACGTTTAAAAAAAACTTACTGCTAAAATCAAAAGGTATGAAATAATTAATGAAGGCTTAGTTTAGTATATATCGTACGCAATCGTACCCTTAATATTTTAAAAATAATATTGTAGACCTAGAGCGCCGGCCGCATTTCCCGTCTCGCCAACATAAACAACATCCGTCGTCGTTTTAGAACCGAACGGTTTGGTGCGCGATGATGCCAAGAGACCGGGCCGGATGTCTCTTTTGCTTTGGAAAATAGGTAGACCTTTGGTGTGGGCCGCTACAACCACAGTAGGGGCAGCTGGTGCTGCTGCTGCAGATAATCTCAAGCGGCACAAATACAGAAACTTTGTAGGTGATTATGTTTTTGAGCCGTTTGGGGTTGAGACTTTGGGGACATGGGGTCCGAGTGCTCGTGCACTCTATAAAGATCTTGCAAAGAGACTGATCGACTGATAAAACTTTTCATCATTTTTTTTCTTTTTCCTTGGCTAGAAAAAGACGCGAAGTCGTAAAAAAGTATTTACATAAAAAAATCTCTAATTTTACGTGTCGTTGATTATTCAGATACATTGTGTAAACATTGTGTGATTGTAGAAAATGTCTGGGAGTTTTTGGACAATATGTTGTCTTTATTCAATAAAACCTTGAATAGTATAATCTTGAAGTGAATAGCTGTGAATAGCTGGATCATTATCTCGTAGTAGTTTTGTAAAATAACTGATAATCGGAGCCTACATTTCTTCATGTGAATTATTATCAATTACTTTGGAAGTTCTTTTCAGGAGTTCTGTATCTCTGAAACAACTTCGAAGTGTCGATACGTATTTGCGTCTGCCTACAGGTATAAAAGCCGTGAAGTTATGAATATATACTGATTATTTTTGAAAAGAATTGGTCGAAACCGTTGCCTTATGGCGCCGTTAAAAATATTTGTCAATTTGCCGTCAAAACTATCACACCTTTATACCCAGACTCGTGGACTGGGTGCATTATCTTGTGTTACCGAATGAATTATATGGACACCAGCAAGTAGGCCGCTTGTCTTACGTCGAACATACGTCGTTAGTTACCGAAAATATAATCTTATATATTATATAAAATTCTCGTGTCACAATTTTCGTTCCCATACTCCTCCGAAATGGCTTTACCGATTCTCATGAAATTTCATGAAACATCTATTTTTCATCCCCCTAAATCACAAGGGTAGCCCACCCCTCAATATTTTTTTAATTTTTCGATATATTTCTGTTTTTAATTTTTCGATATATTTCTGTTTTTTATTTTTTTTATAAAACGGGATACAAAAATACATACCACCCTAAATTTTCAACCACCTACGATCGACCCCTATTTTTTGGCAAGACAACATTTGCCGGGTCAGCCAGTTATATAAATAAATATACACAACTTCTCGCCTAATCTATTGTCGGGTATGCAGAGAGAACAGAGCGCCATAAGGCACGATTCTTACACGCATTACTCGCTTCCTTGACTTTCGTCTTTTCAACTCTTTTCATAAACACGCGTCGATTTTTAAGGCTCCTGATATCACCTTCCGCCAGAACTCGTTATATTTGATTATATCATCTTTCGTCGTCCATTCTTTCATGTCTGTTATATAATAGGATTTTAATATAATAGGATGTCGTTTTTGATGTAGAGAAATCTATCTGCATACCTAATAAAGGGATACTTTCTAATTAAGTTATTTGTAGGCAGCTATATCACTAATCAATTATCTACTACCAAATGTATGAATCTCAATGACGGCCTATATAAATTTACAATTAAAGAACTAAAAATATATATTACTACGAGTACCTAACCCGGCGGACTTTGTTACGCATCAAAAGTAATAAATGAGTAAATTTTGGATATCATGAGGTTCAATTTGTGCTATTTATCGGCTTTAACTGCTGTTCTGCTATGTTAATACTGCAATATCATCGAAAATATTCGTTTAAATTTTATGCTGTAAAGGGCCAAGATCATCTATATTACATGCACAATCTATTTAAGACACTTAATTGGAAGAAAATTAATGCTGTAATTTTTAAAATCGCTTCGTAAATAAGTCATTATAAATAAAATAAAACAAAAATGGTCCTTGTGGGTTATCCCTAAGAGATAGACATATGCTCTTGCGGACTTTTTGCAGACCTTCTAAAGGTGCTTAATAATGTAGACCATTGTTTTGATCTATCACTTAATTTTCAGCCAGCGCTTGCAATTAAAGTGCTAAATCTCGAAAAATATCATTTTTTCTTTACAATATCATGCATAAATTATAGATCAAAACCACCCTGTTGACACCCTCTATCTATTTAAAAAAAACTGTATCAAAATCCGTTGCGTAGTTTAAAAGATCTAAGCATATAAGGGGACAGACAGCAGAAAGCAACTTTGTTATATGCTACGTAATGATGATTAGCTGATCCAGCAAACGTTGTCCTGCCAAAAATAATAAACTATTCGATAAACAAATAAAAAATAGAGGTTGACCGTAGAGGGGTGAAAATTTAACGTCTGCCCATAACCTTTTTAGGGGGATAAAAAATGTATGTTGTTCACAAACCTACCCGGTAAGCCTACAAAATCTCGTAAGAATCGGTCAAGCCGTTTCGTAGGAGTTCAATAAACAATTTAATATAACAGACTATTTGTAGACTTAGAAAATAAAGTTTAATTAATATTTAGTTTGCAAAACGTAATTGTATTTGTACCTATGTTATTCCTGTGATTTATTTGACAGTTGTTAATTACTTTTTAAAAGTTTTGTTATGTTGCTGTCAACATTTTCATTTTATGTAAGAATATCTGTTGAAGCTTGTTTGTAGGTACTCCCTACATATAACTTTGTAGGAATTTAAATAATGATTTGAGAACAACGCTTTTCTCTCTGTCCATAAAATAAATGGACAAGTCGATGCGCCCGGCAATAGAAAGCACAATCGCAAGGTCTTGAGAAGAAGTTTAGTATTTTTTAAAGATGAAAATATATTCCTGGACTAAGCTACTTTAACCACTAGTGAAATATGCTTACTTTACCCTGTTTCATATTTTATAATAATGACTAACCTATTTATTTCTTAGACTTTAAACAGTTATTTTTAATGGTTTCAGTGGTCCTGTGGTCGAGCACCCCGCTTCGGAATCAAGAAGTCCCGGGTTCGAATCCTGGCTCACACTAATGACTTTTCGAAATTATTTTCGGAAGTTATGTGTGATAAATACCGATGACTGAAAACTTTGTGCCCGTTATAGCAATAGGTTCCCCAACTATTCTATTTAGGACGTAAACTTAAACGGCGAGACGAGGCTTAACACCCACTACCTACACCTTCGGGTAGAAAAATCTACCTACTATAATGGTGGCCGGTGTGACATGATTCTTAATACGGTTTAAATTATAAATAATTGGACTTAAATGGGAGGAGATTTTAGCATCGAAATAAATTCTACAAGGCTATAAGTACATAATTATGTCCATTTAAAATTTCCGGGCTTAACTTGCAAGTATGCAAGTAGTACGTACCTACTTGCAAGTGTCAATATCCTCAAATGCAACCGGTCACACGCCTCAATGTCAAGATATAGAAAGGAGGTATCATGCATATTACCTATACATTTTTTTTTACAAATCGGGGTTATTCGTTGTCTAGGTTATCAAAGACAATATAACACTTTTTTTGTCTACGTTCCATTGACACAAATACGAAATAATTATTGGGACGTACTCGTGACCGTAATATTATACTGAACTTTCACATTATTTTTTTTTTATAACATTTATTATGTTACGATCACACTAATAAGCTTTCACTGTATTATTTTTGCTGTTACTGTTACGTTAACAACTAACAAACTGACCGTACGCTTGCATAAGATTACGAATTACGCACGTCTTGATGTTTTAATTCCTTATAGAAACGTGTAGACATGAATGGTTATATAAAGATTGTAACACTGATAATTATATTCACTATTGTAATATTTATAAATATTTTCAACTAACCGTTGATGTATATAATGCAAATGATAAAAATTCGCATGTATGATAGACTTATGGCGTTCGCGCTCTGCGTTCTGCTCGCGTATAAAGACATAGTGCCTTTCACCGTCGCGCGCGCACTGACGGTCGACTCCGGTTGTCCACAGCCATCACCAGCCGACCTCCGCTAGCGGCTTTCTCCTCAAACCCCCTGACATTCATCAAATAAAGGTAACCGGTGATTACGTGTAGAGATGATTTTAAACTAGGTACTGTGTGGTTTGAGCAATTAATGATTAGTAGTTGTAGCCGACGGCTTCGCCCACAATCCATAATTTGACTTAACCGAATTGGCTTACTAGATGTCTTTATATCTCGTCTTTTTATGGGATAGGAGGGCAAAGGAACAAGTGGATCACCTGATGGTAAGCAACTACTCACTGCCCATGAACCCCGTAGTGCGTTGCCGTCCTTTAAGGGAGTAGGAGAAAGGAAGGGAAAATGGGATCGGGCCTCCGGATACCTCTCTCACAGAACGAAACGAGCCATTTCACGCCGATAATCATAGAAGCTGTGATTTTTTACCGGTCGAGCTGGCCCATTCATGCAGCGAACTGCAAGACTCTACCACTGTTGATAAATTTCTCATAAAACTATAGAAAATCTGAGGATATGTTTTCACATTCATGAAGGGACATTTCCTACTCTTCCGCGCAATCCAAATGATTATATTAAAAATTACATTTAAAAAAAAGTTAAACCGCCTTCTAGAAATGTAAACCACAAAATCTTTAAGTAAATGAAAACAGTACCTTCATAACTAAAAAGCGATAAATAACGAAACTTACTAATTTGTATACATAATACAATATACAAAACAACACTGACTCCAGAAATAAATGACAATTGTAAATATTTTAATAGTTAAACATTACTTTATAAAAGTATTATGTTGTGTATATTGGTACTGTTTTCACCATGATGATGATTTCATATTATCGGTACTGTTTTCATTTACTTAAAGATTTTGTGGTTTACGTTTCTAGAAGTCGGTTTAATTTTTTTTAAGAATTTTTTTTCGTGAGTTTTAGTGATATTAATGAGTGATCTTCAATAAAAGTTAGTTCATATACATGGCTTTCAGTTTATAAAATATATTATCACGTATTACAAGTCCATTTGTTAAATGGTTGAATTTTTAGGGACCTATAATTGTTATTAATAAGTACTTAGTTAAAAGTTATAGTTTGATAATACTTGTTGAGTATTTATATTTGGAACGAAGTTCCTTATCGCGCGTTGTGAAAGGGGGCTAGACGGAAAAAATTCTCACGACACTTTTTCCATGCCAAACTGCACTTTCAAGTATCGGCTTATTTAGAAAAATATATAACTACCTAAATAGTCTAGAGGCTGGGGTACCTTGCTCTCATACAGGGGAGTACGAATCCCGATATCAGAACTCTTTTTAAAGTTTTATTTTCCATGTTTTCATATTTTATATGTTTTTTTTAGTTCTAAAATTTTATTACCATTCCTTCACTAATTAATCGAAAGGAACT
The DNA here is from genome assembly GCA_905147225.2 of Euproctis similis. Lineage (NCBI taxonomy): Eukaryota > Metazoa > Arthropoda > Insecta > Lepidoptera > Erebidae > Euproctis > Euproctis similis. The sequence continues at coordinate 11,294,546 of LR990114.1, read as the reverse complement.
TCGTTCCATCCGGGTGTCCCTTGACACCTCTCGAGTTTTTTGTTATTATCATGGATAGATAATAACACTGCAGCCCGAATGAAGACCAATCGTAGTCTTGAAAGTATTGCAGAAAAAAAAAACATTTTTACAGTATTGTGTCCTAACTCCTAAACGTTTAAGAGTTCCATAGCAGTATCAGATATGGATTTAAGCTTATTTTCCAAGCAACAGTTAGTCCTATGCACCACTAACCACCGACTAACTGCACTATTGTCTCTCAACTTCTAACCGTTAAGGAGTTCTGCGGCTTCTTCATCAGCGCAGCACCATCACACATATATTCAAGTATACCTCACAAGCAACACGTTAGCTCTACACACTACCAAGTAGTTTCTATCGAAAAATTGGAGTGCTGTCTCCCAACTTCTAACCGTAGAGGAGTTCGGTGGCTTCTTCATCAGCACCAGCATCAGATTTTGTCACTATAAAGCATATCTCTAAGACATCAGTATTACGTAACAAAAACACCATACTCGCATACAATTTTCGGAGGCTGCCTTCGAT